>CM064067.1:17500-1464717 GCA_032594955.1 Panicum miliaceum
TGCCCAAAAGTTGACAAAGGAGCATTATTTTTAACAAGGCTTCACCTAATGCAGGTAATGCTTAACAGTATTTAGAATCCCTACCAACAGAATGCTCTGCACCATCATGTAATCTAAATATCAAACGAGGGGGGTGTTCTAAAGGTTGGGACTACTACTTCTGGTGTGGGATCCTTGATCTGATCCAACCGCTCAATAGTTCCTGCACTTCCTCTCAATCCTTTCAGTAGATTCCATAAGAGGTTACCATGCTTCAACTCTTGTTTGGGTTGACCTATCTTACTTGTTCTGCTCCAGACCAGTTCAAGTCTTGGCCCAGACAACAAGTGATCATCCTTTCCCTTGCTCCAATTCAGTGTGTGTTGCCTTGTTCCCTGCAATTGTCCAAACATCACTTCCGTCTTGTTCCTCTCTGCCCCCGTGGCCGAATCCAATTTAGTTCCCTCAACTACAAGCACCATAGGTACAATGCTATACAATGGTAGCAATATATCAACCATTGTGCCTGTGTCAGAGATAATAGTACAATCCTACAGACTTCTGTTCCCTATCTTTTGCAGATTCCACTTTGTTTATTCGTGGCCTGAAGTTGGTCGGGACTCTTCTAAAAGTAATATCCAGATGCTGACAAAAAGACAATTACCAAAAGAGAGAAAATTAGTGCAGGGAAACAAAGATGTAGTAAATAAGAAACTAACTTGAGTTGGTATTATCAAAGTTTATAACTTGGTGATAACTTGCTAAGGATGATAAGAATTTACGGATAGCAAAGACTGAGGTGAATTGGCAGTACAGTCAATAGCAGGCTGTCCCTCATAGACGATAACCTTGTCAGCCAAGTAGGTTGCCATGATGACATGTTCAACAATAAATGCAGTTTTCTTTGCATGCAGGATAAATCTTTTGATAACCTTTGAGGCAACAATACGCTGCTCTGAATCAAGAGATGCACTTGGTTCATCAATCAGGTAAATATCTGCAGGCTAGAAAAACAATCAAAAGTTTAGTGTCCATAAGCTGATAGCATTTTCGCCCCTAGTCTAGCACATGATTGAAAAGATTTAGATTCTTAGTCTGAATATTTCAACACTAGCATTTAGCTATGTTTGAATGCTAATTACAATTTATTTAGCTATGTTTGAATGCTAGTTACAATTTATTTCACCGAAACACTTGACTCCCGCTGAACATGAAAGTTGTAGTGCAAAGTGTCTACTTTATCCTAGGCACGATCAGCACCTTTGGAAAATATATTGAATGCTCAAATTGATAGTCAAACCCTCTTTTCAGCACGAGCTAGAAAATTTCTTATATTGTTGTGCTGAACCTCAATGTTTGAGGTTGCTTTTCTTTGAATTTTGTCTAATCACTTAACAAAGACCCAAACCAAAAGTTATACTCCCTCCGTCCCTAAATAACTATCGCCGTTGGTGTGTGCGCCATAAGTTTGACTCGATTGGTAGAAAATGTGTGCAAACATATCTCCAAATAAATTTATTAAAAACTAGATTTATCTTTCTAGTGATACCAATTATGTACCATAAATATTAATATTTTTTAATATATATTTAGTCAAAATTGTTTCTCGAAAAATAAAAACAACGCATATTTAGAGATGGAGGGACTACATCTATGTATGCTCTACACATTAGGTGTGTTAAGCACTATAAATTCGAACATTTGACCCCATTTAAACTTGGTCCAAAGTTGGCTAAATCAAATGTGGCATGAAGGTCCTGTATATGCAGTTTGGACAGGAATTTTGCCAAAGTTTGAGCCTTTGAGTCTCACAAACCGCAACCCAAATTAACAAAGTTTGAATACAAGAAACCATCTCCTATAAACCATATCTCCAACTTTGGTATTGGCCGGCTGACACGTTTATATTTGAATTTTGGAGAACATTGGGCGCGAAGTCACGGTTTCGGACGGTCGGTCGAGCTGAATCGAGCTCCTCGGCCCGACCATGTCAGAATGGCCGCGACACGAGGCAGCAACATCCTGCCGGCGACCGCAGTGACGTCCATGCGCCATGAACTCACTCACTGAGCAGACCGCCGCCAGACCAAATGCCCGCCGACCCGAGCCGCCTCCCCCAAATCCCCTACACCTGGACCTCCTCCACCTGCTCAACCACGTCCCCGACCTCCCCTCAACCCCCGCCATGGCTCTGCTCGCGGGGGATTGAGTCCCCGCGGCCCGCCATTGCCGCCCGGAGCCCGAGCTCCCTCTCACCAACCGACCCTCAAAACCGAGTCCAGGTGAGCCCCTAAAGCTATAGCGCCCCTTTCCCCGCGGAAATCGTAGCCGAATCGGCCGGCCCGCGCTTGCGCCGCTGGCCGCCCCCCGGCGTCCTCCGCCCCTCATGCTAAAACCCCCAAATGGATGCGGTTCGTCGCGCTCGTCCGGATAGGCGGTCAACGGCCAGCTGTTGACTACGGGCCCCGCATGTCAGCGACCTGGCTGCGCGTGGGTAGCCTCTGGGCTGGTGACAAAAGTTTGGTTGGGGTTTTCTTTGACTTTGGATTTTATGAAAATTGATTAATTAAAATGGCTGAGAGCTTGAGAAATTCGTATTAAATCATGTATACCTGCTAAAAATGTGAATCCAATTTTTTTGGCTCTGTTAGTTATAAAAATACACACGAAAAATGTTAAACATGGTAGGTTAGCCATTTAATATGTGCTAAAAGTTAGATTTTGATGAATGGAGTTTATTGTGTATAAATATTTCTATACATGGTAAAATTATGGAAACTTCATAGAAGAGCTCTTTTATGACATTTTAGCTTCAGTAATGTTTTCATGTCCAGAAAAAATATTTTGATATTTAATACCATTTTATTTCCATCACAGCATGTTTCATTGAAAATAGATAAATAATATTCATGTAAATTACTGAGAACATTACAGAAATTACTTTGTCCATAGATTCACCATTGAAAGTTGCTCATGACCAGAACATGGCCATAAATTGGTTTATTAAATTTATGGCCATAAATTGGTTTATTAAATTTATTGTTCCTAACTTGTCATAGCCATGTCATTATGAATAGCAAATGTATAGTTCTTGCAGTATAAAATTTATATATGATTGAGGGACAGAAAGGTTACCATTTTAAGTTCAGTGTAGAACCTGAGAATGCATGAAGCAATAAAACTTGATTCAATCCATGATCATAGCATTAGCTAGTATCATTTTTCCTACCAAATTACATGAGTAATTTTGTGTACTTTAAATGAGATGTTTATAGATTCAATGAAGGAAATACTTCAGACAAGACAGTTGATAGAATCTGATCACTATTATCATCCATACCAACCATGTTGCTTTGTGGTCCAAAACTTGATTTATACTCGATCCATGATTGCCCTGTAAAGTTTGTAAAAATTGTTGCACTCATTTTTAACTTGCATTCATGCTTGCATACATGTAGAGCCCGCAGCAGAGGACGTGTTTTATAAATTAATTGCTGAGCTGCAAGAGCAGCAAGAGCAAGGGCAAGGGCAAGAAACTAAACCCAAAGAAAGAGCCCAAGGCTCAGAAAATTAGCAAGCGGAAGAAGGCAAGCCCCGGAGTATATCCTCTAATTTCAAAACTACTCTAATTTCAAAACTATGCATTATTCTATTTATGCATTAAGTTTCTAGGAGTTGATAGATATACGATCCCTATCGGGTGAAAATGATAAGGAAATGTGTGCAACAGCTCACGAGAGGCCAAATCAGACTAATGGGTGCCCAACGGGAATAGCCAAGTTCTTTGAAAATTGTTTTTAGTGTCACCAATATTTGGAATTATGTTCTAACGGGAGGAAAGAGGAAAAGGCTCATTAACGGGTGAAAACGGCTACGGACAAAAACAACCAAAAAATCTGTGTTGTAGCTCATGGGAGGCAAAACGGGTCGACGGGTGCTTGCCACGAAAATGTCCAAGTTTTGCAGAAATGGCTATGAATGTCACCAACATATAGAATCATATCTAAACAGAAGGAAATGGCTCAGAAACGGGTGAAAACGGCTCTGGACGAAAATGATAAAAAAAATGTGCTATAGCTCATGGAAAACTTAAAACAGACCGATGGGTGCCTGCCATGAAAAAATCCATATTTTGTAGGAATGAATGTAGAGGGAGAGAAGAGCCCCCTTTGCACCCGTCCTTGGTTAGGGATATGTTTTAGCTCCGTTATTATCTCACTGTAATACCGTATCCCATTTAACTTTGTCCATCTAACGACTTTTCATTCTCCACGCAAGAAATACAAGAAAGCGGTCTGGCCGTACCGTGTTTACTTACCGGAAAATTTTGTAATATAAGATCTGTGTTGGAAATAGCATCAGTTGCCTAGCTTTTTTTGGATGAAGAAGCATCTAGATTTCACTCTTTAATCTGTGACAAGTTAAATCCGACCGATAGGGAAAATGAGTGCCATATAGATCTGCAAGTCAGACGGACAGCCACGAAGCAAGAGCAACGTGACTCCAAATGACTACCAGTACAGTAGCGGGGAAGAAATATCAAGGAAAATTAATGCTGGCTGGCTCCTACTGCTATGACTTGTGAATGGTTGCAAACTTCCCAAGGCAGCGCAGGCAGAAAATGGGCAACAACAATTCGTGAGGTGATCGAGGTGCATGGTAGTTGTAGATAGCAGGTCAAGCAATCATCGCATCAGTCGCGTGCCAACTCGCTGTCAAAATAAACACGGCCTCTGAACTGGTGAGCAGGGAGGGCTGCTCGTTTCTCCCGTTCCCACCTCACCATTCAGTCCGTCCTGCGCCCCTCACCTTCCAATCAGCTTCAGTAATTACTAGTGTCGATCACAGTCTGATCCAAACAGCAACGCGTGACACGCCATAGTTAACCAACCATGGAAGGTGCAGAAAGCAAGCAGCAGCAACCGTCGCCGGAGGTTGCCATGGCTCATCACAATCCAACACAGGTCACTCGTCGACTTCATTTCTTCTCTGCAACATCAACTCCACGTTTGGCTTCCCATCGATTTGTTTTTTTCCCCCTCTCTCTGCAGTCTGCGCGCGCGCAGGGGCCGGGCATTAGCAGCTCTACTCTGCCAATGGAAGATACAGACGAGCTTCCGATCCAACATGGCGGCACGCTATCTGCTGAGGACCAAAAGAAGCCACTATCGGTGACGAGCTGCCTGCTGCCAGCACGCAGCCTGAGATCCACAGCAGCCGTTGCCCCTGCTGCTCATGCTCAAAGCCAAGCCGACAGCGATCTCTGCATCCGGTCGCTGTCCTTCTCCAAGCTCTTCAGCTTCAGAATGGCCAGGGCGCCGTCATCGCTGTCCACCTCGGAGTACATTGATCAAACTGATCCTGATGCCACCGCAAGCAACTGCTCCGCTCTAACTCCAGTAAGCACCCAAGACCCTAGCAGCTGTTCTCTTCTCCACAGCCACCGTCTGCTAACCGATCTTTTTCCTGATCGCCAAGGGTAACAGCAGCACCAAGGAGGAGGAGGAGAAGCTGAAGCAGGTATGCCGCTCCCAGTCCGTGCCTACGAGCGGCAGGCGGTTCAAGGTGGCAAAAGGGTTGAGGAGAGTGGCGGACTCCAGCTCCCCCGGCCCTGCCCCGGCTGGAGTGTTCCGCCTCAGAGTGGTGCCACCTGTTCCTCAAACGGAGGCAAGCGTCACTGCTGCAGTCGTCGGGGAGGAGGAAGCGGCGGTGGCCGCAGAAGACATTGCGGCGGAGGAAGCGGTGTGCCGCATCTGCATGGTGGCACTGTCGGAAGAGGCGGTGCTGAAGCTGGAGTGCTGCTGCAAGGGTGAACTGGCCCTGGCGCACAGGGGATGCGCCATCAAGTGGTTCAGCATCAAGGGCAACGGCACCTGCGACGTCTGCAGCCAGGAGGTGCTCAACCTCCCCGTCACCCTGCGCCGCCTCCATGACCATCCATCCATTCAGGCTCAGGGTGCTCAGCAGCAAGCCGATCCCACCGCCACCGCCAGCAGCAGCCGCGGCCGTCGGTACAGAGTGTGGCATGGCACACCGATCCTCGTGATTATCAGCATGCTCGCCTACTTCTGCTTCCTGGAACAGCTGCTGGTTGCTTGCTGCACCTTCTCTCCGTTTACCTGGCCATTGCATAATCCTGTCAAGTGTTCTACCAGATCCAACTAATGAACCCCCGAACTACATCCAGGTCGGCGACCATGGGACCGCGGCTCTGGCCATCTCCTTGCCCTTCGCCTGCGTCCTCGGCCTCTTCTCCTCTCTAACCACAGCAAAGATGGTGTCCAGGAGATATGTGTGGATCTACTCTGCAGTGCAGTTCCTCTTCAATGTGCTCTTCACCCACCTCTTCTACAGATACGTAAGATCCTCTCTGTGGTCACCCAAACATCAATCACATCTCATCAAACACGCTTATCTACTGAACCAGGTGCGGATGCAAGCTGTGATCGCCATCATCCTGTCCACCTTCGCCGGCTTCAGCATGGCCATCTGCACCAACTCTGTCCTCCAGATTCTCAGATGGAGGGCCAGGCATGTGGCATCGCCGGCCACAACGACAACTGGAGAAGAAGGTCATGGTTCCAGGGAGCCACCGGCGGCAGACCTTGAGATTGCTTTGCCTCCTTCATAGCTCGCTTCACTACCATCCAATCCTCTCTAGTTTAGTTCAGTCCAGCACCAGCCCCCCCTCCAGCTAGCTGTGTTTGTATATAGCTCCATCTTTTGTTTGCTGAGACCTTGTTGTATGCATGAACCGTCCTTTCTGGCTTTCTATGGTACTAATCCGTGACAGTGAGCACCACATCCCTCTTTCCCCACCTCATCCCTCTTTTCCCAAAACTGAAACAAAAGTAAAGGCATCAAAACAAACATATAAAGGAAAGGATTTGCTTTTTATTCGATCGTATCCCGATTTGTTCCCATCTGACTTGTCCAAGTCCTCAACCTGACCACTTTCTACTTGATCGATAACCAGTATTGATTTCTCCTATTCCCTCGTCCAGAAAGGGAAGATAGCAGAGGAGGATCCACCTCAAAACTAACAGCCAGCACTAAGCTGCGTGGTACTTCAATGCCCTACAATTCGTCCTTCAGATTTGTACCAGAGCTCCTCACACCCTCTGTCTGAGTGTTCCCGGTTCTCGCCGTTGATGAGTCTTGGCGCTTCAACTTGAAAGGGATGCTAGCATACTTCTTGATGAATTTGTACATCTCTACAACGGTCCGGTCCCCCTCAAAAGTGATCTGAAAAGTATAATAAGAACAAACCAACACATTGAATCAGTCAATGTTCATATCTTAGGAGACACAATACCATACACTTTCTTGTTGCCTGGTCAATTAATACCCGGTTCAGGAGAGTTAAGCACTTACAGGTTCAAAGCTTTTCTTCCCAGCTGGATAGAATAGAATCGTGGGGTATCCATCAGGCTGTAACAGGAAGCACGTGTCAATTCTGTATCATGAAAACTAATGCATATGGGAAAACAGTTAATCAAATTACCATGCATTGACATTCAAGAAGACAACCTAATGAAACTATAGCAAAAATTATCTGCAACAAGAGCCTTGCTTAAAGGTTCACCATGTGCGTTCACGTCACTTTCTCTTTCTGCAGGAGCAGAGTCCGGCGGCATGTTGCCTGCCAAGTCGAAGCGCCTAAAGTTCCTAACACCTGACGAGATGGCCGATCGCCGCGCAAAGGGCTTGTGTTATAATTGTGATGAGAAATTTTTCTCAGGGCACAGGTGCAAGAAGCTATTACGCATCATGCTCGACTACCCTGACGAGTGGTGGCAGTTACGAGTCCGACGAGGGGACCTGAGTTCAAGCTTCACTATCCAGCTTTCAAGCTCAAGGACAAGCTGTTTCGCAAGGGAGGGAGAGATGTCATGCTCAGTTACGTGTGGACGAGGCCAGCACCAATCCTAGATCAAGTCGAGCATGTAGTGGAGTTTGAGTTGTTTGAGTATAGATTGGTTTAGAGATAGGAATTTGAGTCTTATGTGAGAAACCTGTGTTTGTTAGGAAATTTGGATAGGAGATTGAGTTGGAGTCAAGTAAGGAGTCTGTACGGGGGCTATATAATGCGCGACGCAACACGGCGCCGCCCAAGTTCAAGCGTTCGGGTCAGTGACCTCCATCTACCCACTACTACAATCTACGACCTAGACACCCATCCACGATCAGCTGTGACAATGTATGGAGGGGCAAGTGAAGCAGATACGTTGCATCACAGGTGTTAATACATAGTGCCAACATGACGACAAGTTTCTCTCACAAGCATTGAATCAAAAAAATCAAAGTGCATGAGCTTCCCCAAGCATTGCTTGGAAGTAGATAGTAAATACACTCTGACATGCATGCAGCAGCAGACCAAGCTCAGATCCATATTCTTTTGTGCACCATAAGAGAGAGCAACTTTGAGCAAAAAAAGAATGCATATGTAACTTTCATGTGTCTGCCAACTACAGTGTACACGCATAGGTTTCATGACTACTGATAGCATAGCCGACAAAGTTCGTATACTGCAACGCCTCCCAAACTTAATGCTTCCACTGTTCTTTTGTTATATTGCATGCAAACGAATCCGTGCAGTACAACATGACAAACTGTGAATCAATATGTTCAGAAAGTTTCAGTTGGCTATAGATATTTTCATCACAAATATGTTTCCGGTATTACAATTTTTATGAATCTTAGTGGCATAACAGCAACACAACAGTTACAAATCCTAGTAACATAAGTTACAAAAATGTAAAGGTCAAAGTCACATCTCAGATACAGTATAAGGTTTTAAAAACGTTAAATATAAAGGAGGAAAGCCATAGCCATTTTAAGAAAATTGATGGTCAGCCAAAATCAACCATCAAAGGCAGTAATACATACCTTGGCACGTGGATGCTCATTGGTAGTTCCATCCATTTTGGCTATCACAAGGGAGTCAATGCCACGTAGATGCTTAGCTAGTTTGTTGTAAGTAGCCTCCAGTGATTGACAATGCCCACACCACGGTGCATATATCTGCATCCGGAATGGCACATCATTATGGACGACAAATAAGTCTACTTTCTTAAAGACATGATTGCATGGTGTCCCCTCCTTGAGGCATAACTATGAGTTTGTACTCCTTTTTTCCATGTTGAACTGTTGCCCCTGGTTCGTAAGCGAAGTATGGGATAATGGTGCGAAGTTTTAAAAAAAGGAGGGAAATTCATAATTAGCCCTCAAACCCGGGGGGAGGGGGGGTGCAACCATGCAAAATGCCCCTTTCTTAAATGTCTAAGACAAGAACATACCTCCAGAAGGACATCTTTCGCTTCATCCAAAACTATCAGATCCAGATTCTTCCCAACAACAATTTTGATATCACCATCATTCTGTATGGAAACGCAATGTCGAATGTCTAAGTGAAGTATTCTGAGTGTAGAAAGGGGATATCAGATAATTCTCAAGACTCACTCACAGATTCAGGTACTGGTTCAGACTTGTAGAATGGTGTGAGCTTGTCTTCCAAGAAACTTTCAGCAAAGTCCTGTGCAAGAGCCGAAAAAGATTGGAGGTACTAAATAGATGGGGTTTCTTAAAGAAATTCGCCAAAATGTCACCAGTAGACTGAACAAAAAAGAAATTATCGTACAGGGAAGTGGTAATTTTGATAAAAGCATATTGCAATCTATTTATCAGAGTATTCATATGTTAGTTAAAGCATTGCATATAATATAACACTAAAAGAAAAGTGCAAAAAATGCACCATTCTTAAACATGTACCAGCCTATGACTAAAAGAAAAGTGTAAAAAAAAAATGCACCATTCTCAAACTGTACCAGCCTATCCAAGGGAAAGGGTCATGCTGGTGTGCCATATAGGCAGGTACATGTTGTATGCTAGAAATAGATAGCTCAGTCGATTAGCACGCTCTTCACTCTTCAATGGACTGCCACACTCTTGAAAATTAATATGGGTCCATATGTAATAGGGTATCAAATGGCGCATGCTTCTTAAAGTGCACTACAGACTACCTACTCCCTTCCTCCATCCCACTCGATTTACTCCCTCAAACTATTCAGCTAGTCCAATCTACCCCCTAATGAGATTTGTCTTTTTTGTTTCTCCATGTATACGTTGAGTTTTAAGTTTAAACTTTGTGAGTGGATGGAGAACATGACCTTAATGTCGAACTTAGAGGATACACGGTTAACTCGTCAAAAGGATGAGGTGATCTGGAGGTTAGAAAAATCGGGGGGGGGGGGGGGGGGGGGGTATTCTACCAAATCCATGTACAAGCTGTTATCCTGTACAGGTTTCAGCAATGGGAGGCTTAACAAACTTTCGAAGAACAAAATGCCGCTGAAGCTTAAGGTCTTTTTATGGCTTGCATTTCAGGATAGATTGCAAACCGGGGTGGCTCTAAAAAGAAGGAATTGGAAGGGCGATGAACGGTGCGTAGTCTGTAGAAAGAAAGAGGATGTAAATCATATTTTCTTTGAATGTGTCGTGGCTAAATTTGTTTGGGGGTGCTTTAAGGAGGTCTTGGGTTGGGATCGCACTCCTAGAAACCTGTCTGATTTTCTCGATAGTTGGATCCCTCCTCAGAGCCCGGGGTTTCATCTCAGAGCCATTCTTGCGTGGGCTTTGTGGACCAATAGGAATAAAATGACTATCGAACACAGATTTCCTGCTTCGCCTATTGGTGTTCTGTACAAAATTGACTTCTTCTCGCAGAAATGGGGGGTACTACTGTCTGAAGAAGATCGAGTCAAGCTGGAAGACCACAGGGTGAAGATGATGGAGTGGGTGCAGTACAACGGCGCGGAGACAAGACGCGAAGTGTCCGAAGATTTCCCTTAGTTTTTGTGTGGTGTGCGTTTGTTTTGCGTTTAAGCCTTTCTGTGAACTCTGTACGGCTCTGGTTAGCTGGTAGCCCCAGCGGTGGTTCTGTAAACAAATAACCGCTTTCTATAAAAGCCGGAAGTAATTCTGTTTCAAAAAAAGAGTGGATGGAGAACATGATGCCTTATGTTAGAAAAATACTTAAGAATTTTACATGGTTATTTTCATAGGTTAGGAATATTTAATATAAAATTGCATCCTAATGATACAAAATTGCATGAAAAGTAATCGCGAAAAATTCTTAAAATATTTTTCTAACATCGGATATCATGTTACAAGTCACCTTGCAAAATTTGAACTTAAAACTCAACTTGTATACAGAGAAACAAAAAAGAGAAATCCCATTATGTGGTAGATTGGACCAACTGAAATAGTTTAAGGAAGTAAATCGAGTCTGAATTTGTTCGGGGGGTTAAGCAGAGAAAGTGATTTGGTGAGGGTAGTAAAATGGACTTTTTCCTTTTATCAACAGAAAAAAACACATGGAAAGAAAAGACTAAAGTCAAGTAATGGTTAACGAAACACACAAGTCAACTTCAGATTAGTAGCATAACGAACATTCTCTGTTAACCATTAGCGATAGTTGAATTCTTAATTCTCATATGGTGCGGAACTATGGGCATATTTCAGCAATTACCTTAATGGCGTCCAGTGACACTTCACCATCAAGGAAAAATTTCCTAGCATCTTCATTCCCAGTGTAAGCAAGAACCTGCAGAGGCGTGCAAACGGAATTTACCGAATGGTAACACAATAACATGAAGTGAAAGCCAATGATGCCAAAAACAACGAGGCCTTACAGTGGTCTCTTGTCCAGTAATACCAAAGTAGTTGGCAACTGGTTCACCAACTTCCTCATTGTCTCGCTCCACAAAGATAAATAATAGCTGCACGTCAACACACCTCATCAGTTTAGTACAACACACAAACACCAAGTAACCAAGAGCAAAAAAAGAAGTAGCACAAGGAAAACAATGAGTAGGATATGAATTTGAGCATAGAACATGGAACTAAGAAAAGGATTAATAAGGATAGGAAGTTCAAACAAAATTGGATGGGTCAACAGAAAGAATTACCTTTCCCTTGAATGACTTTGCTGCTTCCTTAAAGATGGGCAGAAATTTCGAGGACTTATTTGCAACAGCAAATAGTAAAATCTGATTTGCAAAATAATACAGAGCCTCAGCAAAGGAATAGCACATGGATTAAAAAATATGTTAGAGTGCAGAAAAGGGATCCTATTGTAGTCAACATGACATGCCTGCTTCTTGATTGAATTGCCAAAAATTGAAGGTGAAGTTTCCTGAGTTAGTGTAGTAACCAAAGGAAGCTTGTTTGCAGACACAAAATCGGTAAACGCTGATGCTTTAAACTCCCCATCTGCATGAAAACATTGGATTATAACTGTTAACACCTGCACAAAAATTGGAAGAGAAGGCTGGTACTGAAACCTAGAACAACTTAGAGATGAAGACACCTACCAAAGAAGGTCAACTTCTCCTCCTTCTTGAGCAATACTATGCATGGGCGCTTTGCTGCTGGGTCGATGTGGAAAAGCTTAGCAACATCGGGACTTGAAGTCTGATAAAAGTTGACGCTATCTTCCAGCCTTGAAGCAGCTGCAAGCTCATCACTGTGAGCACCCTGTAGAATTTGAAAAGATGACAGTAACTTAGTAAGAGGTACCCTCATTTGGCGCCTCAATGTGTAGGAACTTTGCATGCGACAGTAGCATTTGACCAGGTTGAATTGGGCAGAAATTATTATAGATAACTGGCTAGAGGAGAAATCAGTCTAGAAATGAATAGAAGAGCAATTATTAGTCGAGGCTCGAGAGAGTGCGTGTGTTTTCGTACAGATAGCGAGTCGAGGAAGGCAAGGACGGCCTTGTCATCCCCTGTGAGTATCCTCTCGGCCTGGTCGACGGCGGTGATGTTTTGCACCCCCGGACCGAGCTTCTTGTTGATCCACTCAACGATGGCATCCTTGGTCCTCGCGCCGTTGTAGTCCTTGGGGACGCCGTCGATGAAGAAGAGGATGGTGGGGAATCCCTGGACGTCGTACTTCTGGGCGAGGTCCGTGTCCTCGGTGGCGTCGACCTTGGCGAGGGCGACGTGGCTCTGGCTGTGGTGGGCCGCAAGGTGGGACGCGGCGGCGGCGTAGTCCGGGGCGAGCTCCTGGCAGTGGCCGCACCAGGGGGCGTAGAACTCGACCATGACGTGGCGGGTGGCGGCGAGGAAGGAGGAGAAGTTGGCGGCGGTGAGGACGACGACGTGGGTCTCGTCGATCTGCGGCTGCTGGTCCGGGAGGTCCTGGTCCTCGAAGAGGTCGTCGTCGTCGCCGTAGTCGCCGTCGCCGTCAGCGTCCGGAAGCCATCCGTCGGGGTCGTTGTCGGGGATGTCACCGGTGTTGTCGATGAGGTACTGGAGATCCTCCTCGTCCTTGCTGCTGCTGGTGGCGGCGCGGGTGGAGGGGTAGGCGGCGGCGGCGAAGAGGAGGAGCAGGAGGAGGGCGGCGAGAGATCGAGGGGCCATGGCTGGCCGTCCTCTCCCCAGGCAGCAGGGACAGAGGAGGAGATCAGGAGGAAAGGGGAGCGGGAGATCGATCCAGTGGAGGCGGATGGATTCAGGACTCGAGTCCACTGGCTCCCCGTCGCCGTCGCCGGCGTGTCATCGGTCAACTCATCATCATGCCTGTCACGTGCCCGACCGACTCCTCCTCCCCAGGCCAGGAGTACAAGGGAAAACAAACACCAACCCAGCCCAGCCCAGGGCGCCACTGGCCCAATAGAGCCCATAACCGGCCCACGGACTGCCCGGTCAGTCACTGGCAGAAGGCACTAGAAGAGGAGGAGGAGGAGGAGGCAGCCGAGCACGAGCACGAGCACGAGCAGGGCCGGGCCATCCCTTTCCTCCCCTCAAAACCCTAGCGAGCGAGCGAAAACCCAATCCAGCAAGGGAAGCGAAGAAGCGGAGGAGGAAGACGATGGATGCCTCCAAGGCCCGCGAGCTCCGGGAGTTCGTGGAGGCGTGCAAGAAGGACCCTTCTCTCCTCGCCGACCCCAACCTCGCCTTCTTCAGGGATTACCTCGAAAGGTCAGCAGCTTCCCCTCCCTCCCTCCTTCCTCCGGTTCCTTCGATCTGTATGCCCCGCGTCCATCTCATCTGATGCATTTCCTCCCTTTTATTTTTTGCAGTTTGGGTGCCAAGATCCCCGCCGCCGCCGCCGCCGCCGCCAAGGCCGCCTCCTTCGACAAGCCCAGGGTAATATTACCCATCCGTCTCTGCGACTCCTATCACCCCATGTCTGATTCCACTCCGCATATAAACCCTAGTACCGGCTCCGATCCTTCTTTTTTTACGAACAGAAAATATAAATGAAATCTGCAGCCTCTCCTCTTAGTTGAAGTTGCAGGCAAAAGTAAAGAATTTTCTTCATTGCAAAGAAAGTGTGTTGTTTTTTTAATGGCACTTGAGGTGGAATTACTCCGTGGCAGTCACACCACACATATGGGCTCTTTCCAATGCCCCTGTCTTATGCTCCCGTTCCAAGGCCCCTTCTTTAGCCCCTGCTGGTTAATATGCACACTGCAGAGATCTTCCATGGACGACATTGATGACGACGATGAAGATCTGGATATGAGGGATGCCACTCCTGAGCCAGATGAGCTCGATGAAGAAATTGTTGAGTCTGATCTTGAGCTTGAAGGAGACACTGTACAATCTGACCATGATGACCCACCACAGAAGGTAGCATTCTCATGCCACCAGCGTCCTTTCCCTCTGTTGGATCCTCAGCCACAAAGGAGATGTGTTAATCCATATTTGCTGTGGCAGATGGGAGATCCTTCAGTTGAGGTAACTGAGGAAAATCGTGATGCCTCTCAAGAAGCGAAAGGCAAGGCTATGGAAGCTATGTCAGAAGGTACTTTTGTTTTCTCCCACATTGATGTTTTTCTTGGCTCACCACCTGGACATGTTTGATTCTCAAATCCGTGCCATTGCTGGTCTTATCATCACAGGAAAACTCGACGAGGCTATTGAACATCTTACCAACGCAATAGTGCTGAATCCGCTCTCAGCAATCATGTATGGAACTAGAGGTAAGCGGCAGACATTTTATGCTCCATACATATCAAATGCTAGCGCCTATGCATGATGACTTACTCATGTGACAAGTGCTAATCCTGTTGTGGAATTCTTATGTTTATCCAGCATCTGTGTTTATAAAAATGAAGAAACCAGCTGCTGCCATTCGTGATGCAAATGCTGCTCTGGAGGTGATATGCTTTATCTCATCAGTGCATTTCATTTTTTTTGCTCAAACAAATGCTAGGTAGCACATGCTTAGGAGATTGCAAGAGGCAGGATTGAGACCTAAAAGGTTCTTGTTAAAGATACTGGACATGACACCTAACATGCCATTTTATTTGCTTCTTCCCCCCAGATTAACCCAGACTCCGCGAAAGGCTATAAAACACGTGGAATGGCTTATGCCATGCTTGGCAAATGGGAGGAAGCTGCTCGTGACTTGCACACAGCATCTAACATGGATTACGATGAGGAGATCAATGCTGTGCTCAAGAAGGTGATTGTTTCTCTTTTTGGAATATAAGTCCATGTTTGGCTCCTCAAAAGTTCATTTTGTCTAATCTTAACCCGAACTGAACCATTTAGTATGGTACCTCAACTACCAATACCGCTCAAGTTTTACCCCTGATCATGTTTTCAAAGGCTTAGCTTGAAGGACGTGACTTGAAAACCACTAAAGTCGGGCTCCGGGGTCAAAAAGCAATCAGTATTGATAGTTGGGGTGCCAAAAGTGGACTTTTCTTAGAACTAGAGTTTTTATTTACATGACAATATTACAAGCTCACTATCTTGTATTTTGTAATTTTGAAGGTGGAACCCAATGCACATAAGATAGTGGAGCATCGCAGGAAGTATGAGAGGCTGAGGAAAGAGAGGGAGGAAAAGAGGGCTGAGCGTGACCGGCTTCATCGACGCGCAGAGGCACAGGTAATTCACACTAAGGCAGGCCTTCAGGAATTTACTTCTGAAAGCTACTACTTGCATCTGAACTAATGCCTTGTGTATTACTTTACCAGGCTGCTTATGAAAAGGCCAAGAGGAAGGAGCAATCGTCAAGCCGCTCATCAGGAGGCTTCCCTGGAGGGATGCCCGGTGGAGGTTTCCCTGGAGGAATGCCTGGAGGAGGTTTCCCTGGAGGGATGCCTGGGGGTTTCCCTGGAGGTGCCATGCCGGGGGGTTTCCCTGGGGGTGGTCCTGGTAATGTCGATATGAGTAAAATCCTGAATGTAAGTGCTTAACAGCTTGCTGATTTCCTCGTTTATGTTCATTGTTGATCAGCATTTGGTGGCACATAAACCTTCCTTGTACAATGATCTACTTTCTTTGTATTCCAGGACCCTGACCTGATGGCGGCATTCAGTGACCCAGAGGTCATGGCTGCTCTACAAGATGGTATGTTTCTGGCTTCCCGCACAAATCTAGTGATGCTAGTTTACTATTCAAGTTTGGCTTCCTATTTTCTGTGGTATCAGAATAGGATTAGTTGTCTTGGTCAATTCTGGTGTTAAATACTGATTTTAGCTATACAGCAACAGAATAGATAGTGCTAGCGTGGGTTGTTGGTAGGGCAAGTCAATGATGGGTTTGGTTGTGACTTGAGAAGAATTTGTTACCGACAGTGGTTACAGAATCTGCATGCAAGCTCAGTGTTTTTAATCCTTGGTTGCAGTGATGAACAATCCTGCCAACTTCGCCAAGCACCAAGGGAACCCCAAGGTGGGCCCTATCATAGCAAAGATGATGGCCAAGTTCAGTGGGTCCCAGTGAAGGTTGTGTGCCAGCCAGGTTCTGCGGGCAGCAGGCAAAAGTTCCTTGGACAGTCAACAGGTGTTCCCTTTTTGTGCATCTGGGTGTGTTTAGCTTGTGATGAAGGACATGAGTGGGTTTTTTTTTCCTGTGCATCTGGAGTTGCGTTGAGCTTGTGATGAAAAACACTAGTGGGCTCGGTGGGAATGCTCATTCACTTCTGTTAGTGCCTACGACTACCAGAGAATACTGGAATGATTCACAGGTGGTATTACGGTTTGGTTACGTTCTTTATGTCTCGTGCTGCTGAGTTATGGAATGCTTATGCGCTGGTGGTGAAGGCGGGGGTCGATTGTTTGTGTTTGTGTGCGCATGGTACGTGATCTTGATGCTTGGAACTAACGAACGTGGTTGATGAACAATATAATGGTGGATCCTGAAAGCTGTTGCCATCCTTTTCCTTTGGTATGCATGCAGTCCCCATAGAAGAAAGCAGCAACGGAGGAGAAAGCTTTTTATTTCTCGCCTTGGTATGTGTATGTGTGTGTGCTTTATTTTGCCCTTTATCTTTTTCTCTTGTGGAGTGCATACTATCCCTGCACGATTGCGTAGTACCTCACGATTCAAATCACACACAAGGAATCCAGCTTTCCTTTTGGAAAGGAAGATAAGGACTTGATCTTCTTCTTCTTGTTGTTGTATGTGTTGTTACTTGTTAGCAGCTGCTGCTAACACTAATGGCCTTGATCATCAAACTAGCTAGTCCTTTTTTTTTTAAAGATAGCGGGAGCACTGCTTTGTCATTTAAGCTGAGAGATACTAGAGCGATATTACATAAAAAAAGGATAAACTAGCTAGTCCATAATGCATCATCTTGACTATATACCGTGGGCAACCGTAGCTGCTTTATTATGTTCCGTGTATCATTATTCATCCATGGCACTGCAACTTTAGGCATGCAGCATCTCATCTTGTCGTCCCTGGGTCCACTTCACGGCACCACATCAGCTAGCTAGTCTCCCTGGGTTGGGTTGCCAACATTGCCTGCTATACCAGCTGCTACGGCAATACGGGAGGGAGGACAGCGAAGGAGACCAACCATCCATGTCCCTGATCACGGGTGATCCTGAGCAGTCCCCCAGGGACTGCTCCAGGTCCAGATCATCCTCCTCCGGGAAGCACCGCCGCCGTTGCCGGGTGCTCATCGCCGCCTCGTCGACCGTAGCGTCGTTGGCGTCGCTTGCCCTCATCCTGTGGCTGACCCTCCGCCCTTCCAGCCCGCGCTTCTCCCTGCTCGCCACCACGGCCACGCTAGACGACGACGCCTCCGCCGCCGCCATCGTCGTGGACGCCGCCCTCATCGCCCACAACCCCAACGCCCACGCCACCGCCCTCTACGGCCAGCTCCGGGCGAGCGCCTCCTACGCCGGCGTGCCCCTCGGCGCCGGCGCGCCGCTGCCGGCGCTGGAGCAGCCGGATCAGGGCGACGCGGTGCTGTCGGCCCTGCTCACGTCGTCGACCTCGCCCTCTTGGAGTTGGAGGCCGGCTCCTGGCGGGCGGGCTCTGCTGAGGGTGCGCATCGAGGGGCAGCTCCGGTGGAAGGTGGCGTCCTGGGTGTCCGGCAGGCATGGGCTCACCGTGGACTGCGTCGCCGCCGTGGTGCCGTCGTCTGCAGGGCAGCAGCAGCAGCAAGGGTCATCGTCATCCCCCTCCCAGTGCGCCACCCAAGTCCTATGATATGATTAGCTATCCAACCCGGAATCTTGGTGTGCAGCCGCTCGGCGGTGGCTATCTTGGCCGTTGGATCGCCTGGGGAACCGGCACATTGTCAATGCTTATGATATCAATTAAAATTACTTTGTTCACTAACTGATCGAGTACCCAATCTAGTACAGATCCTAGTAACAGATTTACATGCACCAAATGCTTTTTATATATTCTTTCCTAGGCTTTGGTTTTCATATATGACCTGTCAAAGCTCTTAAGTTCTTTATTTGCATGCATCCTAGTACTGGAAAGATAGTAGGGTTTTTTTACCATCCTGTACATGTACGATTGTAAAGGAAGTATTGTTTCAGCTTTGCTTTTTGCTTATTAGTTTTTTCCCTAGCACTGCTGGTGCTCATTGCTGATTCACAAGCCTTGGCACTATCATATCTAGAAATTATATTTTTAACTGTATTTTTAACCTTTAAGCTAATGCCTTTCATTCTCTTTCTTATTTAGTTGTAGTTTATGCAATGGCTAGATGACAGAAGCGTCAACAAGGCACTATGTCATCATCTACTGTGGTACGTATCAGTATACTATCTACAAAATATGTTGAAGGTAGCAAGTTATGTGTCCTAGTATTTTCTGCGAGGCAACACTTTTGTTGTAAGATAATAGTTGTGTGTAATAGCATGGATTTTAAATGCCCCCTAGAACCATACTGTATCTTTGGTTTTGTTTTCTTTTTTCTGTGTTCAGATTAAAGGATAAGGACATTAGCTAATAACATGGAGTTTATTTAGGCAATTTATAGGTAGGAATTAGGCAATAATATTATTATTATATATGGGCAATAATATGGTTCCCAATAAGCATTTTCCCCATATGCAACAACAAAAATATCTAGGAGTGCAAATTTTTTTACTTGATGATGCGTGATGTACTGAATGATCAACTTGCCAACTTCTGATTATTACTATTTCCTTCAAATTAATGGTTTTTCTAATTATCCTAAACATTACAACCATGTTTCGAGAAAATTGTTTGGCTTATGAAAAAGCAAGAATGTAAACTGTTTCTACAAGGAGGGGATGTTCCTTTATGATTTAATAAGGGTGGATAATATTTTTAGATAAAATTGCAGCACACTTGCATGAGCACTACACGTGCAGATTAACACTATCATGTTTACCGTCTTGCAGCATTATCTTTTAACATCGTGTGATTTCAGACAAGAGAAGTCCATACAAAATACAGTTCAAGAGCAGAGCAAATATCATTCAGAATCACACTGTTGCACTAGTACATGAACAAGAAAGACAACAAGATCGAATGCATAGGCTACACTGCTATAATCATTTAGTACAGCTAACTCAGCACTATCCAGAAATAATACTCATGTCTTCAATGAAATGGGAACTCTGGACTTTTTAATAGTATAAACTAAATGCTGTGAACACCTAAACTCTGAACTTTTTAACAGCTGAACTGCGTCAATGAACATTTCGATTATTGCAGCTCCTGCAAAAAAGAGAAACAATTTATGGCTGAGCATATGGAAATAGATAGTGAAGAAACTCAATTCGAAATTATAATCCACATACACACCAAAAGAAATATACAAGAAAACCGTCTAGGAAGAGGAGAAACACTAGCACACCCTAATATCTTGGAATAACAACTGAACTCAGAGAGACATGACTCTGAATACTCTGAGGATCCACAATTATAGCAGCATGTGTTATCTTATAAACTCAGTAACACAGGAAAAACTACAAAATGAGACCTTCGTTGGACAGCCCACAGTTTAACGGCATAGACATTTGCGCATACTTGGCAACACAGGCACTTGTGCTGTTGGTGACCCTCCCCTCCTTCCGGCTGGAAATAAAAGTATACGGCCATATAAATGCATTGCCTAGTGCGTACGCGGAGAGCTAATTCGCTAAAAAGATCATACAAACATTGCATTTCATATTGTGCTGCCAATAGATATGGTTCCGGTCTGTCCGTGCTGTTCGGCGGCAAACAGGAATACCGCACAAGCATTTTAACTCAGGTACCTCTGAAGGGTCGGTGCCAATTGCAACCATTCCTTAATTACCTACAATTTCAACCGAAGCAGCAATGCTTTCAAAAAGTTCACGAGCAGAAAAAAACAACAGTGGGGCTTACCAGGGATGCAGGCTGGTGATCAGCGGCACTCTGGTCCGCTCGATTGCCCCCTGGTGATCAGCGGTAACGCGACGGGGAGCAGGGACAGCAACAGCAGCTGAGTTACGCCGCGAGGATATCAGCAGCTGAGGGACAGCAACAGCAACAACAAATCAAAAGATGACGGCGGCTGGATATCAATAAAACGTGCCCTCTGCTAATGGAAACAAGTAAGAGGACGAGAAGATCCGTGCGGCGGCAACAACAAGATTGCGGCGGCGCTGCTCCGGACGCGTACCTGGATTGCGGCGGCGCGGCGAGCAGAGACGTCAGTGGCCACTGCCAGAATGTGGGTTGCGGCGTGCAGCGGTAGCACGGCGCCGAGGAGAGGCGGGCATCGCAGCTGGGAACTCGCCGGAGAGTTCAGGGACGCCCGAACCTGGATCTGAACGGATAAGAAGCATCCGGGCCCCACAGCCTGGGAGGGCGGCGGCAGCGCGGCGGCGTCTCGGGGAGCAGCGGCAGCACATCGGCAAAGAGAGACGGGCAGCGCAGCTAGGAACTCACCGGATAATTTGGGGACGACCGAACCTGGATCTGAACGGATAAGAATCATGCGGGTCCCACGGATAAAAAATTGCGGGGCCCCACGAGCCTGGGAAATACTGGGCGGGAAATGCAGAATACGGGTGAATACGAGAAGAGAGGAGGCGTCGCACGGATCTCGATACGCTGCATACACGTTGTTGACGCAAAAATCGTGCAGCGAACTTCACGTGCTAGAATACTGAACCTGAACCAAAAGCGTGCCAATCAATCTGATCTGCTAATTGACAAGGAGACGAGAGGTCAAATTCAGGAGTGAAATGGCTGGTGTGCCGACTCTCTCCGATCGGTTATAACGGCAAAGCTGTCGATACGAATAAAGATAAATAGCTATGGAAGCCGATTGTGATGATGTAAGCAATGTAAAAAGCTACTAAAACGTAACCTAAATAGAGCTCGATGAACGCTACTCGAAATGGCTATGAGATAGTATATTTTGATAGGTCCGATCTAGCTAATATAAGCTATTTCAAGCCGGATAAATTGGTGTTAAAAACTACAACTACAAGATTTAAACTAAAACTTGCAGATCTAGCAAATATCGATAAATTGTGAATAAATCTAGACGGAACGACAGCGATACGCTCGAAGTTAAAGTCTAGAAAATATTCGATAAACGCGGAACTCACCAGCAAGCCGGAGATCGAGGCGATGCAGCCCTGCTAGCTCGAAAGAACTCGTGGAGAAAGAAAAAAGGTTTGACGAAGTCGCCGAATACAAAAAGTAGATTGCAAGAAAAAAAGTAGGGTTTTGTTTATATTAGTGTGTCCACACAGGGTCGCTATTTATATATTAGGATACAGACTCCTTGTCGATCACGACAAACACAAAATTTGACGCTAAAGAAATAAATTTCCTAAACAATCTTGTTGACCCATGCAAGAGGCGGACTCGACACAAAACCCTAATCGACTACCAAACACCTCCGGCACAATCCAGCCTAATCGGGAGTAATGTCCAATCGGCAATCGGCTGAACCCCTTTGTGCAAAATCGGCCAAACCTCAAATCGGCAACTCCATCGGCCGATCCTCTTTTATCTCCTCTCACTCATCTGAATCAGCCAATTTTCCTTCTTCACTCCATGGAAGGCCCTCCTACTTCTTTCCGACGCCGCTTGACACGTGCCAAAAAACGGTGTCAACACATGCCTCTAGTTTTGGAGTAACATACATTTTTATTTTGAAACTCTTTCTCAATCCATGATTGCTTTCCGAAACGGAGTGTACCTCGAATCCTGCGCTCTTCGCAAACGGCAAACATAGAACACAACAACCCCTCCATTTTCTCTTCTGCAAACGAATCCTGAAGAACACCAAATCAAATCATGGCGTCATCCTCCTCTTGAGTCAATCAGGTGAGGGTTATCAGCCTATCTTTACCCCGCCGATTTCATCATTATTTTACATTTTTTCTTTTCTTCTGTAGCCTCCAGACTCAACAACTAATAATTTTGAAGCAATACTTCAAATCCTCCAAATCCAACGAGAGACTTTCTCAGGTTGACAAAGATCTGATCCAAGCTAATATTGAACAAATTAGGGACTACATCCCACCAGATTTGACTTTAGTCCCGTCTTCAATTAATTCTACCGGCCCAAGGCATCAGAACAATCGGCAGATTCAAGGTTTTGGGCTATCATCCTATATCCTTCAAGACAAGCTAAGAACCCTAGAGAGCAAAAGGGAGAGTGTCCTGCAGGAACTGGAGAAGACCTTGAGCGAAATTGACATCACCAAGGCGCAATTAGGCAAAGCAATCTCTGAAGAAGAGTGTCAAATCCATCTACAAGCGGTAAAATCAATCCAAGATTTTCTAGACTTGAGGTAATAATAGGGATTCTGAAATCCTGATTATGATCCTATGCAATCTGCGTCAATTATGCATGAGCCGATGACTTTTTCAAATTATGCTTCTTTATCAGCCACTTTGTTCTTATAGCAATCCGAGATCAGATGTAATTTCTCCTTTGTAATCTCATAGATCTAAAGTTCATTGATGCAATTTTTTGCCCTGAGGGCGACACATATCGTGTCGGCCATGTATTCAATCGATGAGAACCGAATCCAATCGGCCAATAAATCTTCAACGATTTTTACCTTGTCATTTATTTTTGTACCAAAGGCGATTTGAGCAAATCGGCTATAGCTCATCCGATATTTCCATACAAACCAGTTAAGCGTCTACCCATATACTGGGGTAGTACCTCTTCAAATACTTCCCATTTAAAGCCTTGGAAAACCCTTCTCCTTCAAGCGTCTCCAAAATATACGCGTTACCGGAGCGCACCAATTTATGCGAAACGATCCTTCCCATGTCGGTGACCATTTGCCGAATTTAGGGTCTTTGGATCCAATCGGCAATACGAGTTTCCAGACCAGATCTCCTTGAGAGAACTCTTTAACTTTAACTTTCTTATCGTACCATCTAGCCACCCTTTTCTTGTTTTCCTCAATACTGATCAATGCTCTCAGCCTGATTATTCGTAGCAGTCTTTTCAATCGGCAGCGAGAACTCAAAATTTGCCTCTCGAGGCGAAATTAGTACTATGCCGATTACCGATCCTACTCTACAAGACGATCCATCAAAGAATAAAGTCCACGGGGCAGATTCCACCACTTTAACCTCTGAGCCACAATGTTGAGTCACAAAATCGGCTATGATTTGCCCCTTGCCAGCTTTAGCCGATTCATACCTTAAGTCAAACTCGGATAATGCCAGAATCCATTTTCCAATGCTCCTGTTGGCGCTAAAAATCGGCCAGGAATCGGCCGATGACCTTCAGCGTCGGACACACGACCTGGGAGAATCTGCTTAGCTCCTGTTCAGGTTATTGCCCTGGTGCGGTTCGCGCGGCGTGCCAGTCAATCTGACCTGTTGATTGACAAGGAAATAAACGTATTAAATTCCGGGCGTTCCGATCGGCTAAGATTCCGATCTGTCCCGAAGAGCGTATCGACGAATCAGCCGATTTGCTTTGAAGATGACCGGCTATGGATCAGCCGATAATCACGTAATAATTGCAAAGAAAATTGCTGGAGCAACTTAGACAATTATTATAGATGCAACACTTGAAATAGATCTAATCGGCTGTATAGCAATGAACGAGGAACAGCGATGAAAAAGCCGATAGTTTCAATCTCAAGCTGGATAACTGGTGATAATACTAGAACAACAGGTAAAACCTATAATTCTAGTAAATATCGATAACTGGTGAATAAATCCATATGAAACCACGACAATGCGCCCGAAGTTAAAGCTCAGATGTTATTCGATAAGAGGAACCTACCAATTGGCCGGAGATCGAGTCGATGCAGCCCTGCCAATCCGTACGAACTCGTGAAAGAAGAAAAAGTATTGGCGAAGTCGCCGACTTTAAAGTAAAGTGCGATGAAAAAGTAGATTGTTTTGTTGATTGATTGATTGATTGATGTCCCTTACAAAGCCCTGACGACTCCTATTTATACCCTAGGATCAGGACTCCTGATAGATTACGATTTGTTACAAACTTGATTTAAATATAAAACTACTATATCTATAATATTTTCATAAAGGAAACGGGCTCCCGCAGAATCTTCTGCCGCCATCTCCTAATCCAATCAGGATTCTTTCCATTGCTTCTCGACCGAGTCGGCATCGTTCCGTTGACAAACATCAGGCCACTTTTGACCGGGATCCTTTGTTGTGGTTCCAATGGTTTCACCCCCCATCTGTTGGCGCAAGTTGCATCGCCAATCGGCCGATTCCCAACTGTAGCCTCAATCGGCCGATTCCTCGCTGTAGCCTTTAGATCTGCCGCATCGGCCAATCTCTTCCTCTCCTGACGCCGATTCAACACGTGTCAAAATCTGGCGTCAACACATGCCCCCCAGTTTCGGAGTAAAACATAATTTTTACTTCGAAACTCTTTTCTTTAATCTTTCCTCCGAAATGAGCGCAGTAAAAATCTCCTTCCGTTTCGCGGTCTTCTACATGATGATTGCAATCTTCTCGAACCGGGCGCTTGAGACAACTATTCCTCTGGAACTCGTGTAGACGGCGCGGCAAAAATCCCGCCTTTACCCTTTCTCTCTCGGATTATCCTTAAGTACCGGCGTTCTCCGCCACTCCTTCTCCACGAGCCTAGTAATTTCCTCCCAATGAATCACGGTTCATCGTCTTCCTGCGCCCTCTCGGTCTCCAGCCGCATCCTCCGGCGATTTTTCTCTTGCCTGCAATCTGCTCCATCCTTCCAATGGCGGCGCCATCGGCAACTTCACCAACCACGGAGGTTCCGCCAGCAACTTCCTCGGCGACAGCAGTCCCATCGGTGGCTCCATTGGTGACTCCATCGGCGACGATGAGTTTCATCCCGGAGGTAATCATCCGAAACTTTCCTCTTTTACTTTTTACTGCTCAAGTACTTTCTAGATCCATTCTTAGTTTTCTCCTTTTTCCCTCTTTTTTAGGAATTTAGGTCCCATGGGGAATCCAGATTACTATTCCCCTTTCCGAAACCCCCGGTCTCATCTGCTTAGGTCCCATGGGGAATCCAGATCCAACCGATTTGATCAACCTAGAAACCCACAGAATTGCTTTCAAGCAATCTCCCATGGATTTGGGTCAGTGGGCAGGTTAGATCTTGGCCGAATGAAACCCCTGGCTGGAAAGAATGGTACCACAGATTAGCCAAGTCTAAGAGAGTTCAGTGGGATGAGTTAAAAATCAGCCAGTGCATCGATCTCTCTCTGTCCCAAATGGAGAAAAATGAACCCTTAGTAATAGTGGCCTCTTATTTCTAGTCCGACGTGCTCAACGCGTTTCTCTTTGGGCACGGACCTATGACTCCAATCCTGGCCGATGTTCTAATGTTGACCGGCCTTGATATCTCCTCCCCTGATACACCCTTTGATTATCTGATCAAACCAACCCATCGGCTAGAGACAAAAGGAATCGGCGGGTGGAAGGGGTATATCAGCAAAAATATGAGGACCGAGACGATTTCAGAGAGAGAACATACAGCGTTCTTAATGATGTGGCTAGAGAAGCACTTCTTCTGTGGCAGAGCAGTTGGTCCTTCATCCAATACACAAGCTCTGGCAGAAGCTTTGTCACTAGGATCGGCCATCCCCCTTGGGAAGCATCTGTTAGGATCGGCCTACCATATGATGCATCAAATCGGCGTCAAATTATCAAAAGGGGAGCCGATTGGCAATCCTGGTGGTCCTTGGTGGTTCATCACCCTCTAGCTCAACTTATACATGAGCAAGGTCTCCCAGCAGCAAATAGAGACCAAAACCTTTCCCAATATCGAGTCAGAGGAAAACCCCACCATACGACGACGTTGTACCTCTTTTGGAGAAGCAGCATCGGCCTTCCCTGGTTGTCTGCCACCTGAACGGCCGAATACTTCAGATGTTTCTACAACGGCTTCAGTGAAGAGACTATCAGTTGGTGTCCATATCAGACAACAGGGCTGATTTTCGAGCTTCCCGTCTGTTATGATTCATCATCCAATACTTTTGATGGTGATCTCATGGATATCCTGATCAAGCCAGGGATTTTACCGGCCAACTTCTTTTCTGGAAAAGATCTCCCCACCTATGAATTTTACAATCCATCGGTCGTAGCACGGCAATTTGGCTTTGGCCAACTGCCGATTCAAGTCTACTTTGCCGGCCGAGCAAAATTTCGAGATGAACTGACCAAGAGCCTCGACTACAATCGGCTGTGCAACTTAGTGCCAGACTCCAGTACCATCGACCTAAACAACTGGATGGTGGCCCCTTTTGCCGTCCAACAATTCAAACTGTGGTGGGCAGAATGGAAGCAGTACCTCTTCTGTTCGTCTCCATCAACATATTGTAACAGTTTGGACTCAGACAACATCGATTCAAGTGCAGCGGTATTACCTTTCTCCCAGCCGGTTTCAATATCATCCCTTTCCATGCTACAATCTCACCGCTAACTTGTATTTCTCTTTTCAGTCTGAAAATCAAGTTCCTCCGATGCGGAGCGGAAGTGGTAGGCCAATAGAGAGCAATCGCCCATACACACCATTTCCACTTATCGGCTATCACGCTCCGACCATCAATGACATCACCAGCGGCCGATGGAAGCAAACGCCGAAAAGGCCTACCTTAAAGAAGACAAGCCGCCGAGTACGTGCCCGCATAGGACCAACTGATCAATCGGCGGCAGTATCGGCTGAAACCCCAACTACTCCAGCCTTGCTGATTACCGAGGAGGTCGATCCCCAGACTGCCACAGAAGTTGGAGCGGCCGCTGCATCACTGTTGGTAGAAGCTGTTCAGGTAACCTCGCATACTTCACATACCTTTAAGTATTCTATCAATATTAACCTCTTCCTTCTGCCAGGCTGCACAAATCGCTCCAGCGCAATCCCCGCAGCAATCGGCCACGTCCCGAGCGGAAGCCGAAACACCAGCGATTCTCCTCACCGAGGTAGAGAATCTCTTAACTCAATCTCTTGATATTCAACAAAACCTAACCAATTTTGATGCAGACCAATCTGGGTGTGTTGACTGTACCCCCCCAACAAACATCGTCCGGAAGACCCACAGAGGTATGGCAGGTATCTCATATCATCAGATTCAATTATTCGCAGTATACTCATAAAATCTGTTTCCCATACCTTTTCAGGAAGCTGGCCCGAGCAGGGCATTGATAGTCGTCGAGTCCTCCTCTTTTGATGAGCCGATTGCACCGGTTCCTGAGATGAGGGTGGCACTCCCGCCGGTACAAGCAAGAGAAATCCGCTTCAAAGAGGTAAGAAACTTATCACCTTGTCTTTATTCTTTCGCAGGAACAAGATACTCCTAATAACAGTCTTTTCTCTTTCGCGGTTCCCCTGTCTGACGATGAAGAAGTTGCTTCACACCAAGTTTCATCGAGCTCAATTCCTGATGACGTCCGTGCCAAGCTCAAGAGTATGCGGACCCTCCTCCAAGACGATATCGGCCGATTAGTGGGAGATGCCTCATCGATTCGGCGGCTTCTCAATGACATCAGAGGCCGAATTCCGGAGGAAGCGACAGACTCTACAACCTGCTGCATTCATAGAGTCGATACAGATTCCAGTGTTCAGGGCCCTGCGCCATGTGGCCGATCGTGCCAAGCTAGCGAAGACCCGGGAGGAAGCCGATTCTTACAAACACCGAGCCCAAGAAGTGCATCAACGGATCAACTTCGTTGAGAACTCCCGTCCAGACATCGTCGGCGCCATAGATCGCCTCAAACGGAGGAGGGCAGAGCTAGCCAAAGAGATGGAGCAGGTAACTAAGGACATAGCTGCTGAAGAAAAAAGACTTCAAGAGCTTCCATCTGTCATCGCCGGGCTGAAGCAAGAAAGACAGAACCTGGCCCGTGAAGCGATAAAACTTCATCATCATATGCCAGAAACAAGATACTCCTAATAAAAGTCTTTTCTCTTTCGCGGTTCCCCTGTCTGACGATGAAGAAGTTGCTTCACACCAAGTTTCGTCGAGATCAATTCCTGATGACGTCCGTGCCAAGCTCGAGAGTATGCGGACCCTCCTCCAAGACGATATCGGCCGATTAGTGGGAGATGCCTCATCGATTCGGCGGCTTCTCAATGACATCAGAGGCCGAATTCCGGAGGAAGCGACAGAGACTCTACAACCTGCTGCATTCATAGAGTCGATACAGATTCCAGTGTTCAGGGCCCTGCGCCATGTGGCCGATCGTGCCAAGCTAGCGAAGACCCGGGAGGAAGCCGATTCTTACAAACACCGAGCCCAAGAAGTGCATCAACGGATCAACTTCGTTGAGAACTCCCGTCCAGACATCGTCGGCGCCATAGATCGCCTCAAACGGAGGAGGGCAGAGCTAGCCAAAGAGATGGAGCAGGTAACTAAGGACATAGCTGCTGAAGAAAAGAGACTTCAAGAGCTTCCATCTGTCATCGCCGGGCTGAAGTAAGAAAGACAGAACCTGGCCCGTGAAGCGATAAAACTTCATCATCATATGCCAGAAATTCCCGGATCGGCCGATGACGACCAAAGAGTATTAGACTCGGCCGATCAGATCAGGCAACGAGCTATTGCGACCATAGATGCCCTCCTTGGGTGAGTTGTAAAGAATCTTGTAAACATTTAATGCTCTCTTAATGTTGACGCGCCGATTCGAACTTGGACCGCCTCCTTTGGCAGCTTTGCATTTATGAACATTTTTACTCTGATGGGACGCATCCTACTATCTCCTTACCTCCTTCCTTCTATAAGTACGAGATCCCACATCGTTTCCAGAGGCGTCTGTATTACCCATCTTCTTCTCCTCCAATAACTCGATCTCTATCCTCCCAGGCTGGACATCAAGATGTCTTCTTCATCTTCCTCCTCCTCTGTCAACCAGGTACGAACCCTCTTCTATTTCTTCCCTTGACATCTCAATCACTCTGATACTGGGTAGTTGTTTATCCCTTCTTAGCCAAAATGCCTTAGCCCCAGTCTGGAACGAGCGATTGAAGTTATGCATTCAGACGAACCACAGTCGCAAGCGGACATAGATCTGATAAGAGCTCACTTTGAAGAACTCAGAGGTCATGTTCTTGCCGACATCCAGAAAATCTGGGACCATATAGACGCTAACTGCTCCAAGCGACCGCCAACTGAAAGGAGTCATCCACTCCCTCGCTCAGTTGCCCTTGAAGACGCCGCGGCAGGAACATCCCAACCACCTCTCAACAGGAGCCATCCACTCCCTCATCAAGTCGAGGTTGAAACCGCCATGGCGGATCTGGAGGAGAAGAGCATCCGCCTTCTGATAAAATTAGGCCGGATCGAGAGAGAGTTCAAGAAAAAGCGTGATCAATAGATATATTGGTACTTTTTATTCTAAGGGCGACTTGTACCATGTCGGCCATGTACTCTGTTGTTTTCACCAAATAATGAATCGGTCAGACCAAACCAAAATGTTTCCTCCTTAAGGCGATGTCATTTTTACATCGGCTATGTAGACAAAAGCCGATAGGAGTCGGCCACGTTGTCTTTGATGCATCTTACTGCAAGTTACGCACCTACCCAAATGCTTGGATAGTACCTCTTCAGATATCTTCCGTTTAAGGCTCTTGTGAATTCTTCCCCTTCGATAGTTTCTAGTATATATGCATTTCCCGGAGCACATCGGCCGATTCTATACGACCCTTCCCAAGTGGGCGACCATTTACCGAATTTGGGGTCTTTAGACCCTATCGGCAGCACCAACTTCCATACTAGATCTCCTTGGGAGAATTGTTTAACCTTGACCTTCTTGTCATACCACCTGGCCACCCTTTTCTTGTTTTCTTCGATGCTAATCAGGGCCCTCAACCGCTGACCCGCCGAGTCATCGAGCTCATCCTTCATGAGGAAGGAATAGTCATCGGCCGTCAACTGATGTTGAAGCGATATACGCCTTGACCCCGTCCTTAATTCCCAAGGCAAGACTGCCTCGTGACCATATACCAAATGATAAGGAGATATCTTAGTGGCCCAGTGGCAAGCCATCCTATAAGCCCATAGAGATTCAGCCAAAGACATGTGCCACTTCTTGGGTTGTTCCTCTATCTTCCTCTTGATCAACTTGATTATCCCCTTATTGGACGATTCGGCCTGGCCATTGGCTTGAGCATAGTACGGAGAAGAATTCAACAATTTAATCCCCATATCGGCGGCGAATTTTCCAAATTCTCCTAAGGTGAATATCGTTCCTTGATCAGTTGTGATAGTCTGAGGAATGCCGAATCGATAAACAATGTGGTTCTTAACGAACTCGATCATATCGGCCGATATCACGGTCCTTAACGGAACTGCCTCCACCCATTTAGTAAAATAATCAGTGGCTACCAATATAAACTTATGCCCTTTGCTCGATGGAGGGTGAATCTGCCCGATGAGATCTATTCCTCAACCTCTGAACGGCCACGGCTTGATTACCGGATTCATAGCCGAAGCTGGCGCGCGCTGCATATTGCCAAACTTCTGACAGTCTTGACAACCTTTATAATATTTGAAACAATCTTCAAGAATCGTCGGCCAATAATACCCATTATTTCTGATCATCCATTTCATCTTGTGAGCCGATTGATGGGCTCCACATATGCCTTCATGGATTTCCCCCATCAGGACCCTTGCTTCTTCCGTTCCAAGGCATTTGAGAAGAACCCCATCAATCGTCCGGTAAAACAAATCTTCTTCAAGTAACACATATTTTGTGGCCTGGAAACGCACTCGCCGATCTACCTTCTGGGACGGATCCTTTAAGTAATCGGCAATCTCCTTTCGCCAATCATCGGCCGCGAGCTCCAAAATTATAGCTCCTTGGATCGGCCGATATCCGGACGCGTGTTGGGCTAGCCTATTGGCCTCTTCATTGTAATTTCTGGGGATGTGCTCGATTATTGCAGACTTGAATTCCTTTAACAGCTGGAGGCAATCTTCATAGTAAATCCTTAAGATATCATCTTTGCATTCAGATTTCCCCGTTAACTGATCTACGATGAGCATGGAATCCCCAAAAATTTTGACTGCATCAGCTTTGACTTCCCTCAACAATTGGATACCTTTTAGGACGGCTCGGTATTCTGCCTGGTTGTTGGTTGCGGATGCTTCTATCGGCAGAGAGAAATCATAGCTTGCCCCCCGAGGCGATATAAGAACGATACCGATTCCCGATCCGGCTCCACACGAAGAACCATCGAAATACAAAGTCCATGGCACCAGTTCAACGACAGCAATTTCCGGTCCACAATGTTGAGCCACGAAATCGGCCATGACCTGACCCTTGACAACCTTAGCCGATTCGTACCTTAAGTCGAACTCTGATAGAGCCAGTATCCATTTTCCAATCCTTCCTTTCAAAATCGGCAGTGATAGCATATATTTCACCACATCATCTTTGCATACGACTATGCACTCTGCCGATAACAAATAGTGCCTGAGCTTGGTACACGAGAAGTATAAACACAGGCACAGTCGTTCCACCGGGGAATATCTTGTTTCGGCGTCCAGGAGTCTTCTGCTGACATAATATACCACCCGTTCTTTCCCTTCGAACTCCTGTACCAACGCCGATCCAATAGCTTGTTCATCAGCCGACAAGTATAATTTGAACGGCTTACCGGGCTGTGGCGGGACTAACACCGGTGGCGAAATCAGATATTGCTTGATATTTTCCAATGCTTTGCGTTGTCCTTCTCCCCACACGAATTCCTGATCGGGCTTCAACTTCAACAAAGGAGTGAAAGCTTGAATACGCCCGGACAAGTTGGATATGAATCTTCTAATAAAATTGACCTTGCCGATGAGGGATTGTAGCTCAGTTTTATTCTGTGGGGCTACAACTTTGTTGATGGCGTCTATGGTCTTCTGGTTAACCTCTATCCCGCGCTCATGGACCATGAATCCTAAGAATTGCCCGGCCGATACACCGAATGCACACTTGTTCGGGTTCATTTTCAACCCATGCTTCCTTGTGCACTCCAGTACTTCTTGTAAATTGGCCAGATGTTCCCGATGACCTTTCGACTTGACCACAACATCGTCGATGTAAATTTCCACCGATACACCAATGAGCTTGTGAAAGATATAATTCATGGCCCGCTGATATGTAGCACCGGCGTTCTTTAACCCAAAGGTCATTACAACCCACTCGAATAGACCGAGGTGACCCGGACACCTGAAAGCCGTCTTCGAAATATCTTCTTCGGCCATTAATATTTGATTGTACCCAGCATTACCATCCATGAAACTGATGACTTTGTGTCCTGCAGCAGCATCTATCAAGACATCGGCCGTCGGCATCGGATATCCGTCCATTGGTGTAGCCTGATTTAGGTTCCTGAAGTCGATGCATACGCGCAACTTTCCGTTCTTCTTATATACGGGCACAATATTAGAAATCCATTCGGCGTAACGGCACTGCCGAATAGATCCTGCTTCAATCAATCTTGTGATCTCGGCCTTTATATCAGGTAGAATTTTAGGATTGCACCGTCGCGCAGGTTGCTGATATGGCCGATATCCTGATTTTATAGGCAACCGGTGTTCAACAATGGACTGGTCTAGACCAAGCATCTCATGGTATTCCCAAGCAAAGCAATCCTTGAATTCTTTTAATAAACTTGTCAATTTATACTTGTATCCGGGATCCAAGCTAGCACTAATATACGTCGGCCTTGGCTTACTACCATCTCCTAAAGCCACCATCTCCAATGAATCGGCCGACGTAAATCCATGCCCAAGCTTTCCGTCTTCTCGGACGAACTGATCCATCTATTCTGAATCTTCAGAGCCGACTGCTTGGATCGGCTGTAGACCAAAATCGGACACTTTCAGGAAATTAGTGTCCCAACTCCTGCCGGATATACACCTGACGTGTTCACAGCTCCATTGTTGCGTGTCGGCCGCCGCAACACTGTAGGTGGAATCGGCGGTGACTATCTCTGTACTTTCGCCGACCCACTCACAAGGCATTGGTGCATTTTAGATGGGACACAGCAATTCGCATGTATCCAATCGCGACCGAGCAACATATTGTAGGACCCCTTACCATTAATAATAAAGAAGGTAGTGGGAAGGGTCTTACTGCCGATGGTGAGGTCGACGTAGAGCGCTCCGCGGGCGGAAGACATGTTGCCTTCGAAGTCTTTGAGCATCATGTCCGTTTTGGTCAGGTCTTCATCACTTTTGCCTAACTTCCGGAACATGGCATACGGCATGATGTTGACTGCGGCACCGCCATCTACTAGTAGCCTGGTAATGGGTCGTCCGTTAATGTGCCCTTTGAGAAATAGTGCCTTGAGATGTTGCCGTTTTTGGTCTTCTGGTTTCTCAAAGGTGGCTGTCATCGGCTCCAAAACCAACTGCGCCATCTGCTCCTCCATCCTTGTCGCCTTGTCTCGATCGGCAGGCGCCATGAACTCCATCGGCAATATGAACACCATGTTGACATCAGCTGCCGATTCTTGATTGTCAACCTCCTTGCTGTTGTTTTTCTTGGGGCACCAGACCCGAGACTTGACGTTTTTCTTATCCAGCACCTGCCTCTGCTCTTCTTCTTGTTACTCCCATTGGCGCAGGCGTTGGATTCTCCGCTTTTGAGATTTAGACAATCCCTCAGGGCACCACCTGGGGTTTACTGGTCTGGCCGACGGTTTGGCGTGCTCCCAGTCTTGTTCCCTTCCTAGGGGTTTTTCATCCGACACCCTGGCATCAACCATTTCTTCCAGCCGATCGTGTACGCTGGTTCTGCCCCCCAGTCGCTCCTGCTGGTTGATCCTGTCTTACGACCGGTGATACCGGTCAACTCTGCCCCCCAGCCGATCATGCACTGAAAGGCGCCGTCCCTCTTGTTCGCGCCAATTTCTGCTGATCGGCTCTGATCCCCTGTCTCTGGAGCACGATCTTTTGAACGGGCGATCATTGCGCCTTGATCCGCTGCACTCAGGACAGTCATCGGCTGATGGCAATCTGAGGTCGTTTTCCTAGCAATGGATGAAGAACGGGCATCGCCAATGATCCTCGTGTCGGCGTATCATCTCATCGTGGTATCTTGACCGTTCCTGCTGCCGCTGATATTTGCTGAGTAAGAATTGGGAAGTGACGGGTCTACGCGATCGTTCTGATTCTTCGCCCTCGTCTTCAGCCCGTCTTTTCCCTTTGACATCATCCACCGTGACTTGCTTCCTGGGATCTACGACGCCGCTCCTTCTAGCCGATTCCGATGTCAGCACCTTGGTTTGAAGTGAGTTTCTTCCCGTGTCAACCATGTTGGCCGGGAAACGATGTTGGTCAATCTTCATCGGCTTTGCCGGCTTTGCCGGTGTTGGCGCTAAAATCGGCCGGATAGGAATCAGCCGATGGGTCTTCAGCGTCGGACACACGACCCGAGAGAATCTGCTTAGCTCCTGTTCGGTTTATCGCCCTGGTGCGGTTCGCGCGGCGTGCCAGTCAATCCGACCTGTTGATTGACAAGGAAATAGAGTATTAAATTCCAGGCGCGTCGATCGGCTGGATTTCCGATCTGTCCTGAGGAGCGCATCGGTGGCAAATCGGCCGATTTGCTTTAGAGATGATCGGCTATGGGTCAGCCGATGATCGTATAGTAATTGTAAAGAAGACTGCTAGAGCGATCTAAACAATTACTATAGAAGCAACACTTGAAACAGATCTAATCGGCTGTATGGCGATGAATCGAAGGAGAACAATGACGAAGCCGATTACTCTGATCTCAAGCTGGATAACTGGTGATAATACTAGTATAACAGGTAAAACTTGCAATTCTAGTAAATATTGATAACTTGTGAATAAATCCAAACGAAACCACAGCGATGCGCCCGTAGTTAAAGCTCGGATATTACTCGATAAGCGGAACCTACCAATTGGCCGGAGATCAGGTTGATGCAGCCCTGCCAATCCGTACGAACTCGTGGAAGAAGAAAATATTGGCGAAGTCGCTGACTTGAAAGTAAAGTACTGGTAAAAAGTAGAAGTATTTTGTTGATTGATGTGTTGATATTTCGCAAAGCCCTAGCGACTCCTATTTATACCCTGAAACTAGGACTCCTGGTCGATTACGACTTGTTACAACCTTATTAAAAAATAGGAAAACTACTATATCTATAATAACTTTTAAAAAGGAAACGGACTCCCGCAGAATCTTCCGCCGCCGTTTCCTAATCCAATCAGGACCTCTTCAATTGCTTCCCGGCCGACTTAGCATGCCTTGTTGACCAGCTTTTGACCAGGATCTTCTGGAATAATCCTATCCTGTTGGCATAGGCTGCGCCACCAATCGGCCGATTTTCAACTGTTACCTCTATCGGCCGATTCCTCACTGTAGCTTTCAGATCTGCTTCATCAGCCAATCTTCTCCTCCTGACGCCGATTCAATACATGTCAAAATCTGACGTCAACACATGCCCCCCAGTTTCGGAGTAAAATATAACTTTTTCTTCGAAACTCTTTCTTTAATCCTTCTCTCTAAGCTTCCCCATTGTGAGAGGAGTAAACCTCAGAATCAATTGCGTTACCTTTTCCTCTGCATCTGATCCTTTCTCTAGAATCGGCTCCATGACATGGAATCCGGTAACAGAATAAAGATCATGTTGGCGTGTAGACTCAAACTTTGACCATCTCCCCTGGCAGCTTTACATTTACTGATGCCTTTACTCCGACGGTACACATCTTGCCAACCCTTTGTCTCTTCCTTTCTATAAATACGACTCTTCGTACTATTTCCAAAAATGCTCATCTTGCTCGTCTTCTTTTCCTTCTGAATCCTGTACCAACGCCGATCCAATAGCCTGTTCGTCAGCCGATAAATATAACTTGAACGGCTTACCAGACTGTGGCGGGGCTAACACCGGAGGTGAAACCAGATACTGCTTGATATTCTCCAGTGCCTTGCGTTGTTCTTCTCCCCATGTGAACTCTTGGTCGGGCTTTAATTTCAACAGAGGGGTAAAAGCCTGAATACGTCCCGATAGATTGGATATGAATCTTCTGATGAAATTGACCTTGCCGATGAGGGACTGCAGTTCAGTTTTATTTTGTGGGGCCACTACTTTGTTGATGGCGTCTATAGTCTTGCGGCTGACTTCTATCCCACGCTCATGGACCATAAATCCCAAGAATTGTCCGACCGATACACCAAACGCACACTTGTTTGGGTTCATCTTCAGCCCATGTTTCCTTGTGCACTCCAGCACTTCCTGTAAATCGGCCAGATGATCCTGGTGACCTTTTGACTTGACCACGACGTCATCTATATAAATTTCCACTGATGAACCAATGAGTTTGTGGAAGATGTAGTTCATGGCCCGTTGATATGTAGCGCCGGCGTTTTTCAAGCCAAAAGTCATAACCACCCATTCAAATAAACCAAGATGGCCTGGGCACCTAAAAGCCGTTTTCGAAATATCTTCCTCGGCCATTAATATCTGATTGTATCCAGCATTCCCATCCATGAAGCTTATGACTTTGTGGCCTGCGGCAGCATCCACCAAGATATCGGCCGTTGGCATCGGATATCCATCCATCGGCGTAGCCTGATTTAAGTTCCTGAAATCGATGCACACACGCAATTTACCATTCTTTTTGTATACAGGCACAATGTTAGAAATCCATTCGGCGTAGCGACACTGCTGAATAAATCCTGCCTCAATCAATTTTGTAATCTCGGCCTTTATGTCAGGTAGAATCTTGGGGTTACACCGCCGTGCAGGTTGCTGATACGGCCGATATCCTGATTTTATAGGTAACCGGTGCTCAACAATAGACCGGTCTAGTCCTAGCATATCGTGGTATTCCCAAGCAAAGCAATCCCTGAACTCTTTCAATAATCTTATCAATTTGCATTTGTACCCAGAATCCAAATTGGCACTAATGTACGTCGGCCTTGATTTGCTGCTATCTCCCAAATCTACCATCTCTAATAAATCGGCCGACGTGAACCCGTGCCCCAGCTTCCCATCTCCTCGGACGAGCTGATCCATCTATTCTGAATCTTCAGAGCCGACTGCTTGGATCGGCTGTAGACCGAAATCGGATACTTTCAGGAAGTCAGTGTCCCAAGTCCTGCTAGATATACACTTGACGTGCTCGCAGCTCCACTGTTGTGTGTCGGCCGCTGCAACGCTGTAGACGGAATCGGCAGCGACTATCTCTGTACTGTCGCCGACCCATTGCACAAGGCATTGATGCATTGTAGATGGGACACAGCAGTTTGCATGTATCCAGTCGCGACCAAGCAGCATATTATAGGACCCTTTGCCATTAATGACGAAGAAGGTAGTAGGGAGGGTCTTACTACCGATGGTGAGGTCGACGCAGAATGTCCCGCGGGCGGGTGACACGTTGCCTTCGAAATCCTTCAGCATCATGTCCGTCTTGGTGAGGTCGTCGTCGCCCTTGCCCAGCTTGCGGAACACGGCATACGGCATGATGTTAACTGCCGCGCCTCCATCTACCAATAATCTGGTGACGGGTCTCCCGTTGACATAGCCCTTGAGAAACAACGCTTTGAGATGCTGCCGTTTTTCTTCTTCTGGTTTCTCAAACGTAGCCGTCATCGGCTCTAATACCAGTTGTGCCATTTGCTCTTCCTCTGTTTTCGTCACTTTATCCCGATCGCTTGGCGCCATGAACTCCATCGGTAGTATGAATACCATATCAATTTCGGCTGCCGATTCTTGGTTGTTTGCTTCCTGATCATTCTTCTTTGGGCGCCAAATTCGAGATTTCACATTCCTTCTTTCTGGCACGTGTCTTTGTTCTTCTTCTTGATGCTCAAACTGGCGTAGGCGTTGGATCCTTCGCTTTCGGGATCTGGATAGGCCATCAGGACACCACCTGGGATTCACTGGTTTGGCCGATGATCTGGCGCGTTCCCAACCTGGTTCCCTTCCTAGGGGATCTTCGTCTGACACCCTATTATCGGCCATCTCTTCCAGCCGATCGCGTGCGCTGATCCTGCCCCCTAGTCCATCTTGCTGGCCGATCTTGCTTTTTGACCTGTTGCACTGGTCAACTCTGCCCCCCAGCCGATCATGCACCGAAACACGCCGTTCTTCGCGCCGATTTCTATTGATCGGCTCTGATCCTCTGTCCCTAGAGTGTGGCTTCGGGCGATCGTTGCGGTTTGATCCGTTGCACTCCGGATAGTTATCGGCAGATGGTAATCTGATATCGTTCTCCCAGCAGTGGATGAAGAACGGACATTGCCAGTGATCTTCACGCCGACGTATCATCTCTTCCTGGTATTGTGCTTGTTCTTGCTGCTGCCGATATTTGCTCAGTAAGAATCGGGAGGTGACAGGCCTGCGTGGTCATTCTGGCCTTCGCCTATTTCTTCTGATTTCCTCCGTCGAGATCTGCCTCCTGGGGTCGACAGCGCCGCCTCTTCTCGCCGATTCTGACGTCAGCACCTTGGTTTGATTTGAGTCTTCTCCAGCGTTGACCGTGTTGGCCGGGAAGGGATGCTGATCTATCTTCATCGGCATTGCCGATTTGGTTGGAGTTTCAAATCTGAGCCGCCCCTGCTCAATGGCCGATTGTATCTGCTGGCGGAAGACTTTACACTCATTTGTGTCGTGAGAAGTAGCGTTGTGCCACTTGCAGTATTTCATCTTCTTAAGTTGATCGGCCGTAGGGATGGTGTGATGTTGTGACAACTTAATCTGTCCCTCCTGAAGCAGTAGATCAAAAATTTTATCGGCCTTTGATGTGTCAAAGCCGAACGCTTCTGGTTTTTTCTTTCCAAAAGGGCACTATATTGGCTTCTTCCCTTTTACCCATTCTGCTAGGCCGATTTCTTCCTCTTCCTCGGATACAGATCCTTCCAAGTATGCCACCTTTTCCTGGAAATTCCTCCGCTGCTCAAACGGACGTATTTCCTGACCTTCCAAGTATGCCACCTTTTTCTAGACTTGAGGTAATAAAAGGGATTCTGAAATCCTGATTGTGATCCTATGCAATGTGCGTCAATTATGCATGAGCCGATGACTTTTCCAAATTATGCTTCTTTATCAGCCACTTTGTTCTTATAGCAATCCGAGATCAGATGTAATTTCTCCTTTCTAATCTCATAGATCTAAAGTTCATTGATGCAATTTTTTGCCCTGAGGGCGACACATATCGTGTTGGCCATGTATTCAATCGATGAGAACCGAATCCAATCGGCCAATAAATCTTCAATGATTTTTACCTTGTCATTTATTTTTGTACCAAAGGGGATTTGAGCAAATCGGCTATAGCTCATCCGATATTTCCATACAAACCAGTTAAGCGTCTACCCATATACTGGGGTAGTACCTCTTCAAATACTTCCCATTTAAAGCCTTGGAAAACCCTTCTCCTTCAAGCGTCTCCAAAATATACGCGTTACCGGAGCGCACCGATTTATGCGATACGATCCTTCCCACGTCGGAGACCATTTGCCGAATTTAGGGTCTTTGGATCTAATCAGCAATACGAGATCTCCTTGAGAGAACTCTTTAACTTTAACTTTCTTATCGTACCATCTAGCCACCCTTTTCTTGTTTTCCTCAATACTGATCAATGCTCTCAGCCTGATTATTCGTAGCAGTCTTTTCAATCGGCAGCGAGAACTCAAAATTTGCCTCCCGAGGCGAAATTAGTACTATGCCGATTACCGATCCTACTCTACAAGACGATCCATCAAAGAATAAAGTCCACGGGGCAGATTCCACCACTTTAACCTCTGAGCCACAATGTTGAGTCACAAAATCGGCTATGATTTGCCCCTTGCTAGCTTTAGCCGATTCATACCTTAAGTCAAACTCGGATAATGCCAGAATCCATTTTCCAATGCTCCTGTTGGCGCTAAAAATTGGCCAGGAATCGACCGATGACGTTCAGCATCGGACACACGACCCGGGAGAATCTGCTTAGCTCCTGTTCAGGTTATTGCCCTGGTGCGGTTCGCGCGGCGTGCCAGTCAATCTGACCTGTTGATTGACAAGGAAATAAACGTATTAAATTCCGGGCGTTTCGATCGGCTGAGATTCCGATCTCTCCCGAAGAGCGTATCGGCGAATCGGCCGATTTGCTATGAAGATGATCGGCTATGGATCAGCCGATAATCACGTAATAATTGCAAAGAAAATTGCTGGAGCAACTTAGACAATTATTACAGATGCAACACTTGAAATAGATCTAATCGGCTGTATAGCAATGAACGAGGAAGAGCGATGAAAAAGCCGATAGTTTCAATCTCAAGCTGGATAACTGGTGAAAGAAGAAAAAGTATTGGCGAAGTCGCCGACTTAAAAGTAAAGTGCGATGAAAAAGTAGATTGTTTTGTTGATTGATTGATTGATTGATGTCCCTTACAAAGCCCTGACGACTCCTATTTATACCCTAGGACCAGGACTCCTGATCGATTACGATTTGTTACAAACTTCATTTAAATATAAAACTACTATATCTATAATATTTCAATAAAGGAAACGGGCTCCCGCAGAATCTTCTGCCGCCATCTCCTAATCCAATCAGGATTCTTTCCATTGCTTCTCGACCGAGTCGGCATCGTTCCGTTGACCAACATCAGGCCACTTTTGACCGGGATCCTTTGTTGTGGTTCCAATGGTTTCACCCCCCCCCCCCCCCCTATCTGTTGGCGCAAGTTGCATCGCCAATCGGCCGATTCCCAACTGTAGCCTCAATCGGCCGATTCCTCACTGTAGCCTTTAGATCTGCCGCATCGGCCAATCTCTTTCTCTCCTGACGCCGATTCAACACGTGTCAAAATCTGGCGTCAACACATGCCCCCCAGTTTCGGAGTAAAACATAATTTTTACTTCGAAACTCTTTTCTTTAATCTTTCCTCCGAAACGAGCGCAGTAAAAATCTCCTTCCGTTTCGCGGTCTCCTACATGATGATTGCAATCTTCTCGAACCGGGCGCTTGAGACAACTATTCCTCTGGAATTCGTGTAGACGGCGCGGCAAAAATCCCGCCTTTACCCTTTCTCTCTCGGATTATCCTTAAGTACCGGCGTTCTCCGCCACTCCTTCTCCACGAGCCTAGTAATTTCCTCCCAACGAATCACTGTTCATCTTCTTCCTGCGCCCTCTCGGTCTCCAGCCGCATCCTCCGGCGATTTTTCTCTTGCCTGCAATCTGCTCCATCCTTCCAATGGCGGCGCAATCGGCAACTTCACCAACCACGGCTTATCCCTTTGAGGAGGCACCAACACTGGTGGGGTCACCAAATATTTCTTAATATCTTCCAATGCTTTTTGTTGATCAGACCCCCATACAAACTCTTGATCGGATTTAAGCTTCAACAAAGGGCTGAACAGCCGACTTCTCCCACATAAATTTGATAAGAATCTCCGGATGAAATTGATTTTGCCGATCAACGACTGAAGCTCAGTTTTATTCGTTGGAGCAGTAACTTTATTTTGATTGCACCAATCGTGTTTCGACTAACCTCGATACCTCTTTGGTGGACCACGAAACCTAAAAACTGTCCAGCCGATACGCCAAAAGCACACTTATTTGGATTTATTTTCAGCCCATGTTTTCTTGTGTACTCCAAAATCTTACGTAAATCGGCCAAATGCTCCTTATAACCTTCTGACTTAACCACGACGTCATCAATGTAAATCTCAACTATTTTGCCGATAAACTCATGGAATATGTAATTCATGGCCCGATGATATGTAGCCCCTGCATTCTTCAATCCGAAAGTCATGACGATCCACTCAAATAATCCGACATGCCCAGGACATCTGAACGCAGTCTTAGCAATGTTTTCTTTAGCCATAAATATTTGGTTATACCCAACATTACCATCCATGAAGCTAATAACTTTGTGCCCTGCAGGAGCATCTATCAACACATCAGCAATCAACATCGGATAACCGTTCATCGGCGTTGCCCTGTTAAGATTCCTAAAATCAATACAGACTCGGAGTTTTCCATTTTTCTTGTACACAGGCACCACATTAGAGATCCATTCAGCATAACGACACTGCCTAATGAACTTTGCTTCAATTAACTGAGTAATCTCGGCCTTGATATCAGGTAATATTTTAGGATTACAACGTCTAGCAGGCTGCTGATGTGGCCGATGTCCTGGTTTTATAGGCAACCGATGTTCAACAATAGAACGGTCTAAACCAGGCATTTCATAATACTCCCAAGCGAAACAATCTTTGCATTCTTTCAACAACTGAATTAACTCTTGCTTGCACTCAGGACCTAACTTAGCACTAATATACGTCGGCCTTGGCTTGCTACCATCATCTAGATCTATCTGTTCTAACTCATCGGCCGACATAAACCCGTGCCCTAACTTTCCTTCTTCGATATAATCGTCCATTAAGCTGATTTTCCAGAGACGACTGCTTGGATCGGCTGGAGACAAAAATCGGATACCTTCAGAAAATTGGTATCCCATACTTTGCCCGATATGCAGCTGTTGGCGCAAAAATCGGCCGGATAGGAATCGGCCGATGGTCTTCAGCGTCGGACACACGACCCGGGAGAATCTGCTTAACTCCTGTTCGGGTTATCGCCCTGGTGCGGTTCACGCGGCGTGCCAGTCAATCTGACCTGTTGATTGACAACCAAATAAAGTATTAAATTCCAGGCGCCTCGATCGGCTGGAGTTCCGATCTGTCCTAAGGAGCGCGTCGGCGGTGAATCGGCCGATTTGCTATAGAGACGATCAGCTATGGATCAGCCGATAATCGTGTAGTAATTGTAAAGAAAACTGCGGGAGTGATCTAAACGATTACTACAGAGACAACACTTGAAATAGATCTAATCAGCTGTAAGATGATAAATCAAAGAAGAATAATGACGAAGCCGATTACTCTGATCTCAAGCTGGATAACTGGTGATAATACTAGAATAACAGGTAAAACTTGCAATTCTAGTAAATATCGATAACTGGTGAATAAATCCAAACGAAACCACAGCGATGCGCCCGTACTTAAAGCTCGGTTGTTACTCGATAAGCGGAACCTACCAATTGGCCGGAGATCAGGTTGATGCAGCCCTGCCAATCCGTACGAACTCGTGAAAGGAGAAAAATATTGGCGAAGTCGCCGGCTTGAAAGTAAATTGCTGGAAAAGTAGAAATATTGTTGTTGATTGATGTGTTGATTTTTTTTGCAAGACCCTGACGACTCCTATTTATACCCTAAAGCTAGGACTCCTAGTGGATCACGACTTGTTACAATCTTATTAAAAAACAGGAAAATTACCATATCTATAATAACTTTTTAAAGGAAACGGACTCCCGCAGAATCTTCCGCCGCCGCCCCCTAATCCAATCAGGATTCTTTTCAATTGCTCCTTGACCGACTTAGCGTTGCCCTATTGACCAACTTTTGACCAGGACCCTCCGAAATAATTCCATCCTGGTGGCGCAAGCTGTATCACTAATCGGCCGATTTTCAACCGTTACCTCAATCGGCCGATTCCTTACTGTAGCCTTCAGATCTGCCGCATCGGCCAATCTTCTCCTCCTGACGCCGATTCAACACGTGTCAAAATCTGGCGTCAACACATGCCCCCCAGTTTCGGAGTAAAACATAACTTTTTCTTCAAAACTCTTTCTTTAATCCTTTCCTCCGAAACGGGCGCAGTAAAATGTCCTTCCATTCCGCGGCACAATGATTGCAATTTCCTCGAACCGAGTGCGCGAAACGACCGCTCCTCTGGAATTCGTGTAGACGGCGTGGTAAAAATACCATCTTTGCCCTCGCTCTCCTGATTTTTCTTAAGTACTGGCCTTCTCCGTCTATTCTTCCCCACAAATCTAGCATTCTCTTCCAACGAACCACTGTTCTTCTTCCTCCAAGCTCTCTTGATCTCCAAGCGCTTCCCCTTTCCCGGCGACCTCATCCGCGGCCTGCTCCATCCCCCCAATGGCGTCACCATCGGCGACCGCTCCATCCACGTAGGCTCCATCGGCAACTCCTTCAGCGGCGGCGGCCCAATCGGCGGCTTCCCCAGCAGTCCCATCGGCGACGATGATTTCTATCCCAGAGGTAAATGTTCGAAATTTTTTCCTTTTTGCTTTTCTACTGCTTTAGCACTTTCCGGATTCTTTCTCAGTTTCTTCCCCTTTCTCCTTTTTTAGGCACTTAGGCACCAAATTACCATTCCACTCTCAGAATCCTCTGACCTCATCTGTTTGGGCCCTATGGGGAACCCCGATCCAACGGATCTGATCAGCCTAGAAACTCATAGAATCCCTTTTAAGCAATCATCCATGGATTTAGATCACTGGGTAGGCACTTTCAGATCCTGGCCAAACGAAACCCCTGGGTGGAGAGAGTGGTACCAGAGGGTGGCCAGATCCTGGAAGGTTCAGTGGGAAGAACAAAAAATCGGCCAGTGCATAGATTTGTCTCTGTCTCAGATGGAAAGAAACGAACCTTTGGTCATGGCAGCCTCTTATTTTTGGTCTGATGCACTTAACGCATTCCTTTTCGGACATGGACCTATGACCCCGACCTTGGCCGATGTTCTGCTGTTGACCGGCCTCGATGTCTCCTCCGTTGATACCCCTTTTAATTATCTGTTCAAGCCATCACATCGGCTAGAGACCAAAGGAATCGGCGGGTGGAAAGGATATATCAGCAAAAACATGAAGACCGCGACAGTCTCACAGAGGGAGCACACTGCCTTTTTGATGATGTGGTTGGAAAAGCATTTCTTTTGTGGCAGAGCAGTTAGCCCTTCTTCAAACACCCAAGCCTTAGCAGAGGCTTTGTCACAAGGATCGGCCATCCCCCTTGGAAAACATTTGCTGGGATCGGCCTATTACCTGATGCACCAAATCGGCACCAAGCTGTCGAAGGGGGAGCCGATCGGGAACCCTGGTGGTCCCTGGTGGTTCATCACCCTCTGGCTCAATTTACATATGAGCAAGGTCTCTCAACAACGGATAGAGACCAAAACCTTCCCCAATATTGAGTCAGAGGAGAATCCATCAGTCCGACGCTGCTGCAGATCTTTTGGAGAAGCGGTATCGGCCTTCCCCGGCTGCCAGTTTACTGCTACCCGCACAGCTGAGTATTTCAGATGCTTTTACAATGGCCTTAGTGAAGAAACTATCAGCTGGAACACATATCAAGCAGTGGAGCCGATTTTTGAATTACCCATAAGCTACGATTTCTCCACCCACACTTTTGACAGAGAGCTTATGGATGTCTTGATCAAGCCGGGGATTCTGCCGGCCAATTTCTTCTTAGGAAAGGATTCTCCCACCTACGAGTTCTACAATCCATCGGCTGCGGCAAGGCAACTGGGTTTTGGCCAACTGCCGATTCGGGTCTACTTCGCCGGTCAGGCGAAATTCAGAGATGGACTGACCTCAAGTCTTGATTACAGTCGGCTGTGCGATTTAGTACCCGATTCCAGTACTATTGACCTGAATAATTGGTCAGTTACCTCTTTTGCCACCCAGCAATTCAAAATATGGTGGGCAGAATGGAAGCAACATCTTTTCTGTAAATCTCCATCGTCTTACTGCAACCTCCTGGACCCAGAGAATATTGATCCAAATGCAGCGGTATGTCCTTTTTCCTCAGCCGATTCCAATGTTATTTCTTTCCACATTATCATCTCATTATTAACTCATGTTTATTTCCTTAGTCTGAAAGCCATGTCCCTCCGATGCGGAGCCGAAGCGGCCGGCCGATAGATAGTCATCACCAATACACGCCGTATCCACTTATCGGCTTCCATGCTCCAACCATCAAGGATATTTCTACTGGCCGATCGAAGCGAGCACCGAAAAGACCAACATTGAAGATAACCAGCCGTCGAGTGCGAGCTCGCATCGGATCGGCCGATCAGACGGCAATAGCATCGGCTGAGGTTCCTCGTATTGGATCGGCCGACCAGATGGCAGTGGCCTCGGCCGAGACTTCCCGCATTAGATCGGCCGACCAGATGGCGGTGACATCGGCCGAGACTTCGATCCCTCTATCTGTGCCGGTTGTCGAGATGGCCGATCCCCAAGTCACCGCCGAAGTCGGGGCAGCTGCAGCATCATTATTAGTAGAAGCTGTTCAGGTAATCTTATTTATCTCATATATTCTCCAAATCTTCCACTGACATTAATTCTATTCCTCTGCCAGGCTGCACAAGCTATCCCACCACAATCTCCGCAACAATCGGCCACGTCCCAAGTGGGAACCGAGACTCCGGCAGCTCCTATCATCGAGGTAAATGATCTCTTACCTTAAATTCTTAATTCTCAGAAAGCATGCGCACTCTCCTTCAAGACGACATCGGCCGATTGGTAGAAGATGCGTCGCCGATTCAACGACTTTTCAACGAGATCAAAGGTCGAATCCCGGAAGAAGTATCAGAAAATTTAGCGTATGCTGCCTATATAGAGCACATGCAGATTCCGGTTTCCAGGGCGCTGCGCCATATGGCCGATCGCGCTCAGATGGCAAAAACTCAGGAGGAGGTCGATTCATACAAGCACCGGACTTAGGAAGTACACCACAGGATCAATTTCCTTGAAAACTGCCGTCCGGACATCGTCGGCGCGATAGATCGGCTGAAACGGAGAAGAGCAGAGTTGGCCAAGGAGATGGAACAGATAACCAAAGAGATAGCCGCTGAAGAAAAGAAACTCCAAGAACTCCCATCCATCATCAGCGAGCTAAAGCAAGAAAGACAGCATTTGGCCCGCGAGACGATAAGGCTTCGTCGCCGTGTGTCAGAAGTCCCAGGATCGGCCGATGATGATCAGAGAGTGCTAGATTCGGCCGATTAAATTAGACGACAAGCTATTGTAGCCATAGATGCTTTCCTTGGGTTGTAAAGAATGTTGTAAACATTTATTGCTCCTTCAATGTTACTGCGCCGATTTGGCTTTGAACTATTTCTTCAGTCAGCTTTGCATTTATGTATGTATTTACTCCGATAGGATGTGTCTCACCATCCATCTACCTCTCTTTCCTTTATAAGTAGACCATTCACCATCTCCAGAGGCATACACATCACTTATCTTCTCTTCCTCCTTTATTGTCCCGAACTGAACAGCAAGATGTTTTCTTCGTCCTCTTCATCTTCTTCCTCTGTCAACTAGGTATGAACTTCTCTTCTGCCTTTCTCCTAAGCATCTCAATCACTCTGATGTTGGGTAACCCCTTTTATCTTTGTTTAGCCGAAACGTCTCAGCCCTGGTCTAGAACGAGCGATAGAAATCATGCATTCAGAAGAGCCACTATGACGGGCAGATAGAGATCTGATAAGAACTCATGCTGAGGAACTCAGAGATCATGTCCCCGCTGCTGTCCAAGAATACTCGGACCTTATAGATGCTCACTTTTTGGTCCGCAAGCGACCATCTTCTGAAAAAAGTCCTCCACTTCCTTGTAAAGCTAAAACCGAAGTTGCCATGGAAGATCTAGAGGAGAAGAAGACCCGCCTGCTGAAAGAACTTTACAACCAAGCTGAAACTGGAGCCACTGCAGAGGACCCGAAGGAGAAAAGGCTCACCCTTATGATAAAACTGGGTCGCATCGAGAGAGAAATCCAGCGTAGGCGTAATCAGTAGACACATCGGTATTTTTATTCTAAGGGCAACTTGTACCATGTCGGCCATGTACTCTGTCATTTTCATCCAATAATGAATCCCAATGTTTCCTTCACCAGATGTGTAGACAAAAACCGATGAGAAATCGGCCATGTTATCTTGATATATTTTGTTGCAAGTTATGCATCTACCCAAATGCTTGGATAGTACCTCTTCAGATATCGCCCGTTTAAAGCTCTTGGGAATTCCTCCCCTTCGACTGTCTCCAGAATATATGCATTCCCAGGGGCACATCGGCCGATTCTATACGGCCCTTCCCAAGTGGGTGACCATTTACCGAATTTGGGATCTTTGGATCCTATCGGCAGCACCAACTTCCATACCAAATCTCCCTGAGAGAACTGTTTAACTTTGACCTTTTTGTCATACCATCTGGCCACCCTTTTCTTGTTTTCTTCTATACTAATCAGGGCTCTCAACCGTAAACCTGCCGAATCGTCAAGTTCATCTTTCATGAGAAAGGAATAGTCATCGGCCGTTAACTGATCTTGTAACGATATACGCCTTGACCCTGTCCTTATCTCCCATGGCAAGACCGCCTCATGACCATAAACCAACTGATAAGGGGATATTTTAGTGGCTCCATGACAAGCCATCCTACATGCCCATAAAGATTCAGCCAAAGACATATGCCACTTCTTAGGTCGTTCTTCTATCTTTCTCTTGATTAGTTTGATTATCCCTTTGTTAGACGATTCTGCTTGGCCATTGGCTTGAGCATAGTATGGAAAAGAGTTTAATAATTTAATCCCCATATCGGCGGCGAACTCTCCGAATTCTCCAGAAGTAAACATTGTCCCTTGATCAGTTGTGATGGTTTGAGGAATACCAAATCGATAAATAATATGGTTTTTAACAAATTCAATCATATCGGCCGATGTCACATTCCTTAAAGGACTGCCTCCACCCACTTAGTAAAATAATCTGTGGCCACCAATATGAACTTGTGCCCTTTGCTTGATGGAGGATGAATCTATCTGATGAGATCTATTCCCCAACCCCTGAACGGCCACGGCTTAATTATTGGATTCATAGCCGATGCTGGCGCGCGCTGTATATTGCCAAACTTCTGACAGTCTTGGCATCCTTTGTAGTACTTGAAACAATCCTCAAGGATGGTCGGCCAATAATACCCATTGTTCCGGATCATCCATTTCATTTTTTGAGCCGATTGATGAGCTCCACACACGCCCTCATGGATTTCTCCCATATGAACCTTTGCCTCTTCTGTTCCCAGGCATTTGAGAAGAACTCCATCAATCGTCCGATAAAATAAATCATCCTCAAGCAACACATATTTTGTGGCCTGAAAACGTGTTCGCCGATCCACTTTTTGGGATGGATTTCTCAAGTAATCGGCGATTTCTTTTCGCCAGTCATCAGCCACGAGCTCTAGCGTCATCGCTCCCTGAATCGGCCGATAGCCGGAAGCATGTTGGGCCAATCTGTTGGCCTCTTCATTATAATTCCTGGGGATATGCTCGATTATTGCAGACTTAAACTCTTTTAAAAGCTGAAGGCAATCCTCATAATAAATCCTCAAGATATTATCCTTGCACTCAGATCGCCCCGTCAACTGATCCACAATAAGCATGGAATCTCCAAAAATTTCAACTGCATCAGCTCTGACTTCCCTTAATAATTGGATGCCTTTCAGAACGGCTCGATATTCCGCCTGATTATTAGTTGCGGAGGCTTCTATCGGCAGAGAGAAATCATAACTTGCCCCCCGAGGCGACACGAGAACAATGCCGATTTCTGATCCGACCCCACACGAAGAACCATCAAAATATAGAGTCCATGGAACTGGTTCAACAGTGGCGATTTCTGGTCCACAATGCTGAACTACGAAATCGGCCATCACTTGACCTTTGACGGCTTTGGCCGATTCGTACCTTAAGTCGAATTCTGACAAAGCCAGCATCCATTTTCCAATCCGTCCTTTCAAAATCGGCAACGATAGCATATATTTCACCACATCATCCTTGCACACGACTATGCATTCTGCCGATAACAAATAGTGCCTGAGCTTGGTACATGAGAAGTATAAACACAAGCATAGTCGCTCCACCGAGGAATATCTTGTTTCGGCGTCTAAGAGTCTTCTGCTGACGTAGTATACCACTCATTCTTTCCCCTCAAACTCCTGTACCAACGCCGATCCAATAGCTTGTTCATCAGCCGATAAATATAACTTGAACGGCTTACCAGGCTGTGGTGGAACCAATACTGGAGGTGAAACCAGATACTGCTTGATATTCTCCAGTGCCTTGCGCTGTCCTTCTCCCCATATGAATTCCTGGTCGGGCTTTAATTTCAACAGAGGGGTAAAAGCCTGAATACATCCTGACAGGTTGGATATGAATCTTCTGATAAAATTGACCTTGCCGATGAGGGACTGTAGCTCAGTTTTATTTGTGGGGCCACCACTTTGTTGATGGCGTCTATGGTCTTGCGGTTGACTTCTATCCCGCGCTCATGGACCATGAATCCTAAGAATTGCCCAGCCGATACACCAAATGCACACTTGTTTGGGTTCATCTTCAACTCATGTTTCCTTGTGCACTCCAGTACTTCTTGTAAATCGGCCAGATGATCTTGGTGACCTTTTGACTTGACCACGACGTCATCTATATAAATTTCCACCGATAAACCAATGAGCTTGTGGAAGATGTAATTCATGGCCCGTTGATACGTAGCGCCGGCGTTCTTCAACCTAAAAGTCATAACAACCCATTCAAATAAACCAAGATGACCTGGGCACCTGAAAGCCGTTTTCGAGATATCTTCTTCGGCCATTAATATCTGATTGTACCCTGCATTCCCATCCATGAAACTTATGACTTTGTGTCCTCCTTCAGCATCTACCAAGATATCAGCCGTTGGCATCGGATATCCATCCATTGGCGTAGCCTGATTTAAGTTCCTGAAATCGATGCACACACGTAACTTTCCATTCTTTTTGTATACGGGCACAATATTAGAAATCCATTCGGCGTAGCGGCACTGCCGAATAAATCCTGCTTCAATCAACTTTGTAATTTCGGCCTTTATATCAAGTAGAATCTTGGGGTTACACCGTCGTGCAGGTTGCTGATATGGCCGATATCCTGATTTTATAGGTAACCGGTGTTCAACAATAGACCGGTCTTGTCCTGGCATCTCATGATATTCCCAAGCAAAGCAATCCTTGAACTCTTTTAATAAACTTATCAATTTACATTTGTACTCAGGATCCAAATTAGCACTAATGTACGTCGGCCTTGATTTGCTGCTATCTCCCAAATCTACCATCTCCAATAAATCGGCCGACGTAAACCCATGCCCAAGCTTCCCATCTTCTCGGACGAGCTGATCCATTTATTCTGAATCTTCAGAGCCGACTGCTTGGATCAGCTGTAGACCGAAATCGGACACTTTCAGGAAGTCAGTGTCCCAAGTCCTGCCAGATATACACTTGACGTGCTCGCAGCTCCACTGTTGCGTGTCGGCCGCTGCAACGCTGTTGACAGAATCGGCAGCGACTATCTCTGTGCTGTCGCCAACCCATTGCACAAGGCATTGATGCATTGTAGATGGGACACAACAGTTTGCGTGTATCCAGTCGCGACCAAGCAGCATGTTGTAGGACCCCTTGCCATTAATAACGAAAAAAGTGGTAGGGAGGGTCTTACTGCCGATGGTGAGGTCGACGCAGAGCGCTCCTCGGGCGGGTGACACGTTGCCTTCGAAATCCTTCAGCATCATGTCCATCTTGGTGAGGTCTTTATCGCCCTTGCCTAGCTTGCGGAACATGGCATACGGCATGATGTTAACTGCAGCGCCTCCATCTACTAGTAATCTGGTGACGGGTCTTCCGTCAACATAGCCTTTGAGAAACAGCGCTTTGAGATGCTGCCGTTTTTCTTCTTCTGGTTTCTCAAACGTAGCCGTCATCGGCTCTAACACCAGTTGTGCCATTTGTTCCTCTTCCGTTCTTGTCGCTTTATCTCGATCGTTGGGCGCCATGAACTCCATCGGCAGTATAAACACCATATCGATTTCGGCTGCCGATTCTTGGTTATTTGCTTCTTGATCATCTTTCTTTGGGCGCCACACTCGAGACTTAACATTTCTTTTCTCTGGCACCTGCCTCTGTTCTTCTTCTTGATGCTCCCACTGGCGTAGGCGTTGGATCCTCCGCTTCTGGGATCTGGATAAGCCATCAGGACACCACCTGGGATTTGCTGGTTTGGCCGATGATTTGGCGTGTTCCCAATCTGGTTCTCTTCCTAGGGGATTTTCATCCGACACCCTGTCATCGGCCATCTCTTCCAGCCGATCGTGCACGCTGACCCTGCCCCCCAGTCCATCCTGTTGGTCGATCTTGCTCTTTGACCGGTAGTACTGGTCAACTCTGCCCCCCAGCCGATCATGCACCGAAACACGCTGTTCCTCTCGTCCGTGCCGATTTCTGCTGATCGGCTTCTATCCTCTGTCTTTAGAGTGTGGCTTCGGGCGATCGTTGCAGCTCACTGCGTTACACTGCGGACAGTTATCGGCAGACGGCAATCTAATGTCGTTCTCCCAGCAATGGATGAAGAACGGACATTGCCAGTGATCTTCACGCCTGCGTATCGTCTCTTCCTGGTATCTTGCTTGTTCTTGCTGCTGCCGATACTTACTGTGTAGGAACTGGGAGGTGACGGGCTTGCGTGGTCGTTCTGGCCCCCGCCTGTTCCTTTTGATTTCTTCCGTCGTGATCTGCCTCCTGGGATCGACGGCGCCGCCTCTTCTCGCCGATTCTGATGTCAGCACTTTGGTTTGACTTGAATTTCCTCCAGCATTAACCATGTTGGCCGGGAAGGGATGCTGATCTATCTTCATCGGTTTTGCCGATTTAGCTGGGGTTTCAAATTTAAGCCTCCCCTGCTCGATGGCCGATTGTATCTGCTGACGGAAGACTTTGCATTCATTTGTATCATGAGAAGTGGCGTTGTGCCACTTGCAGTACTTCATCTTCTTAAGTTGATCGGCCGAAGGGATGGTGTGATGCGGAGATAGCTTAGTCTGTCCTTCCTGAAGCAATAAATCGAAAATTTTATCGGCCTTTGACGTGTCAAAGCCAAATGTCTCTGGCTCCTTCTTCCCAAAAGGGCATGATATTGGTTTCTTCCCTTTGACCCATTCTGCTAGGCCGATTTCCTCTTCTCCATCGGATTCAGATCCTTCCAAGTATGCCACCTTCTTTTGGAAGTTCCTCCGCTGTTCAAACGGTCGGAACTCTTGCCCTGACAATCGGTGGACGATTTGGCTCAGGCTTTCAAACTCTTGGGCAGCATATCTTTCTTTGATTTGTGGCAAGAGGCCTTGGAAAGCGATATCGGCCAACTGTCCATCGGTCAGAGCCAGACTGTAGCATTTGTTCCTGACTTCTCTGAACCTCTGTATATATCCCATCACTGGTTCATCGCTCCTCTGCCTGAGGCTGGTCAAATCCGAGAGCTTCATCTCGTGTACTCCTGCGTAGAAGTACTTGTGGAACTGTTTCTCCAGATCGGCCCATGTAACAATAGAATTTGGCGGCAAGGTGGTGAACCACTGGAAGGCCGATCCGGACAGAGACGATGAAAACAAACGCACCCTCAGAGCATCTTGCGTGGCAGCCTCCCCGCACTGGATGATAAATCGGTTGATGTGCTCCATAGTGGATGTATCGTCCGTCCCTGAAAACTTGGTGAAATCAAGAACTTTGTAGCGGTGTGGGAACGGCAGCAAGTCATAGGCCGATGGATATGGCGTCTTGTAGGTGTAAGTTTGCACTTTTGGCTTCAATCCAAACTGATCCTGGATTACTTCTGCTATTCTTGCTGTCCAGTCCACCTGTTGCTGATGAACAGCTGTTCGCGGTGCGGGCATGTGCTGAAGAGCTGGCACGGCTGGGTGATGAATCGGCGAATTTTGCTGAGCAGCCGATAGTTGATGGCGAAGTGAATCCGGCCCCCCCCCCCCCATCGTATGTCATCGTTGGCGCCGCGCCTCTGAATGCTTCTACGGCGCTTGCCCCCCTGCCGATTTCTGATGAGATTGGCTGATACTGGGGGACCGTCGGCCGGGCGGCCGATTGGTGTGGCACCTGGATTGAATAACTTCCATACCCGTTCGCTGGCTCGGGGAAATACGTCCTCGCCGATGTTCCCCAAGGTGCTGAGCTTGTGGGCAGTGATTGCACAGAAGCAATCTGGATGGGTTGAAGCGGTGTTTGTGATGGGAGATATGGTGCACCGCTGTATCTTGGAGACGCTGGGGGCAATGGAGAGTTGTACCCCTCGCGTTGCGTCAATATCGGTTGAGGAGCCGATTGGGACGTGTATGGTAAGCTTCTGGCTGGCAGAGTGATTGGTGGGACATACGCTGGTCCCTGATAGCCTTGGACTGCTTCGCTGGCCAGAGAGCTGACGACGGCATTATACACCGTGTTGGTCATCACTGAGGATTGGTCGATGAATGCCTGATAAACGGATTGTTGGATCATCTCTGACATCTTGCCCGAGTCCTCAGCAATGGTGATGTGGCGGGGAACTAGAATAGGAGCCTTCTTGACCGCCTCCCCGCTTCTGGTACGACTGAACGACAGGAGGTACATCTTCTTGTAATCTTCTAGATGTTTGGCCAATTCTTCCCTCTGGTCGTCCTTGAGATCTGCTTCTGTGACCTCAATGATGTTGCTGTCGGAGATTTCTGCGTTCTTCGACATATCAGATCTTGGATTGGTCCCACCGGGCGTGCCAAAAGTGTGTTGGCGCTAAAATCGGCCGGATAGGAATCGGCCGATGGTCTTCAGCGTCGGACACACGACCCGGGAGAATCTGCTTAACTCCTGTTCGGGTTATCGCCCTGGTGCGGTTCGCGCGGCGTGCCAGTCAATCTGACCTGTTGATTGACAAGGAAATAAAGTATTAAATTCCAGGCGCCTCGATCGGCTGGAGTTCCGATCTGTCCTGAGGAGCGCGTCGGCGGCGAATCGGCCGATTTGCTATAGAGACGATCGGCTATGGATCAGCCGATAATCGTGTAGTAATTGTAAAGAAAACTACGGGAGTGATCTAAACGATTACTACAGAGACAACATTTGAAATAGATCTAATCGGCTGTAAGATGATAAATCGAAGAAGAATAATGATGAAGCCGACTACTCTGATCTCAAGCTGGATAACTGGTGATAATACTAGAATAACAAGTAAAACTTGCAATTCTAGTAAATATCGATAACTGGTGAATAAATCCAAACGAAACCACAGCGATGCGCCCGTAGTTAAAGCTCGGATGTTACTCGATAAGCGGAACCTACCAATTGGCCAGAGATCAGGTGATGCAGCCCTGCCAATCCGTACGAACTCGTGAAAGAAGAAAAATATTGGCGAAGTCGCCGGCTTGAAAGTTAATTGCTGGAAAAGTAGAAATATTGTTGTTGATTGATGTGTTGATTTTTTTTGCAAGACCCTGACGACTCCTATTTATACCCTAAAGCTAGGACTCCTAGTCGATCACGACTTGTTACAATCTTATTAAAAAATAGGAAAATTACCATATCTATAATAACTTTTTAAAGGAAACGGACTCCCGCAGAATCTTCCGCCGCCGCCCCCTAATCCAATCAGGATTCTTTTCAATTGCTCCTTGACCGACTTAGCGTTTCCCTGTTGACCAACTTTTGACCAGGACCCTCCAAAATAATTCCATCCTGGTGGCGCAAGCTGTATCACCAATCGGCCGATTTTCAACCGTTACCTCAATCGGCCGATTCCTTACTGTAGCCTTCAGATCTGCCGCATCGGCCAATCTTCTCCTCCTGACGCCGATTCAACACGTGTCAAAATCTGGCGTCAACAGCAGCTCACCGTCTCACAACTCCACTGTTGGGCGTCGACTGCAGCAATGCTGAAGGAGGAATTAGCGTTGACCATCTCCACAGAATCCCCGACCCATTGAATAACACATTGGTGCATGGTCGAAGGGATGCAACAATTCGCATGTATCCAATCACGTCCCAAGAGCAAGTTGTAGGACCCTTTTCCATTAACAATAAAGAAAGTAGTAGGTAGAGTCTTACTTCTGATAGTCAGATCAACGCAGAGCGCCCCCGAGCTGGCGAGACATTACCCTCAAAAACTTTGAGCATCATGTCAGTCTTTATCAAATCTTCCTCACCTTTCCCGAGCTTGCAAAACATGTCGTATGGCATTATGTTCACTGCTGCACCTCCATCTACCAGCAATTTGGTGACAGGCCTCCCATCAACTTGTCCCTTGAAGAACAATGCTTTCAAGTGCCGACGTTTTTTATCTTCTGGTTTTCAAAAGCAGCCGACATCGGATCCAAAGCAAGTTGAGCCATCCCCCCTTCTGTGTCTGACATTTCTCCATCACTAGCCGGAGCCATAAATTCCATTGGCAAGATGAATACCATGTTAATATCTGCAGCCGATTCGCCTGTGCCTGCATTATCGGTTCTTGGCTTTGCACGCCATACTTGAGACCTGACTTTTATTTTTCTCTAGAGTGCATTCTTCTTCTTGTTGTTGTTGCTCCCACTGGCATAGGCGTTGAACTCTTCTCTTCTGAGATTTGGTTAACCCATCTTGGCACCATTGAGGATGCTTTACACCACTGTGCTCTGGGGCCCGTCGTCTTTCCGGTTCGCGACACAATGGCTCTTCATCAGGAACTCTGTTATTAGCCCTTTCCTTCAACCGATCATGAACGCTTACTCTCATCCGATCTTTTACTGTATCTTTGCCCCCCAGCCGATCATGAACTAAAACGCGCTTTTCTTCATAATCACACCTATCCCTGATGATCGGCCTCTATTTCCTGTCGTCAAAGCACAGTCTTTTGAAGTATTGACTGTCCCGAAATGGCCCATTGCACTCTGGACAATTATCAGCTGACGACAGTTTGATTCCTTCTTCCCAACAGTATATGAAGAACGGGCATCTCCAGTGATCTTTATGTCGATGTATCATCTCTTCTTCACATTGTGCCTCTTCATGCTGTCGTTGGAACTTGTTTAGCAGCATTTGAGACGTCACAAGACGTCGTGTTCCTTTTGAACATCCAACCTCTTCCATCGGACGTTTCCCTTTACCTCTTCAGCCGAAATCTGAGCTTCCGGATCAATGGCTCTACTGGCTTTAGCCGATTGGGAAGTCAGTACTTTAGTTTTACCGTTGACTTCTACCATATTTTTCGGGAAAGGGTGTTGATCAATTTTCATCGGCTTTGACGACTTCTTTGGGATCTCAAATTTGAGCCTTCCTTGCTCAATTGCTGTTTGAACCTGCTGATGGAAGATCTTGCAATCATTAGTACTGTGGGAAGTTGCATTGTGCCACTTGCAATATCTAATCTTTTTTAATTCATCAGCCGATGGAATAGTATGATACTGAGAGAGCTTTATTTGTCCCCCCTGCAACAGTAGATCAAAGATCTTGTCGGCCTTGGTCATGTCAAACCCAAACTTTGGGGCTTCTTCTTTCCCATAGGGCATTGTCATCGACTTTTTGTTTTCGACCCATTCAGCCAAGCCGATTTCAGCCTCTTCTTCGGTATCTGAATACTCCACATATGCGACCCTCTTCTGAAAATTCCTCTTTTGTTCATAAGAGCGCATATCTTGGTTTGACATCCGATGCAATAATTGGGCCAGGCTTTCAAATTCTTGTGATGCATATTTCTCCTTGATATGTGGCAAAAGCCCCTGGAAAGCCAACTCGGCTAACTGTGCATCATTCAGGGTCAAACTATAACATTTGTTTCTGACTTCCCTGAATCTCTGTATAAAGGCCATCACTGATTCATCATTCCTTTGCCTCAGACTAGTCAAATAAGTCAACTTCATCTCATGCATACCGGCAAAGAAATACTTGTGAAATTGCTTTTCCAGATCGGCCCAATAAATAATCGAATTGGCTGGCAACGTCGTGAACCATGTGAACGCCGATCCGGAAAGAGATGAAGAAAAAAATCGAACCCTCAGAGCATCGGTCGCAGCTGCTTCTCCACACTGAATTATGAAGCGATTAATATGCTCAATGGTGGAGGTTTCATCTTGTCCCAAAAATTTAGTGAAATCGGGCACTTTATACCGATTAGGGAATGGAAGCAGATCATATGCAGGTGGATATGGAGTCCTGTACATGTACGTCTATTGTTTAGGCTTTAATCCGAACTGATCCTTCATCACCTCTGCTATCTTTGCGCCCAATCAACCTGACTGTTTGCTTGTACTGGCTGCAGCTGCCCTATCGGCTGGTTTTGTTTTTCCTGACCCGTCGGCTGAGAAGCCGATTGTAGCTGCTGATAAATCGGCTGAGGAGCCAACGGTTGATGTTGCACCGGTCGAGCTGTTGTCATCTGCTGTTGTCGGATCTGCTGCAATGGAGGGATAGCCACCTGCATCTGGTGCTGGTGAACTGCCTGCTGATGCTGATGTTGCTGAGGCGTCATCCATGGTGCTGACATCTGAGGTTGATGCTGATGAATCGGCTGCGAACCTGACATCTGATATCGGTTTTGTGACATCATATTTGGAGGCGATTCTTGTTGTGGAGGCGGCTGTTGTTGTGGTGATGCCTGCAACGGAGAGATCTCAAGGTGTCGTACTAATCTCGTTGTAGGATCATGCAACACTAGTTTGATCCCATCCTGGTGGTGGACCAAAGTACCTGCCAATCTGGAGTTTGGTGTATGGATCTGGTATAAACCGGCTGGCTGAGGAGCTGGAGTCCGAGGCAAAGGAGGTCTCAGTGGTGTCTCCAAAGATGCATTGGCAGACGTGCCTCCGATATCAGGTGGCATTCCGATGCCAGTTTTCGGATCCCATCCGATTGGATTCCCTGCAACTCTTTGCGCCGATGAGATGATTAACGACGGTGAAGTGGTGAACACTGGAGGATGTTGAGGCGCCGATTGCTGCGGCAAAGGTGTCAAAAACTGTTGGGGTAATGTGTAATAAACACCTTCAGATTGAATCGGCTGAATGACCGATGATTCTGCTGCAGCCGCCTCGAATGTTGTATGGGCACTGCCAACTTGAGCTCCTGGCATTTTAAATGTAGGTCCCTTGAAACCCAGAGACACTTCTCCAGTTCTTAGAGCCTGGACAACGGCATTATGCATTGCATTGGTCATGACATCAGATTGGTTAATTAATGCATGATGAAGAGCTTCATCGACCATCTCACTCAGCTTCCCTGAATCTTCATGGATGACAATATTGCGGGGAGACAGGGGAGGAAATTTCTTAATAACTTCCCCACTCTTGGTCTTGCTGAATGATTTGAAGAACTCTACCTTGAACTCATCCATAGCCCTTGCCATATCCTCCCTCTGTTCAGCTTTCATGTCCTCTTCAGTTACCAGCATGATGTTCTGTTTCGAAACGTTCTAGGGATCAGGAAGTGACATCTTGGAAATCTTTTGTATCCCACCAGGCGTGCCAAAAGTGTGTTGACACAAAAATCGTGCAGCGACCTTCACGTACTAGCACACTGAACCTGAACCAAAGGCGTGCCAGTCAATCTGACCTGTTGATTGACAAGGAGACGAGAGGTCAAATTTAGGAGCGAAACGGCTGGTGTGTCGATTCTCTCTGATTGGTTATAATGGCAAAGTTGCCGATACGAATAAAGACAAATAGCTATGGAAGCCGATTGTGATGCTGTAAGCAATGTAAAAAGCTACTAAAACGTAACCTAAATAGAGCTCGATGAACACTACTCAAAACAGATCTAAATCGGCTATGAGATAGTATATTTTGATAGGTCCGATCTAGCCGATATAAGCTATTTCAAGCCGGATAAATTGGTGATAAAAACTACAACTACAAGATTTAAACTAAAACTTGCAGATCTAGCAAATATCGATAAATTGTGAATAAATCTAGATGGAACGACAGCGATACGCTCGAAGTTAAAGCCTAGAAAATATTCGATAAACGCGAACTCACCAGCAAGCCGGAGATCGAGGCGATGCAGCCCTGCTAGCTCAAAAGAACTCGTGGAGAAAGAAAAAAGGTTTGACGAAGTCGCCGAGTACGAAAAGTAGATTGCGAGAAAAAAAGTAGGGTTTTGTTTATATTAGTGTGTACAAACTTTTTAGACCACGCAGGGTCGCTATTTATATCCTTGAATACAGACTTCTTGTCGATCACGACAAACACAAAACTTGACGCTAAAGAAATAAATTTTCTAAACAATCTTATTGACCCATGCAAGAGTCGGACTTGATACAAAACCCAATCCGGCCCAATCGGTAGTAATCTCCAATCAGCAATCGGCTGAACCCCTTTGTGCAAAATCGGCCAAACCTCCAATCGGCAACTCCATCGGCCAATCCTCTTTTATCTCCTCTCACTCATCTGAATCAGCCGATTTTCCTTCTTCACTCCATGGAAGGCCCTTCTACTTCTTTCCGACGCCGATCTTGACACGTGCAAAAAAATGGTGTCAACACACGCGAAGAGAAGGGCAGAGGTAAGCACCGCTGGGTGGTTTAATGTTGGTTTGTATTTTTCTTAGCCATCGATATATGTATGTGTTGGCGCTGAAAATCGGCCAGACAGGAATCGGCCGATGGTCTTCAGCGTCGGACACACGACCCGGGAGAATCTGCTTAGCTCCTGTTCGGGTTATCGCCCTGGTACGGTTCGCGCGGCGTGCCAGTCAATCTGACCTGTTGATTGACAAGGAAATAAAGTATTAAATTCCAGGCGCTCCGATCGGCTGGAGTTTCGATCTGTCCTGAAAAGCGCGTCGGCGAATCGGCCGATTTGCTGTGAAGATGATCGGCTATGGATCAGCCGATAATCGCGTAATAATTGTAAAGAAAACTGCTGGAGCGATCTAAACAATTATTACGGATGCAACACTTGAAATAGATCTAATCGGCTGTGAGATAATAAATCGAAGAAGAACGATGACGAAGCCGATTACTCTGATCTCAAGCTGGATAACTGGTGATAATACTAGAACAACAGGTAAAACTTGCAATTCTAGTAAATATCGATAACTGGTGAATAAATCCAAAAGAAACCACAGCGATGCGCCCGTAGTTAAAGCTCGGATATTACCCGATAAGCGGAACCTACCAATTGGCCGGAGATCAAGTTGATGCAGCCCTGCCAATCCGTACGAACTCGTGAAAGAAAAAAAGTATTGGCGAAGTCGCCGACTTGAAAGTAAATTGCTGGAAAAAGTAGAAGTATTGTTGTTGATTGATGTGTTTTTTTTGCAAGACCCTGACGACTCCTATTTATACCCTAAGACTAGGACTCCTGGTCGATTATGACTTGTTACAACCTTATTTAAAAAACGGGAAAACTACTATATCTATAATATCTTTTAAAGGAAACGGACTCCCGCAGAATCTTCCGCCGCCGTCTCCTAATCCAATCAGGACCTTTTCAATTGCTTTCTGACCGACTTAGCGTTGACCAACTTTTGACCGGGACCCTCCGAAGTAGCCCCGTCCTGTTGGCGCAAGCCGTATCACCAATCGGCCGACTTCCAACTGTTACCTCAATCGGCCGATTCCTTACTGTAGCCTTCAGATCTGCCGCATCGGCCAATCTTCTCCTCCTGACGCCGATTTAACACGTGTGAAAATCTGGCGTCAACAGTATGTATGTGTGCATGTGTATATATACGTATGTATATATACTAAGTATATCAAGAATCAAATTATATATGATGAACCAGTATATCAAGAATCTCTACCCATTGGAGGATGCATGTGGTGCATGGGTCGGTGATGACTTCTTGTTGGTGGCACGCACGCGCTGCTGCTGCTGCTGCTGCTTGAAACCAACGTTCAACAACAAGTCGGTCCATCCACCGGTCAGCCTTCTCTGCAACTACCTACCAGTCAGAGTGAGACTGTCAGACAAGCAATGTCGAAGCAGGCTCGCTCCTCCTGATCTGATCAGTTAGCTAGCTGCAGCTGCAGCAACTTCGTCTCCAATCCTACACCCTCCTAGATCATTCTGTCTCTGTATAAAGCTAGTCGACCCATCAATACAATCTATCTCATTGACAGTTGATACCAATACCAGCCATCGATCATCCATGGAGTCGACGCTGCAGCTGCCGGCGCGCGTGGAGGCACTCAGCCTCAGCGGCCTCTCCGCCATCCCGCCCGAGTACGTCCGCCCCGCCGACGAGCGAGCCGACCTCGGAGACGCCTTCGACCTGGCGCGCGACCACACCGCGCCCCGGATCCCCGTCGTCGACATCTCCCCCTTCCTGCCCCTCGCCGACGACGACAAGCAGCAGCAGCGCATCAATTCGGAGTGCGTCGAGGCCGCGCGCGCCGCCGCCGCCGACTGGGGCGTCATGCACATCGCCGGCCACGGCATCCCCGCCGACCTCATGGACCGCCTGCGCGCCGCCGGCGCGGCCTTCTTCGCCCTCCCCATCCACGCCAAGGAGGCCTACGCCAACGACCCCGCCGCCGGCCGCCTCCAGGGCTACGGCAGCCGCCTCGCCACCAACGCCAGCGGCCAGCGCGAGTGGGAGGACTACCTCTTCCACCTCCTGCACCCCGACGCCCTCGCCGACCACGCGCTCTGGCCCGCGCACCCGCCAGACTACGTCGCCGCCACGCGTGAGTTCGGCCGCCGCATCCGGGAGGTGGCCTCGGCGCTGCTCGCCATCCTCTCCGCGGGGCTCCTCGGCCCCGGCCGCGGGGACGCGCTGGAGAAGGAGCTGACCCGCGCGGGGGACGACGACCTCCGGCTGCAGCTCAAGATCAACTACTACCCGCGGTGCCCGCAGCCGGAGCTGGCCGTGGGCGTGGAGGCCCACACGGACGTCAGCGCGCTCTCCTTCATCCTCCACAACGGCGTGCCGGGCCTGCAGGTGCGCCACGCCGGCCGCTGGGTCACGGCGCGCGACGAGCCGGGCACCATCATCGTGCACGTCGGCGACGCCCTCGAGATCCTCAGCAACGGCCGCTACACCAGCGTGCTGCACCGGGGCCTCGTCAACCGCGAGGCCGTGCGCGTCTCCTGGGTCGTCTTCTGCGAGCCGCCGCCGGACGCCGTGCTGCTGCGCCCTTTGCCGGACCTGGTCACGACGGACCAGCCAGCCAGGTTCACGCCGCGCACCTTCAAGCAGCACCTCGACCGCAAGCTCTTCAAGAAGCACCAGCGGCAGCTGCTTCCTCCTCCTTCACACGATGAGCAGCACCAGCAGGAGGATACAGATGGTGGTGGCCACCATCGCCACCAAATAAATTAATCATGCATCATATACTAATTATTGCATCATCCCGCCACGCATATTTTCGCAAACAATAAAAAAATCATCATGCATATTAGGAGTATATATTCTTGCGCATCAATATATATCATCATGATCGGTCACATTATTGTAATATTATTCCAAGATTTCATTAGCTCCTTCCTTCGGTCACGAATAGACACCATCGTTGCAGTACGTGGAGGCCTCCAAATGTAACTTTGATCACTATTAGTTTCAATAAAAAAAATATGTATCCCTATTATGAACTACTTTTTGTTACTTGTATCATTTTCGAATATTGGAACTTTTAATAAAAATAAGAGTTCTCCTCTTTTTAATAATTTGATGCTAAGCCCAGTATTAATGTATAAGGGATCTGGTTAGCTGCCTCTCTGATAAATGAAATGGGCTGGGCTAACAAATAAACTCCTTTTTATGAACTTGCACAGTATTTGTGTCCACCTTCTTATAGCCTTTATCAGAGCACGCTAACTAAATCAGAGCTCGCTGAAAAACACAAACAAATGAAGGACTAAAAACTGGGTCATGCCCCCCAGGGAATGCGGATCATGCAGCTGGGTAAGGTAACTATTGGTCAAATGAATGAGCTAGAACATTGAAAGTCAGCTCATACTGCAAAAAGTGCAAAATGATGTGGTCAAGCCCTCATATGATCAAATAAAAAGAAGCCAAACTTTTCTGAATATGATCCAACCCACAAAAGTGTGGATTGCTGGTGGGCATGCATGTTCGTAATAGTCTAAATTTAGAACAGAACAATTTAACATAGAAAACCATCATTTCAGGACCCCAATCAAAAAGCAACCTACAAGCTCAAAAACAGAAAGACAGCAACCAACAAACAGTCAAGCTAATAGTAGGGAACAAACTTACTTAGAAGGCCTCAAAAGGGACAGGTTGCAATATATAAGATAGTGCCACTACCGAAATTCCTCACCCAGTTACTATAATCCGTACATATTCAAATGGTCTTCACCAGTATACATGTCAACTTTACCCAAAAGCTCATTGACATTTTAGATCTGGTCAAAATACCTGAGTTACAACACGCATCTCAGCTCGAAGACTCCATTGACAGTTAGCTGCAAGCAGCCCAAGTATGAAATCACTTGGTATTAATAGTTCATGAACTACATCACATAGCTTCCTCATTAGCCATGGCAGATTGACAGCGAGGAATGAACATGGTGGTGGTACTATCTGAGTCGAGCAATTTATTCTGCCTTGAACATAGTACACAGTACAAAAAGAATGAGGAGATATTATCAGCTTACCATGCTAGTTTACAATCTTGAGGTGCTTTATATTAGTTACTGATTCAACTACAAACTGTGTAGCCAAGCTGTCAGATGCTAGTATAGCAGCTCCAGCACCTGCCATGGTCGATTTCTTTGGGCAGCAAAGAAACCGGCAGCAAACCTGCGCTGGTTCTTGTACGACGTGCTCCTGGTGCTGCTGCTTCTGCTTCTGAAAGGAGTGAGACCAGCATCTACAATTCTAGTAGGTGAAGAATAGTGAACGCTGCGGCTGCGGCGAAGCCAGCGGAGCCTGTCCTTGAGCCGAGGCTGGCAATGGTGGACATGAACAGAATCACCGGGGAGTGATATCTCAGAAGAGTCCATGCCATTCCCAGCTGAAGACACGGAGCGGCTGCCATTGAGGCGAATACCTTGGGACTGCGAGGAGGACGACCTTGCAATGGCGCCACTGCCAGGGTGGAGGGTGTACCTTGACCTGGAGGACTCGGAGAAGGACCTGCTGAGCAAATGCCCGGCAGGCTTGGCAAGGAGGCCCTTGATTGCCCAGAATTGGTTCCACCTGAGGCTCCCCGTCCTCCTCTCGACCATGGCGACGCCATCGGTCCTTGCAGAAGCAGCGGCGTCGTTGGGGTGGGGATTAGCAGGCGCCACACCAGCTGCTGCTGCGGAGGTGGAGGAGGAGGCATCAAGCGACTGTCGGGAGGGTAGGCAGGAGGCGGCGGAGGCGTCGCAGCAGGCGATCCATTCGCTGCAGGAGTGGCGGAGGGATCGCTTGCGCTGCAGGTGAGGCGGCGGATCTTGGCCATCGCCGCCACTGGTGGACGGCGCGGCGTTGGTGTCCTCCTCCCGCTCCTCCCGTTGGTCCTCTAGCTGGAAGAGGCGAAGGAGCGTGGTCCGCTCCGCCCCTATCCTCCTCCCCGCTGCCTCTGTGGAGCAAGGAGGCGGCGGCTCCTCCAGGTCGTCCTGGTGGAGGGGGAGGGAAGGCCGCTGGGATGGGGAGGCCACACCAATTAGATTGGTAGCGTGGAGGCGATCGAGGAGGCAGGCGGAGCAGAAGCCCGTGAAGGACGGCTCGGACGGGTGCTTGGGGCACCTCCTCCCCGACGCCGCATCGCCGTCGCCGACGCCATTCCCCATCCGGATGGATGGGGGTGGATTGGCTTCCTAGAGTAGCGAGAACGCGAATTGGGGGCTCGATTCGGGGATCCCAGGCTGCCCGAGGGAGGTTTGACCGGGGAAGGCTAGAGTTTTGACCGCCGATCTGTTCGAGTTCGAGGGAGGGGGCCAGGGGGGGGGAGGGGGGGGAACGGCCAGCCAGCACGAGGAGGAAGACGAGGAGATAGATAGCCGTTGGGGGTCGCTCCGGCCCTCCTCCTCCGTTGGATCTGGATAGATGGATGGATGAGCATGGGGATCAAATCACGCTGCCATGTGGACCCGCAAAGCATGTTTGGTATCCCGTCACTCTACATACCAAGAATAACTTGCCATTTTATTTGAGATGTGCGTGCGTGATGATCAAGATCTTCTACTCAGTTCCGCGGCCATGTTATCTGACCTACATGTTTTCTTTTTCTACTCAAACAAGTCAATTATTATTTATGTATGGATAATCTCTATATATCTAGCACCTCATTATATGTTACAGAGGGCCATACCAAACAAGAGTTCACCGTATATTGCATACGGCCGGCCGTAATTTTGGTGGGTCATACAGCCATCCTAGTTTTGAAAAGTAGATAAATTCTGCATGTTCATATTTATTTTTCTGGTAAATTTCTACTCGCATGCATGTGAGGGGTTAAAAGGATAGAAGGAACGTAGGTACATGCATGCATATGTGAGGGGAGAAAAAACCGTAGTTTTAAAATCAAGCATCGAAATCGAAATCCAAATCTGATTATACAATTGTGTTTGTTTCAGTAAGGCTTCAAAATAAAATCTCACACCACTATATTTCAATGATATATTTTCTGTGAGAGAAAATATTTTTTGGTGTATTCTAATTTGCTTATGATATTTGCAAAATTGCTTATTATTTTACAGAATGTTGCTTTACACGTCTGAGTTCAGATAAGTGGATATTGGTGTTTATATTGTAAAGATAGATTGTTTGGAATGATTAGTGGATGAGGGTAAATAACTTTGTTGGTTAGGTGAATATTTATTGCATAATCAATAATAGGCAATTTTAGCATATCAATTGAGCATTTTAACTAATCTATTTTGGTATTTTTTCATTATACATGAAGCAATTTATGTGTTTTTGAAAAATATTATCGAAACATATACAAGTGGGGTCTTGTTTTGAAGGTCTCTTCGAAAGAGATATAATTGTGCAATCGGAATTTGAATTTGATGGATGGTTTAAGAACTACAACTTTTTTAAGTTTTGAAAAGTTGCTTGCATGTGGCCATTATTAGCCCACTATGGTAAACACTGTGTATGAGTGGATGATAATTTTAGACTGCCATAAAATAGCGTAAACACACAGCAGGGACAGAACAAAGTCATTACCTTGCATAAAACCTTATTTCTGCCAACTCCGAATAACGGTCACCCGGGTCGGTTTCCAAAGCCAGCACTACGAGGGCAAAGAGATTGTGGTTGTTCCGGTACACCAATGCAGTGCTAGCACAACATTGTCATGCATGTGTTGCCTGCCATGTACAGGCCAAGGTGGAAGAGGACCCATCAACCATGGTCTAAAATTTAGAGGGTTTTACACAAAGCCTTCACAAATCGATGATAATTAACACGGGAAATTGGATGATTCCAAGTAGCTATACATAGTAACAATAAAGAATCAAAATGTGTCCTTGGAGAGGAATTGCACGGTCGATCTTCTCTTTCTCTTGTTCCGCCTCTCAATCTCTTCTAATGATGAGGAGAGGGCAGTGTGTGAGTAAACAGCAAACTTGTGTGCACTAATAAAAGATCGGAGGAAAGGTATTAAGTCTGGTGTGGAAAGATAAACTTACTATTATTGAGTAATTGGAGGTTTTGGAGGTTTCTTTTGAAGCCACCACGTGAAGCTATCTAGGATACTAGGTGGACACTCTAAAAAATAGAAAATTTCTAGAAATTCTCATAAAAAACAGAAATATTCGGCCATCAATCCAACGACTCTAATCATAATAGTCATTGGATCTATTATTTTTTCTAATAAATTACTCACCTCTGCCATTATAAAAATAGACTAAAGTAACCCCCTAAATATGTATCTAAATTAGCCACCTATGCCATTATAAAAAATAATCTAAAGTAACCCCCTAATCTTCATGAGAATTACCCACATTTGCCACTATAAAAATAATATCAAATAACCCCCTAAGTTTGTATATAAATTATCAAAATTATGTCATAATTAAAAGTTAAAGTAACCCCTAAATCTGAATCTAACTTATATAATTATAATAAAATCTTAAAGGGTACCAATATAAAATTCTAAATTACTGTGTTTATCATTATCAATATATTATTTATATTATTGCTTATATAAAAATACTATCCATGGTGCGTGTCATGTATGGGGGAGCTTAAACAGATGGTTCAATTACATATCAAATACATATGGAGGTGTGATACAAAATGAAAAAAATTGTTACTAACTAAACATATTACAACTAGATAATGATGTAGCTCACTTACTTCTTTGTGGCTTTGGCCTTTAGAGTATTGTACGCTAGAATATTTAATAGATGAAAGAGATCCTAGGATGGATAATTATAATTATTAGCTATAAATTTTATTTTTATATTAATTCTAATTAGCCCATACGGGAGCACAGGTTGATAGGGTAGTTAATATAATTGTGTTTTTTGACTTCCATTCAAGCTAAGTATATAACTGCTGGTGATTATATTGTAGATAGGATCAGGTCAATCTCTAGACCTTTAATTAGACCATTTCAAAACTGACAGAAATAATACAACATAATATAGCAATAAGCCACAAATTAAATAGATAAAGTTTTGTACATGCATGAACAAAGAGATCTAGATGCGTGCATTCAGCAGAGACGCATCCTAGCAAGCAATCTATCTAGCAGGTTACATTATTACTACAGAAATAATAAATTATGGTACAAGAAAACTAACTAAAATAGCACATGATGTGCACAGTGGGTACGGTGTACATGATGCATCCATCCTTGATCATCGCGCATATATATACACATATATATACATATACATATATACATATATATATATATGAATATGATCAAGCAAGCTAATTAAGAGACGCCGAGCCTAAGCTCAAGGTCCAAACCGCCGTCGTCCTCCTCCGGACCGCCGCCTGGAGTGATTGGAGTCGTAGCAGTGCTGCAGCTGCGCACCACTCCAACCCCCAGCTCCAAGCTCACCTCCGCCATTGATGAGCTGGTGGTGGTGCGATGGCGATGGTACTGCTGCGGCGGTGGCGGATAGTTGAGGTTGGGAATCATCACCGCCGCCGGTGCCCTGCTAGGGCGGCAAGCGGCCGGAGGAGGAAGAGGAAGAGGAAGAGGAGGGGAGCCGTGCCTGAGCCTGGCCCTATCCCTCCTGTGGACATTCATGTGGCCCCCGAGGGCCTGCGCCGACCTGAACTCCCTCTTGCAGAAGCTGCAGGGGTAGGATCTCGGCGGCCAAGTGAAGCTGCTGCTGCTGCTGCTGGACATGAAGCCGCAGCTGGTGTAGCTCCATGGCGGCTGCTTATTGCTCTCCCTCTCCATGGCTGCTAACTTGGTGGGTGCTGGTGTTGTTGCGAGTGATCGATGAGAAACGAATGAAATGGTGGTGCGTGTGTGTGGTAGCTATTTGTACTGCAGTAGTCAATCTTGCAGGTCTGCTTGCTCTGGTGGTTTCGTGCATATCAGCCGCATATATATAGATCATTCATCCGTCAGAGATCCATGACTTGTTTACACACTGATCGAGCGAGCAGCAGTGCTATCATGGCGTTGGACTTTGCATTGACTGGGCTAGCTGGGCCCCCCCCCCCCCCCCCCCCCCCTCCCCCCCAGACACATGCAGGCAGCAGGCAGAGTGCGAGGGAGTCCGGGCCGGGATCGATCGAGCAGACGACGGCACTGTAGATTCGTGCAGCTAGCAGTTGCAGTTCACTGTTCTGACCGGATGGATCATGTTTCGTTCATCCTCGGTATCCTCGTCTCTCGTTTGTCAAACATGAACAGTACTGAAAATCTAATAATCTTTCCCTGGATAACAAACTGCAGGTCTTTCTGCTCGACCGTACCGATGCGTGAAAAATGAATGGTCATCGATCCCAATTCCCAAATGGAACTGATGATCCAGTCAAACCATGCACTGACATCTGAATCTGAATCTGTGGTCGATCGTCAAAGATTGATGGCACAGCCAAGATTCTACGAGGACAGGAACAGGATGATCACCCCATTGCCGGCAATTCCGTCCTGATTGACGCGCGCGCGTATAGGAGCAACGCGTGCAGAGGCTTTTCATTTCCTCCAGGCCGGCCGACGTGACGTCCAGCAGCCAAAGCAACTGAAACCCAAACCTGCTGGCCATGGAGGAGGTATGGGACAAGGATGCACCCAAAATGCATGTGTGCCAGTAGCTAGCCCAGTACTCACATACATGCATGTAGTGGCTGCTGCTGCTGGCTGGACTTTACGCACCACCGTACCTAGCAGCTCGATCGGTCATGGGCTTCTAGCAGCTCTATGGAGGAGAGCTAGCTATTCAACTATTTTGGAGATTTCGTGTTGATTTCGAAGAAAACTGATGATCTGTATGTTAGTGATGGCATTCGTTCGACTAGGGTTTTGAAGAAAACTAATAATTCATTAGTGGTGTTCTTTTATGGGATCAAATCCGAGTGGTTTCGCGGTCCCTTTTCCTCCTTTGGATGAGAGGAATCCCACCATCAAGCTATGCTAGTGTTTTTGACTTAGAAATAAATCCTTGTATTTTACCCAGATTAAGCCAGCAGACTACAATTTTAGTGTAAATATAATTTGCAAAACGTTGCATGTTCTAGCTTCGCCTCCACTTTATCCTTTCACTGTACATTAGCCATATGTTTTTCTTTTTGGTTATGGTAACTTTGTCTATTTTGCTTTTATATAAATAATTGAGAAAACGATGCAAAACTTCATGATTTGAACCTCACGGAGGGAAATAAACTTTAGCACTTCCCGCCATGAGAGAAACTAGAAATCAGCATGACAGGAAACTAGAGGTCAACATGCACATCTACGCTCTTATACTATTTTACATTTGGGAGCCATTGCGGAAAAAAATAGTTATGGATGATATGCAGCGGTAGCTGCAAAATAGAGAATCGATGACAATGCTATCACATACTATATGTGACACGAACCATAACAGTACTCTCATTATAGTACGCGATACAAATCTAGGGTGGCACCCTGTCAACATATATGACAGTGTTGTTAGATATGCAGCGGTTGCCTGACAGGGCTGTTAGTTAGGAATATTCCTAACAATAACAATGCTCTCACTAATCCTACCAATGACAGCCTTGTTGCCCATCTAAATTCAAAGTCCATCAATGATGTCGACAATCACTATAGCTGTTGGAGAAAACTGCAAACGTTGTAGTGTCTATAACTTTTATATAAAATTTGTCTTCATCCCATTCCATATAAAATAATTACTTGATTGTTTTTAAGAAAATATAATTTATACTGGTAGTTGACAAAAACGATCGCCGGCATCGCTTAAACGAACCGCTGGTATCGATTTTTCTGCTGACGGTCGCTTATATCGACCGCCAACAAAAAAGAAATGAGGTGCCAGCACAAATGCTCTGTGTACTAGTGCTTTTTTGAATGCAAATTAGCTAGTTATAATTCGTTCCCATGGCTAGTGAGAGGAAGGGTTTGGATGGTGTCGGTTTCGGAAATGGCCGGCAGCTAAACCTACTCGAACTGTGTATTGCACGTCGTGATCGGATATGGCCTAGCACACAATGACTCAAGATTTATACTGGTATAGCCAAAATGCCCTACGTCCAGTCGGAGACCAGTCGGTTGTATTGCTTGAGCTCAGGTGCTCGAGAGAGTTTGGGAGTTACAAGCTTTCGAGTGGAGGATGTGATGAGTTGTCCTTGGTTCAGATCTATCGAGAGATTGCCTCCTTTCTTTCCTAGGCGGATGACCCTCCTTTCTTTCCAAGGCTGCTGGCAAGCCGGACCTGGCCTCCCAACCAGCCTGTCGGTTGGGGAGGCGGGCACATGTAAGGCGGAGCTTAGAGCTCCCGAACGGCGCCTTGATGCGGACCCACCCTCCGACTGTTCTCACAGTCGAGGATATGGCCCTGCTCATCCCGTCCGAGTTGTCAGTCGGGGTTGTGGGCTGAGATAGCCTAGATGAAGTTGTTGCCCTATACGGACGAGTGCTTGTTCCAGCCGTGGCCTTGGACTAGTCAACGAGAGGTGGCCCGCTGAGGACCCCGGGTCCCTAGACCCGTCAGAGGCCCCCGAGCGGCTTCATGATTTGTTTAATCATGAAGGCGCTATTTCTTGCTGTGCTGTACCTTCGCTCGGGGTGAGGAATCGCATCGCTCTGTCTCATCCGTAAAGAGAGAGATGCAGCGTTCAGGGGATCCCCCTTGTGACCGCGAGTCAACTGGGGTCGCCCCGGTCGGTCCGCGTAATAAATGCACCGCAGCGGCGCCAGCGGCGCATCTCCAGCGCGGAATATCAAGGGCTGCGTGACCTGTCACGTCGGCTCGCTGCAGTGGTGCTCCCTCCTGCTCCTCTTTTGAAGGTTTCCCTTCTTTTAAGGCGGAGTCGTGCGTTACGCGGCAAGACTGGCTCGCTGGACAGGAGGGTACCTGAGCGGCTGTAAATGGAGGCCTCTAGAGCCTCGTTTTGAACTCATCCCTACCTAAGTCGTGAGCGAGCCTTGCCTCGGGTAATGGAGTTGCTTTTAGCCCGTGTGCGTCCACGTGATGGAGCCGGTGGTTCCTTCAGCATCCGGTGCTAGAAGAATGCTTGCGAGCGGCAAGGGATAGCATGCGGGCAACACCGTCCACCCGGGCTTTTCGCATGCTCGATCCTCCAAGCGTTCTGCTCGGGCGATCGGGCTAAGCGGATGCGCATGTAGGGCACCGTCTCCGTCGGGCAGATGGCGCAGCTTCCCCAGGCACCTTGGGCGACAAAGGGGGAGGCATCAGCTCCTGGCGGAGGATGTGTCAGTGCTTCCACCGGCCGGATATGGGTACGGGAAGGAACTCCTCGACCTTTCCTGGCACAGTGCGTGCCCGCGGATACTGCCTGGGCCCCGAGTGCTTTCAGCTTCCCCGTGTGCCTCAGCCTCAGCTTGCACCGTCAGAAGCCTCGTCCTTCCCTAGCGGCTAAGGTTGGGAAAGAGCTCCTCGCTGTCGTCTAAGACGGTGAAGGAGTTCGGCCAGCGGCGGCGGCGGATGGACTGCTTGCCGTTATCCCATGCCGGGTTGTCCTCGAGGAAGGGGGTGCAAGAAGAAGGCTTGCGAGGAAGATGTTCTTGCCAAGCTTCCCGCACTTGTAGCAGCCCTCCCTGAGGTTCCAGCATTACCATCCTTGCGGTGGTAACAGGTTTTTATACTTTGCAACGGCCTTGGGCTGACTGTACTTTGTAACACTTATTTGCCAGGAATAAAATACGTTTATTCTGGAGTGTTTTGTATCTGCTACGCCCAACCGGGAGTTCGTCGAGGGCTGGCGTTTTATCGTTCTTCCCGAGTGGAGAACATGGTACCCCGACCCTAAGCAGTCCTTGTCATGAAGGAGGGCGGTCGGGTCGGTGATGTCACGAGTGTGCACGTGTAGAGGCGGCCCCGTGTGCGGTCTTCGCGACTGGAGGGGTTGAGTCGGCGTCACTTGCCTCGATGGCCCGAGTGACATGCTTGATGAGCTTCTAACGGGTGTGCCCGGGTAAAAATTTCGGGCGTCCGAGTGGAATCCGGGTTCGTCGTTCGTGACGGGATCGGCATAGCCTGCAGGTGACATTCCACTGCTCCATGACCCGACTCTCGGTAGATGTCCGAGTCGTCCGATCGACTCAGGTGGCCCGCTGGCCTCTCCCTGATGAAGATTCTGTGGGCATGGCTCGAGGTCCGGATTGGAAGAAGGTTGAGATGACCCAGATCGTTGCCTGAGCAGACCGGGCGAGGGCCGCTGGGGCTCATCTATGTTTTCTCCCTTGGCTCTGTTCGACACGAGACGGCCTCGAGTCCTTGTGACACCCTAGGTGTCTAAAAGACTAAACAATGATCCAAACCATGAAATCAGTCACAAAAAAGCAAGAGAAGTATGAAACAACCTATCAAATCCACCTTTCAAGCAAATGAATGTGTGTACATGTATATATGCATAAAATTTGAACTCTTGCAAACAAATCCTGGTAACTTTCAAAGTTGATCACAAATGACTCTAAAAATTTAATGGCACATCTGTCATAACAAGAGCAACAAAAGTCTAGTTGAATTAAGGGCTAACAGTACAAAAATTCACATGAAATGACGTATCATTTAAATACTTGTTTTCGGAAATTCAAAATAACTTTTTATAAATTGCTCAAATGGACATAGTCATAAAAGAGAAGATGTTTGTCTTGAAAAGTCAAACAAAAATGGTATTCAAATATTCTTGATTTGACCTTGGAAAGAATGAGTTTTAGCTCCTTTTACACCCAGGCCCCCGCTATTTTCGTTTCCTGCACATAAGTCCCATCATCTTCTCTCTCCTCTCTCCTCCTCAGCCCCTGCCTCCATGTCGCACGACCGCGGCGCCAGCGAGGCAGCTGCGCCCCCGGTTTTGCCCCTGGTTTCGCCTTCCCCTGAGGCTCGAGCCCAGGCCACCATCCTCCCCCTCGCGCCTATAAAAACCCCACCCGAGGCCCCTGAACTCGACGCCCAAACCCCAACTCCGGCGAGCAGTCACCTGCGCGTGGACGCACCACTTCGCCCCCACATTTCCCAAACTACCTCTATGAGTGGTTTTGCATAAAAATCTCAACCCAGAAACTACCTCTACGAGTAGTTTTGCAACCCAAAAACTACCTCTATAAGTAGTTTTGGTTAACCAATGCTTACTGTTAAAAATGGCCCTACGACTGGATAAAACCACCCACTCATTAATGAAGATAGTCAATCCAGAGAAGTACTCGATAAATGACTGTCTAAGGACAAGAAAATGATGAACTCAACTACTTAACTTAAGTTTTGACTACTTTCTAGTAAAATAATTATATCTTGTATCAGTAAAACCACTCATACATGTGCATGCATATAGATTCGACTACTCTCGCCGACAGAACCTACAATCTGGTGCCCGAGTCCAAGAGTGAGCAACGCGAAGCTCAGGTTAATCTAACAGAAGTTGCTGAAGATTCGAACCAACGTTCGGAGGAACCCCCGACTAGTTTTGCTCAAGAAGGCTAGCCTCGGTGCATGATCCCAGTGTTTTAAATTTATGCAACTACTGTTCCTTTTTACCTGTGCATTTAAGTTCATAGGAGTTGATTGGAACCCTAGCTGCATGATCCTAGGCACCAATGTAATGAATACTAGAACAGGAAGTTCGAATAGTTGCTCTGCTAATAGGTACGGTAAAAGTTGAGTGGTTTCCTGCCACTCGCGAGAATTATAGGAGTTGATTGATTTACCGCATACTGCAACTATAAGGTCGACGGGTGGGGCTGTGGTAAATTACTCATGGTTGAGGCCCCGTCTGAGTAGAGAAAAATGCTAAGGCCGCATTGTGTGGTAGCAGTGGTTAAGAGTTTGAACGTACTAACCACATGTCAAAAATATGGTACTCGATAAGCTTACGTACCTGATTGGCCCGGCAAGTGGACTTTATTTCCACCCTACTTGAACGAAGTTCAGATGGATATATACATGCGAGTGTAAAGCGGGGCTCTGTAGTCAGGGAGGGTGGACCCTGATCCACAACCCGGAAAGAAAGGGGAAAAGTTGCTTGGGGTGACCCTTCGGTACTCCAGGCGTGTGTGTTAGGTTTACCTTGCAAGGTTAAGAAATTTGATTCGAATTGTCCGTTTCTCACGGTAATTGAGACTACTTAATACCCTTGCCACATAGAGTAACAAGAGGAACTATGGCTATGATGAAACTTGTTGGATGATTAATTATTTTTCCACCATGTTTGGTTAGAGATAGATGCTCACTTAGACTGGTTAAATGAACTAGAATATTGAAAGCTAAAACATGAAATTAAGGACTTACTCTTTGTTGCTTTTCAGCAAAAAGAAACCCTAGAACCTTAGAGCCATGCATGCTTAGTAGTCGTATTTACATACGACTAGTCGGGTAAGCCTTGCTGAGTATTAGTATACTCAACCTTACTTGCGGCAATGTTTTCAGGTGTGTCTTTTGAAGATATGATAGCTGGTTTGACTTGGCCGTGTACTTTGCCGCCTGGTTGGTCCATGGAGTGGGATCCGTCCCCGGCCAACAATGACTCTGCCGAGTGATGCCACGTACAGGCTTCATCGTGGTATCCAAATCGACGCTAGATGATCGTGATTTCTTTCCGCTGCTGTTAAACTCTGAATAAAGTTTTATGTTAAACTCTAAAGTACTCCTTTGTTGAACTCGACTTGTAATAATTGATTCCCGACTTGTGTGATAAAAGCTATGGAATGTTGTAATATCTGAACTTGCCTTCGTGCGAGTTATGTGTACGCTTTGTTTCGATCGGAATATTAAATGGTCACATTGGGATTTACCCGACAGACTATCAGATTACTCCATTTGAAGGGCATGGTAGCCGGTTCATCTTTATGGATGATGGTTAGTGCTCTTGAACCGGGTTAATTCGGGCGGTTCTGCTACAGTCCTCCGCAGACCAGCCTTCGAACCTCGGTTAGTCGGATTCCCGAGTCGGGACCCGATGATGTGCTTTTGTGTTTTTAAGTATTTCGAAAACTGAGCAATCAAATGCTTGTATCGAGTGAGAATGTGGCCTACTAAGGCTTACCCGAGGAGCTGGAGTACCGGTGCAGTTTTTTTGGGGGTGCGTGTCGGGAGCGACCTTGCCACGTTACGGAAGATGATAGGGTGCCCGCTCTGCCATGATTTCTGAGATTGGTGGAGTGTAACCACGCCTGCCACCTTTTCCTATCACAATTTAATTCGAACGGGAGGGGAGACGGTTTGTACCTTTTCCTCTTCCTGCGGAGACCGAGGGGTCGTGCGCCGCGTGGTGCTAGGGCCCTATTATAAAAACTCTTCCATCCTGGCCAAACATTCTCACCGGCAAGCGCTTGTTTTCTTATTCAGAAGAAAAGGAAAGGTCCTCTTGTCCTTCCCTCCTGTTAGCGAGATGGTGGGCGCGCCCAGCGGATGAGAGTTCCAGCGCTCCACCTCAGGGCCGCTGTCCCTCCGGGAGGTTCTGCGCTGTCAGGGGTAAGCATTGCTCACCCTGTCGTTGTGCTCCTTGGTTGCGGTTGGTGATGTTTTGGCTCCGTGTTCGTGCAGGGCTATCTCCGCGAGTCCCCAAGACTTCATCGCCACGCGAGGATTGGTCGGAGGACCTCCTGCGGCCGCGGCGTTGGCGGTGTCAGGGTCCCCCTCCTCATCCGAGTTCGATGTGAGTCGGCGTAGGGAGATACGGGACCTCGTTCGTGAGGCATTCGAGGCCAGGGGCAGGTATTTGGACGAGTCGCAGGAGGTGGGCAGGCTGGAGGCCGATCTTGCCGCCGTCCAGACCGCTCTTCGCGCGTCGAAGGTGAAAACGGCCTCGGCCCAGGCCGAGGCCGCAGATGTCCATGTCCGGGCAGCAGGTGCATCCCTTACGCCGAGGGCTTCTGTTTGTTTTTCTTTCATTTCTGTTTCGGAGGTGGTCGTAGCGTGCTGAAACCCCATGTCTCAGGTTTAGAGGAGGAGGTGACCACCTCTCGCCTTGAGGCAGATGAGCTACGCCGCCACCTGAACGGCCTGGAGGATCGCCATGAAGCTCTGACCCACGTGGCGCTCAACGCAGTGAGGGTGGCGAGGCCGGAGGGGCATCTGTTGTCCGACCGTCTCTGATCCATTCCGCGCGAGGTTAGGGACGCAGGGGCACAAGGCGTTCGCTAGGGGGCTGCCGGGCGCTGGCCTTGGTGCGGGTTTGTTCCAGCTGGGATCTACCCAGGAGCTCGGGTTGCCTGTGGCAACCGGCCCCAGGAGTGGAGGGCGCTTGTGAACGTGTTCGCCGGAGCTGCAGCCGTCATCGCCGCGGAGGTCGACGTCGACGACATCCGCACAAGGGGCGCCGACCCAGGCTAGGATGACGCCTAGGCGACTATTGCGGTTGAAGTAGCGGCGGTTGCGTTGTCCTATGTTCTTTTTATGTTTTTGCTTGGAACAAATTGTGTGAGGGACTTACCGTCGAGTGGACAACTAAATTTAATCATTTTTAACTTAATGATGTAGTCCCGCCTGCTGTTAATTGCCGATCGGGTGCGTGGCCCAAGGATACTCACTTGGGAACTCGGAGCGTCGCCCCGCCTTTTGCGTCCACGCCATGGTCGTGGTGGGCCCCCGCGCCGCGCGCTGTGGCATGTCTGTTGGGCTTCCACAAGGTGCATCCCTTTAAAGAGGGAGGACTGGGGGTCGTCGTCGTCCTTATCCTTCCGCTTGTCTCGTTCCAATCAGCGCCGCCAGCCTTCTTCTCCCCCGCTTTCCAATCAACGTTGCCCCCCCTTCTCCACCCCCGTCGTGCCTGAGGAGGGAGAGGGGGGGAAGAGAGAGAGAGACCGTTCCGCCTCCTCTTCCCCAATCGTGATGTCGTACTGGAGGCCGTCGACCGTGGAGTAGTCGCAACTGGAGGATCTTGAGGTGAAAGGATTGCTGCCGTCGAAGGCGGTGGCGCACTGGAGGGCTCCCCCGGTGGAACATGAGGAGCTGCATCCCGATCCTGGCGAGATCATGAGCTTTCTCACGTTCCACAAGCGCAGCCTCAGGAACCGGCGCACCCGTTCCTGCTCGTCCTGCTGAACGAGTGGGGGGTGGAGCTGCAGCACCTTAACTCGAATGGGGTGCTGCAGATCACAGGCTTCATCATGCTCTGCGAGGGCTTCCTCGGGATAGATCCGCATGCGAATCTATTCCGAGTCTTCTTCCACAGGCGAGGTTGACGGTGAAGGGGGACCCTCTACCCGCGCTGGTCAGGGGCTTCGGCCTGCAGAAGAGGTCTCGCTCGTCGGGGGATTACCCGGCGTACACCCCCGCGGATTCGAACCGAGGGTGGCACAAAGAATGGTTCTACATCAAGAACCTGGTGGAGGCGCCGTTCCCAGCATTTACGGGAGCATGCCCAGTGAAGCAGAACAGTTGGACATGGGGGGCCCAGCCTCGGAGAAGGGGCGCGTGGTGTTTCTCGAGAGGGCACTGCGAAAGCGCGTCACGGAGGAGGGACTCGACGGGGTGCGGCTCTTCAGCACCATCCACGCCTGCCGTGTCATTCCTCTGGTCGTGAGGATGACCAGGATGTGAGAGTACACCCGCCCCGCGGATCCCGACTGAGTGTCGCCGGAGGAGCTGCCCGACGACGAGGTGTGGTCTTGGGTGGAGTTGGTCCTCAAGGTGGGGAATCAGCAGACCATTGGCGGTCCGGACGCCTTCGACAAGGGGCACCTGCCGAATTTGGTGAGTTTTTCCCCTCCCCTTCTTCCTGTTGGTTCTCTTGTGCCCAATTGGCTCCCAACTTTGTTCTCAATTTTCTTGGGACTCGTTCGTCCTCAATCCCGCCCTCATTTGCATAATGGGGCAGCGGGCATGGCTAAGCAGGCCGCTCAGGTGGAGGCTTCTCTGGCCAGGAAAATGAAGATGGCCAAGAAGGCTAAGAGGAGACAGGTGAAGGAGATGGAGATTGCACATCGGGTCCGGATGGGAGAGGATCACGATGCCGTCCAAGAAGAATACGAGTCGGAGCCCTTGACCGACTCCGATGACGGCGACCACTCTGAGGAGGAAGAGTCGGAGTCGAGGGACGCCGACTCGTTCGTGGTGAAGCCTTGCAGCACCGCAGGGTTGCAGATCCCAAAGGGGTTCGGGACGTCCGCCAGCGCTCCAGAGGCGAGGAAGCACGTCGCTGAGTACGACGTGACACCGACGGAGGAGGCGAAGCGGGCCCGAGTGGGAAAGCACTCGGGGACGCCGTAGATGCCGTCTCCCTTGGAGCAGCGCAAGGACGAATCGGGGCAGCGCACTGGTCTGGAGGTGCGCCTAACAACGCCGAACGTGACCGACCTGCCCCACGACCTACGGGACGCCGCGCCTCGGGGGTCGGCAGGATGAGCCCTGGGCTTGGGTCATGCAATGGGGGATGGTTTGCGGTCCCCACTAGGCGTCCGGCAGTTCGGAAGGTTTGGACCTCCTCCGATTGGACGGGCGTCGAGGTAAGAGGACCGCTTTTATGGTTTCGGCTCTTGTTTTAGAACATTTTTTGTTTATCCTGCTTTTCTTTGCAGTGACTCAGTGACGATCACCGTTGAGGCCGATGTCGAGCATGTGTCGTGGAGACCCAGCCTAGCGTGGTTCGCTCCGGCCCAAGGAGAGGGTTAGGGACTAGTTCCCACGGGCGGGCCGCCGGTGATGGAGGCGATCCCCCTGCGTTCCGGTGCAGAGGTGACCGTAGCTGTGCCTCCACAGTCAAGCGCATGACAGGAGGATGAGATCACGGCCCCTGAGTCCCCAGGCGGAGAAGTGCATGGTTCGCCCGCGTGGTCCGAATTGGAGGTGGACGAAGGGGTTACACCGGCGTCCGCGGACGTGGTTGCCGAGCCGGGGGCGAGGAGGCTCACGCTCACGCGACAAGTGTCTCGCCCAGGCGAGCGGTCCCCCAGCACAGCAGGCAGCGCTGGGGGGAAGTTAGGAGCGGGCAATGGTCCCTGTGTCCAGTCCGCCCAGCCCAACGAGCGGGGCGGTCGGAGAGTGGGCGTGGCCCGACCCTAGCAGCCCGGGCGAGGCTCGATTCGTCCTACGCGATGAGCAGGAGGTGAAGCTTTGGGTCTCCTCGAGTGAAGCGGGTAGTCGGCCTGTGGTGAGCTCACCGCCGATGAGTCGGGACTCAAGGAAGCCCTTCGTAGGGTCAAGGTCGCTTGGCAGACTGCGTCCGGTGAACTGCTGAGTATTGCTCGGCATTTCTGACTTCTTGTTTTGAAGAATTTGGAGAGGATTTCGTTGAACAAATCTCGGATGCTCCGGGAGGAGCACATTTGGCTTGGGCAAGAGGCATCGGCGCAACAACGGGTCGTGGAGCTGACCCACAAATTAGAAGTTGCTTGGGCATCAGCACTTCACGAGCGTGGCCGCGCGATTGCTGCCGAGGAGGAACTTGCCACGTCCCGGTCAGCTCTGGGTGCGGAGCAGGCGACGCTTGGAGCGGAGCGGGTGGCCCGAGCTTTTGCTCAAGGGCAGGCTCAGTCTAGGGGACAACGTTCACCGAGTTAGAGGTAACGCTATCCCAGAAAGAAGAGGGGCTCAAGATTTTGGAGGCGGCCGCACGACCGGTGAGTGACTGTCCCCATCCCTTCGGTTCTGTTTTGCGTTCCGTGGCCTCTGACCTTTGCTTTGTTCATGTTCGGAGTTGGGAATGAGGAACGGTCTGCTGAAGAGTGCGCAATAGAGGTCGGAAGATGCTTGCCGTGCTGCCGAATCCGAGCTATCCAGCGCCAGAGAACCAATGGCACGAAATGCGCAGGCGCTGGCAGATTCTTTGGAGAGGAACAGGGTCCTCGAAGAAGAGCTCAGCCGGCTATGAGGCGCAGCGTGATTGGTCGTCGAGGAGGTACTCGCCCTCGTCTGGGGTCGAGCGCGCTCGTCGCCGACCTCTCGCAGATCCTGGGTGAGGTGGCGGGGCTCATCACCGATGGACTCTTCCACGGCGCCTCGGGGGTGTTGAGGTCGGTGGCGTCGCACTACCCGACCCAAGATTTTGGGGCAGTCGGGAGGGGCTACGCCGTCGGGTGGTCCATCGACCAGCTCTGTGAACTCGGATAGAGCCTGGAGCCGATCGCGATGGCGATAGCAGAGGCAACCACCGCGGAGTGGGTGAAGGCAGCTCGCCGCGCGAAGAGGGAAACGGCCCTGGCCAGCAGCGGCGTCGAAGCAACAGAAGCCGGGTTGAGCGCTGCCCCGACTGCGGTAGCGCCTAGCCAAGGGGCTCCTCTAGTTGATCCTGCAGCGCGGCCCCTCCCATCCACTTCGTCGGCCAATGTGGATGGGGTGCCGGAATAAAAAGCATTTGTCGCATAGTTCATTTCTAGGGCAATTTGTGCGGGGGTTCTGAAGGGCCCCCGAGTGAACGATCTTAGTGCTTGTAATCACTTTTGTTTTATAGTTCTTGGGAAGTTGGTCCTGCTCGTATCCCTTTGTGTTCCTTGAGTGATTTCCGCCTTTGCACTTTTCCTTTCTGTTGACGCCAGATTTTGACACGTGTTGAATCGGCGTCAGTAGAAGAGATTGGCCAATGCGGCATATCTAAAGGCTACAGTGAGGAATCGGCCGATTGAGGCTACAGTTGGGAATTGGCCGATTGGCGATGCAACTTGCGCCAATAGATAGGGAGGGTGAAACTATTGGAACCACAACAGAGGATCCCGGTCAAAAGTGGCCTGATATTGGTCAACGGGACGAGAAGCAATGGAAAGAGTCCTGATTGGATTAGGAGACGGGTGCGGAAGATTCTGCGGGAGTCCGTTTCCTTTATAAAAATATTATAGATATAGTAGTTTTCCTGTTTAAAATAAGATTGTAACAAGTCGTAATCGATCAGGAAGCCTGGTTCTAGGGTATAAATAGGAGTCGTCAGGACTTTGTAAAAAAAAAACCAATCAATCAACAAAACACATCTACTTTTTCACAGCACTTTACTTTCAAGTCGGTGACTTCGCCAATACTTTTTCTTCTTTCACAAGTTCGTACGGATTGGCAGGACTGCATCGACTCGATCTCGGGCCAATTGGTAGGTTCCACTTATCGAATAACATCTGAGCTTTAACCTCGGGCGCATCATTGTGGTTTCGTTTGGATTTATTCACCAGTTATCGATATTTACTAGAATCATAAGGTTTTACCTGTTGTTCTAGTATTATCACCAGTTATCCAGCTTGAGATTTGGAACTATCGGCTCGTTCATCGCTTTTTCTCGTTCATCGTCATATAGCCGATTAGATCTATTTCAAGTGTTGCATTTGTAATAATTGTTTAAATTGCTCCAGCAGTTTTCTTTGCAATTATTATGTGATTATCGGCTGATCCATAGCCGGTCATCTTCATAGCAAATCGGCCGATTCGCCGATACGCTCTTCGGGACAGATCGGAACCCCAGCCGATCGGAACGCCCGGAATTTAATACTTTTATTTCCTTGTCAATCAACAAGTCAGATTGACTGGCACGCCGCGCGAACCGCACCAGGGCAATAACCCGAACAGGAGCTAAGCAGATTCTCCCGGATCGTGTGTCCGACGCTGAAGGTCATCGGCCGATTCCTGGCCAATTTTTAGCGCCAACACACTTTTGGCACGCCCAGTGGGACCAACCTCAAGATCCAATATGTCAAAGAACGCAGAAGTTTCCGAAAACAACATCATTGAGGTCACAGAAGCGGATCTCAAGGACGACCAGAAAGAAGAATTGGCTAAACATCTGGAAGATTACAAAAGGATGTATCTGCAGTCGTTCAGTCGTACCAGAAGCGGGGAGGCAGTCAAGAAAGCTCCTCTTCCTGTTCCCCGCCACATCACCATCGCTGAGGATTCGGTCAAGATGTCCGATATGATCCAACAATCCGTCTATCAGGCTTTCATTGACCAATCCTCAGTGATGACCAACACGGTGTATAACGCCGTCATCAGCTCTCTGGTCAGTGGAGCAGCTCAAGGATATCAGGGCCAGCGTACGCCCCACCTATTGCACCTCCAGCCAGAAACTCACCAGGCATGTCCCACTCGGCTCCTCAGCCGATGTCGACGCAACGCGAGGGATACAACACTCCATTGCCTCCAGTGTCTCCAAGGTATAACGGTGCACCATGTTTCCCATCGCAAGCACCGCTTCAGCCTGTCCAGATTGCTTCTGTGCAATCGTTGCCCACAAACTCAGTACCCTGGGGGGCATCGGCAACGATGGCTTTTCCCGATCAATCAACCGGACATGGGAGCTATCCAATCCAGGCGCCGTTCCATTCGGCCGTCCGGCCGACGGTCCCTCAGTATCAACCAGCCCCGTCAGAAATCGGCAGGGGGGCAGGCGCTGTAGAAGCACTCCGAAGCACGGCGCCGATGACGATGTACGACGGGGCGGCAGATTCGCTTCGCCATCAACTGTCAACTGCTCAGACGGCCATGACGCAACAGAATTCGCCTCATGCTTCAATCCATCACCCGGCCGTACCACCATCAATCCTCCAACATATGTCGGCACCTCGAACAGCTGTTCATCAGCAGCAAGTGGATTGGACGGCAAGAATAGCAGAGGTAATTCAGGACCAATTCGGGTTGAAGCCGAAAGTGCAGACTTATACATACAAGACGCCATACCCATCGGCCTACGACCTGCTGCCGTTTCCCCACCGATACAAGGTTCCTGATTTTACCAAGTTTTCGGGGCTGGACGACACATCTACCGTGGAGCACATTAACAGATTCATCATCCAGTGCGGGGAAGCCGCCACGCAAGATGCTCTGAGGGTGCGTCTGTTCTCGTCGTCTCTGTCTGGATCGGCCTTTCAGTGGTTCACCACTTTACCATCCAATTCCATTGTTACTTGGGCCGATCTGGAAAAGCAATTCCACAAGTACTTCTACGCAGGAGTACATGAGATGAAGCTCTCAGATTTGACCAGCCTCAGGCAGAGAAGCGACGAACCAGTAACTGGATACATACAAAGGTTCAGAGAAATCAGAAACAAATGCTATAGTCTGGCTCTGACCGATGCCCAGTTGGCCGATATCGCTTTCCAAGGCCTCTTGCCACATATCAAGGAAAGGTATGCCTCACAAGAATTCGAAAGCCTAAGCCAGACCGTTCACCGATTGGCAGGTCAGGAAGTCCGTCCGTTTGAGCAGCGGAGGAATTTCCAGAAAAAGGTGGCATATCTGGAAGGGTCTGAATCGGAGGGAGAGGAAGGAATCGGCCTAGCAGAATAGGTAAAAGGCAAGAAGCCAATATCGTGCCCTTTTGGAAAGAAAGAACTAGAAGCATTCGGCTTTGATACGACAAAGGCCGATAAGATTTTTGACTTACTACTCCAGGAAGGGCAGATCAAGCTATCACCATACCATACCATTCCTTCGGCCGATCAGCTCAAAAAGATGAAGTACTGCAAGTGGCACAGCGCCACGTCTCATGACACGAATGAATGCAAGTGTTGATGCCAGATTTTGACACGTATTGAATCGGCGTCAGGAAGAGAAGATTGGCCGATGAAGCAGATCTGAAAGCTACAGTAAGGAATCGGCCGATCGAGGTAACAGTTGAAAATCGGCCGATTGGTGGCACAGCCCATACCGACAGTAGGATTATTCCAGAAGATCCTGGTCAAAAGCTGGTCAACAGGGCACGCCAAGTCGGTCAGAGAGAAATTGAAGGGGATCCTGATTGGATTGAGGAACGGCAGCGGAAGATTCTGCGGGAGTCCGTTTCCTTTAAAAGTTATTGTAGATATAGTAGTTTTCTTGTTTTAAATAAGGATGTAACAAGTCGTAATCGACCAGGAGTCCTAGTTTTCAGGGTATAAGTAGGAGTTGCTAGGGCTTTGCGAACAAGAATCAAATCAATCAACAAAACACTTCTACTTTTTACCAGTACTTTACTTTTCAAGTCGGCGACTTCGCCAATATTTTCTTCTTCCACGAGTTCGTACGGATTGGCAGGGCTGCATCAACCTGATCTCCGGCCAATTGGTAGGTTCCGCTTATCGAGTAATATCCGAGCTTTAACTACGGGCGCATCGCTGTGGTTTCGTTTGGATTTATTCACAAGTTATCGATATTTACTAGAATTGCAAATTTTACCTGTTATTCTAGTATTATCACCAGTTATCCAGCTTGAGATCAGGGTAATCGGCTTCATCATTATTCTCCTTCAACCCATCGCCATACAGCCGATTAGATTTGTTTCAAGTGTTGTTTCTATAGTAATTGTTTAGCTTGCTCCAGCAGTTCTCTTTACAATTACTATACGATCATCGGCTGACCCATAGCCGATCATCTATACAGCAAATCGGCCGATTTGCCGCCGACGCGCTCCTCAGGACAGATCGGAAATCCAGCCGATCGACGCGCCTGGAATTTAATACTCTATTTCCTTGTCAATCAACAGGTCAGATTGACTGGCACGCCGCGCGAACCGCACCAGGGCGATAACCTGAACAGGAGCTAAGCAGATTCTCCGGGGTCGTGTGTCCGACGCTGAAGACCCATCGGCCAATTCCTATCCGGCCGATTTTAGCGCCAACACACTTTTGGCACGCCCGGTGGGACCATCCAAGACCTGATATGTCGAACAACGCAGAAATCTCTGACAGCAACATCATTGGGGTCACAGAAGCTGATCTCAAGGACGACCAGAGGGAGGAATTGGCCAAACATCTAGAAGATTACAAGAAGATATACCTCCAGTAGTTCAATCGTACTAGAAGCGGGGAAGCAGTTAGGAAGGCTCCTATTCCAGCACCTCGCCACATCACCATTGCTGAGGACTCAGGCAAGATGTCAGAGATGATTCAACAGTCTGTGTATCAAGCATTCATTGACCAATCCTCGGTGATGAGCAACACGGTGTACAACGCCGTCGTCAACTCTCTGGCCAGCGGAGCCGTCCAAGGTTATCAGGGACCGGCATATGCTCCTCCGACTACCCTGCCGGCCAGAAGCTTACCGTACACATCCCAATCGGCTTCTCAGTCGATATTGACGCAGCGCGAGGGATACAGCTCTCCACCACTTCCGGCGTCTCCAAGATGTAGCGGTGCACCACGTCTCCCATCGCGAGCGCCGCTTCAACCCGTTCGAATGGCCTCTGTGCAAGCACTACCTACGATCTCAGTGCCTTGGGGGGCATCAGCCACGGCGTATTTCCCCAAGCCAATGAACGGGCATGGCACTTATCCGCTTCAGGTGCCGTACCAATCGGCTGCCCGGCCGACGGTCTCTCAGTACCAGCCGATTTTACCAGAAATCGGCAGGGGGGCAAGCACTGTGGAAGCATTCGGAGGCACGGCGCCAGCAACGACGTACGAAGGGGGCGCGAACGCGTTTCGCCAGCAGTTATCGGCCGCTCAGTAAACTTCGCCGATTCATCACCTGGCCGAACCAGCCCTTCAACACGCGCCCGCGCCGCGAACAACTGTTCATCAGCAGCAGGTGGACTGGACGGCAAAGATAGCAGAAGTAATCCAAGATCAGTTTGGGCTGAAGCCGAAAGTTCAAACTTATACTTACAAAACGCCGTATCCATTGGCCTATGACTCGTTGCCGTTCCCGCACCGTTACAAGGTTCCTGATTTCACCAAGTTCTTAGGGACGGATGACACATCCACTGTGGAGCATATCAACAGATTCATCATCCAGTGCGGAGAAGCTGCTACGCAAGACGCTCTGAGGGTACGGTTATTTTCATCATCTCTGTTCGGATCGGCCTTCCAGTGGTTCACCACTTTACCACCAAATTCTATCATCACTTGGGCCGATCTGGAGAAACAATTCCACAAGTACTTCTATGCAGGAGTACACGAGATGAAGATTTCGGATTTAACCAGCCTCAGGCAGAGGAGCGATGAACCTGTGACAGGGTACATACAGAGGTTCAGAGAGATCAAGAACAAGTGCTACAGTCTGGACCTGACCGATGCGCAGTTGGCCGATATCGCTTTCCAAGGCCTCTTACCGCAAATCAGAGAGAGATATGCTGCCCAAGAGTTTGAGAGCCTGAGTCAAATCGTCCACCGGTTGTCAGGGCAGGAGATCCGACCGCTTGGATAGCGGAGGAGCTTCCAGAAGAAGGTGGCGTACTTGGAGGGATCTGAATCTGACGCAGAGGAGGAAATCGGTCTGGCAGAATGGGTAAAAGGGAGAAAACCGATATCCTGCCCCTTTGGCAAGAAGGAGCCAGAGACATTCGGCTTTGACACGTCAAAGGCCGATAAAATTTTTGATCTGCTACTTCAGGAGGGGCAAATCAAGCTGTCGCAGCATCACACCATCCCTACGGCCGATCAACTTAAGAAGATGAAGTACTGCAAGTGGCACAACGCTACTTCTCATGACACCAATGAATGTAAAGTCTTCCGCCAGCAGATACAATCGGCCATTGAACAGGGGCGGCTCCAGTTTGAAACTCCCAGCCAATCAGCAAAGCCGATGAAGATAGATCAACATCCCTTCCCGGCCAACACGGTCAACGCTGAAGGAGACTCAAGTCAAACCAAGGTGCTGACATCAGAATCAGCGAGAAGAGGTGGCGCTGTCGACCTCAGGAGGCAGATCACAACGGAAGAAGTCAGAAGGAATAGGCGAGGGCCAGAACGACCACACAGGCCTGTCACCTCCCGATTTCTACTCAGTAAATATCGGCGGCAGCAAGAACAAGCACAACACCAGGAAGAGATGATACGCCGGCGTGAAGATCACTGGCAGTGTCCCTTCTTCATCCACTGCTGGGAGAACGATATCGGGTTGCCATCTGCCGATAACTGTCTGGAGTGCAACGGATCAAACCGCAACGATCGCCCGAAGGCACACTCTAGGGACAGAGGATCAGAGCCGATCAACAGAAATCGGCGCGAAGAACGGCGCGTTTCGGTGCGTGATCGGCTGGGGGGCAGAGTTAACCAGTGCAACAGGTCAAAAAGCAAGATCGGCCAGCAAGATGGACTGGGGGGCAGGATCAGCGCACAAGATCGGCTGGAAGAGATAGCCGATGATAGGGTGTCAGATGAAGACCCCCTAGGAAGGGAACCAGATTGGGAACACGTCAGATCATCGACCAAGCCAGTGAATCCCAGGTGGTGTCCTGATGGCCTATCCAGATCCCAGAAGCGAAGGATCCAACGCCTACGCCAGTGGGAACATCAAGGAAAAGAACAGAGACAAGTGCCAGAGAGGAGGAATGTGAAATCTCGAATTTGGCGCCCAAAGAAAAGCGATCAAGAAACGGATAACCAAGAATCGGCAGCCGGGATTGATATGGTTTTCATACTGCCGATGAAGTTCATGGCGCCAAGCGATCGGGACAAAATGACAAAAACAGAGGAAGAGCAAATGGCACAACTGGTATTAGAGCCGATGACGGCTACGTTTGAGAAACCAGAAGAGGAAAAACAACAACATCTTAAGGTGCTGTTTCTCAAAGGGTATGTCAACGGAAGACCCGTCACCAGACTACTGGTAGATGGAGGCGCGGCAGTCAACATCATGCCGTATGCCATGTTCCGCAAGCTGGGCAAGGGGGATGACGACCTCACCAAGACGGACATGATGCTGAAAGATTTCGAAGGCAACGTGTCGCCTGCCCGCGGGGCATTCTGCGTCGACCTCACCATCGGCAGTAAGACCCTCCCTACTACTTTCTTCGTCATTAATGGCAAGGGGTCCTATAATATGCTGCTTGGTTGTGACTGGATACATGCAAACTGCTGTGTCCCATCTACTATGCATCAATGCCTTGTGCAATGGATCGGCGACAGTACAGAGGTAGTAGCTGCCGATTCTGCCTACAGCGTTGCAGCGGCCGACACACAACAGTGGAGCTGCGAGCACGTCAAGTGTATATCTAGCAGGACTTGGAACACTAACTTCCTAAAAGTGTCCGATTTCGGTTTACAGCCGATCCAAGCAGTCGGCTCTGAAGATTCAGAATAAATGGATCAGCTCGTCCGAGAAGATGGGAAGCTGGGGCACGGGTTCACGTCGGCCGATTCATTAGAGATGGGAAATTTGAGAAATAGCATCAGATCAAGGCCGACGTACGTTGGTACCGATTGGGATTCCGAGCACAAAAAGAAAATATGTCAAGTTGACATGACCGATTTCTCATCAGTCTTCTGGCTACACATCTGGTGAAAGAAATATTGGGATTCATTATTGAGTGGAAGTTACGGATTACATGAAGCAGTTCAAAACCGAATCGGCGCAGTGACATCAAAGGAACAGTAATGTTTAACATATTGTTTACAGCCCAAGGAAAGTATCTATAGCTGCAATCGCTTGTCGTCTAATTTGATCGGCCGATTCTACTATCCTCTGATCATTTTCGGCCGATCCTGGTACTTCTGACGCACGGCGACGGAGTCTTATTGTTTCGCGAGCCAGATGCTGTCTTTTTTGCTTCAGCTCGCTGATCATGGTGGGGAGTTCTTGGAGCTTTTTCTCCTCAGCGGCTATATCTTTGGTTATCTGTTCCATCTCCTTGGCTAGTTCTGCTCTCCTCCGTTTCAGCCGATCTATTGTGCCAACGATGTCCGGACGGCAGTTCTCGAGGAAGTTAATTTTGTGATGTACTTCCTGGGTCTGGTGCTTGTACGAGTCAACCTCCTCCTGAATTTTGGCCATCTGACAGCGATCGGCCATACGTTGCAGCGCCCGCGAGACAGGAATCCGCATGCCCTCTATATAGGCAGCATACCCCAAGTCCTCCGACACTTCATCCGGAAGGTGATCTGCGACCTCATTGAAAAGTTGTCGGATCGGCGATGCATCTTTCACCAATCGGCCGATGTCACCTTGGAGGAGAGTACGGATGCTCTCGAGCTTAGAGCGGACATCGTCGGAGGCAGAACTCGGTGGAACCACGTGTGAGGCGATTTCTTCTTCATCGGCCAAGGAGACAGCGAAAGAAAAGATACTATTGTTGGGAGAATCTTACTCCTGTAAGGGAACGAAGCAAAGGGTAAGCAAGTAGTGAAAGGAAATCGGCCGATTCTGATGATAAGATTGTTACCTCTTTGAAACGAATCTCTCTTGCCTGCGCCGGTGGAAGTATTTCCCTTGTTTCAGGGATTGGTGCACTGGGTTCGCCAGAAGAAGAAGATTCGATCATTATTGGTGCTCCGCTTGGGCCAGCTTCCTGAGAAAGATATAAATGCTCGTGAGAATACTATGGGAAAATGAGATAAGATGGTAATGGGAATTTGCCATGCCTCTGCGGGTTCTCCGGCCGATTCCTGCTGTGGAGTTACAATCGGCGTACCCAAGTCGACCTGCGTCAAAATTGGTTAAGTTTCCTGAATATTGAGGATGCCGGGTAAGAAATCATATACCTCGGCAACAGGAGCTGCTGTAGCCTCAGTCCCTACTTGAGACGCGGCCGATAGTCGTGGAGATTGTAGTGGGACAACCTGCGCAGCCTGGCAAAGGGATGAAATTGATGTCAGCAGAAGACTTGGAGGATACATGAGATAAATAAAGTTACCTGGACAGCTTCTACTAAGAGCGATGCTGCAGCAGCCCCGGCTTCGGCGGCGACTTGGGGATCAGCCGTCTCGGCCACTAGTGGAGGTGAAGGATCTGGGGTCTCGGCACGTATCACTCCCATCTGATCAGCCGATCCAACACGGGGAGTCTCGGCCGATGCTGCTGCCATCTGGCTAGCCGATCCGATACGGGAGACTTCAGCCGATGCTATTGTTGTCTGACCGGCCAATTCAATGCGAGCCCGCATCCGACGGCTGGATATCTTCGGTGTTGGTCTTTTGGGCGCTCGTCTTGATCGACCGGTGGAAATATCTCTGATAGATGGAGCATGGAAGCCGATGAGTGGGTACACTGTGTATTGATGATGGCTATCGATCGGCCGGCCGCTTCGGCTCCGTGATAATGCAACATTGAAATCGGCTGAGAAGAAAAGGACATACCGCAGCATTTGGGTCGATGTTCTCCGGGTCCAGAAGATTACAGTAAATTGATGGGGATTTACAGAAAAGATGCTGCTTCCATTCTGCCCACCATAATTTATACTGTTGGGTGGCAAAAGAGACAACTGACCAGCCGTTCAAGTCAATAGTGCTGGAGTCGGGTACTAAATCGCATAATCGGCTGTAGTCAAGACTTGAAGTTAATCTGTCTCTGAATTTTGCTTGGCCAGCGAAATATACTCGAATCGGCAATTGGCCAAAACCTAGTTGCCTTGCTGCAGCTGACGGGCAGTAGAACTCATAAGTGGGTGAGTCCTTTCCCGAGAAGAAGTTAGCCGGCAGAATTCCCGGCTTAATCAAGACATCCATCAACTCTCTGTCAAATGTGTGGGTGGAGAAGTCGAAGCATACAGGCAATTCAAAAATCGGCTCCGCGGTTTGATATGGGTACCAGGTGATCATCTCCTCGCTAAGTCCATTATAGAAGCATCTGAAATATTCAGCTACGCGGGTAGCGGTGAACTGGCAGCCGGAGAAGGCCGATGCCGCCTCTCCAACAGATCTGCAGCGGCGACGGACCAATGGATTCTCCTCTGACTCAATGTTGGGGAAGGTCTTTGTCTCTATCCTCTGCTGAGAGACCTTGCTCATGTGTAGATTGAGGCAGAGGGTGATGAACCACCAAGGACCACCTGGATTCCCTATCGGCTCTCCTTTCGACAGCTTGGCGCCGATTTGATGCATCATATGGTATGCCGATCCCAACAAATGTTTACCGAGGGGAACGACCGATCCTTGTGCGAGAGACTCTGCCAAAGCTTGAGTGTTGGAAGAGGGGCCGACCGCTCTGCCACGGAAGAGGTGTTTCTCCAGCCACATCATCAAGAAGGCGGTGTGCTCTCTCTGTGAGACTGTTCCTGTCTTCATGTTCTTACTGATGTATCCTTTCCACCCGCCGATTCCTTTGGTGTCTAGCCGATGAGATGGCTTGAACAGGTAATTGAAGGGGGTATCGGTGGAGGAAACATCTAGGCCGGTCAGCAGCAAGACATCGGCCAAGGTCGGGGTCATGGGTCCGTGTCCAAAAAGGAATGCGTTAAGTGCATCGGACCAGAAGTAAGAGGCTGCCATAACCAAAGGTTCGTTCTTTTCCATCTGAGACAGGGACAAATCTATGCACTGGCCGATTTTAAGTTCTTCCCATTGGACTTTCCAAGACCCGGCTACCCTCTGGTACCACTCTCTCCACCCGGGTGTTTCGTTCGGCCAGGATCTGAATGCGCCTACCCAGTGATCTAAATCCATGGGTGACTGCTTAAAGGGGATTCTGTGAGTTTCTAAACTGATTAGATCCGTTGGATCAGGACTCCCCATAGGGCCTAGACAGATGAGGTCAAGAGACTCTGAGAGAGGAATGGTGATCCTGTGCCTAAGGGCCTAAAAAGAAAGGGGAAAAGGGAAGAAACTAAGAGAGGGACCGGAAAATACTGAAGCAGCAAGGCAAAAAGGAAGAGATTTTTCGAACATTTACCTCTGGGATGGAAGCCATCGTCGCCGATGACGCTGCTGGAGAAGCTGCCGATTGGGCCGCCGCCGCCAAAGGAGCAGCCGATGGAGCCTCTGTAGATGGGGTGGTCGCTGACGGAGACGCCATTAGGGTCGGAGCAAGCTGCGGACGAGGTCGCCGGAGAAGGGGGGGCGCTTGGAAATCGAAAGAACTTGGAGGAAGATGAACAGTAATGCGGCGGAAAAGATGCTGGATTCGTGGAGGAGGAGAGGCGGAGAAAACCAGTACTTAAGAGAGATAAAAGGGGCAAGGGCAAAGATGGTATTTTTACCGCACCGTCTACACGAGTTCTAGGGGAGCGGTCGTTTCGCACGCTCGGTTCGAGGAAGTTGCAATCATTATGCCGCGGAACGGAAGGAGATTTTTACTACGCCCGTTTCGGAGAAGAAGGTTAAAGAAAAGAGTTTCGAAGGAAAAGTTATATTTTACTCCAAAACTGGGGGGCATGTGTTGACGCCAGATTTTGACACGTATTGAATCGGCGTCAGGAAGAGAAGATTGGCCGATGAAGCAGATCTGAAAGCTACAGTAAGGAATCGGCCGATCGAGGTAACAGTTGAAAATCGGCCGATTGGTGGCACAGCCCATACCGACAGTAGGATTATTCCAGAAGATCCTGGTCAAAAGCTGGTCAACAGGGCACGCCAAGTCGGTCAGAGAGAAATTGAAGGGGATCCTGATTGGATTGAGGAACGGCAGCGGAAGATTCTGCGGGAGTCCGTTTCCTTTAAAAGTTATTGTAGATATAGTAGTTTTCTTGTTTTAAATAAGGATTTAACAAGTCGTAATCGACCAGGAGTCCTAGTTTTCAGGGTATAAGTAGGAGTCGCTAGGGCTTTGCGAACAAGAATCAAATCAATCAACAAAACACTTCTACTTTTTACCAGTACTTTACTTTTCAAGTCGGCGACTTCGCCAATATTTTCTTCTTCCACGAGTTCGTGCGGATTGGCAGGGCTGCATCAACCTGATCTCCGGCAAATTGGTAGGTTCCGCTTATCGAGTAATATCCGAGCTTTAACTACGGGCACATCGCTGTGGTTTCGTTTGGATTTATTCACAAGTTATCGATATTTACTAGAATTGCAAGTTTTACCTGTTATTCTAGTATTATCACCAGTTATCCAGCTTGAGATCAGGGTAATCGGCTTCGTCATTATTCTCCTTCAACCCATCGCCATACAGCCGATTAGATCTGTTTCAAGTGTTGTTTCTATAGTAATTGTTTAGATTGCTCCAGCAGTTCTCTTTACAATTACTATACGATCATCGGCTGACCCATAGCCGATCATCTCTACAGCAAATCGGCCGATTTGCCGCTGACGCGCTCCTCAGGACAGATCGGAAATCCAGCCGATCGACGCGCCTGGAATTTAATACTCTATTTCCTTGTCAATCAACAGGTCAGATTGACTGGCAAGCCGCGCGAACCGCACGAGGGCGATAACCCGAACAGGAGCTAAGCAGATTCTCCCGGGTCGTGTGTCCGACGCTGAAGACCCATCGGCCAATTCCTATCCGGCCGATTTTAGCGCCAACAGCAAGATCTTCCGTCAGCTGATACAATCGGCCATCGAGCAGGGAAGACTCAAGTTTGAAACCCCGGCAAAGCCGGCGAAGCCGATGAAGATTGACCAGCATCCTTTCCCGGCCAACATGGTTGACACGGGAAGAAACTCCCTTCAAACCAAGGTGCTGACGTCGGAATCGGCAAGAAGAAGCGGCGCCGTAGATCCCAGGAAGCAGGTCACGGTGGATGAAGTCAAAGGAAAAAGGCGGGCTGAAGACAAGGGCGAAGGATCGGGACGATCACATAGACCCATCACTTCCCAATTCTTGCTTAGCAAATATCAGCGGCAGCAGGAACGGTCAAGATGCCACGAGGAGATGATACGCCGACACGAGGATCATTGGCAATGTCCGTTCTTCATCCATTGCTGGGAAAACGACCTCCGATTGCCATCAGCCGATAACTGTCCTGAGTGCAACGAATTAAGCCGCAACGATCGCCCATTCAAAAGATCACGCTCCAGAGACAGAGAATCAGAGCCGATCAGCAGAAATCAGCGCGAACAAGAAGGATCGCGCCTTTCAGTGCATGATCGGCTGGGGGCAGAGTTGACCGGTATCACCGGTCGAAAGGTAGGATCAACCAGCAGGAGCGACTGGGGGCAGAACCAGCATACACGATCGGCTGGAAGAGATGATTGATGAAATGGTGTCGGATGAAAACCCCCTAGGAAGGGAACCAGATTGGGAGCACGCCAAATCATCGGCCAGACCAGTGAACCCCAGATGGTGCCCTGAAGGATTGTCTAAATCTTAGAAGCGGAGAATCCAACGCCTGCGCAAATGGGAGCAACAAGAAGAAGAGCAGAAGCAGGTGCTGGAAAAGAGAAACGTCAAGTCTCGGGTCTGGCGCCCCAAGAAAAACAACAGCAAGGAAGCGGACAATCAATAATCGGCAGCTGATGTCAACATGGTGTTCATATTGCCGATGGAGTTCATGGCGCCTGCCGATCGAGACAAGGCGACAAGGATGGAAGAGCAGATGGCGCAATTGGTATTAGAGCCGATGACAGCCACCTTTGAGAAACCAGATGTTGGCGCTAAAAATCGGCCAGACAGGAATCGGCCGATGGTCTTCAGCGTCGGACACACGACCCGGGAGAATCTGCTTAGCTCCTTTTCGGGTTATCGCCCGGTACGGTTCGCGCGGCGTGCCAGTCAATCTGACCTGTTGATTCACAAGGAAATAAAGTATTAAATTCTAGGTGCTCCGATCGGCTGGAGTTCCGATCTGTCCTGAAGAGCGCGTCGGCGAATCGGCCGATTTGCTGAAAAGATGATCGGCTATGGATCAGCCGATAATCGTGTAGTAATTGTAAAGAAGACTGTTGGAGCAATCTAAACAATTATTACAGAGGCAACACTTGAAATAGATCTAATCGGCTGTAAGATAATAAATCGAAGAAGAACGATGACGAAGCCGATTACTTTGATCTCAAGCTGGATAACTGGTGATAATACTAGAACAACAGGTAAAACTTGCAATTCTAGTAAATATCGATAACTAGTGAATAAATCCAAACGAAACCACAACGATGCGCCCGTAGTTAAAGCTCGGATATTACTCGATAAGCAGACTAGGACTCCTATTTATACCCTAAGACTAGGACTCCTGGTCGATTACGACTTGTTACAACCTTATTTAAAAAACGAGAAAACTACTATATCTATAATATCTTTTAAAGGAAAGGACTCCCGCAGAGTCTTCCGCCGCCGTCTCCTAATCCAATCAGGACTTTTTCAATTGCTCTTTGACCGACTTAGCGTTGCTCTGTTGACCAACTTTTGACCGGGACCCTCCGAAATAGTCCCATCCTGTTGGCGCAAGCTGCATCACCAATCGGCCGATTTCCAACTGTTACCTCAATCGGCCGATTCCTTACTGTAGCCTTTAGATCTGCCGCATCGGCCAAATTTCTCCTCCCGACGCCGATTCAACACGTGTCAAAATCTGGCGTCAACACATGCCCCCCAGTTTCGGAGTAAAACATAACTTTTTCTTCGAAACTCTTTCTTTAATCCTTTCCTCCGAAACGGGCGCAGTAAAAATCTCCTTCCATTCCGCAGCACAATGATTGCAATTTCCTCGGACCGAGCGCGCGAAACGACCGTTCCCCTGGAATCCGTGTAGACGGCGCGGCAAGAATACCGTTTTTACCCTTGCCCTCCCGGATTTCCTTAAGTATTGGCATTCTCCGCCTACACTTCCCCACAAATCTAGCATTTCCTTCCAGCGAACCACTGTTCGTCTTCCTCCGAGCTCTCTCGATCTCCAAACGCTCCCCCCCTCCGGCGATCTCATTCGCGACCTGCTCCAACCTTCCAATGGCGTCACCATCGGCGACCGCTCCATCCACGGAAGCTCTATCGGCGATCCCTTCAGTGGCGGCGGCCCAATCGGCGGCTCCTCTGGCAGCCCCATCGGCGACGATGATCTTCATCCCAGAGGTAAATGCTTGAAATTTTTCTCTTTTCGCTTCTCTACTGCTTCAGTACTTTCCGGATCTTTTCTCAGTTTCTTCCCCTTTTCTCCCTTTTTAGGCACTTAGGCACCGAATCACCATCCCCCTCTCAGAATCCCCTGACCTTATCTGCTTAGGCCCTATGGGGAACCCCGATCCAACTAACCTGATCAGTCTAGAGACTCACAGAGTCCTGTTCAAGCAATCACCCATGGACCTAGATCAGTGGGTAGGTACCTTTAGATCCTGGCCAAATGAAACAATCGGCTGGAGAGAATGGTACCAGAGAATAGCCAGGTCTAGGAGGGTTCAGTGGGATGAACAAAAAATCGACCAGTGCATAGACCTATCTCTGTCTCAGATGGAAAAAAATGAGCCTCTGGTCATGGCACCTTCTTATTTTTGGTCCGATGCAATCAATGCGTTCCTTTTTGGACATGGACCCATGACCCCAACTTTGGCCGATGTTCTGCTGTTGACCGGCCTCGACATCTCCTCCGCTGATATCCCTTTTAACTATCTGTTTAAGCCTTCACATCGGCTAGAGACCAAAGGAATCGGCGGGTGGAAGGGGTACATTAGCAAAAATATGAAGACCGGGTCAGTTTCAGAGAGGGAGCATACTGCTTTTCTAATGATGTGGCTAGAAAAAACACTTTTTCTATGGCAGAGCAGTTGGACCCTCTTCAAACACCCAAGCTTTAGCGGAAGCTTTGTCACAAAGATCGGCCATCCCCCTTGGAAAACATTTGCTGGGATCGGCCTCTCACCTGATGCACCAAATCGGCACCAGCTGTCGAAGGGGGAGCCGATTGGGAACCCTGGCGGTCCCTGGTGGTTCATCACCCTCTGGCTCAACTTATATATGAGCAAGGCCTCTCAGCAACGGATAGAGACCAAAACTTTCCCTAACATCGAGTCAGAGGAGAATCCAACCGTCCGACGACGCTGCAGATCCTTTGGAGAGGCGGCATCGGCCTTCCCTGGCTATCAGTTTACTGCTACCTGTACAGCTGAGTACTTCAGATGCCTTTACAATGGCCTTAGTGAAGAAACTGTCAGCTGGCATCCATATTAGACAGTGGAGCCGATTTTCGAATTACCCACGAGCTACGATTTCTCCACTGACACCTTTGACAGGGAGCTTATAGATATTTTGATCAAGTCAGGGATTCTGCCAGCCAATTTCTTCTCAGGAAAGGACTCTCCCACCTATGAGTTCTACAATCCATCGGCTGCAGCAAGGCAACTGGGTTTTGGCCAACTGCCGATTCGGGTCTACTTCACCGGTCAAGCAAAATTCAGAGATGGACTGACTTCAAGTCTTGACTACAATCGGCTATGCGATCTAGTGCCAGATTCTAGCACTATTGACCTGAATAATTGGTCAGTGGCCTCTTTTGCCACTCAACAATTTAAATTATGGTGGGCAGAATGGAAGCAATACCTTTTCTGCAAATCTCCATCAACTTATTGCGACATTCTGGATCCAGAGAATATCGATCCAAACGCAGCGGTATGTCTTTTCTCCCAGCCGATTTCAATGCTATTTATTTCCATACTTTCATCTTGTCATTAACTCACATTCATCTTCTTAGTCTGAAAGCCAGGCCCCTCCGATGCGGAGCCGAAGCGGCAGGCCGATAGATAGTCATCATCCATATACACCATATCCACTTATCGGCTTTCATGATCCGACCATCAAGGACATTTCTATTGGCCGATCGAAACGAGCACCGAAAAGGCCAACCTCGAAGATAACAAGCCGTCGAGTGCGAGCCTGTATCGGATCGGCCGACCAGACGGCGGTAGCATCGGCCGAGATTCCCCACATCGGATCGGCCGACCAGACGGCGGTGGCATCGGCCGAGACTCCCCACATCGGATCGGCCGACCAGACAGCAGTGGCATCGGCCGAGACTCCAATCCCTTTATCCTTGCCAGCTGCCGAGATAGCCGATCCTCAAGTCACCGCCGAAGTCGGGGCAGCTGCGGCATCGCTACTAGTAGAAGCTGTTCAGGTGATCTTGTTTATCTCATATATTCTTCAAGTCTTCCACTAATATTAACTCTCTCCCTCTGCCAGGCTGCACAAGCTATTCCACCGCAGTCTCCGCAGCAATCGGCTACGTCCCAAGTAGAAGCCGCAACTCCAGCAGCTCCTCCCGTCGAGGTAAATGATCTCTTACCTTATTCCCTTGATATTCAGAAGACTTAACCGATCCTGATGCAGGCCGATTTGGGTATGCTAGCTATAACCCCACAACAAACATCGGCCGGAAGATCAACAGAGGCATGGCAAATTTCTCACACCATCTTATTTCAATTTCCCATAGCATACTTACAGGATCTGTTTTCCATGTCCTTTCAGGAAGCTGGTCCAAGCGGAGCACTGATAATTATTGAATCTTCTTCTTCTGACGAGCCAATTGCACCAGCCCCTGAGACAAGGGAGACGCTTCCACTGGCGCAAGCAAGAGAAATTCGTTTTAAGGAGGTAACAAACTTACCATTGGAATCGGCCGATTCCCCTTTACTGCTTGCCAACCCTTCTCTTTATTTCCCCACAGGAGCAAGACACTCCTAACAACAGCGTCTTCTCCTTTGTCGTCTCCTTGCCTGATGACGAGGAAATTGCTTCACACCCAATTTCGTCGAGTTCTGCCTCCGATGATGTTCACGCCAAGCTTGAAAGCATACGTATTCTTCTTCAAGATGACATCGGCCGATTGGTAGAAGACGCTCTGCCGATTCGACGACTTTTCAACGATATCAAGGGTCGAATCCCGGAAGAAACAGCAGAAAACTTGGCACATGCTGCTTATATAGAGCATATGCAGATTCCGGTTTGCAGGACGCTGCGTCACATGGCTGATCGCGCCCAGATGGCAAAAACCCGGGAAGAGGCCGATTCATACAAGCACCAGACTCAAGAGGTACACCAAAAGATCAAGTTCCTCGAAAGCTGCCGCCCGGACATCGTCGGCACGATAGATCGGCTCAAATGGAGAAGAGCAGAGCTGGCCAAGGAGATGGAGCAGATAACCAAAGAGATAGCCACTGAAGAAAAGAAACTTCAAGAACTCCCATCCATCATCAGCGAGCTGAAGCAAGAGAGACAGCACTTGGCCCGTGAAACGATAAGGCTTCGTCGCCAAATGTCAGAAGTTCCAGGATCGGCCGATGATGACCAGAGAGTACTAGACTCGGCCGATCAAATTAGGCGACAAGCTATTGCGGCCATAGATGCTTTTCTTGGGCTGTAAAGAATACTGTAAACATTTATTGCTCCTTCATTGCTACTGCGCCGATTTGATCTTGAACTGTTTCTTTAGTCAGCTTTGCATTTATGTACGCTTTTACTCTGATAGGACGTGTCTCACCATCCATCTACCTCTCTTTCCTTTATAAGTAGACCCTTCTCCGTCCCTAGAGGCACACGCATTACTTATCTTCTCTTTCTCTCTTTACCGTCCCAAACGGAACAGCAAGATGTCTTCTTCGTCCTCTTCATCTTCTTCCTCTGTCAACCAGGTATGAACTCTCCTCTGCCTTTCCCCTAAGCATCTCAATCGCTCTGATGTTGGGTAATCTCTTTTATCTCTGTTTAGCCAAAACGTCTCAGCGCTGGTCTAGAACGAGCGATTGAAATCATGCATTCAGATGAACCACTGTCACAGGCAGACAAAGATATGATAAGAACTCATGCTGAGGAACTCAGAGATCATGTTCCCGCTGTTATCCAAGAATGTTGGGACCTTATAGATGCTCACTGTTTGGTCCGTAAGCGACCATCTTCTGAAAAAGGTCCTCCACTTCCTTGTAAAGTTAAGACTGAAGTTGCCATGGTGGATCTGGAGGAGAAGAAGACCCGCCTCCTGATAGAACTTTGCAACCAAGCTGAGACTGGAGCCACTGTAGAAGACCCGAAGGAGAATAGGCTCCGCCTTATGATAGAGCTGGGTCGCGTCGAGCGAGAAATCCAGAGTAGGCGTAATCAATAGACGTATCAGTATTTTTATTCTAAGGGCGACTTGTACCATGTCGGCCATGTACTCTGTCATTTTCATTCAATAGTGAACTAGTCGAAATGAACCCCAATAATTTTTCTTCAGGCGATGTCATCTCTGCATCAGATATGCAAACGGAAACCGATGGAAAATCGGCCATATTGTCTTGATATATTTTACTTCAAGTTATGCATCTACCCAAATGCTTGGATAGTACCTCTTCAGATATCGTCCGTTTAAAGCTCTTGGGAATTCCTCCCCTTCAATTGTTTCCAGAAAATATGCATTCCTAGGGGCACATCGGCCGATTTTATACGGCCCTTCCCAAGTGGGTGACCATTTACCGAATTTGGGATCTTTGGATCCTATCGGCAGCACCAACTTCCACACCAAATCTCCCTGAGAGAATTATTTAACTTTGACCTTTTTGTCATACCATCTGGCCACCCTTTTCTTGTTCTCTTCTATACTAATCAGGGCTCTCAACCGTAAACCTGCCGAATCATCAAGTTCGTCCTTCATGAGGAAGGAATAGTCATCGGCCGTTATGTGATCTTGAAACGATATACGTCTTGACCCCGTCCTTACATCCCAAGGCAAGACTGCCTCATGACAATAAACCAGCTGATAAGGGGATATCTTAGTAGTCCCATGACAAGCCATCCTATAAACCCATAAAGATTTAGCCAAAGACATATGCCACTTTTTGGGTTGTTCTTCTATCTTCCTCTTGATTAGTTTGATTAACCCTTTATTGGACGATTCTGCTTGGCCATTGGCTTGAGCATAATATGGAGAAGAATTTAATAATTTAATCCCCATATTGGCGGAAAACTCTCCAAATTCTCCAGAAGTAAACATTGTTCCTTGGTCAGTTGTGATGGTTTGAGGAATACCAAATCGATAGATAATATGGCTTCTAACAAATTCAATCATATCGGCCGATGTCACGTTCCTTAAAGGAATTGCCTGCACCCACTTAGTAAAATAATCTGTGGCTACCAATATGAATTTATGCCCTTTGCTTGATGGAGGATGAATCTGTCCGATGAGATCTATTCCCCAACCTCTGAACGGCCACGGCTTAATTATTGGATTCATAGCCGATGCTGGCGCGCGCTGTACATTGCCAAACTTCTGACAGTCTTGGCATCCTTTGTAATACTTGAAACAATCTTCAAGAATAGTTGGCCAATAATACCCATTGTTCCGGATCATCCATTTCATTTTGTGAGCCGATTGATGAGCTCCACACACGCCCTCATGGATTTCTCCCATCAGAACCTTTGCCTCTTTTGTTCCCAGGCACTTGAGAAGAACTCCATCAATCGTTCGGTAAAATAAATCATCCTCAAGCAGCACATATTTTGTAGCTTGAAAACGTATTCGCCGATCCACTTTTCAGGATGGATCTTTCAAGTAATCGGCGATTTCCTTTCGCCAGTCATCGGCCGCGAGCTCTAGCATCTTCGCTCCCTGAATCGGCCGATGCCCGGAGGCATGTTGGGCCAGCCTGTTGGCCTCTTCATTATAATTTCTGGGGATATGCTCAATTATTGCAGACTTGAACTCTTTTAAAAGATGAAGGCAATCTTCATAATAAATCCTCAAGATATCATCCATGCACTCAGATCGCCCCGTTAATTGATCCACAATGAGCGTGGAATCTCCAAAAATTTCGACCGCATCAGCTTTGACTTCCCTTAATAATTGGATGCCCTTCAGAACGGCTCGATATTCCGCCTGATTATTAGTTGCGGAAGCTTCTATCGGCAGAGAGAAATTATAACTTGCCCCCTGAGGCGACACAAGAACAATGCCAATTCTTGATCCGACCCCACATGAAGAACCATCAAAATATAGAGACCATGGAACCGGTTCAACGGCGGCAATTTCTGGTCCACAATGCTGAGCTACGAAATCGGCCATTACTTGACCTTTGATAGCTTTGGCCGATTCGTACCTTAAGTCGAATTCTGACAGAGCCAGGATCCATTTCCCAATCCGTCCTTTCAAAATCGGCAATGATAGCATATACTTGACCACATCATCCTTGCATACAACTATGCATTCTGCCGATAGCAAATAGTGCCTGAGCTTGGTACACGAGAAGTATAAACACAAGCACAGCCGCTCCACCGGAGAATATCTTGTTTCGGCGTCTAGGAGTCTTCTGCTGACGTAATATACCACTCGTTCTTTCCCTTCAAACTCCTGTACCAACGCCGATCCAATAGCCTATTCATCAGCCGATAAATATAATTTGAACGGTTTACCAGGCTATGGTGGGACCAACACCGGAGGTGAAACTAGATATTGCTTAATATCTTCCAATGCTTTGCGTTGTTCTTTTCCCCATATAAATTCCTGGTCGGGCTTTAATTTCAATAGAGGAGTAAAAGCCTGAATACGTCCTGACAGGTTGGATATGAACCTTCTGATAAAATTGACCTTGCCGATGAGGGACTGTAGCTCAGTTTTATTTTGTGGGGCCACAACTTTGTTGATGGCGTCTATAGTCTTCCGGTTGACTTCTATCCCGTGCTCATGAACCATGAATCCTAAGAATTGCCCAGCCGATACACCAAATGCACACTTGTTTGGGTTCATCTTGAACCCATGCTTCCTTGTGCACTCCAGTACTTCTTGTAAATCGGCCAGATGTTCTTGGTGACCTTTTGACTTGACCACGACGTCATCTATATAAATTTCCACCGATGTACCAATAAGCTTGTGAAAGATATAGTTCATGGCCCGCTGATACGTAGCACCGGCGTTCTTCAACCCAAAAGTCATCACAACCCATTCGAATAAACCAAGATGACCTGGACACCTGTAAGCCGTTTTCGAGATATCTTCTTCGGCCATTAATATCTGGTTGTACCCTGCATTCCCATCCATGAAACTTATGACTTTGTGTCCTGCGGCAGCATCTATCAAGATATCGGCCGTTGGCATCGGATATCCATCCATTGGCGTGGCCTGATTTAAGTTCCTGAAATCGATGCACACGCGCAACTTTTCATTCTTTTTATACACGGGCACAATATTAGAAATCCATTCGACGTAGCGGCACTGCCGAATAAATCCTGCTTCAATTAACTTTGTTATCTCGGCCTTTATATCAGGTAGAATATTGGGATTGCACCTTCGTGCAGGTTGCTGATATGGCCGATATCCTGATTTTATAGGTAACCGGTGTTCAACAATGGACCGGTCTAGACCTGGCATCTCATGATATTCCCAAGCAAAGCAATCCTTGAATTCTTTTAATAAACTTATCAGTTTACACTTATACTCAGGATCCAAATTAGCACTAATATACGTCGGCCTTGATTTGCTGCTATCTCCCAAATCTACCATCTCCAATAAATCGGCCGACGTAAATCCATGCCCAAGCTTCCCGTCTTCTCGGACGAGCTGATCCATCTATTCTGAATCTTCAGAGCCGACTGCTTGGATCGGCTGTAGACCGAAATCGAACACTTTCAGGAAGTCAGTGTCCCAAGTCCTGCCAGATATACATTTGACGTGCTCGCAGCTCCACTGTTGCGTGTCGGCCGCTGCAACGCTGTAGGCGGAATCGGCAGTGACTATCTCTGTGCTGTCGCCGACCCATTGCACGAGGCATTGATGCATTGTAGATGGGACACAGCAGTTTGCATGTATCCAGTCGCGACCAAGCAGCATGTTGTAGGATCCCTTACCATTAATAACGAAAAAGGTGGTAGGAAGGGTCTTATTGCCGATGGTGAGGTCGACGCAGAGCGCTCCACGGGCGGGAGACACGTTGCCTTCAAAATCCTTCAGCATCATGTCCATCTTGGTAAGATCTTCATCGCCCTTGCCTAGCTTGCGGAACATGGCATACGACATGATGTTAACTGCGGCACCTCCATCTACTAGTAATCTAGTGACGGGTCGTCCATTAACATAGCCTTTGAGAAACAGCGCTTTAAGATGTTGCTGTTTTTCTTCTTCTGGTTTCTCAAAAGTAGCCGTCATCGGCTCTAACACCAGTTGTGCCATTTGTTCTTCCATTCTTGTTGCTTTGTCTCGATCATCAGGCGCCATGATATCCATCGGCAATATGAACACCATGTTGATTTCGGCTGCCGATTCTTGATTGTCTGTTTCTTGACCGTTTTTCTTTGGGTGCCACACCCGAGACTTAACATTCCTTTTCTCTGGCACCTGCCTCTGTTCTTCCTCTTGATGCTCCCACTGGCGTAGGCGTTGGATCCTCCGTTTCTGGGATTTGGATCGGCCATCGGGACACCACCTGGGATTTATTGGTTTGGCCGATGATCTGGCGTGTTCCCAATCTGGTTCTCTTCCTAGGGGATTTTCATCTGACACCCTATCATCAGCCATCTCTTCCAGCTGATCGTGCACACTGATTTTGCCCCCCAACCCATCCTGTTGGTTGATCCTGCCTTTTGACCGGTGGTACTGGTCAACTCTGCCCCCCAGCCGATCATGCACCAAAATACGTTGTTCCTCTCGTCCGCGCCGATTTCTGCTGATCGGCTCTGATCCTCCGTGCCTAGAGTGTGACCTCGGGCGATCGTTGCAACTTAATCCGTTACACTCCGGACAGTTATCGGCAGACGGCAATCTGATGTCGTTCTCCCAGCAATGGATGAAGAACGAACATTGCCAGTGATCTTCATGCCGGCGTATCATCTCGTCGCGGTATTTTGATCGTTCCTGCTTCCACCGATATTTGCTGAGCAAGAACTGGGAGGTGACGAGTCTGCGCGGTCGTTCTGGCCCCCGCCTGTTTGTTTTGATTTCAGCCGCCGTGACTTGCTTCCTGGGGTCTACAGCGCCGTTCCTTCTTGCCGATTCTGACGTCAGCACCTTGGTTTGGAGTGGACTTTTCCCCGTGTCCACCATGTTGGCCGGGAAAGGATGCTGATCTATCTTCATCGGTTTTGCCGATTTAGCCGGGATTTCGAATTTGAGCCTCCCCTGTTCGATGGCCGATTGTATCCGCTGACGGAAGACTTTGCATTCATTCGTATCATGAGACATGGCGTTATGCCACTTGCAGTATTTCATCTTCTTGAGTTGATCGGCCGAAGGGATGGTGTGATGCTGAGATAGCTTAATCTGCCCTTCCTGGAGTAATAAATCAAAAATTTTATCGGCTTTTGATGTGTCAAAGCCGAATGTCTCTGGCTCTTTCTTTCCGAAAGGGCATGATATCGGTTTTTTGCCTTTCACCCATTCTGCCAGGCCGATTTCCTCCTCCCCATCGGATTCAGACCCTTCTAGGTATGCCACCTTCTTTTGGAAATTCCTCCGCTGTTCAAACGGACGGACTTCCTGTCCTGACAATCGGTGAACGATCTGGCTTAGGCTTTCAAACTCTTGCGCAGCATATATTTCTTTGATTTGTGGCAGGAGGCCTTGGAAAGCGATATCGGCCAACTGTGCATCGGTTAGAGCCAGGCTGTAGCATTTGTTCCTGACTTCTCTGAACCTCTGTATATATCCCAGTACTGGCTCATCGCTCCTCTGCCTGAGGTTGGTCAAATCTGAGAGCTTCATCTCATGTATTCCTGCGTAGAAGTACTTGTGGAACTGCTTTTCCAGATCGGCCCACGTAACAATAGAATTTGGTGGCAAAGTGGTGAACCATTGGAACGCCGATCCGGATAGAGACGATGAAAATAGACGCACCCTCAGAGCATCTTGCGTGGCAGCCTCCCCGCATTGGATGATGAATCTGTTGATGTGCTCTACAGTGGATGTATCGTCTGACCCCGAAAATTTTGTGAAATCGGGTACGTTGTAGCGGTGTGGGAACGGCAGCAAGTCATAGGCCGATGGGTATGGCGTCTTGTAGGTGTAAGTCTACATTTTTGGCTTCAATCAAAACTGGTCCTGGATCACTTCTGCTATTCTTGCCGTCCAGTCCACCTGCTGCTAATGAGCTGGCACGGCTGGGTGATGAATCGAAGCATGCGGCGAATTTTGCTGAGCAGCTGATAATTGATGGCGAAGTGAATCCGCCGCTCCATCGTATGTCATCATTGGCGCCGTGCCTCTGAATGCTTCTACAACGCTTGCCCCCCTGCCGATTTCTGATGAGATTGGCTGATACTGAGGGACCGTCGGCCGGACAGCCGATTGGTGAGACGGCTGGATTGGATAGCTTCCATGCCCGGTTGATGGATCGGGGAAAGCCGTTGTTGCCGATACCCCCCAGGGTACTGAGCTTGTGGGCAGCGATTGTACAGAAGCAATCTGGACGGGTTGAAGCGGTGTCTGTGACGGGAAACATGGTGCACCGCTGTACCTTGGAGACGCTGGAGGCAACGGAGTGTTGTACCCCTCGCGTTGCGTCAATATCGGCTGAGGAGCCGATTGGGATGTGCATGGTAAGCTTCTAGCTGGCAGCGTGATTGGCGGGGCATACGCTGGTCCCTGATAGCCTTGGACTGCTCCGCTGGCCAGAGAGCTGATGACGGTGTTATACACCGTGTTGGTCATCACTGAGGATTGGTCAATGAATGCCTGGTAGACGGACTATTGGATCATATCGGACATCTTGCCCGAGTCCTCAGCAATGGTGATGTGGCGAGGAACTGGGATAGGAGTTTTCTTGACAGTTTCGCCGCTTCTGGTACGGCCGAACGATTGCAGATACATCTTCTTGTATTCTTCCAAATGTTTGGCTAATTCTTCCCTCTGATCGTCCTTGAGATCTACTTCTGTGACCTCAATGATGTTGCTATCGGAGATTTCTGCGTTCTTCGACATGTCAGTGTTGAATTGGTCCCACCGGGCGTGCCAAAAGTGTGTTGGCGCTAAAAATCGGCCAGACAGGAATCGGCCGATGGTCTTCAGCGTCGGACACACGACCCGGGAGAATCTGCTTAGCTCCTGTTCGGGTTATCGTCCTGGTACGGTTCGCGCGGCGTGCCAGTCAATCTGACCTGTTGATTGACAAGGAAATAAAGTATTAAAGTCTAGGCGCTCCGATCGGCTGGAGTTCCGATCTGTCCTGAAGAGCGTGTCGGGGAATCGGCCGATTTGCTGAAAAGATGATCGGCTATGGATCAACCGATAATCGTGTAGTAATTGTAAAGAAGACTGTTGGAGCGATTTAAACAATTATTACAGAGGCAACACTTGAAATAGATCTAATCGGATGTAAGATAATAAATCAAAGAAGAACGATGACGAAGCCGATTACTCTGATCTCAAGCTGGATAACTGGTGATAATACTAGAACAACAGGTAAAACTTGCAATTCTAGTAAATATCGATAACTCGTGAATAAATCCAAACGAAACCACAGCGATGCGCCCGTAGTTAAAGCTCGGATATTACTCGATAAGCGGAACCTACCAATTGGCCGAAGATCAAGTTGATGCAGCCCTGCCAATCCGTACGAACTCGTGAAAGAAAAAAAGTATTGGCGAAGTCGCCGACTTGAAAGTAAAAATTGCTGGAAAAAGTAGAAGTATTGTTGTTGATTGATGTATTGATCCTTTGCAAGACCTTGATGACTCCTATTTATACCCTAAGACTAGGACTCCTGGTCGATTACGACTTGTTACAACCTTATTTAAAAAACGAGAAAACTACTATATCTATAATATCTTTTAAAGGAAACGGACTCCCGCAGAATCTTCCGCCGCCGTCTCCTAATCCAATCAGGACTTTTTCAATTGCTCTTTGACCGACTTAGCGTTGCTCTGTTGATCAACTTTTGACCTGGACCCTCCGAAATAGTCCCATCCTGTTGGCGCAAGCTGCATCACCAATCGGCCGATTTCCAACTGTTACCTCAATCGGCCGATTCCTTACTGTAGCCTTTAGATCTGCCGCATCGGCCAACCTTCTCCTCCCGACGCCGATTCAACACGTGTCAAAATCTGGCGTCAACACCAGAAGACGAAAAACGGCAACATCTCAAGGCATTATTTCTCAAAGGGCACGTTAACGGACGACCCGTTACCAGGCTACTAGTGGATGGAGGCGCCGCAGTCAACATCATGCCATATGCCATGTTCCGGAAGATAGGCAAAAGTGATGAAGACCTGACCAAGAAGGACATGATGCTCAAGGACTTCGAAGGCAACGTGTCTCCCGCCCGTGGAGCACTCTGCGTTGACCTCACCATCGGCAGTAAGACCCTTCCTACTACCTTTTTCGTTATTAATGGTAAGGGGTCCTATAACATGTTGCTCGGTCGCGACTGGATACATGCGAATTGCTGTGTCCCATCTACAATGCACCAATGTCTCGTGCAATGGGTCAAGCAACAATACAGAGATAGTCACCGCCAATTCCGCCTACAGCGTCGCAGCAGCCGACACGCAACAGTGGAGCTGTGAACACGTCAGGTGTATATCCGGCAGGACTAGGGACACTGATTTCCTGAAGGTGTCCGATTTCGGTCTACAGCCGATCCAAGCAGTCGGCTCTGAAAATTCAGAATAGATGGATCAGTTTGTCCGAGAAGACGGAAAGCTTGGGCATGGATTTATGTCGGCCGATTCATTAGAGATGGTGGATTTGGAAGATGGTAGCAAGCCAAGGCCGACGTATATTAGTGCTAACTTGGATCCTGGATATAAGTGTAAATTGATAAGTTTATTAAAAGAATTCAAGGATTGCTTTGCTTGGGAATACCATGAGATGCCTGGTCTACACCGGTCCATTGTTGAACACCGGTTACCTATAAAATCAGGATATTGGCCATATCAGCAGCCTGCACGACGGTGCAACCCCAAAATCCTACCTGATATAAAGGCCGAGATCACAAAGTTGATCGAAGCAGGATTTATTCGGCAATGCTGTTACGCCGAATGGATTTCTAATATTGTGCCCGTGTATAAGAAAAACGGAAAGCTGCGCGTATGCATCAACTTCAGGAACCTAAATCAGGCTACACCAATGGATGGATATCCAATGCCGATGGCCGATGTCTTGATAGATGCTGCCGCAGGACACAAGGTCATCAATTTCATGGATGGTAATGCTGGGTATAATCAAATATTGATGGTCGTAGAAGATATATCGAAAACGGCTTTTAGGTGTCCGGGTCACCTTGGTCTATTCGAGTGGGTTGTAATGACCTTTGGGTTAAAGAACGCTGGTGCTACATATCAGCGGGCCATGAACTATATCTTTCACAAGCTCATTGGTGCATCGGCAGAAATTTACATCGACGATGTTGTGGTCAAGTCAAAAGGGCATCAGGAACATCTTGCCAATTTACAAGAAGTACTGGAGTGCACAAGGAAGCACGGGTTGAAAATGAACCCGAACAAGTGTGCATTCAGTGTATCAGCCGGGCAATTCTTAGGATTCTTGGTCCATGAGCGCGGGATAGAGGTTAACTGGAAGACCATAGACGCCATCAACAAAGTTGTAGCCCCACAGAATAAAACTGAGTTGCAATCCCTCATCGGCAAGGTCAATTTTATCAGAAGATTTATATCCAACTTGTCTGGGCGTATTCGAGCTTTCACTCCTTTGTTGAAGTTGAAGCCCGATTAGGAATTCGTATGGGGAGAGGAACAACGCAGAGCGTTAGAAGATATCAAGCAATATCTGGTTTCACCTCCAGTTTTAGTCCCACCACAGCTCGGTAAGCCGTTCAAATTATACTTATCGGCTGATGAATAAGCTATTGGATCGGCGTTTGTACAGGAGTTCGAAGGGAAAGAACGGGCGGTATATTATGTCAGCAGAAGACTCCTGGACGCCGAAACAAGATAGTCCCCGGTGGAACGGCTGTGCCTGTGTTTATACTTCTCGTGTACCAAGCTCAGGCACTATTTGTTATTGGCAGAGTGCATAGTTGTATGCAAAGATGATGTGGTGAAATATATGTTATCATTGCCGATTTTGAAAGGGCAGATTGGAAAATGGATCCTGGCTTTGTCAGAATTTGACTTAAGGTACGAATCGGCCAAAGCTGTCAAGAGTCAAGTCATGGCCGATTTCGTAGCTCAGCATTGTGGACCGGAAATTGCTGTCGTTGAACCGGTTCCATGGACTCTGTATTTCGATGGTTCTTCGTGTGGGGCCGGATCGGGAATCGGCATCGTTCTTGTATCGCCTCAGGGGGCAAGTTATGATTTCTCTCTGCCAATAGAAGCATCTGCAACCAATAACCAGGCGGAATATCGAGCCATCCTAAAAGGTATCCAATTATTAAGGCAAGTCAAGGCTGATGCAGTCGAAATTTTTGGGAATTCCATGCTCATCGTAGATTAGTTAACGGGGAAATCTGAATGCAACGATGATATCTTGAGGATTTATTATGAAGATTGCCTCCAGCTGTTAAAGGAATTCAAGTCTGCAATAATTGAGCACATCCCCAGAAATTACAATGAGGAGGCCAACAGGCTGGCCCAACACGCATCCGGATATCGGCCGATTCAAGGAGCTATGATTTTGGAGCTCGTGGCCGATGATTGGCGAAAGGAGATTGCCGATTACTTGAAGGACCCATCCCAGAAGGTGGATCGGCGAGTGCGTTTCCAGGCCACAAAATATGTGTTACTTGAAGATGATTTATTTTACCGGACAATTGATGGGGTTCTTCTCAAATGCTTGGGAACAGAAGAAGCAAAGGTCCTAATGGGGGAAATCCATGAAGGCGTATGTGGAGCCATCAATCGGCTCGCAAGATGAAATGGATGATCAGAAACAATGGGTATTACTGGCCAACGATTCTTGAGGATTGTTTCAAATATTATAAAGGTTGCCAAGACTGTCAGAAGTTTGGCAATGTGCAGCGCGCGCCAGCTTCGGCTATGAATCCAGTAATCAAGCCGTGGCCGTTCAGATTTTTGGGAATAGATCTCATCGGACAGATTCACCCTCCATCGAGCAAAGGGCATAAGTTTATATTGGTAGCCACCGATTATTTTACTAAGTGGGTGGAGGCAGTTCCTTTAAGGACCGTGACATCAGCCGATATGATCGAGTTCGTTAAGAACCATATTGTTTATCGATTCGGTATTCCTCAGACTATCACAACTGATCAAGGAACGATGTTCACCTCTGGAGAATTTGGAGAATTCGCCGCCGATATGGGGATTAAATTATTAAATTTTTCTCTGTACTATGCTCAAGCCAATGGCCAGGCCGAATCATCTAATAAGGGGATAATCAAGTTGATCAAGAGGAAGATAGAGGAACAACCCAAAAAGTGGCACATGTCTTTGGCTGAATCTCTATGGGCTTATAGGATGGCTTGCCACGGAGCCACTAAGATATCTCCTTATCAACTAGTATATGGTCACGAGGTAGTCTTGCCTTGGGAATTAAGGACGGGGTCAAGGCGTATATCGCTTCAAGATCAGTTGACGGCCGATGACTATTCCTTCCTCATGAAGGATGAGCTCGATGACTCGGCGGGTCAGCGGTTGAGAGCCCTGATTAGCATCGAAGAAAACAAGAAAAGGGTGGCCAGATGGTATGACAAAAAGGTCAAAGTTAAACAATTCTTTCAAGGAGATTTGGTATGGAAGTTGGTGCTGCCGATAGGGTCTAAGGATCCCAAATTCGGTAAATGGTCGCCCACTTGGGAAGGACCGTATAGAATCGGCCGGTGTGCTCCGGGAAATGCATATATTCTAGAAACTATTGAAGGGGAAGAATTCCCGAGAGCTTTAAATGGAAGATATCTGAAGAGGTACTATCCAAGCATTTGGGTAGATGCATAACTTGCAGTAAGGTACATCAAGACAACATGGCCGACTCCTATCGGCTTTTGTCTACATAGCCGATGTAAAAATGACATCACCATAAGGAGGAAACATTTTGGTTTGGTCTGACCAATTCATTATTCGATGAAAACAACAAAGTACATGGCCGACATGGTACAAGTCGCCCTTAGAATAAAAAGTACCAATATATCTATTGATTACGCTTTCTCTTGATTTCTCTCTCGATCCAGCCCAGTTTTATCAGAAGGCGGGTGGTCTTCTCCTTCAGATTCTCCATGGTGGCTTCAGTCTCGACTTGATGAGGGAGTGGAGGACTCTTTTCAGTTGGCAGTCGCTTGGGGCAGTGAGCGTTTATACGGTCCCAGTACTTCTGGACATCAGCAGGAACATGACCTTTAAGTTCTTCAGCGTGAGCTCTTATCAGATCTATGTCTGCCTGCGACAGTGGTTCGTCTAAATGCATAACTTCGATCGCTCGTTCCAGACTGGGATTGAGACGTTTTGGCTAAAGAGAGATAAAAAGCTACCCAGCATCAGAGCAATTGAGATGTCTAGGGGAGAAATAGAGGAGGGTTCGTACCTGGTTGACAGAGGAGGAGGAAGATGAAGAAGACATCTTGATGTCCAGCTTGGGAGGATAAAGATCCAGTTATTGGAGGGGAGAAGATGGGTAATGCATATGCCTCTGGAGACAGTGTGGGATCACGTACTTATAGAGAGAAGGAGGTAAAGAGATAGTGGGACACGTCCTATCAGAGTAAAAGCGTTCATAAATGCAAAGCTACCAAAGGAAGCGGTCTAAGATTGAATCGGCGCATCAACATTAAGGGAGCATTAAATGTTTACAAGATTCTTTACAACCCAAGGAGGGCATCTATAGTCGCAATAGCTCGTTGCCTAATCTGATCAGCCGAGTCTAATACTCTTTGATCGTCGTCGGCCGATCCGGGAATTTCCGGCATACGACAGTCTTATCGCTTCACAGGCCAGGTTCTGTCTTTCTTTTTTCAGCCCGGCGATGACGGTTGGAAGCTCTTGAAGTTTCTTTTCTTCAGCAGCTATGTCTTTGGTTACCTGCTCCATCTCTTTGGCTAGCTCTGCTCTCCTCCGTTTGAGGCGATCTATTGTGCCGACGATATCCGGGCGGGAGCTCTCGAGGAAGTTGATCCGTTGGTGTACTTCTTGGGCTCGGTGTTTGTAGGAATCGGCTTCCTCTCGGGTCTTTGCTAGCTGGGCACGATCGGCTACATGAGGCAGGGCCCTGAACAATGGAATCTGCATCCACTCTATGAATGCAGCAGGGTGTAGAGTCTCTGTCGCTTCCTCCGGAATTCGGTCTCTGATGTCATTGAGAAGCCGCCGAATTGGTGAAGCATCTTCCACTAATCGGCCGATATCGTCTTGGAGGAGGATCCGCATGCTCTCGAGCTTGGCGCGGACATCATCAAAAATTGAGCTCGACGGAACTTGGCGTGAAGCAACTTCTTCATCGTCAGGCAAGGAAACCGCAAAGGAGAAAAGGCTATTATTGGGAGTGTCTTGTTCCTGCGGAAGAATAAAGACAAGGATTAGCAAGCAGTAAAGGGGGATCGGCCGATTCCGGTGATAAGTTTATTACCTCATTGAAGCGGATCTCTCTTGCTTGAGCCGATGGGAGTGCCTCCCTCGTCTCAGGAACCGGTGCAATCGGCTCATCAGAAGAAGAGGACTCAACCACTATCAATGCTCTGCTTGGGCCAGCTTCCTAAAAAGGTATGGGAAATAGATTCTATGAGTATACTGCGGATAATTGAATATGATGATATGAGATACTTGCCATACCTCTGTGAGTCTTCCGGCCGATGTTTGTTGAGGGGGTACAGTCGACGCGCCTAGATCGGTCTGCATCAGAATCGGTTAGGTTTCTGAATATCGAGAAATTGAGTTAAGAGATTATCTACCTCGATGAGGAGGGTCGCTGGTGTTTCGACTTCCGCTCGGGATGTGGCCGATTGCTGTGGGGATTGCGCTGGAGCGGTCTGTGCAGCCTGGCAGAAGGGAGAAGTTAATATTGATAGAGTACATAAAGATATGTGAAGTGTGCAAGGTTACCTGAACAGCTTCCACCAGCAGCGATGCAGCGGCCGCTCCGACTTCTGCGGCAGTGTGGGGATCGACCATCTCGGTAGTCGGCAAGGCTGGAGGAGTTGGGGTTTCAGCCGATACTACCGCCGATTGGTCAGTCGGACCTATGCGGGCACGCACTCGACGGCTTGTTTTCTTCAAGGTTGGCTTTTTCGGCGTTTGTTTCCATCAGCCTCTAGTGATGTCCTTGATGGTCGGAGCGTGATAGCCGATGAGTGGATATGATGTATATGGACGATCGCTCTCTATCGGCCTACCGCTTTGGCTCCGCATCGGAGGAACTTGGCTTTCAGACTGAAGAGATAAACACAAGTTAATGGTAAGATTGTAGCATGGAAAGAGACAATATTGAAATTGGCTGGGCGAAAGGTCATACCGCTGCACTTGAATCGATGTTTTCTTGGTCCAAACTGTTGCAATATGTTAATGGAGATAGATAGAAGAGGTATTGCTTCCATTCTGCCCACCACAGTTTGAATTGTTGGACGGCAAAAGGGGCCACAGTCCAGTTGTTCAGGTCGATAGTACTGGAGTCTGGCACTAAGTTGCACAACCGATTGTAGTTGAGGCTCTTGGTCAATTCATCTCGAAATTTTGCTTGACCGGCAAAGTAAACCTGAATCGGCAGTTGACCAAAGCCCAGTTGCCTTGCTGCGGCCGATGAATTATAAAACTCATAGGTGGGAGAATCCTTTCCAGAAAAGAAATTGGCCGGTAAAATCCCTGGCTTGATCAGGATATCCATAAGATCACTATCAAAAGTATGGGAGGATGAATCATAGCAGACGGGAAGCTCGAAAATCGGCCCTACTGTCTGATATGGATACCAACTGATAGTCTCTTCATTGAAGCCGTTGTAGAAACATCTGAAGTATTCGGCCGTTCGGGTGGCAGTGAATTGACAGCCAGGGAAGGCGATGCCGCTTCTCCAAAAGATGTACAGCGTCGTCGAATGGTGGGGTTTTCCTCTGACTCAATATTGGGAAAAGTCTTGGTCTCTATTTGTTGCTGGGAGACCTTGCTCATATATAAGTTGAGCCAGAGGGTGATAAACCACCAGGGACCACCAAGATTGCCAATCGGCTCCCCTTTTGACAGTCTGACGCCGATTTGGTGCATCATATGATAGGCCGATCCTAACAGATGCTTCCCAAGGGGGACGGCCGATCCTAGTGACAGAGTTTCTGCCAGAGCTTGGGTATTAGATGAAGGACCAACTGCTCTGCCACAGAAAAAATGTTTCTCTAGCCACATCATCAGAAACGCAGTATGTTCTCTCTCTGAAATCGTCCCAGTCCTCATATTCTTGCTGATATACCCCTTCCATCCGCCGATTCCTTTTGTTTCTAGCCGATGAGATGGTTTGATTAGATAATCAAAGGGGGTGTCAGGAGAGGAGATATCAAGGCCGGTCAACATCAGAACATCGGCCAAGGTTGGAGTCATGGGTCCATACCCAAAAAGGAACGCGTTGAGCGCGTCGGACCAGAAGTAAGAGGCCGCTATTACTAAGGGCTCGTTTTTCTCCATTTGAGACAGAGAGAGATCAATGCACTGGCCGATTTTCAGTTCATCCCACTGAACTCTCTTAGACTTGGCTACTCTATGATACCATTCTTTCCAGCCAGGGGTCTCATTCAGCCAAGATCTAAAGGACCTGCCCACTGACCTAAATCCATGGGCGATTGCTTGAACGGAATTTTGTGGGTTTCTAGGTTGATCAAATCGGTTGGATCTGGATTCCCCATAGGACCTAAGCAGATGAGTTCGAAGGATTCGGAAAGGGGAATAGTAATCTGGTGCCTAAATGCCTAAAAAGAAGGAAAAAGGGGAAAAACTGAGAATGGGTCTAGAAAATACTTGAGCAGTAAAAGAATAAAAGAGGAAAGTTTCGGATGATTACCTCCGGGATGAAGCTCATCGTCGCCGATGGAGCCGCCAGTAGAGCCGCCGATGGAGCTGCCGACGCTGAGGGGGTTGCCGGTGGAACCTCCGCAGTTGGGGAAGTTGCCGATGGCGCCGCCATTAGAAGGGTGGAGCAGGTCGCAGGCGAGATCACTGGAGGGAGCGGTTGGAGATCGAGAGGGCTCAGGAAGAGGATGAACAGTGGTTCGCTGGAGGAGATTACTAGGCTCGTGGAGAAAGGAAGGCGGAGAATGCCGATACTTAAGGACAATCCGAGAGAGAAAGGGCAAAGGCGGAATTTTTGCCGCGCCGTCTACACGAATTCCAGGGGAACAGTTGTCTCGAGCGCCCGGTCCGAGAAGATTGCAATCATTATGTAGAAGACCACGAAATGGAAGGAGATTTTTACTGCGCTCGTTTTAGAGAGAAAGATTAAAGAAAAGAGTTTCGAAGTAAAAATTATGATTTACTCCGAAACTGGGGGGCATGTGTTGACGCCAAATTTTGACACGTGTTGAATCGGCGTCAGGAGAAGAGATTGGCCGATGCGGCATATCTAAAGGCTACAGTGAGGAATCGACCAATTGAGGCTACAGTTGGGAATCGACCGATTGGCGATGCAACTTGCGCCAACAGATAGGGAGGGTGAAACTATTGGAACCACAACAGAGGATCCCGGTCAAAAGTGGCCTGATATTGGTCAACGGGACGAGAAGTAATGGAAAGAGTCCTGATTGGATTAGGAGACGGCGGCGGAAGATTCTGCGGGAGTCCGTTTCCTTTATAAAAATATTATAGATATAGTAGTTTTCCTATTTAAAATAAGATTGTAACAAGTCGTAATTGATCAGGAAGCCTGGTTCTAGGGTATAAATAGGAGTCGTCAGGACTTTGTAAAAAAAAACCAATCAATCAACAAAACACATCTACTTTTTCACAACACTTTACTTTCAAGTCGGCGACTTCGCCAATACTTTTTCTTCTTTCACGAGTTCGTACGGATTGGCAGGGCTGCATCGACTCGATCTCCGGCCAATTGGTAGGTTCCACTTATCGAATAACATCTGAGCTTTAACCTCGGGCGCATCGCTGTGGTTTCGTTTGGATTTATTCACCAGTTATCGATATTTACTAGAATCATAAGGTTTTACCTGTTGTTCTAGTATTATCACCAGTTATCCAGCTTGAGATTTGGAACTATCGGCTCGTTCATCGCTTTTTCTCGTTCATCGTCATATAGCCGATTAGATCTATTTCAAGTGTTGCATCTGTAATAATTGTTTAAATTGCTCCAGCAGTTTTCTTTGCAATTATTACGTGATTATCGATTGATCCATGGCTGGTCATCTTCATAGCAAATCGGCCGATTCACCGATACGCTCTTCGGGACAGATCGGAACCCCAGCCGATCGGAACGCCTGGAATTTAATACTTTTATTTCCTTGTCAATCAACAGGTCAGATTGATTGGCACGCCGCGCAAACCGCACTAGGGCAATAACCCGAACAGGAGCTAAGCAGATTCTCCCGGGTCGTGTGTCCGACGCTGAAGGTCATCGGCCGATTCCTGGCCGATTTTTAGCGCCAACACTTTCCAACCTGCTCGTTAACCGTAGGCTGCAGTGTGTAGCCGGGGGCTGGCCCGAGTGGCATCAGCTGCTAGTTCACTATAGGTTGTGACGAGGGTTCGGTAGGTCCGGTGGCCCAGCAAACATCACTTAGGTCGCGTCGAGAGAACGGGTCGCCCTTTCGCTTGGGCGAAAAAAGTCGAATTTTTGTGCGTGATTTACAAAAAGGAGAGAGGGGGTAACAGCGCACGTGGCGGTGTACTCCCGTGGGGCCCCCGAGCATCCCGGGCCGAGAGTGCTCAGGCCGGGGCGCTGTAGGAGTCATTGTTCGAACAAAAGCGTATGAAAGGATTGAATTTAGGGAAGAAATGACGTAACTGCTCAATGTTCCAAGTGTTGGTGAGGATGTTGCCGTCGCTGTCCTTCAGTCGGTAGGTTCCTAGCCGGACCACCTCCACGATCGTGTAAGGTCCTTCCCAGGGCGGAGTGAACTTGTGCTTGTCCTTGGTCGACTGCCTCTCTTCAGCGCTAAGTCGCCGACTTTGAGGGTTCTTCCCCGGATCTTTTTCTCGTGGTACCTGCGAAGGGTCTGCTGGTAGCTTGCCGAGCGGACCAGGGCCGTCTCCCGGACCTTGTCCAACAAGTCGACCGCGTCCTGTTGAGCCTTCGCGGCTTGGTCGGGGTCAAAGGCCTTGACCCTTGGGGCGCCATGGTCTAAGTCGGAGGGTAGCACGGCTTCCGCCCCGTAAGTTAGGAAGAACGGGGTGAATCCTTTGGAACGATTGGGGGTTGTCCTCAGGCTCCAGAGGATGGCTAGGAGTTCCTGAACCCACCGGCCAGTGAACCTGTTGAGCTGGTCAAAGATGCGAGGCTTGAGTCCCTGGAGGACCATGCCATTCGCCCTCTCAACCTGCCCATTAGTGCGAGGGTGTCCAACTGATGCCCAGTCGATCTTGATCCTGTACCCATCAGCAAAATCCAAGAACTTCTTGCCCGTGAAGTTGGTCCCATTGTCCATAATTATGGTGTTTGGCACACCAAACCGGTAGATGATGTCAAGAAAAAACTTGACAGCTTCTTGGGAGTTGGGCTTGACGATCGGTTTTGCCTCAATCCATTTGGTGAACTTGTCTACCGCGATGAGCAGTCGGGTGAAGCCGCTAGGAGCCTTCTTAAGTGGCCCGACTTAAGTGGCCCAACCATGTCGATACCCCAGACCGCAAATGGCCATGTAACTGGGATGGTCTGAAGCGCTTGCGCTGGCAGGTGGGTTTGCCGGGCGTAGAATTGGCACCCCTTGCACCTGCGGACGAGCTCTTCCGCGTCGCGCAGTGCAATTGGCCAGTAAAAACCCTAGCGAAAGGCCTTGCCACCAGCGACCGCTGGACTGCATGGTGCCCACAGATGCTAGCGTGGATCTCCAAGAGGAGTTCCTTGCCTTGTTGGGTCGGGATGCATTTCATGAGCATCCCCACAGGCGACGGGCTCCGCTTGTATAGCTCGCTGTCGATGGTGACAAACGTCTTAGCGCACCGGGCGATCCTTCGCGCTTCGGTTCTGTCGGGCGGGAGGACCATGTCGAGGAGGTAGGCCAGAAGAGGCGCTCTCCAGTCAGGGTCGGTTACCACTGCGTCGGCCGCGGGAGTCGCGACCTCCATTGCTAGGCAGTTGGGGCCCCCGAGTGCCTGGTCGGGGGTCGTCTGTTCGGGGGAGATTTAGCTGGGGTCCCTAGGTACTGGATGCGGATCGAAGGTGCGTGGAGGTCATTGACGAAGGCCCCGATCTTCTCGCTGTAGGATCTGGGGATAACTTGACCTGTGCAACCTGACGAACCGATAGCACCAACAGCTGCTCGAACAGCCACCTATGACAAATGATTTCACCCAACCACATGATTCGGTTGATGCCTAACCTGAACCACGCAAGGTAGAGGCAATGCTCTTGCAAATCACAAGGAAACACAAGAACAAATGGTAGAGAAAACTCCCAATCCTTAAGGGGGCTACTATGGCACAACCCTAAGGACAAGAGCACTTGCTTCTCTATTTTCTGAGTTCAATTCGTGGTTCCGGTTTCCATCAGAACTACAAGGGTTATTTATACTAGAAACATCCCTCCTAGTTGGGCTGGAGGCCTTACACATAGGCCCAATACGAAATAACTAGTGTCTGCAACAAAATATGACTGGCTAGATTGGACTAGTCAGAACTACACGGTTCTGGAGCAGTCTTCACTAAAGTACTCGGATCTCTCTAGTGGGTTATCAAAAGTACTCAAAGTAAACACCATTGGAAAGTAGACTTCAAGATGCTTCCAACAGTATATGATACTCATGGTGAGACCTTCTGGATTGATACAGTTCTTTCCTTGAACTTCTATCACAAAATGTGGAGCAGCTCTGGAGCAGTCTTCACTAAAGTACTCGGATCTCATTAGTGGGTTATCCAAAGTACTCGAAATAAGTGTCATTGGAAAGTAGACTTCAAGACGCATCCAACGGTATAGGATACTCATGGTGAAAGCTTCAGGATTGGTACAGTTCTTGCCTTGAACTTCTATTACAAAATCTGGTGCCATGACAGGGACTGCAGCTTGCTCTCTATCACTTGGACAGACTTGCCATGGCTTCCTCTTGGAACCTAAGGACAAGAAAGGCACTTCCATTAGGCAGTAAACAATTCTTAGTAGTGGCATGTTCACATGCATTAAGTACTAGATTCACCTCATGTTGTAGCAGTTGTGCTCTTGCTCGAGTCAATGGCCCCTTGCAGACATCATTGTCTTGTACATCATGTGAGTTGTCTTGTACATGATTTGGGATGTCCTCATCATCCTCCCCTTCTTCAAAAAGAGTCGACCTCGGCTCTGACTGTTCAGGACCAAAGAATGGAGATAAATCAGCAACATTGAATGTGTTGCTCACTGCATAATCATCTCCCGGAAGCTCAATCTAGTAGGCATTATCATTTATCTTTCCAAGGACTTTGAATGGACCATCTCCACGGGGTAGCAGCTTTGATTTTTGTTTCTCCGGAAATCTCTCCTTCCGAAGACGCACCCAAACAAGGTCTCCAGGTTCAAAGATCATCTTTTTGCGATTCTTGTTTGGCTTGGCAGCAAAGTGTTTGGATTTCTTCTCAATCTCTTGCTTGGTCTTCATGTGTATTTTCTTCACATATTCAGACATCTTAAAAGCCTCCATATTTGCCCGCTCTTGGAGTGGTAATGGCAGCAAATCAAGAGGCGTGATAGGTTTGAAACCATACACAGCCTCAAATGGGCACATCTGCGTTGTGGAGTGGACTGCCCTATTGTATGCAAACTCAACATGTGGCAAGCAATCTTCCCACTCCTTTAGATTCTTCTTGACCATTGTTCGCAGCACCATGGGAAGGGTGTGGTTCACCACCTCCGTCTGTCCATCAGTTTGTGGGTGACAAGTTGTTGAAAATAACAACTTTGTTCCAAGCTTGGCCCACAAAGTCTTCCAAAAGTAGCTCATGAACTTCACATCACCATCTAAAACGATGGTCCTTGGCACGCCATGGAGTCTCACAACTTCCCTGAAAAATAAGTAAGCTACATACGATGCATCGTCGCTCTTGTGGCAAGGAATAAAATGTGCCATTTTAGAGAACCTATCCACAACAACAAAAACTGATTCCCTCCCCTTCTTAGTCCTTGGTAACCCCAAAACAAAATCCATGCTTATGTCTTCCCATGGTGCACTTGGAGTGGGGAGTGGAGTGTACAAACCATGAGGGTTCAGTTTTGATTTAGCCTTGTGGCAGGTGGTACATCGCTGCACGAACATCTCCACATCACGCCTCATCTTAGGCCAATAGAAGTGATCACTTAGCAGCAAGTAAGTCTTTTCTCTCCCAAAGTGACCCATCAATCCACCCATATGTGATTCCTGCAATAAGAGCAAACGAATGGACGAATCTGGAATACACAACTTGTTAGCTCGGAACAAGAACCCATCATGAAGATGGTACTTGTCCCACCCTTTTCCTTCTTGACATTTCAAGTATGGCTCTGCAAAAACAAGGACAGTGGTATATAATTCCTTTATGTTCTCTAACCCTGGGACCTTAACTTCTAATTGATTTAGCAAAACACTCTTTCTAGACAAAGCATCCACAACAACATTTTCTTTCCCTTTCTTGTACTTGACAATATAAGGAAAAGATTCGATGAACTCAACCCACTTGGCATGCCTACGATTCAGTTTTGCCTGCCCTTTCAAATATTTTAGAGCTTCGTGGTCAGAATGAATGGTGAATTCTTTAGGCCAAAGGTAATGTTGCCAAGTTTCAAGCACACGAACTAGAGCATATAGTTCTTTGTCATAAATAGGATAATTTAGCTGAGGACCACCAAGTTTCTCACTAAAGTATGCTATGGGTTTTCCTTCTTGCATCAAGACACCTCCTATACCTATCCCACTAGCATCACATTCTATCTCAAAAGATTTATTGAAATTGGGAAAAACAAGCAATGGGGCTGAAGTTAAACAATTCTTTAACTCTTGAAAAGCTCTCTCTTGTGACTTACCCCACGCAAAGTCAACACCTTTCTTTGTAAGCTCATTCAATGGGGCTGCAATGGTGCTGAAATTCTTCACAAAGCGTTGGTAGAAACCAGCAAGTCCATGGAAGCTCCTCACTTGGCTCACATTGACAGGGGTAGGCCAATCCTTGATAGCCTCAACCTTGGATTCATCCATTTCTACTCCCTGTCCAGAAACAACGAAGCCCAAAAACACAACCTTGTCTGTGCAAAAGGTGCACTTTTCCATGTTAGCATACAACTTTTCAGTTCTAAGCACTTCTAACACCATTTTAATGTGTTCAACATATTCTTCCATGGTGCGGCTGTATATGAGAATGTCATCAAAATAAACCACCACAAAATTTCCAATGAAAGCCCTCAAAACATGATTCATTAAGCGCATGAAAGTGTTGGGCGCATTAGTTAAACCAAAATGCATCACTAACCACTCATACAAACCAAATTTTATTTTAAAAACTATTTTCCATTCATCTCCTTCCTTCATTCTAATCTGATGGTATCCACTACGTATGTCAATTTTAGAGAAAATAACAGCACCACTAATTTCATCAAGCATGTCATCAAGCCTAGAGATAGGATGACAAGAATAGTGATGTTGTTAATAGCCCTACAATCAACACACATTCTCCATGTTCCATCTTTCTTAGGGACAAGAATAACAGGGACAACACAAGGGCTAAGGCTTTCACGAACATACCTGGTGAGCCGCTGCACGCCTTTCACGTTGTGGATGGGGCCCATCTGAGCGATGGCCATGATCTTTTTGGGATTGGCCTCGATGCCGCGCTCGGACACTATGTACCCAAGTAGCTTCCCCTTTGGAACCCCGAAGGTGCATTTTTCGGGATTCAATTTGACCCTGATCCTCCGGAGGTTAGCGAACGTGGCATCTAGGGTGGCGATCAGATCTCCCGCGCGAGGTGCTTTCACCACTATATCGTCCACTTAGACGGCAACCATGGCTCAAGATGGTCGGGCTGCCTCGGCGGATCGATCTGATCGGCAAAACACTTCTGCATGCAACGCTGGTAGGTGGCGCCGACGTTTTTCAGGCCAAAAGGCATGGTGAGGTAGCAGTACGTGCCGAACGGTGTGATGAAAGAGGTCGCGAGCTGGTCGGACTCTTTCATCGCAATCTGGTGATAGCCCGAGTAGGCATCGAGAAAAGAGAGGATTTCGCATCCCGACGTGGAATCGACTATTTGGTCTCTACGCGGCAAAGAAAAAGGATCCTTGGGACATGGCTTGTTAAGACTAGTATAATTGACACACATTCTCCATTTCCCATTCTTCTTTACAAGGACGAGATTGAAAAGCCAGTCGGAGTGGTAGACTTCCTTGAAGAAACCGGCTACCAGGAGCTTGGCGATCTCCTCGCCTATGGCCCGACGCCTCTCGTCATCAATGCGGTGCAGGCGTTGGTGCACGGGTTTGGAACCCGGCTTGATGCGAATCTCGTGCTCGGCGACCTCCCTCGGAATGCTTAGCAGGTCAGAGGACTTCCATGCGAAGGCATCACGATTGGCACGTACGAAATCGATGAGCGCGCTTTCCTATTTGGCTGGAAGCTGGGACCCGATCCGCACGGTCTTGGTCGGGTCGTTGGGGTCGACGCCGATCGCCTTGGTGTCCTCGGTCGGACGGAAGGCTGGTCAAAGTTGGCTCGTTGGAGTCAGGGGCGCACTCCGCCACCGTCCGGCGAAGCTTCTTGAGCTCGGCGGAGTTGGCAAGGGCGGTGGCGAGAACGAAGTGCTCACGACCGCAGGCGTAAGCCTGCTTGAAAGAGCCGCTGATCATGATGACGTTGTTCGTGTAACACCCTAGGTGTTTAAAATCCTAAGCAAGAAAATCTAAACATAGCATAAGGCATAATAACCCAGAATCATTGAAACCATGCATCTAATTATGTGTGTGCATATGCATGCGTATGAATGTGTATGTGCATGTGTATGTATGTGTGTATGTGAGATTTGTTCCTTTTGTGTTTATAACCTTTCATGCTCCAATTTTCATGAAAATGTAGAATAAAAATATACTCATATTTTAGTACCTTACAAAGTGTACTTCAAACACCATTCGCAAATTCAAAATTTAACACAAGAAATGACTAGTAATTCAAATCCTAGTAGTCTTAAATTTAAAATAACTTTTAAACCATGGCTCAAAAGAACTTTTGTATAAAACAAAAGTTGTAGCTTTTCAAATTTCCTACAACTTTCATGTTTAATGTTTTTCAAGTTTCTGTTCAAAATTCTAAGAAAATTTAATTTGAATCCCGGCCTTTTTCTCTCTCCCTCCATCTCTCTTCTCTCCGCTCCCCTGCTCTGCCCCGGCCGGCAGAGAAGCACCGCCACGCGGCAGGGCATCCCTACGCCGGCGAGCCGCGCCAAGGCGCGACCCCCAACGGGCCCTGACCGGCCACCGATCGGGCCTGCTGCCGGCGATTTGCCACGCCCCGTATCCCACCCCTGCCAACTCACACGCGCCACGCGGCCGTCGATTCCCGACGGCCGAGCCACGACGCGCCGGCGACACCGCAACCTTGTCCCGGCCGCGCCTCCCCCGGTCCGCTCGCGCCCAGCCCCTCCTCCCCTTCCCTGTGCGTCTGTAAAAGGGCTGCACCGAGCCCCTGCTCACACGCGCCCGAGTACCACCACCACCACGCCATTAGTGCCGCCACTCGACCTCGCCGTCGAGCCCCACTTTTCGCTCCTCCTCCGCCCAAATCGAGGCTCTAAACGAGTCACCCTCGACCTACTGGTACTCCCCGACTTCCCCACGCCGCCCTCCCTCGCCGGACCACCGCCGCCCACCGCCCGCATCTCGCCGGAGCTCCTGCTCACAGCCGGCAGCCCAACTCCGGCCACCCTAGCCCCAACCGAGCACACCAATAGGTTTCACTCGACCTCCACGTGCTTCCTCACCCCTTTCCCCTCGCCGCCGACTAGTTTCCTCGCTGGATTTTGGCCGAAAAACAGCCCAGCTCCGCTCAGGGACTACATTTCAATCGCCAAGTTCTTTTTAGGGTCCTTTCTGCTAGATCCAGGTACCTATCTGCGAGAACTCGAGTACTTTTATTTTCAAGAGGCTGTCATTTGTAAAATCAATCTAAAATCATAAAAAAATTAGAAAAATGCAAACTAAAATTTGTTGTGACCCTCTTGATGAATCCGACAACTTTTGCACAGATGGATGACCAGTTACAAACTATAACTTGATCTAAAACTAATCTTGTTTTAAATAGCCCATAAATGTATCTCTTCATCTAGGATAGTAATATGGATGATTTTTGGACTGTAAGCTAGTCTCCACTTGTTAAGACTTGTGTAAAAATCTCAAGGACAGAATAATTCTCTACGAGTAATTTTTACTGGATCTTCTTTGATGTGCTATTTTGCTAGAGTTATTTGTTCATGCTATTATACTGAGATGTTAGGGTTGAAACTTTTACAGTAGAGTAACCTTGATGCATAAATGCTATGGACAAAGTTTGGAACTTTTTACTTCTGTCTAACTTGCTCATATGTTTTTAGTTAAGAAAAATTATATTAAATCGAAGTAACTAGTTTTCCGGCCGATGTTTGTTGTGGGACTACAGTCGACGTACCCAAATCGGCCTGCATCAGGATCAGTTAAAGTCCTCTGAATGTCGAGATATTGAGTTAAGAAATTATCTACCTCGATGAAAAGAGTTGCTGGAGTTTCGGCTTCCGCTTGGGATGTGGCCGATTGCTGTGGGGATTGCACTGGAACGGCTTGTGCAGCCTGACAGAAAGAAAAAGTTAGTGTTAGTGGAGCACTTAAAGGTATGTGAAATAAGCAAGATTACCTGAACAGCTTCCACTATCAGTGATGCCGCAGCTGCTCCGACTTCTGCGGTGACTTGTGGATCGGCCATCTCGGTAGTCGGCAAGGATAGAGAAATCGGAGTTTCAGCCGATACTGCTGCCGATTGGTCAGTTGATCCGATGCGGGCACGCACTCGACGGCTTGTTGTCTTCAAGGTTGGCCTTTTCGGCGTTCGTTTCAATCGGCCAGTAGCGATGTCCTTGATGGTTGGAGCATGAAAACCGATGAGTGGATATGGCGTATATGGATGATTGTTCTCTATCAGCCTGCCACTTCGGCTCCGCATCGGAGGGACTTGGCTTTCAGACTAAGAAGATAAATATAAGTTAACGGTAAGATGGTAGTATGGAAAGAGACAGCATTGAAATCGGCTGGGAGAAAGGACATACCGCTGCACTTGGGTCGATGTTTTCTGGGTCCAGCATGTTGCAATACGTTGATGGGGATTTGCAGAAGAGGTATTGCTTCCATTCTGCTCACCATAGTTTAAATTGCTGAACGGCAAAAGAGGCTACTGTCCAGTTGTTCAGATCAATGGTACTAGAATCTGGCACTAAGTTGTGCAGCAGATTGTAATTAAGACTCTTGGTCAGTTCATCTCTGAATTTTGCTTGACCAGCAAAGTAGACCCGAATCGGCAGCTGACCAAAGCCCAGTTGCCTGGCTGCAGTCGATGGATTATAGAACTCATATGTGGGAGAGTCCTTTCCAGAGAAGAAGTTGGCCGGCAAAATCCCTGGCTTAATCAGGGTATCCATAAGTTCCCTATCAAAAGTATGAGTGGATGAGTCGTAGCAGATGGGAAGTTCAAAAATTGGCTCTACTGTCCGATAGGGATACCAACTGACAGTCTCTTCACTGAAGCCGTTGTAGAAGCATCTGAAGTATTCAGCCGTTCGGGCAGCAGTAAATTGACAGCCAGGGAAGGCCAATGCCGCTTCTCCAAAAGATCTGCAGCGTCGTCGGATGGTTGGGTTTTCCTCTGACTCAATGTTGGGGAAAGTTTTGGTCTCTATTCGTTGCTGAGAGACCTTGCTCATATATAGGTTGAGCCAGAGAGTGATGAACCACCAGGGACCGCCAGGGTTCCCAATCGGCTCCCCTTTTGACAGCCTAGTGCCGATTTGGTGCATCATGTGGTAGGCCGATCCCAACAGATGCTTTCCAAGGGGAACGGCCGATCCTAGTGATAGAGCTTCTGCCAAAGCTTGGGTGTTAGAAGAAGGGCCAACTGCTCTGCCACAGAAAAAAATGTTTCTCCAGCCACATCATCAGGAACGCAGTATGCTCTCTCTCTGAAACTGTCCCAGTCCTCATATTTTTGCTGATGTACCCCTTCCATCCACCGATTCCTTTGGTTTCTAGCCGATGTGATGGCTTAATCAGATAGTCAAAGGGGGTATCAGAGGAGGAGATGTCAAGGCCGGTCAACAACAGGACATCAACCAAAGTTGGAGTAATGGGTCCATGTCCAAAAAGGAACGCATTGAGTGCGTCGGACCAGAAGTAAGAAGCTGCTATGACCAAGGGCTCGTTTTTCTCCATCTGGGACAGGGAGAGGTCTATGCATTGGCTGATTTTTAGTTCATCCCACTGAACTTTCCTAGACCTGGCTACTCTATGGTACCATTCTCTCCAGCCAGGGGTCTCATTCGGCCAGGACCTAAAGGCACCTGCCACTGATCTAAATCCATGGGCGATTGCTTGAACGGGACTCTGTGAGTCTCTAGATTGATCAGGTCAGTTGGATGGGGATTCTCCAAGGGGCCCAAGCAGATAAGATCGGGGGATTCTGAGAGGGGAATGGTAATCTGGTGCCTAAATGTCTAAAAAGAAGAAAAGGGAAAAAACTGAGAATGGGACTAGGAAATACTTGAACAGTAGAAGAGCAAAAAGGAGAAAATTTCGGATAATTACCTCCGGAATGAAGCTCATCGTCGCCGATGGAGCCGTCAGTTGAGCCGCCGATGGGGCCGCCGCCGCTGAGGGGGTTGCCGACAGAGCCTCCGTGGTTGGAGAGGTTACTGGTGGTGACGCCATTTGGGGAGTTGGAGCAGGTCGCAAGCGAGATTGCCGGAGGAAGCGGTTGCAGATCGAGACGACTCGGGAGGAAGATGAACAGTAATTCGCTGGAGGAAAATACTAGGCTCGTAGAGAAAAGTAGGCGGAGAATGCCAGTACTTAAGGATAATCCGAGAGAGAAAGGGTAAAGGTGGGATTTTTGCCGCGCCGTCTACACGAATTCCAGAGGAGCAGTCGTCTCACGCGCTCGGTCCAAGGAAATTGCAATCATTATGCAGAAGACCGTGAAATGGAAGGAGATTTTTACTGCGCCCGTTTCGGAGAAAAAGATTAAAGAAAAGAGTTTCCAAGTAAAAAATTATGTTTTACTCCGAAACTGGGGGGCATGTGTTGACGCCACATTTTGACACGTGTTGAATCGGCGTCAGGAGGAGAGGTTGACTGATGCGGCAGATCTAAAGGCTACAGTAAAGAATCGGCCGATCGAGGTAACAGTTGGAAATCGGCTGATTGATGATACAGCTTGCGCCAACAGATTGGAGCCACAACAGAGGGTCCTGGTCAAAAGTGGTCTGATGTTGGTCAACAGAGTGATGCTGATTCGGTCAAGAGGCAATGGGAAAAGCCTGATTAGATTGAGGGATGGCGGCGGAAGATTCTGAGGGAGTCTGTTTCCTTTTTAAAGATATTATAGATATAGTAGTTTTTCCTGTTTAAAATAAGGTTGTAACAAGTCGTAATCGACCAGGAGTCCTGTTTTTAGGGTATAAATAGGAGTCGCTAGGGCTTTGCAAAAAAACAACACATCAATCAACAAAACACTTCTACTTTTTCCTAGTACTTTACTTTCAAGTCGGCGACTTAGCCAATACTTTTTCTTCTTTCACGAGTTCGTACGGATTGGCAGGGCTGCATCAACTTGATCTCCGACCAATTGGTAGGTTCCGCTTATCGAGTAATATCCAAGCTTTAATTGCGGGCGCATCGCTGTGGTTTCGTTTGGATTTATTCAAAAGTTATCGATATTTACTAGAATTATAGGTTTTACCTGTTGTTCTAGTATTATCACCAGTTATCCAGCTTGAGATTAGAACTATCGGCTTTGTTATCGTTCTTCCTCGTTCATCGTCATATAGCCGATTAGATCTATTTTCAAGTGTTGCATCTGTAATAATTGTTTAGATCGCTCCAGCAGTTCTCTTTGCAATTATTACATGATCATCGGCTGATCCATAGCCGATTATCTTCACAGCAAATCTGTCGATTCGCCGATACGCTCTTCGGGACAGATCGGAATTCCAGCCGATCGGGGCGCCCGGAATTTAATACTCTTATTTCCTTGTCAATCAACAGGTCAGATTGACTAGCACGCCGCGCGAACCGCACCAGGGCAAATAACCTGAACAGGAGCTAAGCAGATTCTCCCGGGTCGTGTGTCCGACGCTGAAGACCATCGGCCGATTCCTTGGCCGATTTTAGCGCCAACATTTATTTTGTACCATTGAAACCACTCATATATATGCATTCATATGAATTGAGGACTCTCGCCGACGGAACCTACGAGCTGGTGCCAGGGTCCGAGAGTGAGCAACGAGAAGCTCAGGTTAATCTAACTGAAGTTTCTAAAGACCGGAACAAAAGTTCGGAAGAGCTCAAGGCTAGCTTTGCTCAGGAAGACAAGCCCCGGAGCATAACCCCTACTTTTAAACTTATGCAACTTTTATTAATATATGGTATTGAGCATTAAGTTTGTAGGAGTTGATTGAAACCCTAGTTGCATGATCCTAGTACCTATGATATGAACACTAGCCTGTGTCGGTCGCTAGATTGCCATGCTAATGAGACTCCGATAAAAGTCGAGTGATTTCCTGTCACTCGAGAGATATAGGAGTTGCTTATTTCACTTATGTTGGAATCATAAGGTCGACGGACGGGGCTATGTTATGATATTCCTGTTGATGATTGAGGCCCCGTCTGTTTAGTGAAAATGCAAAGGTCGCGGTGTGTGGTAGTGGTGGTTAAGTTTTTGAATATACTAACTCTTGGCTCTAAAATCGGCCAGACAAGAATCGGCCGATGGTCTTCAGCGTCGGACACACGACCCAGGAGAATCTGCTTAGCTCCTGTTCGGGTTATCGCCCTGGTGCGGTTCGCGCGGCGTGCCAGTCAATCTGACCTATTGATTGACAAGGAAATAAGAATATTAAATTCCAGGCGCTCCGATCGGCTGGACTTCCGATCTGTCCTAAAGAGCGCGTCGGCGAATCGGCCGATTTGCTGTAAAGATGATCGGCTATGGATCAGCCGATAATCACGTAATAATTGTAAAGAAGACTGCTGGAGCGATCTAAACAATTATTACAGAGGCAACACTTGAAATAGATCTAATCGGCTGTAAGGTGACAAATCGAAGAAGAATGATGACGAAGCCGATTACTCTGATCTCAAGCTGGATAACTTGTGATAATACTAGAACAACAGGTAAAACTTGCAATTCTAGTAAATATCGATAACTGGTGAATAAATTCAAACGAAACCACAGCGATGCGCCCGAAGTTAAAGCTCGGATATTACTCGATAAGCGGAACCTACCAACTGGCCGGAGATCAAGTTGATGCAGCCCTGCCAATCCGTTCGAACTCGTGAAAGAAGAAAAAGTGTTGGCGAAGTCGCCGACTTGAAAGTAAATTACTGAAAAAAGTAGAAGTATTGTTGTAGACGGCCGATTTCGTGTAGACGGCGCGGCAAGAATACCATCTTTACCCCTCTTCTCCCGGTTTTTCCTTAAGTATTGGCATTCTCCGCCTACTCTTCCCCACAACTCTAGCATTTCCTTCCAGTGAACCACTGTTCGTCTTCCTCCAAGCCCTCTCGATCTCCAACCGCCCCCTCCGGCAATCTCACTCGCGACCTGCTCCAACCTCCCAATGGCGTCACCATCGGCGACCGCTCCAACCACGGAGGCTCTATCGGCGATCCCCTCAGCAGCGGTGGCCCAATCGGCGGCTCCACTGGCAGCCCCATCGGCAACGATGATCTTCATCCCAGAGGTAAATACCTGAAATTTTCCCCTTTTGCTTTTCTACTACTCCAGTATTTTCCGGATCCTTTCTCAGTTTTTTCCCTTTTCTTCCTTTCTTAGGCACTTAGGCACCAGATCACCATCCCTCTTTCAGAATCCCCTGATCTTATCTGCTTAGGCCCCATGGGGAACCCCGATCCAACTGACTTGATCAATCTAGAGACTCACAGAGTCCCATTCAAGCAATCACCCATGGACCTAGATCAGTGGGTAGGTACCTTTAGATCCTGGCCAAATGAGACCCCCGGCTAGAGAGAATGGTACCAAAAAATAGCCAGGTCTAGGAGGGTTCAGTGGGATGAACAAAAAATCGGCCAATGCATAGACCTCCCTCTATCCCAGATGGAGAAAAATGAACCTCTGTTCATAGCAGCTTCTTACTTTTGGTCCGATGCACTCAATGCGTTTCTTTTTGGACATGGACCCATGACCCCAACTTTGGCCGATGTCCTGCTGTTGACCGGCCTTGACATCTCCTTCGCCGATGTCCCTTTTAACTATCTGATTAAGCCATCACATCGGCTGGAAACCAAAGGAATCGGCGGATGGAAGGGGTACATCAGCAAAAACATGAAGACTGGTACAGTTTCAGAGAGAGAGCATACTGCATTCCTGATGATGTGGCTGGAAAAGGACTTCTTCTGTGGCAGAGCAGTTGGACCCTCTTCTAACACCCAGGCTTTAGCGGAAGCTCTGTCACAAGGATCGGCCATCCCTCTTGGAAAATATCTGCTGGGATCGGCCTACCACCTGATGCACCAAATCGGCACTAAGCTGTCAAAGGGGGAACCGATTGGGAACCCTGGCGGACCCTGGTGGTTCATCACCCTCTGGCTCAATTTATATATGAGCAAGGTCTCTCAGCAACGGATAGAGACCAAAACTTTCCCCAATATCGAGTCAGAGGAGAATCCAACTATCCAACGACGCTGCAGATCCTTTGGAGAGGCGGCATCGGCCTTCCCTGGCTGTCAGTTTACAGCTACCCGTACAGCTGAATATTTCAGATGCCTCTATAATGGCCTTAGTGAAGAAACTGTCAGCTGGCATCCGTATCAGGCAGTGGAGCCAATTTTCGAACTACCCATCAGCTACGACTTCTCCACTCATACTTTTGACAGGGAGCTTATGGATATTTTGATCAAGCCAGGGATTCTGCCAGCCAATTTCTTCTCTGGAAAGGACTCTCCCACATATGAGTTCTACAATCCATCGGCTGCAGCAAGGCAACTGGGCTTTGGCCAACTGTCGATTTGGGTCTATTTCGCCGGTCAAGCAAAATTCAGAGATGGACTGACTACAAGTCTTGACTACAATCGGCTGTGCGATCTAGTGCCAGATTCTAGCACTATTGACCTGAACAACTGGTCAGTGGCCCCTTTTGCCACTCAGCAATTTAAATTATGGTGGGCAGAATGGAAGCAATACCTTTTCTGCAAATCTCCATCAACTTATTGCAACATTCTGGACCCAGAAAACATCAACCCAAATGCAGCGGTATGTCTTTTCTCCCAGCCAATTTCAATGCTATCTCTCTTCATACTTTCATCTTGTCATTAACTCACATTTATCTTATTAGTCTGAAAGCCAGGTCCCTCCGATGCGGAGTCGAAGCGGCAGGCCGATAGATAATCACCATCCATATACACCATATCCACTTATCGGCTTCCACGCTCCAACCATCAAGGACATTTCCACTGGCCGATCGAAACGAGCACCAAAAAGGCCAACCTCGAAGATAACAAGCCGTCGAGTGTGAGCCCGCATCGGATCGGCCGACCAAACAGCGGTAGCATCGGCCGAGACTCCGATTCCTTTATCCTTGCCAGCTACCGAGATAGCCGATCCTCAAGTCACCGCCGAAGTCGGGGCAGCTGCGGCATCACTACTAGTAGAAGCTGTTCAGGTGATCTTGCTTATTTCATATATCCTTTAAGTGCTTCACTAACACTAACTCTCTCTCGCCGCCAGGCTGCACAAGCTGTTCCACCGCAGTCTCCACAGCAATCGGCCACAACCCCAGCGGAAGCCGAAGTTCCAGCAGCTCCTCCTGTCGAGGTAGATAATCCCTTACCTCAATTTCTTGATATCCAGAGGACTTAACTGATCCCGATGCAGGCCGATTTGGTTATGCCGACTGTAACCCAACAACAAACATCGGCCGGAAGATCAACAGAGGTATGGCAACTATTTCATACCATCTTATTTCAGTTATCCATAGTATACTCACAAAATCTGTTTTCCATGCCTTTTCAGGAAGCTGGTCTGAACAGAGCCTTAATAGTTGTTGAATCTTCTTCTTCTGACGAGCCAATTGTACCAGCCCCTGAGACGAGGGAGACGATTCCATCGGCGCAAGCAAGAGAAATTCGTTTTAAGGAGGTAACAAACTTACCATTGGAATCGGTCGATTCCCCTTTACTGCTTGCTAACCCTTCTCTTTATTTCCCCACAGGAGCAAGACACCCCGAACAACAGCATTTTCTCCTTTGCCGTCTCCTTGTCTGATGACGAGGAAATTGCTTCACACCCAATTTCGTCGAGCTCTGCCTCCGATGATGTCCGCGCCAAGCTTGAAAGCATGCGTATTCTCCTTCAAGACGACATCGGCCGATTGGTAGAAGATGCTTTGCCGATTCGATGACTTTTCAACGATATCAAAGGTCGAATCCCGGAAGAAACAGCAGAAAACTTGGCGCATGCTGCTTATATAGAGCATATGCAGATTCCGGTTTCCAGGGCGCTGCATCACATGGCCGATCGCGCCCAGATGGCAAAAACCCGGGAAGAGGCCGATTCATACAAGCACCGGACTCAAGAGGTACACCAAAAGATCAACTTCCTCGAAAGCTGCCGCCCGGACATCGTCGGCACGATAGATCGGCTCAAACAGAGAAGAGCAGAGCTGGCCAAGGAGATGGAGCAGATAACCAAAGAGATAGCCGCTGAAGAAAAGAAACTTCAAGAGCTCCCATCCATCATCAGTGAGCTGAAGCAAGAGAGACAGCACTTGGCCCGTGAAACGATAAGGCTTCGTCGCCATTTGTCAGAAGTTCCAGGATCGGCCGATGATGACCAGAGAGTACTAGATTCGGCCGATCAAATTAGGCAACAAGCTATCGCGGCCATAGATGCTTTTCTTGGGCTGTAAAGAATACTGTAAACATTTATTGCTTCTTTAATGCTACTGCGCCGATTTGCTCCTTTAATGTTACTGTGCCGACTTGATCTTGAACCGTTTCTTTTGCCAGCTTTGCATTTATGTATGCTTTTACTCTGATAGGACGTGTCTCACCATCCATCTACCTCTCTTTCCTTTATAAGTAAACCCTTCACCGTCTCCAGAGGCATACGCATTACTTATCTTCTTTCTCTCTCCAACGCTAGATCTTTATCCTCCCAAACCAAACAGCAAGATATCTTCTTCGTCTTCTTCATCTTCTTCCTCTATCAACCAAGTATGAACTCTCCTCTGCCTTTCCCCTAAGCATCTCAATCGCTCTGATGTTGGGTAGTATCTTCATCTCTGTTTAGCCAAAACGTCTCAGCCCCAGTCTGGAACGAGCGATTGAAATTATGCATTCAGACGAACCACTATCGCAGGCAGACAAAGATCTGATAAGAGCTCATGCTGAAGAACTCAGAGATCATGTTCCCGCTGTTGTCCAGGAATATTGGGACCTTATAGATGCTCACTGCTTGGTCCGCAAACGACCATCCTCTGAGAAAAGCCTCCCACCCCCTCGTCAAGTCAAGACTGAAACTGCCATGGAGAGTCTGGAGGAGAAGAAAACCCGCCTCCTGATAGAACTTTGCAATCAAGCTGAGACTGGAGCCACCATAGAGGATCCGAAGGAGAATAGGATCCGTCTTATGATAGAACTGGGTCGCGTCGAGAAAGAAATCCAGAGCAGGCGTAATCAATAGATGCATCGGTACTTTTATTCTAAGGGCGACTTGTACCATGTCGGCCATGTACTCTGTCATTTTCATCCAATAGTGAACTAGTTGAAATGAATCCCAATGTTTCTTTTTTCAGGCGATGTCATCTCTGCATCAGATATGCAGACGAAAGCCGATGGAAAATCGGCCATATTATCTTGATATATCTTACCGCAAGTTATGCATTTATCCAAATGCTTGGATAGTATCTCTTCAGATATCGTCCGTTTAAAGCTCTTGGTAACTCTTCCCCTTCAATTGTTTCCAGAATATATGCATTTCCCGGGGCACATCGGCCGATTCTGTACGGCCCTTCCCAAGTGGGTGACCATTTACCGAATTTGGGATCTTTAGATCCTAACGGCAGCACCAACTTCCACACCAAATCTCCCTGAGAGAATTGTTTAATTTTGACCTTTTTGTCATACCATCTAGCCACCCTTTTTTTGTTCTCTTCTATACTAATCAGGGCTCTCAACCGTAAACCTGCCGAATCATCAAGTTCGTCCTTCATGAGGAAGGAATAGTCATCGGCCGTCAACTGATCTTGAAACGATATACGTCTTGACCCCGTCCTTAACTCCCAAGGCAAGACTGCCTCATGACCATAAACCAGCTGATAAGGAGATATCTTAGTGGCTCCATGACAAGCCATCCTATAAGCCCATAAAGATTCAGCCAAAGACATATGCCACTTTTTGGGTTGTTCTTCTATCTTCCTCTTAATTAGCTTGATTATCCCTTTATTGGACGATTCTGCTTGGCCATTGGCTTGAGCATAATATGAAGAAGAATTCAATAATTTAATCCCCATATCGGCGGAAAACTCTTCGAATTCTCAAGAAGTAAACATTATTCCTTGGTCAGTTGTGATGGTTTTAGGAATACCAAATCGATAGATAATATGATTCTTAACGAATTCAATCATATCGGCCGATGTCACGTTCCTTAAAGGAACTGCCTCCACCCACTTAGTAAAATAATCTGTAGCTACCAATATGAACTTATGCCCTTTGCTCGATGGAGGATGCATCTGTCCGACGAGATCTATTCCCCAACCTCTGAACGGCCATGGCTTAATTACTGGATTCATAGCCGATGTTGGCGCGCGCTGTACATTGCCAAACCTCTGACAGTCTTGGCATCCTTTGTAATATTTGAAACAATCCTCAAGAATAGTCGGCCAGTAATACCCATTATTCCGGATCATCCACTTCATTTTGTGAGCCGATTGATGGGCTCCACATACGCCTTCATGGATTTCTCCCATCAGAACCTTTGCCTCTTCTGTTCCCAGGCATTTGAGAAGAACTCCATCAATCGTCCGGTAAAATAAATCATCCTCAAGCAACACATATTTTGTAGCTTGAAAACGTATTCGCCGATCCACTTTTCGGGATGGATCTTTCAAGTAACCGGCGATTTCCTTTCGCCAGTCATCGGCCGCGAGCTCTAGCATCATCGCTCCCTTAATCGGCCGATACTCAGAGGCATGTTGGGCCAGCCTGTTGGCCTCTTCATTATAATTTCTGGGGATATGCTCAATTATTGCAGACTTGAACTCTTTTAAAAGCTGAAGGCAATCTTCATAATAAATCCTCAAGATATCGTCCTTGCACTCAGATCGCCCCGTTAATTGATCCACAATGAGCATGGAATCTCCAAAAATTTCGACAGCATCAGCTTTGACTTCCCTTAATAATTGGATGCCCTTCAGAACGGCTCGATATTCCGCCTGATTATTGGTTGCGGAAGCTTCTATCGGCAGAGAGAAATCATAACTTGCCCCCCAAGGTGATACAAGAACAATGCCGATTCCTGATCCGGCCCCACACAAAGAACCATCAAAATACAGAGTCCATGGAACCGTTTCAACCACGGCAATCTCCGGTCCACAATGCTGAGCTACGAAATCGGCCATGACTTGACATTTGACAGCTTTGGCTGATTCAGACCTTAAATCGAATTCTGACAGAGCCAGGATCCATTTTCCAATCCGTCCTTTCAAAATTGGCAAAGATAGCATATACTTTACCACATCATTCTTGCATATGACTATGCATTCTGCCGATAACAAATAATGCCTGAGCTTGGTACACGAGAAGTATAAACACAAGCACAGCCGCTCTACCGGGGAATATCTTGTTTCGGCATCCAGGAGTCTTCTGCTGACGTAATATACCACTCGTTCTTTTCCTTCGAACTCCTGTACCAACGCCGATCCAATGGCCAATTCATCAGCCGATAAATATAATTTGAACGGCTTACCAGGCTGTGGTGGGACTAACACCGGAGGTGAAACTAGGTATTGCTTAATATCTTCCAATGCCTTGCGTTGTTCTTCTCCCCATATAAATTCTTGATCGGGCTTCAATTTCAACAGAGGGGTAAAAGCTCGAATTCGCCCTGACAGGTTGGACATGAACCTTCTGATAAAATTGACCTTGCCGATGAGGGACTGTAGCTCAGTCTTATTCTATGGGGCCACAACTTTGTTGATGGCGTCTATGGTCTTCCGATTAACTTCTATTCCGCGCTCGTGAACCATGAACCCTAAGAATTGTCCGGCCGATACACGAAATGCACACTTGTTCGGGTTCATCTTCAGCCCATGCTTCCTTGTGCATTCCAGTACTTCTTGTAAATCGGCCAGATGTTCTTGGTGACCTTTTGACTTGACCACGACATCATCTATATAAATTTCCACCGATGTACCAATAAGCTTGTGGAAGATGTAGTTCATGGCCCGCTGATATGTAGCACCGGCGTTCTTCAACCAAAAAGTCATCACAACCCATTCGAATAAACCAAGATGACCTGGACACCTGAAAGCCATTTTCGAGATATCTTCTTCGGCCATTAATATCTGATTGTACCCTGCATTACCATCCATGAAACTGATGACTTTGTGTCCTGCGGCAGCATCTATCAAGATATCGGCCATTGGCATCGGATATCCATCCATTGGTGTGGCCTGATTTAAGTTCCTGAAACCGATGCACACATGCAACTTTCCATTCTTTTTATACACGGGCACAATATTAGAAATCCATTCGGCGTAGCGGCACTGCCGAATAAATCCTGCTTCAATTAACTTTGTGATCTCGGCCTTTATATCAGGTAGAATCTTGGGGTTGCATCGTCGTGCAGGTTGCTGATATGGCCGATATTCTGATTTTATAGGTAACCGGTGTTCAACAATGGACCGGTCTAGACCTGGCATCTCATGATATTCCCAAGCAAAGCAATCCTTGAATTCTTTTAATAAACTTATCAGTTTACACTTATACTCAGGTTCCAAATTAGCACTAATATACGTCGGCCTTGATTTGTTGCTGTCTCCCAAATCTACCATCTCCAATAAATCGGCCGACGTAAATCCATGCCCAAGCTTCCCGTCTTCTCGGACGAGCTGATCCATCTATTCTGAATCTTCAGAGCCGATTGCTTGGATCGGCTGTAGACCGAAATCGGACACTTTCAGGAAGTCAGTGTCCCAAGTCCTGCCAGATATACATTTGACGTGCTCGCAGCTCCACTGCTGCGTGTCAGCCGCTGCGACGCTGTAGACGGAATCGGCGGTGACTATCTCTGTGCTGTCGCCGACCCATTGCACGATGCATTGATGCATGGTAGATGGGACACAGCAGTTTGCGTGTATCCAGTCACGACCGAGCAGCATGTTGTAGGATCCCTTACCATTAATAACGAAAAAGGTAGTAGGAAGGGTCTTACTGCCAATGGTGAGGTCGACGCAGAGCGCTCCGCGGGCGGGAGACACGTTGCCTTCGAAATCCTTTAGCATCATATCCGTCTTGGTGAGATCCTCATCGCTCTTGCCTAGCTTGCGGAACATGGCATACGGCATGATGTTGACAGCGGCGCCTCCATCTACTAGTAGTCTAGTGACGGGTCGCCCGTCAACGTAGCCTTTAAGAAACAGCGCCTTGAGATGTTGCCGTTTTTCTTCTTCTGGTTTCTCAAAAGTAGCCGTCATTGGCTCTAACACCAGTTGTGCCATTTGCTCTTCCATTCTTGTCGCTTTGTCTCGATCATCAAGCGCCATGAATTCCATCGGCAATATGAACACCATGTTGATGTCGGTTGCCGATTCTTGATTGTCTACTTCTTGACTGTTGTTTTTCTTTGGGCGCCACACCCGAGACTTAATGTTTCTTTTCTCCGGCACCTGCTTCTATTCTTCTTGTTGTTGCTCCCACTGTCGCAAGCGTTGGATCCTCCGTTTCTAGGATCTGGATAGGCCATCGGGACACCACCTGGGATTTACTGGTTTGGCCGATGATCTGGCGTGTTCCCAATCTGGTTCCCTTCCTAGGGGGTTTTCATCTGACACCCTATCATCAGCCATCTCTTCCAGCCGATCGTGCACGCTGATTCTGCCCCCCAGTCCATCCTGTTGGCTGATCCTGCCTTTTGATCGGTGGTACTGGTCAACTCTGCCCCCCAGCCGATCATGCACTGAAATGCGCTGTCCCTCTTGTTCATGCTGATTTCTGCTGATCGGCTTTGATCCTCTGTCCCTAGAGCATGACCTCGGGCGATCGTTGCAACTCAATCTGTTGCACTCAGGACAGTTATCGGCTGACGGCAATCTGATGTCGTTCTCCCAGCAATGGATGAAGAACGGACATTGCCAGTGATCCTCATGCCGGCGTATCATCTCGTCGTGGTACCTTGATTGTTCCTGCTGCTGCCGATATTTGCTGAGCAAAAACTGGGAGGTGATTGGTCTGTGCGATCGCTCTGATCCCCGCCTATTCCTTTTGATTTCGTCCGCTGTAATCTGCTTCCTAGGATCGACGGCGCCGCCCCTTCTTGCCGATTCTGATGTCAGCACCTTGGTTTGAAGTGTATTCCTCCCCGTGTCAACCATGTTAGCCGGGAAAGGATGTTGATCTATCTTCATCGGCTTTGCTGATTTAGCCGGGACTTCGAACTTGAGCCTTCCCTGCTCGATGGCCGATTGTATCTGCTGATGAAAGACTTTGCATTCATTCGTATCATGAGACGTGGCGTTATGCCACTTGTTGTACTTCATCTTCTTGAGCTGATCAGCCGAAGGGATGGTGTGATGCTGAGATAGCTTAATCTGCCCTTACTGGAGTAATAAATCGAAAATCTTATCGGCTTTTGATGTGTCAAAGCCGAATGTCTCTGGCTCTTTCTTTTCGAAAGGGCATGATATCGGTTTTTCGCCTTTCACCCATTCTGCCAGGCCGATTTCCTCCTCCCCATCGGATTCAGACCCTTCTAGGTATGCCACTTTCTTCTGGAAATTCCTCCGCTGTTCAAACGGACGGACTTCCTGTCCTGACAATCGGTGAACGATCTGGCTTAGGCTTTCAAACTCTTGCGCAGCATACCTCTCCTTGATTTGTGGCAGGAGGCCTTGGAAAGCGATATCAGCCAATTGTGCATCGGTCAGAGCCAGACTGTAGCATTTGTTCCTGACTTCTCTGAACCTCTGTATATATCCCATTACTGGTTCATCGCTCCTCTGCCTGAGGCTGGTCAAATCTGAGAGCTTCATCTCATGTACTCCTGCGTAGAAGTACTTGTGGAACTGCTTCTCCAGATCGGCCCAAGTAACAATAGAATTTGGCGGCAAAGCGGTGAACCATTGGAAGGCCGATCCAGACAGAGACGATGAAAATAGATGCACCCTCAGAGCATCTTGCGTGGCGGCCTCTCCGCACTGGATGATGAATCTGTTGACGTGCTCAACGGTGGATGTGTCGTCCGACCCCGAAAACTTGGTGAAATCGGGTACCTTGTAGCGGTGTAGGAACGGCAGCAAGTCATAGGCCGATGGGTATGGCATCTTGTATGTGTAAGTCTGCACTTTTGGCTTCAACCCAAACTGGTCCTGAATAACTTCTGCTATTCTTGCCGTCCAGTCCACCTGTTGCTCATGAACGACCGTTCGCGGTGCCGGCATATGTTGAAGGGCTGGTACGGCTGGGTGATGAATCGAAGCATGCGGCGAATTTTGCTGAGCAGCTGATAGTTGATGGCGAAGTGAATCCGCCGCTCCATCGTATGCCATCATTGGCGCCGTGCTTCTGAATGCTTCTACAGCGCTTGCCCCCCTGCCGATTTCTGATGAGATTGGCTGATACTGAGGGACCGTTGGCCGGACGGCCGATTGGTGAGACGCCTGGATTGGATAGCTTCCATGCCCGGTTGATGGGTCGGGGAAAGTTGTGGTCGCCGATATCCCCCAGGGTACTGAGCTTGTGGGTAGCGATTGCACAGAAGCAATCTGGACGGGTTGAAGCGGTGTTTGTGATGGGAAACATGGTGCACCGCTGTACCTTGGAGACGCTGGAGGCAACGGAGTGTTGTACCCCTCGTGTTGCGTCAATATCGGCTGAGGAGCCGATTGGGATGTGCATGGTAAGCTTCTGGCTGGCAGCGTGATCGACGGGGCATACGCTGGTCCCTGATAGCCTTGAACTGCTCCGCTGGCCAGAGAGCTGATGACGCCGTTATACACCGTTTTGGTCATCACTGAGGATTGGTTGATGAATGCCCGGTAGACGGACTGTTGGATCATATCGGACATCTTGCCCGAGTCCTCAGCAATGGTGATGTGGCAGGGAACTGGAATAGGAGCCTTCTTGAAAGCCTCCCCGCTTCTGGTACGACTGAACGACTGCAGATACGCCTTTTTGTAATCTTCTAGATATTTGGATAATTCTTCCCTCTGGTCGTCCTTGAGATCTGCTTTTGTGACCTCAATGATGTTGCTGTCAGAAATTTCTGCGTTCTTCGACATATCAGATCTTGAAGTGGTCCCACTGGGCGTGCCAAAAGTGTGTTGGCGCTCAAATTGGCCAGACAGGAATCGGCCGATGGTCTTCAGCGTCGGACACACGACCCGGGAGAATCTGCTTAGCTCTTGTTCGGGTTATCGCCCTGGTGCGGTTCGCGCGGCGTGCCAGTCAATCTGACCTGTTGATTGACAAGGAAATAAGAATATTAAATTCCAGGCGCTCCGATCGGCTGGAGTTCCGATCTGTCCTGAAGAGCGCGTCGGCGAATCAGCCGATTTGCTGTAAAGATGATCGGCTATGGATCAGCCGATAATCACGTAATAATTGTAAAGAAGACTGCTGGAGCGATCTAAACAATTATTACAGAGGCAACACTTGAAATAGATCTAATCGGCTGTAAGGTGACAAATTGAAGAAAGAATGATGACGAAGCCGATTACTCAGATCTCAAGCTGGATAACTGGTGATAATACTAGAACAACAGGTAAAACTTGCAATTCTAGTAAATATCGATAACTGGTGAATAAATCCAAACGAAACCACAGCGATGCGCCCGTAGTTAAAGCTCGGATATTACTCGATAAGCGGAACCTACCAACTGGCCGGAGATCAAGTTGATGCAGCCCTGCCAATCCGTACGAACTCGTGAAAGAAGAAAAAGTGTTGGCGAAGTCGCCGACTTGAAAGTAAATTACTGAAAAAAGTAGAAGTATTGTTGTTGATTGATGTGTTTATTTCCTTGCAAAGCCCTGACGACTCCTATTTATACCCTAAAACTAGGATTCCTGGTCGATTACGACTTGTTACAACCTTATTTAAAAACAGGAAAACTACTATATCTATAATATCTTTTAAAAAGGAAACGGACTCCCGCAGAATCTTCCGCCGTCGTCTCCTAATCCAATCAGGACTTTTTCAATTGCTTCCTGACCGACTTAGCGTTGCTCTGTTGACCAACTTTTGACCGGGACCCTCCGAAGTAGCCCCGTCCTGTTGGCGCAAGCTGTATCACTAATCGGCCGATTTCCAACTGTTACCTCAATCGGCCGATTCCTTACTGTAGCCTTCAGATCTGCCGCATCGGCCAATCTTCTCCTCCTGACGCCGATTTAACACGTGTCAAAATCTGGCGTCAACACTAACCACATGCCGAGAATATGGTAATCGGTAAGCTTAAGTACCTGATCGGATCGGCGAGTGGATATTATCCTCACCCTCTTGACTTCGTTCCCATGGGCACATGGTGAGTGCAAGAGCAGCCACGGTCCGGCTTCGTTCCGTGGTTCGTGGACCTCTGTACTCGAGGGGGGTGGCCCTGATCCACAACCCGGGAAGAAAGGAAAAAGTTGCACGTGTGACTCTATGAGTAACCACGTGACGTGTGTTTAGGTTTCCCTTGCAAGGTTAAGAAATTCGATTCGAATCGTCCGTTTCTCGTGGCCATTAAGACTGCTTAACCCTTGTACCACATAGAGTAAGAAGAGGAACAATGATGATGATTAATTTGGTTGGATGCTCAGTTAATTATTTTCCACCATGTGTGATTTGGATAGTTGCTTACCTAGAATGGTTAATTAACTAGAACTTGATGCTAAAACTTGAAAGCAAGGACTCACTCTTAGATGATTTTTGGCAAAAACTACCCTCAGCCAAAAGTCTTGCATGTGTATATACCACTAGTTGGGTAAGTCTTGCCGAGTATTAGTATAATCAGCCTTGCTTGTGGCTTTATTTTCAGGTGAGACCTTTAAGGACATGGTTGCTAGTTTGACTTGGCCGTGTACTGTTCCTTCTAGTTGGTCGGTGGAATGGGATACGTCCCCGGCCAACGATGATAACGCTGAATGATGTCATGTACAGGCTTCATCATGATATCTTGTATCATCGTCAGAACTTTCGCTTATTTTCCGCTGCACTATTGAACTCTGAAAGTACTTGCTTATAAATATTTTCGAACTTGATTTATAATAATAATTTCTGCTGAACTCTGTGATGTAAAATTTGTGGATTGTGGTAATCTCTGGTATCACCTTCATGCTGGTTGTATGTATGCATTGTTTCGATCGAAATTCCAGTGGTTGCATCGGGATGTTACCCGACAGACTATCGTTTTACTCCGTTTTAAGTACGTGTTAGCCCGGATTGCCTCAATGGTGATGGTTAGCGCATTTAAGTTGGATCAATTCGAGCGGTTCTGCCACAGCTGGTATCAGAGCCGAAATGCATACACCAGAGAGTATAACGAGCCTTAAACAAATGTTTTCTTAAAACTTGACAACAAAATTGCGTTTGCAAAAATGCATTGGATCGTTAAGGATGACACCTAGTTCGTAAAGCCCTAGGCGATTATGGGAAGTAACTAGGTGACTATCTTAACTATATTATATATAACTGACTTCCAGCATATTACTTTCTGTCAAAACTTACTTTTGTGTACAACCGACCTTTAATTTACGTAACGACGCACTCATCGCTAAGGTAAGAAGGTAAGGATCCTCAGTCAACAGAGAGAGCTTGACCCTCACGTCGGTGACGCGAACCGAACGCTACCCTCAAGCAGTGGCTTACTTGAGGTGCTGCCAATATACCAACTATTCGTTGATTATATTGGGAGTAAAGGTTTGGCGCAGGGTATGTGTTGACGCCAGATTTTGACACGTATTGAATCGGCGTCAGGAGGAGAAGATTGCCCGATGAAGCAGATCTGAAAGCTACAGTAAGGAATCGGCTGATAGAGGTAACAGTTGAAAATCGGCCGATTGGTGGCGCAGCCTATGCCAACAGGATAGGATTATTCCAGAAGATCCTGGTCAAAAGCTGGTCAACAGGGCATGCTAAGTCGGCCGGGAAGCAATTGAAGAGGTCCTGATTGGATTAGGAAACGGCGGCGGAAGATTCTGCGGGAGTCCGTTTCCTTTTTAAAAAAGTTATTACAGATATAGTAGTTTTCCTGTTTTTTAAATAAGGTTGTAACAAGTCGTAATCGACCAGGAGTCCTAGTTTCAGAGTATAAATAGGAGTCGCTAGGGCTTTGCAAGATATCAACACATCAATCAACAAAACACTTCTACTTTTTACCAATACTTTACTTTCAAGTCGGCGACTTCGCCAATATTTTCTTCTTCCACGAGTTCGTACGGATTGGCAGGGCTGCATCAACCTGATCTCCGGCCAATTGGTAGGTTCTGCTTATCGAGTAATATCCGAGCTTTAACTACGGGCGCATCGCTGTGGTTTCGTTTGGATTTATTCACAAGTTATCGATATTTACTAGAATTGCAAGTTTTACCTGTTATTCTAGTATTATCACCAGTTATCCAGCTTGAGATCAGGGTAATCGGCTTCGTCATTATTCTCCTTCGATTCATCGCCATACAGCCGATTAGATCTGTTTCAAGTGTTGCTTCTATAGTAATTGTTTAGATTGCTCTAGCAGTTCTCTTTACAATTACTATACGATCATCGGCTGACCCATAGCCGATCATCTCTACAGCAAATCGGCCAATTTGCCGCCGACGCGCTCCTCAGGACAGATCGGAAATCCAGCCGATCGACGCGCCTGGAATTTAATACTCTATTTCCTTGTCAATCAACAGGTCAGATTGACTGGCACGCCGCGCGAACCGCACCAGGGCGATAACCCGAACAGGAGCTAAGCAGATTCTCCCGGGTCGTGTGTCCGACGCTGAAGACCCATCGGCCGATTCCTACCCGGCCGATTTTAGCGCCAACAGTATGGTGATTGCTGTTCATACCCCCGTCTCATTAAGTGACGGTACCCCGTGAATACGCTATCTCGGTGGCGTATGCTAACGTTGTCCGTACGGTGGGAATTGTACGGATGCTGTTTCTATAGTGAACGGTAATGTATGGGGACGCTTTCGTGAGTGCTGGCATGAAATATTTAATTTCTATTCTATCAATCTTCTGCAGGTACGCTAACCACGATTACGTAAGCTAAGAACGGCTAGAAAAAATAATTCGGCTAGTTAATATAAGGAGAGACGTATTGTATATGCCACCGAAATTAACCACGTAAGACCAAAGCTATTTGGCAATTATTTTGCTTTGTGAGGATGAGTAGGACGTGCATGCATCATGATCATACATGAAAATTGAATGAAACATTATCATGGGTTTATGAGGGAGTTAGTTTCACTAGAGCACGTTTGAGCACTCACTTAAGGGCTATCTAGAAATCTGTCTTTTCTGTCATATCTAGATAGAGCAATTAATTAGGCTAAGTAAATAACTTTATCCGAAGAAAAGCTCAATAGGGAAGTTGTTTCAAATTTTTTCCCCTTTCTGCAGCTAAATTTTGAGAATTTTTGGACTAGTACTCAGTGGGCAACACTAGAAACTTCAACACCTCAGTTTTCTGCCTGTTTCGAGCACTCTTGTTACAAATAAATTCTTAGACCTTCTTAGTGAAGTTTTCTGCAGATGTGTTCAACATCAAACTTGTTGCAAACTTACTCAATCAGCTACTGTTCAAATTTGGAAACTTTTGGCTGAGTAGATTTTCCCTGGTGATCAAAATACTAGCTCTTTGTCCACTGAAAAAAAAACCCGCCAAACAAGAGAAGCAGTCGGAGATGTAGTCGAAAGGGTGGAAGATGTAGTCGTAGAAGCCGGAGATGTTGTTGAAGCAATCGAAAATGTAGACGAGGTATTGGCAGTGTAGTCAAAGTAGTCGGAGATGCAGTCTAAGTGGTCGAACATGTAGTCGTAGTAGTCAGAGATATAGTTGAAGCAGTCGGAGATGCACTCATAGTAGTCAAAAAATGCAGTGTAGTCAAAGATGTAGTCGTAGTAGTCGGAGGTTTAACTAAAGCAGTCGGAGCCGTAGTCATAGTAGTCATTGATATAGTTGAAGCAGTCGGAGATGCAGTATATGTAGTCAAAGATGTAGTGTAGACGAAGATGTAGTCATCATAGTCGAAGGTACAGTTGAAGCAGTCGGAGATACAGTCGAGGTAGTCAAAGATGCAGTGTAGTCGAAACTATAGTCGTATAGACGAAGGTACAATTGAAGCAGACGGAGATGTTGTCGAAGCAGTCGGAGATGTAGTCGTCGTAGTCGTTGATGTAGTGAAGCAGTCGGAGATGTAGTCAAAGAAGCCGTAGTACAGTCGATGTAGTCGGAGATGGAGTTAAAGTAGTGGATGATGTAGCCGTAACAGTCGGAAATGTAGTCATAGTAGTCAAAGATGTAGTAGTCGGACGTTTAGTTGAATACCAAAGTTGCAGGCCACTAAATTTCCTAGTCGCTGCCAAAATTTGAAAGGACTTGGATCAACAGAACTGGGAGTTATGAATTTTCTTGCAACCAACTGTATTCTGTCCACAGTTTATCTATGAATCCTTGAGTTCTAAATCTTCCGCACTTATGAAAAAATTGAGGATTCCCGAATTTATGAAAAATTTGCACATTGCAGATGGTTCAAGGGACCTGCAACACCCCGAGCGGTTTTGGTGCAAGTGGTAGCGGACGACCGCAACAGCCACCACCACCGCCCAACATGGCTGAAGTAATGGCCGCCTAGACCGAGTTGCTCCGCCAGCTTGTTCAAGGGCAGCAAGCGTTTCAGCAATTCTAGCAGCAGTGGGGTGGGCACAATGTCCACCAACCTCAGGCTGCTAGCTACCTGGACTTCTTGGGCACTCAGCCCCCTCTGTTTCACAAGATGGAGGAGACCTTGGATGCGGACGCTTGGATTCGCACAATCGAGTCCAAGTTTTCTCTACTTGTGGTGCCATGTTCCGATGCAAATAAGACACGTTTTGCTGCGCAACAACTTTGCGGTACCACGCGCCTTCGGTGGGACAATTAATTCGCCATGCTCCCAGCCGATCATGTTGTCACTTGGGAGGAATTCAAGAATGCATTCGAAGCCCACCATATTCCAGAAGGGCTTATGGAGAGAAAGTTGAATGAATTTCTGGCTCTTACTCAGGGTACTCGCACCGTACTCCAGTATGCCCAGGCTTTCAATAACCTTTGTCAGTACGTGGGCTATCAAGCTAACACCGATGCTAAGAAGCGTGATCGCTTCCACAGAGGCCTTAGTACCAAGCTCAAGGACCGTTTAAACTCCATCAAGGTAGACACTTATAATGAGCTGGTCAATCTAGCAATCACTCAGGAAGACTGTATCTTGGCTCACCGTGCTGAGAAGAAGAGGAAGGCACCAGCTGGACCCTCTAGTGCTCTGCCACAGAGGTATCGTTTGGTGCAGAATGCTAATTCTAAAGCTTCTCAGAAGGCCCCTCAACAAGGGCATTGGGTTTTCAAGCCCCCACAACAGCAAGGCGTTGCACAACCCCCTATGCCTCAGCAAACTGGCTCAAGGTCGATTGCTCAGCAGCCAGCTCGTCCGAGCAATGCAAATCATTGCTTTAATTGTGGGAGTTCTAGCCACTTTGCACGAGAATGCCCCAGCCTAGGAAGCCAAATTAGGGGCAAGTTTCTAATCAGAACAATAAGAATAAGGAAAAAAGATAGATTGTTCAAGTTCAGCAGGGAAGGATCAATTTCACTACAATTGCTGATCTTCCAGAAGGTGCACCAGTGATGTCGGGTACATTCTCTATCCACAACAAGCCTGCAATTATATCATTTGATTCTGGTGCATCCCATAGTTTTATTAGTGCAAAATTTGGTACAAAAGTGGGCTTAGATTTTTGTCACACAAAAGGGTCATACATGATATCAACACCGGGTGGTAAAATTGCTTCCAACCAATTCATAAGGCATGTATCGATCAAGTTGGGTAGTAAAACTATCCAAACCGACCTTATCCTTTTGGCAGTTGAAGGCATGGATATTATTTTGGGGATGAATTGGATGGCTCTTCACGGAGTTACATTAGATATTTCTTCCCGAGCCGTGGAAATAAACTCACCCAGTCACGGAGCCACCACTTTTTACCTACCTTCTCGGGAATGCATAAATTCCTTTGCTTTCACGATGGAAGGAGTCAAACAAGCAGATATTTCAGCGGTATGAGAGTTCGCCGATGTTTTTCCGGATGATTTGCCAGGGATGCCACCGGATAGGGACATTGAGTTCATTATTGAACTGCAGCCAGGCACTGCACCTATCCCAAAAAGACCCTATAGAATGCCACCCAAGGAGTTGGGCGAATTGAAACTACAACTGCAGGAACTATTAGATAAAGGTTTCATTCATCCTAGTGCATCATCTTGGGGTTGCCCAGCCCTATTTGTGAAGAAGAAGGATGATAGTTTGCGGCTGTATGTGGACTACCGACCTCTCAATGCGGTGACAATCAAAAATAAATATCCAATTCCCCGCATTGATGTTCTCTTCGATCAAATAGTGGGAGCTAGAGTCTTCTCAAAAATTGATCTTCGCTCTGGCTATCATCAGATCAAGATTCGTCCATGTGATATCCCTAAGACTGCCTTTTCCACACGATACGGGCTATATGAGTATCTGGTCATATCTTTTGGTCTCACGAATGCTCCTGCCTACTTCATGTATCTCATGAATTCGGTATTCATGCCCGAACTTGACAATTTCGTTGTGGTTTTTATTGATGACATCCTTATTTATTCCAAGAATGGGGAAGATCATGCTAAGCACCTGCACATTGTTCTCTAGTGTCTTACAGATCATCACCTCTATACTAAGTTTTCCAAATATGAATTCTGGCTGGATAGTGTAAAATTTTTGGGCCACACTATTTCCAGCAAAGGCATAGCCGTTGATCCTAGCAAAGTACAAGAGGTGATGGATTGGAAACCTCCCACCTCCGTCCATCAGGTTCGCAGTTTTCTTGGTAGCTGGTTATTATCGCCGCTTTATTCCAGACTTCTCCAGAATTGCTAAGCCTATGACCGAACTATTGAAGAAAGGAGTAAAGTTTGTGTGGAGCGAGAAATGTGAAAAAGCTTTCTAGGAGCTGCTCGAAATAGTCATTGTTGCCTTGTCGATTGCCCGCTCGGTCGGCCGCTGCGACTGTATTGTGGTTGGGACGACGTCGATCCCTCCTCTTCTACTTCTAACGCGTTGTGGAGGGACCCTCATCCTGCTCTGCTCGCTTGGCCTTTCCCATGGTCCGGCCATCGGTGAAGACAACCCCAACCGCCTCCTCGCCGGAAGTGTGGTTCGTGGCGATGTCGAGGAGCTCGCGGGTGGTGCACGGCTTTCAATAGCCGAGCTTGTGAACAAGGGACTTGCAGGTGAGGTCCCAGGAGTTTCCGGGGCACACATACGTCCCCTGGAAGTTCCCGACGAAGACCTGCTTGAGCTTCGCCCAACTACAAATGCTGTTGGCCGACAGGAATTCAAGCCATGCTCGAACGTGCTCCCCGACAAAGATGGGTAGGTACTGAATGATGAAGTAGTCATCATCCGGCCCTCCGGCTCGGCAGGCGAGTCGGAAATCTTCTAGCCATACAGCGGGGTTCGTTTCTCCGGTGTACTTGGTGATATTGGTGGGTGGTCGGAAGCGCGGCGGGAATGGCGCTTTCCGGATGCGGCATCCGAAGGCCCGGTCGCACGGTCGGCCGCCTCGCCTGGGGGGGGCCTCCTCGTGCTCCCCCTCGGGATGGTGAGCCTCAGCCACATCCACGGCAGCCCGGTCAACACCGGCGTCGCGATGGGCCAGTTGCCGCGAATGGATGATGCTGCGCGCGTCGTAGTTGGGCCCGAGCCGGCCGCGTACCCGGGGCGCTGTGGGGCGGGCGCCGCTTCGTGGCGCGGTGCAGCCGTGTCATCGCGACCTGCCCGGGGTGGAAACCCTTGCCACTGTTGGACCGAGGGGTTTGGCTGCTGCGAGCCCACCCCTCCGACTGGGCAAGAGGCCGCGTGCCGGTGACGTGGCGTGGAGCTTTCCGCCTGCTGTACGGCGGCGCGCTCCACCAACATCCAGATGTTGTGGTGGAGCTCCTATTGTTGAGGGTCTGCAGGCTCGGTCAGGTTGCGTAGAAGCATCGCTGCGGCAGCAATGTTCTGCCCGGCTCGTGCGAACTGCGGGGGGCCGTTGGCATCCACAACGATGGCTTGCTGGACTTGACGGGCGCGCGCCCGCGCGCCGCCCACCACGTTACGAGCATTAGGCTCAGAGTTGCGTCGGGGGTGCATCGACGCGGGCGCCGGAGATGAAGACCATCCAATCGCCGGGACGGTGGACGCACGATGTCCTCCCCACGGACAGCGCCAAACTGTCGGTTCCGAAAATGGCCGGCAGCTAAACCTACTCGAAGTGTGTATCACGCGTCGTGATCGGATATGGCCTAGCACACGATGACTCAAGATTTATACCGGTTCTGGCAAAATGCCCTACGTCCAGTCGGGGATCAGTCGGTTGTGTTGCTTGAGCCCAGGTGCTCAAGAGAGTTTGGAGAGTTATAAGCTTTCGAGTGGAGGATGTGATGAGTTATCCTTGGTTCAGATCTATTGAGAGATTGCCTCCTTTCTTTCCTAGGCGGATGACCCTCCCTTTTATAGTCCAAGGGGGGCTCCATTACAGGGGAGCTAAGGGCGTAGAGATAGAAAGAGAGGACTCCCGAGCCCGCCGGTCGATGTCGTCAGCTTCGTCAGTTGGGTCTCCCCATTCCGTCAATCGGAGTCTTCTGGTGACCACCGTCCAAGTCCCGCGTCATGGGGTAAGCGTCTTGTCTTGTCCCTGCGCATCATGCCGCGTCAGTCGGTGGTCGTGGGGGCGTCGATAGGTACGGTACGGCTATCACGCCCCATCCCTGGCGCCTCGCCTGGTCACTTCATCGTGACGGGGGCGTTCCGGCCGTATCATGATGATATTTCACCCCATCCTTTCGCGAGGACGGGCAGGTAGAATAGTGGCACCCTGCTGCCATAGCAGAGGGGACTGTAACCCCCGTGGAGGGAGTGGTTAGCCGCGTACGACAGGATGACCCCGAGGCTCATCCTTATCCTTCATACCTACTCCCGGGGCCCGCTGGCAAGCCAGGCCTAGCCTCCCAACCAGCCAGTCGGTTGGGGTGGCGGGCACGTTTAAGGCGGAGCCCAGTCGGAGCTTCTGGTCGGCGCCTTGGTACAGACCCAGCCTCTGACCGTTCCCACAGTCGAGGATATGGGCTCTGGTCATCCCGACCGAGTTGTCAGTCGGGGTTGTGGGCTGAGACGGCCCAGATGAAGTTGTTGCCCTATATGCTTGTTCCAAGCGCGGTCTTAGACTGGTCAACCAGAGATGGGCCAGCTGGGGACCCTGGGTCCCTGGACCTGTCAGATGTATCTACAACTAAGGTTGATCAATACATAAATCCAGGTAGCCATTGAATGCATGCCAAGAATACATACAGGGCATAGCTAGGCAAAAAATAAAGAAGTTTTGAAATGCAGTCAAATTTGAATCAAAGTAGCTTGGCAAAAGCAGTAATCTTTACGTAGTAACAATTAATCACTGCCAGCAAAAATAGATGTGGATGCAAAAAAGATATACGGCCGTTTCTTTGTTAATTAGAAATAAGGAGGCAGGTTGGTCTGAAAGGGCCCGGTTGTAGGACGTGGCGCGGCGCGATTGGCCCGGCGGTGGCGTCCGTTTGAAACCACACCTGTTTCCCGCGCCTCTCCTTTCCTTATTTTGCCTGCGCTGTGAGTAACGGAACTGCCTGCCTTGCCCTTGCCTCCTCCACCAAACCAACACGAGAGTGAGAAACCGAGCCAAATAGCTCCATCAGTTCATCGATCAATTCCGCCATTCCGGAGAGCCGCGTCGTCGCCGGCGCCGGCGCCGGCGGCCTAGCTACAAATACCCCGCGCCGCACAGAGCTTCCCTTCCAGCCGTCCACCCATCGACCATCGATCGATTAGCAGCTTGCTTGCTTGCTTCGTCGATCCACCATTCCATCAACGATGGCGGGTCATCTCACCGTCCGCGACGTGCTCTACTTCTACTGCGACGCCCGCAACGTGTACGAGCGCTTCGTGGCCATCGGCAGCCACCCGGAGCAGGCACGCAACGCCGTGGCCGTCCTCCTCTGGCTGGACCCGGCCCACCACCAGGCCATCCGCCACCTGCCGAGCCTCAACCCCGCCGCCATCGGCATCGTCGCCGCCGAGGCCAACTCCATCCTCGACTGCCTGCGCCAGCAGAACCTCGTCCTCCCGCCCATCCCCTTCATCTCCGCGCTCTGCCAGGACGGCGGCATCGGCGAGGTCGACGCCGCCTTCCTGGCCTTCAACCAGGACCTCGTCGTGCGCGGCGTCGCCGACATCCTCGACGGCGCTGGCGCCCTCATCTTCGACGACCACCTCTATCGCCTGCTGCACCGCTACCAGACGGGCCTCGTCGGCCGCCTGCGGGAGCTCGAGGCGCCCTACACGTGCCGCCCGGTCACTGTGCCGGAGGACTGCCGCTCCATGTTCGTCACCTTCTCCAAGGGACAGCCCATCGAGCGAGAAGAGATATTCGACTACTTCAGGCAGTAAGTCATACATACATATATACATATGTATATATAAACTCGTGTGCATGGAATGCATACATATATACATATATATAAACTTGCATTGGATTGGATGCATGATATCGATGGAATGCAAACAATAATGCAGGAAGTGGGGCGACTGCATCGTCCGCGTTCTGATGGAGAAGACGACGGGGGGCACGCCGCCCATGTACGGCCGGATCATCTTCAAGAGCGAGGCGTTCGTGAGCCTTGTGCTCAACGGCGTGCCCCTCGTCAAGGTCACCGTCGGCCACCGCCAGATCTGGCTCCGCAAGTACATCCCGCGCCCGCACAACATGTGATGTGATAGATGATCGAGGATGATCTCTCAAGTCTTCCATCTGTAGTGAGCTAGCCGCTGCTAAGTGATCCAAGTCGTTTAAGTTTCTATCCAAGGTGATCGATGTGCCTGTTGCCTGGTACGGTGTGCTATCCATCGATCGATCAGGGATATGCATGTGTGTGCTCTCCTTTTGTGTATCCTTGACCGATGAACTGCACAACGTATGAACCTTATTACTCTGTTACGCATATTGGCCACCCTTGATGAAAACAGATCAGAAGAATATATACATAAGCATATCAAAACAAAAATCACGAGGACATGACAGTTTCTCTAAACATATCATCGACACCACCAAACTATTATTATGTATATAAAAATGAAAAACAGCAAATCAACTTGATCTTTTGTGTGCCAATTCATAAACACTGTAGTTATTTATCCATCGTCATATACAACCTATATAAAAGCCTTGCTACATATTTATTGGTCCACAAAGATGCAAGCATTGACATGTCACAAATTTATTATACATCAGCTTCACTATAAATTGCTGGGCAAAATTTTGTCTTGTATGTGCTTGGCTCGTATATATATCGCGCGCGCATGTGATTGTATACGGAGGATGACAGGATTAACTGCATCATGTACACTCAGGTGTAGTTCTGGATTATCCTGGACAGGGACGAGTATGTCCCCACACACGCGCAGGAAACCCCGACCACGATGATGAATGAGCAAGCCGCTACCTGTGAATCAACACAGACCTGATTATTATACTAAGTGAGGGACTTGCATTATTGGATTACAGTGTCTTAGTTCTACCCTGTTTCAAAGCAAATCATATACATATCCTCTACTTGATTTTATGCTACTTCACTAAGGATACTGACAATTCTGCTCATATAAACATGAAATGGTAATATTTGCATATGGTCGTACCTGGTGCCAAGTCGCCTTTCTCTTAAGGATTGCCAAAAAGCATGCGCATGGTAGAATATAGGTCTGCAGTGAAAAAGAATTTTAGCCTCACCGATATGATTAATGAGCAAGGAATCATTTAACATATCTTGAGCTAACATATACAGATCCCTTACCACAAGCATCGTGAGCAAAGAACCAACCAAGGCCATCACGAGTCCTGTCAAAGCTCAAAAAACAGAGGTTAGTTACCAAAGAAAGGTACAGATTGAGCCTTATGGTACTACCAAATATGTCCATGAACTTACCAAAGAAGGGTACAGATAGAGCAATGAGGAGGGTTGACACCACCAGGGCTGATCTAACCATGATTATGTTTGAGTACTTCTGTTGATTTGGCGGCAGCAACTCCTCCAAACTCATAGCCAGGGGAATTATGGTTAATGCATATGTGGTTATTCGTTAAGGACAACTATAGTTTGAGAACATAAGAAAGCATGTATCATATCATAAAAATAAAAATAACAGCATGTATTTTGGAGAATCCTTGTTTTGATCTAGCTAAATATAGATGCCTAAAAGAATGCTCTGAAATATACTGAGCAAATAGTTACAGAAACACACTTCCTCTGCTCCATTTTGCGACTACACCACTTTCAATAAAATAATTGACACACCAAGGATATTTGGTTATTGGATTTGCCACCTGCAATAAAAATCGAGAGGTGGTATTATTGTCAGGGTTCAGCAAGATGGTATCAAATGTTCCAATAAAACAGCTCAAATCCGGATATCAGATAAAAAGGACCTAATATCCTCGGAAAAAAAGAGATAAAAGGTCCTATTAAGACCTGTTTAGACAAGTTTTATAGTGGCATAGCTGTAGGTTGTACCAGACAAATACATATGCCTTTTCCTCAGAAGAAAACTTATGCTTTACTTGGAAACAGATAGAAGCACACTCCCTTTAGCATGGAAACATATTATCCCATACACTAAGCATACCAAAGGTTTAAGGAATTTTGACTTTTTAGAAAGGGAATCTAAATGGTTTAGGCAGCAATAATTACCGTGGTCCAAACAGCAACCTTTGAAACCACTAAATTCTCTGGTAAGTTGAGTGTGAACTGGGACTTTGTGGCTTCACCAAACATTTTGTATCCCATCACTGCAGCACCAGCATACAAAATGGTAGAAAGCCCAATGCTGACAAGAAAATAAACCAAATATCAGTGCTACATTTCAGAAAAAGATATGGGACATCGATAAGCTAATTACCAAGTGAAAAGGATTGAAGGGAATTGGTTGCGATTCTTCAGAGAAGAATAGATATTCGGAAACACCCCATGCCCTGAGTAGCAATAACCATACAATCCAATTGCAATAGGGATTCCAGGGAGGTTCAGCGCAGTTCCTTTGTTCTCAAAGCCAACATTGTCAACAGCACCTGCCCAGAACAGGCAGATGACTCCAAGGATTGATGCAATGACACCTCCAGCTACAGACACATCAATGTTATGGGAGCAATATGTGGTACATAGAGAGGGTAGAGTGCATATCTGAAATAAATGCAGATCATACACACTGACTGCGCGGCATGGAATAGCCAAACAAAATGCAAAGCAACACGCAAACGGATACCTGAAAGGTAGCTCAGGCAGCTAAGGTCACGGAGCCAAGTGGTCGGCATGACTATGATGGTAGTCAAGATTGCGAAAAATACATGGGAGTTCAGTGTCAAGTTCCCAATGGCCAGGTGTGCATTGGGGAATAATTTTGATAAATTGTCGCTCTCCAATATCAGATACTCGATGCAACAGGCCTGCACAAAAGATTTGGACTGTTAGTCTTCAGAAAGCAAAAAACACTATGTTTTAGTTGCAACCTCCATAAAACCCTAAACGTGTTCTGTGTATTCTATTTTACTGAAAGAATAAAAAGTTTCAGGTGTGCGAACTGTGAACACCGTGTGCCCTTCAGAGGCTGGTCCCAACTTATTATGTCGGTACTACATTGCATGGTCTTACAAGTGTCTAAGAGGACTGTCCCTGGAACTCTAAAAAAGGGTGTAAGAGTTTGGCATTGTTTTGGTTCTTATCTAACACTAGCATTTCAACTTGAATTATCACAGCATGTAAACTAGCATGAATATAACCTCATCCTCATGTTGAACCAGGCTGATCTTTTTGTTTTCTTGTGAAGGGAGTTATTTATTTATTTTCCTTTGAAAGACAGCATTATAGTTGACCTTGTGATGTGTGTAGCCTTAGTGTTCATACTTGCATTGGCTAATTCTGATTGAGATAGATGGTTGACAATAAGCACTTACATATAGTTCCACATACAGGATTATCTGCAAAAGGGAAGCCACAAACAAGGAAAAAAAGGTAAATTAGCACAAAAAACATTCCCCAACTGCACATCATATTGAAAATGTGCAGAGAATGAATCACAGCCATTATTTATAATCTGAGTGATATTATACCGAGATGAGTATACGGCCGGTGGTGCCAAAGGCGGCATGGCCAATATCTGGGTATGTCTCAAGGCCCTCCTTGCTGTCCAGGCAACGGCGCAGGAGCACACCAGTATACCATGCTAGAAGAGCAAATAAACAGAGTATCACCAGTCCAACCCAGCCACCTTGTTTGATGGCATAAGGCGTTGATAAGATTCCCACTCCACAAAGAACATTTATTCCTGCATAAAAGCATAGTACGAACTCAATGAAAAGAACAAGAGAAATTTATCATTCAGAGATGTAGGACATATCTATTACAGCATTCAGGATAAATATGCATTTATTACCAAAATTTCAAACAATAACAAGAAGAAGAAGGCCTTTGAGTCCCAAGCGAATTGGGGTAGGGTGGAGGTGAAACCCAACATGAACCATCACCAGAAAGAAAGAGCCCAAATAAACTATTGTACATAAAGTATAAAATAGCATTATTGATAAAAAGCCTGTCAAACTTTTAATCTAGACATTTCAAATAAAAGTTAATCTACAACTCATTTATTGAGGGGGAAATATTTGACAAGTCTTGATGCTTTTGCACTTAAGACCACAAACCACTTGGCTAAGTAGAGCTGATGCAAACATATGCTGAAGTAAGCAATTGTTTAGGTGATCCCATCATGCTTCAGTACTTAATATAAAACAAAATGGTACAGAATGTGAAGTCTCAACTATCTGAAAATATTAGAGCTTTCAAATCAAACAGTGTGGTGGCAGTCTAGATCCTTCAAAATTCCAGGGCTTTCTCTCTCAAAAAAAGATAATAATAATTGCAGGGCCTTGTCACTTGTGCATGTGTAAGCTACACATCAGAAGCTATCAGGAAAACAATACACCGAGTACAAACGTTTCGATGCAGCATCAGTACATTCGTTTGGTCTGTGGGAACTGTGAGTGACTAGGTTCAGTAAATCCAGTACGAGACGATGGCACATCAAAGACAAAGAATAATTCTGTGACTATCGTGCTGGGTTCAGAAGACAATGCGAGCAAATGAAAACATGCATGTGACGCAAACATAAATAAATCAGTGGTGTATAGGTGCTCACCGTTAACCACTGCCTGGGTGTAAGAGCATTTTTGATAAGTAGACACCTCATGAGCAACTAGCAGTGGCTTTTGATCCTCAGGGATTTGTTGCAAGGACGGTTTTCTCGAGGGCAGAAGGTACTGGGAACTCTTTTGCTTTTCCTCCTGTTGCTGGTGCTGGCGGTCATCACTTGTGGTGGGGCGCAGGAGTGGCTTGACAAGATTAGAGATGATTTCAGGGGTTTTACCCCGGAAAGAGTTGGTGATGAAGGAGTTGGAGAGCCTGCTTAGAGTTGGGGTCCCTAAGAAGCTGAGATTTGGTGACTGCACGCTACTAAGGATGTCGATGGATTGCCTGTCAAAAGGAGAATGCGTGATGTAAATTGTAATGCAGAGCATCTACCAAGAAAGCAGGGAGGGTAATAAGGTAAGTTGCTAACAGTAGAAGCAAGGAAAGATTGTGGACCTGTAGCTCTGCGGCCATTGCTGGGTGTAGGAGGCGGCGGTGGGCGGGATGCGCGGGGTGGCGCAGGGGGAGGACGAGTCGGAGCCGGAGCCGGAGTCGGATTCGGAGCCGGAGCCGTCCTCGTGGCGTCTTCTTCTTCTTCTGGCGGCGGATGGTTGAGATTGGGGGTGGTCGTCGTCGTCGTCGTCGCTCTCGATGATGAGGCTGCGCTCCGACACCGAGCTCCTCATCTTCGGCTTCCCCTTCCCTGAGACTCTGTCCTCTCTGCTGACTGAGACTCTTGCTCTGATCCCCCTCGTCCGCGTCCGCGTCTGCGTGGGCACCACTCCAGCTCCAGCTCCGGAAGCTGGCTGGTTGCTCTGTTAAAATAACGGCAGGCCTGGGCTACCGCGTCCACCTCACCACCCCCCACTTGGAGCTGCTGGCCATTCCATTCACCGGGGGCAGGCCATGACTGCGACCTGCGCGCGATCTGATCTGAATATCTCATCTCATATCATCTCATCTCATCATGCGTCCTCTAGTCTAGTAATAGTATTCTGATCTGATTCCATCCCATCCCTGATCCCTGAACAAAATATGGATCCGGCTGGGCTGGATCTGAAAGGTCGGCGATTGCATGTCAGATTCAGATTTGCTTCTTCTTCTAGTCTAGATCCATATTTGTCTTTCTTGCTTGGCTTGGAAAAGAGATGGCAAGCTGCCTGCACATGGCATGCATTCATTTAGCAGCAACAAGCAAAATAGCAAATCATACATATTTGGATTCTATGCTGACTACTGGGCCGGATTTCCTACCTAGCCCGCAGTGGGCTTTGGGTGCTCCAGGAGGCCGGGCCGGGCCGGCGTGTTACCCTATTCTTCTCCATTGCTGCTGCATGGCCTACAGGCCCAGCACATGGCATTCCAACACTCAAAACTTTTGAGTATTTTTTTGCTTTACAAACTTCGTATATTCTTTCATGAAATATAGCAAACGTACATTATCGTGAAACTACTTTTGAAAGACAAGCATTCTCATATCGTTTTCAAATATAGCAAACTAGCAAGATGACCCGCGCAAATAGCGCGGGCGGCTATGTTTTTTTTAGTATATGCATTTTTATTCAAAATAAATTATTTCAAATAGTTCTATTTAGTCATATGATTTATTTCTTTTTTCTAATGGCACACATCAAAATATCATCTATCAATTTTCATCGTCATATTATATGTCATATGTTGACGCTCATTACAAACCAATTTTGACCGTCAATTTGATCAGAACATTGAAAGAACTAACATTTCTTACATGCATATTTATCTAGAATAATATCATTTCCACATGTCCCTTGGAAATAAATGCTATGCAGCCTGGTTCGGTCGAACCAAGTGGTTCGGCCGAACTAAAGCCAGCTTCATCGACTTACCTCTTCCATGTGGTGTCGGTGTTTAATCGCCAAGCCCACCGAGGGATACCCCGAGGTGGTAGGTTGTAGGTAGGGTGTCGCCGAAATCAGGAACTCAAAAATGCAAGGAACACAAGATTTAGATAGGTTCGGGCTGCCGAGAGCATAATACCCTACGTCCTGTGTGTTGACCTTTATTGCTTTAGAGGTTGAATGGTCTGGAGCGGGTCCCTGTCCGCCCTTATATAGTCTTGGGGGACAGGGTTACATGAAAATCCTAGCCCGATAGCAGCTTAGGAGTCCTACCCGAGTACTATTCGGGTAGTTTCCTTATGTTCCGACTAGTCCTACTCTTGTATGAGTAGTTACAACTGGTGTTGTTGGCGCTAAAATCGGCCGGATAGGAATCGGCCGATGGGTCTTCAGCGTCGGACACACGACCCGGGAGAATCTGCTTAGCTCCTGTTCGGGTTATCGCCCTGGTGCGGTTCGCGCGGCGTGCCAGTCAATCTGACCTGTTGATTGACAAGGAAATAGAGTATTAAATTCCAGGCGCGTCGATCGGCTGGATTTTCGATCCGTCCTGAGGAGCGCGTTGGCGGCAAATCGGCCGATTTGCTGTAGAGATGATCGGCTATGGGTCAGCCGATGATCGTATAGTAATTGTAAAGAGAACTGCTAGAGCAATCTAAACAATTACTATAGAAGCAACACTTGAACCAGATCTAATCGGCTGTATGGCGATGAATCGAAGGAGAACAATGACGAAGCCGATTACTCTGATCTCAAGCTGGATAACTGGTGATAATACTAGAATAACAGGTAAAACTTGCAATTCTAGTAAATATCGATAACTTGTGAATAAATCCAAACGAAACCACAGCGATGCGCCCGTAGTTAAAGCTCGGATATTACTCGATAAGCGGAACCTACCAATTGGCCGGAGATCAGGTTGATGCAGCCCTGCCAATCCGTACGAACTCGTAGAAGAAGAAAATATTGGCGAAGTCGCCGACTTGAAAGTAAAGTACTAGTAAAAATTAGAAGTGTTTTGTTGATTGATTTGATGATTTCTTCGCAAAGCCCTAGCGACTCCTATTTATACCCTGAAACTAGGACTCCTGGTCGATTACGACTTGTTACAACCTTATTTAAAACAGGAAAACTCCTATATCTATAATAACTTTAAAAAGGAAACGGACTCCCGCAGAATCTTTCGCCACCGTTTCCTAATCCAGTCAGGACCTCTTCAATTGCTTTCCGGCCGTCTTAGCATACCTTGTTGACCAACTTTTGACCAGGATCTTCTGGAATAATTCTATCCTGTCGGTATGGGCTGCGCCACCAATCGGCCGATTTTCAACTGTTACCTCTATCGGCCGATTCCTTACTGTAGCTCTCAGATCTGCCGCATCGGCCAATCTTCTTCTCCTGACGCCGATTCAAGACGTGTCAAAATCTGGCGTCAACACATGCCCCCCAGTTTCGGAGTAAAATATAACTTTTCCTTCGAAACTCTTTTATTTAATCCTCTCCTCCGAAACTTCCCAATTGTGACAGGAGTAAACCCCAGAGTCAATTGCGTTACCTACTCCTCTGCATCTGATCCTTGCTCTAGAATCAGCTCCACGACATGGAATCCGGTAACAGGACGAACATCATGTTGGCGTGTAGACTCAAACTTTGACCATCTCCCTTGGCAGCTTTACATTTACTGATGCCTTTACTCCGACGGCACACGTCTTGCCAACCCTTCGTCTCTTCTTTTCTATAAATACGCCTCTTCGTACTATTTCCAAAAATGCTCATCTTGCTCGTCTTCCTTTCCTTCTGAATCCCGCCCCTCGCCGTCTTTGGTCAAGCATTAAAATGTCTTCTCGATCCTCCTCTTCCGTTAATCAGGTATCAATTTTCTCTCCATCCCTTCCTGAGATATCTTATTTTGTTCCAACATATTTGTCTATTCCTTCTTTCAGCCGAACCATCTCAGCCCCGGTTTGGAAAGAGCGATCGAAATCATGCATTCAGGCAAGCCATTGTCGCAAGCTGATATATATCTGATAAAAGCTCATTCTGAAGAACTCAAAGATCATGTTCCTGCCAATGTCCGACCAATCTTGGATTATATGGATCTCGTCTGCTTTGAACAAATGCCAACCTCTGACGAGAGTTCTTCATCTTCACATCGACTTGCTGAAGCTAAGACTGAAGTCGTCATGAAAGATTTGGAAGAGGAGAAGGCCCGCCCTCTTGATAAGACTAGGTCGCGTCGAAAGAGAAATCCAACGTAGGCGTAATCAGTAGTATTTTTATTCTAAGGGCGACTTATACCATGTTGGCCATGTAATCTGTGATTTCCATCTAATAATGAATCCTAACGTTTCCTTCACCAGATGTGTAACCAGAAAACCGACGAGAAATCGGCCATGTTACCTTGATATATCCTGCTGTAAGTTATGCATCTATCCAAATGCTTGGATAGTACCTCTTCAGATATCGTCCATTTAGAGCTCTTGGGAATTCCTCCCCTTCTATTGTCTCCAGAATGTAAGCGTTTCCAGGAGCACATCGGCCGATTCTATACGGCCCTTCCCAAGTGGGTGACCATTTACCGAATTTGGGATCCTTAGATCCTATCGGCAGCACCAGCTTCCATACCAGATCTCCCTGAGAGAACTGTTTGACTTTGACCCTTTTGTCATACCATCTGGCCACCCTTTTCTTGTTCTCTTCTATGCTAATCAGGGCTCTTAACCGCAAACCCGCCGAATCGTCAAGTTCATCTCTCATGAGAAAGGAATAGTCATCGGCTGTTAACTGATCCTGTAGCGATATTCGTCTTGACCCTGTCCTTATCTCCCATGGTAAGACTGCTTCATGACCATAAACCAAACGATAAGGGGATATTTTAGTAGCCCCATGACAAGCCATCCTGTACGCCCATAAAGATTCAGCCAAAGACATATGCCACTTCTTGGGTTGCTCTTCTATCTTCCTCTTGATTAGCTTGATTATCCCCTTCTTAGATGACTCTACTTGGCCATTGGCTTGAGCATAGTATGGAGAGGAATTTAATAATTTAATTCCCATATCGGCGGCGAACTCTCCGAATTCTCCAGAAGTGAACATTGTCCCTTGATCTGTTGTGATGGTTTGAGGAATACCAAATCGATATATAATATGGCTTTTAACAAACTCAATCATATCGGCTGATGTCACGTTCCTCAAAGGAACTGCCTCCACCCATTTGGTAAAATAATCTGTAGCCACCAATATGAACTTATGCCCTTTGCTAGATGGAGGATGAATCTGTCCGATGAGATTTACTCCCCAACCTCTGAACGGCCATGGCTTAATTATTGGATTCATAGCCGATGCTGGTGCGCGCTGCACATTGCCAAACCTCTGACAGTCTTGGCATCCTTTGTAATACTTGAAACAATCTTCAAGGATGGTCGGCCAGTAATATCCATTGTTCCTGATCATCCACTTCATTTTGTGAGCCGAATTATGAGCTCCACACACGCCTTCATGGATCTCTCCCATTAGAACCTTTGCCTCTTCTATTCCCAGGCATTTGAGAAGAACTCCATCAATCGTCCGAAAAAATAAGTCATCCTCAAGCAACACATACTTTGTAGCCTGAAAACGTGTTCGCCGATCCACCTTTTGGGATGGATTTTTCAAGTAATCGGCGATCTCCTTCCGCCAGTCATCGGCCGCGAGTTCTAGCGTCATCGCTCCCTGAATCGGCCGATACCCAGAAGCATGTTGAGCCAGTCTGTTAGCTTCTTCATTATAATCTCTGGGGATATGCTCAATTATTGCAGATTTGAATCCTTTCAAAAGTTGAAGACAATCCTCATAATAAATCCTCAAGATGTCGTCCTTGCACTCAGATCGTCCTGTTAACTAATCCACAATGAGCATGGAGTCCCCAAAGATTTCGATTGCATCAGCTCTGACTTCCCTTAATAATTGGATGCCTTTCAGAACAGCTCGATATTCCGCCTGGTTATTGGTTGCAGAAGCTTCTATCGGCAGAGACAAATCATAAGTTGCCCCCCGAGGCGACACAAGAACGATGCCGATTCCTGATCCGACCCCACACGAAGAACCATCAAAATATAGAGTCCATGGAACTGGTTCAACGGTGGCAATTTCTGGTCCACAATGCCGAACTACGAAATCGGCCATCACTTGACCTTTAACGGCTTTGGCCGATTCGTACCTTAGATTGAATTCTGACAAAGCCAGGATCCATTTTCCAATCCGCCCCTTCAAAATCGGCAACGATAGCATATACTTCACCACATCGTCTTTGCACACGACTATGCATTCTGCCGATAGCAAATAGTGCCTGAGCTTAGTACATGAAAAGTACAAGCACAAGCATAATCGCTCCACCGAAGAATATCTTGTTTCGGCCTCTAAAAATCTTCTGCTGACGTAGTATACCACTCGTTCTTTCCCTTCAAACTCCTGTACCAACGCCGATCCAATAGCCTGCTCGTCAGCCGATAAATATAACTTGAACGGCTTACCAGGCTGTGGCGGGGCTAACACCGGAGGTGAAACCAGATACTGCTTGATATTCTCCAGTGCCTTGCGTTGTTCTTCTCCCCATGTGAACTCTTGGTCGGGCTTTAATTTCAACGCAGGGGTAAAAGCCTGAATACGTCCCGATAGATTGGATATGAATCTTCTGATGAAATTGACCTTGCCGATGAGGGACTGCAGTTCAGTTTTATTTTGTGGGGCCACTACTTTGTTGATGGCGTCTATAGTCTTGCGGCTGACTTCTATCCCACGCTCATGGACCATAAATCCCAAGAATTGTCCGGCCGATACACCAAACGCACACTTATTTGGGTTCATCTTCAGCCCATGTTTCCTTGTGCACTCCAGCACTTCTTGTAAATCGGCCAGATGATCCTGGTGACCTTTTGACTTGACCACGATGTCATCTATATAAATTTCCACAGATGAACCAATGAGTTTGTGGAAGATGTAGTTCATGGCCCGTTGATATGTAGCGCCGGCGTTTTTCAAGCCAAAAGTCATAACCACCCATTCAAATAAACCAAGATGGCCTGGGCACCTAAAAGCCGTTTTCGAAATATCTTCCTCGGCCATTAATATCTGATTGTATCCGGCATTCCCATCCATGAAACTTATGACTTTGTGGCCTGCGGCAGCATCCACCAAGATATCGGCCGTTGGCATCAGATAACCATCCATTGGCGTCGCCTGATTTAAGTTCCTGAAATCGATGCACACACGCAACTTTCCATTCTTCTTGTATACAGGCACAATGTTAGAAATCCATTCGGCGTAGCGGCACTGCCGAATAAATCCTGCCTCAATCAACTTTGTAATCTCGGCCTTTATGTCAGGTAGAATCTTGGGGTTACACCGCCGTGCAGGTTGCTGATACGGCCGATATCCTGATTTTATAGGTAACCGGTGTTCAACAATAGACCGGTCCAGTCCTGGCATCTCGTGGTATTCCCAAGCAAAGCAATCCCTGAAATCTTTCAATAATCTTATCAATTTGCGTTTGTACTCAGAATCCAAATTGGCACTAATGTACGTCGGCCTCGATTTGCTGCTATCCCCCAAATCTACCATCTCTAATAAATCGGCCGACGTGAACCCGTGCCCCAGCTTCCCATCTTCTCGGACGAGCTGATCCATTTATTCTGAATCTTCGGAGCCGACTGCTTGGATCGGCTGTAGACCGAAATCGGACACTCTCAGGAAATCAGTGTCCCAAGTCCTGCCAGATATACACTTGACGTGCTCGCAGCTCCACTGTTGTGTGTCGGCCGCTGCAACGCTGTAGACAGAATCGGCAGCGACTATCTCTGTACTGTCGCCGACCCATTGCACAAGGCATTGATGCATAGTAGATGGGACACAGCAGTTTGCATGTATCCAGTCGCGACCAAGCAGCATATTATAGGACCCTTTGCCATTAATGACGAAGAAAGTAGTAGAGAGGGTCTTACTGTCGATGGTGAGGTCGACGCAGAATGCCCCGCGGGCGGGTGACACGTTGCCTTCGAAGTCCTTCAGCATCATGTCTGTCTTGGTGAGGTCGTCATCGCCCTTGCCCAGCTTGCGGAACATAGCATACGGCATGATGTTAACTGCCGCGCCTCCATCTACCAATAGTCTGGTGACGGGTCTCCCGTTGACATAGCCCTTGAGAAACAGCGCTTTGAGATGCTGCCGTTTTTCTTCTTCTGGTTTCTCGAACATAGCCGTCATCAGCTCTAATACCAGTTGTGCCATTTGTTCTTCTTCTGTTTTTGTCACTTTATCCCGATCGCTCGGCGTCATGAACTCCATCGGCAGTATGAAAACCATATCAATCTCGGCTGCCGATTCTTGGTTATCCGTTTCTTGATCGCTTTTCTTTGGGCGCCAAATTCGAGATTTCACGTTCCTTCTCTCTGGCACCTGTCTCCGTTCTTCTTCTTGATGCTCCCACTGGCGTAGGCGTTGGATCCTTCGCTTTTGGGATCTGGATAGGCCGTCAGGACACCACCTGGGATTCACTGGTTTGGCCGATGGTTTGGCGTGTTCCCAATCTGGTTCCCTTCCTAGGGGATCTTCGTCTGACACCCTATCATCGGCCATCTCTTCCAGCCGATCGTGCGCGCTGATCCTGCCCCCCAGTCCATCTTGTTGGCCGATCTTGCTTTTTGACCTGTTGCACTGGTCAACTCTGCCCCCCAGCCGATCATGCACCGAAACGCGCCGTTCTTCGCGCCGATTTCTGTTGATCGGCTCTGATCCTTTGTCCCTAGAGTGTAGCCTCGGGCGATCGTTGTGGTTTGATCCGTTGCACTCCGGACAGTTATCGGCAGATGGCAATCTGATATCGTTCTCCCAGCAGTGGATGAAGAACGGACATTGCCAGTGATCTTCACGCCGGCGTATCATCTCTTCCTGGTGTTGTGTTTGTTCTTGCTGCCGCCGATATTTACTTAGTAGAAATCGGGAGGTGACAGGCCTGTGTGGTCGTTCTGGCCCACGCATGTTCCTTCTGATTTCTTCCGCCGTGATCTGCCTCCTGGAGTCAACAGCGCCGCCTCTTCTCGCCGATTCTGACGTCAGCACCTTGGTTTGATTTGAGGTTCCTTCAGCGTTGACCGTGTTGGCCGGGAAGTGATGTTGATCTATCTTCATCGGGTTTGCCGATCGGCTTAGAGTCTCAAACTTGAGCCGCCCCTGTTCAATGGCCGATTGTATCTGCTGGCGGAAGACTTTACATTCATTGGTGTCATGAGAAGTAATGTTGTGCCACTTGCAGTATTTCATCTTCTTAAGTTGATCGGCCGTAGGGATGGTGTGATGTTGTGACAGCTTAATCTGCCCCTCCTGAAGCAGTAGATCAAAAATTTTATCGGCCTTTGTCGTGTCAAAGCCGAATGTCTCTGGCTCCTTTTTGCCAAAGGGGCAGGATATTGGTTTTTCCCTTTTACCCATTCCGCCAGGCCGATTTCTTCCTCCGCGTCAGATTCAGATCCCTCCAAGTATGCCACCTTCTTCTGGAAGCTCCTCCGCTGTTCAAACGGTCGGACCTCCTGCCCTGACAATCGATGGACGATCTGACTCAGGCTCTCAAACTCTTGGGCAGCATATCTCTCTCTGATTTGCGGTAAGAGGCCCTGGAAAGCGATATTGGCCAACTGTGCATCGGTCAGAGCCAGACTGTAGCACTTGTTCTTGATTTCCCTGAACCTCTGTATGTACCCTGTCACCGGTTCATCGCTCCTCTGCCTGAGGCTGGTTAAATCCGAAATCTTCATCTCGAGTACTCCTGCATAGAAGTACTTGTGGAATTGTTTCTCCAGATCGGCCCACGTGACGATAGAATTTGGCGGTAAAGTGGTGAACCACTGGAAGGCCGATCCGGATAGAGATGATGAAAATAACTGTACCCTCAGAGTGCCTTGCGTGGCAGCTTCTCCGCACTGGATGATGAATCTGTTGATGTGCTCCACAGTGGATGTGTCATCCGTCCCTGAGAACTTGGTGAAATCAGGAACCTTGTAACGGTGCGGGAACAGCAACGAGTCATAGGCCGATGGATACGGCGTTTTATAAGTATAGGTTTGAACTTTCGGCTTCAGTCCAAACTGATTTTAGATTACTTCTGCTATTTTTGCCGTCCAGTCCACCTGCTGCTGATGAATAGTTGTTCGCGGTGCGGGCACGTGTTGAAGGGCTGGTTCGGCCAGGTGATGAATCGGTGAAGTTTGCTGAGCGGCCGATAACTGCTGGCGAAACGCGTCCGCACCCCCTTCGTACGTCGTTGCTGGCACCGTGCCTCTGAATGCTTCCACAGTGCTTGCCCCCCTGCCGATTTCTAGTAAAATCGGCTGGTACTGGGAGACCGTCGGCCGGGCGGCCGATTGGTACGGCACCTTGAACGGATAAGCGCCATGCCCGTTCGCTGGCTCGGGAAAATACGCCGTGGCTGACGCCCCCCAAGGCACTGAGCTCGTAGGTAGTGTTTGCATAGAAGCCATTTGAACGGGTTGAAGCGGCGCTCGCGATGGGAGACAAGGTGCACCGCTGTATCTTGGAGACGCCGGAAGTGGTGGAGAGTTGTATCCCTCGCGCTGCGTCAATATCGGCTGGGAAGCCGATTGGGATGTGTACGGTAAGCTTCTGGCCGGCAGAGTAGTTGGAGGGGCATATGCCGGTCCCTGATAACCTTGAACGGCTCCGCTGGCCACCGAGGATTGATCAATGAATGCTTGATACACGGACTGTTGAATCATCTCTGACATCTTGCCCGAGTCTTCAGCAATGGTGATGTGGCGAGGCGCTGGGATAGGAGCCTTCTTGACTGCTTCCCCGCTTCTGGTACGGCTGAACGACTGGAGGTACATCTTCTTGTAATCTTCCAGATGTTTGGCCAATTCCTCCCTTTGGTCGTCCTTGAGATCAGCTTCTGTGACCCCAATGATGTTGCTGTCAGAGATTCCTGCGCTGTTCGACATATCAGGTCTTGGATGGTCCCACTGGGCGTGCCAAAAGTGTGTTGGCGCTAAAATCGGCCAGATAGGAATCGGCCGATGGGTCTTCAGCGTCGGACACACGACCCGGGAGAATCTGCTTAGCTCCTGTTCGGGTTATCGCCCTGGTGCGGTTACCTCTATCGGCCGATTCCTTACTGTAGCTCTCAGATCTGCCGCATCGGCCAATCTTCTTCTCCTGACGCCGATTCAAGACGTGTCAAAATCTGGCGTCAACAGGTGTAGAGTGTGGGCCATCTCCCATCCCTTATCCTAGAATATGTACACCATTTGCGCAGTCCCGAGGCTCCGGGTCTGACAAGCCCCCGAGCTGTTCATGGTTGAGTATTGCAGCCTTCCGAGTACTTCTGAAAGCGTCTTCAATTTCCTCCAAACTTTATCTTGAAGGTGTCTTCCGAGTACTTTTTTGGCTACATCGAGGCTGTGAGGTGCTCATGCTCTGAATAGTTTTCAAGTTTGATGCGATGAAACTCGCACTCCATATGGAGTAGCCCCCGAGCCTTAGGTTGAATCGAAGAATCAGGTTAAGGGTCAACTTAGTCTTGAATCTTTCGTCCTTATCTTCCAAAAATTTATAAGCCGTTGATGACACGTGTCCCGCAGCCCCTGAGCCTTGAATCCAAATCCCAAGGTCTGGAAAAAAAGATCCAAAGAGTCGTGGCATGGATTGTGTAAAAAATTAAGAATTTGACTTGATGGTTAAAATGGGAAAATTAGTTCAGAATTTTGAAAAACCCCTTTTTCGGAATGAGATCGCTGAAAAATGATTAACCAAATAACTTCCCCCCAAAGAAGCCTAAATTACCACTCAAATCAAATCTTGTCCCGAGAAAATCTCTTCAGCTTCCGCATAGTGATACGCCGAGTTGTTTCTTGCACCCAGCCCCGAACATGGGAGCTAGATGAGTCGTCGAAGGTATGCCGAGTAGCCTTGTTGCGCCCAGCCCCCGAGCATGGGAACTAAACGAGTCGCAGAAGGTACGCCGAGTAGCGTAGGTACCAGCCGAGTCAGAGGAGATACGCCAAATGGTCGGCGGCACCAGCCCCCGAGCCTGAGGGTCGGCCGAGTCGCTGCTAGCACGCCAAGTAGTCTATGCCCATGAAGCGATGGCCAAGTAAGGCAGCTCTCAAGAGCATACCTCACCCAGCGGCATGGTCCAGGTCGGTCCCCTGCAAGGTAAACAAAAAAATATGTTGTAACAGTATACATGATATCAAGTTGGGAGCGAATCCCAACATTGTAAAATGCATGTAAAATTTTTCATGTCTTGCTCTTGCTAGGTCACATAATTTCCCCGGGTAGGTAGCCTATTACGTTTAAGCACTTGATCCCTGATAGCATAGCGTAGAGAGCTTGGCCGCATGCACGCGTAGGAACATAGGCGTACAGAAGAGTCGAGGTCTCACGGATTAAAGTGTGCACTACCCGGGTATTTTAGCGATCGTTAAGAGAAAACTAGAGCAGTTGGCGCTGCGCGAAAAAAGAGAACGCTCGTGGAGCACATATTATACACCCGTTAGGTGTAGGCCCGACTACAAGCTCGAAGCTGCATGAGTAGTCGGAACGCAATTATGGCGTGGCCGCGGAGGCACGTGGTTAATATCCAGAGATGTAAAGGATATTTAGAAAAATATTAAAGCATGACTTAGTTTGATTCGTGGGCGATCTTGTCGACGAACGCGTAGTGGTTTTCGACGGAGCCGCGGCGGTTGTTGATGAAGCCCGACTAGTTGGAGTCGATTCCGGCTAGTTATTGATGGTGTAAGCCTGCTCCAGACTAGTTTTGTAGTCAACACAAGTAGTCGAATTAGTCGTCGGTGGGTCACCAAGCGTCCTGGCGAAGTCGAAGTAGTTGTAGCATGATCCTTGCTGGTAGCTTCCGTGTAATAGTCGGAACAGTCGTCTTCGATCTTGAGTAGACGATCCAAGTCCTCCTCCAAAGCGGAGAGGGTCTCAGATCACATGGCCTTCGGGTAAACGATGGCCGTGTTGCATAGCCCGAAAGTTAATCAGGTATGCAGATCCTCAGACCGAATCAGATCCGATCTGAGGAGTCCTAGTGCAACACGAATTGAAGTCGCATAGAAAATGGACTCCTCCTCGAACTCCCTTGCGAGATCAGGGAGCAGCGTCTCGTCAAGGTTGTCGATGAACTCGTCGAGATCGCTGCGTTAGCTTGCCACAGATGCCTCCGGCTTCATGTCATCGACGAGGTGCCCATGAAAGCTGCTCGTGCCGTCAGCGACGCAGACCCACGAGCCGAAGATAAAAGTTGTACCCTTGTCGAGCACGGCGTTGGTGAAGTTGAACGTTGCCATCGAGTTCTCCTGGGGATCGTCGATGATCACCCCTACCAGACACGCCAGCTGTCAGTGTTTAACCGCCAAGCCCACCGAGGGATACCCCCGAGGTGGTAGGTTGTAGGTAGGGTGTCGCCGTGATCAGGAACTCGAAGGTGCAAGGAACACAAGATTGAGACCGTTTCGGGCCGCCGAGAGCGTAATACCTTACGTCCTGTGTGTTGATCTATATTGCCTTATAGGTTGAATGGTTTGGAGGGGGTCCCTGCCCGCCCTTATATAGTTTGTGAGGACTGGGTGACATAAAAATCCTAGCTCGATACTAGCTTAGGAGTCCTACCCAAGTACTACTCAAGTAATTTCCTTCTGTCCCGACTAGTCCTACTCCTGTACGAATAGTTACAACTGGTGTAGGGTGTGGGCTATATCACATCCCTTATCCTAGAATATGTACGCCGTGTGCGCAGTTCCGTGGCTTCGGGTCTGACACGTGACACCTCCCCATTGCACCTCAAGGTCGGTTCCAGGTGAATAGAGCTAAATCGCCTGCTGTGCACCCATGGGACAAAGCTATAAATATGAAGGGAGGGGCTCCTAAAGAAGACACACCTCAAGTTGCTCTCTCTCAAGTTTCTCTCTTGCTTAGTCCATAGACTAGTGGAGTTTATGCTGAAGTAGCTCTTCTTCGGGTTACCGAGGTTGCCTAGGAGTATTCGGTATGGGTTTAGCTCTTTCTCTCCTTTGTAATTCTCGAATATCTTTAATAGAGTTATCTTCTAGATTTATATACTTGCATAGTTTATCTTCTGCGGTGTCAGACATGTATGCTATGATTAGTTTATATTCATACCTTATACCTTGCATGATTAGAAGAGTAAATCTAGTGCCACGGCAACGGTTCCAATATCCGTATATGTTTGCTCTAGTATGATGTCTGTCCATCCGGAGGGTGGGGGCTCCGCGCGGGATACTAGAGTATCGCTCATTAATGTAAACATGGTGTCTGGGTTAATTAGTGTTGCCACATGCAGTCCTATCCTATGGTTTGATTAGGTAGGCAGTAGGTGGTGACAGCCCTGTCCGTCCGGCGTAACCCTCCCCATTTGAGTAGTGGCTGTAGGAGGTTTATAAAATAGCCAAGTTGTCTGGTGGCTACTTTGTCAGTCATGTGCGGTTCTCCCGGTAGTGCCTGGGAGCCTAGAGCTGAGGATAATCATGTGTATGTGTATGAGTGTATAGTATGAGTTGTATAAGATAGAAGTACATAAGTCCCGAGTAGTTTTCTTCTTCTTTTCTCCCTGCCTATGCCTTTGCTTGTGTTTGACTTGAGTAACTTGTGTGCCACACTACCTCATTATCCATATATTATCTTACCCCTGTTTATGCAATCGAATATTCAACCAAGAACTGATCATCAACTTACCTATTCTATAACCGCCGCCTTCCCTGCGTAAATATAAATACGACACCCGAGATTACTCACGGGTAAATGCTACAATGGTATTCCGTGTGCTTGCGGATTTATATGTGACTTAAGAATTACCGCAGACGTTTCTGGTGCCGTCGCTGGGTATTAACAATCCTGGTGATGATGGTAAGATACGCCAACATCATATCTTTTCAGAACATAAATATAAAAGAAAAGAAAAATCTTTTGCGTAATATATTTAAAGATTTTACATATTTAATAGGATTATGTGTTATTATTTTTGGACCAGCAATGTACAATTTTGTCACGGTGATAAATTGTCCTTAGAGTTTCTAAAAGAATATCTAGACAGGTGATTGAGTGGGTACCACCAGAAGTAATATTCATAATTTAGTTTTAAGTTTGCATTGAAACCTTAATGAGTAGTGAATGTATTCTCTTTAGTTTTCATCATATACAAATCTTTTTTTGTTTTCTGTATTCTCCAATCTAAAAGTACGATGACCCTATTGCATATTGCATGTATGCTCCCATATTTTCTTACGTCTTCTACACCTTTTTTTCTAGCACGAATCGTCTGCCCAGTTTAACAAATTTACTATTGTGATAGGCTCTTCTCCTTTGTGCCCGTCATCTCTCTCTTAGAAACGTGCACCTCCCCCCTATTTTTGCTCCCAAGTAGCTTTTCCGGCTACCCTCATCAAAGATGAATTCTTGATTGTGTTTTAGATTGCTATATGGAGGGATGTGCATGACAAATAAACCTAATCGTTTTGTGGGCAGAGCCGGGCTCGGGTTGGATAAATAAAAAGCTTAATTTATTTTAGGCTCAAAATCAACTATTTCGGGCCCAACTCAAGGAGAGCATGGGTTCGGACCGGATCGCCCACTATTCTTCAATGAGAAAATAAATTAATGAATTGTTTCATATCACGATACTATTGTACCCCTAATCTCCATATACTCGTTATTGCTGCACTTTCCAAGTGAAGGGACTGCGCAAATAGCATGGCTATATTTATTCTATTAAGTTTTCAAATTCTTTATTCAAGGTAAATTTAGCTTTTTGTACTAATAAATATTTAATATTTATTTATATATTGTTGATATAGACTATTGTTTAGCTACTTTATATTCCAAAGTCTATGAAAAACAACCGGCTAACTTTCTTTAATTCTATTGTTTTCTTGGACCCATCATGGATATATGATTATGGTTAATTTCATATATTTTTAATCCACTTAATATTCATATACTTTATGAAAATCCTTTAATTATAAATTTTTTTGTAAAATAATAGGGGATGTACCCTCGGGAACCACTCCAATCTCTTTGTAGTTGGTCATCTTCTTCCTTCTAGAAAAAATAATTTATTTATCTATATCTCTCTCTCTCTTTTAGTCTCTCTCAATCTCACTGCCATCATAACTGCTTAATGTGTCTTTCCATTTCTCACGCCTGCTCAACAGATCTTTCTTTGTACCGCCGCCAGGACGACAATCCATGGTATAGTGGAAATCATCAACTCCTTTCACTTTTCACACCCTATTGATTCGATGGGGGCGTTTATACATTGCACTCTTGAGGTAATAATTGTTGTAGGAGTGTTTTCCTTTAACACTTTGTTTGCAACTCCAGCGATACAATGTTGCAATGCAATCATTGGTGAGTTTTATTTTTCACGCTGATCGCTTCTCCTAGAAGCACCATTCAGACATGTGAAGTATTCTTGTTGTTTTGGTTTTGTGATCCAAAGACAGCCGCAGCTTACGAAAGGTGACGTCTTGGCCAATCATCTGATTGGGATCAAATAATCCGAGCTGTTATGATATAGTCCCACTGGGATCAATCGTGGAGATTTCTCTATTTATTTTTCACGGACTAACATGGTAAATTATATGCTCCATAAGTGAATGTCGTGACTTTGTATCACACTTAAGTATTAAAATGATTAATTCATGTGGGATTTTTTTCAAGGAGATGCAGGATGTTGATTTTCTAATAACTTAGCCTACACACAAATCTACTTAATAATATTGATCGATCAGTTTCCTTTCCTTTCTTTAATTCAAACATTTGACCGCACAGCTTATGAAGTCTCTAGTATTGAATTGTTGATGGTTAGTACATTATTCTAACGTGGTCTTATAATAAATCAAAACCATAGATCTTTCTTTTTTTCCAACAAAACATCATGGCAATTTCTAATCCTCGAGAATGAACGCCCTCAACATGGTGGAGAGCATTGCTATAACCACCTACAAAGCAAAAGGGTTATGGGAGAAGCAGTGCTCGCAAAAATTAATACTTGCAGGTTAAAAATGTCGCCACATTCATTCTAATATGCTAGAAATTCTCATGTTATTTGGTGAGATAGAGAAAAATCTACACCATTTATTGTCAGGGACCAAATGATAACTCTATTTGATTGGGTGGGATGAAAAGAATAAACGCCTCGTTGCACGAAAGTAATGATGGTGCATAGCAAATTGTGTGTGGACATGTGTTACCATGTGACAGTGTGCTTGGCAAGTTTTTGAGTATATGTGCTTGCCAAATTAATTTTTCATGACATATGGTAATTAATAGCCGAATATGGATGGCATGTATCAGTGATCGGCTCCTATCCGTATTGAAATCAGCTTTAGCTTTCTTTTTTTAATTTCAAGTTTAGATATATTTAGTAGTTGTATTCGATATGAATTTTTTGGTTTACTCTAGACTGTTAGATCTTCATAAAATTCAATGGTGTAAATCTTTTTCTTTTTTTATTAATGCGGGAATTGTCGGTATTTTACCGGCAATCCTACCTAGGGATACCCTAAGGTAGTAGACTTGTAGGCAGGGTGTCGCCGAGATCAGAAACTCCAAGGTGCAAGCAACACAAGGTTTAGACAGGTTCGGGCCGCGTGTTGCGTAATACCCTACGTCCTATGTGGTAATTTGTATTGTCTTGGATTGGTTATCCTTTGGATGGGGTACCTGCTCGCCCTTATATACTCTGGGGGAACAGGGTTATAGGTATCCTAGTCCAGTACGAGCTTAGAGTCCTACCCGAGTACTATTCGGGTACTTTCTTTTTGTACCGACTAGTTCTACTCGAGTCCGAGTTCATTACATCAGATACAATACAAGGTATGAGACATGTCTCATCCCTTATTCTAGAATTATCTATAATATGTGAGCAGTCCCGTGGTACCGGATCTGATAGAAATTTTTAGGTATACTTAGTAGTCGTATTTAATATGGATTCCTTGGATTTTTTAATTATTTAATTCTAAAATTAGCTATTTATTAATCATATTTTATATGGACTCTTGAGTTAGTTTCGACCGTTACATCTTTATAAAATCCAACAATGTAAATTCTTCTCTTTTTTAGATTTCTAAACCCTCTAGACGAACGCGACGACTTCTTTCACTTTCTTATTAATATAATAGATAGTAATGTTTCTTTTGAGAGGAAGTAACGGATGGTACTGTCTGAAGAAGGGGAATGAAGCATCTCCCAGGTCGAACATGGGCTGGTGACTGGCCAGGATCGATCATTGAGTGGGCTTGCAGAAGCAAGCTGGCCTTAAGTTGGTATCGATTAAGTTGGAGGAGCTGCTGAGTCGTGTGTTAGTGATGATCCTGGAAACCACCTGATGACGATGGCATAAACACGGCCTACATCGCCGCGGAGCTGGTGAACTGTGTTGTAAAACGATGGGCGTTGGTCCTGTTTTTGCAATGCAATATGTCGTGCCCTGGAATTCTAAAAAAAATAAAGTCTTAAGGGGCTAAAAGGTTTTTCTAGATGAGCTAATACACTACTGCAAAGACGATGGGCGTAGGTGCGCCTCCATTTTTTTCAAACACGGTCTAAAAGGTAGCTCGCTCATAAAAAAAAGCGGGGTTACCGTAGCTTTCGATCCGCCCCTAATAAGCATTTGCGACCATAGGATGAACCGCCTATAAATGAGGCCATCTTCAAGGGTGGGCAATGGAATGCCGTAAAAATGATCATTTTCAAGGGGGGCTCACCCTATCGCCCGCCCTGAAAATGACAACCATTTCTAGAAGCGGGAGATTGCATCATCTGCTCCTAAAAATGATTTTCGGGAACGGATGATGGCATGACATGACCCTACAAATGGTTCCACATAAATAAATTCATAACTTTTTCATATACCTTCAGATGAAGTCAAACTCTATATCTAACCTTTTTCATTTAAGGTCATTTAATAGTTAAAAAATATTATAAATTCTCTAATTTTAAAATCTAGAAGTTTTAATTTGTTTCAAACAACCTCATATGTAGAGTAGCTCCATATCAAAGTTATAGTTGTAAAATCTAAAATTTAATTATTTATACATTATTTATTTAAAACCGATCACAAGATCATTTAGTTATAGTTATGCCCTACACATAACTATGACTATGGATATGGATAGTCATTTATATATACACTAGACTACATAGTTAGATTGAAGTATTATACTACATAGTTAGATTGAACTATTATACTTATAGATAGATTTATATATACATACACTATCTATCATATTGGGCGCGAAGGTCTGGATACCTACGATTGAATTGTTGTACTCTATAGTACTTGTGTTGTACTATATAGTATGAATGAAGTATATATGAATGTGAAAGCAATGTATTTTGATTGTGTATATTGACCATTTGAAAAACACTTGAGATATGTGAAATATATCTTGTGTGAGAATATACAGATATATGCTTATATTTTCAAAGAAAAGAATAAAAATAAAAATAAATAGATTATTATAGGTGCGGGTGATGGCGTCACCCGCTCCTTGAAATAATTTCTAGAAACGTATGATGGCGTCATCCGGTCCAACAAATCGATTTCAGAGTTAATAAGAAAACAGTATACCTCATAGAGTTATTAGTGTGTGTAGTGTGTTGTAGAGGAGGTTACGCGCGAGGTTTGAGCTAAGTGGTTTGAACCCCGCTTTAACGCAAGTGTGCATATTTCGTCAAAAAAATTATACCTCTATAGTAGAGGGGTTTGTGGTGGTGACCCGTTGCCTAGGATATTTTTTCTTTTTTATTTTGTTGTGTTTAATTTTTTTCTAATTTTTTTATTTTCTGAAAATTGATTTGTAGGCGATGGTCATGGCCTCACCCTGTACATAAAAATCATAAATATATTTTTATCCGACCGTAAAAATATTTTTTTATAGTGATAATTATACAGTACGACGTGTCACACATATAGTGTAGGGACAAAGAATGGTACGTAAAATCCAGCTAGCTAATTAATCATTCTTGTTTATTAATTACGTATGCAGTAGAGAGACAATAATTGGCACATACATAGAGTAGCTAGTCGGCATATATATGATGCATGCTTTGGCTTGAGAAGGAAGGAAGAGACAAGAGGTACTACTGGCTACAATGTTAGAAGTAGCGCTAGGCTAGGAAGTAGTGCTTGCTAACCAATGAGTATTTGGTCAATTTGACTGTGTTGTGTTGAGTGAGAGTGAGGCTAGCCTGGCCAACCAGCTGCCTCTGCCTGCAAATGTGCACTGCATTTACTCCCCGGCCGGCCAACTGTGCATTGGAGGAGCATGCAGCAACCAGCCAGAGAGACGCCTGCCTGACTATGGAGGCAGCAGGCATATGGTCATTGGGTTGGTGGTGGAGTGCATGCAGATCCAGCAGCGGTCATTGGGCGCACCTTAACTAGTATACGGATGCAGGGATTAATTAGCTAGTTAACGTGCAGTGCAGAAGCTGCATGCGTGCCCTAGGTACATCGATCAATAAAGCGAGCATTTCAATTGGAGAATAAGCCGTCCCAACCAAAAAACTATGCAGTATTGTCTATGACACCATTTAAGAAACTATAGTTCTTAATGCATAACTTGTAATTGTGATTACAAAATAAATTCCTCCAACGATATTTCTCCTCTCTCTACCAATTATCTTCCTTCCCACTCTTTAATTCTATCTTGATATCTGTGATATATATTCCAATGGGTATTGTGTAATTTCTTAGACTTTATTTTTTTGCAAGAAATCATTTCTTGCATGAGACCTAGTTTTTTGGTCTTTTCCTCTCTCTCCTCTTTAATTGTATTGCCAAATCAGCAAAACATCCTACATGGCATCATATTAAATGCTATGAAAACCATTCTAGTCACTGCATTGGGACTGCCCTAATGTACTTTGATCCACTACTAACTACTGTACTAAGAGCCTGTGTTGCCTGTGTTTGGAGGAGCTAAAGTTTAGCACTGTATTTGGAGGAGCTAAAGTTTAGTGCTAAACTTTAGCAACTTTAGCACATACTCCCTCCGTCCTAATATATAAGGCGTAACCACTTTTTACTCAGTCCCATAATATAAGACGCGCTTTCTCTATACGCACGTACATCGATACAGTAATACTAGTGTTGATATGTTGATAGTGAGAATTAAATACATTTCTTGGTATTTGAACCACAGGTGGTTACGCCTTATACTGGGACTAAGGGAGTATTAGCACTTATACATAAGGGTTGTTTGGATCCAGAGACTAATTTTTAGTCCGGATCACATCAGATGTTTAGATGCCAATTAAGAGGACTCAACATGAGCTAACTATAAAACTAATTGCATAAATGAAGATTAATTCACGAGATGAATCTATTAAACCTGATTAATCTATCATTAGCACATGTTTATTGTAGCACAACATTGCCAAATTATGAACTAATTAGGCTTAATGGATTCATCTCGTGAATTAGCCTCCATTTATGCAATTGGTTTTGTAATTAGTCTGCATGTAATACATCTAATTGGTGTCCAAACATCTGATGTGACGGGACTAAGTCCCGGGGATCCAAACGGCCCCATATGCTAAAATTTTTGAGTCTTTGTTAAAGTTAGCCCACCCCGTTAGCACTCCCGATTGGATAAGCTAGTGCTATAGTTTAGCACTTTTATCTATTAGCATTTGGATCCAAACAGGACCTAGGATGATATGGTCTTGCAAAAATAATCTAGTTACCACTGTTACTCAAATATAATGCTGCCTGCCTCCTTTGACGGCAGGCAGTGAAGCGGATTAATATTCCTTTGTATGATACATATATATCTACTACATGTAATAAAATATAGGTATAAATGGTACTAGGAAGACGTTGAAATCCTTTGGAGCATGCCAATTGGAGTATGATGAATGGGGGACTAGCAAAAGCAAAGCAATAATCTCCTTCTGGGTTCGGAAGCAGAAGAACCTAGTAGGAGTAGATGCTACTGTAGTATACTGCTGCAGTGGTCAGTCAGTACTACTAGAGAGCAGAGCAGAGCTGCCTACCCAGGCATGCCTGCATTTACTCGCCTGCAGCAGCTAGTAGTAGGATCGATCGGGTACCTGCATCGGCATGGCACTGCATTGCCATTAAGGCCGGCGCGTGCGTGGATCGTACTCCTGTCTCTCTCTCTCCCCCCGTGTAGATAGAGCAAGAGCAGTCCGCCAGTCCGTTTAGAGCTAGCAGTGCAGTGCAGCAGGTCCATCATGGAGTATCAAATCTAGCCAACCCATGGATCGATCGCATCCATGGCGCGCGGCCGGCATTGCATTTACTCGGCCATGTGATCGTCTACTTACTCCGGCGGGCTGACGGCCGGGATGCCGCCGATGCAATGCAAGTCCGGCGCGGCGGCGGCACGGCCGGGCGGGGTCCATGCATCCAGCGCCAATAAGTCCACGAGCCAGCCGAATGAATTGAAGCAGGGCATTTACGACCATAAATCAAATCCACCGTCCGTCGTCTCCATCAGCAAACCTACTATCTATCGATTGATATTATACACACACACGCTATATGCTATTCCTTCCGTCCTAATATATAAGGCGTAACCACTTTTTATTCAAATCTTACAATATAAGACGCTCTCTCTATATGCACGTACATCGATGTAGTAATAATACTATAGTGTTGATAGAGAGAATTAAATACATTCAAACTAGAGGTAGTTATATCTTATATACTGGGTCGGAGGGAGCAGCAGGAGCAGCTCCTTCTCAGTCAGCATGCAGTTCTATTCAGTCCACACCTGCTTGCATAGCTAGCTAGCTAGCCATTAGAGATAGACATATATATATATATAAACATATTATCTATATATATACAATCTCCTCCATTGCTAGCTCCAAATTATTGTTACACCACGGCGCACACCACTAGCAGAAAGGACATGAGGCAGCAGGAAGAGATGCCGCACCTCATCAGCTGCAGCTTGTTGCTGCTCGTGCTGCTGGCCCCTACCAATTGCAGCGCGAGCGCGAGGGCGGCCGCAGGTGTATCATCGATATCTTCTGCTGCTGCTGCTGCCAACACCACCACCAGGAGCAAGAACAAGCCGCAGGCGGCTGCCCTCATCGTCTTCGGCGACTCCATCGTCGACCCTGGCAACAACAACGACATCAACACCATCATCAAGGCCGACTTCCCTCCCTACGGCGACGACTTCCTCAACCACCGACCCACCGGACGCTTCTGCAACGGAAGGATACCCACGGACTTCATCGGTATATACTATGTCTTTTCTTTCTTTTTATAGCTAGCGATAGCGAGTAGTGCATGCCAAGCTAGTTATTTATATATATATATATATATATATATATATATATATATATATATATATATATATATATATATATATATATATATAAACATGCATGTGCTGCCGTGCTAGAGAGCTACCTGTTCCGTCATTTTGGGAAACAGAGAACCAATCAAGGCAGAAAATTAAATGAGAATTCATTCATTCCTGCAATGCAAATATGCAATGCACGCAGCGTCCCGGCTGGGCCTCAAGGACCTCCTTCCGCCCTACCTCTCCCCTCAGCCGCTTGACAAGCCCGACCTCATCACCGGCGTCAGCTTCGCCTCCGGCGGCACCGGCTTCGACCCGCTCACGCCCAAGCTCGCCTCCGTCATCTCTCTGCCCGACCAGCTCGCCATGTTCCGCGAGTACCTGGGCAAGGTGCGAGCCGCCGCCGGGGACGCCAAGGCCGCCGAGATCCTCTCCCGGGGCGTCTTCGCCATCTGCGCCGGCAGCGACGACGTGGCCAACACCTACTTCACCATGCGCGCGCGCAGCAACTACGACCACGCGTCGTACGCGCGCCTCCTCGTGCAGCACGCCTCGTCCTTCGTCGAGGACCTCATCCACGCCGGCGCCCGCCGCGTCGCCTTCATCGGCATCCCGCCCATCGGCTGCGTGCCGTCGCAGCGCACCATGTCCGGCGGCCTGGAGCGCGGCTGCTCCCAGGGCCACAACGAGGTTGCCGTCGCCTACAACGCTGGCATGGTCAGGGAGTTGGCGGCGCTCCGGAAAAAGTACCCCGGCACGCTACTCGTCTTCATGGACATCTACGGCTTCCTCTACGACATGATGATGCACCCGCGCAGCTACGGCTTCACGCAGGCCACCAAGGGATGCTGCGGCACGGGCCTCCTGGAGGTTTCCGTCCTCTGCAACGGCGTCACCTCCGCCGTCTGCGACGACGTCGGCGACTACCTCTTCTGGGACAGCTACCACCCGACGGAGAAGGCCTACAAGATCCTCGCCGACTTCGTCTACGACAACTACGTCAAGCTCATCATCTGATATTCTGATGCTGCATGATGATGGATTATATATTATTATTCCATTTATGAAAGGGAATTATTCCTTCCTTCCTTCATTCTCGATCTCTACCGGCCGGACCTCTATCTGCTGCCTCTGATTTCTTTCTTTCTTTCTTTCTTTCTTTCTTTCTCCATTTGTTTTATTATTATTACTGCTATATATATATATATATATATATATATATATATATATAGTACTCTGCTCTCTCGGTTGTTGATGCATGCGTGATGATCTTCTTCATCATCGCCATCGATACGACCGAGATCTTCATGTTTATTTGCTATATATAGCCGGTCCTTGATTTCCATCTCCTCTGGTCTGTTTCCTAGCTCACTGATGATGATGAATTGTTGTTCTTGCATGTGTGTCAACTGTAGCTACTACTATACTGTATCTATCTAGCTAGCTAGCAAGTACTACAAATCATATATTGTGACCGCCTTTAATACAAAATTTGGACACATGCATCACAATGCAAGCAACAAGCAGTACCTCTCGTGTACTCTGCAGGCCGGCCGGTCCACTGTCCACTTGCCCAGCGCAGAAGAAAGATACATACATATACATGATGGATGCATATATGGTGGCTTCATTCCAGATACATACATGCATGGATCAAAATAAAATTAAGTTGCATATCCTATGTACTACCATGCTATATTTATATTTATATATATAGCTAATTAATATGTTGGAGGGCGATTATGATAATAATATTAATGGAACTCTGACTGCAGACATGCCGCATGCTGTGCAGACAGCAGCTGCTCATCGGTCTGATAGATGCCATCCATGTATGTATGCAGCTACATCTTCACTTCACTTCACTTGTAACTTATGCAGCAGCAACGTCGTCCTTGTTGGCCCCTAAAGCTTCGAAGATGGCAGGCCTGCAACATGCATATATATAATCAGATAACTAAAGTTGGCCGTCGTGTATTAAGTGGCAAATGTATAATTGAAGAGGCAGCAAGGCAATTAACAGCCATGATGTGCATATGGAGTATGTACTTGTCCAATAATCCAAGCAGCAGCATTAATCATGTTTGGACGAGACAAGATGGATGGCAACACACACCGCATGAATGCATGGGAAAGAGAGAGAATAGTAATAGCTGCTCCCTCCGTCTTAGTAGTTTGAGAATTCAAAATTTATCCCAAAATAAGTGTAGTTTTCGCTTTCTAATACAACTCTACCACTATCTCTCTCCCCCTCTACCCCTCCTCGTTTCATGTGCACTCTCTACTTTTTTAACCCTACTTAATTCTCGTGTCCAACTCCTAAAACTATATTTATTTTGGGACGGAGAGAGCAGATGCATGCCATTCATTTGCTATGTAAAGTAGATGGAGGGTCACCAACCGAGTTGTTTCGCATTAACTATGCTCGGGCAAGCAGGCGGTGGCGTCGCGCTCTCGTTCAAGAAGGGCTCCACCTGATTGGGGTTTCCCCAAACAGGGTAACCCTTGATCTTACCCTGTTTTTTTTTTGAGCCAATGCAAATTCTCCATCGATCAGTAACTTAGCAGAAGTATATATACAAATAAATTGATTGATATACCACTACGTATGTGGCTTAAAACTAGAGGCTAGCTACTGCTGCCACAACCAGCAGCAGCAGCAGACTTACAAGAACGTTGAGAGCAGCCAGCGTTGCCATTCCTTCACGTGTCCACTGAAGAAACAAGGAGAATTGCATTGGTAGTGTCAGTAGTTGTGTTGCCAAATAAGACTCATCACAACAACTTGATTATTGGTTGCCACCGTATCCTATGTACCTTGGAGGCTGATGCAATGTGTGGTACAACGACGGCGTTCTTCATGTCAGCCAGTCCAGGTTTCATGTAAGGCTCATCCTGTTGACCATGTAAGGCTGAATTGCTGATGGATGACCAACTGATCATGTGCTATTATATTCATTTCAGGGTGCATTTGGATTATAAGGACTAAATTTTAGTCCTCTCTTTTGATACCGATTAGATGGACTAAATAAAGATTAATTGTAAAACTAATTGTACAAGTCACGGCTAATTATCGAGACGAATCTATTGATGTTAATTAGCCCATGATTAGCATATATTTACTGTAGCACAACATTGGCACATCATGGTCTAATTAGCCTTAATGAATTCATCTCGCGAATTAGTCTCCATTTATACAATTGGTTTAATAATTAGTCTAATTGGTGTCCAAACATCCGATGTGATGGGTTTAAAGTTTTAGTGCTGGTAGGATCACCAGTACCTCAAAGACGTCGAGCCCAACTCGGAACATGGGATTGGCCTTGAGGTGCTCCACCAGGGCAACCTCATCGATCACAGGCCCCCGGCTTGCGTTCACAAGAACCGCCTCCTTCTTCATGATGGCCAGCCTCTCAGGGTTTATGAGATGGTAAGTGGTCTTGTCCAGCACCGGATGCAGACTTATCACATCAGCCTCCCTGAGGACATCCTCCATGGTGGCGGCCCTCTTCCAGGTGACAGGCTGCTCACCGTTGGCTTTGAGGAACTGCCCATATGCTGTGACGAACTTCTCAAGGCGTGTGGCCTGGTAGAGGTCGTAGTAGATGAGGTTCATCTTGAAGCCCTCGATCATCATGCGTGCATACGCGGAGCCGATGCGACCAGCTCCGATGACCCCAACAGTCTGCCCCTTGAGCAGGTTGCCAACGAACCTGCAGCGCGCTATTTGTTCAGTAACCTGCTGCAGCATGCATGTGTACTACTAGCTATAGCTAGCATATATATATATATAATGATGAATGGCAATGGACGATACTGACAGGTGTGGGAGCCATCCCTCGTAGAGGCCAGCCCTCATGAACTGGTCCGCCTCCACGATCCTCCTGGCTGCTGCCAGCGAGAGGGAGGCGGCGAGCTCAGCCGTGGTCTCGGTGAGGACGCCCTGCATGCCATCGCCATGTGGTTTATTTTGCAGTCAGTATATATAGCAGTTGATGGACTGAAACAGCACGGAGATCAGAGATGGATGGTTAGTTGCCGATCGAGCAGCGACATGCCAACATCTATCTCACTACTCACCGGCGTGTTGCCGACGGCGATGCCGTTCCTGTTGGCAGCCTCGACGTCGACGTTGTTGTAGCCCACGGCCATGTTGCTGAAGGCCGTCCCGCCGGCGCGCTTGAGGGCCGAGAAGAGCACCTCCCCCCAGTCCTCGGTGAGCTGCCCGATGACGGCGTCGCAGCGGTCGCCGATGAGCGCCAGGATGTCGTCGACGGAGAGGATGGTCTTGGCCTCGGTGCATATCTATTTCATGATTGATTGCAGTTGCAGAGTGAGTGAGTCGACGGCGATGATGATGAAGAAGAAGAAGAGCAGCAGAGCAATGAAGAAGAAGATTACCTCTAGGCGGCAGTTGTTGTCGGTGAGCAGGCGGATCCACCGCGTTCCCGGCATGGACTTGGTGCTCACCACGCGGTACTTGCCGCTGGGGTTCCACACCTCGATGGAGATGGGCTTCGCCATGGCTGCGCTTCCTCGGTCAAGTCGGTCGGCCAGGAAGAGTGACCTGGCCTACTCTGCCGCGCTTATGAATGATGGCCTGGCCTGGCCTGACTGGGCCCTGCCTTATCGGATGAACGAACGGAAGGTCCAGGTCGGACAGCCAGAGAATTTTCCGCCGCTGCTCGCTTGGCCTCGCCTAAGGGATGGATTATGGATAAGAAAGCAGAGGCCATCCAGGGCTCCATACAGGCCGTCAGCATCGAAGCTGACCACATAGCACTATAGCAGAACTGCAGAAGAAGCACAGCAGCACATCAAGCGAGCAATCTCATTCTCATCAAACAGGTGTGCAGCAGAGAGCAGACAGCTGCCAATTCTCAATCACAGCCATGAAAAGAGAGACCAAAATAATTAAAAAAAACAACAAGCTGCCGATAGATAACCGATTCGAACATACATGACAGTGCCACTCAGTTTAACTTCCATCTAAAACCATAACCACCTAGCTACTACAGTAGGTAGGTTCACCAAACGCAATCACAACCATTACGACCAGATATATAGTAGCAGAACTAGTAGCACTGATAAAGTACTAGCAGAATTTGCAGTGCACACTTCCAAGCTGCACGGAATGAAGCAGCCATCACTCGAGGGCCCACTGGTTGTCCCTGGTGAGCTCCTCTTCCTCGTCAGGGGAGAAGTCGTTCATGATGTGAACGTCTTGCGGATCTCCTCCGGACTCTTGTCCTTGATCATGTCAGCCACCGCCTGGCAGGTCAGGCCCAGCAAACCCTTGATGTTCAGGTAGTTGGCAGCCTGAAAGGCAATCACCGTGTCAGCAACTGCTAGCTAGGCTAAAACAGCAAACTGCCTTTGGCATAGGCAACTTTAATTTGGTCAATTGCTAACAACTGCAGATATTAGCCACATCTCATAGACAGCATGTCAACAATTATATGTGCAGCCTACATTCAGATGACACTACCAAAAGACATATGTTTGGTTCTACTCCAACAAAGAGGGAAATCCATAGAAGAAGCATGGACACTAATACAAGGATATATATATATATATATATATAAATCAATTTCCTCTAATACATACAACCTGACCACAACCTATAGATAGATCTAATAGGGGTTCAAAATCGGGGAGACAGGGGGAAATAAGTCGGGGGCAATAGCGGGGTATACTTGGATAAGGTCGATGAGAGTGGCCTGATCGATCTTGACAAACTCGGCGTCCCAGTTCTTGAGGTCCTCGCCGCCAATAGCGGCGTTGGTGGCTGAGGGGGTGTTGGCATCAGAGGGGGCAGCGACGTTGTTAGACTTGGCGGCGTGGACGTGCTTGTTGCAGTACTCGATGACTATGGAGAGGATCTTGGAGTTGACGTTGGGGAGCGGGATGATGTCGCCGGCGCAGTCATCCTCGATCATGTGGCAGATACTCTGCGACTCCATCGCCACTGCCTCCTCCACCTCGAACTCCACTTTGTCGGAGCTCTTGAGAGCGATCATCTTCTTCTCGCCCTTGCGGACGTCATCGAAACCCTAGCGGCGGCGGCGGTGGCGGCGACGGATGAATCGAACAAGATGGAGATGGATTTGGGGGCAGCCTTACTTTCGCCTGACCTGTCCTCTCGGCTTTTATAAAGGTCAAGTTATTTGAGCCAACCGTCTCATACTACGAGTACAACTCTAATAATATCCTAATATACTACTATACTTACAACTCTAATAAGTCTATGTTTATATTAGGCATAAAAGAGTCCTCTTAGATTTTTTTCTTTCCTTAAAATACAAGTTTTACTTAAAGCATTTCTAACCTATAAACCCCCATACATGGCATATTTTCCTAAAACCTATTGTTCCCAATGCAACATTTCTATCTATAATCCAAGCAATTAATTAGTCACTCAGTTTGGCACTCATATCTACCGATTATCTTTCTTTCTCACCTATAGTATCACGTAGACATCACTTTCTTCCATATACTCCCTCTGTCATGTAATATAGGGTATTCTAGAATTTTTATAACAAATTAAGAGGATAAGGAAATGACGCATGTATTCCTATTGAATACCTTCTTTGATTGTTATTTTGCTGATTTCATGGATGGCTAGGAATAATTAGTTTCCAAACAATCGTAAGATGCCTTATATTTGGGTAAAAATTTTGAACTTTACAACGCCTTATATTTCAGGATGGAGGGAGCAGGAGTAGGTGATAGCTTCGGATGCTACCAATGCAATAATACTCTAGCATATAAACTACTCTGGCATACTACTCACCAGCGCTACCATAGTTGTTTTCCCCTTCTTCGCCACCTTCAGCTCTTTATTCAATGACTGTGTTGATGCAAAAAACAGGCAATCGGCTTCCTGCGTGATCCCACACGAGGACCTGGGAGATTTGATTTCCTCCAGCGCAGGCTCCAATTAGTTTCGCGTAGGTGCAAGGTGTGCCAATCAATTTGACCTGAAATTTACAAGGAATAAGGCAACGTCAAATTCTGGAACGTATCGGATAGTGTTCCAAATCGTTCCACAGGTTATATGGGCTAGAGATCCGATATGAATCAGAAAGCAAAGGGTCAGCCAATTCAACTCTAGATCTAATCGGTTGTGCTTGGTGTAATAGATTGAAATAACAAAACTGCATTAAAAGCCGATAGATAACTAAAATCTAAGCTGACTAACCGTGATTAGAGCTGAACTAAACAAAACTAACTGAATTAATCTCGGAAAGAAAAGCTAATATCGATAACTGGTTAATAAAAAGATCGAGAAAGATGCGATACATCGTCAATCAAAGATCTAATTTACCTAGTAAAATGAGGAACTTACTAGCAAGCCGGAGATCGAAGCGACGTAGCCCTGCTGACTAAAAAAACTCGTTGAAGAAAAGAAAAAACTACGAAACTAGGGTTTGGCAAAATCGCCGACAAAGAAGAAGTAATTGTTGTGTTTGATTGATGTCCTCTCTGATTACAAGCCCGCAGGCCAATATTTATAGCCTAAGCTACTCCTAGTCGATTACGACATTACATAAATTGACTAAAAAGAAAATAATCTTTCCAAAATAAAATAACTCACACAAGACTCGAACTCTACATAATATCTTGTTGACGTAAACCATCAACGCCAATCCTGCTCCATCAGCTGTGATGCCATATCGGTCAGTCTTCGCTCCATCAGCTTATTTTTTCCCCCTTGCATAGGCCAGACACGTGCCAAAAAACGGTGTCAACACATGCCCCCAGTTTCGGAATAAAATATGTTTGTTCCAAAATTCTCTCCAATCATGATTGCCTTCCTGATCCCACGCGTGCATCCACAGTATTCAAACAAGTCCTCGCGCTTCGTGCAGGCGGCGCTCCAAAAAACCAATTCTGCCCTTGGGTGCAAAGCTATAAAAGCTCATCCGCCGCACCCCCTTCTTCTTCTCTGCCACTGTCTTCTCTCGAGCATTCTGTCTCCTCAAGAATAAATCTCCATTTTCTTCGGCGAGCGATCTACAGAGCATCCTCCAGTCAAGTTTCCACCATCTTCGGTCGCGGTGGAGCCTTGTTCCAGCGTCTGCGACACACATCTGACCTCCACCAATGGCTTCTCTTGCAAACATCCCCACGGTATCAGATCTTTACTATTTATCTTTTTGCATCTTCCCTTGTTCTTCGCTTTCGCTTCTATATCATAGAACTTTATTCACATCTATAGGACCTTAGAGATAGAATCACCATCCCAATAGAAGATAGGCCAGGACTCATTTGCTTAGGCCCCATGGGAGACCCAGATCCCACATATTTGATCAATCTAGAAACCGGCTGAATCCCCTTCAAGAACTCCAATGTCGATATTCAAGACTGGAACAATGCATTCAGATCCTGGCCGAGTGTAACCCCAGGGTGGAGGAACTAATACCGTAGGATGGCTGCCTCAAAGAGAACACTCTGGGATGAGGATGAGATCGGCCAATGCATTAATCTTTCCCTGTAAAATATGGCCAGAAACAAATCTATGCTTATTGCAGCCTCACACTTTTAGTCATATACTCTCAATGCCTTCCTGTTTGGCCACGGTCTGATGACCCCCACTCTAGCCGATGTCCTCATGCTGACAGGCCTCAACATCCCGGCCCTAGATTCTGCCTTTACTCTCTTGGCCAAGACCTCCCACAAGCTGAACACAAAGAACATTGGTGGCTGGAAAGGTTACATCGACCGTCATGCACGGACAGGGTCAATAAGTGACAAAGAGCACACAACCTTCTTGAACATGTGGCTAGAGAAATTTATCTTCTGTGGAAAGACCGCCGGCCCGAATACAACTATGCAAGCAATAGCCAAATCCCTGGCTACAAAACACTTGATCCCTCTAGGTAAACACCTCTTAGGTTCAGTCTAGTCCTTACTGCATCAAGTTTCCATCAGACTATCGGCTGGACAACCAATTGGAAATCTTGGTGGGCCTTGGTGGTTCATCAACCTGTGGCTGAATCTGTATATGCGCAACGTCCTGGGTCATGATCTCACACTCATGTGCTTCCCATCGGATTATGCTGAAGATGAGGAGCCCACCACACGCCGATGCATGTCTTATGGCGAGGCAGCATCGGCATTCCCATGTGACAAACTGGTCCCTTCAGAACTAGCCACTTTCTTCAGATGCTTCTACAATGGCTTTACCGAAGAAATAACCATCTGGTATGCTTACCATGGCAGGATTGGCACGTTTGAACTGCCCACAAAGTTCTGCTTTGAATTGATCGGCACTGAATCCAACAGTGTGATAAACATTGGTGAGGCAATTACCCCAGGGATTCTTCCTGTCAACTTCTTCGGCAGAAGAAACTAGCAACCATCATACGAGTTTTACTATCCATCGATAGCAGCTCGTCAGCTCGGCTTCAGCCAACTATCAGCCCAACTCTTCTTCGCCGGTCTAATCAAACCAAGAGAGGTTGTCAAGACCGCCTTGGAATATGATTCGCTAAAGAACTTAGCGCCCAACGTTGAAACCGTCGATCTGGAAGGCTGGACCATCAGCTCCTTTACCACTAAACCTTTAAAAAAGTGGTGGTCAAAATGGTGCCTTCATCTTTTCTGCACATCGGCCAGGACATATTGCCAGAAGTTCGACCCTGACTTCACCATCCCGGATGACGAGGTAATTCATTCTCCCCTTATTCCATAAACATTGTTATACCGGAGCATTACCTGATATATTCCATTCATTACTTCCAGGATGTAGAAGTTACTCCTCCGAATACCAGCAGCACCAATCGGCCAATAGACTATGCTCCTCCATCGGAAACACCATATATCGGTCGTAGCGTCCCATCCCTTAAGGACGTAGCTGAAGGACGAGTCTCCAAACGTAAAGAGAAAACCGTCAAGGTGACTTCGCGCAAAAGATTGGCCAAGGGGTCTTCTTCATCGGTTCAACCAGCCGATCCAGCGGTGGCGGCACAATTGTTGGTTGCATCCTTCCAGGTAAACTGCTTGATCCGATCACAACTTGGGTTAGTAACCGCTTACAATGCTTACATCGTGAAAACCTACCCATCAGACACACACTCCAACAGTGCAAGCACCATCGGCACTAACGCCATCGGCTCCAACGCCTTTCCCAGCGGTTACATCATCGGCTCCAGACCCTGTTGCATCAGTTCTTCCAAAGATAGCCGATCCACCACCATCAGTAGTCCTAATGTCAAGTCCTATCCCGGCAACTTCAGGTCTTCCTCTTCCGATGACTGAACCATCGACAGTACCATCATCCGTATTATCAGAGGTATCTCAATCCCTTCATGCTTCGTTTATCCCATAAAATATCCCAGTGCAATAGTATGTGTCTATAATTATCCTGGCATATTTATCAGGCAATAGCTGTCGCTGCTCAACAACAATCCCGAGAAGTTGCTGCATCGGCCCATACCGTCCTGTCCTCAGAAGAGGAAGAAAGCAAAATTCAAGAAGCCGGTGCCGACACCGCTCCCAGGACAGATCCAACACCTCCTGTTGATCCGACAGAGCAACATCCTTCTCCAATTCTTGAGACAACGGTCCCTACTCAATTTGAAGAAGTTAATCTAAAATAAGTAAATACCTTGCAATCCCTATTTATTCATCATTATAGCATTATTATTAACTTAATCCATTTACGCTGGCTCAGGACACTCCAGATAGCAGCCTCTTCTCGTATCAAATTGGGGACCTCCGTAGCACTGGGAGAAGCATCCGATGAAGTCACGGCACGGCTTCAAGATATCCTTCAACTGCTGAATCAAGTTATTGGCCTGCTGGTTCAAGATGCAGAAGGCGTGAGAGAAGCCTTTCGCAATTTAAAGGGTCAACTCCCAGCCGATGTCGAAGCTGCTTTGCTCCCAGCTGCTTTTATAGAAGGACAGCAGTTCAAAGTTCTCCAAGCTAAGCAACGCTTGTCTGATCGTGCCTCCTAAGTAGAACTGGCCGTTCACATCGGCTATTCGGCTGGCTCAATCAATGCTTTGGAAGACATTGTCTTGTGGATACGCTGCTGAGTGTGATTGTTGCAGCGGAGGCTGAGGCCGATAAGCAACAGGTTGATGAGCCACCACCTGTGGCTGATAAACCATGTGTTGCATTAGATGATTAGTCGTTGACTGAGGAGCAGATGTGCCTGGTTGGTAACCATCAGCCTGCTACTGATACGGGACCATCGGCTGAGGAACCGATGCATGTGTCTGGGGCCACCTGGCTGCTGCTGAAGAGTTGGTGGTTGGGTGTATGGCATTAGCAGTTGCGACCCCTGAGGCGCGAATGTTGTGCCCTGAGCTGATCCCCTGCACCTGTAGCGCTTTGAGTCTGGGTGGGCGCCTCTGTACTAGTACAGATCATGTATTCAAGAGGCATCCCCAGAGATGTATTGGGGTCGTAGCCAGCCGGAGTGCTGAATAGGCCTCTATGCGCCGATGTCACCTTCAACGGTGAGCTAGGAGTGAACACCGGGGCTGTCGAGATGGGAGTTACCATCGGCTGATACGCCTGTGTCTGGAGCAGATAGGGTGGCATTGGATATCCTTCAGTGCCAGTCTGTGCCGTGTTGGGTTGTGGCTGAGTGCCGGCGCCTGATACAACAGTGTTTCTAGCTCTAGCTCCTGCTATAGCCGATGACTCCGGTTGACAGTATCATGGCCCTTTATAGCCCATCTACATACCGCCAGAGATTGTCTCTCTAACAGCATTCTGAACTGAGTTTATCAAGACGCTTGACTGATTGATCATTGCGTGGTGCATGGCCTAGTCAAACATCTCTTGAAACTTAGCCGAGTCTTCAGTGACTGTGATCTCTCTCGACTTTGGGAAGGCATTCTTCTGTATAGCCTCTCCTTTCCCGGTGGAGCTGAAAGTCTTGAGGCATGCTTGCTGGTACTCATCCATGGCCTTCTGCAATAGCTGCTTCTGGGTATGCTAAGGTCTTCCATGGTGACATTGGTGACGTTGTCTGGGTCCACTTCACCAGGCTTCAAGATGGTCATGTTGAAGTTGTTGTCGGGTCCCACTAGGCGTGCCAAAAGTGTATTGACGCAAAAAATCGGCATCAGCTTCCTGCGTGACCCCACACGAGGACCTGAGAGATTTGCTTTCCTCCGGCGCAAGCTCCAATTAGCTTCGCGTAGGTGCAAGACGTGCCGGTCAATTTGACCTAAAATTGGTAAGGAATAAGGTAACGTCAAATTCTGGAACGTATCGGTTGGTGTTCCAAATCGTTCCACAGGGAATATTGGCTAGAGATCGGATATGAATCAGAGAGCAATCGGCTAGGTCAGCCCGATTCAACTGTAGAAGCAGTATTAATTTTACTTAATAATGCTTCGTAAACAACACCTAGATCTAGATCTGATCGGCTGTGCTTGGTGTAATAGATTGAAACAACAAAACTACGGTAATAGCCGATAGATAACTAAAATCTAAGCTGGATAACCGTGATAAGAGCTGAACTAAACAAAACTAACTGAATTAATCTTGCAAAGAAAAGCTAATATCGATAACTGGTGAATAAATAGATCGAGAAAGAAACGATACGCCGTCAATCAAAGATCTAATTTCCTTAGTAAAATACGGAACTTACTGGCAAGTCGGAGTTCAAAGTGATGCAACCCTGCTGACTAGAAGAACTCGTTGAAATAAAGAAAAAACTACGAAACTAGGGTTTGGCGAAATTGCCTACAAAGAAGAAGTAATTGTTGTATTTGATTGGATGTCCTCTCTGATTACAAGCCTTAGGGTTTAGCCCGCATGCCAATATTTATAGCCCAAGCTAATACTCCTAGTCGATTACGACATTACATAACTTGACTAAAAAGAAAATAATCTTTCTAAAATAAAACAACTCACACAAGACTCGGACTCTACATAATATCTTATTGACGTAAACCATCAGCACCAATCCTGCTCCATCGGCTGCAATGCCATATCCGTCAGTTTTCGCTCCATCAGCTGATTTTTTCGCCCTTGCATCGACCAGACACGTGCCAAAAAAAGTGTCAACAGACTGATATCAACCACATTTTTTCTTTGTTCAATGCCTTCTTTCAGTAAGTAGCCTTCATAGATTTATAGTTGCTGTAAATATTTGTTAGGAAAGTTCGATATTCTTATAAGTGCGTAAAAAACTAATCACCGCTACACCGAGTTTGTTGCTACCTCAAATGTGAAGATGTCTCTCATCCGTTTAAGTTACAACAGCAATCGCGCGGGTGCTGATGATATTATCTGCTGTGCTTGTGTTTCTGGATCGGATAGCCTAGCAGTACTCGACAGTAAAAACAAAATATAAGGTACACGGCACCACGTTTATTATCAAGTCAGTCATCACACATTTACAGGTTCTTCGTTTCTGGATCGACATAGCAAAGGTACCAACCAATTCTGGAACAAAAATTCCTTTTTATTACATATACTGAAAAAGAAACAGCTGCTTTCTGTTCTTGTTGGTGCACTCCTCAAGGGGCTACAGCCTAGCCTGCCCACAGGAAACAAATCAAACACAAACCAAAACTTAATAAATGTCTTCAATGATAAAAGCCGTAAATTCATAATAGGTGACAAGGGCAACTCTTTCTACGAAAAGTGTGTACATATAAAAAGGATCCGAAGAGAATATATAGATGAACAGCAATAAAAAAAAACGCAGCACCTGGTTCACCCTTGAAGCTGTCTGCTGAGCGGCTAGTACCTCAACCTATGTTATAGGGACCAACCGAGAAACTAATTCTGCGACATAAATTGACCCCTGTATGTTAGTTTGGATATATATTATTTATGAAAGATCAAATGATCCTCGGCCTTCCAGGATTGCATAAAGCAGCTTCCTGCGCATGATTTCCTGTCCAAGCAGCAGCAGCAACCAGTCAGCAGGAACCATCAGAATGTCAAATCTTTTTCAGGGGAAAGAACAGAGAACAAAGGGCGCCATACTTTTGTGGAGTAGGGGGGCAACTTCAGATAATTAGCGCACGTCATCACACTAGGCAAATCATCATCTGCGGACTCTGTCGCCCCAGTTGAATTTGAAGTATTTACCGCACTTGAAGGGTGCTGGCAATAATCAAAAGTAACACCAAGTTACCCAAAATACAACATCAGACGGAATAACTATACACATGTTCCAATAGCAAATCTCATGATAGATCAAGAAATATACCTTCCTAACAATAGTAAGCTTGGGACTAAGGGCTGCCAAACCACCGGGTGGAAGGCGAGGAGCACCAGTTACAAACTGGCAGAACGCATGCTGCTGATCAGGGGTGAATTCCGCCATTATCTCGAGTAGCTACAAACAAGAGTAAAGAATCAAGGAGCTGCACTTTTTCAACACAACAATTGGATTAAGAGATGTAACATGTAAGCACGAATGCACTTACATTCACAATTGCAGGACTTTTAGCAGTATACCCATGATCAAATTTTATGTTATCCACCAGGGATTCCGGCTGCAGAGACCAAGATTTATTCAGTGGAATACTTAACATACTATAACTTGGATAAAGTGAACAGAACATTACCTCCCAAATTTCTTGTCGGCCACATATTAGATAGTCAAGTTCTTGAGGTGAAAATATTTGGAGGGATGAGATGTCAAACACCTAAAGTATCAAAGTAAACCAGAATCATTGGATTAAGCTCAATAAATATCATATCAAGAAATGAAACGATTATACATATCTTAAAGCAATGCAAATGAGGCTGTACCTGATTAAACCCTGATCTAAATGCCTCAACCTGTCGTTTTACCCCTGACTTAACTGTAGCATCCACTAGCAAAGTAATATACTCGTCCAAGTTGTAAATGTTAACCTGCGAATGGTAATTGCACTTGTTAATACATGAAAGGAATACAAAGCATAATCACCAGAATAAATAAAAACCAGGATGGACGTCATCTCTTACAATTGTGCTTCCTTCACCCTCTTTCAGAATATAATCAGGATAACCTGGAAGAGTAAAATCTAAACACAAATCTTCAATAGCAGCACCATGGAAACGCAAGTCTGCAACTTCCAGCTGATTCTCGCCAGGAGTGGACTCAAGGAACTTCTTTCGTTCAACAAGAACTCGCAGTTCTTGCAATGTCTTCCCAAACTCAGAATCAAATGAGACTATGTCAAACAAATCAAGCTCCTGTCCAATGGAAATGCACAAGTCATGAAATAGACTACAACACAGCATTAACAAATTAAACAAAGCAAAGCAAAATGAAAACAAATACACAGCATTTGGGAATAGAGCTTCTCTGTACATACCTGTCCAAGTATAAGCTTATAAAATGCTGTTGATAAAGGCAAATCTAAAAGTCTGCCATCTTGCAAGACTTTTGCTGTCACTTGACCAATTAAGCGGAAATACTCCAAAACTTTGAAGAATCTGCTACCTTCTGAAGCATCAGCTTTAGGTGGCCAAGGCCGAGGAAACAATCCGAGAGGAGCTTGTATCAAATGTCTGCCATCACCTGGTAAATCTGAGCTCAGTTTTTTTCCTGATGAGCCATCTTCAGGGTCTAAATTAATCACATCATCCATATCAATTTGCAATCCTGAATCATATGGAGTAGTGGATCTCCATAGGCCCAGCTGAGCACTTTGTAGCTCATGACTTAAGAGAGTATAAAACTCCAAAGTAGGCCCCAGCCCAGTTCCAACTTCACCAAAGTATTCCACCTCAAGAACAGCCCTCTGACTGGAGAACATCTCCATAACTTTAGCAGCAGAATCCAGAATACGATTACGGGAAACACGAACTTTCTGGCGTTGTAACCTGCCAAACCGGATCTCTCTTTCACCACCAGAGCTGTGATTGTCACTCTGCTGTTGCTGAAGTCGATTCAATGCTCGTGACAACCCAAAGGCTGTGGAGTAGAAGTACTGCCTCCTTGTCTCAAAAGGAAACAGAAATGGGCAAGCCTTGGTCATTTGATAACACCAAGAAGGTAAACTGCCACTGCAGAGTGCAAGAACATCCTGCATTTGCCGAGCAAGCTTTGGTGTCAACTTACTATTGACAAACTCCTCAGAGGGTACCTTGGCTCCGGTTCTATATAGCTCATCCAGGGTTTTGATCTTTCCCTCAGCAAAATCATCAGATGCTCCTTGTGCTCTTAAACGAGGGGATAACTTATTAAGCCCCTCCAGTACACGTAATAGTGCTAAAATGTTGTACGTTGAGTTTGTTCTCTCAAGATCACAAGGAAGTTCTCCTTGTAAGATGCTATCAAGAAGAGAAACTCCCTGCGCTTCAGAGATAGACCTGCAAGAATCTGATTTTGATTTTAATGAGGTGGAACCCCCTTGGGATCCCTTCTCAGCTTGGTTATCAGCCTTCTGGTATGTTATTGTGAACACATCACCCCAGAAGCGGTTTCCATCGTTTGATAAATCAGACCCATTGAACCTTTCTTCATCATCCTCATCAAGCATCAATTGACGTTGGATAGCTTGATACACCGTCAAATGTTTGCTGAGCTGCTTCCCACCAGCAGTGAATATGAGTTTATTGTTATCATTCATGCTACCTCCAAGTGACAGACCACGCCGATCTCGGGTACCTCTAACATTGCGACCACCGACAGAAGCCAGCCCAGCCATTGTTGCAGCAACAAATGACATTGCACCTCGTGAACCAAATGTGCTTGCACTTCGAAATTCAGAAGAATCTGGTCCCCTGTTAGATGTGTTTCTAGCAATGGAATCAGATGACGGCTGAGCCTGGCTAAAACTGGCTGAGCCAATGTTAGACTCATCAGCATCACCCAATTTCACATCATGCACGCCATCTTGAGAACAGATAGGAAGAGACCCTTCTTGGAGAACCTAAGAATTCGAAGAGATCATTTAATTAGTCAGAAAGAAAGCAAATGATCATCATTCTGGACCAATTAAAAGCTCATTTTTCCTAATCATAAATAAATATAAGACTTAACCAACAACCAGTGCTAGCAACAAAGCAACACTAAAGTGGCATTCCATTTACAAATAGTTACCTCATGATCATCATCGTCATCCTCTGAAATGTCATCATCATCGATCATTAAAGCATCATCAATCTCAACAGATGTATCGAGCTCTTCATCCTGCATATACCATCATAGAATGCGTTACTTATCAGTTACCATGCTTCCCCTCCCGAGTAAAAATGAAAATACAAGGACATAATTTCTGGAATATTATCTTAAGATTTTTCAGAATTCCATAGTCAGTTTGACCATGAAAAATCCATACATACATTTTATAAGGGTAGTCTAAATTTAATACCTAGCTCCACGGCCAAAATTCTCATGTTTATTTGGTGCCCAAGCAATGTGCTATAGGTTACATTAATAGTCCCAGAGAAGTAGAAGAACCATTGAGTATGTCTGCTAGCCAGCTAGAACTGGAAACAGAACCTTTTTAACTGTGCACTAAACAAACAAGGCATGCAAAAGAAATAATACCTCAGAGCTACTGTGACCATGCGCTCGCTTCATTTCTGAATCCTTCTCTGAAGCAGATTTTTGGCGGGCAGCATTCCTTGTATTAGGTCCTCTTGATTCATCTGAGTTTGGTTTTACAATAGCTTTGCCTTTTCCTTTGGCAGTACTAGTGCTTTCATTGAGAGCATCCTTTTTGGATGTACCACTACTTGCAGCAGATGATTTTGATCTTGTCGTTGGACGAAGACCGGAATGAGCTGTTGCAGCTGTTAATGATGCACCAGCTGTGGTGCCAGGAACCCCTGATTCAGAATTATTTACAGATGGAACTATAGGCTTCGAAGCAACCTCACTGCGTTGAACCCTGGGCCAAAGGAATTCTTCAACAGCTGCTAGACTGGCAAATGGGTCGATAAGCACAATATTTGATGAATAATCCCGAAGTGATTTTTCACCTTGAGCCCGGGACAGACGCAACTTGAAGGGCTGCGCCAGAGCACTAAGACCTGAGGTCAGACGGGAGCCACCAATACCAATCCTACTAGACTGGCTGAGGACAACGGGGAAACGTTCCAACGAAGACAATGCACTTTGTAGTTTTTGAACCAACAGTGTCATCGGAGTTTCATCCCTTTCATGGTCAATAGAAAGGGCAACAGATATGAAGGACTTGTATCGCCTAAGGGCCTGCTGACGAAGCTGTGGTAGGTTTCCTTCAGATACCTTTTCCTTCCCAAATGTCCCACAGGACAGATAGTCAAGCAACGCTGTGACAACTCCACTTCTAATGAACTCAAATGTGGAAACACCATTAACTTTGCTAAGCTCAGCGAGCATATCAGATATCACTTCGTCTAATTGTTCTTCTACATCAATTGAGATGTCAAAACAATCAGCACTTATAGCTTTTGATTTCCCTTTGGCTTTTGTTTTGGCATTCTCTATTGCGGTATTGAACTTTGCGCAGAGTGCTCTCAGTTTAAGAAGATCATCAGTAACTCCAATATCACTTGAATCACTGTCCGTCGGGAAGTATCTATCTTTGAAAGACTTTGCATGACCGCTAACTGCAAAACGCAGGCTGGTGTTTGGAACTTCTGAAGTGTTTGTTGTTGAGCAGGCAACCCCAAGATTGGAACTGTTTGATTCATCTAATGAACTGTTTTCTGCTGGCACGGCACCCCCACGCCTGCGTTGACGCCTAGAACGTGACGGCATGGCAGAATCATTATCTTTATCCTGTGGTGGTACCTGAGAAGGCAGTGTATTGGAGGATTCCGAACATATAAGTGACTCCACAGCGTGAACAACACCTTCCCTCACAAACAACTTGGAAAATGTCTCCGGAAGCTTTTCCATCATTATTTCTGCTATCTGAAGAGCAGGAATCAACACTTGAGGATCTTTCCATGCAAGTATTCCTGCGAGGAAGCTGCAAATGGAAATGATATACCTTAGAAGGGATCAAAAAATAAGTACATCCATTAAGAGAGTGCAAGAAGTTTTAGCATCCAATGTTCTGAAACCATTCTCTAGGCAAAAGGAATCAGGCTTTGAGAGAACTTGTATGAAAACCTGGATATGTTTGTTGTGCCAAGGAGGGATTGGATTGTTTCAGCAGAGCTGTAGTACATTAACTTCCCAATAATGGATAAGCACTTGTGACGTATCGGTGCATTTACACTAGAACCGTACACCTGAATGAGAACACAGGCTATTAAGTACCCAAAGACAAAATACCAATTGGTCATCAGAAGAATTTTGGCACGAACCTGTGTCATCGTGGGTAACAAATCCATACCAAACTGCTGTAGAAGTTCAGGGTGCTCACGCAATAGCCTCTCACGGCCAGATCTTTCATTTTCTGTTGAACCAGCCCCATCTTGTTTGATCGAAGCAGATTTCTTTGTTGAAGAGCTTTTATAAGAATGGTAGCATGTTGGTAAATTAATGACTCTCGCAGGCATGTGTGGAAGCAAATCATCAGCAAGGCTCACTATCTCGAACATCTGCAGAATTGGAAGTAAATAAAATGAAAAACATTTGGGCAAAGAAGCGTACAAGTGTACGAAACCCATGGGTCAAACAGTACAGGTTTCAATAATTAATGTTTCAGCAGTTAAATGGGAAAACAGCAAGCAGCAGCTGCAGACAACACTATATAACCGTACTAATCAAATGCCAGACTATTTTGTATATGTACAACATATGATTTCAGCAGCTAAGCAAGAAAGCACCAAGCAGCAGCCGCAGATGACATTATACATTCATGATTAGTAAATGACACTCTTTTCTATCCATAACTTATCGCATATGGCTGATCAAACACACAATTTACTTGCACACTAGGAAGAATCGAATAGCTACTTAATAATGATGAGCAATGACAGATTTTGCTCTATCGTGTATTCGTGTTACAAATGAGATTTGAGCTCCCGTTTATGCCTTAAATCAACACCCTCCTGCCTCATTAAAACATCTCAAAAGACTCAACTCAGAGATGACAACCATATTAATCAAGAATGCATGGCTTCGATACTTGGTTCTGGACAAGGAAGAAATCTTAGTTGCTCAAAACAGCAGAAAAAAGGATGCAAGTCTTTCAACAGACAGTATCTTTTCAATGATCATTTGCATGGTTTATGAAGACAAGCACAGAGTAGCTCAGTACATTTCAGCATCTATGTTCAGTGTTCACAAAGACTACCCAAGTAATTGCTCGATGGTGCATACAATTATGAATATATGATGTAACCTTTGGAGTTCTCAAAAGTTGTCCAGGTAGATGCGATAGATGTAATTTTAGAAAGCATGAGATGCCTAAGCCTAATAACTTTCAATGATAAATCAGAATTTGATTGAATACAATCAAGCCATGTGCTACATAGACAGAAAAGATGGCTAAATTGGTCAAAAGGCTAGCATAGCAGAACAGTTTTAAGTCATAAGTTAGTGATAGAAATATTCACCTGATCGGCAGGCCTTGTTAGAGCAGGGGAGACTGATGTTCCAGAAATCAAACCAGATCCGGAAAGGATATCTTTAAGAGTGCCACTGATCCCCAGAAGAAGTAGTGTTTTAACTGCCAGCAGTGATCCACTTGCACATATTGAGAGAAGACGGATTAAGCCCTGAAAAGAAGTACAACCTAATATTAGCACAAGAGTGAGAGAGGGAGCATGGCAAACCCTAAGAAAGGATATCAAAAAAAAAAATGGTGCATACTGTATATGTGGATGTACTTAGTGATGCCTGGCCAGAGGAGTTGCCAACAGATATCAAGCTAGCAGCTTGAGCAACCAATCCGTGATTGCAGAGCTCATCAAGTTTCTCTGGGTAGTGGGTGAAAGCTTCGGCAATGCGTGTCAAACAAACAGAAGCATGCTCTAGTACCTGGAACACACATAACAGAGTTGGAATTGCATGCTATACCTGAACAGGATGGATAGGTAAAATCATAAGTCAGAGGTCCTAATCTGAAAAGCACCTTGGAATCATGGTGGTTCAGGAGATTCGTGAGCAAAGGGACAGCTTCCATGACAAACTCGGAAGCATCGGACGGCAGCTTCCTGCAGATATTTGCGGCGGTAGACAATGCTACTCTCTACAGAACAAAGATCCCCACCATGGGAATAGGTGTAAGTAGAAGCAAACAGTGCACAACATATGAAAGGCTGTGAGAATATAAGAGGGCTCGAAAGATATGGAATGTCTGAGTACCTGAACCCCAGTGGAGAAGAAGTCGAGATATGATAGGACGGCCATTAGCGCCCCAGCTCGCAAACACGCTGTTGGGTGCTCGAGAGAGATCTTCTTAAGAGCTTGTAGAGACTAAGAAGACGGGTGGATTAAGTGTTAGCAGCATGTACTACTCAATGATTGATTGATTGTTACTTGAGGGAGACAAGGTACCTGCTCAGCGAGGTCCATGTATTCAATGGTTAGCAGTCGAGCACAGAAACACTGTATGGCCCCATAGTGCACGACGGCGGAGCAGGAGGAGGGGAGCACGTCGACGAGGTTGGCAAGGGCCCGGGCAGCGAGCAGCATGACGTCGGGGCTGGCGCCGGCGGTGGCAGGCTCGTCCTCGCGGCCGAGCATTCCGACGAGGATGGGGACGAAGGCGTCGACGGGGAAGGCGGCGAGCGAGTCCTCGGTGCCAATGGAGAGCATCTCGCAGAGCTGCATGAGGGACTGGAGCTGGCGCGACTCGTCGCCGTGGGCCTGCAGGCCGGCGAGGATCCTCTTGAGGTGCGCGGAGGTGGCCGAGGAGGGGGCGGAGGAGGAGGAGGGGAGGAGGTCGTCGAGGCCGGCGCCGAGCCTGCGGAGGAGGCCCTGGAGAGCGGTGCTGGCGGAGGTGAAGGACTGGGGGAAGGGGGCGTCGGAGTCATCGTCGGGGGCGGGGGGAGAGGGGTCGGAGGCGGGGTCGGGGTCCTTGCCCTTGTCGGCGGCGGCGGCGGCGCGGGAACGGCGGCGGGAGGACGGGGAGGGTTCCATCGAGGGGGCAGGGGCCGGGGCGGCGACGGCGACGGGGACGGGGACGGGGACGGGGACGGGGGCGGGAGCGGGGGCGGAGGAGTTGCGGCGGGTGTTGGGGCGGGAGCGCTTGGAGGCTGATGAGGAGGAGGAGGAGGAGGCGGCGGCGGCGGCGGCGGCTGCGCGCTTGCGGCTGCTGCTGCGTGTTTCCATACAAGGCAAGGCGCGCGAGGAGAGGAGGGCGGCGGCCGGCCGGCCGGCCGTGACTAGGCGGCGGCCAGCGGCAGCGGCAGCGGCAGCGGCAGCGGGCGGGGTCCCTCCAATAACAATAGATCTGCGGGTGCGGTGGTTCGATTCGACCAAACCGGATGGGATGGGATCTCTCCTCTTGAGAAGCAGCTCTCAATAGAGGAGAGGAGATTGGGGGTCGGAGAGGACGGGAAGGGATTCGATGTCGATTGCCGTTGCCCTTGCCTTGCCGATGAGGGGAGGGTTGGGGTGGGGTGGGGTGGGGTGGCAGGAAGAAGACGCCCGCGGCCTCCAGTGACAGACAGCCAGCCAGACGACGTGTCACCCCCACGGGCCACGGGCCATGATTAGGACGGCAACCACTGGGCCGTCGTTTCATGGCCCAGCTTGCTTTGCTTTCAACACAGCCCAACCCAACCTAACTAAACAAAGCAAATCTCTATAGACCTCTGTTTTCGTGGCCGTTGGATTTTGATCAGGCCGTCCAAAAGAGGGCACAGTATTGCGGTTTCCAAAAGGATTCTCAAGATTTCTCCAAAAAGAAAAAAAAAGGATTCTCATGATTTGCTATGAAGCAACCCCCTCTTCAAATTGTGCGAGATTCAGAGGCTCTCGAAAGGTGAGAGAAACGTTAGGACGGGCGTGTTGCGTGTTAATTGATTGAGATGGCTGAAAGAGCCCCAGCCGTGGCTTAGTGTAGCACCTAGATGAATGGCCAGGAGATAATTAAGGAGATAAAATAGCAACTACCTATCTCTTTCCTTTACAAGTGCTAACTACCATATCTCCTGGCCTACTCAATCTTTGGTGTACACGGTTCACATTACAATCATGCCACGGTACATATATATTTGGTATTCTATCACAAATGTCTAATTTCATTTGTGTGAGCAGGGATGGAAGATTAGAACTGTATATCTGTGAAAAAGTGATATGTTAAATTATGTTTCTATATGTGAAACTCTCATTAGTATCCTCCAACCTTTACATTGGCTACTCTCATATGCATTGGCAACTCCATATCCACTAGAAGATTGCAACACCATATGCTTGTACATTCCATGAGAAGATGGACAAATACTAGCCCAACTCAGGTCGCCAATAATCTGTCTAGTCACCGGTTAACATGCTGGCGCTGTCTATGTATGAACGATGAAACCGACAAGCAGCAAAGTAGACAGATTATTGCAGACACTAGCATAGATACAATCAATAAGTTGCTTGCTAAACAGATTCATGGCGTTTCAACTGTCAACGAGCAGCTGCAACAAAATAATGTGCCCTGCACATTAAACTGTGAGGCTATGCCGAATTGCCTATGCTCTACGGACTGGACGGGCCTTCAGAAGTCGAATCAACGCATCTGATCTCCAGGATGCCGCGCTGGATGGTGATTTGCCTCTTTCTTCCTGCAATAACCACCAAACCGCCCGCAAGACAGCAAGCGTATCCATATGCTTTCAAAAACTACTGATACCATTTGCAGCACGCATGCATGCTTACCCTTTTCGTATCCACATCAAGGTCAGCACCAGTGAATTCCTTGAGCATCATAGCAGCAGCTGGCTGCAGCCTCCTGCTCAATAAAACCAGAGCCCAATCACAATCGCCGTTTATATATCTCTACTTCCACATAAGCAAGAACATAATTCTGCACTCACCTCCGAGTTTTCTTTGTATCACGAGGTCTAGATGATGAAGAACCTTCTTCGTTTTTATCTGCAGCTTCCTCTGCCTCACTGACCTTATTGGGGCCTAGGGGGCACAATCATAAGCAACAAAACACTATCAGAAAACAAGGCAACACTACAAGAGAAGTTTCCCGGCCACCGCTTCTAAAGCAGATAAAGAACTTCAAGCCCAATCAGTAATGCAGACAAAACAAACATCTTACCGTTGAAGCCTTCGCTCGGCAAGTTATTTCCTTCAGCAAACATGGAACCCTGACTCCGCAATCACTCATTTGCTCTGGAGCTTGACTGTGGCCTATACAAATGTTATGCATTTGTTAGGTAATACCTCCTCCAAAAAGAATTGCAAGGATCCGGACAGTCATATCGAAAACTTGCATACATCAACAGCAAGTACAACATATTACCTATACCACATTCCACAGTCGCATTTACCACTCCAGGTTCACATCTGTCAGGTTCCAGGTCCAGTTCCTCAAGTTTCTTTTGAGGAGCAACCTAGACAAGACACGTGCAACCAGTTTTGACATGTTTTAGGGAGATCAGCAAGGCAGTAACATAAAAATGAACAAAGAAAAATCTAAACCACAACTGAACCCACAAAATCAGCTAAGAAAAACATAGAAATATCAATGTAAACTACTGCCAAGTTTATTTGGTAATGAAATGAATAATTCAGTGCGGACCATTCCTGGAAACTCCAAGGAAGATTGGCTTGAGCTGACATCTGTGTCAGAGCTCACTCGCTGAGAAGAGCTCAGATAATCAGGATGCTTCACTTCTGTTCAGAGATCCAATAAAACTGCGACAGATTTGTATCATAGCAAGGAAACAATCGATACAAATAGAAATAGAAATAGAAAACTGACCTCTTCTACTGACATCATGATGAATATCTTCTACTGTTATCTTGCATGACTCTTCTGTTTCATCTTCACTTTGTTCTATGGTAGCTTTCTTGCTGCAACTAGTGAACTGTGGAGACAGGCTGACCCTTTCAGTCTTGAGACATGGAAGCATATGATGTTCTGCAAAAAAGAAATATGATTCCTAACATCCTGCAGGTTGCCATGTAAAATTATTTAAGGAAAAAAATGAAAAGTATAGGAAACCTGTCAAGCTTTGATCTGATTGATTATCTGAATGGCTGGATGAAGGCGTACACCACCAGTGTGTGCAGATGTTTGCTCAGTAAAACATTCAGATGCATCCAATTTCTTATGAATCGCTTGTACCTCTACCTAAAAGAACAAAAGAGTAAAACAGATTTGTTGCTATTACTTCCAGGATAATATCTAGTTCTTTTGTTCTGGTCAAAATACGTAGTTCTTTTGCCTATTTGGTCTAGTGAACACTCCTGAAAATCTTGCCACAAGTGCTACTAACGACAACGACAAAGCCTATTAGTTCCAAGCAAGTTGGGGCAGGCTACAAGCCTACACGTGCTACAGGTTTTAAAAAAAGAAAATAAAAGGAAAGCATATGTAAACATACAACCAGAGAATTGAAATATTCACCTTGGTATTTCCTTCTTCTGCGTGAGACTTGGGACCAAAAGCATCAGCACAACATGATTTTTCTGGCTAAAAAAGGACTACACTGTATATCAATGCAAAATGCAGCTATGATCCTCAATATTAGGTGGTATCACAATAAATAAATATGTAAAATTTCGAAGGTTTGCTCATGAGGGTGCACAAAATACATAGGATAAGAATCAAACCTTAAGACCTCCGGAGCTCTGTTCTTGTTCATCTATCAAAGAAATCGACGAAGCATCACAACTGACGGATTCCCCTGTTATAAAAAAATGGATTCAGGACTGAAAACAACATTTTAAAGATGTCACATCTAATATGTCTATTTTGGACATATTTAACCATTCAGGCTACAAGGACCTGAAGAATTTTCAGGACCATGGCTTTTGAGTTCTTTTGAGACCTCTTCTGCTACTAACTGCAGGGGGAAAGGAAGTTTAATCAGTGCTTTTTGTGTATAACAAACAAAATCATACTCCCTCCGTCCTAATATATAAGGCGTAACCACTTTTTACTCAAGTCAATATAAGGCGCGCTCTCTCTATATGCACGTACATCGATGCAGTAATACTAGTGTTGATAGAGAGAATTAAATATGTTCCTTGGTCTTTGAACCAGAGGTGGTTACGCCTTATATACTGGGACGGAGGGAGTATCATAGGAAACCCCAACATCATGTGTATATACTTCTGCAATGATATTATTTAAAAATTTACAACTGACAGTATTTTATACAATTAAGATGTCAACATAACAAAGCACACATGCTGCTTCTCACTTGGACGCAAGTAGTTGAATATAGACAATAGATAGAGAAAAGTAGAAGACACCAAAAAAGGGAAAGAGAGGAAGAAAAAACATGAAATGATGGTAGCCTTCCAAGTTCCAAAATAAAGATAACGATCCTTTGAAAGTAGATAACGATCCTTTCAAAGTAAGTTCCAATGATTGTAGCAAGCAGAGTTGGCATGTATTACCATCCATGTTCTCCCAAAAGAAAAACCAAGGAGATAAATGGAGTGATAGATAAACCAGGTTTTGTGTATTAAAGTATCTTTTACTTACATGGAAATTATCTACTGAAGCATGATAAGATCCAAGGTTGGGTTTATTTGATAGAGAACCCAAACTTCGGCCAGCTTGACCAGATGATACAGAATCATCTTGGTCAATAGAGGTGTCTTCAGTAACTGGAACGTTCTTGCATGAACAGCAAGAGTTTAGAACCTCCAGCTCCTTTTTCAACTCCACAATTTGGATATCTTGATCTCTAATCAATTGTTTCATGCTCTTAGCAGCATTCTCAGACTCCTATAAGCAAACACATGGATCAAGACAGCATAAAAGGAAAATAAGTAGGGAGGAAATAGGAGTACTTTCCTTAACGACAAATAACATATAAAAGCATTCGAAGTCACTATATTCACCATGAAAGTTACAGGAACATTTTATTGCATACTTTAGTCTTTGACAATATTAGCAGCCCAGAAAAGTTATCCAATTGAAGAGATGTCCCACCGAACATAGTATCATACTCAGAAGAAAAAAAATGCACTAAGAATTACCAAAAGTTTGTGTCTATACTGCTTTAATACAGTCCATAAAGCCCTGGCAAAGTTTGTCATTATTGCTTCGCTTCTGGATACCCTTCGCAACTCTGAGTTGAGAAACTTGTGCTGCGTGTCATCTATACACATTTCAAATATCATTGCAATATTGAAAGTTAATCAAATATTAATCGGTACACGCAGATAACTTGTGAGAAAAATAAAGCATGTGAATTTAACTAAATTAAATATTAGTTCGAATAAACAGAACCTTCTTCAGAAACTTTAGCAATATTATCTGTCTCAATGTTTTCCTTTTGTTCAACCTGCATAAAATAAAACATATGACTACACACTCCCACTAAGAAACAAAATACCTTTCCTAACAAATGTCTTATAAGATATACTTCTTGTACATTGCAAAATAATGAAACGCATGATATGAGAGCAGACAAGAGAAATTGTCAAGCTAAGCACTTGCAATGCAGTGATTGTATTTGTGAGCACAAATGACAAAGTACTACATTGATCATTCAATTACAAGGACAACAAAGGTGTACAGAAACAAGAATCCTAGCTTCTAAACAAGAATACTGCTTATAATCAGATGGGAGAATTTACTGGTTGACCAAAAAAACATGATTTTAAGACAGCAACATATATGAACTAAGATGTGTATGTGAACTGAAACTGTGAGATCAACATTCTCCGACACCTTTCAACTCAGAAGATGGCAGTACATGAAACTATCTACAGTCTTAAGGCTAAACAGACTAAAAACATTGGAAGCTAAACAGCAATTTGTACCCCAAGGACTTCAGGCTTCTGAACCTTCCTCTTTTTCTTGTTCTCTTGGCAAATCGAGGAAGCATTGCTTCTCTTTTGTGAAACCAAGTCAGAAGAATCCTCAAGGCTGGTGTACCTAAAAGATAAAAGGAAAAGAAATGAATAAAAAGAGGTAAAAATGGACATTTAGGCCATAAGATTGTCCGGTTAGGCAGTTATGAATATGAATATCACATGGTAACCAAATGACTTACAAATAAAATCCTAAATTGAATTCTTAACCTTTTGTCTAAGACAGAAAAGCTACTTGATTTTACCAAGTGAGCACTGTTGCCGCATTCCTCATCGCATTTCTTTTTCTGGAGTTACATCCTATGATCTTTCCATATTAGCTACATCTACCAATACAGATCTCAACTATCGACCTTCTAAATACTGATATTGTTAGCATAACCATTAGTTACATTATATTCTTCTCAATACTAGCAAAATAGAGGAAGCAAAAACAATGTCAGTGAAATAGTAAGGAGAGTAATAGTACTTTATTTTCATGTAAAGAGATGCTTGTCTGAGAAGAAATGATGTATCCAGATAATCATCATCCGCTGGCTTAACATTCAGAATCTGAAAATAAGGAGGCAATAATTAAAATAGATATTAAATTATACAGCAACCAATGCATAGATCACAGAGTAATAGCACCAGTGTCATGCAGCAGTAAAAACATATCAGATTTCAAATTATGCAAGCACTTTGATAAGAAGTGTAAAACATGTCCAGGAATCATTTACAAAGCCTTCATTAAGGAATTTCGACAGTTCAAATAACTCAAGGAAAAGGAAGACTTCTCATTATGTGATTAGCAACCATAGGAGTTCATAGCTCTGGCTCCTGGAACAATAATTGAAACTTCAAGGAGAAAAATCTTAGAATTAAGATCAATGTTTCCTAGTCAGCCGACTAATCGCGATTAGTCGCAATTAGTCGGGCTTATCGCTCCCTTGCTACCGATAAGGGCTAGCGACTAGGTCTGAGCGACTAGAAACCTAGTCGTCCGATTAGTCGTCGACTAACCATGATTAGTTGTCCGATTAGGCTTGAAAACGATCAGATTTGAGAGTCTGATCATGGGTCTCGGCAAGTGGGTGGTGCGCTACTGGGCTGGCAGTTAGACCTATTAGGTTTTGGGTATATATCTAACAGTTGCAGGTGCTGCCAAGCCACCTCACCCCAAAACACCCGCCAGAACACACGCACGGACATGCCCGTCCGCCCGCCAAAATACAGGCCGCCGCCCGCCCGCCCAAAGGCGCGCCCGCTGGTGCAACCAGCCACCCAGGAGCACGCCGCCGCCAAGGAAACGCCAATGAGATCCATGGCTCCCCGCTGCCCAGGAGCTCCATGCCTCCCCGCTGCCAGGAGATACCCGCTGCCCAGGAGCTCCCGCCAAAATTTGTGGTGTTAATGCTTGCTATATACTATGTATTGTATAGTATACATATCATATCGGTCCTGGATGTACAGGACGACTATAAAGACGACTAGGCTCGACTAAGCTCGACTAATCAGCCTAATCGACGACTAATCTTGACTAATCACCTTATCGGTGCCATGGCGACTAGGTTCGATTAGACGACTGTACAACATTGATTAAGATCAACAAAAATCAACAATTTAATACGCATACCAGAACCCAATAGCCTCACAGTCCAAGCCACCTATTGTTTATAGTGCCTCTCGCTCCTGTGAACTAGCGGCATTGGGCATTGGCACCAAAGCTAACTACAATGTGAGGTCTAATGGTTGACACATTGGGACATTGTTAAAAACGCATTACTTGCTTAGGCAACTCATTCGAGAACGGGCCTACATGCCAATATGCCATCAGCAATTGTAGCCATCATTCCTGTCTAGATCATCAAGTGTTTTACATAAATGTTATACCTTTTGGGTTTCCCCTATACTGCTAACTTGTAGATAATATTTACCAGTTCCCCTCAAAAATCAAAATAGCATAAACCGCAATGGCGCATTCAGAGATAGACAAATAAATTCGTAAGTAAAACAATTCATTTCAGGAACTATTGATAGAAAAAATGATCATTTGAGGTCAGAGTAGGATATCAGAGTCATTTTCTTCCTTCCTTCTAGGTAATCCCTTAAGTACCTTGTCAACTATCAAAATGACAAAAGATTAGGGGGTACAATAAGATATTTCAATTCTAATACAATATTACGTACTACTACTTAAAGTTAATTAGGAAACATCATATGAAGTAGTTCAAGAAAATAAATAGGTTGTTAGAGCTGAAGTAAGTGACCAGCATTAGCACATTAATTTGATCTTTATATCAATAAACTAGTACTGTATACATGAAGGGATCCAAGTTGCACAAGTTAAAATAGCAAATATAGAAAATCAATGCTCCCTCCGATTCCAGATGTAGGTTGTTTTAGCCTTCTCAACATTTATTTAAATGAAAGTAATCCTAGAACTTCTATGTCACCCTTTTTTCCCTCCTTGCCCCTGCTTAATAAATGCTACTAATCTCACAAATGAGAGTCATCTTTCCAATTGCAGTATAAATGTGAAGGGCACAAAGGTCATTTGATCTACTTTCTTAATTCTCATGAACAATTCTAAAATGACCTATACATGGAATCAGAGGAGTAGATCAGTTTGAGATGGGGTGTCCCTCAGAAATATTGGTCTGCTAGATTTATCACTTATTATATACTCAATGCTTATTGATCTACATATCATGACTGCAAATGGAGACTGCACCAAACATGCATTAACGACTATGGTTAGGAAACAATAGGTGGACATGATTTGGACTTTGGAGTTGCCCACGGCCACCATAAAAGAAACACAAGAGGTGAGATCCGAAACTCACCATTGAGTTCTTGAAATGCTTTTCTAATGGTTTCTTCTGATTTTTCTGATGTTCTAGCAAAGACTGCGAATAGAAAACAAAATGAAAGAGAGCATGAGCATGAGCTGGCAAGCATATCTTCCATTGATTCAAAGACACAAATGATGATGTATTTTTTTTGGCAAGGAGGCTGCTGTAGAAGAAGAGCTACAAAAGAAAAGCTATTTGCCAGTACCCTCAAACAGAGACCAAAAACCATGGATGTATTGTTGATGAAGTTACTTTCTAACAGCCTTGAACCCTACAAATGGATAGTTAATCAGTTTTGAGAAACTAGTTGTTGTTACTACAAAGTGACATTGACTGGGAAACAGACTTGATTTCCAGTTTTCCTTTCCTGCTCTGCCCCAGCAAGGTCGGCTATGGTCAGAACAGCATTGCTAAGTAAATGCTCACTGTCCGCATCACTTCTTTTATGAACGCCACGTATAGTGATGATGCACTGTGATCGGCTGTAATACAAAGTGAAGTTCACATTAACATCACACTGATAACTACGACTAAAAAGGTTCTTTAAAAGACCTAGAAGAGAAGCAAGAAAACAATGGCACTCAGTAGAGAAATACTGCATCTATTTTGATTAGGAACATTCCTTCAAGGTACGCGGATATATTCTGGATAAAATTTCCTTTACTAAAGACCAAGGGAAGATAATTATAAGAAAGCATGCCTTAACTTGCTGTTGGCATTTGTTGCAGCAGTGCTGCGCTTCAGCGTACCACGTGAAACTAAGCTCTCAGCATCTGTGAGATTTACAAGTGGCACCTGCAGATCAAATTAAAGATAACAACTTACTGTGTGCTGCTGCCAAGCATATTAGTCTCATCCTCAATGCAATTCAAATGGCATGTGCTGTTCGAACTTCCAAGGCATCCATTGTGATCAGAAATCAAGGCTGGCACATCACCGTCCCACCCATTCTCATTCTCACTATCCAATTGGAATTCTCAGGAAGACGCAGTGTATTAAAGGTGTTTGTTTCAGAGCTACCTCTTGAAGACCTTTAATCGATGACTGCTGAAGAACACACTCTGTAGCATCAGACAGTAGGTCAAGAATGCGTTCTCCTTTTCCCTCAGAAAGTATCTCAAACATTGACAAGGAAAATGATCTGTAATCACATAATGAAAAATGACAAGATATGAGCTGAGCTGGGTTTTAGATAGATTTGATTGATACATAGCTCGCAAATCTAACTAGGGATTCCATGTGAAGGAGAGTAGCATATTTTACCTTGCCGGTTGGCTGGCGACCTTGTTTTCATCTTGTGCATTGAAGATTTGCCGTAGCGTGAGCGGTAGTATACCAGGATTCCTCGGAGAACCAAAGATGGTATGCGTCTTTCCAGACCCTGTCGGACACATAGCAACCAGAAGGCCGCTCTTTCCTCCCAAAAAGTCATCGACCAGTGGGTTCATCACTTGATATCAAGCTGTGAGGAGGAAAGTGGTTAATCGTGCAGATGTACCAGGCAACAGAAATGTGCGTTTGTACCACAAATGCGGTGTTGAGGCTTTTGACAGTGGATGGGGATAAATGCAGGTGGGAAATGGCTTGGAGTCGGGCGAGAAAACGGCGGAGAAGCCATCGAAGACCTCGGTGCGGCCTCGCGGGGTCGGCTAGCTTGACTGCGGGACGGTGAGCGCGACGGAGTTGGGTCCGGTGGGCACGAGGCAAACGTCCCCGCCCCCGGCCTGCTTGGGCTTCCGGCGCGGGTCCTTGCCGGGCGTCGGGCGGGCGACGGCCTTGCAGCGGTCCCGGTCCGGGAGGGGGCGGATGCGGAGGAACACCTTGAGGCGCTCCTCTTGTGAGGAGGACGAGGAAGGAAGCGGAGCGGGAATGGAGGCTGCTGCTTCGTCTTGGAGAAAGCGGGAGAGGGAGGAGGGCTTGGGTTTGGCGGAGGCGAGCGGGGTGGGGGGAGGCCTCGCGCGGCGGGGTGGGTTCCGGCGGACGGTGGTCGGAGGAGGCGGAGAGGCCGGCTCCGGCGGTGCGGCGGCTGGCTCCATCACTGATCGATCGACCGATGGATGGCCTTCAGCTCCGGGAGGAGGCAGGGCGGCGGCGATTCCCTTCCCTTGTGCCTTCCTTCCCTCCCTCCCTCTGAATTTCGGAACTTGAAAAATCAAAGTTGGAAGGGCCGAGGCGCGGGGCCGCCAACCGAACCGACACAAATGTGAAACAAAGCTGCAGATGCAGATCCTACGGTGAAGTCACTCGCATGAATAATCTACTACTACCTCCATCTCCATCCTAAATTACAATTTATTTTGATTTTTCTAGAGTAAAATATGAAACGGAGAGAGTATATTTTTAATATATATTATTGCTACACTATAATTTTTGTTAGAATGAACCGTAGCATGCAGTCTTTTGTGATGAGTTCATATACTTGCATGAGATTTTGGATACTTTGAATTTCTTGGGAGCTCCCTATTTTTTTAAAAAGAAATAGTTGTGGCCTCTGCGATAAAAACAGCCCGATTCTTACATCATTTTCAGCATAAGCACCGAGGATACATAAATTTCTTGTGAGCTCCATATGCACTCCAGCAATACTTTTTCTTTTGTAGCCTCCCACATCAGTATATATGTGTCCCAAATGATCTCTTTTATGTGTGTCCCAATGTCTGTTACACTTGAGATTGAACGGCAGCTTATGAAGTTTGTGTTTGTTTAATCACCTCGTTTATTCTCCAGTATCAGTACTCTGTGTCATCATTTCAGATATGCACGCTTGCTTACATTTATTCTCTGACTTGCGTCCGCGCTAGCTTCAAGGAAGTTGCTGTTCAGTTCCAGTGTAGCGTAGGTATGGCTGTATATTCAGTTCAAACAGCCTGTAAGTCTTGAATTTGCACTTGTTTAAACTATACATTGACAGATGAGCTAAGCTAGCTTGGTTTTGGTTATTGCCGCGCTGGGTCTTGGCCAATGCTGTACTGTAGTAAGGAGGATAGAAACTCGATCGGGTGTCAGGTTCAGGTGAAATATCTGATCGAGCAGGCAGCAGACATCCCCCAAGTTTAAGTTTGGTCACTCAACTTTTTATAATGAGTATTCAAATCTTTACTACAGTACATTTCAAGAACATTCGATACCTGTACCTTTAACATTTTATTTTTACCATGAATGGGTTCCCCCCCCCTCCCCCTACAGCCCTTCTCAGAGCCTTGAAATTAAAATGCGTACGATCCTTTCCCTTGGCATGAAGAGCGGTGGAGGCTTATACATATGTACAGGGCGGCGTATCGCCCGCGTCACACAAAGCTAGCGGCTAGCAGAAGGTATGGCATGGTATATATACCACACCACTCATTCATTCACCAGGCAGGAGGGAAGGGAAGCAGGGAAGGATCGATGCAGATCACCAACAGCCTACCCAACACCACCCCAGCAGAATACTAAGGTGCTTGCATTGCATTGCTTCCTTCCTTCCTTAGGCGGCTGCTGCTGCCAGCACAGCACAGCGCAAGACAGCTAGCCGGCGATGGATATGATGATGGCGATGAAGCGGCTGCCGATCATCATCAGCTGCCTGACGATCTTATTGGTCGCGTTCGCCCCGGCGGCGGCGGAGGCGACGGCCCCCGCCAGCACGGTGGTCGCCGGCATGGTGTTCTGCGACCAGTGCAATGACGGCGCCCGGGGCCTCTTCGACTACCCGCTCCACGGTGGGTCCGTCTGTCAACTGCTTACTTACTACTCCTATCTCTCCAACCAGTCTCCATCCATGAAGCAAGCAACCAAGAATGCATGCTCTTGCCTCTGCCCACCTAACCCACCACATGGATCGATCGATCAATCACGACCTCGGCGTGCATTGCAGGCGCCCGCGTCGCCATCCAGTGCGGCGGCGGCGACACCCCGCTCACCGTGCGCGAGAGCAACACCAACTGGTTCGGCGGCTTCTCCATCCGCATGGAGGGCTCCCCGGACTTGAACCGCTGCACCGCCCGCGTCGTCCAGGGCACGGGACACTGCGGCGCCGCCACCGCAGGCGCGCCGAGGGAGCTCACCCTCGCCTTCAGGATGCTCGGCCTCGCGCTCTACACCGTGCCGCCGCTGCTCTCGCAGCCAGAGGAGGCCATGGACTTTTGCCCGGGACGCGACAGGCGCAGGCCGCCTCCTGCAGCCGCGCGTTGGCCGGCGGCTGCCCCGGCGCCCGCTCCTCCGCTCGCGCCCTTCTGGCGCAGGAGGCGCCTGCCGCCCATCTGGCGCAAGCCGCCAACGTTGCCGCAGCAGGACCAGCCGGAGCCGCCGCCGCCGCCTCCCCCGGCGCCAGCGCAGGGATCGGCCTGCACCTACGAGTACGTTGCCAGACAGTGCATATATAGCTTGCGATGTATGTATGTATGTATGATAACCAACCAAAGTACATACATACCAATAATCCATCTCATCTCAGGCAGTGGGCGTCGCCCGAGCACCGCTGCCACTGGAAGGTGGTGACCCCCAACACGACGGTGGCCATGGCGTTCGGGCCCCTGGCGGCGCAGCGCTACGGCTCGGAGCTGACGCTGCGGGACGCGCTGGAGGGGCGCGGCGACATGTACCGCACGCTGCTCCGGGAGGCCACGGCGGCGCTGCTCAACGCCTACTACAACGCCCCCGGCGGGCCGTTCCTGTACCCGACCACGGCCAGCGTCATCGACCACATGAACGGCGCGCTGCTCAGCTCCACGCAGAGGGTCCTCATCGAGGGGGCGCGCTTCCGCAGGGCCAACGCCGGCGGCGGAGGGCCGGCCGGACGGACAAGGCTGCCGTGCGACTTCACGCCCTGCGCGGCGTCGCCTCCCGCGGCCAGGAGCTAGCTATGCTCTGCTCGTTGATCTACTTACCACTAGCAAGCAGTACTGCCGGATCATCAGACTGGTGCGATTACTGGCTAGCCAGGCGGTTGGTTATTCATGCACTGACGACCTGTTGTGCGTTTAAATTGTCGGGTCATCTGAAGGGAAAAGGTTAATTAGTTCCAGCACACCACCAATTAATGTCTCAGTCATCAGACTGGAAGCTCGCTCCTTCCTTCCTTGACACGCTGCAAGCAAGGGATCACTCCCTGATTTATCTATCTAGATATATTAGCATGGTGAGATGAGAGACTGAATTTCAGTGTTAGAGGACCGACCATGCTGCTTTAATTTTGTTGTAGCAGCAGAGTTTAGTAACTAGGAGGGAGAAGAATAGCATTCATTCGGCTTGGCTTTGAGTACAACCACTCATCTCCCATTCCTTCCAAGATTGGTGAAACTTGATTAGTAAGTACTACTCCTGCACTAGAGAAGAAGGAGGAGGAGGAATCAAAGGAGAGGGGCTGAACGGGGTTGCTTGATTTCCTCAGGAGCAGATCGGGCAGAGCACGAGGCCGTTCTCGTTGCACTCCCCGCAGCGCACCACCACCGTGGTCCGCCGCCGCCTGCAGCCAGGTTGCGTGCCGGGCACGGGCACCTTGCGGCTCCCCGAGCAGTCGAAGCAGGGCAGGAAGCTCATGCCGCCGCAGCCGTCGCAGCAGTAGGTGCCTCTGGGCAGGCCCTCCAGCAGCGGCGCGAGCAGGCCCTGCTCGTCCAGGCGCAGCACCTCCTCCGCGCCGCCGACGTGGCGGCCCCGCACGAAGAGCCTGGGGAGCGAGCAGGCGGCGGGGGAGAGCAGCTGCCGGAGCTCCTCCCTGAAGCCCCGGTCCATGGAGACGTCGCGCTCCCTGAAGGCGACGCCGTGGGCCTGGAGCGCGGCGCGGACGGCGTTGCAGGCCTCGAAGGTGGCGCGGACCCCGCGGAGGGAGGTGGTGTAGAGCACCGCCGGGGCCGGGGGAGGGGCGCCTGCGCCTGGCTTGGCGTTGCCGTCGATTGGGCGGAGAGGGAAGCGGATGCGGCGTTTAGGCTTGCAGGAGGGAGACGGGGCGGGAGGCCTGGCCGGGGTGGAGGGGTCGAGGAGGCCGGCCATGAGCTCCCAGGAGTTGATGACCTCCTCCGGCTGGGGCTGGGGATGGGGATGGGATTCGGGATTGAGATTCGTCGGGGGAGGAGGCGGCGGTGGAGGCGCGGAGGTGGTGGTTGTTGTTGTTGGCGGCGGCGGCGGCGAATGAACCGGCTCGGCGTCGGAGGAGTAGGTGAGGATGCCGTAGGTGGAGGAGGTGAGGGAGACGACGTGGTGGTGGGAGATGATGCGGCGGCGGCCGTCCTCGGCTTCTTCCTCCAGGAACGCCGACGACACGCACCCCATTTGATGGAGTATATCTGCTCCTCCGCGCGCCTCCAACTGCGAATATGGAATGGAGAGCAAGGGAGAAGATGGGGAGGGGGATTCAAAATTTCAAACGGTGGTGGCTCGCAACTCAAGTTGTCAGGGGTCCTTCAATTCGCCTCGATTCCATAGCCCGCCCGAGTCAATGGAACACCTGGGCTTCGAGAGGGCCGGTGGTGGACCTATACAACTCATCCATGGCCTACTCCACTCCATCCATCGTCCATCCTCGATGTATGTATACGGGCTTTTCGTCATCGCCTCGATTCAAAATTGCTTGTATACCATTCAGTTTTTATTTCCTATGCCTTGCATACCATTCCGTTAAATTTCACTGTTAACTTTAACTGTGCTAGATGTAGTGCTCTCACTTGGGTCGCTTGCCTGATTCGGGAGAAACGTGGCCGAGCAGGCCCGAACGGAATGGCAGGGAAGGGATGGAAAATAAAATTTTAATAGCAAGGAAGGGACGGGCATATAAGGGGTGAGTATAATTTTCAATGGCATAAAAGAAAAATTTTCTAGTAAAAAAACCACTCATTATGCTATTTCAGTGAAAAGCGTGGTCCACCGTAAACACACGCCAGCACGCTGTACGTCCTGAATAACCAGAGTTCATAGCCTTTTCTCAACCCTGCGGAAGAGAAAACTTCTATCTTCCATGGTAATGCCTCCGGGTGGCTAATCCCCAGAGGTTGAGTTTTTTTTCCCTCCATGAGGCATATATACATAGATGATCAAAACTCTGAAGAATCTTGGCCGCCTCCATATTTAATTTGGTTTAGTCGTAAATTATTTACCTCCAGCCCTTTTTCCACTTTCCCTTATGTTGTAATAATAACTAACACGGTGGTTGTGCGTGGCTACGGCTAATGTAAATTTTACACCAAAATCTATATGAGATCACCAACTTACTTTATGCTCTTTCACTCCGTATACATGCCGTATTGCGACCACGTAAGGCTTTGATTATTCGGATTCCAATTAGAATTCTGATTGATTTGTTCGGGTTCCGATTAGAATTTCGATTGACGAACCAATTGCTCGCTTTAGAAATAGTATATAGCGATTTAAGTACACGATCGAGTCCACAATACTATTGTTAAGATGAAGGAAGCAGGTGACTAGGATCGTCGGAGGAAATTTTATCCGGAATACACACACACCCCATGTGCTATTAGCTACACCTAACTAATTACTGAATAAATTTTTAAATTTTTAGTAATAACGACTGCGCGCGATAACTGAACACTATTTTACTGAACGTGATTCAGTAATTCGGCAACTTGGTTCAGTAATTTCTGGTCAGTTCAGTCAATAATTTGACTGCTGGGTGTAGAATAAACGCTACACCTAAGATGTAGAATAGTGTGCGTGTGGAGAGAGAGAGAGATGGATTGATGGATGAGGGCGTGAGAGCTGCGTGCTGATCTGACCAGGTGTGATCATATCGATCTAGTATGAGGGAACGGATGGACGGAGTGCATGATGCAAGTTGACAAAGTGAAACGGCTGGGCGTCCCGCGCGCGGCCTCGCATGATTGGTCGCCCCCCGTGTCCCATGACAAGGATCTTGAGAGCGACGGCGTCGTTGATCGAGTCTCCTGCTGGTATGTAGCAGCTAGCTTATAGCTAGCTCTCCCCATTATTATCCATGGCCCGTCAGGCCGCGCTAGCTCATTTGATCGAGAAGCTGTCAGTGTCAGATCAGCTGCCTAGTAGGCAGGCAGGCAGGCAGGCAGGCAGGGGCGTCGTCGGTCGACGAATAATCCACACGATAGAATAGAATCCATGATATGTGTCGCCGCATCAGCATGGCTCTATCCTGTTCTATCCTATCCACCTGACCACCCAAACAAATATGCTATATATTCCCTCCCTCCCGTCTGCTATCATCTGGAGTAGTATCTATCCACATCCTCTACCTACCTTACAATATAGTAACCATCTACATTGTTGTTGTGGATGCATATACATACTTCTTCCTCTCATGGGGCCCCATGACACTGTTTCGACCTTTGTAGTTAATAATACTAAATATATTTAAGATACTAGGCAAATATACTCATGCGTTGCTATGGACAAAGACTGTATAAGTATCAGATATATATAGTTGCTCGTGTTTTAATTTGTAGAACTCTACGTGATCGAATCGTGCACGGAGGATTGGTCCGACTCGCATACGGGATATGGATTAAGGTACATCTGTCAATGACACAGGCGGCCCACCCGTATAGATATGTTGAAACTACGTACCATTATTCAGGAAGAAGCCAGTATAGCTAGCCATTCCGTTTGTGAAAGTATAGTCATCAGAGAGATATTATTATTGATGGTAAAAACTAAAATATTTTTTTACCACACGCATCTTAAACAAACAACAGCCATTTGAAGATGGAGGGACATACTTTAATTTGTCTTGTCCCATTATATTCTTTTTCAGCCTACGACCTCTAGCTAGTTGATCAACTTATTACATGCATTATTTGCTTGAGGGTATATAACTAACTCTCCTCCTGTCACGACCGCCTAGTGCTATATGGTGAAGTGTTAGAAATGGACTATCTTGCAAAGTTGTGTTTTAATTTTCTTGCAATGCAAGCACTAAAAGAATCCATATGTACGTCGTGCGTATTGTTAATTTGTCTTGAAAAATAAAATGTTCTGCAGAGAAAAGAAAGAAAGAGAGAGCTGTCATCATCCTTTTTAAAAAAATCAGATGAAGAGGAAAATGAGGAAACGATGACTGCGAAATTCATAAGGAGTATATATTGTTTCAACATGTGTGGCATGGCTGGCTGCCCGTCCTGTAGACTGAAAACAAAAGCGGTGGATAATGGTGGGAGATGGGCGCGGCTAACCGCGCAGCATGTACATACTCCTTCATTGTAAATATTTGTATATATATTTAAAAAAAGAAGAAGACACCTGCTCGCTGCGTTCCACTGGCCGGCCGGCCGGCCGGCGAAAGCACTACTTGCAGTGTCCGGGTGTCCCCATCTGCACTGTTACTGTACCCCCAATAATATAGGGTCTGTTTGGTTGTATGGCTTAAGCTAGTCCGGCTAGGATTTAGAGCCAGGCCAGACTAAGCCTGTCTTCTACTAGTACATTCGTTCATGTTTAGTTGCATGTATAAGTGGAGCCTGATTTGCTTTTGCTGTGTCTAGTTTGGTTGCATATATGGGTGGCATTACATCTTCCAAAGCGGTGAGCCACCGGCTCGTCACCTCCTTTCTTCTCTATTCTTCTCGCTTCCGCCACCTTGAGATCCACCGGCCGGGGGCATCGACCGAGACCGAACAGGAGCCGTGCGCCTGAGGTCCGCCGCTGCAGGATCAAAGCATACCGACTAGCAGGGGATGAATAGATGGTTTTGACAACACAAGCAAGTTTCTATTTTTACTAACTCTTATTACTAGTGGGGTTATGCTACCTTGGATGACAAATAGCAGTTCAATCTCTAGTAAAATAAAAATGCTCAAAATAAATTGCATGAACAGATTAAGCAAAGAAGTAACCGGGTACGAGACAAGAATTTTTCCTGTAGTATCAATAACTTGCCGGTCATCCCTAATCCACGTTGAGGTGTACTCAATGCTTTCAACCGTTCCTCTATCAAGAATCAATCTTGATCTTGAGCCGACTTGAATCAACAAGCCTCTCAAAACCTCGATTTCACAAAAGTTGCTCTACGTCACTCCGTCGAGGTGAGTACAAAAATCTCTCACAAACCAAATCGGAGCAACTTCACAATCTTCTTGAAGGGCTCAACGGTTTCACCTTCTCCAAGCCGTCTAGGAGACGGCAACCTCCGAGAATAACAAGTCGATGACGCTTGCTTGAAGACTTTCTATTGCCACAAAGCTCAAACACTTGATGCAATGCAACTGGATGCTCTGGTACTCTTAAGAATGCAACCACCAAGCAAAGAGAGGAGCGAGCTGACTCTTTTATATCAAGGAAGCTTTCAAATATGCCAAGAGAGCTCACCCACAACCATGCATGAGGTATATATAGTCACCCTCTCGGAATCTAGCCGTTACACTCAAAACCCGTCGAAACAGAGTAACCACGGACCGTCCGCCTCATAAAAACCGGATTGTCAGTCGTTCAAACCCAACGGCTAGAAATGCAATAAATATGTGTCAGAAATGACCGTTAGAGACCTAGCGGACCGTCCGCGCACCACAGGTGGACTGTCCGCCTAATCAAGTTGAAAAACCCAGTCAGAACAGAGGATCGTCTCTATGTCGTTGGCGGACGGTCCGCTCATCTGGGCCGGACTGTCCACCGTTCACCACGTTCGGACACTATGAACTTGACTGATTAAATGGATCCTACCACGAATATTATCACTTAACCATTCGGTGTTAGGTGATGGACCGTCCGCTCGTATGGACGGACTATCAGCCGTTCATCTTTTGACGCTCACTAGAAACTTAAGTTTATGTCCAAAACCTTCTGTGTAGATTGTGGACCATCCGTCCAGGCCGGACCGTCCGCCTCAGCGAGTCTGCACATATTTTGAACTTCACACTTTGCTATTTTTCAAATGAAGTTAACCCTCATGCATGCAATGCAATTGTTTGAGCAAAATAACACTATAGAACTGTCAAGCAAAACCACAACGCCCCTGTTGATAGTACAGCTATTTATCATATTAATCCGGTCATTTTTCATCCACTAATCATCTTATGACCAGCAAAAAATAAAAAAACCCTATCATGTACCTTTGCTTGAGCATATTCATTCAATATCATCTCCAAGTATTAATTTATGCTCGTCTCTTTTGGACCAACCTATACTTATTTCTTATAAAAAAATTATTAGTCCATTAATATCATCAGTAATTACCGAAACTCGAATTAGAGGCGTCCTTTCAGCCGCTCCGTGCGAGCTCCTCCGGTTCGAACGAGCAGGAGCCACCCCGCGCGACCGAGCTCTGCCGCATCCGACGAGGCTGCATCCACCGCCAAGACTTGGCCGCGACCTGCACTTTCTTTGCTCAATTGGGGTCGCAGCTCGCGGGTGCGCGTGCTCGTGCTCGGAATTCAGATTCTTTGGGTGGGGATTGCATGGTTCCCTGAGCGATTGCAGACGCTCGCTGTAGATCTTTGCGCAATTCCGGTGAGACGGAGATGATCTGTGGACCAGTCTATGGCCCGCGCGCTCCGGTGCCGCCGGCGAGCTCCGCCACCGCGTGCTGCGGGCGAGCGGGAGCCGCTGCGTGCAGGCGAGCTTCGCCGCCGCGCGCGAGCTCTGATGTCGCGGCCCGCGGGGGGAGCCGCCCCGCACGGGCAAGCTCCGCCACCGCGAGCTCCGGTGCCGCGGCTCGCGGGCGCGTATGAGCCACTGCGCGCGAGCTCCACCGCCGCGGGCGAGCAGAGGCGCGGAAGATCTGCCGTGCAGGCGAGTTGCAGCCTCCATACGCGGGCGCGCCGTGCGAGCGAGGTCTCGAATCCTGGCGAAGATGCAGAGGAAGAGCAGCGGCGGCCGGGCGGGCTCGCACAGGAAGATGGCGGAGCAACGGCACATACGACGTGGGGTAGAGGACTGGTGCGAGTTCGAGAGGTGAGCGAACTCGGGCGGCTGCATCTACGGAGCCCGGCTCTGTGGAAACGCTCGGGATCGGCGTTCCCACGAAGCCTGGCTAAAACCCCCTCCTTGCACTAGTGGAACGAGGCTACGGGACTTGTACAGGTAACCAAACATGCACTGGTTGGTTTCGGGAAGGCTGGCCAGGAGTTAGCCAGGCAACCAAACAGAGCCAACGGACCCAGCAGCTGGAGTATATTATTATCCATTCGTCAGTGCAGCTGCCAGTTGTTCCATTCATTCCTCTTCTTCCTCCATCCTCTGCCTGCTGCTATAAATAATATCCCACGCTAGCTGGGCGACCTGCAGATAGGACTGCAGAAAACCAAAGGCCCTAGCTCCCTCCAGCTGCTCATCATCCAATCCAACACCATCGATGGATCGATCGCTCAGCTCATCACCTTGATCCACAGATAGATAGATAGATAGTAGATTGGTAGATGGGGTCTCTGAGAGGAGGAGGAGGAGGCGGCGGCGGCGGCGGCGGCATGGATGAGGAGGCGGCGAGGATTCCGATGGTGGATGCGGAGGAGGCATGCGCCCTCCTCAGCGCGGCCACGCACCTGCAGTATCTCGATGTCAGGTTGTTGGATATTGCTTCATTCGTCTGCTGAATTAGCTAGAGTAGCTTGGATTGCTGAATTAGATAGATAGATAGATAGATAGATAATTAATCCTAGCGCGCCCCCTATCTGTATATATATAGGATGTGGGAGGACTTTGACAAGGGCCATGTCGCCGGTGCTCGGAATGTTCCCTACTACCTCTCCGTCACTCCACACGGTATACATGCTCCTAATCTACGTCGACTATTTTTATTTTAATTATACATAGTTTATTTCTGCATACAGTAATCATGAATCATTCCTAAAAATCTAGCTGTATGTATATATTCATGTAGTAACTCCTAATCTTGTACAATTGTATATATACATAGTTTATTTCTGCATACAGTATTCACTCATGAATCAGTAGTGTGTGTGTGTGTGTTTATATAATAATAATAATAATAATAATAATAATAATAATAATAATAATAATAATAATAATAATAATAATAATAATAATAACAACAACAACAACTACTACTGTGTTGATCGATCGATGGATGCAGGGAAGGAGAAGAATCCCCACTTTGTGGAGCAGGTGTCCGCGCTCTATCCCAAGGACCAACACATGATTGTGGGCTGCCGCTCCGGCATTCGGTCCAAGCTCGCCACTGCAGACCTCCTCAGCGCGGGCTTCAAGAATGTGAGGAACCTAGAAGGCGGCTACCTCTCCTTGCTCCGAAGCGCCAAACCAGGCAGCACCCGGCTGCTTAATTAAGCCATCCATCCATTAATTACTGTATTATTTAACCATGGACTACCAAATAGTACAGCAGTATTATGTTTTCCTCTTGCTCTGCCTCCATCGCCATCCGTATCTGTATGCAATAAAGAGGAACAACAATTAATGCAATAAGCAAGATAATTCATTTTCGCTGCTAGTCTTATTTTCTGACTGCTGGAACTAACGTCGCGTGCGGCGTGGTAAGAAAACATGTGTACGGTGTGAAAAGTACAACGACTCGGGAAAATGACACTTTTACGGAGTACTTTACAAGTGGATGTTCAAATCTTATCCAATACGCTTCATATGGCATCATCATCATCGTCATCTTCATATGTCTTTCTATCCGCAAGTTGGTATCTTGCTTCAAATTCCCTATTCAAATTCGTTCAGTTTCGATCAAACGTCAAGCACGCCTAGTTTGAAAAGCACATGCTGTTATGTATGTCAGTGAAACAGACCAGGTATATTGATTATTTGCTCTCATTGACTGTACGTATTGTACTCTCGCAGCAATTTTAAAATATGAAAAAGGACAATAATGGTGGCTTTTTTTCTACTACTTCCGTTCTTAAATAGGAGTATAGGACATCATTGATTTTAATAAATATATGGATCCAGCTAGTAAAAAGGAGCCATTAGCGAACTAAAAATTAGAGGTAATGGATGCAATAATAGGTAGTTGTATAGGGTTAATTATGATCAACACCATGAATCAAGCATATATAAACGGTAAGCCACGGGAGTACTTGATATATAAAGATGTAAATAAAAGATGAGGCCGGGATCGGAGCCAGAAAGCATGCAGGCCCAAAAGTGAGCACTATTTTAAAATGCCAATTAAGGCAATGGAGGCATGCATTTTGCCTGGCCCATATATATACAAGTGTGTGCTGGAGATAGAAAGATGAAGAAATGGGCCCCTCCCCCCCTTTTTGTTTCTCAAAATATGGTTGCTTAATGGCAGGGCAATTAATTGCAGCATCATGGTGCAAGCGGAATCCTATTTCCTTCTAAGAATTAATGATGCCATGATGCAATAGGTGACGCCATTCTGTCCTGTGCCACTGATTTTTTGTGCTCAGAAGCCACAATACGAACTGAGTTTAGTTAGTTGATATCTTGTGTGGTAGCTGAGGCCGGTTTCCCCTTATGTAAAAAAAACAAAATTGATTGAATCTATATACAGTTGATGATAATTTGTTAGTGTGTACAAATAAAGTATGGTCCAAAGTATATAAAGATGGATAATATGGACGATGAACTAATAAGCAATAGCTTGCGTGGTTAGCGGAGGTGGTCGTAACTCTTGCATGCTGCCTAGCTATCAAGGATTAATTTCTAGATTTTGCGTGTCTCGTTGATGCGGCTATTTCTTTCCTTGATAGATAAGGCTTTTATGATGGATCTCATCCATTTCGTTGGGGTATGATACAACAGTATAGGCCTTTTGTGCTGTTGAGATGAGTGCGGGAGGAAAAGGTAGATGACGCTAGCTAGGCGTTTGTTGGTGCTGGGGCATCAGGGCATCCCAACCCTCCATGTAGGATGGTTTTTATAGCATTAATTATACCATTATATAAGATTTTTAGTTTATATGGCATTATAATAAATGAGATAAAGCGTGGAGAGAGGAAGAAATTGGATCTCATGCAAGATCTAGTGTCAACACGTAAACTAATACGCTAGACACTGCAAGTTGTGTATTTGGAAGTGAGGTGGTGTATTCGTAATAAATGAAGAATAAATATGATAGGTAAAGAAAAGAGAGTGAGTTTAATTGGCCTTGTGGATGCATAGGTCCCAACAATATAATTGGGTGGATCAGAGAGAACCGGAGGGAGCCTGTCGTATCTTTATTATATACAGATAGCAACGCCGGCCACGCACACCACTGGATCGAGCCCGCCCGCAGCAGCAGGGGCAGCGGATCAGAGCCAGCTGCTAATAAGGTCCGATCGATCGATCCTCTAGCTAGCTCGTTGATCAGCATGGCTCCTCCCCATCAGACGGAGAGCTGCAGCGGGTCGTCGGCGCCGGCCACGGTGACGACGGTGGATGTGACCGCGGCGAGGGACCTTATCGCGGCCGCCGGCGGCCACCGCTACCTGGACGTGAGGACGGAGGAGGAGCTGAGCAAGCTGGGGCACCTGGTGGAGGTGAACAGGTGCATCAACGTGCCCTACATGCTCATCACCTCACAAGGCAAGCAACAATCGTCATACTACTACTTCCTATCTACTACTTCCTCCGCTCTATATTATATATAATATTATAGGTTGTTTCAATTTTTTCAGATACATAGCACTTATATATATATAGTAACTTGTAAAAATAATATATATATATATATATAATTATAATTTGGAAAAGTTATTCACTTGCTAGCTTATCACTGCTACCAGCTACTAGTAGTTGATGCATGCCATGCATTATGCAATGTTGATGCATGTGGCCGCGAAGCCGTCTCTATGCACATGCGCGCGCCCACATACCGGTCAGGCCGGTAACCAGATCAGTTTGACACATGATCACATGAGTATGACAGGAGGCCGGGTGAAGAATGCTCAGTTCGTGGAGCAGGTGGCGTCGCTCTTTACCAAAGAGGAACACGTCGTGGTGGTGCGTCCTATACCTTTCATGTTATTTATTTATTCCATTCATTCATTCCTGCAGCAGCAGCAGCAGCAGCAGCAGCAACAACAATAATGCGTAATGCAAAAATGTAAATCTGCAGGGGTGCCAAAGCGGAAAGAGATCGGAGCAAGCATGCGTTGATCTCCAAGCAGCAGTAAGTACATCCACCACTGCTGACCAGCCAACGTAAGGTAACGGCTGAATATGATGCCTGCAGGGATTCAAGAACGTCAAGAACATGGGAGGCGGCTACCTGGCATGGCTCCACCATGGCTTCCCCGTCCACCACCGCACCAACCGCCCGCCACCACGCCAAGACGCCTAGGAGCAGCTCAACCATCCAAACTCCAATGCAAGCGAAATAAATAAAATGAAATAATTGCGCTTGCTACCAGCCACTACTAGATCTACTGTATTATATATCATTGTCACCGGATAAGATTCCCCATCAGTATGTTTTGATGCCAGGATTCCCCAACATATATGATGCTAATAAAATGCATGCGGTGATCAAATCCTTCATAGAGTTCCAGACAATCAACTGTATGTTTCCCTCCCTATCTAACACCAATAGAAATCGCAGCAAGCTGCAGTTTATATGAGAAACATGGCTTATTATCCTACGCTAACATATGAAATTAGTCTTCAGCTCATTTTCATCCGCGTGCAACAGTATGCAACGACAACAAACTATGCATGCTAACAAAAACAAGAAGACCAGATGAGGCAATTTTGATCTTCATTTATACAACAACCCTCAAACGCGTCCCCAACTTCATCCAGTTCTAAACAGAAAGGGCCAGGGAAATACCATCTGCTTACAGTTGCTACTGACCTTTTTACGAGCCTCAGCAATCACCCTCTCATCGCATGTGTGCTGGGCCTTACTGCTTGCTCACAGCATTGCCAAAACAAATAAAGGAGATCTATCATGGTTGGACCTTCCTTGGTCTTCCCACGCCAAAGCCAATACAAGACTCAGCTGGCCTCACCTCCTCCAAACAAATCAGATGGTTACAATAAGTAAGACTCGACCACAGTACGCCCAAACTTCTGCTGGACATCCTTTGGAGTCTCAATCTGCAAGACAAGTTGATGGTAAAATTAGACAACACATATATCAATATATTGGAATGGGTTGGTAAATTATGAGAAACAAATGGGCACATACCGCGTTCAAAGCTATGAAGAGAGCTTTAATCACATTAAGTGGGTTCCTTGATCCAATAATCTGCAAGTTAAAAACAATAAACGTCAGTATTTTCCAGATCCAAAAGATGAGATATAGTTTTCTTTTTTTTAAAAAGGGACTGATATATGACTTTAGAAGAAACACACCTTTGACTTGACGTTGCTGAAACCAGCTAAGTACAGTACAGTTTCAACAGTCCTACCAGCAGCAGACATTCCACTTCTTATTGGTCCAGGCCAGAGGTATATCTTAAGATACACAAGCAGCCATCAGGTTCGCAAGCAAGAGTTACCACAACAGAAATTGATAGATACAAGAGTGGTTTAGTATTCTGTGTGTTCACCTTTGTTTTTTCATATTTGGCCTGAATAGCATGAGCAATTGTGTGATCCTCATATCGCTCCATGTAATGAAGGTTCTGGAAGCATTTCTCATATGCCTGATGAAAACAAAAGAAGGACACTTCCTGTAAGAGCTGGATGTCTCGGTTGACTCATCTAATTCCAAATGAAGCATGAAAGCAGGTGGTGAACTATCAAGCAAATGAGAAAAATCTAATTATCGGATGTTTCCAAGGCCAATGATTCTTTATAATCATATTTTACAAGTCCAGATTGGCCTGGTGCATAACCAAATATATCGCTTGATGCATAACCAAATTTATATTAACGGGAACAAATACACCATAACTTCATCATGCATCAAACAGAGTAAAAGAAGGGGAAAAAAGCAGACTACATAAGTGCAAACAGAGCATTAAAGATCCTGAAATGAAGCAGAGCATGCCTTGCCATGAGTTATACAATTTATAATCACCACTGCATGCACGCGAGCATGCAGATGTGTACAAACCGTACACCACAAAACTGAGGCACCGCATCGATATGCCGTGCAATCAAATGGATAAATAGATGCCAATGACTCATAGCTTCACTCTAGCAGAGGGCAAAGATAGCAAGCTCAAAGCAATCATAGGTGAAATCACTACCGGGCAAACTGAAGATGCAGCATTCAAAATGCCATAAATAAATGAAGTAGTTTGTTTGGAAAGGCAAATCATCCATACCCTCTGTATTGCTATCTTGGCTGTTGGCCCTTTAGCTTTTGCGAAGCCTACAACACCATGGTAGTTTCCAGTGGCCAATAATGCTGTGAATTTTGCTATTTGGCCTCCCTGAGATGCACAATGTAGAATTAGGCAGCAGAGTTGGTGAAAAGGCTATAAGCAGCAGTTGAAATAACTGAAACAAAGCAAGCGGACCTTTGTGACTTTGCATGTCCTGTTAACGTCGATAACTTTGACATCAAAACCCTGAGAAGTGTATCACGGCCATATATGTATGTTAGTATACACAAGGCAACATGAAAGACTAAAGGGTGGAAGACACACCCAGAGGCAAAAGATTGCTAGGCCGATCGGACCATTTCCAATTGATGATTTCACTTACTTTTCTGTACATAGGCCTCCTCTTTTTCTCAGACAGGGAATTGCGCTCCTCCACCAAATCCTTAATTTCCTCCTCCAAAGCTCTGCCTTTCTTACCAAAGGTGTGATCCAACTCTGCCAGCTTGTCCTCAATCTTCTTTTCGATAGCATTGAGTTTCTCAATGAGCAAATCATCCCTCTCCTTTGCTTCATTGAATTCCTCATCTTCATCGTCGTCATCGATTTGTTCCCCCTGGATCATCTGCTTCTCCTTATCAAAGCCCGCGTTGAGCACCAGATCCTCTGGAGAACCAACCTGCTGGTGCTGAATGAGGCCAAAGTTTGCGGGGTTACTGGGGTCGAATGCCTCCTTGCATTCCATGATCCTAACGGCTCGGTTGAGCTTCTGGAGGAGAACGAAGCGGTCTTTGCCCGTGGAGTCTTTGAGGCGGTTCATCATGTCGCCGATGACCCTGTACTCCAGTGGCAGCTTGAGGTGGCGCTCCTCGAACTTGTCGATTTTGGTCATCCATTTGTGAGCCTCGTCGAGGGTCTCTGCCACATTCCATCATGGTAAGGTATAGAAGCTGGCGTGGTGGAAACGGGAGGGATAAGATGATTACCGGCCTCCGCGAATGATCGCAGGAGCTCCCCGTGTCGCTTGCACTTGCGCTCGAACTCGTCGACGCGTCGCTTGATGGCGTCAGGCGTGTAGCGCTCGTCTTCCTCGTCGCTGTCGGAGTCGGTGGGCTCCCAGTAGCCTTCGTCGGCGGCAGCCTCCTTGGCCTTGCGGCGCTCGAGCTTCTCGATGAGCGGCTTGACGCCCAGGTAGTCCTCCTCCTCCTCCTCCTCCTCCTTAGCCTCTTCCTCCTGGCCGCCTTCCCTGGCGCGGCGGTCCTGGCGCTCCCGCTGGCGCTCGCGCTCGACCTCCGCGAGCAGCTCATGCACGGCCCGCTCGCTCTGGATCTGAGGCCTGGCGCCCCCCGCGGAGGCGGAGAAGGCCAGGTGGCGGCGCGGGGGCGTGATCCGCGAGGCTAGGTGATTGTGGCAGGGAAGAGTGGTGGAGCCCGCGATGTGGTGCGGCCGCAGGGAGAGAAGGCGGGCCCACGCCGCGGCGGCGCGGGAGCGGGCGGCGGCGGCCATGACGGCGGCGGCGGAGGAGAGAGAGGCGACCAACTGACCAAGAGGAGGAGAGGGTTTTTGAGAGGGACGGAAATGATCGCAACCGTGGCGGTCTAGATGGGCTTTACTACTGGATTGAGCCCATCGTCGGCCCAAGAGCTATCCTGCAGGGGCAATTCCGTCCAAAATAAATAAATATTGCCTATCTCCCTATTAGTATCTCTCTCATCTCGTCCAAAGTTGTGTGGAAGAAGAGAGAGAGGAGGGGAATTTTGTAGCTAGCTACTAGGGTTTGCTTGCTCATCGCCTCCTCCCCTCCCCATCGGCTAGGGCTAGCTATGATCCCCAACTCGTCGTCCCCTCCCCTCCTCGTACTCTGAATCTTCTTCGCAATCGAATTCGGATTCGATTGGGAGGGGAACAAATCCACCGCACCCACCCCGCGCCGCCCTACATACTATGGTTCACGCCCCGCGCTGCCCATCGCCGTCGTCCTCCTCGCCGATGCTCCACAAGAACCTCCGCGCGCTCGGCCCCGGCTTGAATCCCTTCGCTCCCTTCGGCATGGGCAACTACTCCCTTGCTTCCTCCTCCCGCTAATCATCTCCTCGAATCCTCTCCGGTTCCGATCTCTGCCCCCCGATTTCTGCTGCTGCTGCTGATAAATCCCGTCCCGGCTGCTTCCTCGCTCGCGAATCGCCTCCTCCCGTCTGTTTCCTTGCTCCATTGGTTTGGATCTGAGAGCCGTCGCGGGCTACAAGAACAGCATGGTGCAGGTGCGCAGGTCGCTCAGCATGAGCCGCCTCCGGGGCTGCCACGCCGCTGATGACCGTGGCTGGAACCCGCTCCATGTTGCCGCTCGCAAGGGAGACCTCATGGAGGTGCTAATCCAATCCTGCCTCTCTCCCGTTTTAATTTGTTATTATTACCTGCATGCTATATATTACCAGACTTGAATGCCCATAGCTGTTGCTACTTCTTGTTTTCTGCCGGAAAAAAGACTGGAAACAACCTGCTGTTGTATTGATTTATTCAAAAAGAAAGCAAATGTTGTAATATGATGAATAGACTGTAATCAATTACCCATGTGGGCAGACTAGCACATATAGATTGTAGCATGCATTGGCTAACATAAATCGTGCATGCACATCTCACACAAACACCAAAAAGAAGAAAAAAATTGCACGCTAATGAAGATAACGAGGAATCCTTTTGTCCCCGTTAAGCTAAGTAGAGCAACCCAGCAACAAGTCTTCATCCATGAATCCGGACAAACAACTACTTCTAAAGTTAGTTTTGTTGGCGACTTGTATGCCTGTATCAAAATTTTGCTCCCATACGGATGTGCACCATTCTATGTCATATGCATACCTTCATTGTGTCACCTGCTGATCAGTCTGATTCTCAATCCTAGTTGCTCAAGTATTTTGCCGACATTCATCTGTGACAGGCTGTTGTTTCTATTTCTTTGTTCATGTGACTGTTACCATCAGCTAGCAATAAATATACTGCATGGACGCATATTTGGCGATTTCCATATATACACTTGGGATATTACCCTAGTCTATCTATTAACTTTTGATTTCTTCTTCTTATTCGTCCTGTTGCCTGTAGTTACCTAGTGCTTACTGTTTTTCTACAATCGCTTGGTGAGATGATAAATTATCTTTGTGCCTAGGTCCGACGTCTCCTGGATGAGGGGATGGACGTCAATGCACCTGCATGGGGACCGAAATCTCCGGGTGCTACCCCGCTCCATCTGGCTGCTCAGGGCGGGCATGTTAAAATCATGGATGAACTACTGGAGCGTGGTGCAAATATTGATGCTCGAACAAAAGGGGCCTGCGGCTGTAAGTTCCCACCTCCTCTTGACTCATTGCCTGCACTGCAGAGACAGTAGAGTTGTTTAGGACACTTATCTGGTTTCATGTTTTTTTGTTGGACTTGATGCTGTTTGATGCACATAGTTTCGAGCATATGTCATCGTGCTTGCTGTTGTAACTACCATGCATCTGCTTAGTTTTCCCTTCCATGGACTTGCATTTTTTCCTAGATATTACGTGTGTTTGCATAAATATGTAATAGTGAGGTCTTCTTGCTTGTTCTGGTCTTCTGGAACCAAAATCCATTCAGTTTCACCAGAAATTGTATATGAATGATAATATGGTTTCAGGTCATGCCTATAACTCTCTAGTGGCAGGTTGGAAAAATTATTATAACATGCTTACTGAATAACAATATGAGTGGACCTGCTCTTTTATCTTGGAGTCTGACAGGCATGTCCTGTTTTCTTGGTTGAACCCAGGGACACCTCTACACATTGCTGCCAAGGAAAGGAACAAGAAAGCTGTGAGATTCCTGATTGAGAATGGTGCATTCCTGCCTCCTGAGATGAACGATCACAGGTTCAATCATCCCCTCCATTACTGCTCTGGATTAGAATGGGCCTATGAGATGAAGCGCATGCAAGACGAGAGTGACTCCCCTGGCGAGACCTCCTTAAGCTCAGACGACTAGATGGAAAGCAGGTGCATTGGGAGAGGATGCAGTTTGAGAAGATGGATCGAGTTAACATCACAGCGAGTGGTTATTCTTGAATTGTATGCGCATCATCATTGAGCTGCTTGATGTCGCAGGAATTGCCACGTTGGCAAGTACAATGCATGTAGTCTGCTGCTTTGAATGATTGTTGTCGGATGATACCGTACATGTACTCTGCTGGAAGGGTCCTTGTACTCTGTTATTGCACTGTATTCTTGTGCATTTGTACCGGTATGTGTATGTACATGTCAAGATACGTGTGAACATGTTGATATGCCCATCTGGTTACAGGTAGGGATGCTCTACCAGTCCCTGCTACGAATAGGGGCCCTACCAGTCCCTGCTACGAATAGGTATTTATGGCTCTAGTGGTTTCTTGACAATCCAACTTGGCTCTTATATATATTTTTATATTTTTAGATTAAAATTATATAAGATTATAGTCCGGTCTTTGTAGAGCTCGACTCTTAGATTATCTAAGCTAAATTTATATATTTTTATATTTTTAGGTCTTTCTAGAGCCCGGTTCTTAGATTATTTATTAGATTATTTAAGCTAAATTGCTAAATTTTAAACATCTTTACCACCCCTAGGTACGAATGTTCTCTCTACCTACATGCTCTCCGAGTGGTAGCTGGAGTCCGGCTGCAGCCCCGCAGCCACGGAGGCGATCCTGGTGTGGCACCTGGCCACGAGCCTACTGGAGACCATGGAGCGGCAACGAGAGCAGCTGCTGGCGCTGCCGCCGGAGGCCGGAGCAGGGTGGACCAAGGATCTCCAACGGCCATAAGGAGGGGCGCCAAGCTCCGCAAGCAGCTTGCAGACTTGCGAGACCACAGGGGAGGGCGAGGGTTTGTGGCCGTGTGGAGGATGCTGGCAGAGCTGTGGGGACTGGGGAGAGCTGCTAGTGTCCATGACGCACGCACCCTCAGGGTACGGCGAAGAGTTCAGCACCCACGCCGGCGTCAACAACACTCCCACTGGGATGAGTTGAGCTGAATGAGTTTTGGGTGAACCCAATGACACAAAGTAAAAAACGAAACTTGCATCTCTACTGTTTTGTCTCCTCATCATGCTTAAACCTACCACCACACTAGCTCAAGAGCAATACACCACGAGTCAAAGGCACCAAAGTCACGCATCCATTCTGTAAAACGCAAACTACTGCAGAGATACACATAAGCTACCTTACAAGCCTGGCTGCCCAAGCAAAATTTTCATAACCAAGACACAAACTTGGTCCAGATAACAGTGTGCACGATCCTTTAGACAGATCTACCTCCTCACAGGGGGTGCACTGCCCCGTCCAACAGGACCACCACCGCGACCAGCAGCAGCCTACACCAATTGGTAAGCAAAAGGTCAGAAAGTACAGATAACACAATCACAAGTACACACTAACAATAGGATTCAAATGTGCGCATGCCTTAGATCAAAGGTATACAGATAATTTCACTGCAGATGGTTGCACGCATTAATGTTCCAGTTCAAACATTCTAAAGCATACACTTTCAAGATATTTCAAATTCCCATATAAGTGGGTGTCGATTGTTATGGGCAAACATGGGAAATTTGATACGTGACCTGGAGTGATTCAAAATGCTAAGATCTAAGTTGGAAAAGTTTATATTCTTTCTTGTGCAAATTTAGGTAGGTATTATTATGAAGCGCTAGCCGCATTGTGATGTAGTAGAATTGTTCTGATTTTTTAGTAGATTTTTTTAAAAAAAAACAAATGACTTCTGGAGAGGAAGATTTCGAGATCAAACGATGAAAAGAGAAGGGTAGCTTTGAGCGCAATTAATTCTTTTCTAGAATTCTAGTATAAATTCACAAGCTCAAGAGAAAGTAAAAATTGAAGGCTATTGTCCATCTTGAGAGAAGGCGATAATGTAACTAGCAAGGCGGACATTACATAGTAATTAGAAATGAAATGTAGAAACATACACGTCCTAAAGTTAATAACATGAGCGCGATTAAAGAAGGCGGAAATTGTGCAGTTGCAAGGGACTTTCTAGAAAAAAACATATCTCAAGCTGCAGGATTTTGGTGTAATGATAATGCAAAGAGTGAGTGAAAAAAATTATATAGGACACCCACTGTTGTGACATGTGAGCATTGCGGCATTGCAAAAGAATGGGGCTTGAGTAAAGCCGTCAAAGGCCTGTCTAGATAGGAACAACTGCATTAGGATTTCTGTGGTGATTTAGTTAAAGTTCGTACTAAATATTAAGAATTTGGATCCCAAGCCCCTCAACCCATCAGGGACTAGGATTTGTTGATATTGCTGCATGTATTTGGACCGCATCAAGCAATAGCAGTTGAAGATTTTTCACAGTAGCTATGAATCTCGTGGATTTGAATTTTTTATTCAGCTACTGAAGGAAGCAAATCCTTCCAGATTAACAAGTGAAACTTGTGGTTGGAAAGTAAGAGGTGATTACCCGAGCACGCATGGCGACCGCACGGCCACGGCCAACCCCAACAGCTGAGCCTTTACCCTGCAGGAAGATGAGGGCTAGTTAGCAATCAGTGAGTCATGTGCTATTTTACTGTAAGACGGCAAGGTGAGGAAGAAATTGCAGGGGCATCAGGAAGAAAAATAGAGTGCTGCTGGAGACACGAATGAGGAGGAGCTGACCCTAATCCTGGCCTCGAGGCGCTTGAACATGGGGGCGTTCTTGAGCATGTCGGGTATGATCATGAACCTGACCCTGCTCCCCCTGATGAAGACGTGCTCCAGCTGCGACACCTTGCCGTCCTGGAATCAGGAATCCATCCATCGATTATTCAGGGTGGGGTTATCAGGCATGGAGAAGGGAGAAGCTAGGGAAGTGGACAACTGAGGAAGGGGAAGGAACCTTTGCCGTGAAGGTGATGTTGTCGAGCTGGCAGTTCCAGTTGTCCTCGCACTCGACCATGGCGCCGCGGTAGACCTCGCCGGTCTTGAGCTCGACCGTGACGACGTGGCCCGCCGCCTCGTGCAGCAGCTTCACGGGGATCCCGAGGCTGCGGCTCATCCTCGAACGGGTAGGTGCTGGGGCTCGTACGCGGCTGTGTCGAGGGAGCAGCGAGCAGGAGGAGCCGGACGGAGGTAGAGGAGGAGGAGGAGGAGGGGAGGGGGGAGGCGGCGGCGCCGGCGCGGGGAGGGTTTGTTTGGCTTCTGCTCCGCCTCCAACTCTGCGCTTTGCTTGGGCTGGGCTGGGGCTAATTGGGCTGGGCTGTTGCTTCCTGCATTTCCAGCCCAGACTAGCCCACTGGAAATGGTTTTTTATTTGATTTAGTGATGGCATCTTCATCTTGTCGTCTCGTCCCCCAGATTCAATTCAATATTCGGAAATCGCAAAATTTTGTAATTTTTTTGCTATTCGGGTGGAAAACAAATTAATTAATTAATTACTAAAATATACCCCACTCCGTAATGTGAGAGAGAAGTGGGAGGGCCAGAGGTTTTGGGGGGGGGGGGGGGGGGGGGGTGTTGGGAGGGAGAAATGGTTCCTGTGACTTTGGTCCCTCTGCAGTTGGGTCACTGACGCGTGGGGTCGGGCCCACGTGTCAGTGACCGGGGCCAAAGTCAGGGAAGACTCGTCCCAAAAGGGAATGTTGGAGAGCGAGCAAGAAGGAGGAGAGGAAGAGCCGACCGAAGAGGAGAGGAGAGGAGAGAGCTAGCATGGCGGGCGGGGTCGGGTGCGCGCGTCTCTCGGCCCGCCACCCCTCGAAGGAGGCGGAAGCCTCCTCCATGCATGGCTATGGCTATGGCTTGCTCTTCTCCGATCCTCCCGTATCGCCATCCCATCCGATCCATCCAACCAATGCATTATTCGCATTATTCCTCCATGGATTAGATCGATCCATCCATCCATCAGATTATTCACTGTTCCGGGCTTGCCGTGTTGATCCGCCATCGCACTCGCAACAGGAGCGAGCGAGGCATGCCCAACATGCTCGGCTCGTCGGCGTCCAGGCGGGAGTCCAGAAGCGGCGAGCTCCTCAAGACCACCACCATGTCCCTCCGCGACGCCGCCACCAAGATCGTCGAGGCGCCCAAGGCCGCCACCATGTCCCTCCGGGACGCCGCCACCAAGATCATCGAGGCGCCCAAGGCCGCCACCCCCAAGCCGTCAAACAGCATGGCCGCCGTCGTCAGGGAGGCCGCCGCCGCCGCCGTGCGCCACGAGGGCTGGATGGTGCGCTACGGCCGCAGGAAGATCGGCAGGTCCTTCTTCCACACGCGCTACTTCGTGCTCGACAGCAAGCTCCTCGCATACTACAAGAAGAAACCAAAGGACAACATGGTATATATAGCTCACTTTAATTATTAATTAATAACTTATGTGCTGCAACGTATGTACGTATATATATCAAATGATCACGTACGGGTGCTAAAAAAAATTCAAACTTGTGGTGTCGATCTGATGATCTTTAACGTACGATCGAATTGATGCAACATGCTCTTGTGTATATATATGCATCCAGGTGCCGCTCAAGTCGCTGCTAATAGACAGTAATTGCAGGGTGGAGGATAGAGGGCTCAAAACACATCATGGCCAGGTGAGTTCATTTATTTGCTCCTCGATCTCTTCTTTCTTTCTTTATTACTTGCTTAATAACTGGGATCATTGAAATTCTCATCGCTCTTCCATTTTTTTTTATTTCCTTTTAGATGATTTATGTCCTGTGCATTTATAACAAGAAAGAAAAGGAGCACCAGATAACGGTTTGGTTTAAATCTAGATACAGAGCAACCCTTCAGCTTTTCTACATTTTCTCCATATCTTGTTTGGCTTCACGTCACAAATTTATTTTATTCACAGATGGGTGCATATGATATTGAGGATGCAATGGCATGGAAAAAGAAGATAGAACTCATCATTGATCAGGTATGGTAATTGTTGAGTCCGTGCTTCAGCCAGTTTTTACGAATATATATACCACAAATGCTCCAATTAAACATGTCAACAAACCACAGAGTTAGAATCTAGTTTTATCAAAATAACATTTTTCTTCCTTATTGCAGCAACAGGACTCAATGACAGCTAAAAACCGTAAGGCCTTTGCTTCAATAGACTTTGACATGGAACTCGGAGAGCAGTTTTCGTTTTCAGATCATGACAGTGCGTAAGTGGCATTCCGCCCGTCAAATTAGCTTTTGCTACATCTTTTGCTGAATTAGCTAGAAACTTCATTATACTTGTAGAGCAGAGGATGATGAGGAACGGCCTATTTTGACTCGCAGGACAACTATAGGAAACGGTAAATAATTGCATTAAATATCTCAAGTGAAGTGGAGCATACTGATCTTAAGCAAACATTTATATCCACTTTAAACCAGGAACTCACCATGTCATTTCTGGTTCTAGGCCCCCCTGATTCAATACATGACTGGACCAAAGAGCCTGACATTGGTCTGTTCAATCAGAACGACCCCAATCAAGTTCACTCCAAGAAGAACTGGCGGCTACTTAGATGCCAAAATGGCAAGTCTGCATTCCTCTCTTTCCTTGTAGCATTGGATTTGAATTTGCTCATTGTTTTGGTACTGGCAGGGCTGCGAATCTTCGAAGAACTTCTGGAAGTTGATTACCTTGTATGTTCCAACTGCTTTGTTTTTTCTTTGATGATCTGTTCAAGTGTTTAAAAACCTGAAACTGATGACAGCATATTATTTTGATGTGCTATATTGTAGGCAAGAAGCTGCAGCCGAGCTATGAGGGCTGTTGGTGTAGTGGAGGCCACGTGTGAAGCCATTTTTGGTCTGGTGATGAGCATGGATGTAACAAGATACGAGTAAGCATTTGGCATTCTAATTTATTCTATTTCCCTGCCGCTGATGTTGATCTCTTAATTTTTATTTTCCATTTTATAGGTGGGACTGTAGCTTTCGTCACGGTAGTTTAGTTGAAGAGATTGATGGTCACACCGCAATACTATATCATAGGTTGCAGCTGCACTGGTGTCCGATGTAACTACGATTCTCACAGATGGACAAGTCATTATTATTTGCCTTTTCAGTTTTCTTCTGACCATTGCCAATGGATCGGTCAACATTAACTATGCAGGTTAGTTTGGCCTCGGGATCTTTGTTATGCTCGGTATTGGCGTCGTAACGATGATGGAAGTTATGGTAATTGTTTGATTTCATTTTTCCTATCGCCTTTAATGTTTGCAATGCCTTCTGTTTGATACAGTGTGTGTACACATGCAGTTGTGCTATTCCGATCGATAGAACATCCCAACTGTGGTCGGCAGCGAGGATTCGTGAGGGCTTTCATTGAAAGTAATTTCCGTTGGCACATATTAAATCTTCATCCACCTTAAGAGTATGAGACACTCCAAATACAATTAAACGAAAAGTGCCAACTTCTGATCCTCTGTTTCTTTTTCCTGAATTTCTGTTAGTATAGGTGGAGGTTTCAAAATTTCTCCCCTCAAGTGTCACAATGGAAGACCCCGTACTCAGGTTCAACACCTTATGCAGATTGACCTGAAGGGGTGGTTCCTGAACTACTCTCTTTCCTTTCAGTATCATTCTTTGCTGCAGATACTAAACTGTGTTGCAGGTATTGAAAATACTGCTACTTTTATGGGTTCTGGCTACTTTTATACCAACAACAATGGACAGCTCCATCTTAGAATGGAAGCAGAACTTATCTTTGTCGAACTTAGTGCAGTTGTCGCACTGATTCATGTTTGCTCTTATGTTCTGTACCAACTTCCAGGATTGCGCGAATATTTTTCCCAAACAGATGAAATCCATGTAACCCCAAGGATTCCTGTAATGGAAACCATGTTTGATGTGGAGTCAGAGCCAAAAGGTCATAAGACTCAAGAAGTAGACTCCAAGTCTAAAGCAGTATACCAAGGGCATAAAAATATGGGCATGATTGATGAAGAGTCGGATGAGGATGATGAGTATCAAGTTCCTGAAGCTGATCTAGAGGTTCTTAACCACACTACATGCAAACTTTATGATTGCTTTACTTTAGTACAAGTTGGGATAATTCAGGATGTAACACTCAATAGAGTGACAACCCACCCTGAAGCAAACCTTAGAAGTTCAAACATGTTTTCTACCATTGTACTAAACCTTGATCAAAATAAATGTGCAGGAAAACCCGAACAAATTTGACAATGATGCTAAGCGCACAGGTTTGGTTCCCCATGGTGCTCTATATGCTTGTATTATCATATCTGCTATGAGGTTCCCAAGACAGGTTTAATTATTTCTGATTGCTGTAAATGTGATAGCATAATCACTACTGCAGATGAGCCACCAGAAAAAAATGATTTATCTTGCTTTTCGGGGATTCTTCACCGTGATGTTGAGGAGAAAAGCCGCAACTGTTGGACAGTACCCGATAGCAAGATCTTTAAAGTTCGTAGCAAGAACTTCCCACACGACAAATCAAAGGTCTAAATCTTCCAGCTTGTGCTTTATTGCTTTTGAAGCATGCATTCTAGATGGTGTCAAGAATCCGATTTATTTTCCTTGAAAAAAGGAGAGATAGCATGAAGAACGTTAACATAGGCATATTATCCAAGTTACAGATACCTGCAGCGAGTTATCTGATGGAACTAGCAGCCATCGACTGGTTTAAGGACACAAAGCGTATGGATAATGTTGCCAGGCAGAAAGGTTGTGTTGCTCAGGTAAACAACCTTGTGAATGGGAACAATTTGTGGTTTCTTGTCTACTATTACACGGCCTCATGGGAATATAATGCGTACATTACTTTTGGAACTTTGTTAATTAGGTTGCTGCTGAGAAAGGGATGCATACATTTGTTGTCAACATACAGGTAAGTTGTAGGAAATATTATGTATCTCATACATTATTGGTGTATTTGAAGGATTTTGGTGAAGTTTATTACTGTCCGGTTGCATTGTAGATTCCTGGATCAACTCAGTACAGCCTGGTCATGTATTTTGTGACAAGTTCCCTGAAGAAGGGATCGTTACTACAGCGTTTCTTTGACGGTGATGATGAGTTCCGCAATAGCAGACTGAAGCTTATACCCTCCGTTCCCAAGGTCTGGTGCTAGTTTTGTGCTCCTGAATTCATATTTATTTAACATCATAAATAAAAAATAAATCAATTTGTACAGGGCTCTTGGATAGTGCGGCAAAGTGTTGGAAGCACCCCTTGTTTGTTGGGAAAGGCTGTAGATTGCAGCTATTTTCGTGGTCGTGGATATTTGGAGGTAATTGGAACCTTGTTTTGATGGAGCCTGCCTAGCTTGTCTCCTCATTTTCATATATATACTCTATCCATATATATTGATAAGGTGTTTTATTAGGTGGACGTTGACATTGGATCTTCTGCGGTAGCAAACGGAGTTCTGGGCCTCGTCTTCGGTGTGGTCACAACATTAGTAGTTGACATGGCCTTCCTAATACAGGTAGTAACAAATTCTTTGTTAACAGCGGCATCAATCATTGTTACCTGCTGCTTAACAAAGATCTGATGATGGTCTATTATCCAGGCCAACACATACGAGGAGCTCCCGGAGCAGGTGATCGGCGCAGCTCGGCTGGCTCACGTGGAACCGGCCACGGCAGTGGTTCCTGACCTGGAGAACGCAGCGAGTGAGAGTGGCAATAATGAGGACAGCAACAACAATGCTTCCTCAGAGGATGATGTGTCCAAGAAAACGAATTGATTGGATCTGGCCTTCCTACCCTTACTAGTACTGCTTACTGAGTGTTATATTGGTCCTGTCTCTCTCTCTCTCTCTCTTTTTCTTTCGCTTCCTTTTAGTGCATATATCTATAGTAGTGTCTTCAGTTGCAATTCAAGTTCAGATTTGTTTAACTAGCAAACGATGGTGATGGTGTGCTTGGCCAGAAAGTCGCTATTTGTGTCAAAAAGGAAAAAAAAAAGAAAAATGATTGTCGATCTACTACAAGGTGACGTGATGAAATCAGTGTTTTGGTTTTAATAATGGAGCTAGCTGCTTGTGAAGATATAGGGTAGTTGAATTGAAACAGCTCCAGAAAGAATAACAGACCCTGTACCTCTTAATTTGTTTGTCAGGTGGTATGATTCAGATGTGTCATGTGTGTGTGGAGCAAGGCACATACAGAAAGCAAGGAAAGGGTGATTGCAGGCCTCTGCAGACGACAATCCAGAGAAAAAAAAAGGATGGAGGTTGGAGGAGATAAAGCAGGTAGCTAGCTACCTTGCATTTTGAAAAAGAAAAAAAAAGGCAGAGGAAGGAATGACCTGCTTACATGCTTTGCCTTCTCTTCAAGGAAGGCATCATAGTATCTGGCATGGCAAGAGAAGAGGCAACGGGGGGCCTTCTGGATGCTTCCAACCGTCAACCGCCCGCCGGTCAAGGGTGGTCCCGGGCCCATTTGCCAGTGAGATCGCCTCCCTCCCTGTCTACTGGGGTGGGCCAGGTGCTTCTTCTTTATTCCTCCTGCTCCTGTAGTCAGGAGTAATTACTCCTCCTTCCTCCTAATCCCTAATAATTACATTATATAAACAGCCAGCCCGATCCATCAGCCGTCATCCTTTCCATCCGTTCTTAAACCCTAGATAGCCGACACACACCGAGAGAGAGAGAGAGCAGCTCAAGCGATCCCTGCCCTTGCGCGTGATTCAACGACTCAAGCGATCGCGGTTGCAGCAGCCAGAGGGAGGTATGATGGATCAACCAAATCCCGATCCAAATCCCCCACTCTCTGTTATCAATTCCTTCCTTCGTCGGCCAATCTACCAGATGCATCCATCAACCTTGTTCTTCTGAGTTCTGACTCTAGTCTGTGCATGGCTTTCGATCCCACTAACCGATCGCTCCTGACTGATTTTATTTATATGATTGATCCGATTCATCAAGAGAACAAAGGAACAAATTTTCCATATTTACATTTCATATTCTTAAACCAATCAATCAGTCATCCTTTCGCTTTCGCACCTACTTAGTCTAGTTCCCTGCACTTGCACATTGCAAGTATTGCTGTCTGTTTTCTCTCGTTTTTCACCTGCTCTGCTCTTCTCTGTTACCCGCAAAACCCTCAAATTTCCTCCCTGCAATAGGTAGCGACTCAAAATGGCGTCACCGTTCGGGACATGTCGCCTCAACAAGCCAGCACCTGCTGCCTTTGCGACCAACAAGACCCTCTTCCTTTCGCCCCCGGTTGTTTCCCTCCCACGCCAAATGAAAATGAGGCCCCAGAGGAAGTGCCGTCTCACAGTAAATGCAGCAAAGGAGCTCCATTTCAACAAGGATGGCTCGGCTATCAGGAAACTTCAGGTCAATTGTCTAACATCATCACTCTTCAAACACCTACCTCTGCTGCTGCTATTAATCTCATGTCACCTTTTTTTTCCCTCTTTTGAGCTGCCAGCCACTTCCTGACCTGGTTTTCTTTCTCAGAATGGGGTCAATAAGCTTGCAGATCTCGTTGGGGTTACTCTTGGACCAAAAGGACGAAATGTAGTCCTTGAGAGCAAGTATGGCTCACCTAAAATCGTCAATGATGGAGTCACTGTCGCAAAGGAGGTGTGTCTGTGTGTCTCACATTACGGATTTACCATCATTTCATTTGTTCACACTTCGACTTAAGTTATCATGCTCGCTGACTTTTTCTCATAAATAAATGTCTTTCACGATCCACCAGGTTGAGCTGGAGGACCCTGTTGAAAACATTGGAGCTAAATTGGTCCGCCAAGCTGCTGCTAAAACAAATGATTTGGCTGGTGATGGGACAACCACTTCGGTCGTCCTTGCTCAAGGGATGATTACTGAGGGTGTAAAGGTACATCAACGCGAAAACTTCATGTCTCAGTGCTTATGCCATAGCTGTTTTGAACACTTATGAAAGCTAATAGTGAAAAATTTTGCTACTTTCGCCAGATTGTAGCTGCTGGTGCTAATCCAGTGCAGATCACCCGGGGTATTGAGAAAACAGCCAAAGCACTAGTCAATGAACTCCAAAAGATGTCCAAGGAGGTATCTTCTGATTATCATCTTATTCTGTTGTTGACCTTAGTAAATAAAAATTCTGTTAGCTCTGAACAATCACGTTAATACAACACAACCCACATCTTGCATCTGGATATCTGATGACTTTGCACACTATACCCGTCACAAGCTACAGACTGGATGGTACCATAAACGAGATATCTATTGTTATAAGACTATTTCAATGTGGATTTCATGTCAAACATGGCTTCCCCATGTGTTATATGTATTGGTCGAATATGTGCATAAATCAATGGACTTTGCTATGAAGCCGCAATGATTCACAGTGAAATATTGTACACCAGCACATCTAATTTTCCTTCTTTTCATCTATATGTTGTATGCATTGTATTTTTCCCCTCTTGAAATCTTCTCCCAGAGTAGTTATGCATGGTGGTATGTTAAACTGTGGACAATTGCTACAAACTTACTGTTTTGCAACTGGTTACAGTCAGTTATTATTGGGAGCATAAATTTCTGTCCATGTATTACTCATTTCAGCTTTCAAGAAGATTATTTTGTTCAAAATCTGATCATGCTGTGGTCGCATTTGAGGCTGCAGGTTGAGGATAGTGAGCTGGCTGATGTTGCTGCAGTAAGCGCTGGAAATAACTACGAAATTGGGAATATTATAGCTGAGGCTATGAGCAAGGTTGGACGGCAGGGAGTGGTCACCCTTGAAGAAGGAAAGAGTGCTGAAAATAACCTCTATGTTGTTGAGGGAATGCAGTTCGATCGTGGTTATATTTCTCCCTACTTCGTGACTGACAGTGAAAAAATGACGGTGGAGTATGAGAACTGCAAGGTTTGATGCCCCTGAACTCCTATACTGAAATTGTGTGGTATCTAGTAATAGCAGTTTTCATGCCTTAGTTACGCTTGCGCTGATTTTAATTCTGTTACTAGCTGCTTCTTGTGGACAAGAAAATTAACAATGCAAGAGATCTTATCACTATTCTGGAGGACGCTATTAGAGGTGGGTATCCAATTCTAATAGTCGCAGAGGATATTGAGCAGGAAGCTCTTGCAACCCTTGTGGTTAATAGGCTTAGAGGTGCATTGAAAGTTGCTGTTATCAAGGCCCCTGGCTTTGGAGAGCGCAAGAGTCAATACCTGGATGACATTGCTACTCTCACTGGAGGTAAATTTATCTTTAGCTACGATCTGATGTCCTTTTGTGCCTGTTGATCATTTACATTGGCCATCCTTCGTACAGGCACTGTCATCAGAGATGAAGTTGGGTTGTCCCTAGAGAAGGCAGACAAGGAGGTCCTAGGAACTGCTGCCAAGATTGTAGTTACTAAGGATTTAACAACAATAGTTGGAGATGGTACTACACAGGAGGAAGTAAACAAAAGGGTGATGCAAATCAAGAGCCAGATTGAGGTTTGCATTCTGGAAGATTTTAATTCTGTATTCCTCTGCTATTTGTCAAATCATCTTCACTATCTCTTTTGTTGTGGTTCTGCTCTGTTTTTAAAGTTGCTGTTGGCAACCCTGATTCTCCCAGACAGAGTTGCATTCATTTGTGTTGCATTTTTGTGGCAGTCACTTCTTTAGGTGATATTGCTCAAGTTTATTCCAAAACATTCTGATTCTCCCAGACAGAGTTGCATTCGTTGGCCTTGCATTTCTGTGGCAGTCACTTTTTTGGGTGATATTGCTCAAGTTTGTTCCAAAACATTCATTTTTCAGGCAACTGATCAAGAATATGAGAGAGAAAAGCTCAACGAGAGGATTGCTAAACTGTCTGGTGGTGTTGCTGTTATTCAGGTAACCCTGATGTTGAACTTTATGTAGCAGTTGGTGCAGCAATGGAGCAAGGGCGTTTGGTGTATTAGGATGCTTAGCAAAAGAAAACCATTTCAAAATGATATGTCTTGTTTTGTAGGTGGGAGCACAGACAGAAACTGAGCTTAAGGAAAAGAAACTGAGGGTTGAAGATGCCCTTAATGCTACAAAGGTAAATGCTAGTTCTTGTTGCTGAAATCAATTTGTTTCCTTTCTGGGATAGTATACCTGTAACGTTCTGATTCACATAGCCTTCACTGTGTTGATCATACTTTTACATTAATTCCTATTTGTATTGAGTTCTTGTTAGTTTACAATTTTCTTTATTGGCAGGCAGCAGTTGAGGAAGGCATTGTTGTAGGTGGTGGCTGTACCCTTTTAAGGCTTGCATCAAAAGTTGATGCCATTATAGAAACCCTTGAGAATGATGAACAGAGGGTAAGTCCCAAAGTTCAGTTGCTGTTCATGTTACTTTCGGTTAAGGTGCAGTTTTGTATACCATACCATCAATGATGAACTTATTATTTTTTCTTTCTTTCTTTTTTCCTTTTCAAGGTCGGGGCTGAAATTGTAAGGAAGTCCTTGAGCTATCCACTTAAATTGATTGCAAAGAATGCGGGTGTTAATGGCAGTGTGGTTATCGAGAAGGTTTGTGTTCAAAATTTTATCATGTATGGCTTAGCAGTTGTGCAGATTACAAGTTTAACTTCTCGATGTCCAGGTTCTTGCCAATGAGAACTTCAGGTACGGTTACAATGCAGCTACAGGGAACTATGAGGATTTGATGGCTGCTGGTATTATTGATCCCACCAAGGTATTCTGTTGCTTTCACTGTAGCCATAAATTCCTATTTTTCCTGTTAGCTCATGAGAAATCGGTTTTACAAAATCAGGTTGTGAGGTGTTGTTTGGAGCATGCTGCCTCGGTGGCAAAAACTTTCATCACTTCTGATGCTGTTGTGGTTGACATCAAAGTGCCCGAGCAAGCACCTGCTGCAAACCCAATGGGTGGTGGTGGCTCAGGTAAATATGGGAACAAGAAACGATGTGGTGCTCATCTGACGGTTGGTTACCTGTTCACTGTTGAGTAATTGGAATATGGGGTTGACAATTTGTGTTGGTTTTGTGTTCAGGTTTTGGATTCTAGAAAAATTTCTGGAGATGAGCTTCCACTCCCTTCCCACGGCATGGCATGTTACTTTTGAGGAGGAATTTCATTCTATTGTTATTAAAGCGTTGAAGCGGCAGCAAATCTGTTATGAGTGATCTATCAATACCTGAACAATGAATCTTGCATGCAGTTGGTAGGCGTTGCGTGAATGATACTTGCATGTAATTGTTACCAGAACAGATGAACAGCAACTTATTGATGACTGGCTGTTCCAGTCTGTTAAGAGTCTTGAAGAAGAAAAAATCCTGTTAGAGGATTAGTTTTGCGATCACTTAGTAGGCACTTGCAGATTTGTTAGCGGCTTCCCGTAAGGCAAGTCTGAGCAACAAGACTGTCTGTTAATGTTAGACATGACACGTTGGCTATCTTCTCCTTCAGTTGCGAATCAAGCTTTTGAGGCCCTAGATCAGGGTGAAAAATGATCACCAACAAAAGTGCATGTACTGGTCGCAAAATCTCATTTCACGCATACGCATCTTTTCTTTCAGCCGGGGAAAATTAGTAAGTAAATACAATGTAGCAACACCAACATACACAACCAATTATATTGGGGATAAGTTATAGCAGAATCAATTCAATTAATTAATGTACACCGTTAACAACGATTCCTGTACGTACCACACCAAACCAGCTCAAATCACCAACCACCCGTGACCCGTCTCATTCCGCTCTGATGAACGGAGAGGAGCTCATCTCGGTGGTGCTGTAGAATGATTCCTCCTGGTAGTAGTTCTCATCCTTCTCCTCTTCCCACTTGAGAACCTCCCTTATGTACTTGAACGCTTCGTCCACAGTTTGACGGTCGCGCGCCCGAGCCTGCCACACAAAAAGCTTCCGGTTCGTGTGCGCAAAGTACAGGTCCTTGAACTTCATCGCGATGTAATAGTATGCCTGGTGAGCCAGCGACTGGTTGTTGTGGTGTGTCTGAACTGGGCAGAAATCATTGAACCACTCACAACTTGAGAGGGGCGCACGGTTGATCTTCTCCTCGAAAAGGTCATACTTGTTCAGAACGAGAACAAATGGGGTGTCACAGAAGCATGGTTGCCTGCACAAATGGAAGTTCAAATTTTACAACTCAAAAGTTTGCTGATTTTACAAAATCTAAGACATCTGCTTCCCACAACATACAGTGGACAATTATTTCCGTAGTTCTTTATTCTGTCCTAGTAAAATGTTAAAAAAAATCTCAGATGGAAAAGACTAGCATACCGGATTGTAGCCTCGAATAACTCTTTGCTTTGCATCATCTTGTTCACAAGAGGCCGACCGCTGCCATTTACTTGGGGGCCCAATTGGTCGTAATCGCTGAGTGCTATGCAGAATATCACCATGCGCACATCTTCAAACATTTCCACCCATTTGCAGCCATCATTCATGCCCTTTGCACTAACTCTGATCAGCTGATATCTGATGAAGAAAAAGAATAATGATTTAGGCATTTAGCACATGATTCAGACGCTCTTTTACACACCAGCCAGAAGGAAGTTAAGAGATTACTTGGTAAGAGGCTGGGAATGTGCCTCAGGGTTGTCAATATAAGGTTCAGACATCGGGCTGCGATCATCAAGCGTGAACTCAATGAAGGCCAGTCCATTTCCTTGTGTTACTCCTTCAGCAAAGATTACATCTTTCTCTGAAGGTTCATACTCATTGCTTGATACCTCAATGGCCTGCAATAGTATGCCAAGAATAGTCCAAAAAGTCATTTAAAAATTTGAAGAAAAAAGGGTTCAGCTCTACACAACACAGACTAGGTTGATCGAGGCTAGAGCTATATTAATTTAAAAACTTGAGGGTTATATACCCTGCTCAAGAAGTGCTCAGCCACATCAGGGAGAAAATGCAGCTCTTCCTTTCTTTTGAATGTTGCTTGTATGGCGGGATCCTTCCACATCTCATCAACAAACGGAGCATATTCACGTGTTGCAGCAGGGAAGAATGCATCTAGATCACCCATTGCTATGATATCCAAAAGCCAATCTGAAAATTTCTTCAGCCTCGCATTTATGGAGTATATACAAGAATTTGAGACATTGGCTTTGTTTTCATCTGCATCCGGAAAAACAGATCAGTGATACTGTGTCTCTGTCTTGACAAAAAAGCACAGATCAAATGACTTGACCATATTACCATGCTGAGTTTCTTCACCATCTGAAATTGTGCAATTCAATCTTGACAAAGCCTCTTCCTCGAAGCGCTCGCGGCCCTCTAGCAAAATCCCAAGATACTTGAACATATTGCTTTGGATCATTAGTTTGATACCTTCAAGTTCTTCTTGGGTGAACCTAGTCCCGTACAAGTACTTAGCCTAAGACGCATGAAAAGAAGATCAGCATGAAACAAAGAAAAGCAAATGCAGAATACAAAGTCGAACACCATTGACAAAACAAAGATCCTGACTATGAAACATAGCTATAGCTCTGAAAAGAACTTGAAGATCTCTGCTTAAAGTATACAGTACTGATGATCATGTGATAGAAAGTGCTAGTGCAATCTCTCAAACAGAGCCAGTTACAGAGTTACATTGCAAGAATTGTGATAGAGCCAGAGGCATCAACAAATGGAATCAGATCATACCTGCTTAAAAATAGTGCTTGTACCAGCGCCAGGCGGTCCAAGAAGAAGAAGTTTTTGGATCCTTTTTTGGTCCAAATAATCAGGGACAGTTCTTGCTGAATAGGGAACTTCATCTCTGGTTCCATTTGAATTCCCAGGAGGCACCGGCAGCGAAAACAACGCGCATGCAAAACGTGTCAGAGCCTGGCCACAGTAGGAAAAAAGGATCATCAGCAATAAGCATACCCAACTTAAGTTTTCTAATAAATAGCAGTGTTACACAATTCCTTTTAACCAAGATACATACGGACTCCCATATTTTCCCTTTGATATTGTTTTGTCCTTCTTCCTCATAACGACCATCATCATAAACCCAAAAATGAGTGTCACGGGGACACTGAACATTTGCAACCTGCAAGCACAACGCAAGTAATGAGACAAAAGAAAAAAAAATACAGTGCACCCCTTGTGTGTCTGAAGGTAAAAGGACTCTTGGCATCTTGTCTATGAACTTAAGGGCTCAGTTTCAAGCTAAAAGAAAGCATTGGGTACTAGGCTGCTGGTTGCAATATGCTAGTCCTGAATACAAAATGGAACTTCTGTTTGATGAATTGATATTTTGATACCCATAATGGCAAAACTGTAGCATTTAGGGAAAACTTCCTAATCTGCAGCAAACTGGAAAATCAGGGGGGGAAAATGAGGGACAACAATTTGAAGTCATTGTTATGCACATTAAATTCCATAATGATCAGCTCATACCAGAAGGATTAACGACCAACATCTAAAATAGGATGAGCCTGAATATTTTTAATTAAAAGAGCGGAGCACATAATTTCAGTACTGAAAGAAAAAGACCGAAAAAACATATGTCAAGTCAATTAATGTACTGGAACTCAAATTAACAGGATGAATAGGTGAAAGTTATTGCTAGAAACGACAATGGCAGACATCACACATATCAGACTCATTAAAGCATAAAACTAACAATGATTATCTATTGGATAAGCTATCATTATTTACCTTAAATGGTTTAGGGTGGCCTATTATTAACAGTCATTAATAAATTGACAGTTGGAACAATAATGAGAACTTAGTGCGACAAAGGAACACTTATACTTGGTGAAATTCAAACATAATACATGCAAATGCAATGCTAATTTTGGACCAAAATTAGAGAGTAAATGTAGCTGCCAGGTATAGCCCACTTTTTAAAAAAGTATCCCTTATGAATGAGGTTAGGCCAAAGGGACTCAACAGCTGGACTCCCACACATTACCCACCAATGACCATCGAAAAGCAGCTCTAGAAGAGTAAGGCATGCTTGGCCAAAAGCGATACATGACTCTATTTGCAGAGCAAAATAAATTGCAAGATTGTTACCTTTAGAATTTTCAGCTCAATCTTTGTTATCTCTCTCCCATTTATATAAACCTGGGTGTTTCCGTTACTAGCATTGGCCTGAAGCTTCCCAGTAAAATTGAGGTTAGAACTAATTATCCTGTCTGGTTTTTCTCCTTCCTATCAGAAAAATGCAGTTCCATTAGCAGAAACTCAGCTAAATTTATTCACAAGCTTTGTTCTTAATAGATTTACCTTTCCCCATAAGCCTGACTCCTTGTCATACCAATACTTTCCGGGCTTCAGCTTCTGAGGAGGCCGGGAGCAACTTAGCAGGTCTGTCAACTCTTCTGGCCTCAATGGGCAACCATTCACGATAAGTTGCTCAGGCCGCAGCTGATTCGCTTGGCACTCCTTCTCAGCTTTCAAGATTTGCCTTACTTCCAACGGGCTGAGCAACCGCGAAAGTGTCCTGGAGTTCTTCCCCAGCTTCGACCTCTTGGACTCATCAATTGGCTGGCCGATGCAGGTGACGCACTTGCGGCCTTCTGGCATCGATCCCATCATCCTAAGCACACAGTAGCTGCAGTACCTTGCATCGCAAACAATGCACGACTCCTTGCTCTCCCATTTCCTCTTCCCACAGCGATAGCATGCCCGTCTCCTCTTCTCCTTCTTTGTGACGGCCACGTACTGCTCGGACATCTCCTCAAACTCCTTGCTCTTGTACTTGCTGTCGGGCGTGAAGCCAAAGGTGACCACGGGCGCTCTCCTTCCCTCCTGCATTTCAGGCCTATTCTGCGGCCCCGGTGAGCTCTGCGCTGAACCATGTGACTGCGAGCGGGAGTCTTCATCGTCGTCGTCATCGAACTCCTGATTGTGCAGGACTGACTCAGAGCTGCCACCAACCTGCGTTGACACCGGATCTGCGCAGCGGGCGATCCTGGAGACGGGGAGGCGAATGGGCTCAACAACGGGCGCCACCGGGAGCCCTCCGAGCACCTGGGGGCCGAACACTGGCTCCGCCGTGGGGATTGCAGGGATCTCGACCGGGTCTACCCTGGGGAGGTCGTAGGGCACCGGCGGGCCGTCGTACTCGAGGGCGATGGAGTAGTCGAGGTTGGGCGGCGCCTCAGGGATGGGAGTGCCCGGGGGGAGGATCCTCCTCATCATGTCCTCCCAGGTGCTCCCATCCATGGCCTCCGCCATCTCCGCTTCGTGCGTCTTCCTCTCCCTGCCCTGCCCTGGCCGCTTATCAACCACCTGCCTACGTCGCCATCGCCACAGAGCTGACTGGTGAAGATGAATCCCGCACTTTCCAACTCCACCCACGAAGTTTGACTCCTCCCTTATTCTGTAATAGCACCGAAATGGAAGGCAGGAAGCAGCTCCAATTAAATCCTGTCAACAACTGCACTAGACAGTAGCGGTGGGTGCTCCGATCGAATTCCGCCCGTAACCCAGCACTGGGAGCAGAGATGTTTACCGCAACGAACTGTGGCTGGCTCAAATCCGCACGAGATGGAATCAAAATCCAATCTTTCCACCACCAAATTGAGCTTTCCCGGAGGAAGGAGATCTCGGCCACCTCTGCTCGAAAGTAGATCGGACTGGTCAGGAAGGAAGAATGAATCGAATCCTGAGCAGGCAGGTAGCACTAGGATGGATGCAGAGTGGAGGAAGGAAAGGCAAAAGGAAAGAAACAAGTGCAAGGACGCCGCAGGCGCACGGCGAGGGAGGGGCTGACCTGTGTTGCTTTTTGGACTGAGAAGGAAAGCGACGGCAGGAAACCAGACGAGGAAGACGATCCATCCAGCCCAGCCGCCCAGGGGCCAGGTATGCGGATGTTCTCTACGAAATAACCGTATCGTGGTACATGTCCGTGGGGAGATAGCGATACTCCAGAATAAAATAAAATATTTTAGAATAAAATAAAAAGCTAAAAATAATAATACTTCAAAATATTTTAATAATATTTTAAAATATTTTTATTTTAATTTGGAACGTTTATTTTATTCTAAAATATTGTTATCTCCGGCGGATATGTACGATGATACGATGACTAAATAATATTATTATCCTAATTAACATTTCCTCCCATCTCTCATTGTATTTATCGGTTGCCAATGTAACACATTATCCTGCCATAAATATGTTTTGGGAATTTTCTTTTACCTTACAAATATTTTCTATCAGTCCACGGACCATGTACATCATGCTGCGCAATAAATCCGCAAAAAGAAATCCTAGTTGTATACCTTATCTTTACCTATTTCTAAAGTCGGACCAGCACTCTGTCCACGATTCAATCATGTAAACTCCTACAATTTAACACATGGGCAACTATATGTTTATCTGTAACAATGCACAATATATATGTATGTAAGAAAAACGCAGACTACGACTACAATCTTCAGCTTATATATGCAGCTTAAAAAACTTTGAAACACAAACAATCCATAATATAAAGGGCAATATTCGATGAGTTCTCTTTTACATAATCAACATCTCGATAAAGGTATATATATATATACAAAAGAAAAACGTTGGTCCAATCTCTCATGAGTACAAGCAACAACGAGAGTTATTCATGATTGGATTTACATTAACCACAATATAACTATCCAAAATGCATTATAAGAGTCCATTTGGAAGAGTTTATATGTATTAACTTTAACTTTGCATGCAAAATAATATATTGCAACTATCTGCTGGAGAAGCTATTAGCTTCATCCACTAAGATTGCCCGCCTGTTGCATCATCACCAACACGATCATCACCTGCTGCGTCATCACCAACGCAATCATCTGCCGACGGCAAGTGCATGTCGACGTGGAGGATGCACACGTGGCCCTGTCGCACGCAGCTCAACCAGGTGGACCTCCGCGCGCAGCCCAAAGCTTAATTATAGAAGAACACCTGGCTGATGATGGCTGTTGCAAAAAAAAAAAGAAAAAAAACACGCCGTTACCGGGGATCGAACCCGGGTCGCCCGCGTGACAGGCGGGAATACTCACCACTATACTACAACGACTTTCCTGCCTCCCACGTTGAAACACTTTCTGAAAACTAATAATCAATTGCCCTTGCATTTTATCTAGCCGTACATCATGCACAATTTGTAAAAAGCATCGCACGAATTAGCTAGCTAGTACGGCCCTAGATCTAAATCTCAGCAACAATCAACTCGGGTGTCCATGCTAATAACAGTATAACGTCGTATAGGGATGGTCCTAGGGCTCTCTTCATAATCTAACTTGACGCTTATGTATATTTAGCTCAAAATTAAATAAGATAAGATTCCGATCCTTAGATTATCTATGCTAAAATTTAGGGTCGCAAAAACACCTCTAGCCATAGGCATAGATAGTATGCTAACAAGAGGGATGCGAACGGATACATACCTGCATTACTAACTAATTATGCCACATGCACAACCCATTGTTTAGCCTTAGTTTGTACACCAGCTGGAGTCTCTTTCAGCTGATCCTATTGCCTGCATGGCCCAAAAGCGAATCGAACATGAACGAAGGCACACTCTTTAGCACATTCGAGGATCAAACGATCAAATTAATTAATCCCAGGACACAAAAGCTGACAATTGGTGATGATGGTAGCTGCAGACGAGCCACTTGGGTCCAGGTTGAGGTGAGTGTAGATTGGATGATAGTATGACAAGAGTTATTTTAGTAGTTTATTTGTCCAAATGCATGATGAACTCACTGTAATATACTCTAGATATCCATTAATATAAAAAAGACAGCTGAGTTACATCATTTTTGTTTGAAAAGAGCCAGCCATAGACATCGCATGGGCCTAATTAGAAAGCAAAGCCCGATAACCTTTCATTCAATGGGCTGAGGTCTAGCGGCCCAATGCTTATTATTAATTGTCTTGCTATTTTATTTTATTTTATTTTATAATCATATATAGCAAGCAAAGTAGAAAGAGCTCCCGGCCCCGGCGGCGCTCCCCTTCCCTCGCCGTCGGCCTCGTCCCTAAACCCCTCCTAAACCCGCCCTCCCGCCGCCGCCATGACGGTGCCCCCCGCGGACGACGCGGCCAAAAAGGAGCTGCCGCCACCGTCCTATCGCTCTCTGGCCGCCCCGGTCGCCACCCCCGTCGACAAGTTCGCCCTCCTCCCAGCATTCCTCAAGGTCCGAGGGCTCGTCAAGGAGCACATCGACTCCTTCAACTACTTCACCACCAGGGGAATCAGGAACATCGTTGAGGCAAACAATCGAATTGAGGCGCGCAATGACCCATCCATTTACCTTAGGTACGCAATGCAATCTATCATACAGTAGTGCAATGGGTTCGGGTTCCCGTTCCCTCTGCCACAACACTTTTTAAATAAATTGATGAAAAATGTCCTTGGATGTATCTAGGTACACCAACGTCTATGTTGGCACGCCCTCAGTTCAAGTGGATTACAAAATCGAAAATATCACGCCCCACTTTTGCCGCCTTACTGACCGCACGTAAGCCTCCCTCATCTCAATCCACTTTCTACTCAGCATACCAAATAGTCTGTAACTTTAGATACATAATCTCATTCGGTCAAACAGACAGTCAACCAAGCTTCCTGAAGATTTTATTATTTTTTTCATTTCTTCCTCCAGTTATTCTGCTCCTATAAGAGTTGATATTGAATATACCGTCGGGAAGCAGCATGAACCGCAGCATAAGGTATCCCATTACTATGATTCAAGTGCCTTGTGCACGCTTGATGGAAAAGAAAAACTAATCACCTTATTTACTTACTCCTCAGAAAAACGTTCTCATTGGCTACCTGCCCATTATGCTTAGAAGTTATGCATGTGTTCTGCATGGAAGGGATGAAGCTGAACTAGCAAGACAAGGTTAGTCTATATTCTTCATCATACAAAAACATCTTCGTTGGACGGTACTATTGTGTTAGATTACTGGTTGTTCTGATGGTTTCACCACTCTTTTCCTAGGTGAGTGCCCTCTTGATCCTGGTGGCTACTTCATTGTCAAAGGAACTGAGAAGGTAACTGAAAAAATGATGCATCTTTTTCTCGCCCCTTGTCTTGCTCGACCTAGTTGAGGCATTAGTTACAGCGCTAACTGCAAGTGCTTTTGGTTTTGTCACACAGATTTGTAGTGCTTGTTCTGTGCATTGATAATCTTGCGATATTTGTTCATTTTCAGGTCATTTTAATACAAGAACAGCTATCAAAGAATCGTATTATTATCGACACCGATAGTAAAGGAAGGTCACACTCATTACAGAACTATTTATTCATTAACTTCCCTCAAATATTTTAATTTTAAACTTTGTATTCTTCTCCAGCAAATGAGTATTTAAGTTTAACAATTGTCATAAGTTGCTCTGAAAGATGCTGAGACAAAGCGACTTTCCAACTCTTAACTGTAGTTTGATTCAGGTTAGTTTTGAAGTTGCCAGGAAACTCTAATTCCAACCATCATGGTTAATACCTGGCTTTGAGTTCCATTGCCCACTCATTGCAGAAATAACTTATTTTTGTGTCGCCTTGCACCTGACATTTCATGGCTGGCCTCATTTGGTCCCTTTAGTGAAGTGGCGTACTGTTCGATATCTTATGCGATTCACCTGTATTTTCTATGAATTAGGGTGATTGCATCTGTTACCAGCAGCACACATGAAATTAAAAGCAAGACGGTGATTACTATGGATAAGGAGAAGATCTATCTACAGCTGAATCAATTCACGAAACCGGTATGCATTGCAAATCCTGTTAGCTTGTTAAATACTCATTCTATTTCATTACATTTGGACCCTACTATTTATTTTAATCTTGAGACAGGGAACACTTCAAAAGCAAATGTTTATTTAATGAGGTTTTCTGCACCCATATATTATTCCGTTTTTATACTTTGTTTAATAAATTAATTTTGTGGTACCGGGTGTGATTGGTGGTGTAGTTCATTAGTAGATTCAGGATGTTTTGTATGTCATTGTTTCTTTTGGAAATACCCAAGCGGTTGAAAGCTAGATAAGAAGTTTTTGAGAGGTAAAAGCTCCTGAGTCATTGAACAAGCCTGGCATCTTCTTTGTTTGCCTACTTGCTTTACACTGGCAGAATTGAACCTAAATATCATCTATGATCAAACTAGAGAAACCTATCTTCTTAACAGTGGCTGAGGGCCTTACTTTTGAATTTTGTAACAGCTACTCTAATTAGAACTTCGTGCTTATACCTAAAGAGAGAAATTTAAAATGGAAAGTGACATCAATGTGTCACTTCCAAGTGATAACAGGATTCACTTATTCTCAAGTGGATTTTATTTTCCCATCTTGCTCATGTTCGTAATGCAAAATTAACTTAGTAGTTTTCTTGTTTAATAGGAGCACCATTATCCAAATTTCCTTCCTTTTCCTTAGTTCCACACCTGCCCCCCTATTGAACGCTTACAAGGTCATGGGGTGCTATACTATGACATGGAAGTTGGAGGGAGTATGTTGACAATTCATGACTTTGTTTCTGACTTAGCTTTAAAATTTACAGATTCCAATAATAGTGGTCATGAAAGCTATGGGAATGGAAAGTGATCAAGAGGTTGTACAAATGGTTGGAAGAGATCCAAGATACGGAGACCTCTTATTCCCATCTATTCAGGTACTTTTGCTTGATGATAAAATTGACACCATCCCACTGACTGTATATTTGGATCTTGAATTTGTGCTCAGTTTCAAATATTCTTTTGCACCCCTTTTCCATGCTATTCTTCACTGTACATTGTATCTTTTATATTTTAGGCTATTTAAATGTTTTATGCTTTCTCAGGAATGTGCCTCAGAGAGAATATATACACAACAGCAAGCCCTGCAGTACATGGATGAGAAGGTGAAATTTTAAATTCAAAAAACATAATTTAATATCATCACTCAATTAAGTCATTCACTGCGTCTTAATTATGCCAAATGGATCACAATGACAAAATGTTGCATAATGTGCATTTAAGCTTTGCAGGAGTAGATCCCTCTGTTATCGAGTCATGTGTTCTGACAGCTTCTAACCCTATGTTGCATAATGTGCATTCTATGCTTTGCAGAAGCATTTTCTTGTAAATTCTTTTACTATATTTGCAATGACAGCCTCTGACCCTATGTTCCACTATTCTGTATTCTGGAGGAGCTTTATGTTCTATAGAAGTCACACCGATTATATCTTATCATACAAAATAATCCAGGAGTGTACTTTCTTAGGCTTCATTTCCACTTTGGGATTACTAGGATCTATGACATCGACTATTTTTGTTTCCATCACAGCTGCAGGAATGTTCTTTTTTATTAAGTTTGCTGCTTTTCAGTGCATCTTTTATGAATCTTTCGAATCCAAAACTAGGTGGATGAGATGGTAGGCTGCAAATAAAGGTTGAAGTGCTTGTGGAAGCATTAGCAACAGTGGTTAAAAGTAATATGAAATATCAAAACCATTAAAACACTGAACCGGAGAGGTGATCCTTTGAACTAGTGAATTAGATATTATCTTGTATTAAAGGATGCAATGAGAAGTTTTAGGTAAAAGTCATGCAAAGAAAATTATACCATATGCCCAGAATTTAAGTGCTTCAATGTTCACACCATTTGAGGTAGTACAGTCTAAAATTTCTAAATTACTGGTTTGCAATAATTAACCCTGAACAATTATTGGGATCTGTCAGTCATGCTTGCTTCCTTTTTCACTGACATGATGCAATCTAACTCTGGATTTTCTGTTCTAGTTGCATCTACGTATCAAGTGTGGCATCTTTTCTAGTCTGATCCTGAGATTTTTTCGCAGGTCACGTATCCTGGTGCAGGAAATCAGAAGGTAGTTAATCGCTGCTCAATCACCTTTCTTTTCATTTAGGGACTTTTCTCTATCAAATATATGCCAGCTACAAACTTTCATATATGTACATTCTAAAAATTGATCAGAGTAGGAACCAATGACAAGCTGTGAAGTTATTGTCTCATTACACATTAAGTTACTACAGCCGGCACATGTTCCAAAATATGAGTTCAGAACCGGCACAGGTCACATTCTCGAAGACAACCTTCTGGTGTCTGAAGTGCCTCCTTTTTTTTTTTCACTTTCAGGAGGGTCGGTCAAAATCAATCCTACGCGATGTATTTATTGCACATGTGCCGGTGAGAGAACTGTTGTTTTCCCTAACTTTTGCTTGCAATCTACTTTTATCATATTCATGTAAATCTGTCCTATAGGTTAAGAACGGGAACTTCCGACAAAAATGTATATACACTGGCGTAATGTTAAGGCGCATGATGGATGCAATCTTGAATGCTGACACCTTTGATGATAAGGCAAGTTCAAATCTGGACTATGTATTACTTTTGGGAGCTATTCCATAAAAAATATTAATTTGCTAAAAGTCATCATCTTCTGTGCCTTTACCAAAGCTGTTTAAGAAATTCAATTCCATTCAAATTCACTGTTTTTTGGGATGGAGGACCCAAGTCCCTGCGTTTGTAACTTGAAGGTGTGTGGAACCAGGGCTGGAACCCTGGCTAGCGAGCTCCCAGCTGTCAAGAGCCTTGCTACTCCACTGTCTGCTAATTCAGTGTGGATTTAACTTAACATCAATAGTTAATCATCATCTTTGATTTTCTATGAGCTCTTAAATGGGAGCTGTGATGTCATGTTTTTCAGAGCTTCAAAATTGGCTAGTGTTTTGACTACATACGTGGCTTGCTAACATTTTCTCAGGCATCTGGCCCACTCTCTCTCTCTCTCTCTCTCTCTCTCTCTCTCTCTCTCTCTCTTTTAACTGAAACTGCAAGGCAAAAGCTGCCCAGCATATATTAAATAAAAAAGTAAAAGAGAGTTATTTACAGGAGATGAAACCTAGAGACAAAGAATTTACAAAATCATAGTTACAGTGAATTTAGCCATTCATGAACGCTTGAGTGGAGCTCTGGTTTTATCCTGGGTAAATGCAGGATAACATCATGGCGCAGAGAAGCTTTCCAATCAGTAACGTTTCCTACAAGAAGCTGGCATTCTACACTACCCTATTTTTAATTATATGATGTGTGGCTTTCAGCCATTTGTACTATGTTGGTGAGCTGCCCCATGCCAAAGTGGTTTGCACAATTGTACCTTGCTATTTGTTGCATAGATAAGGCTTGTCCATAATTAGTCATCATATGGCATTTTAGTTGAAATGGCTAAATGGAATACAAGACACTCTGAATTATAAGTTTCTACTATCATATAATCATAACATACCGTTTATATTGAATGTGTGGTCCATTTCTCATTATTTTTTTCTTACATTTGCTCATTATGTGTGTGTGGTGGTTTGGGCAAATTTTCATGAAAACAGAGGGAGCATAATTTAGGTTTTGGATAGAAACCAACATAAGATTTTTTTTCGGCTGTACAGCCAATAGTTACATGTTCTGTCTCAATTATCCACAACCTGGGGGCAAGGATGACAATCTACTGATAATCTAGAAACCTAACATGCTCCTTTTAATTTGGCGAATCAAACATGTTCGATGTTCCATCTGTACTGAAATGTAGTTGACTGCATATAGTATCTGCCAAGCTGCGCGGAGTCTATAATTAGACCTATCAGATTGCACAGATCCGATCATGGCGACTGGGACAACACACTTCATGTCCACTCTGTTTGAGCCTCTGACCGATCCTATTCCAGTTTATCTAAAACCACCCCTTTTTATCCTTACCTTTGATGTCTTAAATAATTTGCTATTAAATATTTGTATGTTCCATTTCGTTGTAGTCAATTAGAGTTCCTTGTCAGTACTAGAATGAAACAAGTAACTGTATTCCTCACTTTTGGTAATGTAATGTCATGGGGTCTATTTATAATATATTTAGTTCAAGCGATTAGATGGCTTCATGGAATAGAAATATATTGAAAGTAGTGGGATTACTGTTTATATGAAACTTCTCGTCTTGAACAAGAGTTTTTAAAAGCCAGAAATTCTCCTAGATTATTGCTTGCAAAAGAGAAAAGATGAAATCTTTTCTACTTACAAATTTATTTGGATCACATGTTTACCACCCTGTTGACATCTTTTATTGAATATATTCAGGATTATGTAGGGAATAAGAGGCTGGAGTTGTCTGGTCAACTAATATCCCTGCTTTTTGAGGTATTTTTCCTCTTATTATTTCATTAAGTAATATGTTTATGCCTCTTATTCTGTTTGTGTTTTGAAGGATTTGTTCAAAACAATGAATTCCCAAGCTGTAGAGCTCATGAACAAAAATAGCGACAAGACTCGTTCTAGTCCTTCAGATTTTAGCCAGGTAATGAACATGAAATTTATAGTCCTTGATCTTCATTCATTTTCACCTGAATAGCTGATGTTGCCGTTGCGTTACACATTGACAGTGCATCCAATTCTCGTTGTACTATTTTCTTTGATGGCCCTCTATGTTATATTCAGTTTTCTATAAAAGTTGCTGTTCACTTATGTTACCTAGGTGAGCGGTCTTCTTGATTGTTTAAATACAAAAACTTGGCTGTTGTTGAAATGCAGTCTTTATTCAGTTAGTAGTATATGGGAACTTGATAGGGGGAGTACTGAGGTTGGCTACATTTTTTGGCCGCACATTTATCCATCTTGCTCCGCATGTGATACTGTAGAGAGATGTTACCTTGCTTGGGAGTTACAATAGCTGTTGGTTTGTTTAAAGCCAATGGTCAAAAACTAGAAGACACCTACTAAAAGGTACTTAAGCGTGAACCCTTACAGTAAAATGGACTAAGTGCCATTTTGAAGATTAAATTGAAGGGTAGAAAGTTACGGTGTATGGCAGGGGACAAGGGCCTAGTATTTGGCCATAGATGTTGTTTGGTTGTTGATCGTGTTTTTTCTCTATCTCTTTGGCGAGTCTTCATGTAACTAAACTTGGCCTTACTGGGCATGTTTGAGTCTCTTAGAGTCCTTTTATTCTCCTTAATATAATGATGCACAGTTCTCCGGCGTGCTCGAGAAAAAAAATTGTTCTCCCATCAAATTAGAGAGGAGGGTAATTAGTACTAGCAGATTGGTAATCAAAGTTTGTCCTTTCTTGAGTAAGTGAGTGAGAATTTTCTCTCTATTTATTCTGGCTGCCTAGACTCAGTACTTGGAACCATCTAGTTTCTCTTGACTCACCACTACTATGGCCTTAGTATGCAAACAGGGAACTTTGTTTTGAGAGTATTAGGGACAGGAAGTCAGAGTTAGGATGAGGGTTTTCGGAGAAGGGAGGTGGTGCAGGAGGCAATCGTCCGTCGGTGTTTTGAGTGGTATAACTGGAGGCTAGATGGAATCTGGGATGACCATTTCTTACATGATAGGAGGACAGTTAACTCAAAGAACAATTACAAACCTGCCCTCATTTGCAAAATCCATGATCTTAAACTGCGCCATTATAAGACCAAGGATCCATATATTTTAGAGGGAAGCTACCTCTGGTACCTCCCAATCTCTGTAACATCTCCTCAATATGATGTAACATCTTTAATTATTGGTAATCACTTTGAGATGCGCTATCTTTGTTATTTAAATTCTCCCCCTTTTGCAGTTGATAAAGCATGAAGCCATAACCTCTGGTTTGGAGAGGGCTATTTCTACAGGAAATTGGGATATCAAAAGGTTTCGGATGCATAGGAAAGGTGTATCACAGGTACCAACTCATGATACCTAATTTTTGCCCCCCTTCTATACTATTACCTTTTCTGAGGTTCTTCTTCCCTTCTTTTGCAAGGTTCTTTCTAGGCTATCGTACATGGCATCGTTAGGCTACATGACACGGATAACACCGCAGTTTGAGAAGACTAGGAAAACAAGTGGGCCACGTGCTTTGCAACCTAGTCAGGTGAGGTTGATTTGGTAGCAGTGTTTTACATCATATATAAAATCAAATGTGTGTGAAAACTAAGAACATTTTTTTTTCTGATATACTGCTCAACAATTCTCTCTATAATATAAAGATACGCAGCTCTCCTGCGTGTTCGAGAAAAAAAAAGATATATTGCTGAACAATGTATCAGTTTTATTGGTAACAGTGGGGCATGCTTTGCCCATGTGATACTCCTGAAGGAGAAGCTTGTGGATTAACGAAAAATTTAGCTCTGTTGACTCACGTGACAACAGATCAAGAGGAAGGCCCGCTGATGAATCTGGTTTGTTTCTTTTCCTGTTTACCTTTTGACTAGAACACTTTGTGCCTGTTAATTATGTGCAATATTTACCTGTTATTTTGTATTCATTCTTTACTATAGTGTAAGAGTCTTGGCGTGGAAGATTTAACGCTTCTGTCTGGAGAAGAAATACATGCACCAGGTTCATTTTTGGTGATGTTCAATGGATTAATACTGGGGAAACATAGGCAGCCTCAGGTCTGATATAACTTAAACTGACATTTAACTTATTTGTCTTCCGTTATTCTTTTCAAGTCGTCCATGTTTCTTTCAGACATTTGCTAATGCTATGAGAGAGTTGCGTCGATCAGGCAAAATTGGAGAGTTCGTAAGCATTTTTGTAAATGAGAAACAGGTATCATTTCATCTCTTGATTACTACCAACTTATAATGATTGTTAGCATCATGCAATGATGACTGTGTCCATGATAATAATTAATAAAAAGATGTCTAACTCTTGACAACTCTAAGCTCAACTGTCCGGTGGTATTGGAGTTAACAAAAGTTCCCTAGTTAAAGTTATTACTGTTAACTTATCCACCATGGAGTGAACTGCTATTGAAAGCTTAACTTCAACAATCGATGGTAATGATTTGAGGCCAAAGAATAGTTTAGACCCTTGAGATACAACTGCAAATGCCAAGTAGTTTTGTTGTTATAGTGCCACTTACTGTGAGATTTGAAGTAAGACAGCTTGTGTTGGTGGTTACTCCCCATTTGAATTCATGACATTGAAAGGACATAGAGGGCTAAGTTGAACTTTCTAGGAAGGGAAGTTCAATTTAGACCTGAAATTTGATGTCCTTGTTATTTTTTTTATCTCGAACCGGCAAGAGAGCTGCCCGTCGTTATATTAAGAAGAAATAAAATTTGTGAATCAAAGTACATCGATAAGCACACTGTGCACTCACCAGCAAAAGAAAAAGAAAAAGAAAACACTTGAAAAAACACTCGCAAAGGAGCAGAGGGCCACTAAGATCATGCAAATAACCCTGCAAGGCCCTTTTCACCTGCCACAATCCGTATTGATGTCCTTGTTATCTCTTTGAATTGCATTGATATGACATTCCTGTTAACCACTTAATACTTCAGTATCCAATAATACTTTGAATCATGGCACCTCTTGCCGAGTTAACCAGTTTTTCTCCAAACGGGAAAGAAAAAAAAAGGCTCATACTGCTGGCTGATATAGAGGAGGTTTCCCTGAATCTTGCATTTGGTTCTTCCATAAGCTTTGCCTGTTTGAAACCAAGTTCTGGTTCAGATATCGTGCGTTGCTAAGAAGGTTATGCCCCAACCATTTTTATTTGAATTTCATATCCATAAGAGTGGCCATGTTTTTATTTTGGCTAGCCAGGCATACCACAACCCTCATTTACCTATGTTGAAAGAACATAGGCAGTTTGCTTGCATAAGCTTGTAGTGGTCATATTCTCTTGTTCTCATTATTTAGGTCTCATGAGTCAGCACTATGAATGTACCTTAAGAAACTATGTAATACAAAGGATACACCTTGAGTGTGTTTTGCTCCAGGTCCAGAAAAAGTATGGTTTCGTTTACGGACCATTGTGATCCGTGTCTGTTTTTGTTTTGCAATTTTTCTGAGATATTTCCTTGCTCTGTTATTGTTTTACAAGATATGCTGGAGGTACTAACCTTGTAACTATATTTCCAGCATTGCATTCACATTGCCTCTGATGGTGGTCGTGTATGTCGCCCACTTATAATTGCTGATAAGGGGATATCAAGGGTCAAAGAGTGTCATATGAAAGAACTGAGGGTTAGCATTATACGTTTCATAATTTCTTGACCCATTTCATTTGTTTATTATTATTATTATTATTATTATCTGTCTTAAAAATGAAATTGCCTTCTAGGATGGTATTCGTTCTTTCGATGATTTTCTGCGTGATGGATTGATCGAATATCTTGATGTCAATGAAGAGAACAATGCGTTGGTATATCGTAATTGTTTTCCTTTTCTCATGTGATTTATTATTTTATTTATATTGTGATAATGTGTTTTAATTTGATTTGAACAGATTGCATTGTATGAACATGTGGATCAAGATGATGTTGAAAGAAGCAGCATCACACATATTGAAATAGAGCCATTGTCTATCTTAGGAGTTGTATCCGGACTTATTCCGTATCCACACCATAACCAATCTCCACGTAATACTTATCAGGCAAGGATACAAATTATTGATGATATATTCCGTTTGGTTATTGGGTTACTTTTTAATGATTTTTCTCTTTTCCAGTGTGCGATGGGTAAGCAAGCTATGGGAAATATTGCATATAATCAGGCAAGGAACTACTTTGTTTCTCTTTTGATCTGTTAAATATGTAGGAAACCCTAGATCACAATGTTGAAGCAACCACGACAAGAGGATAAGGTTTGGGGAAGCACGCATTATTTAAATGCAATTCCGAAAGAATGTGATTGTCACTCTCACAACCCTAGTGCTATAGAATTATCCTAGTATTATTCTCTTGAGCACTCCAAACTGCCCCATACAAGCCTTGGATTAGATCTTTGTGTTGGCTTGAGTTGATTGGTCATGGCGATGACCCCTCCTATGGCCTCCAATTCCGAACCCCCTGTTTGTATAGTCCCCTCCAAGGCCTTGGCTTGTGCAAGTAGGAGTAGGAGCCCTACTCCTAGGTGCAATGTGACTATGGTTTCAGAATGTGGTGTTTTGTGCAATTCACGCTATAATTAATTTCCTTTGTAATATTCTGATCCTTTGTTGATTTTAACTTCTTTCCTTTTTGAGATGAAGGTAATGTTTCTCTATAATGTGCTGCAGTTGTTCAGGGCAGATTCGCTACTCTACTTACTGGTGTACGCACAACGTCCACTGCTAACAACAAAAACAATTGAGTTGGTTCGTCTCTGACCCGTAGACCATCTTAGACTTAATCTACAAGATATTTTACTTGAATTCCTTTTCAGGTGGGATACGACAAGCTTGGTGCTGGGCAGAATGCCACTGTTGCTGTCATGGGTTATAGTGGATATGATATTGAAGATGCAATTGTAATGAATAAATCATCCCTTGATCGAGGTTTTGGTCGTTGCATAGCAATGAAAAAGTAATTCTATACTTCAATTGACACCTCTCTTTCATTTACTTTAAGGAAGTGCTTGGGATCATGCCCTAAATGCCACTATACTGGTTTTTATTGTGACTAATTTGTTCTCATCTTGCAGGTATACAGTTATGAAGGAGAACTATGGAGATGGTGTCTCTGATAGGATTGCTAAACCGCAAAGAGATAAAGATGGTGTTTTGTTAAGGCAGAATATGCGGGTAAATAATAGGACCGGTCATTATCATTATTATGCAACTATTTTAATTTTCCTTATGTTTTCATCAGTAGGATGGTTTTGTTTTAGTTGAGTGATCAGAGAGCAGAAACCAACCATGAAATGTGGGGGAAAGAATTAAGAAACTTCTGTATGTTGAAGGTCCAAGTAATTGTTCTCGAGCTGTTTGATCTAATAGTGGTCATAAGGTTCATAAAAAAATTCAAATTGATTGACTTCTGGAGGAGGAAATTGAAAGGGAAGCTATTAATTGTATTGATGTGCTCAATTCGTAGAACCTGTGCTTTATTTTCTTGACTTTGTCCCGGAGGCCACCTAAATTTGGCCTCAGTTGTGTTCTCCTATGACATTATATGTACTGTCATCCAAGAATATCTTGTTCTGTTATAACCTTGAGTATAAATTCAAATAGGCATACACCTTGAGTTCCAACTTTAGGATTTCATGTTGCATGTGCTTGTTTGGTTCTTCATCTGTCTCTGTGTCTCTCTCTTTCCACTGTCCAATGTAACTTATTCACAGGCACTTGATGAGGACGGTATTGCTGCACCTGGCCAAATAATTCGCAATCATGATGTCTATGTGAACAAGCAAAGTCCCAAAATTGTAGATAGAAGAGGTGCTGGTGCACTGTTAAAAGACATGTGAGCACTCGCCTGTATTGTGTTTTCTCTTTTGTTTTGTTCTATATTTGCATCTTCTATTTTATACCTCTGAAGTTCTGACCTTTTTGTATGTGCTTTATGGTCTAAATCTACCACCTAGGGACTACAAGGACTCACTAGCCATTTACAAGGGTGTTGATGGCGAGACTACTGTTGTAGATCGTGTAATGCTTTGTTCAGACACAAATGAGAAACTGTCTATTAAGTGCATTATCCGCCATACAAGGAGGCCAGAGGTATGGCTTATTTGCTGCATTCACTTAATTTTAACTGTAGACAGATGGGTTTAAAAATTGTCTGTCCTGTTTGTGAGCCAGGTTGGTGATAAATTTAGTAGCAGACATGGGCAGAAAGGTGTTTGTGGTACCATTGTTCAGCAGGAGGACTTCCCCTTCTCTGAGAGGGGAATATGCCCTGATTTAATTATGAATCCACATGGATTCCCTAGGTTTGATATTACCTTTGTTATATTCTGTACTTGTTTTATCTCTTCATCGATTTTTCTAACCTGGTATAATTTGTCTATGAAAAAGTTCCTTCTCCAATGAACATTGCTGTGCCTTTGAATACAATATTTGTATTTTCTGTAACCATTTTTATTATGGATTATTTTGTCATGTCTGATTCAGCTCTGTTGTTGATTCTTTGCTTAAAAATATCTGTTTTAGAAATTAAATTTGTATCATTTCTTTTTTTTGTTACACTTTTGGTATTCTACTAAGTAGTAAGAGTTGGAGATATTGACGCGATATGTTTAGTGAACTGCTGGCGTCTTAAGACTATACCATCCCATTTGACTCATTTTTTCCCTTTTCTTTTTGCTTCATCAGTCGAATGACTATAGGTAAAATGATTGAACTTATTGGTGGAAAGGCTGGTTTGTCTTGTGGTCGATTCCATTATGGCAGTGCATTTGGTGAACCAAGTGGTAATGCTGATAAAGTTGAGGACATAAGGTATACTTCTGTCTCACTAACACCTCAAGTGTCTCTAATGGTTTTATTTTTAACACTGTGTTTTCTTTCATACCAGCAATACTCTAATCAAGCATGGCTTCAGCTATAACGGAAAAGATTTCTTGTACTCAGGTGCATTCTAATATCAAATTATAATACTACTTTCTGTAAGCACGCTTTAATATTTCATGTTGTGCCCCATGTTGATAGGGCTAGTATGCAAATTCAAGTTAGATGATTTGGGTTATAGAGACTTAGGAAACCTAGATATATCCTAGACATATGGTGTAAACCTACAGCTTCATAGCTGTTTTCCATTATTCTAATCATGCTAGTTTCTGTGGTACAATATTATGTTTCCTATTTCTTGAATACTAGATGCTTTTTTTTATGTATCATGTGCATCTTTGCTACTTGGACCTGCCATGGTTCTTCAGAGCTGATTTTTTGGCCCCCATTTCAGGTATTCTAGGTCATCCTCTGGAGGCATACATCTTCATGGGTCCAATCTACTATCAGAAACTGAAGCACATGGTAGGGATAGTTTATCTGTATTGTTCCTTAAATGAGGCTATGTTTTCTAATTCTGCCATATGTCACCCTTAGTGTTGTTCTGGGACTTGTCTTGTCTAACTCTTTAAACTTTGGCTATAGATATGTCCTTGAGTAATAGGGCCAAACATATGAAAACGTCATTTACATTCCCACTGAAAAATACTCCCATAACAGTATAGTTTACTAGGTTTGTAAATACATTAGAAATTGGTGGTCAGAGTTGCGTTTTGGAGACTCTGTTCACTGGTGATGTCCAAAACAACAATTTTTGTGACCTTAGGGAGTAATGTGGAATGAGTTGGTCTTGATAGATATGCCAAAGGTGGATATGAAAGGAAGGAGAGCTCAACCTTCCATGTGTCATTTCTTGTAACAATATCATGATTTATGGATATATGTACTAAGATGGTTTGCAGTTCAGTAAAGAGAAGCTGTGTAGAGAAAAGGTAGTTCATAATTTAGTTTATACAAACGCAATGTATGGGCTGGCTTAGCTTACCTCATGACCTACCCTATTGATGTCATTTCTGCGTGATGTAATTAATTTTGGTTTTTAAGGCATCAGCACTTAGAAGTGCCTAAACATTGTTTAAAAACTTGAGAGATGATTTTGAGAATTTGAATATGCATTCTTATTTTTTGTTTTCTGGAGCGCTCAAGCTACTGGGTGCCTATTGCAACGTTTTTGTCTTGCTTGGGATTCCCGTTGAATTAGTTGGTGAGTATGTAAACCGCTTGTGGATTCTCCAGGTTCTTGATAAGATGCATGCTCGAGCTAGTGGACCACGAGTGTTGTTGACCAGGCAGCCTACTGAAGGGCGAAGTCGAGATGGAGGTTTTGCAATACTCTGCGATTTTATGACTATGGCCCAGTACTCTTTCTTGTTGGTTATCTCTTTGCGCTTGTTTAATATTCCTTTTTTTATAGGTCTCCGTCTTGGTGAAATGGAGCGTGATTGTTTGATTGCGTATGGTGCTAGCATGCTGATCTTTGAACGTCTACTACTATCTAGTGATCCATATCAAGTACAGGTGATTTTCGGAGTAGTTTGCGCCTTTCTTTTTGGCAGAGGCTGGAACTGTGCCAAGAGCATAACTTCTCATGCTGTTGCGTTAGGATCAGTACTATTATGAAACCTTCCTGTCCTTGCTACTCCATAGATGCTCATTGTTGAGTGGGTAAACAGGTCTTAAATGCTGGTAGTATTTTCTTTCAATGGTCGACAGCTTGAGTATTCAAAAGAGTTATCTTAGCCCTGTTGACATTGTTTGCGACATGGTAGATATTAGGTTTAGTTGACCAGCGCCAACTTGAAGGACCTGTATGTCTTTGGGCTTGCCTTATTTATGGATTTGAATGTTGGCAGGTTTGCAGAAAATGTGGCTTGTTGGGGTACTACAACTATAAACTGAAGACTTCGTACTGTTCAATGTGCAAGAACGGAGAAAACATGGCCAAGATGAGGCTGCCATATGCCTGCAAGCTTTTGTTCCAGGTAGCGCACAGCTTTCTTGGGGTTCTAGTGCAACTTTGTATTAATAGTATGAGCTATTATAAATGGTTCATAGGCCATTTACAGTTAATCTCATGTTGTTCTGTTGTTTGGTTCCAGGAATTGCAAGCAATGAATGTCGTTCCACGATTAAAGCTAACCGAAGGATAACTCAAGATTGTGAACCGATAATCGGTTTACGGAGCTGATTGTAAAGCTGGGTAGTTAAAGGCTTGGTTGATGTCCATTCTCTTGGCGGAGTGGATTGCTGCAGCGTGCAAGTAAGATTTCGCAGCGACAAGGCAGGCTGCATGATGCATCCTTGTGCTTTTATTATCAGGAGCTTGCAAGGCTCTAGGGATTGCTCTTGTCTGGTATATTCATAGAATATATGTGACGTGTCATATATAATCCCATATTGTAAAGCGAGAAACGTGAGGCCGGAGGATATAGCAATTAGCATCACTGCATGAACACTGTACACTAATGGAGATTATTTGCCTTTGTCTTGTATATTGTTTGGATTGCGCCTGGCCACGAGATGATGTTAATGTCATGGAGGCTGACGGACTAGATGCGATTCAGCATGCATTCTCAGCCGTCAATATCATGTGTAAGGGTCTGCTGCTAGTCGCCAACAGTCGGTCTGATCTTTCCTAGGGCACTTGGTTTCTACTGTAATTTGCATCCTAGCTCTAGTCTACTCACATCCATTATATATGCACCTTGCTTGCTTTTATTGGAGTATCACTTGCTATATTGTTTGGATTGGCAATGAATGATCTTAAGTAGAGAGTCTTGACCCCTTTTGAGCTGCTTACTACTAGTATATGTCTTATTAGTTCCATACATACAACAAGCATGCCGCTCGCTGTTACCGGAAGCGGAAAATAGAACAAGCTTTTTGCATGCATACATAGACGATGGCGAGGGAGTAAGTAGTAATCATAGTAGGGATACGATGGCGAGGGAGATGACCGCCTGTTGAAATAGGTTGTTGTTCTCCGCTCTCAAGGGTGGCTCGAAGCCCTGCTCCTTGAATGCATCCTCACAGGTGGTCGGCGCGTCGATGGTGGCGCTCATGGATGTCTTGGCGTCCGGGTACCTTCTCTCGTCGATGGCTGCGATGGAGGTGTCGAGGTCGTACAGCGAGTTGAGGTACAGCCACACGCACGCCTCGAGACAGGACTTTCTGGGGGTTAGTGGCGCCTCCTCCTTGCTGAGCTCGGCGAACCTGGCTTCCATGCTCACCGCACCTGACCTCACGAGCTTGGCCGAAACCATGGCGAGCCCGTGGAGGTCTGCCTGCCTGCTCTGAGGGTCCTGGGAAAGAGATGAGATGCAGAGGGTGTAGTTCACCTTGGGGTCGCTCTGGCTGCATCTTTCGCAGGTGTCCTCTACCATGTCGGCCGAGGCGCACTGCTGGATCAAGAGCAGCAAGAACAATGTGAATGGGATGCAGCAGCGGTAGTAGTATGAAGAAGGTGCCATGCTAATTTGTGGCAGATGCATGCTAGTTAGTGCGTGCCAGGGGATGGAATGGAGCCATAGATATAGTACGTGGTGGATCGGAGGCATACCAACTAGCAGCTAGTTTGGCATTATTCAGTTCCGACAAGAAGGAAAGAAAACTAACTGTTTCCTTGCTTCCTCGTTTGCACTTGCCGTACGTGTCGATTTGATTCCATCACGCCAGACCAGTCCAGGTGGCCGGCTCAAGCAAGCGTGTAAGCAACCTCTTTGTCGCTCAGGGTTGCATGCAACTGCTTGCGAGTCCTCAGCCGGATTGCAGCTGAATGCCGGCCAGGTTTGTTGCAGTGCCGTTCTTGTCGAATTTGATTGCAGAGCAGTTGAAATAATTGATTGCATTGGGATCGAATGCATTATTTAATTTGTTAACCTGCTGTGTAGCTGTTAGACCATGCATGCATGCATGTTTTCTTTCTTTCTTTCTTTCCTTTTACTTTCACACTGGGGAAAGAAGAAACAAAACCGAGAAGCCAATCATCAAACTGATTAATCAGATACAGAGTAGATCATCAATAAGCCTTTTTTATTCCTTCTTTCCTTTCATTCATCTGATGAAACCGCCTACAACACACATATGTAATCAACAGCACAGCAAGCACACGGAAAATGAGACAAAAAAAAAAGATCAGAAGAAACAGATCGACTAGAATCAATGGAAAACGTTGCCCCATCCCTCCCATAAGAAGGATGCATTGGATGCCATGCAGCAACAGTGCACAACCCCTCTCCTAATTAATAATTAACGTACGTACAGATTAATTCTGAAATCAAAATCGACCACAACATGGAAGATGGAATCAATTAAATAGCAGCAGATGAATCGAACAAGGTAGGTAGGTAGATGCATGGAGGAGACGCGAGCTGAGATAGACGTCATCGTCATCATGCGGCGGCGTGGGTGAAGCCGAGCGCGATGTGCGCCATCCGGCCGTACTCCCTGTCGTGCGCGGCGACGGGGATGCTCTCCTCGCCCTTCCAGGCGTCCTCGCAGCTCTCCGAGGCGCCCAGCGCGGCCGACAGCTGCTCCATGGCCTTGCCGTAGATCTCCGCCTTGAGGTTGTCCAGCGCGTCGCGGAGGAGGTCGGCCGCGCCGCCGTACTGCTCCAGGCAGTGGTTGAACCGGGCGCGCGCGTGCGGCGACTCCTCGAGCTCCGCCAGGTCGTCGATCTTGGACTCGGTGCTGGCGGCGTGGTCGATGGCCAGCTTGGTGGCCAGCATCGCCAGCCCGTGCATGTTGCCGGCCTCCTTGCTGCGCGGGTCCGCCCCCAGCGACTCCACGCAGTGGTCGTACGCCACGCCGGCGTGCGTCTCCGACGCGCCGCGGCACGCCGCCTCCACGCTCACCGGGTTCGCGCACGACGACGACGGCTCCTCTGTCGTCGTCGTCATCGGCACAACCTCAATCTCCATCTCCGCCGCCTGCGCCGGTGCGACACTACTAATGCTTACCAAGAGGAGGAGGAGGCAGAGCGACCACAACCCACTCGTCGCCGCCATTGCTTGCTTGCTTGCCTTGTTGTTGTTGTTGTTGTTGATGTTCTTGTCGTACTACATGTACAGCGCGCGCGTGAAGAAGAGAGATGTGTATATGTATCCAATGGGAGGGATGGGATAGATGATGCAGGTGGCGGCAGAGGATGGATCGGAGGCAATGCAAGCAGGGAGAGGCGGGGAGCAATGCTCGCTCGCTAACTATTTAATTTGTCCAAGAGGGAGACCTCTTCTTCTTCTCCGGCTTGATCGATCGATGCCTCTATTAGCAGGCAGGGCCATCGAGAGGCCCCGGCTCCATCGTTGAATGCTTCAACATGCAGGCCTGCCTGCATCTGCATGCATCTATCGACCGCTGCGGCAGAACCGGCCAGAGTAAAATTCATCTGCTACCTATTTTCATGGGTAGTAGTAAACTAGTAATATGGCTAGAATTGCATGGACTATATATATGGCCGAAAGGAATCAAGTTCACACAACTGGTAACATATATACAGGTTAATATTATTCAAAAACTGAGCATCCATCGCTTCTGAATTCTCTCTCGTCATAGATCCCTTCCTGCACTATACATCCATAGTTCCACCATTGTTTCTTCTTCCACCACGCTTGCAGATGCAGCTACTGTAAAAGAACTGGATGCTGCTAGCAGCCTAGATAGTGCCCAATTAATTGGGAGAACAGCATATGCTCGCTCGTGGATTTTCCTTTTTCTGTCAGGACCGATCATATCAGACCATCCGCAGTAAAGAGAATAACACAATTTTATTTGGCCACAGCAATATATATGATTTCAGAACATAATTTTAAGGCTAGAATACTATACAGAATTTCATTTGCAACAAATCTTATTAAGGACCAAGAGTCCAAGAAAGGTACTGCAAATTATTCAATTTTTATTTTGAGTCTCCAAAATGTGGCTTATTTCTTTATATATAGGAGTGAGCAGGCTGCACATGGTATTCCACATCCAAATGTATCTATAGAGATCCAGGAAAAATGAGGAGAAAATAAAGCTATATCTATCTCCTGAGGTACATACAGTATACACGTACATATCTATAGAGATCCCTCCTTATTCGTCGTTTGTTGCTCCTCATTGTCGATCGGCCTCTTCATCCACTTGTTTGCTATCTGTACTACAACATGCCGAGGCATCCTTCTTCTTTCCCCACAGCAACAGATGCAGCCCAAATATCATCAGTGCGGAACCTAGAATGCTGCTTTTTTTTTAAACCCCCCATTCCCCAAAAGGAACGTACTATATGTCACTCACTTATGCAGATGAATATATATATATATATATATATGTTGGCGCTAAAATCGGCCAAACAGGAATCGGCCGATGGTCTTCAGCGTCGGACACACGACCCGGGAGAATCTGCTTAGCTCATGTTCGGGTTATCGCCCTGGTACGGTTCGCGCGGCGTGCCAATCAATCTGACCTGTTGATTGACAAGGAAATAAAAGTATTAAATTCCAGGCGCTCCGATCGGCTGGAGTTCTGATCTGTCCTGAAAAGCGCGTCGGCGAATCGGCCGATTTGCTGTGAAGATGATCGGCTATGGATCAGCCGATAATCGTGTAGTAATTGTAAAGAAGACTGCTGGAGCGATCTAAACAATTACTACAGAGGCAACACTTGAAACAGATCTAATCGGCTGTAAGACGATAAATCGAGGAAGAGCGATGACGAAGCCGATAGTTCCAATTTCAAGCTGGATAACTGGTGATAATACTAGAACAACAGGTAAAACTTGCAATTCTAGTAAATATCGATAACTGGTGAATAAATCCAAACGAAACCACAGCGATGCGCCCATAGTTAAAGCTCGGATATTACTCGATAAGCGGAACCTACTAATTGGCCGGAGATCAAGTTGATGCAGCCCTGCCAATCCGTACGAACTCGTGAAAGAAGAAAAGGTATTGGCGAAGTCGCCGACTTGAAAGTAAATTGCTGGAAAAAGTAGAAGTATTGTTGTTGATTGATGTGTTCATGTCTTTTGCAAAGCCCTGACGACTCCTATTTATACCCTAAAACTAGGACTCCTGGTCGATTACGACTTGTTACAACCTTATTTAAAAACAGAAAAACTACTATATCTATAATATCTTTTAAAAAGGAAACGGACTCCCGCAGAATCTTCCGCCGCCGTCTCCTAATCCAATCAGGACTTTTTCAATTGCTTCCTGACCGACTTAGCGTTGACCAACTTTTGACCGGGATCCTCCAAAGTAGCCCCGTCTTGTTGGCGCAAGTTGTATCACCAATCGGCCAATTTCCAACTGTTACCTCAATCGGCCGATTCCTTACTGTAGCCTTCAGATCTGCCGCATCGGCCAATCTTCTCCTCCTGACGCCGATTTAACACGTGTCAAAATCTGGCGTCAACACATGCCCCCCAGTTTCGGAGTAAAACATAACTTTTTCTTCGAAACTCTTTCTTTAATCCTTTTCTCCGAAACAGGCGCAGTAAAAATCTCCTTCCGTTCCGCGGTCTTCCGCACAATGATTGCAATTTCCTCGGACCGAGCGCGTGAAACGATCGCTCCCCTTGAATTCGTGTAGACGGCGCGGCAAGAATACCATCTTTACCCCTGTTCTGCCGGTTTTTCCTTAAGTATTGGCATTCTCCGCCTACTCTTCTCCACAACTCTAGCATTTCCTTCCAGCGAAGCACTGTTCGTTTTCCTCCGAGCCCTCTCGATCTCCAACCGCCCCCTCCGGCAATCTCACTCGCGACCTGCTCCAACCTCCCAATGGCGTCACCATCGGCGACCGCTCCAACCACGGAGGCTCTATCGGCGATTCCCTCAGCAGCGGCGGCCCAATCGGCGGCTCCACTGGCAGCCCCATCGGCAACGATGATCTTCATCCCAGAGGTAAATACTTGAAATTTTCCCCTTTTGCTTTTCTACTGCTCCAGTATTTTCCGGATCCTTTCTCAGTTTTTCCCCTTTTCTTCCTTTCTTAGGCACTTAGGCAGCAGATCACCATCCCTCTTTCAGAATCCCCTGACCTTATCTGCTTAGACCCCATGGGGAACCCTGATCCAACTGACCTGATCAATCTAGAGACTCACAGAGTCCCATTCAAGCAATCACCCATGGACCTAGATCAGTGGGTAGGTACCTTTAGATCTTGGCCAAATGAGACCCCCGGCTGGAGAGAATGGTACCAAAGAATAGCCAGGTCTAGGAGGATTCAGTGGGATGAACAAAAAATAGGCCAATGCATAGACCTCTCTCTGTCCCAGATGGAGAAAAATGAACCTCTGGTCATAGCAGCTTCTTACTTTTGGTCCGACGCACTCAATGCGTTTCTTTTTGGACATGGACCCATGACCCCAACTTTGGCCGATGTCCTGCTGTTGACCGGCCTTGACATCTCCTCCGTCGATGTCCCTTTTAACTATCTGATTAAGCCATCACATCGGCTGGAAACCAAAGGAATCGGCGGATGGAAGGGGTACATCAGCAAAAACATGAAGACTGGGACAATTTCAGAGAGAGAGCATACTGCATTCCTGATGATGTGGCTGGAAAAGCACTTCTTCTGTGGCAGAGCAGTTGGACCCTCTTCTAACACCCAGGCTTTAGCGGAAGCTCTGTCACAAGGATCGGCCATCCCTCTTGGAAAACATCTGCTGGGATCGGCCTACCACCTGATGCACCAAATCGGCACTAAGTTGTCAAAGGGGGAGCCGATTGGGAACCCTGGCGGACCCTGGTGGTTCATCACCCTCTGGCTCAATTTATATATGAGCAAGGTCTCTCAGCAACGGATAGAGACCAAAACTTTCCCCAATATCGAGTCAGAGGAGAATCCAACTGTCCGACGACGCTGCAAATCCTTTGGAGAGGCGGCATCGGTCTTCCCTGGCTGTCAGTTTACAGTTACCCGTACAGCTGAATATTTCAGATGCCTCTATAATGGCCTTAGTGAAGAAACTGTCAGCTGGCATCCTATCAGGCAGTGGAGCCGATTTTCGAACTACCCATCAGCTACGACTTCTCCACTCGTACTTTTGACAAGGAGCTTATGAATATTTTGATCAAGCCAGGGATTCTGCCAGCCCATTTCTTCTCTGGAAAGGACTCTCCCACATATGAGTTCTACAATCCATCGGCTGCAGCAAGGCAACTGGGCTTTGGCCAACTGCCGATTCGGGTCTATTTCGCCGGTCAAGCAAAATTCAGAGATGGACTGACTACAAGTCTTGACTACAATCGGCTGTGCGATCTAGTGCGAGATTCTAGTACTATTGACCTGAACAACTGGTCAGTGGTCCCTTTTGCCACTCAGCAATTTAAATTATGGTGGGCAGAATGGAAGCAATACCTTTTCTGCAAATCTCCATCAACTTATTGTAACATTCTGGACCCAGAAAACATCGACCCAAATGCAGCGGTATGTCCTTTCTCCCAGCCGATTTCAATGCTATCTCTCTCGATACTTTCATCTTGTCATTAACTCACATTTATCTTCTTAGTCTGAAAGCCAGGTCCCTCCGATGCGGAGTCAAAGCGGCAGGCCGATAGATAATCACCATCCATATACACCATATCCACTTGTCGGCTTCCACGCTCCAACCATTAAGGACATTTCCACTGGCCGATCGAAACGAGCACCGAAAAGGCCAACCTCGAAGAAACTCCAACAGCTCCTCCCGTCGAGGTAAATGATCCCTTACCTTAATCTCTTGATATTCAGAGGATTTAACCGATCCTGATGCAGGCCGATTTGGGTATGTTGGCTATAACCCCACAACAAACATCGGCCGGAAGATCAACAGAGGCATGGCAAATTTCTCACACCATCTTATTTCGATTTCCCATAGCATACTTACAGAATCTGTTTTCCATGCCTTTTCAGGAAGCTGGTCCGAGCGGAGCACTGATAATTGTTGAATCTTCTTCCTCCGACGAGCCAATTGCACCAGCCCCTGAGACGAGGGAGACGCTTCCACCGGCACAAGCAAGAGAAATTCGTTTTAAGGAGGTAACAAACTTACCATTGGAATCGGCCGATTCCCCTTTACTGGCTTGCCAACCCTTCTCTTTATTTCCTACAGGAGCAAGACACCCCGAACAACAGCATTTACTCCTTTGTTGTCTCTTTTCCTGATGACGAAGAAATCGCTTCACACCCAATTCCATCGAGCTCTGCCTCTGATGATGTCCGCGCCAAGCTTGAAAGCATGCGTATTCTCCTTCAAGACGACATCGGCCGATTGGTAGAAGATGCTTCGTCGATTCGATGACTTTTCAACGATATCAAGGGTCGAATCCCGGAAGAAACAACAGAAAACTTGGCGCATGCTGCTTATATAGAACATATGCAGATTCCGGTATCTTGGGCGCTGCGCCATATGGCCGATCGTGCCCAGCTGGTAAAAACCCGGGAAGAGGCCGATTCATACAAGCACCGGGCTCAAGAGGTACATCAAAAGATCAACTTCATCGAAAGCTGTCGCCCGGACATCGTCGGCACGATAGATCGGCTTAAACGGAGAAGAGCAGAGCTGGCCAAGGAGATGGAGCAGATAACCAAAGAGATAGCCGCTGAAGAAAAGAAACTTCAAGAACTCCCATCCATCATCAGTGAGCTGAAGCAAGAAAGATAGCACTTGGCCCGTGAAACGATAAGGCTTCATCGCCATATGTCAGAAGTTCCAGGATCGGCCGATGATGACCAGAGAGTACTAGACTCGACCGATCAAATTAGGCGACAAGCTATTGCGGCCATAGATGCTTTTCTTGGGCTGTAAAGAATACTGTAAACATTTATTGTTCCTTTAATGCTTCTGCGCCGATTTGCTCCTTTAATGTCACTGCGCCGGCTTGATCTTGAACTGTTTCTTTAGCCAGCTTTGCATTTATGTACGCTTTTACTCTGATAAGACGTGTCTCACCATCCATCCACCTCTCTTTCCTTTATAAGTAGACCCTTCACCGTCTCCAGAGGCATACGCATTACTTATCTTCTCTCTCTCTCTTTACCGTCCCAAACCGAACACCAAGATGTCTTCTTCGTCTTCTTCATCTTCTTTCTCTGTCAACCAGGTACGAACTCTCCTCTGCCTTTCCCCTAAGCATCTCAATCGCTCTGATGTTGGGTAATCTCTTCTACCTCTGTTTAGCCAAAACGTCTCAGCCCTGGTCTAGAACGAGCGATTGAAATCATGCATTCAGACGAACCACTGTCACAGACAGACAAAGATATAATAAGAGCTCATGCTGAGGAACTCAGAGATCATGTTCCCGCTGTTGTCCAGGAATGTTGGGACCTTATAGATGCTCACTGTTTGGTCCGTAAGCGACCATCTTCTGAAAAGAGTCCTCCACTCCCGCGTAAAGTCAAGACTGAAGCTGCCATGGAGAGTCTGGAGGAGAAGAAGACCCGCCTGTTGATAGAACTTCGCAATCAAGCTGAGACTGGAGCCACCGTAGAGGATCCGAAGGAGAATAGGATCCGCCTTCTGATAGAGCTGGGTCGCGTCGTGTGAGAAATCCAGAGTAGGCGTAATCAATAGACACCTCAGTATTTTTATTCTAAGCGCGACTTGTACCATGTCGGCCATGTACTCTGTCATTTTCATCCAATAGTAAACTAGTCGAGATGAATCCCAATGTTTTTTCCTTCAGGCGACGTCATCTCTGCATCAGATATGCAGACGAAAACCGATGGAAAATCGGCCATATTGTCTTGATATATTTTACTGCAAGTTATGCATCTACCCAAATGCTTGGATAGTACCTCTTCAGATATCGTCCGTTTAAAGCTCTTGGGAATTCCTCCCCTTCAATTGTTTCCAGAATATATGCATTTCCAGGGGCACATCGGCCGATTCTGTACGGCCCTTCCCTAGTGGGTGACCATTTACCGAATTTGGGATCTTTAGATCCTATCGGCAGCACCAACTTCCACACCAAATCTCCCTGAGAGAATCGTTTAACTTTGACCTTTTTGTCATACCATCTGGCCACCCTTTTCTTGTTCTCTTCTATACTAATCAGGGCTCTCAACCGCAAACCTGCCGAATCATCAAGTTCGTCCTTCATAAGGAAGAAATAATCATCGGCCGTCAACTGATCTTGAAACGATATACGTCTTGACCCCGTCCTTAACTCCCAAGGCAAGACTGCCTTATGACCATAAACCAGCTGATAAGGAGATATCTTAGTGGTTCCATGACAAGCCATCCTATAAGCCCATAAAGATTCAGCCAAAGACATATGACACATTTTGGGTTGTTCTTCTATCTTCCTCTTGATCAACTTGATTATCCCTTTATTGGACGATTTTGCTTGGCCATTGGCTTGAGCATAATATGGAGAAGAATTTAATAATTTAATCCCCATATCGGCGGCAAACCCTCCGAATTCTCCAGAAGTGAACATTGTTCCTTGGTCAGTTGTGATGGTTTGAGGAATACCAAATCGATAGATAATATGGTTCTTAACGAATTCAATCATATCGGCCGATGTCACGTTCCTTAAAGGAACTGTCTCCACCCACTTAGTAAAATAATCTGTAGCTACCAATATGAACTTATGCCCTTTGCTCGATGGAGGATGAATCTGTCCGATGAGATCTATTCCCCAACCTCTGAACGGCCACGGCTTAATTATTGGATTCATAGCCGATGCTGGCGCACGCTGTATATTGTCAAACCTCTGACAGTCTTGGCATCCTTTGTAATATTTGAAACAATCCTCAAGAATAGTTGGCCAATAATACCCATTGTTCCGGATCATCCATTTCATTTTGTGAGCCGATTGATGGGCTCCACACACGCCTTCATGGATTTCTCCCATCACAACCTTTGCTTCTTCTGTTCCCAGGCACTTGAGAAGAACTCCATCAATCGTCCGGTAAAATAAATCATCCTCAAGCAACACATATTTTGTAGCTTGAAAACGTATTCGCCGATCCACTTTTCGGGATGGATCTTTCAAGTAATCGGCAATTTCCTTTCGCCAGTCATCGGCCGCGAGCTCTAGCATCAACGCTCCCTGAATCGGCCGATACCCGGAGGCATGTTGGGCCAGCCTATTGGCCTCTTCATTATAATTTCTGTTGATATGCTCAACTATTGCAGACTTGAACTCTTTTAAAAGCTGAAGGCAATCTTCATAATAAATCCTCAAGATATCATCCTTGCACTCAGACCGCCCCGTTAATTGATCCACAATGAGCATGGAATCTCCAAAAATTTCGACTGCATCAGCTTTGACTTCCCTTAATAATTGGATGCCCTTCAGAACGGCTCGATATTCCGCCTGATTATTAGTTGCAGAAGCTTCTATCGGCAGAGAGAAATCATAACTTGCCCCCCGAGGCGACACAAGAACAATGCCGATTCCTGATCCGACCCCACACGAAGAACCATCAAAATACAGAGTCCGTGGAACCGGTTCAACGACGGCAATCTCTGGTCCACAATGCTGAGCTACGAAATCGGCCATTACTTGACCTTTGACAGCTTTGGCCGATTTGTACCTTAAGTCGAATTGTGACAGAGCCAGGATCCATTTTCCAATCCGTCCTTTCAAAATCGGCAATGATAGCATATACTTCACCACATCATCCTTGCATATAACTATGCATTCTGCCAATAACAAATAGTGCCTGAGCTTGGTACACGAGAAGTATAGACACAAACACAGCCGCTCCACCGGGGAATATCTTGTTTCGGCATCTAGGAGTCTTCTGCTGACGTAATATACCACTCGTTCTTTCCCTTCGAACTCCTGTACCAACGCCGATCCAATAGCTTGTTCATCAGCCGATAAATATAATTTGAACGGCTTACCAGGCTGTGGTGGGACCAACACCGGAGATGAAACCAGATATTGCTTAATATCTTCCAATGCTTTGCGTTGTTCTTCTCCCCATATAAATTCTTGATCGGGCTTTAATTTCAACAGAGGAGTAAAAGCCCGAATACGCCCTGACAGGTTGGATATGAACCTTCTGATAAAATTGACCTTGCCGATGAGGGATTGTAGCTCAGTTTTATTTTGTGGGGCCACAACTTTGTTGATGGTGTCTATGGTCTTCCGGTTGACTTCTATCCCGCGCTCATGAACCATGAATCCTAAGAATTGCCCAGCCGATACACCAAATGCACACTTGTTTGGGTTCATCTTCAACCCATGCTTCCTTGTGCACTCCAGTACTTCTTGTAAATCGGCCAGATGTTCTTGGTGACCTTTTGACTTGACCACGACGTCATCTATATAAATTTCCACTGATGTACCAATAAGCTTGTGGAAGATATAGTTCATGGCCCGCTGATACGTAGCACCGGCGTTCTTCAACCCAAAAGTCATCACAACCCATTCGAATAAACCAAGATGACCTGGACACCTGAAAGCCGTTTTCGAGATATCTTCTTCGGCCATTAATATCTGATTGTACCCTGCATTACCATCCATGAAACTTATGACTCTGTGTCCTGCGGCAGCATCTATCAAGATATCTGCCGTGGGCATCGGATATCCATCCATTGGCGTGGCCTGATTTAAGTTCCTGAAATCGATGCACACGCGTAATTTTCCATTCTTTTTATACACGGGCACAATATTAGAAATCCATTCGGCGTAGCGGCACTGCCGAATAAATCCTGCTTCAATTAACTTTGTGATCTCGACCTTTATATCAAGCAGAATCTTGGGGTTGCACCGTCGTGCAGGTTGCTGATATGGCCGATATACTGATTTTATAGGTAACCGGTGTTCAACAATGGACCGGTCTAGACCTGGCATCTCATGATATTCCCAAGCAAAGCAATCCTTGAACTCTTTTAATAAACTTATCAGTTTACACTTATACTCAGGATCCAAATTAGCACTAATATACGTCGGCCTTGATTTGCTGCTATCTCCCAAATCTACCATCTCTAACAAATCGGCCGACGTAAATCCATGCCCAAGCTTCCCCTCTTCTCGGACGAGCTGATCCATCTATTGTGAATCTTCAGAGCCGATTGCTTGGATTGGCTGTAGACCAAATCGGACACTTTCAGGAAGTCAGTGTCCCAAGTCCTGCCAGATATACATTTGACGTGCTCGCAGCTCCACTGTTGCGTGTCGGCCGCTGCGATGCTGTAGGCCGAATCGGCGGTGACTATGTCTGTGTTGTCGCCGACCCATTGCACGAGGCATTGATGCATTGTAGATGGGACACAGCAGTATGCATGTATCCAGTCGCGACCAAGCAGCATGTTGTAGGATCCCTTACCATTAACAACGAAAAAGGTGGTAGGAAGGGTCTTACTGCCGATGGTGAGGTCAACGCAGAGCGCTCCACGGGCGGGAGACACGTTGCCTTCAAAATCCTTCAGCATCATATCCGTCTTGGTGAGATCTTCATCGCTCTTACCCAGCTTGCGGAACATGGCATACGGCATGATGTTAACTGCGGCGCCTCCATCTACTAGTAATCCTTTGAGAAACAGCGCTTTAAGATGTTGCTATTTTTCTTCTTCTAGTTTCTCAAAAGTAGCCGTCATCGGCTCTAATACCAGTTGCGCCATTTGCTCTTCCATCCTTGTCGCTTTGTCTCGATCGTCAGGCGCCATGAACTCCATCGGCAATATGAACACCATCGCCATTTGCTTCTTGACCGTTGTTTTTCTTTGGGCGCCACACCCGAGACTTAACATTTCTTTTCTTTGGCACCTGCCTCTGTTCTTCCTCTTGTTGCTCCCACTGGCGCAGGCGTTGGATCCTCCGCTTCTGGGATCCGGATAGGCCATCGGGACACCACCTGGGGTTTACTGGTTTGGCCGATGATCTAGCGCGTTCCCAATCCGGTTCCCCTCCTAGGGGGTCCTCGTCTGACACCCTGTCATCGGCCATCTCTTCCAGCCGATCGTGCACGCTGATCCTGCCCCCCAGTCCATCCTATTGGTTGATCCTGCCTTTTGACCGGTGGTACTGGTCAACTCTGCCCCCCAGCCGATCATGCACCGAAATGCGCTGTTCCTCTCGTCCGCGCCGATTTCTGCTGATCGGCTCTGATCCTCTGTCCCTAGAGTGTGACCTCGGGCGATCGTTGCAACTCAATCCGTTACACTCCGGACAGTTATCGGGAGACGCCAATCTGATGTCGTTCTCCCAGCAATGGATGAAGAACGGACGTTGCCAGTGATCTTCATGCCGGCGTATCATCTCGTCGTGGTATCTTGATTGTTCTTGCTGCTGCCGATATTTGCTGAGCAAGAACTAGGAGGTGACGGGTTTGCGTGGTCGTTCTGGCCCCCGCCTGTTCCTTTTGATCTCTTCCGCCATAATCTGCCTCCTGGGATCGACGGCGCCGCCCCTTCTTGCCGATTCTGACGTCAGCACCTTGGTTTGACGTGAATTTCCTCTGGTGTCAACCATGTTAGCCGCGAAGGGATGCTGATCTATCTTCATCGGTTTTGCCGATTTAGCCGGGACTTCAAATTTGAGCCTCCCCTGCTCGATGGCCGATTGTATCTGCTGTCGGAAGACTTTGCATTCATTCGTATCGTGAGATGTGGCGTTATGCCACTTGCGGTACTTCATCTTTTTGAGCTGATCGGCCGTAGGGATGGTATAATACTGAGAAAGTTTAATCTGCCCTTCCTGGAGTAATAAGTCAAAAATTTTATCGGCTTTTGATGTGTCAAAGCCGAATGTCTCTAGCTCTTTCTTTCCGAAAGGGCATGATATTGGTTTTTTGCCTTTCACCCACTCTGCCAGGCCGATCTCCTCTTCTCCATCCGATTCAGATCCTTCTATATGCCACCTTTTTCTGGAAATTCCTCCGCTGCTCAAGCGGACGGACTTCCTGTCCTGCCAATCGGTGAACGATCTGGCTTAGGCTTTCAAATTCCTGCGAAGCATATATTTCCTTGATTTATGGTCAGAGCCAGACTGTAGCATTTGTTTCTGACTTCTCTGAACCTCTGTATATATCCAGTTACTGGTTCATCGCTCCTTTGCCTGAGGCTGGTCAGATCTGAGAGCTTCATCTCATGTACTCCTGCGTAGAAGTATTTGTGGAACTGTTTCTCCAGATCGGCCCAAGTAACAATAGAATTTGGCGGCAAAGTGGTAAACCATTGGAAGGCCGATCCAGACAGAGATGATGAAAACAGCCGCACCCTCAGAGCATCTTGCGTGGCGGCTTCTCCGCACTGGATGATGAATCTGTTGACGTGCTCAACGGTGGATATGTCGTCCAACCCCAAAAACTTGGTGAAATCGGGTACCTTTTAGCGGTGTGGGAACGGCAGCAGGTCATAGGCCGATGGGTATGGCGTCTTATATGTGTAAGTCTGCACTTTCGGCTTCAACCCAAATTGGTCCTGGATCACCTCTGCAATTCTTGCCGTCCAGTCCCCCTGTTGCTGATGAACGACCGTTCACGGTGCCGGCACATGTTGAAGGGCTGGTACGGCTGGGTGATGAATTGAAGCATGCGGCGAATTTTGCTGAGCAGCTGATAGTTGATGGCGAAGTGAATCCACCGCTCCATCGTATGTCATCATTGGCGCCGTGCCTCTGAATGCTCCTACTGCGCTTGCCCCCCTGCCGATTTCTGATGAGATCGGCTGATACTGAGGGACCGTCGGCCGAACGACCGATTGGTGAGACGCCTGGATTGGATAGCTTCCATGCCCGGTTGATGGATCGGGGAAAGCCGTTGTCGCCGATACCCCCCAGGGTACTGAGCTTGTGGGCAGCGATTGCACGGAAGCGATCTGGACGGGTTGAAACGGTGTCTGTGATGGGAAACATGGTGCACCGTTGTACCTTGGAGACGCTGGAGGCAACGGAGTGTTGTACCCCTCGCGTTGCGTCAATATCGGCTGAGGAGCCGATTGGGACGTGCATGGTAAGCTTCTGGCTGGTAGCGTGATCGGCGGGGCATACGCTGGCCCCTGATGGCCTTGAACTGCTCCGCTGGCCAGGGAGCTGATGACGGCGTTATACACCGTGTTGGTCATTACTGAGGACTGGTCGATGAACGCCTGGTAGACGGACTGTTGGATCATATCGGACATCTTGCCCGAGTCCTCAGCAATGGTGATGTGGCGGGGAACTGGAATAGGAGCCTTCTTGACAGCCTCCCCGCTTCTGGTCCGACTGAACAACTGAAGGTATATCTTCTTGTAATCTTCTAGATGTTTAGCTAATTCTTCCCTCTGGTCGTCCTTGAGATCCGCTTCTGCGACCTCGATGATGTTGCTGTCGGAAATTTCTGCGTTCTTTGACATATCAGATCTTGAATTGGTCCCACCGGGCGTGCCAAAAGTGTGTTGGCGCTAAAATCGGCCAAACAGGAATCGGCCGATGGTCTTCAGCGTCGGACACACAACTCGGGAGAATCTGCTTAGCTCCTGTACGGGTTATCGCCCTGGTATGGTTCGCGCGGCGTGCCAGTCAATCTGACCTGTTGATTGACAAGGAAATAAAAGTATTAAATTCCAGGCGCTCCGATAGGCTGGAGTTCCGATCTGTCCTGAAGAGCGCGTCGGCGAATCAGCCGATTTGCTGTGAAGATGATCGGCTATGGATCAGCCGATAATCGTGTAGTAATTGTAAAGAAGACTGCTGGAGCGATCTAAACAATTACTACAGAGGCAACACTTGAAACAGATCTAATTGGCTGTAAGACGATAAATCGAGGAAGAGCGATGACGAAGCCGATAGTTCCAATTTCAAGCTGGATAACTGGTGATAATACTAGAACAACAGGTAAAACTTGCAATTCTAGTAAATATCGATAACTGGTGAATAAATCCAAACGAAACCACAGCGATGCGCCCGTAGTTAAAGCTCGGATATTACTCGATAAGCGGAACCTACCAATTGGCCGGAGATCAAGTTGATGCAGTCCTGCCAATCCGTATGAACTCGTGAAAGAAGAAAAGGTATTGGCGAAGTCGCCGACTTGAAAGTAAATTGCTGGAAAAAGTAGAAGTATTGTTGTTGATTGATGTGTTCATGTCTTTTGTAAAGCCCTGACGACTCCTATTTATACCCTAAAACTAGGACTCCTGGTCGATTATGACTTGTTACAACCTTATTTAAAAATAGGAAAACTATTATATCTATAATATCTTTTAAAAAGGAAACGGACTCTCGCAGAATCTTCCGCCGCCGTCTCCTAATCCAATCAGGACTTTTTCAATTGCTTCCTGACCGACTTAGCGTTGACCAACTTTTGACCGGGACCCTCCGAAGTAGCCCTGTCCTGTTGGCGCAAGCTGTATCACCAATCAGCCGATTTCCAACTGTTACCTCAATCGGCCGATTCCTTACTGTAGCCTTCAGATCTGCCGCATTGGCCAATCTTCTCCTCCTGACGCCGATTTAACACGTGTCAAAATCTGGTGTCAACAATATATATATATTGAACAGGAAATAAAAGGGCTATTACCTGCCAAGATAGATCTGCTCGTGGAGGAGGAAGAAATCGATGATGGCTACCATGATCTGGATGATGGGGATGAAGGCTGCAGTGAAAACTGGACCCCTCTTGTGGACACACCAGGTCATTATCAGGAAGCCCGCTGCGGACGCCATGATGCCCTAATACCATATGCATGAAAGGGAGCTGAATTCATTTTCTGATCAGGTTGATTAATCTGACTGTCTGCCAATGCAATGCATGAAAGGTTTATGCCAGGAGGAAATCGATAATGCCTGCCTAACACGAGAGCAGAGCATATGCCAGATGCAGAGTGAGTGGAAGACAGATGGTTTTGAACTTATCCGGCCGGTTGCAATATCGAGTTTTCATTTCCTTGCAAAAGAAAAAGGTCAAAAAGTTTTTACCAGTATTTTCTCCTTTTGGGCAAACTGCGCTCAGGCTACATATGCTACCATTTCTGTGCACTCAACTCAGGGTCCCTTGCTGCTGCAATGACCGCTTTCCGAAAGCTACTTTGACGTTATTGGTTTGTTATTACTTATTACAAACAATAGGCACAACCGTAGTGTTTGATCGTGTCATCCATGACTAGTTAGGGATAATAACTGGAGCCTTCGTTCTTCATGCCTAAGCAAGCAATGTAAACTGTAGAGTTGAGATGCATGATATCTTACTGAATACAAGATTGTGAGGATCTCCAGCCTCCTAGTCACAACCCACACTGACGATGAGTGCCCCTCTATCGTCACTGTCAATGCTCCGGCCTGCAGTGCGCTGAAGAAGAACATGATGGCGGTGCTGAAGTAGAGCGCCGGGTACTTCTTCGTCAGCCGGCTTTGCAGCAGCAGCCACAAGGAGAAGAACAGGCAGTTCGCCAGCAATGATACAGTTCCCAGCATCCAGCTCTTCCTGTCGGCACCTGCTACTTGAGAGGAAGCTGCAGGTGCTGCTGCTGCATGGTGAGCTGAGCTCAGTACTGCAGCAGCTGTGCTCTGGTGTGTCACGGCAACACCCTTGTAGAGACTCAGCAGCAGCGCTCCTCCGAACGACATGAGCGTCCCGAGGATCTTTGCCGATCCTGCTTTGCTCTTCATGTTGAGTGATTCCACCCTGAAGTGAAGGGCATCCTATCCATTTTAAATTACTGGGTGCAGTGTCCAGAGAGAAGAAGATGATTGGCTGAATTGTTGGGTTGATCAGGACGACGTACATACCGCAGAGCTATGGCGATCAGGAAGGTGAGGACAGGAGCCATGTTGGCGAATGTTATGGCGAAAGTTGCAGTCGTGAGCTTGAGCCCGTAGAAGAAGGTGTACTGTGAGAGCGCGGCACTGCACATCAAGATATAGATATCACTACTGCAAGCCGATAATTAAGCCAATGTATGTTTATGTGTTGTACCCGAGCACTGCACTGAAGAAGTGGTACACAAAGATCTCCAGCGTGAGCCTAGGCCTTTTGTTCCTGGAATATATGAGAAAGAAGACAAAGATCAGTAGCATGCATCGGTTACTTGAATTATTACCATTCCGCCGTGGAAGATTCTTCAGGTACCGTACCGTTCTTTGAAGTAGGCTATGGGAGCTAGGAAGACGGTGGCCACCAGCTGACGAAGAGTGATGAGGACGAGGCTGTTGAGCCCTTGCTCGAGCGCCTCCTTGACCAACGCCGTCATCACAGCGGAGATGAGGTTGAAGACCAGCATTGCCATCACCGGCCTCCACTCATCGATGCGTGCCATCCCCCACATTGCTCACAGTGACCCTGTCAATGGATGCTCTAGCTTTAGCTAGCTAGGTTGATATGGCAGAGCGAGGTTCTGCTCAAGGACTATATAGACAGGCAGCTGCGCTTCTTCCACTAGCTCGTGTCCCAGAAAAGCGACGGCTCTCATTCATTCTGAGAAGGGAAAAGGAAAAGGCAAGTGCTATGAGCATACCTTGTTGATCATCTCCAGTGGAAAATCAACAGTGAAAATATAATTCATATATTCATCTGGTGGAAATTGTAAGATCAAATTGCAAAAAAGTTCATGATTCAGCCCCAGCACTGACATTTCCTTTCTTTGGTGCCCCAATGCAAATATCTGCATAAGATACCAAGAAAGTGAAGAAAAGCTGGATGCACTCAGCTTACAAAATTCCAGAGAAAGTACTTACATTTCCTTTCTCAGGTGCGGAGCTAGCCCTTTTTATCGGATTTAAAAATTCCTTAACTAAATCACTGTTCATCACTAATCTAAGTAGGCTTGATCCCATCGTTTAATAGAGCTGACCCCGACGGCCCATCCTACGCTTCAAGTGCCGAGGTTATACATACAAACAAGACCATAACCATATATACATTCATATATAAACGTGAGTCTTAGGTTAAACCTAACTGCTTGTGCAGTAAAAAACAAAATTGTCCTAGTGTCAGTGTGCCTGTGGTCCTACTCAGCTCAATCAGTGGCAAAGCCGGATTTAAGTTTCACGCTTTAAAACTACAAGTAGGATTACAATAACATCACTGCTTGTGTAGGATTACACTGCTTTGAAGCCTAAAAGCAAGCAAGGCACAATGACAACGATGATACTATATGTAGGAACTTGGCACTGAATTATTATTCAAACAAGCTTGCAGTAGCATCGTACACACATACATCAAGGCTAATGGTTGCAGCACAAGTTGAGGTGTTTCTTAACGACAAACATTCCGAGGGCAAACGCATGCTGCTTGCTTCCCCTGAGGCTGATCTTGCTGTTGTTGTTCCAGTACCACTGCTAGCTCTCCCCCCCAGAGGCCTCCAGTGACAAGAGCAGCACCAACCGCACTACAAGATAACACAAGACCTTTTGATGTGTCCCGTTTTTGGTCGCGCAAGTGCTACGCCTTGAGATAGCAAGTGCTATGTGTCTTGTGTGTTGAGAATTGAGATAGAGATAAAGTTGTCCTTTGGCCTATAGTTGTTTACACTTAGAGACCTTTCAGCAGAATATGTCATTCTATAGCATATTGTTGATACTAGTTGACAGTACAATGATTTCAGTTGTGCTACTTTTTTTTTCCTCTTCTTTTGTCACTAGATGAGAGATCCGTCTTCGATATTTTGTTTTCAGTGATAGATGTCCTATAAAGAAGGGAAATATCAAGTGCAGGAGTGTTTAACTGCCTTACAAGTTCATGGATGATGAATAGCTAGTTCGGTGCTCTTCTCTCTGGAAGCACCACCAGGTCATTCAGACAGCACATATCCTATCCCTGTTACTACACCCACTCCCTGCAATGAGACCAAAAGTGCAAAGCCAGCAAGCTCCAGTGCAAAGATTGAATTGGAAAAGTCCTCTCTTGGACAGGTGGTTATTGGACAGGTTTTGTGTTGTTGCAAATGGTGTGTGCTCCATTGTTTGATCTGGGTTGGTGCAAACAAGACGCCCCAGCAAGCTACCACCTCTTTATATTCGGAGTACCAGAACATTTTGATTCATAGCCCAGATCACTTGGGAGTGCACAATATATGAGTTGAGGAATGGTACAGATTCAAGTGCTATGTGTCCTTATTCAGATTATCCTGGAATAGGAACAAGAGATAGTTGTGGGCATTCGATGCTGTGTTCCAAAATTGCTGGTGAAAGAAACAGAGCTCTAGCTCTTCACCTGTTCTGTCAATGCTGCTCTGCGTGTCAATGCTGCTCTGCAGCCGCAGTGCGTATTATTTGATGCCAATGGTCAATGGCAAGTGACCAGACTCAGGTTAGCTTGCATTTTTTTCCCTTGCCATTCGATCCAAGGAATCAGATTCGAATTTGTTCCGGTTTTCTTCCCAGACATTTGAGTGCTTCCACTTTGTCTTCTGCTTCACGTCCATCCATGTACCACAGTAGCAGCCAGCCCATTAGGCAAGTATGAATTCCCATTTGGAATCTATCCATTCAGTGCTACAGACAGCAGCCAAGCCTTGCTTTTGCCTAACAACAATGCCCGTCCATGTCCATTATTGTCAGCAGAATACATGCGTAACCTTAAAAGTGGATTACACATGCGTCTAACAAGATGAGCGACCACTTCCACAGCTTTACAAGGACATGAAAACAAGGTAGGTAATAGGGTCCACATCAAACTCTTCCATCAAGGCGTCAACTAGGAACGGAAGAGGTATGTGGGGAATTTGAACACGATACTCTCACAAACAATGACAATAGCATAGCAGCGCCTCTCCAATTACATAGCATCCTAAAACAGTACAAAACTGATGAACTTGTGAAGTTTGTAATTGACTGACCAAAAAACACAAGCACAAAAACGATGACCCCAATTCTCTCTAACACAGGCTTCCCTAGCAGCAACACGGAGCTCACTGCTCCTCCGCGATGGGGCCCTTGTCACTCACATAGATACCATCCAAGAACTTCCTGATATCCTTGTTCTTCACGTGGCATTTCTGTTTACAACCAAAACAGAAAAAACTCGTTTATGATGGTAGATCAGGAGACATGATAAGATGCATGTTCAGTGTTCACTAACAAATCATTCCAATACAGTAGTAATGTTTGCAGTTTGTAATGCAGAGATATGGCTTGTCACACAAGGGCAGTATTGCACAAGGGTAAACATTGACCCCACAAACTATTAGATTAAATATAGTATTGGACTGAAGTACCAACTATGATATATAAACATGCATCAAGCATGTTTGTGGAAACATAAATGGTCCAAAATTAACATTCAGTGGGGCAACACAATGCTTGAGTTTATTAATGAAAATAGAAGGTCACACCCTATCCACCTGGCTACTGTCCTGTAACTTTAAGCCCTAACAGTATGATAGGGAGTGAGTGGCTTAAAGTTAAAAAAGGTCAAAGGCTAAATCAGTGTACATTTACACAACACGCTGCAGAAAAATCAGACACAGATGCAAGGACTCCAACCTGATTTATGAGAGCAGCAGAGCGAGAGACAAGCTCAATATCATTGCCATCAAGAATGAGCTCATCCTTGACCTTCTCAGAACGCAGGATGGTCACACCTTCAAGCATGTCAACCTTCCTCACCTATGCAAGTGAACCAAAAACCTCAGAAAATTTCAATTGAATGCAAAATACGCAAGATACAGATCACATGCAGGAGAAATGGAACAGGTAAAACCACACAGATGTGTAGACAAAGCACAAACGCTCTCAATCGGAGAGTAGAATGGAGAATTTAAATTAGAGCTCGTCCACCATTTCTTTACAGAAAGCAACTAGGACAGCCAATTAGAGTATGCATTATGCTATCGATCATCATTATCAATAGTAAGGTACCCAGCAGCAGAGAACGTGATTCACATTATGCTATAATAACAGCACCAGCATCCCACGAGGCTACCACTCATTTGGATGTGCAAATTCAAACCCTTGTGAATTAAACCCTAGAGCATTACAATTACATATGAAGCCATCCACATCTCAACACTCAAATTCCGTGGTTGGATTCACACTATATTTCGCGTAAATGTAGGTAGAGTCTTTAACCGGTGAAAGAAAAATGGGATGAAGTCGAATGAAGGAGGGAAGGCCGGTGTTTAGACTAGTAAGTACCTTCTTCTCTCCTAGGAAGTTCCTGATCTCGATGGCGGTGTTGGCGTTGGTGATGGAGGCGTTGATGGGGAAGTGAGCGTAGACGAAACGCATCTTGTAGCGGTATCCCTTGGTGACTCCGGTGATGAGGTTCTGGACGTGGGAGATGGCGGTGCGGATGGCGGCCATGGTGCGGCGTGTTCCGAACCAGGCGTCGACCTTGAGCTTGCGGCCGCCCTCCTGCAGCTGGAAGTCGAGGTTGAGGTGCTTGAAGTTGCGGGTGAGCTTGCCGCGCGGCCCCTCCACCGTGACCACCTTCGCCGCTACCTTGACGGTGACCTCCTCGGGGATGTCCATCGTCTCGGAAGCCAGGATGGTCTTCATCTTGGCCGGCGGGTGTGGCTGCGGCGGCGGCGGAGGGGAGGAGGCGAGAGAGACGAGCGCGGATTTTATACGGGAGGGCCGCCGCGTACCCTAGGAGAGAAGCATGGGCTGGGCTCATCTTATTTTTTCAGTGGGCCACTATTGATTGGGCCCATGCGCGCCTTCCTCCACTTGCATAGCCCAGCCCAGCCCAGCCCAGTATTTGATGGACTGACTCGTGAGCTAAATTCACTTAGTTTCTCAAAAAAAAATAGCGCTAAGTTCACCATTTTTAAATGGAAAAAAGCTATAAATCCATTTTGATAAAATAAAATATCCTCAGAAGAGAAATTAAAATCTACCAATAAATAAATACATGAGTGAAGGGATGTCTGGATCGATCGAGAACCATGAGATGGCGGGGTTTCAAATATGTACAAGAATCGACCGGACGAGCCAATTATTTTGACCGGTTTGAATTCATCAGCAAGCTCGATCAGTAAAAAGCTAGACTGATGATTGATACTAGACGCAAGCGGCAGGCAGGCAAGCATATTCATCGCACAACAAAATGATGATGGATATAATGTGGTGTATGTACTGACGACGCCTGCATGCATGTAGTAGTATATATATGATCGATCGACGACGTTTGGGATGATGATGGATTAACTAGTAGACTTCGACGTTCCATTGCTCGCCCTTCTTGAGCTGCTTCTTGTACTCAATCCAGTCGATCCCTGATGATGGATGATGATGATGATGATGATATTTTATTTGCAAACTATATATATATATATATATATATATATATATATATATATATATATATATATAACTACAATATAATATATATGCAAATCAATTAACTAGCAAACATACCGTCCTTTGCTGCGAGGTCGACCATGATGTCGTCGATGCCCTTCTCCATCCCCTTGAGCCCGCACATGTAGACGTAGGTGTTGTCCTTCTTGAGCAGCTCCCACAGCTCCTCCTTGTACTCCGCCATCCGCGTCTGGATGTACATCTTCTCCCCCGCCGCGTTCGTCTGCTCCCGGCTCACCGCGAAGTCCAGCCGGAAGTTGTCCGGCGCCATCGCCTTCATCTTCTCCAGCTCCTCCTTGTACAGAAGGGTGTCGCTCGTCGGAACTCCCAAGAACAGCCAGGCCAGGCCGTTGTACTTGTAGTCGTCGTGCTTCTCGAAGAACATCTTCCACAAGAAGGAGCGGAAGGGGGCGATACCGGTACCCGTCGCGAGCTGATGACAATTAATTAATTATATATATATATAAATATATATCAGGATCATCAGGAGTATATATATATATACACACACACACACATACATACATACATATATATATATATATATATATATAGAGATCATGCAAGCATGATCATCAACACTGAATAGCTAGGTTACGTTGTCTTGCAATTATATATATTGGGCAAATAAAATAAACAGCTAGCTAGCAGGCGTTCCTCTTCCTCCTCACCATAATGACTGTTGCGTTGGGGTCTTTGGGCATGAGCATCTCCTTGCCGACTGGCCCTGTGATCTTCACCTCAGCGCCGGGCTTCAGGTCACCTGCATTTACATTCCATATGGTGGTACGCATTACTTACTGTATATATATATATATATATATATATATATATATATATATATATATATGTTGAAGAGATCCTGAAAGAATAAGAATTGTTTGTCTGTTTAATTTGCTTGCTGTGGTTAGTTCACATATTACAATCATCCATACATCTGACAGAGTGACAGGTATGCATGGAAGAAATGGAATGGAACGACAACAACAGCTAGCATGATTATTAAGACAAGAAGCTAGCTAGTAGCAGCATGCGCGTGAAAATGAACCACTACTGACATAGGTAGTTCGAGCAGACTCCTTTGACGATCTCTCCTTGATCGTTGGTGTACACGAGCCTCTTCACGCACAGCGACACCTACACACATACATACCTGTTAGTTGTTGCTGTAACTGCAGTACACTATCTATGAAACAATTAAGTAGAGCGGCGAGGCAAGATCCGCAACCCCAACGACGACTCACGGTCTTGGAGTCGCCGAAATCCCCGAGGGCGCTGCTGGCGATGGAGTAGAGCCTGAGCTTGTGCGGCTTGCCGTTCTTGTCCACGCCGTCGGCGATGACGCCGATGGACTGGCCCTCTCTGTATGGGATCTCGCCTGCACGTACAACAAGCAAGTTAATAATTTTAAGCAATCAGAAGCAGCTAGCTAGCAGACCACACAACTAAGCAAATAACTAACCTTCTGTGCTGAAGACCATGTGCCACGTCTCCCCCGGCGCCTTGTCGCCGGTGATCCTGGTGTTGAGCAGGCACCTCCCCACGTAGGGCTCCTTGGGCTTGTACTTGTTGGTCACCACCCCCTCGTCCTGCTTCTTGGAGATCTTCTCCGTCTTCACCGGCGCCGGCCCCGCCTCAGCGGTCTCCGTCGTGGACACCTGCACGCGCACCGCCCGGGCGGCGCTGCGCCGCGGGTACGTGACGCATGACGACGGGGACGGCGGCGAAGCGGCGGCCGCCTTGGCCGCAGCCGGGAAGGACGACAGAGAGACGGCCGCGGCGGTCACGGCGGCCATGGTACGGTTCGGTGTGAGAGAGAAGCTAAGGAGAGATGGGATGACGGAAGGTAGACGAGCGAGAGGAGGGGAGGGGAGGGGATTGGGTTTGTAGAGATTGCTCGCGGGAGGGAGAGGTGATGAGTGGAAGAGAGACGAGATGAGGAGCAAGTGGTGCCCGACTGCCCGTCGGCTCTCTCTGTCACTCTGTCTGCTTGCTGTTGTTTGCCGCTCGATCCCGTCACCGTATAAGCCCGGCCCATTAATATTTCAGCCCATTCTTTCCTTTCATATCCTCTTGTCTTGTGACACATGCATTACAGCCCACGTAGAATCAACATACACAATTAATCTATTTTTCAAAAGATATCATAAGAAAGATTAACATTTCACATTCAAATTTTGCATATTGGGCCTAGAATAAGAAAATTACAGTTTCGGATATAACTCAAAATTTGAAGTGCTCATGCATGGATTTGTTAAGAAATTTGGATCGAACTCGCTGCCAAAATGATGAACAAAAAACCCCACCGAAAAGGAGCATGAGAATCACAAGCAAGAAATAGAAGCACAACTTGATGAATCCTATGCAATTAGATTGGATCTCAAGATGCATACAAGAATACATGGCTAGAATATCGCTCTCATGGTGTTTCTCTTACGTAGATCAAGAGCCCTATCTAGAGTAGACGTAAGAAATAAAAAGGGTACGGTCTCAGATATGTATCCAGAAATATCCATCTCCTTTATTTATAGGCGAGTGGACAATCCTCAAACTGCTCGTAGCATATACGTACGTAACTAGTAGAGGATTGCCCAATTTACATGGACAATGCAATATGCATGATAGATATATGGAGCCTAACTGGATTGGCGTGGGAAGTACGACATAAATCCATGCCAGCCATTCAAATTATTAGAATACATATCAATTTAATTATCTTCTCCCAAACAAATAACCCATATTGTTTATTTATGTTAGTATTCAGCTAATGACTAGTCATATAGCCAATCAAAATGCTATAGCACCATGCACCTAATTTTGCCAAAGTTGAGATTCAGTTACCATGAACAATAAGAATCCACCTGATGTTTTAGAATATGTACTATTTAACTTGCACGGCGTACTTAAAAGTACGCACCTTTCTAGCGATGCGTACACAGTTTTTCTTTTTTCTTTTTTTGTGGGGGGAAAGAAGATGAAATGCTCTACCATCCCTATGCATGCCTTGGCGGTGCTCATCGATCATTCGATTCTACTCCAAAGAAGAAGAATTGAAATATATATTATAATAATATACATAAAGAGAGAGGGATCGAATGCCCACCACTATACATGCGTGGATTGTTTTGCTAAGCGTGCATTTATGGTGTCGGTAACAGCATCGATTATATTCTTTATAAGCTTCGTACTAGCTCCCTAGCTAATTGATTTGCAAATGCATGAACAATACAATATAATATAATATAATATAATATAATATAATATAATATAATTGAATGAGATGAGCTGCTTGCGTTGGTCGGGAGCATCGGATTTGCAGGGCACCGGCGGAAAGCTAGGGGCAACGACTGCATTCAAGCCCTTTGCTTTTAAATTTTTGTAGCTAGTTTATTTTTTTTTATTAATTTATGCAGGAGAGTTGCGCATCTTTATATTAAGAGGATCTAGCTAGCTCTCTTATTACTTCACTTTTAGTCATCAGGGCTGAGATGCTTTGTGCTTAATTAAGTTTAGCAGTCGTCCATAGATCTGATCTGATAGATTGTTTTTTTTGTTGGATTATTATATCGGAGGAGCGTAAAATCAGAATATATATATGTTTCTCCTACTGTGTATAAGACTGATGGATTTGACATCTATATATCGTTGCTAGCTGGTGCTTTATGAGTTATTAATTACATTGACCAGCCGATCGATGCAAGCAAGCTAAGGAAATCTTAATCAATTGAGAAGGAAGTGATGGATCAATCGATATATAGATCCTAGCTTAGCTTGTTGTCTGATATAGAGATTGTTTGTCTATAGCTGGTCGCCCATGTGCTAAATTAATTAATTTGGTAGGTGAAAGAAATTAAACCAAGTGTGTGCATATATACATGACAGGATCCAGCAACCAGGATCAAATAAACTGGATAGATGGGGAGAGAAAAAGCTAGGCTATAGCATTAGATGCTGTGTGCAAGCTTTTCAACAAGAGGCCCAGCCGCCCAACTAACCATGCACACATGTGTTGCATCGGCAGCTTCATCACATTATTCCTTGCCTTTCTTTTGATTTATTTATTGCCATTTTCTAACGATTATATTCTCTCTTCAATATATATATGCCTGCTGTTGGAGTATGTTTAACCCTTCTTCTTTTTTCGACAAATATATACCTCCTCCATCCGATGAAGAGTGCAATTCTAATTTTTTTCGCACAGATTAGTGCGTGAAAAGACTCTCATGTCCTCGTCTGTTGTTTGCCATCTGGAGTTAGTTTTGGTACGCATATCAAATCTGATCATTAGTTGAGACCCAATTTCTAGAATCGCACTTTCGTGAATTTTTTTTTCAAATGAAGGATTACACTTTTTATAGAACGGAGGGAGTACTTAAATATATATGATGCGGTAGCATCCTCCTTTCTCTCTGTGTGTGCAATAACAAACTGTGTACTTATTGTTTTAGAGGGCTCGGCAAGAAACGGTTTCCTCAATGTATATATGAATAAAATTTTGAAGCCTAGCTTTTCCAGATGAAGCACCCCACCTTCTTTGCCATCTTTAATTTTAGCATAAAGTTACATGCACAAATTTCTCCCGCTAGTTCTTTTGTCATGATAGGTTCATCCAATTGAATGGTCTATTCCTGGCAAAAATAAAAAAATAAAAATGAGTGGTCTAGAAAAGGATCCCTGGGCCAGCTGCGAAACATACATTATCTTAATCGATGGTACCATTCTTGAGCGCACATAAAGCAAACTAGCAACCTATTTGGTCTCCCTACTACAGGATTGCTCACTGCAGGAGGCCATGGCCAATTAGCCATCATATAAATAGCTAGCTGGCCTCCTGCATGAATGTGAGGTGTAAGGCAGAACAAATTGGAGCCAGAGTTTGTTACATACATACATACAGCTTCTACTGTAGTCCAACAGCTAGCTATTATTGTTGGCTAGCATCACTTGGCTTGATTTTTATCAAGAAGAGTACTGTATATCAACCGAGCAGTGATAGATGGGCCGCTATGCTTGGGGTGATTGTAAGCCTACGGCAACGATGCTGGCTGTTGTTGTTGTCTTTGCCGTGCTTAACACACTGACAAAGATGGCTTTCAACCAAGGGATGCACACCACTGTACTCATCACACTTCGCCAGTTCACTGCCTTCCTCTTCCTCGCCCCCATCGCCTACTTCCGAGAAAGGTAATAAGCGAGCTAGGATATCCTTTTGATTGATTGTGACAGTATTGTCCTCGATCGATCTGTGGCTATCACATTCACAGGTGATTTTGGTCTTGTCTTTGAATGAAAGTCTTATTGCTGCTGGCTTGGCTGTTTTCTCACATATATATGACATGATGATGCGCGCGTGTGTAGGAAGACAAGGCCTAAGCTGACACTGGAGATCTTTGTGTATCTCTTCTTCAGTGCAGTTCTTGGGTAAGTTTTGAATTGTGAGTGCATCGTCTATCGATCATTGGTGATGCTTTATTTTGAGTTGTGCTAATTAATCTGCCTTCCTTGTTACATACTCCTGTAGTGCCTCACTTACCCAATGGCTATTCTTCGTGGGCCTACAGTACACCACAGCAACATTTGCATGTGCCTTCATCAACATGACTCCCATGTTCACTTTCGTTGTGGCACTTCCTTTTGGGTAATATATCCTTCGCGCGCTTCAGTTATTCTTTTACTTCTTATGTATCAGTTAATAAGTAACAATATATAATGCCACAAGTGAAAATGCATGTCGTCGTTGTAACTACGCACTGCAGGATGGAGAAACTGGACCTGAAGACTGGAGCCGGCTTAGCAAAGGTGTTTGGCACGACAGTAGGGTTCACAGGGGCAATCATCCTGGCACTCTACCAAGGCCCATCACTGGTGACCAAATCCTCATCTGCACCCCAACCAATGGGTGCAGGCCATGGTGCACATAGATGGGTGACCGGGTCTGTGGCCCTACTTGCTGGCGCAGCATGTTGGTCCTTTTGGTTCATCCTCCAGTCAAGGCTGGGGAAGAAGTACCCAGCACTCTACTCTGGAAATGCCTTGATGTTCTTGCTCAGCTTCCTTCAGATGGCTGCTGTGGGGATGGCTACAGAGAGGGACCTGTCAGTCTGGATCCTCAGAACCAAGCTTCAGATCATCACGGTGCTCTTTGTGGTCGGTAATTATTATATATATTGATCAAGACTATACCATTGCTACTTAAGCTTATAACAGTTAACAATAATTTTGTAACAGTTAACTTTTTACTCAATAAGCTAGCAGGAAATTAATTCTCTCTTGACAAAATTAAAGAAAACAACATATAATTGTGTTCTCTTATTAGGGGATAATGGGGTCTGGAATTGGTTTTCTGGCCATGTCTTGGTGCATCGAGCAAAGAGGGCCAGTCTTCACGACTGCATTCACACCTCTGATACAACTTATAGCAGGTGCTATTAACATCGTCGCTCTCCATGAGCAGCTCCATCTTGGAAGGTATAATACATCCTGGATTAGTTATTCTTTATTCATCTGCAGTAAAAAATTAACAATAAATATGATGTGCATGCTTTGATTATTCTCCAGCGCGCTGGGCTCTGCTCTTGTAATTGTTGGGTTATACTTGGTCCTCTGGGCAAAGACCAAAGAGGCACCAGATGCTGCTCCATCCAGCAGCAACGTTAACGTACTGATGCCGATGGTGGAAGAAAAATCCAAGCAATCAACACAGGAAGCACAGGATGTATGATATGATATGATATATATATTAAGTATATATTAAGCGCATAACAGAAATGAAAAAGGATAGGAGGAATTGAAGTCTCAACGTACGTGTTGATCCAAGATCTAGGAAAAAAGGACAAGCTAGTAGTAGTGGTACTATTTTATTTGATTTCCCCGGCCCCGTCTCGATCTGGAAACAAGCTAATAAGGGAGAAGTCAATTTCTGCATGTTCACGAAAAGAGATCGAGACAAGTCAAGGTTTTTAATTTTTATATGCTGCAAACCGGTCTACACACACACACACACACACACACTCTCACTCGACCTAGATTTCCGACAAAAGTTTCCTCTACAAAATTTACCCCAAGACGTTTTTTTTTTATTCTTGATATTCTACAGCTGAAATGAGCGAGCTAGAATGTAACCATTAGAATAAATTAAATTAAATTGGTGCAAACAACACAAAGGGTATTGATCAACGTGTGCTTTGGTATGTGATAGCTAGCTGATTATTGTCAGGCGTGGATCGGAAGACCAGCTGCCTTCACAAAATCAACAGCATTAAAAAAAGAGAGTCATAATAAGCTGGAATTGCCCACGTTTGACTCGATCCTATATATATAATAATCTGAACTTCGATGCATGTTGTGTATTGGAAATAATGCAAACCCCACATGCACAAGACCTAGTCGTATATATACATATTAGAGTTTTCCATGTGCTCCATGCATGCATGTTTCTCGATAGATCTCCAACAAACGCAACCAACATCCATGCGCATGCGCATGGTCTTCTTACTAGACTTTCTTCCTTCCATTCCATTCCTTCCGATCCCTCGTCTTTAGTTATACTATTATGCTAATAGCCGCTTGTCATCATGCGCAGCAAAAAGCAAAAGGTTTTCCTTGTTCCTCTTCTTCTTGCTTGATTATTCCCTATAGCTGCTACCTAATTCCAACTACTCCACACCAGCCTGCTGATCTGACGATGCAGAGGGATTACTAGGATTACCGCTCCATCCATTTTTATAAGGCATGGTATAACATGACACGGTCTTCCAAATAACACTTTGACCATTCATTTATTATATATTATATTACTTATGGTTATAAATTTATAATCATGGTAAAGTATATTTGATTACGAATCCAATCATATAAAGTTTACATTACAAAGATAAAAAATTAATAGTCAAATTATTGGTCAAAGATTGCAAAGTTTGAATCTTGATACGCTTGTGCGTCTTATAAAAGTAGATGGGGGAGTAATAAAGAGTGTACACACATATATATTTGGTCAATTATTTGATTGATTTGATTCTCATGACCCTGCCAGTTTCTTGATGAGTCTTGCCTTGCTTGTTCCCTCTACTGCTCGATCTACACACATGCATATAACTTGACTGATCACATACATGTATATATATATAGGGAAACCTAATCAGCAGTGGAGGTAGGAACAGGACAATGCAATAAGGTGATGATGAATGGTGAGATACTGGAACAACATATGTACTGGTTGATCATCGATCAACGGTAACAGATTCGATCATGGGATCAAATACAATAATTCATTTGGACAATCATCACTCTTTTCCCCGTCCCGTTTAATCTGCAACATTACATGTATGTATATATAGCGAAATTGGGAAGAACGAAGCATATTATTAAAATCTGATCGAGATGCAGGACGATCCAGAGAGAGCGGAGGAGGGTGTGGGTCGATCTAGTAGGTGGCCGGTTGTATATATGTAACATCCAACAGTCCAGCAGAAAACTGTAGCTGAACATTATATATGGAAGAAGAATGGATCATAAAATATATAGTTGGCTGTTATATGACTATTATGTGTCTCAACCAAATAAAATTATTAATGTATATACTAGCAGTTCAAATAGTGTGGTGCGGAGTGCGTTCGCTTATTGCAGGCAAGTTTTGTCAACAGTATATGATTGTACTACCTCCGATCCATTCTTAAATATATGACACCATTAAAATTTTTGTCCAAACTTTGACCAACAATATTTATTTAATAAATCAGTTAAATAGAGTAGAATGTGTACCACTACGACGTCTATCATCAGAAATACTTTAAATTTATCTTCTAAATTTATCTATTTGTATAAATGTTAATTTATAGAAAAAACACGAATAGTCAAACGAAAGAAAAATATCAACTAATAGTGTCATATATTTAAGAACGGAGTGATAGGATCTAGATATCGACTAGAGAGGGGTGAATAGTCAAAACTGAAAATTACAACGTTTAAAACAAATCTGTCAATAACCTTCGGAGTTTCCGGATATTTGTCCAGAATCTCCGCAGATTCCGGAGATTCCTAAGAAATGTTCGAAGACTCCAGAGAAATATGCTGAAAACACACACGACTACTCAAACCTCAACCAAAAGTAGATCATATGAATTTTTAAGGTTTGTGAACTTGTTTCCACCCCTTTTCACCAACAACCTCATTCAAAAGCTTTATAACAAGTAGATCAAAAGCAAATCCTAACAAGAAATTCAGCAAATCAAAAAGTAAATGCACAAGGATTTATTTTCCGAAGTTCAGTTCCCACAAGGAACCTACATCTGCGTTGAGGCACCCAAGAAGAACACTTACTTCTTGAGCTATGAAGTCTCCGCTTAGCAGCCCCAAGGTTACTAAGGTTACTTACTAGGATGTAGATGTTGTACAAACGTCCCAGGGCACACCACAAGCTTGGGTGCTCGACTGGCGGCGCCTAGCCGACTAGGAGCTTGAAGCTTGAAGCTCTAAGAGTAACAAACACGAAATCCACCAGCTCACTCTCACTCTCACTTGCTCAAGAGATGTGTGGAGACCCCCGTGTCCGGAGAAATCTCCGGAAACTCCGAACTTTTCTGCAGAAAACACTCCAAAGATATTCTCAAATGTTGTGTGAGTGCAAAGGTGTCTCTCATAGGTTTGTTAGATCATCTTGAGCACCTTATTCTACGCAAAGCGAGTCGATTTCATATCTTGTCAGATCCGGGCCCACAGGACTGCGCACATAGCCTACATCTTACAGGATAAGGGGTGGGACATGTTCCACACCCTACACCAGTTGTAACTACTCGTAGCGTAGTAAAACTACTCATACAGTAGTAGAACTAGTCGGAACAGAAGGAAACTACCCGAAAAGTACTCGGATAGGACTCCTGGGCTCGTATCTGACTAGGATTTCCATGTAACTCTGTCCCCCCAGACTATATAAGGGCGGGCAGGGACCCCCTCCAAACAAGAGCATGAGGGACAACTCGTGCCTCATGCAGGAGACACAACGTCAACACCTAAGGCAATACAAAAAACACACATGACGTAGGGTATTACACTCTCGACGGCTTGAACCTGTCTAAACTTTGTGTTCCTTGCACCCTTCAAGTTTCTGATCTTGGCAACACTCTACCTATAAACTCACCACCTCGGGGGTATCCCTCCGTGGGCGTGGTGGTAAAACACCGACAGCTGGCACGCCAGGTAGGGGGGTTCATCGAGCATCCACTAGAGAACTCGATGGCATCTTTTAGCTTCACCAACACCGTGCTCGATGAGGGCACAAGTTTCATCTTCGGCTCCTGGATCTGCGTCGCCAACGGCTTGGGTGGCTTCAACGACCACCTAGCCGACTCCAGGAAGCCGGAGGCCTCCACACCAACTCGACACAGTGGCCTGGACGAGTTCATCGACAACCTCGACGAGTTGCTGCTCTCCGATCTAGCCAGGCAGATAGAGAGGATGTACGTTTTCGGCACGACTTCAACTCGCGCTGCACCAGAACTAGTCGGATCGGACTCAAACCGATCTGAGGAGACTACACGGTCCGAGTCCCTCTCCGACCTAGAGGAGGACTTAGATCGTCTGCTCAAGCTCGAGGACGCAGGAGCCACCGCCTGTCGGGGGACCCCCGTTTTTGACAACTACTCGGACTCAAACGAAGAGTACTCGTCGACTAGTACTACACCTTCAAGTCGGAGCCGAGAAAGACTCGAGGACGAGGGAGCCACCGCTTGTCGGGAGGCCTCTGTTCTCGACAACCACTTGCAACTTGATGACCACCTCGAATCCTTTTCGGGTAGTCACCTGGGTTTGACCATAACATCTACGCCGCAAGGCCGTTTCGTGTACTGGAAGGGCTTAGAGTCCTCTGAACTACTCGAGTACGACTCCCGCCTTGTGGCCTTCACGCAGGAACTGCCCTTCCAGAAGGGCAAACCTCTCTCTCCCATCTCGGAAGAGAGAGAGGGTAGCACAGAGCTCGTCGAGTATAGCCATACGGCTGAGAACTCGCCGGATTGTCAAGTTTACATGGCTTCCCTTTGCAATGCGGATGACGACGAGCCGGGTCCCGAGTACAACGGTGAACTACTCGCGGACGTGTCTGCCAACAAGTGTATGGCGGACGCCCCCCAGGACGAGAACGAGGAGCACAGATCCGGCGGTTGAAGAACGCCAAGCGCGCCCAGCGCAGGCGGAACACGGAAAACCACGCACGCAACCCAATGCACCAAAGGAACCTCAACAACGCTTTTGCAATAGCCGTAAATCGGGAGTATTGCACACCGATTGGCGCCATTGCAGAAGCAACGCTCCTAGCTCAACAACTACCACCCAACCCCCATATACAAAGGCTGCAATATCTAACCCAGCGCGCGCTCGTGCAACTCGATGGGCAACATCCAGTGTCCTCAACGCAGAACATGCTCTCGAGATCTGAGCGTCATGATGACTTTGCGCAGATTAGTCGCACCCCTGGAGAAGGCGCCAGATAAATTACTAGCGCAACCAAGACAATCCAGTCGGCCATGGCAATCCCCAGGGCCAGCAGTTCGCGCGTGGCAACATCGAACAAGAGGTGCAACAATCCACTCGCCCACCTCGCAACCGGCGTGATGCAAGGCCTCAAGGCGAAGCTCCACCCGAGGCCAACCTCCACCCACGATTGATCTTAGGCAGAAGATTAATGATGGCCGCGACGCGTGGCGCATCATCAAGGCAAGGAGAAGGGGCCGTCCCGATAGATACCACGACGATGACGATAACGACCGCTTCCCCGCCTTCACCTCCAACATCACCGAGAAATCCTACCCTAAGAATTTTAAACTAGACGGCATCCCCAAGTATGATGGCAAGCAAGACCGCGCCAGTGGATCCGCTGCTACTCCGTCGCCATCGAGGTCTCAGAGGGATCCAACTCCACCAAGGCACTCTACTTCCCGGTAGCCTTGGAATCCGCGCCCTCACTTGGCTTGAAAGCCTTAAACCAAACTCCATCGACTTCTGGGAGGGCCTCAAGCGGACCTTCATCGACAACTTTCAGGGATCCATGATCTGAGCAGGTACTCGTCATGATTTATCCCAGGTTAAGCAGGAGATGAACGAGACCCTAAGGTCCTACACCCGGCGTTTCTTCGAGATGCGAGCCACCATCGCCAACATCACTGACGAGGACGTCATCCGCTGCTTCCAGAACGGCCTCTTCTCGAAGCACACGTACCATGACTTCGGACGCAACCGCCCGACTGCCGACATATCCCTCTTGATAGTACGGCATTTCTATAGTCAATTTCAAAAGATAAAATATTTAAATCCTCATGAGTATTTTGCTTTGCAACTTTGGTTTCCTTTTTTTAATGCATCTTCATAGCTTAGTTCTCCATCACTTGTAGTACCTGCTCATCATTCTCATTAAAAGCTTTAGTTCTACAAACGCGTGTTATTAATCAACCAAGATCCACTTAACATGTCTGGATGTTCTTACACGGAGGAGGCCGTACACATTATTAACTCTATGATTGAGCTAGCTAGGTAGCCATGTGTACGCGCCTTAATCCTTGTTCTTGACCGTTTGAAAAGATGCGCATCGCATGCAACTGAGATCAGCAAACTGAAGTTTGAAAAGGCTAGCTACTTCGTTTGTTTGAACTGTGTGGTCCCCCCGCTCTTAATTAATTAGCCCACTGGCCAGTAGTAGAGTGCCTAGCTCAAATTCTAACAACAAGTTGATGCATATAATAATATAATATAATCTTGGGTTAATTAGCTGTTCATCACGCGAAAGCTATGACGGACTGCGTGTCCTCATATATATAATTAAATCGATCATGCAAGAAGTACACTACTTGTTGCCTAAATATAAAATTAACATCGATCAACACGCAATCGTCGTCGTCTGCTATCGAATTAACTTGCGTGCACCACTGGGTCATCAGCTGTCTTCTTCGTATAGCTTTTTGAATGACTAGTAGATAGCTGGTGACTAATAGCTCTTCTAATTTTGACATGCACATGCTTGTTGCAGTATATGTCCTTATCCAGCCGCACCAAACTGATCTGCTGGTCGATCCTGGCCGGCCGATATATATATATACATAGAGGCCAACATATACAGGAGTGTGTGTGTGTATAGAGGCCGATATCTCTCTCTCTGCGTGTCTCTATATCTCTATATATATGTATATATAGTACTACTCCGTCCTAAACTACAATTTATTTTGATTTTCTATATATATATTTTTTTTCTATACATTTAGATATACTAGATATATAGTAAATATTATGTATCTAGAAAGATAAAGAAAATAAATTATAATTTGGGACAGAGGGAGTACTAAATAAATTAAAGCAGATGGAGAGCTTTCCTAGTTCTACTTGAATAGACATATAAATATATAGAGATATAATATATATATATATATATATATACATATATAATAGATGGATGCATGCAGTGTACACATGCACATGGGTTAACTGGATTGCCCTTCACTTACGCAAGTGCTATTCAGGTACGATGCCGGCCGGCTAGCTGTTGCAACGATTCATATGCATGGCCGGCCTGGGTAGGCAGTTGAGCTATCTAGCTGCGCCCCGGCGCTAGCGCTATATATGGATCGGATAGATCGGACTGCTTCAATTCGTCTTGGTGGTGCGCGGCCTGGGCCTGGGCCGATATATCGATCGATCTCGCTCAGCCAGCAGTCATCCCGTGCTGCGCCTGCTGCTGCAGGGAGGAGACGACCAAATTAAAGAGGAGGCGGCGCGCCGGCGGCGGCGAGGATCGATCGGAGAAGGTACGGTAGTGATAGATAGAGGGCAATCATGGTGGAGGCTCAGAAGAAGACGACGATGATGGCTTCGTGGTCCATGGAGGCGGTGATGCTGCCGGCGAGCATGGTTCTGGTGCAGGCCTTCACCATGGGCGCCCTCCTCCTCTCCAAGCTCGCGCTCAACATTGGCATGGAGCCCTTCGTCCTCCTCGCCTACCGCAACCTCATCGGCGCCATCATCGTCGCGCCCTTCGCCTTCTACTTCGACAGGTATATATGATCTATACATAGCTAATTAAATAAATTATTGTTGACTTCAATCAATTATTAACAGCAGTGCAAACCTCGATCTTGTCATTTAATTAGCTAGTGCGCATGTTTAGCATCAGTTAATCTCTGATCAGTATTCCCTAGCACATCCGTCATAACCACGACATGCATGTAAGCAGCAAACCTGGTGACAAATTCATAGTATATCGATCGGTACCATCTTGTGAAATTAAGATTTTGCAAAGTTTTGAAATTGCATGCGGTCTATATATATCTGCGCATTCAATTCTAGGGAGAAATTTTTAATTTGCAGGTGTCTAGTCTAGTTTATTATTGCTTCTTCATACGCTCCTCAGATAAACATTATTACTACTACAAGATCGATTGGCAATATAATTAATCTTCCCCAAAAGTTTCTATTTTTAAATGGACAATATATATATATATAATAGTCTGTAGTCTTATGTTAGTTAGTTATCTATGATAATTAATTGTTGGTAATATGCATGGTTGTCAAGAATGATCGGTGTTTCTGGCGATTTGTCAAAACTGTCGGCGAAGACATGCATATATACATTAAAAAGAACTAAAAAATCGTGTTGTTGGCGAGTCATAGAATAATGTAGCTAGCTGTCAGGAAAGAAAAGATTAGAACTTATGGTGTACAGTGTATAGACGACAGTACGTGTGGGCATGTATAACACGATGCATATGCATATGCACTGCATCATATCGGCCAACCGACCACGGGTTGCATCACCGTTGTGGTATGCCGGCCGGCCGGCACGGTTGCGTCTGCTCTCTCTTGCCTTAGCTTGTGAAAAAAGCACAAGGCAGGAAACTGGAACACGTACGTACGTAGACATCTTATCTTATCGGTTCACGTGCAAATGCCTGAAATGTGCTCGACGATACTACACCGATTGGTTACGTGAACCAACACAAGAATTGAAGCTCGGTTTCAGCATGTGTGCCTGCTATGGGGCAGCAGATATGCCGTGTTGTGAAGGTGCTTGTGATGTAGCTTAGTTTAATTGATTATTAATTATTACTGGATGCATGGATCAGTAATTCTGTAATTAGCAGCTAGCAGTAGCAGTAGCAGAGGTCGCTCTCTCTGTCTCTCATGTGCGGGCAGGTGGTGTGCCGCAGGTCGATGGTGAGCAAGGTGAGCCTCAAGGTGTTGGGCTGGCTGTCCATCAGCGCGCTGTTCGGGATCGTCCTGGCCACGGGGCTCCACTACTACGGCCTCCGCGCCACCACCGCCGCCTACTCCGTCAACTTCCTCAACCTCATCCCCGTGGTGACCTTCCTCATCGCCGTGCTGCTCCGCCTGGAGAGGCTGGCAGCGCGGACGTGGGCGGGGCGGATGAAGATGGTGGGCACGGCCATCTGCGTCGGCGGCACCATGGTGACGAGCCTCTACCGGGGCCGGCTGCTGCACCCGTGGCCGACGCACCTGCTCAAGCACCACGCCGCCGCCGGCGTCCCCGCGCACCACAACATGGCCCTGGGCACCGTGTACCTGTGCGGCAGCTGCCTGGCCTACGCGCTCTGGTTCATCGTCCAGGTCCGGGTGGGCAGGGAGTTCCCCTGCAAGTACCTCTCCACCATGCTCGCCTGCGTCTCCGGCACCGCGCAGGCGCTGCTCATCGGCGCCGCCGCCAGCCGCGGCAGGGCCGCCTCGTGGCGCCTGGACTGGGACCTGCAGCTCGTCGCCGTCGTCTACTCGGGGGTGTTCAACACGGGCGCCAGCTTCTGCCTCATCTCCTGGGCCATCGCGCGGCGAGGGCCCATCTACCCCTCCATGTTGAACTCGCTGTCCCTGGTGGCCACCACGGTGCTCGACTCGCTGCTGCTCGGCACCGGCGTCTCCGTCGGCAGCCTGCTGGGGGCCCTGCTCATCGTCGTCGGTCTCTACGCCTTCCTCTGGGGCAAAGGCATGGAGATGCGCCAGAACAAGCAGCAGCAGCAGCCGCCGCCGGCCGCCGGCGAGGTCATTGCAGACCACGCTGCTACCAGTGCTGCTACTGCTGCTAATAACAGCGGCGACGAACGCGTCGATCGATCAGGAGTCAACATATATATCCATAATCGATAGATGATCTATCCATCAGGAGCTGAAACGCAAATAAAAAACAGACACCTTGAGAGAGACAGATAGAGATACGATGCAGCTAGCACGCGGATCATCAATGCAAAAAGACTGCCGCCACTGCCACTGCCAGCATGGACGAGATCATCATCGATGGATCAGCCGAATTGACGGACGGAATTCGTCGGCCGAGAAGCAGCAGCAACTTAACACCGCTGAATGGTCATATCGGAATTATATTATATATATTATTGTTAAGCACCATCATCATGTGTTCGTTGCACTATATATAATCGATCAATGCCGTTCGCCATTCAGTACTCTGTGCACTCTTGCAGCCATGTACTACTTACTGTATTGTCTCGAATTTTGGTATGTTGCTGTTCATACTGGACTGGAAGTAAACAAAGAAAAAAAACAGAGAGGAAAGGAGGGTAGCTAGCTACGAGTACAACTGCAGCAGTGTTTTGGGGCATCAGAGCTGCTACTTGTTAGCATGCGGCCTTGCGTATCGTTAGAATGGAAAGAGGGAGAGAAGCCCAAGTAGTTCCTGGGCCAAGCCCGTCGGGCCAGGCTGGGCAATTTGGGCATCACAAGCTTGAATGAAGAAATCTCCCTGAAGGGAACAGAAAGAACAGTAAAAGAAAGAAGAACAAGTGGATGGCTTCTTTTACCTCTGCGATGCGACTGCTCTCTATCTCTCCCGTCAGTGGGTCGGTGGTCCCTCGTTTCCGCTGCTGTCGTGGTCTCGGGGGAGCCCGCCGAGGCACGTGTCGCCTGCTGGCTGGATGGTCCGTACGATTGGTCCCCCGTGCCGTACCCTTGTGGGCCCCACACGCAAGCGATAGCCTCCGGGTTGGATTTTATTTTCCTACTACCTCTTGGGCTCTTGGCTGCTGCCAAGGGTTTTCCGTTTTTTCTGCTTGGAGAGATGGAGGCCCAAACAAAGCTGGTGGTAAGCTCTAATTTTAGGCTAGCTAAACTATTAAGTACTCGCGTGCGTAACTTAGATCTCAAGTGGGGCTACCATCCCATCCTTATTGTCACTATAATGCCTATGGGATACACATTATTAGGCACCTTTTTCTTATCTTTTAATTTTGACATCCTGTATGCGTTGCTACGTACCATCCAAGAATATCTTGCCACATGCGCACTGCAGCATAGTTTTAAGAATATTCTCTCTAAATTTTTTCAGATCTGAAAATAAGACCTTTTCTTCTTTTTTTTTAAAAAAAAAGGAAGAGCAAATGGACAGTGAATCATATGACAAATGTGCCAAATTGACCGGATGATGAACCAAACTAGACAAATCTTGGGACAAGATTGAACATCCAAGGTGCGCACACAAATCCCCGGAGTAACATTACCATGTACTTGAAAGAATAATTCGACCTGCAGCTAACAAATCTTGATGACTGTGGTTGGTCGCGGTGGTGGCCAGCCAGGTGTTGCCATTTGTGGCTCCTCCGACCCTTTCCTTTCTAAGTAATAAAAACTGCCTGCCCCTTCCTTGTTTTCCCAGTTTTCCTTTTTCCTCCTTCCTCTCGGCGACCTCTCATCTGGTTCTCCACCAAAACCAGAAATAAATAAAATCCCCAACTGCTAGCTGCTACCAGATTAAGCCCCGATTCGCCGCTTCGTCGTCCTCCAACGGCAGATCCCGATGGTGGCCACGGCGGCGGCGGCGCCCGACCAGCGGCAGATCGTGCCGTCGGACGCCAGCAGGAAGAAGGGGCGCCGCGGCCGCCGCGAGATGCGCCGGATCGAGGACACCACTAGCCGCCAGGTCACCTTCTCCAAGCGCCGGAGCGGCCTCTTCAAGAAGGCCCACGAGCTCTCCGTGCTGTGCGACGCCGAGGTCGCGCTCATCGTCTTCTCACCGCGCCGCCGCCTCTACCAGTTCGCCTCCGCCACCGAGTACGTCGCTCCTGCCCTAGCCCTAGCAGCAGGCCGACCGGTCAATCCCTCCCTCGTCTTCTTCTTTGCTCCATTCAAATCACCCGTTCCGTACGTCCGCTCCCGGCCCCCTACTAATATATACATTATTAATTGTTAATAACATGCATGGTGCTGCTTATTTGGGTTGATTCCGATATTAATCGACCCACCACCACAGAAAACACATGAAATACACATATATATTGTGCACGGATGCATTATATATCATGGATTTCATTATATATCATTATATATATATGTATGTATGTATGTATTCATGCTAGTAGATCCACATGTACTACATATTATTTCTTGGACTTAAGCAGATTACACGTACACGGACTGGGAGTGAAAGAATTGATGAAGATGCTAACTTATTTGGACAATGAAACAAGCTAATAGCTTCAAAATAGCTAGTTGTTGTAGATTTATCTCCATTATTTCCCTCTCTTGATTCTCAATTTCCCCCTTCCCTAAGGGTTAAATAAAAGAAATTCAATACGTACTCAGCAGCAGGATGCCCAGGAAATTAAACACTGCACCTCCAGTCGAACTACTGTACAACCCTTTTTTCAGCGTACTTGTCTGAAACGTCTGTCAAACCAGAGCTATATATGTATATTGCTTTACTTGTCAGTCATGGGTTCATTCGTACAGTATCATTTTGTACCATTGCCAGTGGTCAGTCAGCCACATGCCTTTGACGACGTGCGTCTGAAAATGCAAGCTAAATGATATGAATCCGATTATTTAACCTCCATTCCTGCTTTAACTAGTAACAATTCATCAATCTGCTATATAAGCAAGGACGAACAAATTAATTCTCTGGACACCAGTACTACATGAAATACAGTCAAGAAGCACTGTCTCTCTCATGCCTTTGTTCTCTTTTGCATAATCGTGGATACATCTTTAATTTAACTACAGCGCATAATAATTTTAATTTGCCTCTCAAGAGGAAAAAATGTATGTTAATTACACAGAAAGAATAGGCAGGCCGGGTATATATAGGTAACTAAGTAGGACGACGATCAGCTAAAATATTGTTAGCACAATGTGATTAAACTCTTTTTCAGTCCTTGCTGTGTGGAAGTGTTTGATTTTATCTTTCTTAGATTATTGATTCACATTTCTCAGTATCCCTGAGTCGAACAAACAAATTCCTTATCCATCTTTTCTATTGGATCGAAACCTTAATTAGAAAAGCGCTGTTATTAGTTCCAAAGTAAGGAACATGTGGAAGAATTCTCATTGCGCATATTTGTAGAGGCCGAAACCCATGCTTTATCATGATTTTGTGATATATATGGTTAGTTGGGTAACTGATCTGATGACTTGTCCACCATAGATATGTACGGCGTTCTCTGTCAGATCAACTCCTTGCCTTGTGTATTTTCTAACTTCCATGCATACTGCAGCAGCAGCCATGTGCCAACTGAAAAGAAAAACTAACACGAATAGAATAGATCCATATACAAAAAGGGAACACCCAGTCACAGAGATCCTTTTTTTTCTCAGATAATCCACACTAGCACATTTATTGTTTGAAATAGTGAATTCACCATATATAACATGACTGAAAAAATCATTGTGTTCAAGAATCATGCAAAAGAAAAAAGCATCATTATGACTCTGTCGATCCCATGACATACCATGCATTCAATTCTCTTGGCTGTATTATATCTTTTGCATAATAAGAATATTGGAAAAGGTTGAACTGATATTGTCCCATAAATATATGTATTTTATATTTATTTTTTTGTATTGAGCTTCTATCATGTAGTGTAGATAGTGTGCGGTATCTATATATCACTAGTAGAGACAAGGGTGTATCATCCTTGAATGAATTCAGAAGTTAGAAACATGCATGCACATTTCCTGCCATTTGTTGAATAATTTTGTCATAATGTTTTAAGAGACTGAACAAAAGGTGCATATATATAATACTCCTGTTCTGAAATATATTTGAAAACATTTTCCTTGTTATTATAAAAAGTAAGAAAATCAGTGGAAGCCTCAGCTTAAGTGCCAGACATTTATTTGGTGAGAGGTGTGGGTGTAACTATATAGCAGTCAACTACTGAAGTTGTAGCACTGCTATGTATATGCACAACGATTTTCTACTACTCAAATTACAACTTTAGACCAGAAGGTTAAAATCATGTATAGATGGTGGCACTTAGATAGATATAATCTGATTTAAATGCATGGTTATTGAGTTGTTGGCAAGTGGTGGTACATGAAGCATTTCTCGTATCGATCCAACCATTGAGAATATCTAATAACACTTGGAAAATTCTCAGCTTGCAGAATACAATTGATCGCTACCTGAACCACACAAAAGGCACACCTACAGATGAGAGAGTTGATGAACCAGGCGTAGAGGTATATCCAATTCATTCATTTCCCTCCCTTCTCTAAATGATACTCAAGTCACATCTCATTTCCCTCTCTTCAGTTTCATCAAATCAACTTTTTTACATGCAATGCACAAATACCCCAAAACTGCAATTATAAATAGCTAGGATCACTGAAGAAGAAGCAAAAAGGCCGGGATGCACAACATGTCATGCCATTGCAATCTTCATATATATAGTTATGTTTTCCCTGAATACATACACATATATAATTCTCAGCCACTGATGAATTTTATGTGTGCGTGATGTTTATATATATGTGCACAGAAGTGGAAATATGAGGCTACAACCTTGGGACAGAAGATTGACGCGATTGAGGCATACAAGAGGTGTGGTGACAGCTGACTTATCTCTTGCTTTTGTTACTATATAAATGAGAAGGGTAATCAAATAGATCTTGTGAAGCTGATGTTAGGAATTAAATAGGCAATATTATTCATCGTATGTATGCAGGAAGCTGCTTGGAGAGAGCCTTGGATCTTGTTCAATTCAGGAGCTACAAGAGCTGGAGTTGCAGCTGGAGAAGAGCCTAAGCAGCATCAGGCAAAGGAAGGCAAGGAAAGCAAAATCATTTTGCTAGCTATTATTCACATTGCTGTACTTAGTGCTGCATATTGTACGTAGGATCTATATAAGTTGCTGATACATACAGTCACTGATCTTTATTCAAACTTACTCTATCTATCTATGGATGCTGAACAGCAAAAGAAGCTGATGGATCAGATTTTGGAGTTGAGGCAGAAGGTACGTATGTATGCTACTGAGCATGTGCATAAATGCTCCGACGACACCGAATGCTTGAGATAAAAGAAAACTAATAAGATATTTCTGTATACAGGAGCAGAAACTCGCAAAGGAGAACGCGATGCTCCGCGATCAGGTATTCATATAACAGAAATGAAACAATCAAGGTTGAATTCATCGATCCTATAGCATCTCCATCTGCAGACCGTTGAAGTACATGATGCATGCTTTAGTGGAAAAACGAAGTTAATTAATTAATAATCTGTATGTGGCAAACTAGAGTAGCTAGGTTGTTAGTCTGAAACTTGCATTATTGTGGAGTGTAGGCGGTCATTGACTACGTACTGATCCATATTTGCGTGTATGTGTGCCTGTACCAGCAGTGTAAGGCCCTGCCTCTGCTGCTGCTGAATGATAACAAGGGCCGTATGGATGCTGCTGCCGGCGGCGAAGAAGAAGCGGATGATGGGCGCATGGAGGACGTGGAGACGGAGTTGGCCATCGGAATCGGAAGAAGATGGCCGAGTAATAGCAGTGTGGGCGCCGAGCCGCCGCAGCATGGATCGATGAGCGCATGACTAGCAACCAAGAAAGCTAGAGCTAGTTCTTGGATCAAATATATGTATGTTCTGGCTCGATCAAGATACATACCTGTCCATAGAGAGAGAGAGAGAGAGAGAGAGAGAGAGAGAGAGAGAGAGAGAGAGAGAGAGACATGGTCTCTGGTCGATGCATGTGCTCTCGATGAATAACATGTGATTCATTCATGTTGAGGGCTACTATTCGTGTTCAAGAAAATGATGAATTCTAAAGGATCGGAGTGGAGGAGATTAAATGGGGAAAGGCATGTAATTTCTTTGCCTTGTGGAGAAATCACACCTCCGTTAGTTGGCTGTTTGTTTATGCATCTGCTTTGTTACTGGGGGTCCAAGATGTTGCTACCAAGCAAGCATACCAATCAATTTGTACTAAGCAAGGAAACTTTGTTAATCAACTTGTACTGCTAGTTAGTTATTACTCTCTGGTCACAAATAATTATTTCATTTTGGTCGATGCCCAGGCTCTAATGTGCATCTTTTATGATGATGTCTCACAACAGAGTAGGATTATATTTTTCAAGTAGGGTCTCAATGCTTGGAGGCTATTGAGATGTTTAGGGTTTGGAAAGTTAGTTTTTTTTATAAAAAAAGAGAGAAGAAGGACGGTATAGGTGTTGGGGCCCAAATTAAGGCCTAGTGTGGTGGCGGCAGCCCAGAGCGGAAGCCTGTGGGCTCTTTTACTGGATCTGCTGCTGCGCTGTGTGGATGGAGGCCCAGAAAACACAGGCAAGCAGGTAGTGTGGCCCACATGGCATACGCGGGCACCTACTACCACCTGCGCGATGGTGGGTGCACGTGCCTTGGCTGGCCCACTGGTCAGGGCAGAGGCAAAGGGGAAGGGGAAATCCGCCTCGATTTCCTCGACGCCAAGCAACCCCCGTCGCCCCGCCCGCCCGTCTCCTTCCTCCTCCTCCTCCTCCCGTGACGAGACGACGAATCGCCCGCCCAGATCCCCAGCTCCCTCTCCACCCCCCGGCGCCCTCGGTCGATCCACACCCCTCCCCGGCCTCCAAGCAGGTACCGTCTCCGGATTTTTTTCTGATTCATTAGTTCCGCTGGATCTGCTTCGTCCTCCATGCGAATCCGAGATTTCTTCTTCTATGTGTACGATTCCACCGCCCGGCGGTTGCCTGATTTTTCTGATGCGCCACGGATTTACCTCAATTGTGTTGCCTGTATGTAATTCGGCTGTGCAAAATTCGTGGGGAAACCCAAGGGTCTCCCTCTCCGGGACCACGACTCTGGGAGTCTGGATTTGGTCAATTGTTACTATCCAATTGCTTGATTTGATCGGGCTGGCAAAGTGTTGCCTTAATTCCATGATCATGACAAATTGCCCCTTAGCAACGGTTAGCAATTCAGGGTTTCTCAAACACAATTGCTCTGATTTGATTTGGCCTAGGAAGATTCTGCAAGGGAGATCCCCCCCTGCTGCATACTCAAGATCCTTCCTTTACTGGACAAAATTGGTGATGGAGCGCGCAACTAGAATTCATCTTTTTATGTTTGCAGCTTTAGGATACCACTACGTGATTTCTAGCCTAGGAAATTATGGATTCTCGTTTAGCTTCTTAATTTTCTCAGGAGACGACGACACATGTACCACGGTCTAATTTTAGTATTTTCCAGATGTAGCAATTTATTTTCTCCATTCCCAAGACTATAATTTGCAGCTCAGACTTCTGATGTACGGTACGATCTACAATTCATGATGTGTGATTCGTTCTATTTTACGCCGTTCTTTAATTTATGCTTCCAGCACGTTCCTTGATCTCACTGCTTCATTTTCCAGCACCTGCTGGCCCATTCTCACCTAAGTTTATCCTCTCTTGGCACAGTGAAGGAACCTTATGAGCTGGTTGGTTGGGGCTCTACTCCAATTCTGGTGCTACTAAGATGGGTCAGGACCTGATCAGCAACAAGTTTGGGACAAGACTAACCATAGATGAAATAGCAGGCGCCTACCACTTCTCGCTTCTGCTTTCCCCTGTTGTTTCCTTCTGGGATTGCATCTTCCGCAAGATAAGATACTCATTCAGACCTGAGTGGGTGTAGCATCCTGCGTTGACCCTCTTTTTTAGCAGTAGCTGGTTTGCAAATAAATAGACCACCTAGCAAGGAGTCCAAAAGAATGAACTTTGAAGATTTTGTCTTTCCCTAATTATATATAGATAGTAGAGGAGTTTAGCTGAGATAGTAAATAGCGGGCACAGTTGTTATGGACAAGACTATCATGAGCAATCAGGCAGGCAAAGTCTTGAAGAAAGGGAAAAAGAAACAGGCCAAGGATGAACTGGATCGCCAGAAGCAGGCTGAGAAGAAGAGGCGCCGGCTAGAGAAAGCGCTGGCAAACTCGGCTGCCATTATTTCAGAGCTGGAAAAGAAGAAGCAGAAGAAGAAAGAAGAACAGCAAAGGCTGGATGAGGAAGGTGCTGCCATAGCTGAAGCAGTCGCTCTTCATGTTCTCATAGGTGAAGACTCCGATGAACCCTGCCACTTGATGCTAAACAAGCACAGAAGGTGCAGCCATTGGGATCCCTCGGCTGGCTTTGAATTCACCGTGGATGCACAAGCCGTTGATATTTTTTCTTCAGATGGACTGATTTGCGCCAGCCATGCATATGCTCCCAATGGGAGGTGGGCTGATTGGGGGATTGGCCAGCCATTGCCATCTTGGGGAGAAGTGAGGGACCTCCAAGGCCCGTACTATCAAGGAACATTCCATCAGACAGTCACCTGCCCTGGTTTCATAGCAGCCCAAGCAGTGTCGTCGTTGCAGATCAGAGAAGACTCGTCAGAAATCACATCTCCAAGCCAAGGAGCGGCAGCTGCAACTGTGGTTAACAGGATGCTTGGTGGCGCCAACAGGCTCAACCTTTACAGAGAGATATAAAAATACACTTTGTCATAGCATTGTATATAGTCACCAAAAAATGCGTTGACTACGTTGCCTGCGATATATAGTCTTCTGGTTTCAAAACAAACGGATAGAACATCTTGTTTGCTGTTTTGTGAGTGTACTAAACTCTTAAAGGGTATTTTGTATCAGTTAACATTGGTATTGTAATGAACATATATGGTTTTGATTTCCATAACTTTTTTTGCGAAGTGCTGTGATTGGAATGCTTCTGTATTCTTGGCTATGGTGCTACTCTCTCTGATTGCTTATGTTTGAGTATGTTGTAGGAGCAAGCATATTTAGGTGATACATTGCTTCTGGCTTGTCAGACGATGCTGATGTTAAGCTTGTTTTGTCCTCGTATATATAATATATTACCCTGTCTGTTTGATCACAAAGATTTGCCTGCGGATTATGGGCCGGATAATAACTATATACGAAAATTGCCTGAATATGAATAATTGCTCCATCTTGACTTATCTGTGAGAATCGAAGTTACATGTCAACTTTTGGAGAAGATAAAGTTGCTCCCTGAGATGAGATGCCGGTCCAACGACAAACTGGAAACCCAGGCTCCAGATTGAAGCATTTCCTTGTGCAGCAGAGCATGGTTGTCCCGAGTGCAGTTACACATTCTATATTTGTACTGGGTGGTTGCAATGAAGAAAGAAAGCTCATGTCAGCTTCATCTTGTAGCCTTGCAGCAGGTGGAATGTTGAAATGGTGATGCTGAGCAGAGGGCCGGCCCGGCCCCTCAGGTCAGGTTTGCCTTTTCCTTTAAAACAAAAAGGTCAGGTTTGCCTGTAATATTGCTGGCCCTGACAGATATATGCTGAGATGGCAGAGGGCAATTTCATATCAGAGAGAGAACATTGCACAAACTGAAAGGCAGGTGGCGGTTCCTCCTGAGCTCCTCTGCAATTTTGACCTTATTTTTTACCATTGTGCCATTCTTTTAGTGTTTTCCTTATTTTCACCCTCAGCAATGGTCTACTTAGAGCAGAGCTTTTTCTTCTTGTGAAGTGTTTTGAGTGTGATGAGGCTGCGCAGTCGTTGCTGACAGTTGACAGTGTAGAAACAGAGGATGCATCGGCCATCTCTCTGCCTCAGTCATTGAGAATTGCATGCTCTTGTACTACCTAGGTAGGCTCCTGGCCAATGGGGATGGGGCAGGCTCCTGCATTATTGCCCCCCCTGTTAACATGCATGACAGTGACTGATGCATTATTGGTTTCTCCTTCCCGTTAGCAGCATTCCGCAATGCATGCATGCTCCGTTTTGGACATTATGTTTTCTATTTAGTTGTCTTGTCTCAATTAGATCCGTGCTGCCCTTTCTATTTAGTTTTGGACATTATGTTGTCTTAATTCCTTATAGTAACAGCGCGTCATTCACACTAGCGCTCCCCATGGCGACGGGGTGGCGATCTAGGGTTCCTCAGCGTTCCGGCGCTTCTCTAGCCTGATTGCTACTGGAATCGGGTCTCTCGTGATCCGGATCCGCGTGGGAGTGTCTCGTGGTTTTGCTGGGTAAGCCAGTTTCCTACTCTACAAGTCCCGGGGCTGCACGACGGCTCTAGGGTTTGTGAGAGATTTTCATCTGCCGCTAGCGTTTACTTCCTTGGGAAGGACTCTTTGAGTTGGATTCCGTCTCGTACGGCGCTACGTCTCTGCCTGCCTCCTGCTACTTATTGTGCCGTCGACGCCTCGGCTCGTCTGCGACGCTGTTCTTCGCTCCCGCTGCTAGGGTTTCATCCACTCCGTAGAACTGTCCAGGTCTCGCGATTCAGTGGGGGTGAACAAGGGGAACCCGGTGAGGGATCTGCCCACCCGAAGCTGATAACGAGCCTGACGTCCTGCGCGAGAGTGTGTCCTGGCTGTGGGAGATTTTGCGTGTGGTGCAAGATGGAGAAGAATTGACGATGGAAGATGAGGAGTTTGACTTGGACCCTAGTGAGGGTAAGGAGGATGAATCCCCTAACTGGTATGCCATGGCGCTCTACTATTCTAGCCAGAGGTCGTGGGGCATGTTTGAGGAGATGGGTGCAGCTTGGCGTTTGGCCAAACCGATCCCAGTGCGATCGTTGGGGGATAATAGATTCATTCTAGGATGAGTACAAGTTCGATGCCCTAATTGTGGTGTCGTATGATTGGGTCAGTAGGCCATCGGAGGTAATCAATGACTCGATTGATGTATGGGTCGGATTCTATGATGTTCCTGAGACATTGATGACGATTTGGTGAGTTTTGTGCAGGAGGTGCAATCAGCTCGAAGGGAAAGGCAAAGTTATTATCAAGTCATGTGGGAGAGAGACCCGACACTGGATGACTGCATTGGCGATGCATGGCGGCCGGAGAACACAGCAGGAGACCTCGGCACTGAAACAATGGAGTGCACAAAAGTTTGGGTCAATTAGAAAGAAGCTAGAGGATTTGCGAGCTAAGTTGGCAGTGCAGAGGGAAATGAATGAGTTGCTCTACAGGGAGGAAATGCTCTGCCTGCAGAGGTCACGAGTATCGTGGTCGGAATACAAAGCTTTTTCATCAGCGGGCCACGTGGAGAGCAAGAAGGAACAGAATAACAGGTTGAAACGTGAGGTTAATGATGATCTATCCAGACCGTTCTCGAACGAGGAAATGGGCAATGCTCTGTTTCACATTGGTCCGTTGAAGGCCCCAGGGCCGGATGGCTTCCCGGCCAGATTTTTTCAGCGGAACTGGGGTCTGTTGTTGAAGGATGATGTGATTGCAGCAGTCAAAGCTTTCCTTTTGGAAGGAAATATGCCGGAGGGGGTGAATGACACTGCCATTGTTCTTATTCCAAAAATCCAACATCCAGAGAGGTTGAAGGATTATAGGCCCATTAGCCTGGGTAATGTGGTAGTGTCTAAATGTTTGGTGAACAGGTTGCGCCCTCTCCTCGGAGATTCCAGGACGCTTAATTACTGATGATGATATTCTCATTGCTTTTGAGTGTATGTATTCATGCCATTCCAGGACTAGAGGATGCACGGAAGGAGGGGGGGGGCAAGCGTCTGCAGCACACCCGCACGGCAGCCCTGTATGGAAGGCGCTGCCAATCCCCCGTAAAGTTCTTATTTTTGGGTGGAGGGTACCTAGCGGAGGTTAATAAGAAAATCAGGAAGCTACCGGTGTCAGGTACTTGCTCTACCTGCGGCAGGGAGGAGGAATCGGTGATGCATGCACTGATACGTTGTCCGCATGCCCTCCACCTACGTGCGGCAGGTCCGAAAGAAGAGGATTTCTTGCGGCTCATTCACTCGGGCTTGCCACGCCTGATTGACAGAATTGGAACTGATATGGGGGCTGTCGTTACTTTGGAGATCATGGCAAGTACGGAATAGCATTAGTCATGACACGGAGAAGCTCTCCATTGCTGGTTCAGTATCCCTTGCTAGCTGCTAGACGCTTGTTGGCGTCAGCTCGGGTAGCGCAGTCGTCGTCGGAGATGGGATTCCGGCCTCCGTTGGATCCTAGGCCAATAATGCAAGCTGCTGCTGACGACACCTGCTGAGTGAGTGCTCACACCATACATATATCTTCTGTTGACGTACGTATCGATCAATATATACATATACATATATATATATATATCTCATCGTGTGTACTGAACAATGACCGTATATACCACACGAGCGTATATATACCACTACCAGCGACGATATGCGATCATGAGCGAGAGGACAGGAGGGAGGGAGGAATGGGCACGCACGTACGTACAAGCTGGTCCGTCTCTACATGTCCTGCACGCCAGGCCTGTGTGTGGGCCTAATCTAATCTCCGTGCGTGGCCCCACGTGTCGGGAGACTATAGCTGCGGGCCCGCCCGATATACGTATTATTTTTTGACAATATATTTATTATTGACGGATGGAGAGCGAGACACCGATCGACGGAGAGAGATTGTTGCGTGCCATCATGCATGCATGCCCACCATCACTACCAAACCAACCTCTCCCAATTCAATTCGGTTCCAGCCACGCAAATGTGTGATAGATAGATGGATGGACTCCGTACAGATATAATATGCATGCTCACGCGCCATGGATTATAATTGATATGTTTTTCGAAATATGGTATAGACGCAGACGTTTCTATACACATATAAGCAACTTCGAAACACTGGGCTGGTAGGTTTTGAGATTGACGAAGTTATCATAGGCGTCTCATTGTCGACGGGCATATCGTCTGCAATAAAAAATAGCGCCGCTTAAATTTTGAATAAATTTTATAAAAGTGCGAGCACTCGTGCCGAGTCGATGACTCGAACCTAAGTGGATATTCTAAACTGAATAAACTACTCCATCCATTTCAAATTATATATAGATACATGCTATACATCTCGATATATATACGTTACCTTTAAATACATAAAAAATACTATATATTTAAAAGATCAAAATGATCTATAATTTGAAACGGAGGGGGACGTATCAGTATTTGTTAGTGAACAGATTAAATCCCAACGTCTCTCACACACACCCAGATACATAAGGCGCGCAGGCCCATATAGCTACTGGATGGGCCAAGCAAGCAATGCAAGCTATAGCTAGCTAGCAAAGGCGTGGTACGCGGTGGACCAATGCGTGGTGAATGTTTAAATCTGCTTTTGTACGGTGCCCATGAATGCGTTGGCAATTTGCGCGTGACGACCATCTATCCAACTCTCTCGTCATCATCAATCTTTTAGTTTGCCCGGCCCGCCGGTATGTCCTCCTGCATGCAGGCAACAATATAATGTGTCATGAGTTTCTTCAATTCATTATTAGCTAGCCTTCTTGGATCTGTACAAATTTCACTAGTTTTACAAACAAACAACCAATTACGTACTGATATGCTGTATCTTGTATGTAAAGGAGGGGGAAAGAGTCATTTCATCCTCTCAGAGAAAAGAAAGAAGAGGAGGACTGTATGTATGTATGTATGTATGTATGTATGTATGTATGTATGTATGTATGTATGTATGTATGTATGTATGTATGTATGTATGTATGTATGTATGTATGTATGTATGTATGTATGTATGTATGTATGTATGTATGTATGTATGTATGTATGTATGTATGTATGTATGTATGTATGTATGTATGTATGTATGTATGTATGTATGTATGTATGTATGTATGTATGTATGTATGTATGTATGTATGTATGTATGTATGTATGTATGTATGTATGTATGTATGTATGTATGTATGTATGTATGTATGTATGTATGTATGTATGTATGTATGTATGTATGTATGTATGTATGTATGTATGTATGTATGTATGTATGTATGTATGTATGTATGTATGTATGTATGTATGTATGTATGTATGTATGTATGTATGTATGTATGTATGTATGTATGTATGTATGTATGTATGTATGTATGTATGTATGTATGTATGTATGTATGTATGTATGTATGTATGTATGTATGTATGTATGTATGTATGTATGTATGTATGTATGTATGTATGTATGTATGTATGTATGTATGTATGTATGTATGTATGTATGTATGTGGATCCAATCATGCATTTTAGTCGTAGGCGTATGTGGTGTGGTAGCTGCAGCATGTGTATATGGTCCCTTCCTTCCAACATATGGGGGGACACGTACGAACGAAATATCGATGGCATATATATACTGGTGGGTCCTTCCAAAATTCAAGTGTCTCACCCATATACGCATGCACCACGCATGAGAGGCATAGAGACGGATCGGACCAGTTGAGACATATAGGACAAGAGCACATTTAAAGAGAGTCGATCGAGAGGCATATGCTGCCTAGCTAGCTCCTTGCACAAAAGAATAGCCATGCTCGATGCAGCAATTATACTTGAGGGTCCACCCTGCGGGTTGAGCGTGCTAAGATTTTTTTTGTTGGAACCTGTCCCCTCAGGTTTACTCGTATTTTTTCTAAATTATTTTAAGATTTAACCGGCGCATTCTTTCAGTGTTAGCCGGCGTGGCCGTCGATTGCGAAACGTCTACGGTAAATTCATCAATCTTGAGATCTGTCGGCACGGTATCTTGAAGGTGCTTGCGTAGGACCGTGCGTGCGTGTACATGATTTAGTGTAGGATGCGTCTATACTGTATTTCGCAAAAATAAAATATATATCCATGTTTTAGTGTTATCTTAAATGTGAAAAAAATACAATTAGAGAAACCTTTTGTATCGTAGTTTGGAATCATCATTCATGCTAGTCATTCCAGGTCAAACATAGCAAATTAAACCTTTTCTTATCTTTCCCAAATTCAATTTAGTAAATTAATTTTGTGCATTTAAGATAGAACATGTTTTTTGGTTGAATTGGGTCTTTTATTAGATTTGGTTGGAAATTTCATATGAAGTTTGAATTTGAATCTAACTCAAAATAAAAATATATTTATAAAAGGCAAATACTAAAGCTAACCACAAATTCATAAACCACACAGGACTCAAACCAAGCAGAAGCCCATCCTGCTAACCCTTCGTTGTGCCTGTCCATTCATCTCTGGACACTAGATCCGAGCATCTGCTCAAAAAGCCTCCTCACCCCTCTCCATCTGTCTCACCGACACGTGGGGCCACAATCTCATAGTGTTTCCTACCGGGTGGGACCGTTGATCTTTTCTCACATCAACGCGAGCCACTGCACCACCATGCAGCAGCCACTGGGCAAGATGTAGGTAAGCCACCCGCTGCTTCTCTCCCTCTACCACATTTTTCAACGGCTCAATTTCCATGTTTAGAAATTGTTCAAAATTCGCAGTCCCCCGCGTTGCTCCTCCTAGGGGCGGCTCGGGCGGAACCCGCTCCCCCGAGCGCCGCCGCCCGAAGCCCGAGGGGCCGCAAGGAAGGCGGCGGCGGGGCTTCACCTCCCAAAAGGATACTTCATCAGCAAATCAATGTGTTTGAAGAGTGTGTGTTTTGTAGACGAAGGTCGATCTTTGCTCAAAAGAAATAGAGCAGACAGTGGAGGAAGACGAGATCGAGTTGCAGTTGAATTTGGGACGGTGTATATGGAGCATATATCGAGCCAATCAGCAACCGAGGCAAATAAATGCAAATGTCGGGCCAGGCCAACTTTGATGAATTTTGTGCTGGGAATGAAGGTCTTTGCGGATAGAGACGTACTAGTAGTATTGAAGGGGACGAAAGGAAAGGAAAGGAAAGGAAAGGAAAGAAAAGAAAAAGGTTGCGTTGCGATAGAAGAGGGGGAGAGCGAGGGGGAGAAAAGAAATAAAGGGGGCAGAAACAGCCAAAAACAGGGGTGTTGTGAAAAGATGGAAGGGAGGACCGGAGGAGGAAATTGAGCAAGAAAACGAGGGGGATTCGTTCGAAAAACAGAAAACCTCGAGGGGGGCGGACGGGAAACAACGGGGGTGCTGTCATGCTGTGTGCTGCTGCCTGTGCTGGTGGTCCGTCCGTCCTCCTGCATTCTGCCTGCGAGAGCCCTGACATGTCCAACGATGTGGGGCCCACCCGCCCGTCCTTGAATGACGTCACGCTTTTTTGGACTGCGCTGCTAGGACTGTACAAACCTCTGTCGACACGTCTCTCTCTCTCCTCTCTTCTCTCCAGTCTTGATGAATGAGCTTCTTATTAGCGAGCTGAGCTGGTTGGTGGTGGTCCGAAGAGCAATGCCAGCAGAACAAGCACGCCTCCTCTCTCTCTCCCGAGTCTCTAGAATAGAAGAAGAAGTGGGTCGGAATTCTCGCCATGGTACATGAACGCATCGAAATTCGGTGTTGTACAAATTATAATGAAATGCAGGTGCAGATGCTGGAGCAGACGTGTTTGGTTCCACTCGAGTTTCGCTACTAATTAAAAATATTAAATATAAATTAATTATAAAATAAAATTTAAAATTTTAGATTATCCGCGAGATGAATCTATTGAGCATAATTGGTCCGTGATTAGCCCATATAATACTGCAGCAGTTAGATTTTATAGATTCGTCTCGTGAATAAACCTAGACTTATGCAGTTAGTTTTATAATTAGTATCGAAACATCCGATGTGATATGGCTTAAAGTAAGTTCCAGGTAACAAACACCCGTAAGATGCTTAGTTAATAAGGCCAGATGGATGGATACGGACTCTGCACAAACAAAATTCGACCAAGTACTTCATTAATCTCTCTCTTTTCTTTCTCTCCGTGTCCGTCTGCGTGTGTGATTACTACATTAACTAATACAATTAGAGATTCGCAGCAAGCATCATGCACGCACGATGCTCGATCTCTATCCCTGATGAGCATTCACAAAGCAGCAGCAGGGTACCAGCATGCACCTGGCATTTTCTAGAGTATATGTGCTTGGACAACCACGTACACGTACGTACGGCCCTGGTACGTAGCCCACTACCTTCTTCACAAGTTCAACTTCCACAAAGGAAAATAATTATTGATTCCAATTTCCACCGATATGATGGTTGCATTAGCATGGGTGATTGTTTCTGCTAGCCACTCGTACAGTGCTATTTTAATTTGTGCTCACCTTTCATCTAATTTCAATTTGTCTACCCCCCACGCACCAAGCCGGCCTTTCTACCTCGCTTTGGGATAGTTTGGAGCAAGTCTGAAACATCGCCTCATTTCAGTATAGCAAAGAATAATTTCATGATTTCTTTAGGTCACAAATGCTTACTATATATATATATATATGCTTAGACCTTCGAGGTTTACTTCAACCACATTCACCTTTAAAAACTTGTAAAATGTACAAAATTGCAGGGCAAGATTGCAAGAGGGCATGCATGCTTGTATACAAAATACTTTTTATTTAAATATAGGATTATCATAGTTGTGTTGGATTCTACGGACATGCATGGTCCTTATGGCAGGCAAAAGAGAGTAGGTAGCTAGCCATTGCATGCAAGGGGATTTGTCTTGTTTAATGAGATGAGGATTTTGTGGTCAAAGGAGCGTGCATGGTCACCGTACCCAAATTTGACAATCGGTTGGGTGGGTTGAAGGCTCGAAGCGAGGCCCCAACCCATGCATGCTTCTGCCGCCTCTACTCCGACTCCGGCCCCGCACTCGCGCGGAGCACTCCCAAACTGGGCCTAGTTTGCTAGGATGATATAGCAATCCTACATTACTTTAGAAGAAACGTATATAGAGAGAGAGGCCATACCTGCTGCTTGTACTAGCTAGCTAGGTCAACACAAGACTTTACGTCCGTCTAGGTATGGCCGGAGAGGAGCTAGACAAGTACTACATTATTTGAATTATATTGCTACGTTATTTGAAGTACTACGTCCGTCTATATATATATATTGCTCTGGATATATTACAAGAAAATCTATTTGGATTGGATTGCTACACTAAGTTGCATTTTATATACACTGACAGTGTATTATGCGATGTGCATATTTCAAAAGTCAGTCATTAGAAGAACTGTTTTCATTTAAGATAAATATATATAGTGCATTCTTGCGGTAAGTTTTAAATGCTAGCTTGAAGTAGTATTATAATATTGGAGAGAAATTAAACAAACCAAGAATGAAGCGGCTAGGTAGGTAGATAATAATGCCGAAATTGTTTGTTTAATTTGTTGCTGCCGCTGCCGACCACTTTCGTCCAATCTTGATGTCATCAGGAGCCATCTATATACACATCGATCTTGGAAATATAATGCTAATCGAACACCACGTCATGGCTGATGCAAATTAAATGCATGGATGGAGCAGCTAACGGTCGTTGAACAAACGGCAGCATCATGCAACACCAGATACTAGCTACATGTATCATGCATGCTCTTCTGTTTAGCTGCAAAAGGCCTCTTCCCGTACGAGCTAGTATCTAACTCTAGGCCGAAGCACTTTAGGAGACAACCTGTTGGAACAGAACATATAGCTTATAGTATAAATACACACTCATCGTCCCCACGTGATCTTAAAGTGTGTATATAAGACTATATTTTAATCGAGAGATAACTCTTCCCTCTCCTATTCAAATACGAGAAAATATTGTATGAGCACTCATATGCAACCATTAGAGGAGGCCTAACCTGCTGCTGAAAAGGAGCTACAATATATAGCATCTTGCTTGCATAATTGCATTTTGTGAGCCAAGCTGATTAAGGGCTGTTTGATGCTAATTAGGAGAACTGAACATCACTAACTATAAAACTAATTGCATAAATAGAGATTAATTTACGAGACGAATCTATTAAACCTAATTAATTCATCATTCGCATATGTTTGTTGTAGCACAACATTATCAAATCATTAATAGATTCATCTCGCGAATTAGCCTCTATTTATATAATTAATCTATATTTAATATTTTTAATTGGTGGGAACCGAACTTTAGTCCGAGGATACAAAGGGCCCATAGCATCCTTGCATTTGTGAGCCAAGCTGTGATTTCAGCTGGAGAAATAAATAAACTATTGGCACCAGATATCTGCCGACACATCTTCTGACGACATTGACTCCAAGGACAAATTTATAAACAGGATCGAGGAGCTACTACAGTACTAGTATATATATTTGATGATCATCGACGGCGCATACAACGTCAGATCAGCTAGTAAAAATTTATATATATATATATATATATATATATATATATATAATGCAAATGATCGATTCCTTAAATTAATCATCTACTAGTATCTTCTTGTAGCTAGCAAGCTAGATCATGACCATCATCATCTTAAGCATCATCATATATATATAACAAGGAAGGAGTAGTGGTAATAGTAGTAGTAGTACTGCTAATATATAAGTAGTAGTAACAACAGCTAATAACAAGAAAGAAGGAAAGAAGAAACAGATCAATAAGCAAGGCAAATTAACAAGGAGATGCATGGCAATGCCATGCCATGCACACAGCTACTCACTCCAAGTTAGAGAGATCCATCCATCCAGCTCATCAGCTAGCTAGCTATAGCTACTCATCATCATCGTGGCCGCCATGGCTCTCCACCTCGTCGTCCTGATCCTGATCCTCATCGTCGGCGGCCCTCCCCTTGGCAATGCCACCGTCCTCCTCTTCGTCGGCCGCGCCCTCCTCTCGGCCTCCGGCCTCGTTCTGATGCTCCCTGTCGAACATGAACCCGGGCGGGCCGCCCTGCGCGTCGGGGTACCTGACCACCGCGTCCAGCAGCTCCGAGCTCGCCTTGGCCTCGTCTCCGCCGCCGGCATTGCTGTTGCTGCCGGCGCTGGCATTGTTGGACTGCCCGCCGGTGCGCGAGTAGAGCCGGTCCAGCTCGTCGAAGTAGGGGCACGTCTTGGCGTGCGCCGGCCGCTTCTTGCCGCTCTCCTTCGCCTTGCGGAAGTACTTGTTGATGTTCTCCCACTTCTCCTTGCACCGCTTCGCGCTGCGCCCGTACCCCGCCGCCGCCATGCGCGCGCTCACCTCCTCCCACAGCGGGCCCTTGAGCCCCGGCTCCTGGAACCGCCCCTCCAGCCCTGTCCGCACCCGGATCAGCGCCTCCACCTCGTGCTTCGGCCACCGCGACGTGCTCAGGTGCAGCGACCCCACGTCGCCACCGCTGCCGGGCGCCGTGTCACCGCCGCCGCCGCCGCCGCCGTCGAAGGGCACCAGCTCCTTGCCGGCCGCCGCGTCCTGGCTCATGTCATCGCCGGACGCCGCGGCGGGCGGCGGGAGGGCGATGGACTCGCCCGAGATCTTCTCCAGGTACGCGATGATGGCGGCCTCGCGCGCCGCAGCGCTGGCGCGGTCCTGCGCGCGCGCGCTCGCCTCGCGGGCGAACTTGTCGGCCTCCTGCCGCCGCCACGCCTCGTCGCGCGCGGCGCGCTCCCGCTCGCGCCGCTCCATGGCGTCCAGGAACTGCCGGTGGAGGCTCTCCTGGTGCTCCATCAGCCGCTGCACCAGCCGCTGGAAGAAGGACGCCGACGCGCTCAGCTGCTCCTGCCGCCGACGCTTCCGCTTGCGCCGCGCCGCGTCCGCCGACGGCTGCGGCTGCGGAGGCTGCACCACCGCCGCCGCGTCCTCCCCGGCCGACGTCTCAGATGTGTTGAGCTGCGGCGCGTCCGCGGCCGCCACGCCCGGGAGGTCGGCCATGGCCGGCTCTAGGATGGCATTGTCGTCGCCGGTGAGGCCGGAGCCGGAGCCGGTCTGGGCGCCGCCCGCGCCACTGCTCCCCGGCTTGTAGATGGCCTCCAGTTCGCTGAACAGCTTGTAGTTGCTGCCGCCCGCGGACGCGGCAGCGGCAGCAGCATTGTCGTCGCCTTTCTTGAAGTAGTTGGCCGCCGCGGCAGTCGGCGCGGGGGACTCTGGCGTGGCCACCTTCTCCTTCCCCGGCGCCCTCTTGCTGCTGCTCGTGCTGTGTAAGTAGTCGATGTCTAGCGGCCGCCTGCAGATTTTGACACATCCAGCAGCCAAACAAGACGAAGAATGGTGAGACGGATCGAGAAAGGCGCGAAATTTTCATCCAATCCAATCTGATGGGTAGAAGAATACTAGAGGGAATAATTGTTGCATAGCATTGCATTGCATGCAAGAACAAGATGCTTTCTCCGCCATGTCACCGGAACCTTTTGGGTGAGGTAATCATGCATCGTAGAAAAGGGAAGAGAGACGGAAAGTAGGTGCTCGAGTGAGGATGTGTCCGTTGGAGGCTGAGGAGAAGAGGAATCGCCATGCCCATCAGCAGCAGCAGCTCTTTCTCAATCATGCCACTATTATTGGTCGTCCTCTGCTCCCTCCCCACGAGCATCCGAAGCAGAGCAAGCAAACAAGATGCAACCTTCTTTTTTTTTCGATTTCCGCCAAGAACCGCGAGTGGGGGAAGCAAATCGGCGAGGAATTTATTTGGATTGAGAGATTTCAGCAAGACGGGGAGCCTACCAGGTGGGTTCTTTGATGGAGGTCTCCTCGTCGCCGTTCCACCGCCGGAGCCGGCTCTCGGGGGCCGCCTCGTCGCCGCCGCCGCCGCCGCCGCCGCCACCGACATGGAGCATCATGCCGCTGCCCGCGCCGCCACCTCCGTCGTTGAGGGCGTCGTCGGTGCCCCCTGTGGCGCCGCTGCCGCCACCGGCGTCGACCGCCAGCTTGAAGTTCATGGCGGCCGCCAGGAACGGAGGGACGCCCGGAGGGGCCGCGCCGCCGGAGGCCGCGCTCCCGGCGCCCGCCCCGGAGCTCTCAGGCACAGCCTCGACGTCGAACCCCAGGTGGTGTGGGTGGTGGTGCTGCTGGTGCGGCTGCTGGTGGTGGTGCTGCGGAGCCCATCTCGACGGCGCCGACTGCTGCGGCTGGTGCTGCTGCTGCGGCGGCGGCGGGGGCTTGTGGTGGTGGTGCTGCTCGTGAAAGAGCTGGAGGTGGTGGTGGTGCCCCGCGGCGGCGGCCTGGTGCAGCAGCTGCTGCGTGAAGGGTGCCTGCGGTGGGGCGCCGAAGTGGGCGAAGTGCGGCGGCATGTGCGGCGCGTGGTGGTGGTGCTGCGGCGGCAGGGCGTGGTGGTGCAGCGGCTGGTACCTGAAGGGCCCGCCCAGCTCCTGGGCGGCGGCGGGCTGGGGCGGCTGCGGCTGCTGCGGCGGCGCGGACATGGCGAAGCCGCCGTCCATGATGAACTGCTGGAACTCGGAGACGCCGCCGTAGCCGGACTGCATGGCGACGCCCGGCCGGGGAGAGCTAGTGTGGCTGTCCTAATTGGTGGTACTCTTACTCCCAGTGAGGTGGCTGATTTCCACTCCTCCAGTGGCGGTCAATTACCATTGCATGACCTCGGCGGTGATGGTGAAGCTTGCTTGGCTTGGTTACATGCTGCTGCTGGGCGGCAAGCAGGTAACAAACTGAGCAGCTTCACTTCACTTCACTCGCCTGAATTGCAAGTTGGAAATGTGAATGCACAGCGCTCACAGTGAGTGTGTGGGCAGGGGAGGGGAGAGATGGGGATGGGGATGGGGATGGAGGGGGATGGGAGGAGGAAGGGTGGGGATGGGGATGGACTTGGCCTTGTCTTAATGAAGAGGAGGGGGGAGAAGGCCCAGCAGGTCTGTTTGGTTTCCATTTTGCTTCTGGGTGCCCTGCCCCCAGCTTTATCTTCTGGCAGTTTTGGAAAGCAACCCTCGGGCATGCCCTTATTTAGTTCCCTGTGCATCGGGTGCCCTCTTCATGCTTTGCTTCCGGTCCTTGTCCCGGTTTGAATGGACTCTTTCTCTTTCTGGAAACTAAAGGGCTCAATTTCAGTTGTGCTTCATCTTTGTATTTATTTATGTATGTATCATGATCCATCGTCCTCTCATCTTATTTTTCATTATGCAGTACCTGCAATGTTGAGATTTGGATGCTTTATCTTTGCCTTTTATATATCCAAAACAAGAGAGATACTCATATATGGCTTCTTTGGATCAACAATGTCCACCCAGGTGCCATCGGTTTGGCATTAAAATCGATATTTTGACTAATATCACCTATTAGCATAGTTAATATATGTAATTATTTCTCAACTTTTTTAGTGACAAGTAAGATTTTTGGTAGGGAAAAAACCATCACGCTCCGCGCGCAAAGGGATAAAATACGACACCTTTCGATCCATAAGGGTGTTCGAGTCCAAACATATTTCAATAAACTTTATAATTAAATCCCTTACTTTTATGTTAGCCATTGGCCTTCAAAATTTTGGTTTTGACTACCTTCAGTCCATTTTGATCAGCTCCAACATTGGCAAGCCCCGCCAACGGACGCCCATGCATGTTATTTTCCTCGTCAACCGGGGGTGAAACTCAGGCGCCCGTTTCCTCCGCCAAGAATGGATTGAGATGGCAAGCGGGGGCAAAATCCAAGCGCGCCCTTAATCGCGTATTGACTTTCTTTTATAAATAGTAGATGAGGTGGGGTGGATTGACATAATTCCTCATTCGAAATAGTCTAAAGACTAACCATCAAATATAGTACGCAAAGAAATCATCTTTATGCACATAACTAATGCAAAAGGGGGGAAAGAGAGGAAATTATAGCTTTTGTGAAGGAGTAGTAGTTATAGAAAAGAACTTAGTACGGTGAAATAACACAGCACACAAGTAGAAGCATTTTATGCAAATAAGCCGTGAAGCACATGTAACTAGCATTGGTACTATAACAGAGCTTGCGTTGCCAATGGTAAAGTAAATGTAGCTTTCGTGGTAGTAGGACGAGCAATCGTTCAACAGAGCACCCCAAAAACCAGAAACGAAGGTTTTGACCATGCCAAGAATAAGAATCTCCGTCCTCTCTCATGCAGTCATGCTGAGGCTGTGCGTTGCATTCTTCTTCGTTGGTGTAAACGTAAACAAAGTTGGGGTGGTGGATTGCAGGTGAAAAGGACCTGTCTAGAAAAGGCAAAGAGCAAAAGAAAATTGAAAAGAAAAGGGGACGCTGACGTCAACTCGCTTGTGGTACCGGCCGGCATGGCACCGCCACCGGAGCCACACACGTGCCCTGCACGTGTGGGGAGAGAAGCAAGATTTCCTTTTACTCGTGCATCGGGAATTGCAGCTAATCACTAGTTTATTCTTACGAGCTAATTGATTTGTTGAGGGCGTTTTCGTAGATATTATACGAGTTTCATTTCCTGATAAGAGTGGAGTTTGTGGCGCTAAAACTTGATGTACATACGAAAATTTAGTAAGCATGGTTCATTTGGTCACCATGCTTTTTGTCGGTCCTACGCTACTAGCGTCGGTCATATTTTGTGGTTCTACCACTATAGTAGAAGCTGTTTTAGTTTTCACCAACAGATTTTTGCATGGAGCTGATCGAAAACCACCCTTTTGGTAGGACTTGGGCCGGAGCCGGCTTTGCAGCTGTTTTGTAGCCGGGCTAACATATAAAAGCAGCTTGATATGATATTTAGGTCATCCGGGGTCGTAACTGTAAAAAGCGAGCCTACCCTATCTTTTTTCCTACAGACATGGTATAGCTATAGCCATGTCCATCCATCCATCCACCCATCATCGACACAGCAGGGCGGGCAGAGTCGTAGCCGCCGTAGGCCATAGCACGCAGCTGCACTGTGCTAGAGTAGTATACAGCGGGGGAAACGGAGGAGCGGACCGGACCCCGTTGCAGTTGGGGCCGGCTGAGTGACGTGTCACGCCTTGATTGGACTAGTGGTTGACCGCCGTACGTACCTGAGGCTGAGCAAGTCCTCTATCTTTCTCTCTCCCTTGTCACTGCCGGGTGCCATGTCCTGCCCGACTCCAGAGAAAGAGACTGCGAGAGGGAGAGAGGGAGGGAGAGAGCGGAAGATAACGGAAGAAGAATGGTGCCTACGTGGGTCACCTCATCGACAAGACCGGCGTGCATGCCAGCATGTCCATGCACCAGAGGCCAGCGGCGGACCGGCGGATGGATGGACATGGATGCCGACAGCCGTGCAGTGCTGGCAGGACGGACGGTGCATCATCATCACCCGCTGCTGCTGCTGCTTCTTCCTCTCCGGTCATGCTGCATGTGTCGATCATCTATCTCTGCATGCATGCATTGCAAGTGTATGTGTGCGCTTTGGATGGATGAGTGAGAGGCGAGCGACTCCAAAAGCAAGCAAGCATGCATGCATGCATGCATGCTACAGTAGTCTAATGGAGAAGAAGGAACCAACGCCGCATCCATCATGCATTAATTGTTATGTACAAAGCAACGCATGTATATATGGCCGGCAAGGCTGCAATGCAACGTCCATCGGTCTCAAGTAAGTAGTTTCGGACGGAGCCTTCTATATATATATTTTGCGTAATATGCTTAAGCAACTCACCTATAAAGCCCACCAAAACCCACCAAAGCTTCTATATATTGCACCAAAGTTTCGAAAATGTTGAACCAATATTTTCATATGTTGAACCTCGATATTTTTTCCCACCTTCTTCTCCGACGGGCGGCGCGGGGGCTAGCATTATCGGCGGCGTGCAGGGCCAGCACGGGCGGCGGTGGCGATGCGGGGCGGGGGGGGGGGGGGGGGGGGGGGGGGGGGAGGGCGGGGGCTGGAGGCGGCGGCGCACGGCTGGCCGTGGGAGCGGCAGCGCGGGCAGGGGAGGGCTGGCGGCGGTGCGGAGCGGCGGTAGCGCGGGCCTGGTGTCAGATCCGGGACCACGGGACTGCGCATAAGGCGTACATATTCTAGGATAAGGGTGGGATATGGCCCACACCCTACATCAGTTGTAACTACTCGTATCGTAGTAGAACTACTCGTACCATAGTAGAACTAGTCGGAACAGAAGGAAACTACCCGAAATGTACTCAGGTAGGACTCCTGAGCTTGTCTCTGGCTAGGATTTCCATGTAACCCTATCCCCCAGACTATATAAGGGCGGGCAAAGACCCCCTCCAACAAAATCAACCCGATCAACACATAAGGCAATACAAACCACCACATAGGACGTAGGGTATTACGCTCTCGGCGGCCCGAACCTATCTAAACTTTGTGTTCCTTGCACCTTCAAGTTCCTGATCTCGGCGACACCCTACCTACAACTCACCACCTTGGGGGTATCCCTCGGTGGGCTTAGCGATAAAACACCAACAGCTGGCGCGCCAGGTAGGAGTATTTATTGAAGATCAACTAGCGAACTTGAGGGCATCGTTCAACCTCTTCGTCGCGCTCCAAGAAGGCACGACATTCATTTTCGGCTCCTGGGTCCGCATCGCTAAACGGTGCAGGCAACTTCCATTGTCACCTCGTCGACACCAGCAAGCTGAAGGCATCTGCACCAACATCCCGTCACGATATCGACGAACTCGTCGATGATCTTGACGAAAATCAACTTTCTGATCGACTCGACTGCTGCTCACGCTGCAACGTTGACGCACCGTCGTCGCCGACCTTGACAACGCGGCTCGACTTCAGCTCGTGCCACAACGTCGACACGCCGTCGCCGTCGACCTCGACGACGCGGCTCGACTTCAGCTCGTGCCACAACATCGACGCGCCGTCGCCGCCGACCTTGACAATGCGGCTTGGCTTCAGCTAGCACCGCAACGCCAACGCACTGCCGCCAACGACCTCGACTACTCCGCACAACTTCAGCTTGCGTCACAACATCGACGCGCTGCAGCGACGACCTCGACTACTCGGCTCGCGACGCAGTTACGACTATTTCGACAAATCGGCAACGCCAATGATTACTTCAACTACTCGTCTTGACTAGAAACTAATCAGGGATGAGTCTTAAACTACTCGGCGACTAGCTCCGCACGGTCAACAACTAGTCGGAATCAGCTCCGACTAGTTGGCTTCGTCGACAAATTGCCCATGAATCAAAGCTCTCCTTCGTCGCCTACTTTTTGCACAACACACATTCTCTTCATTGGCAAACTTGAAACCTCCAAGCCATGTACAATTTTGTCTGAGGCGGTTCAACCCAGGATCCTCTCCACATTGGAAGAGGATTTGGATCATCTACTACCACTCGGAGAAGGAGAAGCCACCGCGCGTTGGGGGGCTAGTACTTCCGACAACTACTCGGATTCGGTTGCTCATATGACACCTATAATAAGTAACCACCGGGGTCTGGTAAGGGGATCAGATTGGTCAGGCAGGTTTGAGCATTGGAAGGGCATAAAACCATCCAGGTTTCTCAAATCAGGTCCACCACGATCCATTACCACACCCGGCGAACTCCCTTTTTAACAAGGCAGACCCCTCTCTCCTTCCGACGACGAAGACGGGGGCCAGGAGGTGCGGAGTGCCAAACACTTCGCGCCCAATCGAGAAGTGTTCATGATTCACGCCGGCGAGGACTGTGAAGGCCTAGAGCGAGCCTAGCTAGACAACTACGGCGACTACCTCCTTGATTCGCTCGACGAAGACGTGGACGTAACAATGGGTATTGAATTCCCAGACAATATCCAGATAGAAGATGCAGATGACATTCAGAAGGAACGTCGTAAATTCAACAATGCAAAGCGCGCTGAACGCAGGCGCCACGCATCGAGACGAACCAGCAGTGGAGCGGCAACCTCTACGACTCCTCCACGGGCTAGTAATTTAGAAATTCTCAATCTTCACTAAAGTGTTCCTAGGATAATTGTGCATAACTTTTCTAGTCAACTCCAGAGCTAGATCAGGCTTTAAGATGGTTTTTCTCTTAAGGTTTTACTTTACTGTCTACCTAGAAATTTCAGTGAATAGAGAGCCAAAATTTTGTGCACCAAGGAAAATCTACCCAGGAAAAAATTACCAAATTTTAACAGTAGCTGCCTGAGCAAATTTACAACAAGTTTTGTGTTGAATACTTTTGCAGAAAACTGTAGTAAGAGGGCATAAAAATTTATGTGGCAGAAGTGCTCATTCTAGATAGAAAAATGACATATTAAGGTTTCTGTTGTTTCTCACTATCTACATGTCCAGAATTTTTTAAATTTAAACAGGAGGTAGAATATAAATTTTGGAACAAAACTTTCAACATGAACTTCTACAGAATGGATCATTTTCTATGCTCAATAAATTCATCTTTCCAGATATGACAGAAATGTGACAGATTTGCTAGATAATCCTTATGTAAGACAATCTTGTGCACGCATTAACCTTACCACTCTCAATCCACACATTTTCAATTTCAGATATATATGGTCATGATGCATGCACGCCCTATTCATCCTCACAAAATAAAATAATTGCCAAATAGCTTTGGTCTTACGAAGTTAGTTTTGGTGGCATACACAATACGTCTCTCACTATAATAGCTAGTCGAAAATTCTCTAACCCTTGTTTAACTTATCGTAATCGCGGTTAGTGTACCTGTAGAAGTTTGATAGAGCATATATATATATCCATTGAACCTTTCATGCCAGCACTCATGAAAACATCCGCATTCATTACCGTTCACTGTAGAAACGGCATCCGTACAATTCCCGCCGTACAGACGACATTACCATACGCTATCGAGATAGCGTAGTCACGGGGATACCGTATTGAGACGGGGGCATGAACAGCGATCGCCATACCCTGCGCCAAACCTTCTACTCCCAATATACACAACCAATAGTTGGTATATTGGCAGCACCTCAAGTAGACCACTGCTTGAGGGCAGCGTTCGGCTCGCATCACCGACAGGAAGGCCAAGCTCTCTCAGTTGGCTGAGGATTCTTACCTTCTTACCTTAGTGATGAGTGCGTAGTTACAGAAATTAAAGGTCGATTGTGCATAAAAGTAAGTTTTGACAGAAAGTAATGTGCTGGAAGTCAGTTGATAATATACATAAGTTAGACAGCCACCCAGTAACTGTCCCATAATCCCCTAGGGCTTTACGAACTAGGTACCATCCTTAACGAACCAACGCATTTTGCAAACAAGATTTTTGTGGCCTTATTTTATGAAACAAAAATTTTAAGGCTTGCCGCATTCTCTGGTGTGTGCATTTCGGCTCTGATGCCAGCTATGCAGAACCACCTGAATTAATCCGGCTCAAGTGCGCTAACCATCACCACGAGGGCAATTCGGGCTAACTCGCACTTCAAACGGAGTAATCCATAGGTCTGTTGGGTAACCTCCTGATACAACCACGGGTTTGCCGATCGAAACCACACAAAGAAAGTACTCACACGAAGGTGAGCCTAGAGAATACAACATTTCACAAATTTTATATCACAGAGTTCCACATAAACTTATTATTACAGACCAAGTTCGAATTTGTAAAATAGAGTACTTCCAAGTTTAAAAGTAAACGAGTTCTTCAGAGTTCATTGCAGCAGAAAAACAATGATAAACTACTCGACGATACATGATGTCTCGATGAAGCCCGTACGAGACATCACTCGGCATTATCATCATCGGCCGGGGATGCATCCCAATTCACCGACCAACCAGGAGGAAGAGTACACGGCCAAGTCAAACTAGCAACCATGTCCTTAAAAGTATCACCTGAAAACAAGCCACAAGCAAGGCTAAGTATAGTAATACTCAGCAAGGCTTACCCGACTAGTGGAATATACTAGTCGACTCCTAGACATGCAAGGCTTTTGGCTTGAGGGGTTTGTTTTGCCGAAAAACATATACAAGTAGGTACTTACTTTCAAATTTTAGCTCCAGATTATAGTTTTCTTTAACCATTCTAGGTAAGCAACTATCCATTATCATACATGGTGAAAGAATTAATTTGCATCCAACAAGATTAATCATCATCATTGTTCTATTTCTTACTCTATGTGGTAAAAGGGTCAAGCAGTCTCAATACCGCGAGAAACGGACGATTCGAATCGAATTTCTTAACCTTGCAAGGCAGACCTAAACACACGTCACGTGGTTACTCCCAAAGTCACACGTGCAACTTTTCTCTTCAATTCCCCCTTCACGAAACAGGCCCACCGCCCTCGACTACACGTCCCCATGAACCACGGAACGATGCCGGGCCATGGCGGCACATGCACTCGCCATTAGCTAGATGTGAACAAATTCAAGACGGTGGGGAGTATGTTCCGGCCTCGGTTCAATCCAGTACATAAGCTTACCAATTACCATATTCTCGGCATGTGGTTAGTACGTTCAAAGACTTAACCACCACTACCACACACTGGGGCCTTAGCATTTTTCACTAAACTGACGGGGCCTCAATCATCAACATGAACATCGCACCATAGCCCCGTCCGTCGACCTTATGATTGCAGCATGTAGCAAAACATTCAACTCCTATATTCTCGCGAGTGACAGGAAATCACTCGACTTTTATCGGAGTCCTATTAGCATAGCATTCTATCGAACCTTACATCTAGTGTTCAGAGCATGGGTACCTAGGATCTTGCAACTAAGTTTTCATTCAATTCCTATAAACTTAATGCACAAGTAAAAATAGAGTAATAAGTTGCATAATTTGGAAAATAGGGTTTATGCTCTGGGGCTTGCCTTCTTGAGCAAAGGTAGCCTTGGGCTCTTCCGAACTCTGGTTCGGATCTTCGAAAACTTTAGTTAGATTCACTTGAGCTTCACGCTGCTCACTCTCAGACTCGGGTACCAGCTCGTACGTTCCGTCAGCGAGAGTAGTCGATTATATATGAATGCACAAGTTTGAGTTGTAGTGATGGTATATGACATTTATTTTTTCACGATAAAGTTGCAGTCCACAAAATTATAGATTTGGTTGTAAAGTTACTTAGTTAAGATTTCTTGGGCAATCGTTAATAGAGTACATCTTAAACTACTTAACTTCATTAAACAAGAAGGGGTTGTGTTATATTGGAAACTTAATTTTCTAAGGACAAATATGGATTAAACACTATTACTGAACTAAGTAAATTCTAGTGATAAAACTTTTATTCAGAGTACCACATGCAGAGACAAAACCACTACAAAAATTTCAGGCTTTTTATGAAGCAGATTAAATATGAAAAATGTAATACACAGCCACTGCTAGAACCTAGTTATTTTTATATAGAACGAACTATGCAAGTATTGATGCTAAAAATTTTATAGGGTTTTAAACTCCCCATATATGTGTTACTGTAAATATTTCATATTTTATTGTGCATGATACAGAGCATAATAAATAGAACAAGATACACCAATTTTAATAAAGATTACTTTCTACAGGATGTTATACAGGGTTTCTGAGTATGAAACTTTATATACAGCATTTTCTAACCCAATATATCCCATAGTAAAAATATGATTATTTTTCAAGCACATAAACTAATTACTTTAATTTAATGAATTTTTCCACCACAAAAATTATATAAGTAGGTTAAAGAAAGGTAAAAAGTCCCTAATTTTTTCTGTGTCATCTAAGTATCACTATAACAGCACAGAAAAAGTTTCATAACATGAATCACTATAGAACAGTAGGAAAAATTAGTTCTATCCCTTCATGGCATAAAATAAAGTCTAACAAAAAGTTTAGCTAGAGATGGGTTCTGGTCCTGAAATTTTTACACTGGCCTACACATCAAGAAACTAATCCACTATCAAAAAATTAGGTTCATCCTTTGTCTATAACACTGGGTACATATAAAGGATATTAAACATTCCATTTAATCTAGGGAAAAATATAGGAAGCAACTGAAGAAAAGCACGAAACAAAAATTGTAGATCTTCTTCTAAGGATTATAGAACGGATGAGTTTGTATTTTTCTGATTTTTGTACGATTTTTAAAGCATTTTCAAAATTCGCTATTTTTGAATCTAGGGTCAAAACACTAGTTCGCAGATATGCCCCTAGAAACTTGCGTGCAGACCCTTAGAAAGATTTAAAACAAAGCAATTGGGTCCCTGGCGGACTTGGCATGGAGGCCGGCCAAATTCCATCGAGGAGGCTCGCCGGCGGCGAGGTGAAAGGGTTAGGGGAGTACCAAGGAGGCGAGAGCTACCTCGTGGTGGCCTTGGTCGGGGTCGGGGATGACCCGAGGTGGGTCTCCCACGGTGGACAGGGGGCGGTGGCGGTGCTGTGCGGCGGCGACGGTGCTCCGATGAGGCTGGGATGGCATGGTTGGGTCGGGGAGCTGTGGTGGGCGGTGGAGGACCGATTCCGAGGGTCGTCTCCAGGGATGGGAGACCGGAGGTGGCGTGCCCACGGCGGACGGGGGCGGCGGCGGCGGCTGTTGCTAGCGGCGGCCTTGCTCCGGCGGGGCTGGGTGGCGATGGGCGGGGCAGTGAGCTTCGATGGGGAGGTGCGGTGGTGTTTGGAGGCTCAGCTCTGGCAATGGGTGACCGGAGAGATGAGCTCCACGGCGAGCTCCTCACGGCGGCGGCAATGGCAGTGGGCGGCAGCGTTCCGGTGGTCTGGGCGCGCGAGAGGGCTTAGTGCGGCCTTTTGTAGGCAGCAGAGAGGAGGGAGGATGGGCGGGGCTGGACTGCGAGGCTGGGGAGGGGCGGCACGATGGGGGCGTGCCATTGGGCCGTCGGAGCGGTGGCAGCGCCGGCGCGGCGTGCGGCGAACCAGAGTGGCCGATTGGGCGCGGAGGATTTGGCGTGGGGGGAAGGGCATCGTGCGCGACGCGATTGGTGAGCAGCTGCAGCTGCTGCCTTGCCGGGCGGCGAGCGCACGGACTGGCTTGGCGTGGCGTGGCGCGTAGGCATCGCACGGCGCGTGGCGTGCGGGAGCCGGGCGAGGGAGGCGAGCATGGGAGGGTGCCGTGCGGTGGGCGCGGGTCAGCGAGCTTGGCCCTGGTTGGCTTGGCCCCTAGCGCCGGTCAGGCATCGCCGGCCAGGTGGCCAGCGGCGTCTGCGCGGCGGTCGGGCAGAGCAGGGAAGGAGCCGAGGGAGAAATAAAAGGAAAGCGAGGGGCTGAAATGAAAAACTATATTTTTCTCGCATTTTTATGTTGCAACTCAAAATTCTCTAAACACGAAAGTTGTTCAAAATGAAAAGGTACATAAGTTTTGTTTCAGGCCAAAGTTCATTTGAGTTATATTTCAAAAGTTATTTTAAAAACTCAAAAAGCTTAATTTGGATGGCACGTCATTTGATGGACAAAACTTCATATTCTCCCCTAGGCTTCAACTAAAATTTTATTTATCATGTCACTGATGATGTGCCAATTCAATTTCATAGTCATATTTGCATCGATGTGAAAGTTATTTAATTTGTTTGTTTAAAGTACATGTACTCATGCACATATACACTTACTTTCAATATAAAAGCAAAACCAAATTATAATACATTTCTTTTAAACTTTTCTTAGTTCCTTATGCATATTGTTATGCTAATGAGACTTGTTTAGCGAATTAAACACACGAGGTGTTACAGTGTGCTTTCGGAAGCTCCACCGGGTCCCACGCACGCTCGGGGGCTGGATGTCACGCAACCTGGACGGCTGCCCACGTGAAGACTGAGTCCCGATTCAAGGATGTTTTTCGGAGATCTTTAGGGACCTTATTTAACCATTGTCTTAAGTTTTATCTCGAAACAAGGGGTTTTTTTCCCCAAAGAACCCGTTCAACCACTCGGTCAGGGAATTGATGAATTTACACAAAATAGGGCCTTTGTCCGTTCATCCATATTTCAGCGTTGTATGAACTGTCTTGGCCCGCCCAAGGATATCCTTCAGGCCAACCGAGTCATCTTCGCACGACGACCATTTTCGTAACAACGCATGTGAAGGATTGCGTAATCTATTTCTTCGGGCCAACCGAGATATCTTCGTATAGCAACATACGACCTGTCTTGGCCCGCCCAAGGAACTGATCAACCCCACGTGAAGGACCCCGTCGTCACTTCTTCGGGCCAACCGTGACGTTTTCGCATGGCAACATGTGAATTCTTATGGCCCGCCCAAGGAATCGACTAAGCTACCAGTAAGATTTATTTCTTCCTTGCTAATTGATCTCCAGTCACCTACCCACCAGTAATACTCTGTTACTAGTTTTCGACTAGTACTATGTGTAGTTTAATGAAGGGGCATCGCTCCCACAGTTTCAGTACTACTCCGTTTACTAGTTCTCGACTAGTACTGCATGTAGTTTACTGAAGGGGCATCGCTCCCACACTTCCATTACTACTCCGTTTACTGGTTCAAGACTAGTACTACGTGTAGTTTACTGAAGGGGTATCGCTCCCACACTTCCAGTACTACTCCGTTTACTAGTTGTCGACTAGTACTACGTGTATTTTACTGAAGGGACATCACTCCTACACTTCCGGTACTATTCCATTTACTAATTCTCGACTAGTACTACGTGTAGTTTACTGAAGGGGTATTGCTCCCACACTTCCAGTACTACTCCGTTTACTAGTTCACGACTAGTACTACGTGTAGTTTACTGAAGGGGTATCGCTCCCATACTTTCAGTATTACTCGGTTTACTAGTTGTCGACTAGTACTATATGTAGTTTACTGAAGGGGCATCGTTCCCATACTTCCAGTACTATTCCGTTTACTAGTTCTCGACTAGTACTATGCGTAGTTTATTGAAGGGGCATCGCTCCCATACTGCCAGTACTACTACGTTTACTAGTTCTCAACTAGTACTACGCATAGTTTAATGAGGGGGCATCGCTCCCACACTTCCAGTACTACTCCGTTTACTACTTCTCGACTATTACTATGCGTAGTTTACTGAAGGTGTCTCGTTCTCATAACACTGCGTTTACTAGTTCCCGACTAGTTTTACGCACCGTCAGCAACCTCGACTCGTCTACCTCCTATGCTCGGGGGCTGGGCTCGACAGGGCACTCAGCGTGCTTTCGGTGGATCGTTTAAGCTCTCACGTTCGGGGGTTGGACGTCGCAGAACTACTCAGAAGATTCGTAGAAGAACATGATTTAAGAGGCGTTTGAAGATTTATCTCGGGAAGATAATTGTTTAACCATTGTTTCAGGGATTTTATTCCGAAAGAAGGGGTTTTTTAAAAATTTTAACCCAAAGGTCTTATCTAGCCATTGACTTAAGGAAAATGGTTTGATTTGAGCGGTGATTTAGGCGCTTTTTGGAGAAGTTATTTGTTTAACCATTTTTTTAGGGAATTCATTCCGAAAAATGGTTTTCAAATTTCTGAATCAATTTGCCCATCTTAACCATCAAATCTTTACCTTCATATATTGCATGCCACGATTCTTTGGATCATTTTTTCCAAACCTTGGGGATTTGGATTCAAGGCTCGGGGGCTGCGGGACACGTGTCATCAGCGACTCATTTTTCAAATTTTTTGGAAGATAAGGACAAAAGACTCAAGACTAATTTGACCCTTAGCCTGATTTTTCGAGTCAACATAAGGCTCGGGGGCTACTTCATATGGAGTGCGAGTTTAATCACACCCCATATAAAAGAAGTCTTGACAACTAATCGGGGCATAAGCACCTCACAGCCTGGATGCAGCCAAGGAAGTACTCAGAAGACACCTTCAAGATGGAGTTCGGGAGAACTCGAAGACGCATTCAGAAGTACTCGGAAGCTTGCAATACTCGACTACGAAGAGCTTGGGGGCTTGTCAAACCCGGGGCCACGGGATTGCGCACATGGCGTACATATTCTAGGATAAGGGGTGGGACATGATCCACGCCTTACATCAGTTGTAACTACTCGTACCGTAGTAGAACTAGTCGTACCGTAGTAGAACTAGTCGGAACAGAAGAAAACTACCCGAAATGTACTCGGGTAGGACTCCTGAGCTCGTATATGGCTAGGTTTTCCATGTAACCCTGTCCCCCCAGACTATATAAGGGCGGGCAGGGACCCCCTCCAACAAGATCAACCCGATCAACACATAAGGCAATACAAACCACCACACAGAACGCAGGATATTACGCTCTCAGCGGCCTGAACCTGTTTAAACTTTATGTTCTTTGCACCTTCGCGTTCCTGATCTCGGCGACACCCTATCTATAACTCACCACCTCGGTGGTATTCTTCGGTGGGCTTGGCGGTAAAGCACCGACACCTGGAAGGAAGGTGCAGATGAGAGAGGGTGAGGGTTATAGTTTGAATGTGTTGATCCAATGATTGTATATGTTTGCACGAATCTCAAATACTGGAAGGTGGGGAAGATAAAATCTTCCGAAGATGCATAGTATTCCCGGTTCCAGACTATTACGAAGGAATCATCCATGCTACGGTTGGCCCACTGGGTCGTTTCTCTGCGATATGGGCAGCACCGGGCGCGCATGTTCTTGACTTGGTCCAGCCCAAATCTACCCGGCCGCCTTGTCGTCTTTGGCCGAATGAAGGAACCTTGGCCAGTTTGCACTGCGTTGCATTGCTGCCTGGTACGCGTACGTGGACCAGCGTGCAGCAGCTAGGCCTAGGCGGCGTCGGATCGATATGATTTTGAGCGCCTAGCAGTAGTACCCTGCAGGTCACAGCAGTTGCATTGCCTTGCCTTGCTTTGCCTGGTTGGAACAACGACAATGCATGCATGCATGATTGGCGACCATCTGTCCGAGCTAGGGATCGGAGTATGTAGTAGTGCATGCAGATGCAGCGGGTACGTGCGGCGGCGGATGCCTTGGATGCTTGATCGGTACTACGGAGTACTACCTCGTTCCTCTTTCACGTACTGCATGCATGTTAGGCTCGCACTGAATATGACCATTTCATTTGTTCTTTCGCATCCGCCTCCTCAGCACTGAAAATACTATAATTTATTGATGGAAAAAATAATGGTCAAAAGGGCCGAGAAATGAGATTGATGAGAAAAAAAAGAGAGGAAAACGGCCTTCGCGCTTAGCACCAAATAAAAGAGGGGCTCCGACTTGTTTTGGACCTAGCGCAGAACTCTAGCCAAAACACCTGAAGCATCACCATCCTTGACCAGCAAGCATGAAGCATCGACGATCCCCAGCCTGAGGAATCTCTCTCTGGCTTCTGATGATCCAGTGGTGTGTACATGCATCGGCAGCAGGCAGCAAGAACCGTCCCTGCCTTGCCTTCATCTCTCTCAATCCAACAACCCACGCACCGATGGATCCGATATTTGTGGTTGTGGATCCATGGCCGCATGCATATGCATGTGCCTCCCTCCCTGCCATTGGTGCATATGCATATGCGTCGGCGGCCCATAACCTCTCCCGGCAGCGGCCTGGGGGGGCGGGGCTCTGGGCTCAAACATGTTCTGGGCCTTTTCCAATGCACATCGTACCCCCACCCAATCAATTTCCTTTTTCTTTTGGATCGGCCCTAGGCAAGAAGAAGAAGAAGAAGAAGATATCGCCCACCGTCGTGTCTCGTGTGTGCCCGCGTGCTGCGGCTTCGTCTCCTCCGGATAAACACAATAGAGGGGGGAGACCTCTGCTCAGCTCCGCCGCCGACTGACTGACTGCCCATGGCGTCGCCGCACCTCCCCTTCCTCTCCTTCCCCAAAACCCCGCCACCGCCTCCACCGCTCGCTTCGCCAAATCCTCTGACCCTCCACAGCCCCCTCGCGCTCCCTTCCCGCCCGCGCGCCACCCCCGCCGCGGCTCCCACGCCCGACGCTGCGGGGGCCGGACCCGCCGCGCCCACGCGCGGGGACCGCTTCCTCGGCCGCCAGCTCGCCACCGAGACCGCCGCGCGCGTCCTCGCGCCCGACGACGCCGAGAGGCGCCGCCGCCGCAAGGAGAAGCGCCGGGCCCTGGCGCGCAAGCCGTCCGGCCTCGCCTCCTGCTACGGCTGCGGCGCGCCGCTGCAGACCGCGGAGGACGCCGCGCCGGGATACGTCGACCCCGCAACCTACGACCTGGTATGTATGCCTAATGCCTTGCTAGCCAACTTCTTCCCTTCTCCTTCGACTCACGCCAATCCTGCAAATCAATGATTTCATTTCTCCTGTCACCAGAAAAAGAGGCACCATCAGCTAAGAATCGTTCTGTGCGGAAGATGTAAGCTGCTGTCTCATGGCCATATGGTCACTGCTGTCGGTGGCCACGGGGGCTATCCTGGGGGCAAGCAATTTGTCTCAGCGGAAGAGCTCAGGGAGAAGCTCTCGTACCTGCGCCACGAGAAAGCCTTGATAGTCAAATTGGTAAACAAGTCGACTGGTTCGGCCAACCTCAATGGATTGCTTGATTGCCTCCCCTCTGCTCCTTTCTGGTCACTGATTCGGCCTTTCATTCAGGTTGACATCGTTGACTTCAATGGGAGTTTCCTGGCACGAGTACGCGATTTCGCTGGCGCTAATCCTATTATACTTGTCATAACAAAGGTGCTTGTTTTCTGCACTCAATTTTGTTTTTTTTTGGTACCAATACTTCTGTTGCCAGTCAGTCAACCAAAGCTATTTTGCTATTTCTTTTGTAGGTTGATCTCCTCCCTAGGGACACTGATTTGAACTGCATAGGCGATTGGGTTGTAGAGTCAGTTGTCAAGAAGAAGCTTAAGTAGGAACATTATCCTTCCTGTTCCTCCCTTCCACAGTACTTCCATCAAATGCTTTTGCCGATATAAAATTGCATCTGTTACTTGGTATTTGCAGTGTCCTCAGTGTCCATTTGACAAGCTCAAAGTCATTGGTCGGCATCACAGGGGTTATATCAGAGATTCAGCAGGAAAAGAAGGTCAGCATGTCTTCTTATTTTTCTGGTTATTGCAGTTAGATTACCTACTTCTAGGCCATACTCGAATTATCATGTCCAATCATGTAGATCTTTACTTCCCTTGCTTGTTCTACAGTTCACAATCCTGACCGATGTTTCTTTTTGTATTAGGGCCGAGATGTATATATACTGGTAAGCGCTCCTCACTTCCACTTTTGTGTTGTGCTTTTAGACGGCGGGAAAAAAAAATGAGGGCAAGTTCTGTTGGGAGATACATGAATTGTATTGTCTGCGATTTCTGCCATTTACGGAAACTTAACTTCGTTAATTCAGGCAATATAACTTTGAAGATACAATTGATATTTCTGTTGTCGGCCACCGTAGTTTTATTTGACCTATATTATACCCTATTGCAGGGTTCCGCCAATGTTGGGAAATCTGCATTTATCAGTGCTTTGCTAAGTAAGCCTTTCTTATCACTGATATTTAGCTCTTACCATATAAATAAAGTTGCTTATTATTTTCATTGACATGCTAATTGTTGGAGATTCTGCTGTTGTAGGAACAATGGCATATAAGGATCCGGTGGCAGCTGCAGCTCAAAAATACAAGCCAATACAGTCTGCTGTTCCTGGAACCACCCTTGGCCCTATTGAAATTGAAGCATTCTTAGGAGGAGGGGTACGACCCTGTTTGGTCTTTTCATTTTCTTAGAAGAACATATATGCGGACAATAATTTAATATCTTGTGCTAACTGACCATTCCTAAATCAATATTTCTTTCGGTAGCATTCTAGAAAAAGTATTTCTTTCGGTAACTAACATAAATGCATCCTGATTTTTTAATCTTCTACTTAGAGATCGAGTTAGAAATCTACTGACAAATCCTTGAATCTTTGCACAACAGAAATTATATGATACACCTGGTGTTCATCTTCACCACAGGCAAGCAGCAGTTATACATGCTGATGATCTGCCTTCCCTCGCACCCCAAAGTCGTCTAAAGGGGCGATGTTTTCCCGTATGTATATTTCATCCCCTGGAACACGCGTTCCTTTCTCAAAACTTTCACACTAATCTTTTTCTTCAGAACATGATGTTATGTTCAGGCTAATGATACAGATGTTGAATTGAGTGGGAATTCTTTATTCTGGGCTGGACTTGTCCGCATTGATGTTGTCAAGGTACATAAACAAGCCCCACTTCGTATTTGAGATTTTTTCTTATCATGTTCTATTTCTCCCTTGCGACTTGGAAGTTGTAACTGACAATTGATGACAACATAGGCTCCTCCACGCACACGACTGACATTCTATGGACCCAAGAAGCTAAAGGTTAACGTGGTCCCAACCACAGAAGCAGATGAATTTTACAAGGTATGCATATGCTAATTGGTATGACAGTTCATTGTTTAATACCAGTTAAATTTTCTTCTACTTGAAAGAGAGACTTGGTCCTCCATCTCATCCTGCTGTTCTACTTGTACCCCCATTCTTCTTCCCCTCTTTCTGATCACAGTCCTGAATCCTGTCCTTGCAAAATTGAAAACTGTATTCATGTTTCTGCCATGCGGCCATGCCTACCATGCTATCACCTTTGATGTTCACATGAAATTTCTATTTGTGTATCAAGTTGAGTCTCATCTACTTATCCAAAAATAAAATAAAATTGAGGCTCATCTGAAACAACGCATGCTTTCAATTCTGACCCTGTTGTCCATTTCACTTTTCAGACTGAAGTTGGAGTGACACTGACTCCCCCAACTGGCACGGAGAGAGCTGAAGGATGGGCGGGGCTGCAGGGTGTTCGCGAGTTGAAGATAAAATATGAAGAACTTGATAGGTAACGTTTGCAATTAATAGTGAAGCCATAGCTTTATCCATCACTTATTTATGGTCAAAAGTACTACATCAGTAGCACATTGTCAGCTTAGCTTTCTTCTTTCACTGCAAAGATGGGTGAATATCTTCTCGGGATAACAAGAAAACTAGTAACGATTGCTTTCTTGTATAGTACTATTTTAGAAGCTGGTTCATTGATTGCTGAGCTGAAGGACCTGATCTTAAAAACGTCTTATGCAGACCTGCTTGTGACATAGCGATCTCTGGGCTTGGGTGGATTTCTGTGGAGCCATTAGGTGTCCGGTCAAACAGCGCGGATAGCAATGGCGAGGAAGAATATGATGATGGTGAGCTGCACTTGATAGTTCATGTACCCAAACCAGTTGAGGTCTTCGTCCGTCCCCCATTGCCTGTCGGTAAAGCAGCATCGCAATGGTATCGGTATCAGGAGCTGACAGAGGAAGAAGAGGAGTTGAGACCTAAATGGCATTACTGATACTGCTCCCCCTCCCCTCTTCTTGTAGTTGTAATTGAGTACGCTACTAGTAGAAGTTTGTGTAGTCCAAATTCGGTAAACAGTTATGCTCTCAGGTGATGTTAGGATAAGCTAGTAAAAACAACAATGAATATTTAGTATTCAGGATACATTTGACATTGGTGAAATAATGATGTGGATCTTCATACGTGGAAGAAAAGAAAAAAGAGAGCAAGCATTTGGAGGCTAATATGGACCAACAATTTTCCATTACCAAAAAGTTCACAAAGTTGACAGACCAAGGGCTAAGTTTTTTTTATATAACGCCCAAGAGCTAAGTTATTGTTAGCAATATAATAGCTAGAAGAGAAAAAAGAATAAATTTCAACAAGAAGCCAACAACAAGAAGGGCTGCATTCGGCCACACAAGAAGCCAATAGGAAGCGTATTTCAAGCATTGCGCCAACCTTTCTCCTTATTCCTCGTTGGTTCCATTGGATCCGTCCGCCGCACAAACGCCGCACCACCATGGCCGACACGCCCACCAGCTCCGGCGACTCGCCGCCCCCTCAATCCCCGCCGCCTGCGCAGACGGAGAGCGGCTCCATATCCTCCATGGTCGCCTCCTCTGCCGCCTCCGCCGCGGCCGCGGCCGCGGACTTCACCCGCTGGGCCGAGACCTTCGGCACCGAGAAGGCCGACGCCGTCAAGGCTGCCCTAGCCTCCGCCGCCACCTTAGCCACCTCATCCGCCTCCGCGGCGGCTTCCGCTTCGTCCACGGCCGCGTCATCCGCCTACGTGGCCGCCTCCGACCTCACCCTTATCGCAAAGGTGCACCATCTTGATCTTGGCACATTCCCCTCACTTCGATCTAGGCACAAACTAGCAAAGCTCAAGCCTTCTACTATCCTGTTCGCAGGAGGAATTAGAATGGGCAAATAAGGAGTACTCCGTTCACGAACAGATGGTGTTTGGCAAGATCAAAGGTACCATTTTGCCGCGCAAAGATCGTACATTTATGGATTTTTGATATATTGTCATTTTGATGGTGGTTCTTCTTTGTTGGTGAAATTATGCTATTCTTTTCATTTTTCTTCAAGCATTGAATGTGTAGTACTGGTTGCAGAAGGTGTTGTCATGGCGATAACTCATCCAGGCATTGCTGCAGGCTCCGCAACCCTTGCAGGGATTGTGCTGTTCAAAAGTAATATGTTTTCCTGCAACTTCTTTTCTTTGTGATGCTGTATTGAATGGGTTTCACCTTTTTGCATTGGATGGTTCATCGTTTCTATTTGCTACGCACAAAGTAATTTGGCATTTGCATTTGAATTCTACACTCACTGACACACACTGCACTGGAAGAATATTGAAGTCATTATCACCACATGCTAAACCAATTTTTTTCTCTATAACATGAATAGACTTTCAGAACTCTAGGATTGATACCTTACTATATTCCTTACAATTGATTGAAATGTTTTCAGACCTTAGTGAATCAATGTATTGCATCTTCTTAGAATATGATGTGGATGTCGTTTTCTAATTTTTGCCTCTATAACTTGAATAGACTTCCAGAACTCTAGGATTGGTTCCTTACTATGTTCCTTTCAATTGAGTGAAATCTTTTTCGACCTTAGTGAAATCTTTGTTTTCATGAAATCTAATAAAACTACTTTTTTTTTGTTGCTGCTGCTGCTATTATGACCGTTGTGAACTCCAGTTCAAACTATCCATCCTATACTTAGCTGCCTAGTATTTCATGGCACACAGTTCCAATGTAGTAAATTTGCTGATTCAGTGGAAATTATTTGAAGAAAGCTGAAATTGGATCTTTCTATACTATTTAATTAAATATGTATGAATCCTTGCAGGGCCAAGAAGCTATCTTATCCAACGAGTCCGGCGCATGTTTGTTAGCAAGGAGGTAAGACTCTATATCAGTTTGTTTTGCAACTTCTTTGATAGATTCACACTTTCCAAAGATAATTCATCATCTTGCATAGAAGTTGCCATCATCTTACTAGATGTCTGTCTATGCACCTATGACTGCATGCTTTATATTTACATTCTAGTGTTCAGATGCATTTTCCTGTTGTTTCACTAGAAATTTGAACAGAATTCATGAAGTTCATGTAGGGAGTGGGAGTCAAAATATAATCAATTATGATGCTTGCAAGATTATTTTTTTCTTATAAACGGTAAGAAATAGATTGTTGTCTAACATAAGTTTCCATATTGTAGACCCTACTTTCTGGCATACAAGCTGAAGTGACTCACATGAGGCAAACTGTGAATCTTGTGTCCAATGAAAGCCAAAAGCTGATGGTAATTATTTTTTTTGAAGATAATTGAACCAATTGTTACAAATTTTTTTTGTCTATTTTAACTTCTGATGCTATTCATGGCTGGTTTTATGCAATATGGAATCCAGGATAGAGCAGCAACTGCTGAGAAAAGATTTCAGAAAGGATGGAATACACTCAGGCATCTCACTCTATCAACCCTTCTATCATTTATTTCCTTTCTTATTGCTCTAATATAACATGGGAATACTTTCTGCACTATCAGAGAAGAAGGGCGTGCCATTCAGCATGAGTTGAGCGAGATTAGTGATATTGAGAAACAAGCAGTTGGTGTGCACGAATTTCTCTAGCTATTACTGTTTTTGCCATGTATGAATTTGCATTTGATGAATTGTGTCTTGTTAGGTCTGGAGGGCATTCTTGATCAGCTTCCCAGAGCACATGCATCCGAATTTCGATCAGAGGTTAGTAAATCTGCCTGTATCTTTGGGCAGGGTGATCTTCATAGGAATTGATGTGAGGCTTTTTGTAGCCACTTAGAGTTTTTAATGACACGTGTCTCCTAATTCTGTATTCTGAAATATGGGGGTAATGAAGCCCTTCCTTGGCAGCCTTACTAGTTGCTACTGGCATCGATATTATGTGCACAAGAATGAATTTCTTAAAAAAGTATTCCATTTGTATGTATGAGATGTGTATTGTTGTTGGGCCTCTCAGAATCTCTTATATCAAGAATTACACCTAATTTTCTTGAGGTCGTCTTTGTTATTTTCACCTACATGAGCTGCTATTTCTTGCAGCTAAAGTTGCATTTAATATGGAACAATTCCTTTGGGCTTTGAAATACGCACTTGTCATTATATACATAGCAATTTATATTTCACCAAATATTCCTGACCACTTATTACATCTCATGTACTGAGTACTTTTATATCTGTGCATTAAATATAGTTTTATGCCTCTCCGCAACAAATTGTGCAGAGATGGATGGCCATGACCTAAACTTATAGCAGAGATTGTTTTTCATGCTTTGCAGATATCTGGCCTAGCTTCTCAGGTTAAGAAGGAGAAGCGAGTGCTTAACGCCACCCTCTCGAAGATTGTGAATTACGGTGTCCCTATCTAACTGTCCCAGGATCCATTCTACCGGATTTTTGTGAAGGAAGAGAATTCATTCCCATGTCAATGGTGAATGTTATACTGCCGGTTTTGTTTCGGAGGAAGGGGGGAACAATAATGTTTTGTCGCTCGCGCAGACCTGTAAATGTGCTGCCGCCTAATGTTGCGGAAGCAGCAGTATTCAAACCTTTGTAACAGAAGACACTTTGTAATGTTTTTGCCATCGACATGTAACATGTTCACGGCCATCAGCAGGCTTACGCATTTTTGGCTTTTTGCCCCCTGCATGATGACATTTCCCGTGGATGTGACAGAAAAAGGTGTAATACTTTGTTGCTTCGTCCGTGGTTCTCATGAATCAAATGTTTGGAATTAATTGCCATTCCAATGAAATTTTTGGGGGCTGAAATCATGCGAATTTCTGACCTTCTGATTACTGTGAGTGATGAGACAAGCGATAATAACAATTCAATTCCTCCTTTCGCCGTTTAGTCATTACTGCATGTACTTGGTAACTTTGTTGACAATAAACACATCCCGTTCAAAATGAAAAAAGAAAATAAACACATGGATCTCACACGGTTGAGTTTGATTTGTACAAACGGTTTGGTTGGCTAGAGGTTTATTTTAAACCCAGTCACATCGCATGTTTGGATACTAATTAGAAGCATTTAACATAGACTAATGATAAAACAAATTCCATAACTTCTAGGCTTATTCGCGAGACGAATAAACATGTGTTAATCATGGATTAATTAGATTTAATAGATTTATCTCAAGAATAAACTGTAGATTCATGCAGTTAGTTTTATAATTACTTATATTTAATTTTTCTAATTAGGAGATTAAAATAAACCTCGGCCTCAAGTTTTTGCCTCCTCTCAGGCAGCGCGGGCCTCCTCTCCTGCCAGCTCCCGCAGCGCCGCCGCCCCCGCGCCACGCCTGCAGCCCCCGAGGGCGTCCCCTGTCACCGGGGCGGGAGGGAGAGAGATGCCGCGCGACCGCGACGAGCCGCCCGCCGTGCGCGTCTACACCGTCTGCGACGAGTCCAAGTAGCGCCATCATCCCTCCTTAACCCTACCTACTTCCTTCCCCTTCTTCTTCCCCGCGTGACCCCGCTGCTTGGTCTCGCAGGTACCTGATCGTGCGCAACGTGCCGTCACTCGGATGCGGCGATGACCTCGCCAATCTCTTCGGGACGTACGGCCCAGTGGAGGAGTCAGTCGCGCCTTCTTTCTTTCTCCTCCCGCTCCTGGATGTTCCTATCGGCCCTGCTTGATTCCCCCCTGGTTTCTTTCAGGTGCAAGCCCATGGATGCCGAGAATTGTGAACCCTACACCGACGTCTTCTTCATCAAGTTCTCGCAGGTCAGCAACGCCAGGTGACTGATTTCATACAACCATCTCTATCCATTGGCATTCTCTTTCCACCCATGTGGTGTGCTGATCTAGCGGTAGTGCCTATACTGCATCATACGTGTACCAATTGTATTGTACCTCACGTTTTCGTCTACTGTAAGATCACAAGGTAACGAAATTGCCCCATGTTTTTGATGACATACCAACTGCTGTCATTGACAAGAATGATTGAAAAATGTAGCCTGCAGCCTGTTGGGCATACTGTTAGCGATACAGTTAGGACTGAGTCTTCTTCTCTAGGTGTAACGGCTGTAGACTAGCTCACGATCCCTCCATGCCTAGATTATAGGATCGGCTGTTAGTGGATCGGTGTTGTATTTTAACTCCAACTCTGAGTAATGGAATTGTGCGGTCATTCTCTCCCAATTCTCATCTCTTACATGGTATCAGCCTGATCGTTCCGATCAATTCTCCACCTTTCGCTGCTCCTGGCCATGGCGAGTCCCCACGGTTCTGCCTTGTCCAACCCCTTCGCCGACGGCCATGAGCCTGCTCCTCCTCCCTCCTCCACTCTCGTGCTTCTCAATATTCGCAACCACGTTCCCGTCATTCTCTCCGCCGAGGACGGGAACTTCAGGCAATGGCGCTCGTTCTTTGAACTCACCATCAAGAAATTTGGCCTTCTCAACCACATCGATGGCACGGTCGACGCCGCCGCGATGCTGGATGATGCGGAGTGGCTTCAGATCGACTCCTGCGTCGTGTCTTGGCTCTACTCCACCGTCTCCAAAGAAATTTGGAACGACGTCAACAGGCCCGGCGCCACCGCCTACTCTGCGTGGACGGCGATCACGGGACAGTTCCTCGACAACAGCCTGCAGCGCGCTGTCTTTGCCCAGCAGGAGTTCCATAGTCTGTTCCAAGGCGACATGACCATCGGCGAGTACTGCGGCCGCCTCAAGCGCCTCGCCGACACCCTCTACGACTGCGGCGCTGCTGTCTCCGACCCGGCGCTCGTCATCAACACGCTTCGCGGACTGAACAACAAATTCAGTCAGGCGATCGCCGCGCTCTCCACCATGTCCCCGCCGCCGACGTTCCTCTACACCAAGTCTTATCTGCTGCAGGAGGAGCATCGCATCAAACACTCCTTGAAGATGGAAGCGCAGACTGCCCTCCTCGCCGCCCACGACACCACAAAGTCTCCGTCTGCGCCATCACCACCCGCGCCCAGCAATGCATCTGCTGGCGGCGAACGCGGTGGTGGTGACCGCGGCGACCGCCGCAAGAAATGCAAGGCGGCGGACAACCGTCAGCGCAATCCCTCGTCGGGCGGCCCATCCGCGACGCCACTGCAGTGGGCCTCCAGCCCCAACACCTGGCAAGGCGTTGTCCAGGCCTGGCCTTTCAACTCCTGGCGCCCTGGCGTACTCGCTCCTCGCCCCGGCGTCCACCCTCCTCCGGCTATGGCTGCACTGGCCGCACCGCCTCCACAGCACGATGCCGGTGCCATTCCGCCCAGCCTCTACACCGCCCTCCATGGCATGTCTCTGAACAACCAGAATGGCGGCGACAGCGACTGGTTCATGGACACGGGTGCCTCTTCCCACATGGCGTCCCACCCTGGTATTCTTCATACCCATTCTGCTTCTCCTGTTCCTCGTCAGATCATTTTCGGTAACGGTGATCTCATGTCTTCCTCGTCCACTGGTCACACACTCATTCCCTCCACCTCTTCCTCTCCACTTAAACTGAACAATATTCTTATTGCTCCACAATTAGTGAAGAATCTCATTTCCGTACGTTCTCTAACTCGGGATAACAATGTATCTGTTGAATTTGACCCTTGGGGCTTCTCTATTAAGGATCTTTGTACCCGGATGGCACTCCTCCGATGTGATTCCTCCGGCGAACTCTACCCTCTGCGACCTGCTCCTGGTGCTGCCTCAGGTTCATCTACGCAGGCGCTTCTGACCAAGACCGACGAGCCCCTCTGGCACTCTCGGCTTGGTCATCCCGGCCGCGACGCCCTTCAGCATTTGTCCCGGCTTGCTGGTTTCAGTTGCTCTCAGTCCAGTAGTCATACGTGCCATGCTTGTCGCCTTGGTAAACACGTACGACTTCCATTTTCAGAGTCCACACATGTTTCATCTTTTCCCTTTCAACTTTTACATTGTGATGTCTGGACATCTCCAATAATGAGCAACTCGGGCTACAAGTTTTATCTTGTTATTCTGGATGATTTCTCGCACTATGTTTGGACTTTCCCCTTGCGCCATAAGTCTGATGTGCTTCCCACGCTGATCTCGTTTCATGCTTTTGTTGGCACTCAATTTCAGTGTGCAATTCAGTGCTTTCAAACAGATAATGGGAGGGAGTTTGACAATTCAGCTTCGCGTGCTTTCTTTGCCAAGCATGGCATTGTCCTGCGCTTGACATGTCCCTACACCTCGCAGCAGAACGGGCGTGCCGAACGCGTTCTCAGAACACTCAATGATGGCCTGCGCACGCTGCTGTTTTAGGCCTCCATTCCGCCCACGTTCTGGCCTGATGCATTAGCCGCGTCTACCTATCTTCTGAATCGTCGACCCTGTCGCCCGCGCCAAAACTCCACGCCTTACTCCCTCCTGTTTGGAGCCAATCCTGACTATGCTCATCTTCGCGTGTTCGGGTGCCTTTGTTATCCAAACACCGAAGCCACAGCGCCACACAAACTAGCCCCACGATCTGCACGGTGCGTGTTCCTAGGCTATCCGCTTGATCAGCACGGCTATAAGTGCTACAATCCTGAAACCAAACGCGTGATCATCTCACGTCATGTGTACTTCGACGAAACCTGCTTTCCATTTGCACAGCTAACTTCTCCAGGTGCTGAACGGCGGCCGCAAAGCGCGCCGTGTCTTGATGAGTTCCTCCCGGTGCCCCCGCCTCAGCGTGAGCGCACCCGGCGGATCATGCCCGTGGCCCCTCAACCAACGGCTGCCTCGGGTCCTCCACCGGCGCCACCGACCTCGAGCGCACCTGCAGCACCATCGTCAACACCACCGACGCCGCCATCAGTGACATCTGCACCACCGGAGCTGGTACAGTCGGCCCCGGGCGCACCTGCATCGTCGTCCCCAACACCACAGACGCCGCTGTCAGCACCTTCTGCACCACATGCTGACAGCCCGGCTGTGCCCTCCGCTCCAGCACCACCGGATCCATCGTCGACAGCAGCACCACCGCCACCGCGACATCCCATGGTCACCCGAGCGCGGGTCGGCATCCATATGCCGAATCCACGGTACGCCAACGTCGCCGCGCCTGCTCCACCGCCAGCTCCACCGCCATCTGTTCGTGCAGCGCTCCGTGACTCAGAGTGGCGCGCGGCCATGCAAACTGAATTCAACGCGCTCCAGGCGAACCAAACGTGGACACTCGTTCCGCGCCCACCACATGCCAACGTCATCACTGGCAAGTGGTTGTTCAAGAACAAGCTGCATCCTGACGGCTCCCTCGAACGGCGCAAGGCGCGGTGGGTCGTGCGCGGCTTCTCACAGCGACCCGGGGTGGATTTTCATCAAACATTCCCCCCGGTCGTCAAGCCGGCGTCGATCCGCATTGTACTTCACCTTGCTGCATCCCGAAGCTGGCCGGTTCACCAACTCGACGTCAAGAACGCGTTCCTCCACGGCAATCTGGCGGAGCGCGTCTACTGCCATCAACCAGCTGGTTTCGTCGACCCAACTCGACCGAACCATGTCTGTCAGCTCGTGAAGTCCCTCTACGGCCTCAAGCAGGCGCCGCGTGCTTGGTTCCAGCGTCTGGGCGGCCACCTGCGCTCTCTTGGGTTCACGGCGACCTCCTCCGACTCCTCCCTGTTCGTCTTCAAGGACGGTGCAGCGCTGGCATACCTCCTCGTCTACGTCGACGATATCATACTGCCGGCCTCCTCCGCGACACTGCTGCAGCAGATCGTTGCCGCGCTCTGCAAGGAATTCGCCATCAAGGACCTCGGTGCACTCAAATTCTTCCTTGGGGTACAGGTTCGCCGTGATTCACGTGGCTTCTTCCTCGCGCAGCCTCGGTATACGGAGGACATACTCGAGCGGGCCGGCATGAGTAATTGCAAACCTGCCACCACTCCAGTTGATGACAAGCAGAAGCTGTCTGTCCACGACGGCGATCCGGAGATGGACGCCACGTTCTACCGCAGCATCACCGGGGCTTTGCAATACCTGACACTCTCGCGGCCAGATATCGCGTATGCTGTCAACCAGGCATGCTTGTACATGCACAAGCCGCGGGCTGCTCATTGGAACCTAGTGAAGCGCATCCTCCGCTACCTGCGCGGCACTGTCGATCACGGCCTCAGAATCTCGGCGTCATCCACCACTGATCTGAAGGCTTATTCTGACGCTGATTGGGCTGGGTGCCCTGACACACGGCGATCAACGTCAGGCTACTGTGTCTACCTCGGCGATTCATTGGTGTCATGGTCCTCCAAGAGGCAGCAGACTGTATCGCGCTCCAGCGCCGAAGCGGAGTACCGGGGCGTCGCCAATGCCGCGGCGGAGTGCTGTTGGATTCGAAACCTGCTTCATGAACTGCATGTGCACATCAACAAGGCGACGGTGATCTACTGCGACAACATATCGGCTGTGTATCTCTCGGAGAATCCCGTTCATCATCGCAGGACCAAGCATGTTGAGATCGACATACATTTTGTCAGAGAAAAGGTTGCCTTGGGTCAGTTCAGAGTCTTGCAAATACCGACTGAGCGCCAAATTGCAGACATCATGACCAAGGGGCTTCCTACATCGCTGTTCCAAGATTTCAGAGCCAGTCTTTGCATTCAGTGATCTGGTGCTTCGACTGAGGGGGGGGTGTTAGCGATACAGTTAGGACTGAGTCTTCTTCTCTAGGTGTAACGGCTGTAGACTAGCTCACGATCCCTCCATGCCTAGATTATAGGATCGGCTGTTAGTGGATCGGTGTTGTATTTTAACTCCAACTCTGAGTAATGGAATTGTGCGGTCATTCTCTCCCAATTCTCATCTCTTACACATACATATGCTTCATCTTTGTTCAAGTTAGGACAATATTCTTAGTGCTTCATCTTTGTTCACCAGGCTTCAAGAGTACGAAATACTTAGTGTCTTATCCAAACACTAAACTCGACTGGCTTGCTTTTTTTTTCTGCACATAAAATCCACATATTCACTGGAAGCTGTAGCTATGAACATTTTGAACGATATATGTTGATTAGCTTCACCTCACCTGGCCCAATTGCTAGCGATAAAGCTCAAGCCGATCGGCTGCAACTATTGACACCTTTCCTAGCAGTAAAGTCCAGAGTTAGCGGTTTCCATTTGAAATATGAAATTGGTGCTCTGATGCTGCAGGTTTGCAAAGAGGAAGCTCGATGAGTCCGTGTTTCTTGGCAACCGGCTGCAGGTGACCTATGCGCCTCATTTTGAGAGTCTTCTCGATACCAAGGAGAAACTGGAAGTTAGGCGAAAAGAAGTGCTTGACCGAGTAAAATGTGTGGCTCAAGTTCAAGTATTATGAACATTGCTAATTTATTTGCGCTGGTGGCTTGAATTGAGATATTTGCTTCCATTTTCAGCATCTGCTGCCAGACCTCAAGGGACTTCTGAGTATTCTCTACCTCAGGGATCATCTAATGGAAATCAGCATCAGATGAATTCCAACAAGAGGTTAGCATCCATACATTGGTTTTGCTGATTTCAATATAATTTGACCAATTACGCTATTCACATTTTGGAACACATGGTTGACTAAAACCCTTACAGTTTTACTGTTCTCTGAGACAAGTGTATAACCATTGGTTTGTGTTTTTAAAACTCATTTCGTTCATCTTCAGGGAGTATGTAAAGACAATTCATGCTTCTCATATTGGTGATCCTCGTTTCAGTCACGTGCCCTCTAACAAGGTATCTGGTAAAAAGATGTTTAATCTGATTATCCAGAAGTCATTTCTTGTGGAGGTTGACCATATTTTTAAGGATACTATTACATAATGCTAATGAATCAACTTTGATCAACTAAGCTATGTAAATGTAATACTAGAACACAAACATCTTTGGATTAGCCCACTTAAGCAAAGTACATGATAAGGACCAACCTGTAACTTTAGTGGATATCCTGCTATGCTAATATGCAATAGTATCCTTTTCTTTTTGTGGGCTGTGGGTTTCCTTTCCTTAAGTTTAATGCTACTTTACCAATATGTGGAGAATTATACACTTTGTTTGTAGGATTATTTTCCATCTGAGTCGATGAACGCAACTGTAAAGCTTGTCAGAGAGAAGCTTGATAAGGTAAGGACTATCCTTACAGTCTATCATTTGGCATACAATAATTATGCTGATAACTAAAGGTTTGCTCCTTGAAAAATATCAGATACAATCTGGTGGTGATAATTCCAATGCTGCAGCTGCATCCAAGAAACCAAGAGTAGATAACCGCAGGCGAATTTGATATTACTTGAAACCGCAGAAAGTTTTGTTTCTTTGTTACTTTTGTCCATTTTCTATTTCATTTACTAGTGGGTTGTTAGCTATCTATGTTACAAGCGAGTGTTGTACTAGTATAGGGTTAGTGTAACGGTGACTCATTTTTAATGTTAGCAAGCATTTGTATGATGACCGATCTTATGAAATATCTAGTTTTTTTTCCCGATCAATTACATCATAATTGCCATATCTATATTGATGTCACCACTGGTTACAACTTACAATGAGAGATCATCGTTGAGACATGCTTGTTGTTGGGCACTGCTCGGCTTATTGCATTTTACCTTTCCCACTTTCACATCTTATTTGCAAACATTTTTGTTTGGTGTGCAATTCCAAGTTGGAATGGTCCTGTGCTGATTAAACGTGCTGCTTACCATTGGTTGAAAATTTTAATGACGGCAAAGATGGACGAGAAATTGGTATGCTCATTATTCGCTTGCGATGTTGTTAATATGTCTATTTCGTGCTGGATGTTTGAAATCTTCCGCTAAGGGCATAATGTATCATGCGCGGGAGACGTTCTCCACTTTTTATTTAAGCCTATTCAGTCGCTCATGTACTCTCCTAGTCATCCAGGGGATGGGATCGGGGAAGAAGACATCTAGTCAAAATATTTAATGTCTTGGACACAGTTTTCGACGTATGGTTTTTACTATTTTCTGTTAGAAAATAATTATAATATATTTATTGCAATTGTCTAAAATGACAAATATTTGGATGATGATAATTGTATGTATACGTGTACCTACAAAAATTATTTGGATCTTTAGATCTTCGTCACCATTTCATTTAATGGTTCTTCTTATTTCTTCTACCTTTAGCAATTTACTTTTGATCGTGCAGCTCGAGGATCAATCTACCACCCTTGCCTTGCCTCACTCTTCTTATTTTTAGTGGCTTCCTAAACGGTTACACCACTGCTCGTACCAAGAGTACTCTTTCATCCTGGTTGTCCCTGTAACTTCACCGATCACCGTCTTGCGCATCAATCTTCCGCTCCCACACTATAAATTCCATAATTTCTAATACGATCTGATTGGAAATAGTGGTGTTGCAGAATTGTCCATTCTTCTATGCTGTAATATCAGCACATCATTGTCGGAAAATAATTTAGCTATAGTGGTATTATAGGTTGTCATCAGCTAGTGTGGTACGAAACCTAACCAACAAACTTCGGAGCATTGTCCACACACACAAAAGTTTGAAGTTTGATGGAGTAAAAATATAAAAGTTGTTTTTATTATAATTAAACGAGAAATGAGTGATAAAGGGGAAGTGAGAAAAATTCGCGGGTTGGAATACACACGAAGCATAGCGTACGCTACGCAAGAGAGAAGAGAGAGAGGTGGCGCGCTGCGACGTCGGCTGCCGTGGTCGTGACCGCAACCGCCCCTCCCGCCTCCTCCTGCGATCCCGATCCGCCGCTCCGCCCGGCCGGCCGGTGAGCCTCCGCCTCCGCGTCCGCCCCCCATTCCATTCCATTTCAATTGAGCGCCAGAGCCAGGCACCAAGCAGCCAACCAACCCTAGATCCACCCCCACTCGGATCCACCCCCGCCCAGAGAGATCTCCCTGATCCAATTCCTCCCGCATGGCCTCCTCCTTTGGCCCCGACGACCAGGCCGACGCCGACTTCTTCGACAAGCTCGTCGACGACGACGACGCCCCCGCCTCCGCGCCCGCCAACTCCGCCTTGGCTCGCGGCGTCTCCGACATCAGCCTCGCCGACGACGACCCACCGACCCTGCCACCCGCCCCCGAGACGGCGCCTCCGGAGGGAGGGTCACCGGGCTCAGCCAAGGCCGGCGCCGGCGTCCACACCACCGTCAAGCAGGTGCAGTGGGCCTCCTTCGGAGGCGGCCCGGACGATGGCGCTGATCCATTTGCTGAGCTCTCGGGAGGCGCCGGCGACGACAGCTTTTTCGGGACCCAGACCCTGGAGACCTCCGTGGGCACCTCGGATCATGACTTCTTCGGTGGGAATCAGAGCTTGGCCGCTCCGGTGACGGATCAGGACTTCTTCGGGGGGACCTCCAGCTCCAATCAGAATGTGGACGGCCAGCTTGAGAGGACCGGCAGTGGTGCTGTGGATTCAACAGATCCCAAGTATCTGGAGGCCATGTACCCCGGATGGAAGTATGATGAGGCAACACAGCAATGGTACCAGGTTGATACTTTCAATACAATAGGGAATGCAGCTCAGTTGGTAGACAATAGCAGTCAGAAGCTACAGCAGCAGCAGCAGCAGCAGCAGCAGCAGCTTGACGCATCTTACCTGCAGAATTCAGTGCATGCAGGGCTTGAGACCATTGCTGAGGAGGGCACTGCCACAGCTGGTGCCTCAAGTTGGGGGCAGGGGGGCGCCTCAGAGTACCCACCCAACATGTTCTTCTATGCAGAATACCCAGGTTGGTACTTTGATACCAACACCCAGCAGTGGCACTCGCTTGAGTCATACCAGCAGGCTGTCATGCAGGCTGGAACAGCTAGCGCGGTTCAGACTGGTGCAAACGATGGTGCTGTTGCAACTTCTGGAGGGACAGGCTATAATGCCAAACAAACTGAGGACCTTGCTGTTCACAATCCGGTGACCCAACATAACTCGTTCACGAATAGTTTCGCTCCTCAGAGCCAACGACAGATGACTGCTGCGTTTGGTAACACTATGCAATCTGAAAGTGCTACAGATAATAGCCTGACCAGTAGTTTCTACGGTTTTGATCAACATGCAAATGCTGAGACTAGTAGTTCCTCTACAAGCCAACAGGTTGGTTTTAACACAGCTGAAACTGTTACAGATCACTATGGTGCACACAAGGGCTTTGAATCAAGCCTTCAGAGTGGTTATAGCTCCTCTGACAGTCAACAATCCAGTTACAAGGCGTTTGAACCTTCCACAGGTTATCACGCCAGTTATAAAGCGTTTGAACCTGCCATGGGTCGCCAGACCAGTCACAATGTGTTCGAACAGTCCGCAGGTAATCAGGGAGGTTACAAGGCGTTTGAACCTTCCATGAGCAACCAGAGTGGTTACAAGGCATTTGAACCTTCCACGGGTCACTATAGTACTTCCAAGGGATTCATGCCTTCCACTGGTCACCAGACTGGTTACAAGGGATCCGAAGCTTCCACAGTTAACCAGGCCAGCTACAATGAATTTGAAACTTCTACAGGTTACAATACCAGTTTCAAGATATTTGAGCCCTCTTCAGCTCAACATGCTGGTTACATGGGTTCCCAACCTTCTTCAGGTCATCAACCAAATTACTTGGGATTTGACACTTCTGCCAATCACCAAGGTTATGTTGATGTCAATGGTGCTGTGGATACTCAAGGATTTGCCCCAATGCAAAGCACATTCCATGGTCAGAACCAAGCAAGCGCAATCCCACAAGGGCACCTGTCAAACAGCTATTTGGGTACGGAGAACTCCATCAACTTTAATCAGCAACAATGTCTGATTGCAAATACCTCAAACTTGCAGTTTGGCCACTCTCATGATGGGAGGTCATCAGCTGGACGACCACCACATGCCCTCATTGCTTTTGGGTTTGGAGGGAAACTTATAGTTATGAAAGAAACCAGCTCAATGACCACAAACTTTAACAGTGGAAATCAGGTACCCCAATAGTTTCCTTTGTAAAACATTTTTGCAACAAAGCAGCATCACATATTTTTTTTAGGTGACTGAAATATTTCTTTCTTATTTCTTCTTGCAATTCAAGGGGAACTCTAGTGGCACAGTGTCAGTCCTTAATCTATCGGAGGTGGTTTTTGATAAAGTTGATCCTTCAAGCATCACTAATGGCAGCACATTTGGTTACTTCAATGCTTTATGCCGTCAACCTGTTCCTGGTCCTCTAGTTGGTGGAAGTGCTTCATCAAAGGATGTGAATAAGTGGCTTGATGAGATGATTGCATGGTATGAACCTTCCTCCACTGAACTCCAGAGAGGTGATACTCGCAAGTTGCTTATTTCATTGCTGAAGATACTGTGTCAGCACTATGGAAAACTTCGTTCACCTTTTGGGGCTGACCCACAAGAGGTACCTCTTCTCGTACTCTATTATGTTGCAGCTATAATTGTATTGTTAGTTTATATACCTTCTCTATTTTCTGACATGTTCCCCTTTACTGTCCTTGTTGATTTTCACAACTTACATCAGAAGAGTTAAATATTGTGCAATGATAATTTTGGCATAGCAAATTATCACTAACACATACTGATTTCGAGTTGTTGGATGGTGTAAACCAACACCAAAGTTGGATAAGCAACTAAACCTACAGATTAATATATATTCATATAATCTGGAATTTTCTTATGAGCAATACTTCAACCACGTAAAGCTCTAAATGCCTGTTATTAGTATTCTCACGTTGAACTTTGTTTGATTTCATCTTTTTTTCACGTTTCATTATGAGCTAGATCTACGTTTCATCTGTGCAATTTAAAAATTATGTCTAGCTTTATTAATCGTACTTATCTTTTATATTAATTCTTAATAGGAGACAGATGGCCCAGAAATGGCAGTAACTAAGCTATTTTCTTCATTTAAGAGAAGTAGTGTTCATATGGGGCATTATGGATCAATTGTTCACTGCATGAAAAATATTCCCTCAGAAGGTCAGATGCAGGTAACTTTTATTTGAACTTGATATTCCTTTTTTTCTGGCCAAATGTCTCTTCTTGAGAGTACTATCCTTTTAGGCTGTTGCACAAGAGGTCCAAAATCTTCTAGTTTCTGGAAGAAGAAAAGAGGCCCTTCAGTGTGCCCAGGGAGGTCAACTGTGGGGACCTGCAATCATACTGGCTTTACAGCTCGGTGATCAGGTCTGTTTAACTTAAAACGACTCCCTTTTTGTAATCTAACACATTGCTTGAATTTCTTGTCTGGTTTTCATTTCCAAGCTAGTTTCATAATCCTTTTTTCTGGACTGGTGGTACAGTTTTATGTGGATACAGTGAAGAGAATGGCTCACTCCCATTTTGTATCTGGGTCACCTCTGCGAACCCTATGCCTTCTCATTGCTGGACAACCTGCAGATGTTTTTAATGTAGAGAACAATGTCAACAGCGACTATGGTACATCCCATCAACCTATGGAGGTACTTGCACAGTTAATGAGATTTTCAGTTCTTAGTTGTCTTATTATTTTGACCAAGTACTGATTATATAATTCAAAGTTATAGTAGCAAGTCTCTTACCATTTTTGTTATTGTTTTAGTGCAGTATCATGACTTATGGGTATCGCTTATCAATAATTTTCATGCATTTCTGTTTACTTTGCAACTCTGTTCACAATTTTTTTTTTGTGACAGCCTGGTCCTAATGGTATGTTGGATGATTGGGAGGAGAATTTGGCTATTATTACTGTAAACAGGACAAAAGGTGATGATCTAGTAATTACCCATCTTGGTGATTGCCTTTGGAAAGAGAAAATTCAGGTTTGTATCATATGTATTCGTAGATTCAGTTTTTGTACTTTTTTCCCGTATGTGTGATCGAGAGCATTACACACAATGGGTGCAGGTTGCAGCTGCTCATTCATGCTATTTAGTTGCTGAACTAAATATTGATTCATACTCGGAAAGTGCAAGGTTATGCCTCATTGGCGCAGACCACTTGAAGTGTCCTCGAACGTTTGCCAGCCCTGAAGCCATTCAGGTTTGGTGCTGTCTGTTTACCTGCAAAAGATTGTATATAAAGTAGGTATTCACTTATTCACTGTCTGATATCTGTAAAATGCAAACAACAGAGGACAGAAGTATATGAATACGCGAAGGTGCTTGGTAATTCTCAGTATATCCTGCTACCCTTTCAGCCATATAAGCTGATATATGCATACATGCTTGCGGAAGTGGGGAAGATTTCTGATTCTTTGAGGTAGGTTGTTGGCTCGTCCATAACAAGCAAATGACTTGGTGCTTTCCCTAGTCTGTACTTGTACATTGTGAACCAGTTGAATATTAACTTCTCCAGGTATTGCCAAGCATCTTTGAAGGTGCTGAAAGCCTCTGGCCGTGCCCCTGAATTGGAGGCATGGAAACAATTGTTTTCTTCGCTAGAGGAGAGGATACGCACTCACCAGCAGGTTGGACCATGCTATTTAGTATAATGCAAATCCTTTCTTGGGATTCTCATGCTCTGTCTTCCTTGGTTCATCTATCATAATCCATTTTCTTTGCTTGTTTTTTTCATAGGGTGGATATGGCACAAATCTTGCCCCAGCAAAACTAGTGGGGAAGATTTTCACCTCGCTTGATAAATCTATATCCCGCATGATGGGTACACCATCTGCCCCACTTCCACCACTGCCACATGGATCTGTTAGTGATAGGGAGAGCCATGCTGCGCCTGCATCTGCAAAATTTGTAAATAGCCAATCGGTAATGGCCATGTCATCGTTAATGCCATCTGCTTCAATGCAATCTATGACTGAGATAGCAGAGAATAGTGGTGGTGCTGGCAGGAAAATTGCACACAACAGAAGTGTTTCCGAGCCGGACTTTGGCAGAACATCAAAACAGGTACTTATGAAGAGAAACCTTAAGAGGGATTAGTTTTGGTTTGTTGATATTGATTTTTCTGTTTTCATCTCTTCATTTCATTTTTAAAATTCTGACAGGGTGCCGGATCAGATGGCACGCAGAGCAGTGCATCAGGATCGGGCAGTTCTCGGTTTGGTTGGTTGGGCTCCACACTGCAGAAGACTATGGGATTCGTGTCAAAATCCCACCGTCAGGTATTTGCTGACTATTATGAGACTGGAGTATCTCCACTTCTTTGTTTGGCTTGTCTTCTCTCTATGCAACGCTAACCTTAAGCTTTATCTCTGTTCTGAAGGCAAAATTAGGGGACCAGAACAAGTTTTACTATGATGAGAAGTTGAAGCGGTGGGTAGAAGAAGGTGCTGCAGTTCCTGCCGAGGAGTCTCCTCTACCTCCACCTCCAACAAAACCGTCGTTCCAGAATGGTATGCCAGACCATAAGTTGAATGGCCCCATGAGTGGAAGCCATGCTCCCAATGGAGTCACAGAATGGAAATCCTCAAATTCTTCCGAGCAAGGTTTGGGGATGCCGCCGATTCCACCTAGCCAAAACCAGTTTTCTGCTCGGGGACGTATGGGTGTCCGGTCCAGGTAATTCAACAGTATAGTAGTATTGTCATTTACTCTTGATTATTTTTTTATACTGCTATCTAAGGTATTAATTAGAGGACTGATGGCTTGTCTGTTCCTCACTTTAGATATGTGGACACATTCAACAAGTCTGGTGCATCTGGAGCAGTGCCATCGTATAACAAACCGGCTGCTCCTTCTGTGACACCACCAGCAGGTGCCAAGTTCTTCATGCCAACCGCACTTGCTTCTGATCAGATGGTGCCACACCAAGCAGCAGAGATACACAGTGAAACCATCCATCAGGACGAGCGGTCAGCCTCACCGCCGGCAGAAACATCATTTTCTTCACCCCCACCATCGGCACAATTTTCAGCACCAATGTCGTCAACAATTCATCGTCAATCGAGTATGGACAACATCTCCACCCCACACCAAGGATCTGGGGTGTCATCGTTAAGCAGCAACAGCTCATTCTCAAGATCACGAGCTGCATCCTGGAGCGGGACATACTCTGAGCAGCTTAGTGCTTTTGCGAGCACTAAATCACCCGAGGGACAGACCATGCCGTCACCACTCATGCCCGGGAAACCATCGCACAGTCGTTCCAACAGCATCTCATCTATGCAGTTGAATGGATTGACAGAGGATCTTCATGAGGTGGAGCTCTGACTGGCAACTGCTCAGCATGAACGTTGCGAGTTATGTTTTTTACCCAGACACAACCATGGCAACCCCGGATCATTCCTGAACCCCGAAGCGGGTGAAAGAGAAAGAAGTTTCCCTTATAATGCTGCTGATCAAGGGGATGCCGCAAGCGGAATGGACTTGTGCGAGGTTGCACGAGATCCTGGAGACCGCACTAAAGCACGGAGGTGCATCAGACCTGTACTACTAGAAATGCTGGTTTTGAATATTTTGTAGCTATATATGTTGGTTTATGTTTTAGAGAGAAGGGCAAGAGTTGGGTGGCCCTTGTTTACAGGTGAGAAGAGAAGCAGCATGCAGGTGCCCTTGTACAGATGATCTGCCCCTACCCAATTTATTGAAACGCAAGCAAATTCACACCCCCACTCCATTTTGTTTTTTTTGTTTTCGTTTTTGGAGAAGGATAGGAGAAGAGCAGGCGTGTTCTAGTGTAAGAAGACATGTCTAAGTAGAGTGTTGTTGTTATAGTGTACTGTATGTACTTGCCCCCATACCATATGTTATCACCGTTTATTCTTTGGAGACGAATCAATTCTTTCATCTTAAAACGATTGTGTCCCCAGTGCTGCCTTGTGTTGTTCCTTGGGTGCTGGCTGATGTGACAGGTGGCAATTCTCTACTCATATGTGATGTCGACATGTTCTTCAGGTCAGACCTTGGATGTGCTGTGGCCGCATCTTTGAGCACCATCGACAATGTTGATATTCTCATTCTCTGCCTGGAAAAGCGCAAGTTGCCGCATAGCTGATGAGGGGATGTATGTATGTTTGGCATATTATGTTTTGGAAGAGACAAGGGGAAGAGCCGAAAACAAAACCTAGTTTGTGATTTCGGTTGGATGATGAAGGAAAGCAGGAAAGGAACAGGTGGTTCAATGATACGTGCTCCTTGATAATATGAGCAAGCAAACAAAGCTGTGAGAAACATCAGATTCAAAGAAAAACTGGTATTGTGTGGATTTCCCAAATAGTGTTGGGTGGATCATTGTCATTTTGTGGAAGGACTTGGGGAGGGGATGCCAAGTCGTAGTGGTGTTCTTCCTTTCCTGGAGGGCGCGCGGGGGGTTGTGGCCAAGCCCAAGTTGCCCATCTGCCCCCAACCCAACCCACCTCCAACTAAAACAAACACGAGCACATATACACAGCAGGCTGACGTCACGACCCGCTGGCTCCTCCATTCACATCTCGCCCGTCTCCCATCTCTCCCTCCCTCTCCCTCCGATCTCCTCCGCGGCCGCCACCACCGCCGCATCCCATCCGAAAGGAGCCCGAACCCCAGGCCCGCCTACGCGCCCATTGCCTCCGATCGCCATGTCCGCCGCTCAGCTTCTCCGTCACTCCCGCAAGGTGTGTGTCTCCCCCCTTCCTCTCCTCCCTCTTTCTCTCTGCATCTCTCTGTCTCTGACCGCACGCGCTTCCCTGAATTTTGGGAATCCGTTCCTATTCGCCTCCCGATCTGTTCGATCCGCCGCCTCTGTGGGTAGTCATGCGCCGTGTCTTGTAATTGCTGGTGTTGGTGGATTGGGCAAGGGGGCAGGGAATAATCTGCGGATTTTCTTCACCGATTACTTGTAAATAAACTAGCCATGTAATCAGGTTGCTAATCTCTCGTGGATGTGGGAATGCATGCTGCAATATGCTAACAGTTCGGTGCTGCGTGTTTGTATAATTCCATTCAGAGCATCGAATTGGATGGGTAGGTGGTCGAATAGTCCCTCTCAGGCTTCTCTGTGATAATTGGAGATTCCATTTTTTTTTTATTTCCAAACGCGAATTCGGTTGGAGAATCATTTTGGATTCTAAAAGTGGAGGTGTTGAATTGTCATGACATTGACTGCACTTGCTGCAATAAAACATATACACTCTGAACGTGCCCTCTTATTGCTAACCTATGAGCTATAAAGCTTCGTATTAGGACTGTACTTTTTAGACCCCAATGCTCTTGTTCTTTTTTTGTTACGGATTTATGGTCCTGCCTTTGCTCCAGCTAGGTTGCTTTAGATCTCGTTCATATTAACTACTCATTGAGTTATAATCCACTATTATACCTAACGCTTCTGTCCCTGTTTGCTTCTACAGCTGCGGAGTTTGCAAAATGCTGTAGATTGCGAGCGTTCTAGTCTTGTTCGGTATTTCTCTAGCAGTTCCGGTTCCTTTATCGTCAAGGAAAATGGTATGTGGTATCATTCTATCTTTCCTTTGTTTCCCCCTTTTCTATCACACATTTCTCAAGAGGTTGATAGCATCTACAATGTATCCACCAAACTAGATGTGAGAACGCAGATGATGCTCATTCAGGCTGCATACTATCTGATAACTATTTACTACGCAATGCCCCATTGCTTTGTTTATCAGTACACCTATGCTTATTGAGTTTGATCCTTTAATTTCCTGTCATATCAATTTCTGATTCATCACCTGATTAATTTGGCATTTGGGATATAAACTATTTTGGGCTTGTTTGAGTTTTTAGGGAATGTGTACTGTGAAAAGTTAGCCTTTCTTAGATGCCCTATATTGTTTCCATTCATTGTGTAGTGCCTTTGATTTCATCAGGTGTTGGAAAGAGAACTGGAGGCACCAGATTATCTAAGCATAGCCAGCCTGCAAAAGAGCTTGAGACATTCTCAGTGGGAGTAAACAGAAGCTACACTTGGACAAGAGCATTCAACAGCCGTATCCCAAGTGCTGTTAGCGGTCTCAATGGTTCATTTTCATGGTATGTGTTTTTTATTCTATTATTACTGATATATCTGTGATCGCATCAATGTAAACCATGTTAAAATAGAAATTGAGAACTTTAAGTATTGACGATTGGATCTGATCTTTTTTTTTACTGCTATTTGATCTGATCTAGGTGGCTCAGATAAACCCTGAAAATATCTTTAGATCTTTTGAAGTTCCAGTGATTTATTCTGTTATATTTCATCCGATCCACAATTTAGAAAACACACAAATGGTAATCTGCTCTGCTTTGTAACTAAGGTACGAGTAGTTCAAGAAAAATATTATTAATAATGTATTAAATCTTATCTGATAAATGGGATTTCAAGTTCACATTGCTTATTATTAAGAATAATTCCTTCCAGAAAAAGCCTTGACCTTAATGTTTTTCTATAAGATCTTGGTAATACTGAAGCTGTTTTGACATTTACTTTTTGGATGTTCATTGGCAGTGGACAGGTGGCTTCAGCACGACCATTCTCAAGCGGTGCAGGTACTGCCCGCTTGTTTGTGCATTTTTATGTTTAATTTGGAGACCATCATGTGATGACATTGCTAAGTAGATCAATCCCATCTTTTAAAAATATTTATTAAAATTCAGAGTTCTTTGCAATTGCTTATGCAGAATAGCATCTTCTGGCAATCTATGTTATTCTTTCATTACAAATTTGCTCCTCTATGTATCCTGTCTTCACATCTTTTTTTGTCCATGCATGCGCACGTGAAGCTGTATTCCATTACTACAATTACGATATGGCATGTAGTCAGATTTCCAGCCATATTTTCTGTTTGAATTTTCTGGACAGCTTTCTGTCCTGTGAACACAGATTTTGGTTCGCTTGCTTTCTGTTCGCAAATTTTAGTATCTGCTGATATTGGGTTGGGTATCTCCACCATTTCTTTTAATTTCCCTATCTTGAACATATAATTCCATTAGCAAAAACAAGGTCCTAACTCCTATGTTATACGTATTAACACATTCTGCTACTTCCAGACTTGCCACCACATCAAGAAATCGGGATGCCGTCACTTTCGCCCACAATGACTGAGGTACATCTGTTGCCCAAAAATCATTACTATGAACTGAATAATAGCTGAACTGGAATCAGGATTGTTGCTTGTTTTTATTCCTTAACTCATTGTAGGGAAACATTGCCAAGTGGCTTAAGAAGGAAGGAGACAAGGTCTCCCCTGGTGAGGTTCTCTGTGAGGTGGAAACTGTAAGTTTTCAATCTGTTAAAGTTATACAGCACATTTTGTTTAATATTTTCTTTTACTTAAGATGCAGTAGAACCAAATGACCTTTGAGTGGATTCCTGGTGACCAGGATAAAGCAACTGTGGAAATGGAGTGCATGGAAGAGGGCTATCTCGCTAAGATTATTCATGGAGATGGTGCCAAGGAGATTAAAGTTGGCGAGGTGCATATTTATTGATTAAAGAATAAATATTTCTTTGACCCTTACCTCTGCAGATATTTATATTGCACGTATAATCATATATTTTTCTGACATAGAATGGGTTTAATAATTTGACCAATGCTGTACCCGTAGATCATTGCTGTAACTGTGGAAGAAGAGGGTGACATTGAGAAGTTCAAGGATTATAAGCCGTCATCTTCTGCTGAACCTGTAGCTCCTACTGAATCAAAGGCTCAACCTGAACCTTCACCACCAAAGGTGGAGGAGAAAGAGGCTAGCAAGACTCCTGAGCCCAAGGCCCCAAAGACTGATGAAGCTTCTCAATCTGGAGATCGCATATTTGCCAGCCCTCTTGCCCGGAAACTGGCTGAAGATAACAATGTATGCTCTTGTTACTTCAGCTGTATTGATAGTTCTGATGAGTGTAGGGGTTCGTGAAATCAAGATTATGTTCCCTGAAACAGGTCCCGCTGTCAAGTGTGAAAGGTACTGGTCCTGATGGGCGTATTTTGAAGGCAGACATTGAAGATTACTTGGGTGAGTTATTAGTCTCCTGCTGCAACCATTAGATCTCTTGTAATCTTTGAAGTTCGTACTGTCAAATTAAATTTGGATGGCTTTCCCATGCAAATACCTGTCACAATTGTTGTATAATGCTGTGTTTTAGTTCGGTAGGATTTTTCTAGAGGTCCGCAGGATGTATTTCCCTTGCCAGCTTTACCTCATCGATCATTGTATAATGTCATGTTCTAATCAGCTCATATTCTTTAGATTTATATAAGAGCCTTTAAGGATTAATACTAGACATCTTGAGCTGCACAAGCCTGAGGCTCTGTATTGGCATTGTGGTAGCCTCACTTGCTGGAAACATTTTCACTAGTTTAGTTTTTGTTTAACTTATTTTTATACCATGTTGCAAATCAGGTAATTTTTGCTTTCCAATTAACTGGAACGTGATAGTTAATAGAAAGAAAATTCTATGTGAGAACAAAAATAGAGAGGTTGACCATTGGATGACAGATTTCACTAAGCTTTAATCTGATTTACCAAAAACGGTAATATGTATTTCATGACTGTGTTTCCACAGAAGCCTGAAGAATAAACTCAAGACAACAACTGCCAATTGGCCCTAAGTGGTGCCATCACATGCTTTTGTTTCTCTGCAAGATTATGTTAGATCTGTGGAGGACAGTTCATTTCTCTCTGATGTTTCCCTGGGTCCTCGCTATACTTCTAGTTGCTGCATAATCATATGCACTTTAGGTTATATAATGTTACTGGCTTGCTACAACATGATTGGCACATCTTATTTCACTTTTGTTATAATAATTTGCATGATTTGGCATTTTGGCTTCTTTAGCTGAACCAGACTGTAGTCCAACCTTCTGACTTCCCCCGTGTTTGCATTAATGACGCTTCTGTAGCTAAGGGAGGACAGAGGGAGGCTTTTGCTGCTCCAGGGTTAGGTTATGTCGACATTCCAAATGCACAGATAAGAAAGGTAAATTTTGATAGCCCAGAATCTAGGCATGATTTTCATATTAGATGCTAGGAGCCTGAGAATGTGTTGTTGTATTTATTTTCTTCAGGTTACCGCAAACCGCCTGCTAGCATCGAAACAGACCATTCCACATTACTACTTGACAGTTGACGCACGTGTTGACAAACTTGTCAAGTATGTTTCTAACCTAATTGTAACTTAAAGCACTATTTTCGTAGGTGGAACAGCACTGATGAGTTCTTTATTTCATTCTGATCCAGATTGCGAGGTGAACTGAATCCGCTGCAGGATGCCTCTGGTGGAAAGAAAATATCTATCAATGATCTTGTAATCAAGGTAATTTTTAGTTGCACCTTTTAGGCTTCATTTGCTGTTGTCCACCTAGGTTTTGTGAGGATTGGGTCTGTGCACTTTTTTTTTATATAGTTTATATCCTCTCTGCTGTGCTGTATTTAATCTGTCTTTATTTGATATGCAGGCTGCAGCTTTGGCTCTTCGAAAGGTCCCTCAGTGTAACAGCTCATGGATGAATGATTTTATTCGCCAGTAAGTTGTGATGGTTCATTGTTACTGGGAAATTATTTGATTAGATCAAAGCCTAAAACAGTTAAAAAATGACACTTATTTTTGATACAGATACCACAATGTGAACATCAATGTTGCCGTACAGACAGAGCATGGATTGTTTGTTCCAGTAATTAGGGTAAGTTATTCTAAATTTGTCCAATTCGCATTTTCTGTTTCTGTTTCTAACTTGTACTTTTTTAGGGAGAAAATTCTTACTTACAGTTGTACTTGTGCTGCAGGATGCAGACAAGAAGGGGCTTGGTACAATTGCTGAGGAGGTGAAGCAGTTGGCTGAAAAGGCAAGGGATAACAGCTTAAAACCAGCAGATTACGAGGTATGGAATACATAGTAGATGCTAAATTGCTACGTAGGAATGAAAACAAATTTCTATGACACTTTTTGCTTTATTTTCAGGGTGGCACCTTCACGGTATCAAACTTGGGAGGTCCCTTTGGAATTAAACAATTCTGTGCCATCATAAATCCTCCTCAGTCTGCAATTTTGGCCATCGGCTCTGGTAATTAGTTCTTGAACATTTCCGCTTATATGCTGTTCTATTGGTCATGTGTACAAGTAACAGTACAGTGTTATGCATCTATAGCACTTTTCTGTTGTTCTGAAAACCATATTTTCTTCTGTGTGAATCTGAGTTTAACACTTGGGCTAATAAATCAGCTCTGTAGACAGGATTTAGAACATAGAAGTTTAGACAGCTTCACGTTCTGCTAGTAGTGCCTGATGTTCTCTCATTGATAATCCCCTTTTATTTTGTTGAGCAGCTGAGAAGAGGGTGATACCCAGTTCCGCTGATGGTCAGTACGAGTTCGGTTCATTCATGTCAGCTACGTTGAGCTGTGACCACAGGGTTATTGATGGTAAGTTTTTGATCTGTCTGCGATGTATCCATGCACTGTGTGGTTGGGAAACTAACCTTTTGTTGTTCATGTAAACTCTGTTTCAGGTGCGATTGGTGCGGAATTTCTGAAAGCATTCAAGGGCTACATCGAGAACCCAACCTCAATGCTGCTGTGAAGTTTAGGATGATGACCAGCAAGACAGTTATTGTGAAGCTGTCAGAATAACTCGGCCACCCGGAAAGTGGTGTCTCCATTTTGTATAATCTCGTGATGGTCTCAAGGAGGACCTGGAAACCAAGAGCACGCAACCAACACAGAATGACCTGATTTTCCGTTTCCCCTTTTTGATGCGGCCAGTGTTAAGCTGGAAAAGTAGGATCAACTTACAAAGCCTCATTGAGCTCATTTTTTTTTTTGTCTTTGTTGGGTTTGCCCCCCTGGGCTGTTCTGGCATGAGAATGTCGCGCCTCCCGGGAGAACACTTTTGAGTATAGCGTTTTGCATTTTCTATGCACAGGGAGAATTGGTCGGAATAAACGAGGTCAATATTCAGGGAAGAATCTTCAACATTGGTACGCGAAATCGAACTAGACGCGTCTTAACTCTTAAGGTGGTGGTAATATAGTTCAAGTGTTGCAAGCTTGATGGTTGTACGGCCAGAAATTAAGGTGGGAAGGCAAAACGTGTGGGCCATGGGAAGTATAAGGTGATGTGTTCCAAGCGGGACGGTTGGTTTTTGGCCTCCTCTCCAAGAAACAATCGATGGCCGTCAGGTCAGAATGGATGATGGGGGTGGAGAAGGAAAGGGCGACGAAATGGGAAGAAAACCGGAGGCTGCTGTTTGATTTCCAACGGCAGAGAGCGAGAAGAGGCACCGACCGACGACTGACTTGTGTTGGTTGTTACATGGCTTCCAGGTTAAATAAAAATCCTCCCTTGGCTTCCGGATACGATCAAGAACCGAACCTGCCTTTCTACTACTCCATCCCACGCATCCTGATTAAAATTTTCAACCAGGTTTCCAACCAGTAGGAAGGTTCGCCCCGGTCCCCTGATGCTTCTCCATCTCATCAAACGGTAGCAGCCCCTTTTTCCGCGTTCCATTCCTCCTCGGAAACGGAACGGTAGTAGGATGCGCGTTCCTGTCTTTTTTAACCTACAGCTAACAAAACCATACGGTAGTAGCATGATGATGATGAGACCATACGGCTAACAACAAAACCACCTGCGCCTTTGTTTCGGCGCGCGTTGATCCGCCAGACAATTACTGTAAGTTATTCCTATTTTTTAACCTACAGGATATCCGTGCCCAGCTTTAAGAGATTTCTATCAACTAATTAACAAACAGTTAACGCCAGCACCGAGCGAGTGGTATCCGGTAAGCGGTTTCCCTTCCTTTTCTTTTCAGTATTTGACAATGAAGGTTCCCCCTTTCCTTTCCCTCCTTTATAAGTAGCGGAGCAGGAGAGCCCTCAATGAGTTCCCCAGCACCAAGCAAGCCATCCGCAACACGAAAGATGAAGAAGGCCTCGTCGCTCTCGGAGCTGGGCTTCGACGCCGGCGACGCGTCCTCGGGCTTCTTCCGCCCCGTCGCCGACGGCGGCGCCACGCCCACGGCGCACCGCCGCAGGCTCACCAAGGTCTCCGTCATCGGCGCCGGCAACGTGGGCATGGCCATCGCGCAGACCATCCTCACGCGCGACCTCGCCGACGAGATCGCGCTGGTGGACGCGCTCCCGGACAAGCTCCGCGGCGAGATGCTGGACCTGCAGCACGCGGCGGCGTTCCTGCCCCGCACGCGCCTCGTCTCCGACACGGATCTGGCCGTCGCCAGGGGCTCCGACCTCGCCATCGTCACCGCCGGCGCGCGCCAGATCCCCGGGGAGTCGCGGCTCAACCTGCTGCAGCGGAACGTGGCGCTCTTCAGGAAGATCGTGCCGGCGCTGGCGGAGCACTCCCCGGAGGCGCTGCTGCTCATCGTCTCCAACCCCGTCGACGTGCTCACCTACGTGGCGTGGAAGCTGTCGGAGTTCCCGGCCAGCCGCGTCATCGGATCCGGCACCAACCTCGACTCGTCCAGGTTCAGGTTCCTCCTCGCCGAGCACCTCGACGTCAACGCGCAGGACGTGCAGGTCACCTGGCTTCTCCTTTCCCTGAGACCTGGGTGGTGAGGAGCGGAATGACCTGACACGTGTGGGACCCGGGCCTTGGCAATGGCAGCATCAGCATGTGCGTCACTGACCAATTCCTGAGCGAGCCTACTGACACTCGATATACTAGTTTCGTGGATTTGGTTCGGTGGGGTCCATTCCAGAGTTTAATTATTTTCATCCGTAGGCTGATGCTACTACCTTTGAACAAATTTTTTTTTTGAAAGATTACTTTTGAACAATAAACAGTACATACGGTACATATACATATATATATATATATAAAGTAAAGAAAGAATAAAATAAAATTGATGCTACACTACACACACTGGTGGCTCTTTTGTCCTGCGCGGGTCACATGGGCTGCTGCCACACATGGTTCCTCGTGCTGACCTGACCACAGGCATCGATCGATGACCACGCCAGTGCTCCAAAGATAATTCAACTTCTTTTTTCATGGAGTAGTTTTGGTTACGGACCACGTGTTTTGATGATGTGCAGGCGTACATGGTGGGCGAGCACGGCGACAGCTCGGTAGCGGAGTGGTCGAGCGTGAGCGTGGCGGGGATGCCAGTGCTCAAGTCCCTGCAGGCGAGCCACCGCTGCTTCGACGAGGAGGCGCTGGAGAGCATCCGCCGCTCCGTCGTGGACAGCGCCTACGAGGTGATCAGCCTCAAGGGCTACACCTCCTGGGCCATCGGCTACTCGGTGGCCAGCCTCGCCGCCTCGCTCCTCCGGGACCAGCGCCGCATCCACCCGGTGTCCGTCCTGGCGAGGGGATTCCACGGCATTCCTGCCGAGAACGACGTCTTCCTCAGCCTGCCAGCCAGGCTCGGTCGCGGCGGCGTGCTCGGCGTCGCGGAGATGGAGCTCACCGAGGAGGAGGCCAGGAGGCTCCGCCGCTCCGCCAAGACGCTATGGGAGAACTGCCAACAGCTCGGCCTATAATGCATTCGTTCCCATCAATATGTTTTGATTGCGCTAATGTTGGCTGGTTTTCGATATAAAACTTTGCGTGCTCTCTCATGCATTATTGTTAGAGTTTCATGCTCTTGGATTGAATTGAATTATACAATGCCTGAAACCATCCACGCACTACCGGAAACAGTAAATTCGACGAGTGTAAAAATTTTGCCGAGTGTTTTCTTTCGGGCACTCGGCAAACAGCCTATTTGTCGAGTGTATTCAACGGGGCACTCGGCAAACATATTACACTCGGCAATAAGGTCGTTTGCCGAGTGCCACAAATACGACACTCGGCAAACTGCTCATAAACACTCGGCAAAGGTCCGACACTCGGTAAATAAATGGCGCGTGCATCGCACGTGCACCGTCCGTCACCGGACTGGGCCGGCCGTTAGTCCTTTGTCGAGTGTTGTACGCCGACACTCGGCAAAGAGGCCGTTCGCCGAGTGCCAACCGCCCACACTCGGCAATTCAAGAAGGTCGCCGAGTGCCACTCCAAGACACTCGGCAAACATATTACTTCGCCGAGTGCCTCACCCTGGACACCCGGCGAACAAAAAAAAATTCGTCCCCTGGTCTCCACACTTTTTCTACTCCCCACGTAGGAGATTTTATAATCCATAATAAAAGTTGGTATATTTTGTGGTCTGTTTGCTATTTTTAATGAAATGATTGTATTAATAGGAATTTTTTTATTCATGTCAGATTTTAACTGCAGGTACATGTAATGATGGATTATAATCAGTGGAAAAATTATATCCATATTATGGAGTCCGGATTGAGGTCTCAACCAGGAAATGAAAAGAAATTTTGAACATTGTTTTTAAAAAACACGACCACGAACGTGTGGTTGAATGGTTGTTAAATTCTAAAAAAAGCAAACGAAATCTGAAAATCACAAGATTTGTCAAGATGTCATGATATTATGTGTGGAGGCTGTGGTAAAAAATTGAGAAGGTTTCGCCCAATTTCTGACATATGATGCTTAGAAGCCGACTCATCTTCTGTAAGGATTCATAGAAGTTAGAGAGGATACAATAAGATTTGGAGTCCAAGTGACACTTGAGTTAAGGTTTGGCTTCAAATCTTTTTGTATAGGCAACATACAACACAGATTGGTTCGTGTCAAAATTTGAAAATTTTTCGGATGCGTTTACTATTTTTTATTGATTAAATGCAATTATAGATTTTTAGTAGATATAAATGCAATTTGCGCTATAACTGCATGAAATAATAGAACATTATCAGTAGAAAAATAATTTAACCATTTTTGAGTGATGTTGACACGATTTTGCCCAAGTATATTAGAAAAAGTTCTGTAAAACAGGTTATTGAGGAAGGTAAATGAAATATTAGTGCATTTTGTTGAGTGTAAAAAAAAACACTCCTTTTGCCGAGTGTTTTCCACAGACACTCGGCATAGAAGGTACACGGGCCCACTGACAGTATTCTCCTCCTCATTTAAAAAAATAAAAATGTGGCATTGCCGAGTGCCCTGGATCTGGCACTCGGCAAAGAGTTTGCCTTTGTGCCGAGTGTTATATTTTGCCGAGAGTATACTGGCACTCGGCAAAGGGTTTGCCGAGTGCCCGACGATCGACACTCGCCAAACCCTCTGTTTGCCGACGGAAAGTTTGCCGAGTAGGGTTCGCCGAGTGTAACACTCGGCAAACCGTTTGCCGAGTGTATTTGGACCTTCGCCAAGTGCCTGGGGCACTCGGCAAAGTTACTGATTCCGGTAGTGACGTGTAATGTGTTATTTTCCCCCTCATGCTCATCCTTGCTTATTGTTTACTAACACAGTCCATGTGTTTGTTATTTTAGCAAGGCCTATATCATCTTTTTTCCCACACCTTGCTAAAATTAGGTGCTTGGCAAACATTTTTTTTTCTAAAATTGAGCTTTTACACTATGGACAGTTAAACCCACCCGGTTTTATGGACAAAACCGAATGCACAACCATACGTATCCCACGATCAAATTTTATACTTTCATCGTAACCGTATCACGAAAAGATAAATAAACGATTAAAAAGACTATTAGAGTTATACAGCTTATCCTTAAAATGAAGACTCCAAACTTCGCAGGCAATCGACCGGGGGTTGCGTATACTCAGAACTCAGCGTCATCTCCAAAGGTTTCACAACGACTTTCTCTTCTGAGCAGCAGATATAGCAAGTGTGAGTACACTTAAGGTCAGTACTTAGAAAGTGTTGGAAATTATATGATATGAAGACCAAAATGAAAGACTGACTAGCTTACTGCAATAAGCAATTTTAGTTGGTCAAGTTTTATTAGCACCTGATTACTAAAGTATACCCAAAAAAATTAACAGAAACAGAACTAGTATAATAGAAGGATAATCATAACCATAAACATGGTCTACGATTTAATTCATCTTCAAGTTCATTAATTATATGAGGGTCCAAGCCGCTCTTATCCGTGAGCACTGTTGATATATCAGTTTTCACTCAGCAGAGGTTGTACACTTTACCCACAATTCGTGTCTCCCGATTTGCCTGAGACAGCTAGCCTCTTAAATACTTCCAAGATGAGTGGCAAGGGATTCACTACGAGACCTTTACAATGATTCCCTAACTTGCAATGATCCGCTAAGGTTTCAGGCCGCAATGGTCATAACCTCCGTAATGAGGCGGTACCTTAATTAGGGACCATAAACAAAGCCTATCGGGCTATACCCATCAACGCGTTCCCCTCTTGCCCTTTCGATAAGATCATCACAAGCTAGAGTTTCTAATTAATTAATTAGCTAAGATCAGAGCCATATAGTATCGTGGTTGCACTATTTTCCTAGGTGATTCTCCATGTTCCAATTAAACAGATGATCTTAAATTAACAACGTAGAGTAACTGAGAACATGAAGTAAAACAGGTATATCATTGTTTAGGGGTTAACCAACCATATCCCAAGATTATAAGCAACTAGCATAGCTACCTAACAAAAAAAAGATAAAATCCAGATTAACAAGGAATGATCATAAATACTAGGCATATCTTTAATTAGGATACATGCATGCATAAAGAAAGTTGTATTTAAGATACATGCATGCATAAAGAAAGTTGTATTTATTATGATTATTAGGATAAAATAATGATCAAGAAAATACTTGTCTTTCTTCTAGAGAATAGCCGCTCAAGATCTTCAATTCTTGTTCTTAAAACTCTTAATATTCAAAGCTCTTGGATTGCGCTCCTATATCATATTTTTCCCACACCTTGCTAAAATTAGGTGCTTTGCAAACTTTTTTTTTGCTGAAATTGAGCTTTTCCACCATGAACTGTCAAACGACATCTTTCAAGACGATTTTGAATTCCTTTTTGCGAGGAAAAAAAGGTACATGGTGTTAAATTCGTATCACCAAGGACTTTAAGGACTTTTTTTACTCGAGAAGTTAGATCCGAATTCAACATGGTGATAGGTAGTTCAGTTTGAGCCCCGCAGGGATGCGTTGAAGGCAAGGATGTACCTCGAGCTCAACAATGTTGTTGGGCAATTCTGACGGGTGGCGGAGATGACCCTGCCTCTGCGCGTGTCCACACAAATCATGACCTGCACCTTCCTACTTATAGATGGCCAAATAGGCGGCCGAGCACGACACAACACGAACTCGGTTGAGCACGGCATGATTGAGCACGACATGGTTAGGCACGGTGAGCTAGTTGTGCCATGCCGCTCTCGCGGCCAGGCAAAGCACGGTAGTACGTCAGTCATGCCGTTTTGGCACTATGGGCATGCCGGACCGCCGTGCCCATGCCGGCCCGAGCCCGATGTCTGACGGTGGCGCGCCGACGCAGGAAGCTCTCGACAGGGCAGCGGCGAAGACGAGCGACGCGGGAAGGCCGCCGGCGGAGCGCACGAAACAGGAAGCTCGACGGGACGGCGGTGACTGCGAGGGACGCGGGGAGGCCGGCGGTGACGAGAGTCCCGGGGAGGTGGCCATAGATCTGCTGCCCGCCGCCGTCCTCGTGGCATCCGCCGTCAGGATGCATCGCCGGGAGCCCGAAAGGAAGATAGGAGCCGGGCGCGTGAGAGAGAGGGAAGGAGGAAGAGAGACGCACATGAGAGAGAGGGAAGCAGGGTGGCGACTGGCTGGTAGGGTAGGAATTAGGTTTGAGTGAGGGAGTGGAGAGTATATATATGAAGCATCTATGGGATGTTGACGGGTCGAATCGTACCGGCCCATTAGTCGTGTCGTGTCTGGACCGGCACTATGTGCCGGAATTCCATCCCATACACGACACGACGACCGTGCCGGACCGGCACGGGCACTATTTGTATCGAGCTGTGTCGGATTAGGGCCGTATATTTTAGTGTCATGTTTAGTGTGGTCTATCTGACCCGGCCCATTTAACCATCTATATTCCTACTAATATCGTAGCCCTCCACGAGATCCACGCGGCTCCCAACGACAAAGTAGACGACGTCGTGCTCCTGCGTGCTCAGCAAATGGAACAATATATGGCGTGATCCGCGGCGCGGCCGTGGAGATGAACGTCTCGTCCGCCCAGAGGTCGTCCAGACACAGCACCGTGTCTTTCGTCCAGCTAGGGGATGCCCCGTCCAGGTCGTCCAGGGTGTAGGTGACGAGCGAGATTGTTGGGCTGCCCTCCAAGAAGCCATCCACGGTGAGGAACTTGACGGCGCCGTCGAGGCCATGCGGGGATGGTGGAGAGAGAGGAAGATGCGGCGGCCTCCAGGTCCAGAAGCAGGTAGCATCCCCCTCCCCCGTACCTTGGATGGCTTGAAGTTCAAGGCTTGTTGGAGGCGGCGGCTCTGACGATGATGATGGCGGCCCGCGGGTGGCGCCGCCGACCATGGCCGCTTCTCCTTGCTCATGGTAACGGTGCGGTCGAGCAGGACGCAAGCAGGGGCCATCATGGTCGGCTAGGCCAGGCTTGTTAGTTGGACGATCTAACGAAGAAAATGGCTTCTCCTTGTTCGGGAAAACTTGCTAGCTGGACGATCTAACGAAGAAGCTGGCTTGTTAGTTAGGATGAGTTTTATCAAAACTCGCGTGTAACTACTCTTACCATCAATATACCACTGTACCTATGTCCGCATACTCATTTATCACTTTGAGTATGTTTATATACTAATTTTAAGATACTTCAAAAGGATATATACAAAAGATTTCAAAAGCATCCTATTTTTTAAATATATTATAATTATATCTTAGTACTAGTATATAAAAATTAGTATATCCACATACTGTATGTATGGTCACATACCCAACGTATACACCATCATAGATATTCTAGTATGATCACATACTTCACGTACATGTTGGGTCAGATATATCCTACGTTACGTTATGAGATACACACGTATATATATATATATATAGGAAAAATTCATTCTACGCGCGCTTGTAGCTACTCCTACATGTGTATCTCACGATGTAGGGTGTATCTGACGCAATGAAAGGTATGTACGAGGTGTGTGTGATCATACTAGACCATATGTGATGGTATATACGTTGAGTATGTGACCATACATGGAGTATGTGGACATACTTATTTTTATATACTAGTACTAAGGTACAATCATGATATATTTAAAAAATAGGGATGCTTTTGAAATTTTTCATATATATCCCTTTGAAGTATCTTAGAATTAGTATATGAACATACTTAAAGTGATAAATGAGTATGTGGACATACGCACGGTGGTATACTGATGATGAGAGTAGCACAAGCGAGTGTAGATAAAACTCGTCCTATATATATATATATAGTGTTTTGTTATAATGCACCTGTGTGTATTTTGTATAGAGAATGCATCCACCCTCTCAATTGCAACTGTGACAGTTCTAGTTGCAACTGGATTGCGTCTAGAGGCAACCGGGTCGGTTTGAGTTGCAACCGGTTCGCATCCAGTTCCAACCGAGTCTGTTTGAGTTCAACCGGGTCGATCTGAGTTGCAACTGGTTCGCGTCCGGTTGTAGTTGGGTCGGTCTGAGTTGCAACTGGTTCGCGCCCAGTTGCAATCAGTTCCGTCCAGTTGCAATTATCTATTCTTCCAGTTGCGATCGCTGTAGTCTTTCGATTGCAATTGCAGGATGGGTTTGTGCAGAGAATCCATCTTGTTGCATTTTAGTCTTATCACGCTCGCGCGCGCACATAGAGTCACAAGTGTTGTGCAGGTGGAGTGGTAAGAAAACTATACACGAGGTAGGAGGTCTTGAGTTCAATTCCTGTGAACTTGGTTGTGCTTGCTAATTAATTTTTTGGACGTTGCAGATTTTTTAGTCCTGGACTATATGAAATTTTCCAACCGGGACTGACGAGCATGTCAGTACCAGTGGTTAACCATAGGTCGGACAAAGCAAATTTAGCTTTTCATGGTACAAGAAGTTGGGTGCACGTTTTTGTGTGTGTGTGGGCTGTCGTGCAATGACTTTTCAGGGACATATAAGTACTTCCAGCCAACTGCCAAGTATACGTAACGTTCTTAAGTACTTATCAAGGAATCTGACCGATGGAATTGAACGGACCAATATATAGGAATAGAAGGTTCTATATATGGAGGAGTCTAGGCCGGGTCCAATAATCTGGCCTAAAATGGAGGACCAGCAGCGTCTTCTTGCAAAGGATCGGATCGGAGGAAAAGAATAGCCAGCCAGCTGCTAGCCCGTGCCTTTGACGGTGGCCGGCCAAAGAAAAAACAAGTCATTGTACGGAGATCGGCGATGGAGTTGCAAGAAAGAAAGAAAGAAAACCAGCAGCTCCATCCGGCGGCCAGCCTCCAGGATTGCCTCTTGCACTTTACTAGCAGTTTCAACGCCTGCTAGCTCCCTTTCCAGTGCAAGCAACTAATTCCAAACTGGCCTCGATCGATCGATACAGCTAGTAACGTGGTGCCGTGGTAACCAGGCCAGCAATCGGCCGGTTTCGATCGGTGGTGGGTTAAATTAAAAATAGCAGCATCAGCAAGATAGCTAGCCCTTATCGACCATGCATGTCACCATCATATATCATCACCTAGCAATGCAAGTTGTTAGTAATAAGCAATGAAGAAGGTCGATCCCTAATTAAGCACCCACAAACTTGTTGGGCTATCCCTCCACAGAGGATGATTTGTAGCCCATCGAAATCAGCAAAACAGTCCACGAGCCTACTTCTTGTGCACCGTTGATTTGGTGCTTAGTTCAACGGTTAGGATCATTTCAAAGAAAAGTATAAAGCATAAGAAAAACCTTAGCTCCTTTCCAGCCCAGCTCTGGACGTCACTTGTGACAGGGGAGAGCAGAACACGCACAACACAACTTGAGAGATGAGAGGAAGAAGAAGGGAGAAGGGGATATGCCTAGATTTGGTGGCTCTAAACCGATCTGCTTCAAGTCAGTGATTGGATGCTTAAACGTGCTTGGACTTGCGCCAAACTTGGCGAGCTTGTTCTACACTTAGTTTACTTCGATCTGGTCAGTTGGTTTGAGGATTGGTTGAGCAGAGCATCAGATTTGAGAGGGGTTTCGTCAGTTTAGGTGACTGTAGTTTCAGCACAGAGCAGTTTTGGTAGATGATTAATTTGGATGGTGCAACGGGAGCTGAAACTTTATCAGTGGTCAGGGGACTCGTAGATATACTTTCCTACCAAAATTTATGCATAGTGGATCTATGGTTTGTGAGATATGAACTGATTATCGAAGGGGTCAGAATCTGTGACTTCTCTGTTTGACTGTTGCCATACTCTTGCTAGAAGTTGCGGTTGTTGTTGTTGATGCCAATTTGCATAATGGTGAATATTTTGCTGCTGGTGTAATCCTTTAGAGGTTCTAGAGAAGATTCATTGTAACCATTTGTTGATTATAGTGGAAGCTTGGAGTGGACCGATAGGTCCTGTGGGTTTTTACTCCTTAACTTGAGGAGGTTTTCCCACGTAAATCGCTGTGTCTTTTGTGCATGTAATTGTTTATTATTATGCTGTGTCTTTTGTTGTGCATGTAGATGTTCTCCTCAATGTTCATCATAAGATGAGGGATTAATTAGTGCATTGCTATTTCCTTTATCCCAACAAAATTTAGACACCCCTACCACCGTACGTTGCTCCAGTAACCAATGATGACGATATATAATATATATATATATATAATTGAAAGATAATGAATTGAACGAAATATATATAATTAATCCAAGTGTGGAAAAGATGATAAATTGATCGGTCTCTCCAGATCTAGGAGGATGATGGGACGACGACTGTCAAATATGGAGCGCGCGCGTGCTGACTGGGACTGGCGGCTCGCCAAGCTGGAAGGAAAAGGCCGGTCGTCCATCCGTCCCCGTACCTTGCAAGAAGGAAGACCAAGAAGACCCGCGTCTGACTGAAGGTCGGGCTGGATTGTAGAGAGGGTCGTCCATGGATCAACTTTATTAGATTACTACTTATTAACTAATTGGGATCTCGATCCCATCCACCAATTATTCTATTCGTTCCCAAGTCCATGGGTACTATACGGAGATCATTCAGGTTAGACGAGACTAATTAATATAATGATGACTTATTAGCAGTGATCGATCGAGTGCTTGTTGAATAAAAGACAGTAAGCAAAACCAGCGGCCAACGGCTCCATCCGGGGGGCTGCCGCCGCCCCGGCCTACAGGATTTGGATTTTACTCGCTTCCTTCCTTGGCATTGCATCGCTTTGCTTCCACCGGCAGTGCGCCGAGCTACTACTTTTCATCAGTTGCAATTTCAACGCCCGCCACCTCCTGCATCAAAATAAACTAAAGCTAAGCCTGTCTTTCTGCTGCACTAGCAATCAATCTAGGACTCCATCTATCTAGAATGTACGTACTAATCCAGCTGATCCATCATATAGTGCTTGTGCCTAATAAGGCCGGTCTCAATGTAAAGTTTTACAAGAGTTTCACACATATTAAATGTTGTTCAAATCAGCGAATTTGTTGACATAGCAGGGTAATTATGAAAGGAGAGGAGAGAGAGTTTTATGGGATGGGAAAAGAGTTACCCAGTTATGAAACTATCTACCGAGCGCTAAATAACCGTGACGGCGACATATCTATCTATTATATATAACGAGACAACATATATATACTAGGTCGTCGTGAATTGAATGGTCCAGCAGGTTAATCCTGCGTTCTGCCCCCTGATTTGATTGCATACAGCAGCCGCACACCGGCCTATCTAGCTCTGATCAATCGCCTCCAGCTACTTTTTTTGGTCGGTATGGTGATTTTATTTGACGGCCTATACAAATACGTTCTTCCCCGGCCCATATCATATCTGATAACCTAATGTACATGCAAGAGGCTACCTAAATTTCACTTATTTATTTGCCAACAAGAAAAGAAAGATATACGATGAAATGGAGTATGTACCCTCCAATGTTGATATATGTGGCAATCAAGTTCCTAGCTATATATATGTAGTTATGTACATCGATGATCACACTAGGGATGCATGCACTCTGCATGCCCTAAGAAAAGTACTGCAGTAATTTCCAAAAATAAAGCAAATGAAACTGTATGCCTCTGTTTACAAGATTTAATTATTTGCTACGACATATGTACTGCTGACGGCTTTATACTAGCAGCTATACGTGGTGAACAGCAGGCAAGCCCATTGTTTCGCTAATACTAGCTACCTACATCTTCACCTTTCGTTTTCTTCGTTCTCCTCTTTCTTCCTTCCTTTCTAGAGTCAAAGTCATTTTCTTTGAACACAGCCCATTTTTTTATACTATATACTAGATTCTTTCCAAAAGGAAAAGAGCACGCACCGATATATCAATCGATCGGTCAGCAAAACGTGGTGCCCGGCGATCGCTTTCATCCATCCTTTCTTTCGCAAGGGCTTGGCTTATAAATACTAGAATATAGAAGCAGCCCTTATCATCTCACCATCATCCATCACAGCTCTCTCTCTCTCTCTCTCTCTCGTCACGAGCACCAGCCAAGTAAGCACCAATCGACCTCCCTGATTCTATTCAAGCGCCGGACCACAAGCTAAGCACTTCCCGTTGCGATCGAGCTGCCCCCGCCAGCCAAGGCCAATAGCTAGCACCGCCACCAAGATGAAGAAGGCCTCGTCACTCTCCGAGCTGGGCTTCGACGCCAACGGCGCGGCATCGGGCTTCTTCCGCCCGGTGGCGGACGACGGCCTCTGCACGCCGACGTCGCACCACCGGCGCCTCACCAAGGTCTCCGTCATCGGCGCCGGCAACGTGGGCATGGCCATCGCGCAGACCATCCTCACGCGCGACCTCGCCGACGAGATCGCGCTCGTCGACGCGCTCCCGGACAAGCTCCGCGGGGAGATGCTCGACCTGCAGCACGCGGCGGCGTTCCTGCCGCGCACGCGCCTCGTCTCCGACACGGACATCGCCGTCACCAGGGGCTCCGACCTCGCCATCGTCACCGCCGGCGCGCGCCAGATCCCCGGGGAGACCAGGCTCAACCTGCTGCAGCGGAACGTCGCGCTCTTCCGGAAGATCGTGCCGGCGCTGGCGGAGCACTCTCCGGACGCCATCCTGCTCATCGTCTCCAACCCGGTCGACATCCTCACGTACGTGGCGTGGAAGCTGTCGGGGTTCCCGGTCAACCGCGTCATCGGATCCGGCACCAACCTTGACTCGTCCAGGTTCAGGTTCCTCCTGGCCGAGCACCTCGACGTCAACGCGCAGGACGTGCAGGTCAGCTGACCGGCCGTTGCATCGATCACTCTTTTTTTCCCCTTTGGATTAATTGCTGCATGAATTAATACACGAGTACATGTGTGTGTGTGTGTGCAGGCTTACATGGTGGGGGAGCACGGCGACAGCTCCGTGGCCATCTGGTCGACGGTGAGCGTGGCGGGGATGCCGGTGCTCAAGTCGCTGCAGGAGAGCCACAACAGCTTCGACGAGGAGGCCCTGGAAGGCATCCGGCGTGCCGTGGTGAACAGCGCCTACGAGGTGATCAACCTCAAGGGCTACACCTCCTGGGCCATCGGCTACTCGGTGGCCAACCTCGTGTCCTCCATCCTCCGCGATCAGCGCCGCATCCATCCGGTGTCAGTTCTCGCCACCGGGTTCCATGGCATAGCGGATGACCACGAGGTGTTCCTCAGCCTCCCCGCAAGGCTTGGCCGTGGAGGCGTCCTGGGCGTCGCCGACATGGAGCTCACCGAGGAGGAGGCCAGGAGGCTCAGGCAGTCGGCCAAGACGCTTTGGGAGAACAGCCAGCTCCTGGGGCTCTAAATTATAATACGTTAATACTACTCCGTCCCATGGTGATTAGTCGTGTGATTCGCGAGCTCATGACAGTCTTCTATAGTTAATCCACCTGTCAATATGTTCCTTAATTAATACTAAGTTTTTGTGGTGTAATAGTGAGCACTTGGTTGATGTAACCGTTTGCTCTCAGTCTCTGTAACAGCGTTGAGTTTTCAATTTGTATGCTTATCTTGTAACTTGAAAATAAACTCAGTTGATATTTTGCCTGGCTCATCTAATGCTTCGTGCTTCCCCACATCTCCTATATTTTATTTTTATGTTCCTGATTTGCATAATTGCACTTAGTTCTCATGTCAAAGTTGCAGGCATTGTTGCTATCTGACTTTTCAAACATTTAATTTGGAACTGAGGAAAATTTCACCTCCCTCTTTATTTTTCAAGGGTGATTTTGCTGAATTTATATGTTTGCCGCACTTACTGCTCATGAGTCATGGAAAAACTGGATTGTATGTTTGCCGCTAAAATTAGTCTCGATTATGAGATGAGATGGGCCTGTGGGGGGTGGAAGAGGAGTATGCATGATGGGCCAGGAAGAACTGAAAACCCTGGGCTAGAACCAGGCCCAACTGGTGGCCGTGGTCTCTATTTTGTCAATAGGCGACAGGTGCCGTGGGCACATACGTCGGTGGCATAATTGGTTGCTAAATCCGGCTGATGGCGTTTGCAAGGACTAATCCGGTCCAGTCTATGCCGGTAATCTAAAAAAAATTAACGGGGTTTTTTTTTCACATTTTGACCTTTTACGCGAAAAAAATTTACGTTTGGACTCCTGCCAGATTAATTCTCACGTTTAGACCGTAGGGGTCGACGCCATGAACCATGACGCCAAGGTCATACGTCTCGGCGCCATGATTCATAGCGCCGAGATACCATATGCCCTACCTACCTGGCGCCGAGTAGCCAACTCGGCGCCAGCATATACGGCGCCAAGCTCAGCGCCAGAAATCATAGCTCCGAGCTCGGCGCTGTAGACCCTGGCGCCGAGCTATCAACCCATACAACACAACCACCTTCCCCTGTCCGAACCTTCCTCCCTTGTTTGTTACCACGTCTCAGTTTTTCTGTCTCTTCTCCATCCGTCCAACCTCATCAACATATTTGATCTTGAAAACTTTGATTTTGATTTGATCCATAGATCTTCGAGAGCAAGGTATCCTCTCTTCTCTCAATTTTTACGTATTGATTTGGTCTATATTATGTGTATTATTTAGCGTAATTGCTTAGGGTTTAGAGTTTAGTTATTAATACGTGTAATATGCAACCTTAGATGTCTAGGTATGGTAAATCTAGTAAACCAAAGGTGATGACGGGAACAACCTTCACCCGTTTGCCGCTGCCTAGTGGTACTCGTATGCTGATATGTTTCTGCAGTGATCCTTATAAGGTAGCCAAATCTGATGAAGAGAAATCATATAGCCAGAGGTATTAGATGTGCGAAAATTATAGGTTCGATCCCACACCTCGTCAGATCCGCATTGGGTTGCTGGTAAGAATATTTATCTTTTATATAATATTTTTGCTGCCATATTTAGTTCATTACGTAACTAATATAGTTAAAAATCTAACTTTTCTAACTACGGTTGATAACCATGTATCTAACTATTTTTTCTAACTAAATTTTCTACCTATGTAAATAAATTTGCTAACTAAATTATCTAACAAAATTACTTAAACTAATGAACTAAATTAACTAAACGAATTCAACTAAATAAAAAAATTATCTGGGGCGAGACGGGAGGCGAGCAGAGGGCCGACGCGGCGACGCCGAGCTGTGCCTCGGGCACGGGCAGTGAGCAGCGACGGGGGCCAAGCCGAGCAGAGCCGGCGGCGCGGGCACGGCAGCCTCGCGGTGCCACGGGCGAGATGCGGCGCGGCCACGGGCGCCAAGCCCTGGCCCCAGAGCGGCGGCGGGAGGCGGAGGCGCGGGCACAACAGGAGCCAGCGGCGCGCTCAAAGGGGGGCGACTGGAGGAGGGCAGAGGCAAGGGAGCTACGGCGGAGGGGCGGCCGGCAAGGGAGAGGAAGGGGGCGTGGGGAGAGGGAGGAGAGGAAGAGGGTGCGGGGAGAGAGACGGGCCGCGGCGTATAGGGAAAGAGTTTAGTGCCATGGTTTGTGGCGCCGAGCCCTCAGTCATGTCAGCGCCAAATCAGCGGCTAGGTCAGCTTGGGGGTGGGATCTCGGCGCCGTGGCTTATGGCGCCGAGACGTGTTACCTCGGCGCTATCGTCAGGGTCCAAATTTGAAAATATATTTTTTAGGAATCTAAATGTGAAATCTTTTCAAAAAGGGAGGGAGGGTGGGTGTTGGGGGGGGGGGGGGGGGTTGGGTTGTAGCGAGATGAGACGGAGACTGGAAACTGCGATCAAATTGAAGGATACATGTGAGCCGCAGAAGCAACAAACCAACAAGCAAGCGTGGCACATCACATGGCTGCTGCCACTGGCATCCGCAAGCACCCGAGGCGCCTTGGGATTCCCCCATTTCCGCCTGTCCATCTGCTGCTTTTTCACAGGCAGACACTAGTGGGTTGGATGGACTTTGGAGCAGGGTAGGTCGCTCAGTCAAGCTGCGCCTGTGTGCGCGTCTCACGGTCGGATCTTGCTGTATTCTTCTTCTTCACCGCGCCGCCTCCTGCGGTTTCTCATCACGGCGAATTGGCGGCCAGCTCTCTCACTCCTCTCAGGCTCCCAGCTCCGTATTGGGCGATGCCCTATCAGGCGGAGGATCCATCCATGGAATAGGCGACGGCGGCGAGTGCAATATGTGTGGCGGCGGCGGCCTGTGCAGTCTGGTAGAGGTAGCGGTTAAGATCCTCGCGCCCATCGCTCCTCTCAGGCCGAGCGGGCATGCTCCACCCACTCGCGGCCACTGGCAGGCAGATCGGCGGCGCGATGCGGCTGCGGGCCGGCTCGCGCGCAGGCCAGCGCGACGCGGCTTCATACCGTGGTGCTCGTGGGACGACTCGCCCATGGGCTGGCACGCGGCCAAGGTTGCGGCTCGCAGGTTGGACGCTCGCGGGCCGGGGCTGTACACACGGCCAAGAACGGCATGATGCTGCCGAGCGGGCTGGCTGACCGAGGGGCTGGTGATGCGCTCAAGGCTCTATGCGGCCTGGCGCTGCTGAGCGGTGATGGGTTGGAATCAGAGTTTTTCTGACTCACAGCCTAGTTATCTTTCTATTTTCAATTAATTCCGATTACTGCAATATTATATAATTTAGCCTCTATGCTCTGTGCTTTTGTTATATCGTATTGCTAATTCATCAGTGGTATGAGTCCATGTATTTATAATACACTGTGCCCACTGATGTTCTTAATTATTGTACATATGTGTTTGTACTAAGTTTGGTCATTATCATATCATTCAATTATTATATTACCTTGCATTTTGGTTCAAGCCCATTGCAAATGCTTTGTTCAATGTAATGCTATTCTCTTATTTGGAATACTTTGTTCCATATTCTTCGATGTTGGTCATACACGAGGAGTATTTTTATACTCCCGCGGAATCTACATTATGTTTCCACATAGTGATTATTCCTAAGTGAGATTCCAACTTAGATTATGGACAAAGGTCTACACCATTTCTGGTGATTACCAAGAGTTCAATTTTTCAGATTGGTCATACACAAGGTGATATTCATATATCACTGTGGGATTTTATCCTCAACGTGCGTATCCAATTTGATTCAATTTCATATTGGTCATACACAAGGTAGTATTTCTATACTACTGCGGGATCTACACTATGCTATACATAGTGACTATCCTCAACGTGCGTATCCAATCTTGAATTTTGAATTATAAGGTCTACTCTATTCTGATGGCTGCATTCATAATTATTCCAATTATGTTAAGAATTTATTGTTGAAATTCAAGTTTATTGAATTCGCATTGAAAATTTATTGATGGAATTCAAGTGTATTGAATTCGCATGCAAGACACATTGTCTATTGCCAAATTGTTCATATTTGGCATCCATTTTTGTGGGTGAAATTATCGCCAAAGAGTTCGAGATTCTCGCTCTTGATGGGCACAATTTTCTGTAAAGGGCTATGAACATGAAAGTGAATCTATTGACCCATAGATTTTTCCAGTGTTTGGCAGCACCTGTTGCGGGAGCTCGGCCTATATCGGATACAGTCAAAGTTTGGGACCTTATACGTGTTAAGGAACCATCTCCACCCAGACTTCAAGTCTGAGTATATGTTGGAGGAAGATCCACAAAAGTTGTCGGATTTTCTAGGGCACTGTTATGAATAACAAAAGATAATTGTCTTTTCTGAGGATTCCTATGAGTGGAACCAGTAGCGCATCTAGGATTTCAAATCCGTTGATGCGTACAATCATGTTGTTCATAAAATTTGCCAGAAACTCAGATTCTGTGAGAAAGAGCTCTCCGATGCAGATAAAATTGAGAAGACATTATTTACAATGCTTCAATCAGATAGACTCATCACTCAACAGTACCGTGTGAAGGGTTTCACAGTCTATGATACATGAATTTGGACATTACATCTGGCAGAGATCATGAGTTTATTGTGTGGAGCTCTTAGCAGCGCCTATCAGGTACTGCTCCTCTGTCTGAAGTGCATGTCATTAAAAAGACTGAGAGGGATGGTTCTAGCAACCACCATAGAAACTCGTCTGGTTGTAAGTGGAAGAGAAACCACAAGCCTTGGAAACACTTCAACAAGGGAAAAGACATTTCTAAGCCCAAATACGACAACCACGAAACTTGTTTCAAGTGTGGATTGTTGTAATCATGTGGCTAAGAAATATAATATCCCTAAATATTTTGTGGAACTGTATACGATGTCTATAGGATATGGACATAATGCTGAAGGAAGAAAGTATGGAGTATACTTCATCTCCAAAATGCATGAGGTTGGTATTTCGGACTCTGTTCCTGTTGGAGCGAGACCAAGTGACACCAAGATTCTGCAACGGGGGGAGAATCCTTCGAGCAATGACAATATGGCCATGGATTGCGAGTCCAACGGTGTATCTGGAGACCTTAACTATACTCCTTATATTGTCATTTGCAAGGATATAATAGAAGACATGATGTTGTGCTTATTAAGTTTGTACTTGAACACTATATTTAGTATCAATGGTATGTGTTCTATGCATTTGCATGAATTTTATGTTAAATTCTGCAATATCATAGATTCGTACATAATCCGATGGATGAGGAGATGTGCCTAGTGGATATTGTACTTAGGGAAATAAAATATTTCCAGGCTCTTCAAAGACAGAAGTAAGTATTTTAAAAGATCGCTAACTGCGATACTATGATAGTTGGTTTTGGATGAGCCACTATCATACTCCCTATTGGTATGTAGTAACAATCGAGGAAGCATTAGTGCATACCGATGAGATTTGTACCCTCATAAGTTACAAGGATATCCGTTGAAATGGCATTCATGTTGATACACATGAGTTAAATAGGAAGTAGTTTTCTATTTTAACAAAGGCAACGGATTTGCCAATGAAACACTTGAAGAGTGTTTTCTCTCCCATCTGGATTGTACTACACATATATTCAACCTATAATAAATGTTGCGTACTGAATAATTCTCTCTTGATGGAATCAAGACTTGGCATGAAGGCCTTGTCATTCTACCCAGAATGACAAGAATTATTATCAATTCTGTTGGTCACAAAATAAATTGCTCAAATCTTCGGATTTGATGTGCATCATGTGCACAAGAGGGAATTAATTTAAGGGGCCTCTTACCTTAAATTTTGAATATGAGCATACAAATTTCTTGATAACATTCAATAATTTTTATGTTGCTCTATTCGACCGTCATGTGGATCAACTAGGTACTTGGAAGAGCATGTTAATGCATAATATAGTTTCATTCTGTATCCCTTGGAGTGATACAATTTTTGCCAAACTTGTTGCTCAAATTATTCATTTGGAGCAAATGATCCTGGACGCGGGATCACATCCATGCACATGGAATTGTTTGGCCTCCAGGGAACTATATTATTAAGTACCTTACATCCATGATGGTCTATGATAATTTAGTTGAATCTCTGGTCAAAAGAGTGCAACTATTTTATGTGATCAAGGTAGAATTGAGAATTTTCTAACATCTGTTGGTGCATGTGGAATGTGGATGTACACATCACATTCATTTCAAATTCATTAAACTACAATAATACGGCTCCCTCCGTATTATTTGATGGATACATGGATATTTGATGATCAAATATTTCCCATTTACAAGGTCAGATATGTCTTGCACATACTGATATCACACCTCAGCACACACTTATGGGCATGGAAATTCTGGAGGTTGAAGTATCCGTCATTCGTTGCATACCTCAGATTATCCAAAGGGGATTTTATTCATAGCCCGTATGTTGATTATTTATGAGGAGGATTTCAGGCATTAGGGGGAGATGTATACCACACAAAATGCCATGAATTAGGAGTGGATGTCATATGTTGATATTCTCCCTCATTTTATCCATGTATAAGAAGAATCTGAACTACTGGTTCGAAATTTTATATATTTCAATATTTTGCAAATAATCTGCCAAATGCATTTACTCATGGTGTCATCTGTTTATCATTGTATTGTGCCAGAAAGAGTGGAGGTACCATTTGAAAACCACTCAACTCCCAATAAGAGGGGGAGAAGTATGGTCACAAGCGAGATAGTTTGTTACAAGGTTTCATGATAAATAGAGTGAATGCTAATCAATATCAAGTCGGTTGACACCTCGTGGATATTTACTATCCAAGGCCTATGGATGTGCGTCATCCTAAAGATCAGCATATGTGTGCACATATTCAGCCGCTGAGTCATTGGAACGCCCTAACTATGTCATTATGGGAAGTGACATTGAGTTCAAGGGTTAAAATTTTCACAAGGAATATTGGTTATGTTGAACCAATTATGCAAAATCTACAATGTAGACATTTCTCCGTCTGAGATTGCCTTACACCTACTGAATCCAGACCAAAAGTCCTAGGCAAGAGTGTTTTTGACACTCACTTTGGGTCAAATAAAAGGTGGCAATTGAGGAGAATCACTCTCGCTAAATGATGATTGAGTAATATGTTACTCTTTCATAATGCTTTCTTTGGAGAAGCGTGGTGGTGAGATAGCAAGAGCTTGTAGCATAGGGGTCGCAGAGAGACCTAGCTGGCATACTCTTGGTATGTGTGAAAATTATGTTCCTACATTCGATCAATGGCAGATCTTTGAAATTTGATAGATTCAAATACATAAGTCAATGGACTTCGTGTTAGGAATCAACATCGCAACATATATTGTGTACAACTCAAGTCAATATATGACTTGAAAACGTCAGTGTTTGTGGTACACTGATTGGGTGATTTCTTTCCTTGGAAAGTTTACTCCCAGCAACGATGGTTGCATAGGTGTGTTCGTATTGAAATTCTAAATGGATTTTGGATTTTGTATCAATCCCGACCACATAGATGATCATGCAATCATCTTATGACGGATTATTATATGAAGATTTGGGTAAAACCAAATCACGGTTCAGTTTATAACTTAAGTATGCACATCAGTCTACCAATATATGATGATATTCGAAGATCATATGCATCAGCTCTTATGGTCGTTTAATCCCTAAAGATGGATTATTATCATTGACCCTGGGATTGGACCTAGTACCAACAAAGTGCTAATGTATCATGCAAGTTGCATCAGGCCTGATATTGCATTTGCTGATATTTGCTAGCTCAAATAGCGCTACTCCAGTAAGACCATTTTGGCGGGAGTCAGAAAATATCAATGGATATCTATATGGTACTAAAGACTCTCAACTTATCATCGGATGAGTTGAACAGGACCATAGAGGGATATGAAGATACTGCTCAACTAATCCCCGTTAATGAGTATCAGAGACTGATATCTTTGTGGTAAAATTCTCATAGAGAGTTGCATACACTCTAATAATTATTCTCGCACGCCGGAATCTAATATGTGTATGTAAGATTTAATTAAGTGATCATTGTGATTTGATCACATCACCGACCTTATTTATGGAAATAAGGTTACTTGTATTTCTTGGAAGCAAATAGATTATGTGAAAGCATATTGCACTATTGCTCATAAAATGGTTTGTCCTCATGTATTACTATAGATTCGAGGAACAAACATCTTGCAAATTGAATATGCGATTACTTCGCTAATTTATTCACAGAGTTTCTACCATATTTCACACTTGCAAAGTGTTTATAGAATTGGTACGTGATGACTTTGAGGTTTGCAAGGTTCAGGGGGAGCCTCCTAAGTTTTAGGGGGAGTCTCCACATGATTATAACCTGTTTGGCATCATATTGCACTCTTTTCTTTTTATGAGTTTTTTCTTTGGGGTTTCTCATATAAAAGTTTTTAATGAGGCAATATCAATACAAGAATATATGTCATATCTTCTATTTTTTCCCCACGGGGGTTTTTATAGGAAGATATCCAGGACATATCAAAGAGGTGCATTGCTCTTAAAATTCTGAAGGAATTTTATTTGAGTGATGGTCGTATATGCCATATCATTTTCTCCTTATTTTTCCCACTTGGTTTTGAAGAAGTTTTAATGGCATATCCATATATGTTCCTCATATTTTTCCCACGGGGTTTTTGGAGGAATATATGAAATATTTTTGATCTTAAGCAAGGATTCGATCAAGAGGGAGTGTTGAGAATAAACTGGTGCGATCTCATCCATCGGGTGTCTATTCACTGGTGTCCCTTCGTGGCACCTATTCACTGGTGTCCCTTCATGGCACCTATTCACTGGTGTCACTTCGTGGCACCCCTTCCCCATGTATATATATGTATAGACTCTTGAGATCAATAACAAGGATTCATTCCTCTACCATTTTGTATCTCTCATTTATATTTGAGCACTACTACTCTAAACATTAGCAACAAGGCGTCGGCATCCATCCAATCCAGCACAATTGGAGGAGGATACGATGTTGTTGGATATCTAGACTCATGTAGACTAGCTACTGCCGATTCAACTACCTGCCGACCGAGAGGCACCTCATCACCATGAGATTAATTCATAATTATACATTATTCATCCCCGGCCGCGGCCGAGAGAGAAGATATCATGACAATTTGCTGTTTGGTTACCGTTACTGTCACGGCCTACCCTTAACTTGCTTGGGCAGGACTAATCTCGACCTCTACCTATTTATTTTTGAAGAGCGGACCGTTTCCTTAATCCATCGTTGAATTTGATTCATTATGCTTCTCATTGGATGCGGAATTGGAACGATCCAACGTAGCTCACGTTAGGATTGAAGTCTTCTCGAACACGGAATCAAGATCATCTCCCTCTTGTAGATAACAAACGTGCTAGATAGATGCTTAGAAACAAGAGAAGAGGAAAAGCACGGACAGACATAGATTACCTTGAATGCGAAGTACCAGCAGTAGTAACGCACAGTCTCGTTTGCTAGTACTCCATATACTCCATCTATCGTTATGTTAGGTGCATGCTAGGCACCCTTGCTTCAAGCTAAGGTTAGCACCAACTGCCGCGGCAGTGCCTTGTCAGCATCGTCCAATGCAATTAATAAAAATCAGCCATAGTAGTACGAGACCATTATTGTGGCCGTGCAAATTTGAAGTGTCGATGAGCATCTCATGTGGCCGGCCGGCGGAGCAGTGAAAGCACGGGACGGGCAGTGCCCTCCTGACGTGGCACCCTCTTCCGGACGGACACTTGGAAAGAGGCGCAGCCGCCAGTTCTCCATGGTATGGGTATGGTGGACACTCACTGCCTAGTAAGTGTAGGAGCAGGACGAGGTAGCTTATTAGCAGGCAGTTAGTTGCTCGTGATGTCTTGCTAGCTGGTTGCTCCTTCCTTCCATCCTTCCATCCATCCATAATTCTACACATCGAGACGGAAAGAAGAAAGGATGGGTCGTCGTCGCTTCCCCTGCATTATTGTCCGGCCTGAAGGAGGCTGCAGGAGAGGACGTACTACTGGACCTGCATGCTGGCTCGGCAACAAGGAAACTTGGCTGCATCCATCTCTTGCTTGCCTTGCCAGCATGCTTCGTAGTGTAAATGGTACCGAATAATATTATTCGTGCGTATTCGAGTTCGAATTCATTTAGAGGGGTTAATATCCGTCCGTATCCGAATCCGGATATCCAGTATCCGTCACCGTATCCAAATCCGAAAATGAAATGTAGATTTTTATAATATCGATATGTATTTATATCTTATCCGATATATTTTGACACTATCCGTACCCGATCCGAATTCGAGAAGAAAAATAATTATCTATATTCGTATCCGTATGTATCCGACCGTACCCGATCCGTTTTAATACTGCTACACCATCCACCCATCACATTATATTGCTCTCTTGCTGTTGATTTGGTTGCTGCAAATAATTAGCTCCTCGATTGATTAAGGGACAATATAATGACACATGCTTTCATTTGTTTCCTTCTCGTACGTGCTGGTTTGTGTTGCTGGCCTTTTTGCCTGTGACTCCATGCTACCTCAAATAATCCATTATTATAGTACGTAATTACCAAGCTCCACATATGTAGCTCTGTGCATTATTCTATGACGATTTTGTGATTGTAGCTAGCGTCATCGTTGACTACATGCTTAAGAATCTGTTTGAATCTTGGTACTAATTTTTAGTCAGCTAAAATTTAGCTCTTGATAATCCAAATAGGATGGCTAAGAGCATCTCCAGCAATTTCCCTCAAATGGACCCTCTTGAGTAAGGCTTCCCTCTATTTTTTAAGGGCTAGTTTTTTAACCTCAACTCCAGCAGTGGCCTCTAAATCTTAAACTTTTCTTTTAATTAAAGGGTGGGACCTATTTGTCAGTGGATAGGGGGCTCTCTAGAGATCCTCCAGGAATAGAGGGTGGAGAAAGAGATTTGAAGGCCCCCAAAATAGGGGCTCCAGTAGAGGATCTGCTGGAGTGTGATTTTTTTATTCCACCCTCCAAATTTAAGATGTGGATTTATTTAGAGGGTCCGCTGGAGTTACTCTAACATGTACTAAAAACTAGCAAACCCTTAACTAAAGTTTAGTCCTATTAGCTAGCTCTCCAAACCTAGCTGATGAGTCCTAATTTCCGGCAGCATATAGCAAGATACCATCTACAAAAATTATCATCTCGCGGCGCGTCTTGGCACAAAAGTATAAGCGACTTTTCTCATTACAACATCTAAAGTTTAACCCAAGCATTCCGATAGGACGGAGCTTAACCTATCCAAACATACTTTAAGTAAGGCACAGGAGTTTAACCTACCAAATTAAGGTGCCATTATTTGCAGGACGAAGAAAGTTATGTGCTGCTTGGCACGACACGTAGATAGCTAGTACTGTAGTACATCGGATGAGAGATGATGATATCTCGAGAAGGAGAAGGTGCTAGAGCGAGGCCGACATATAAGCGTGCGTGCATCGTGTGGTGTCAAAGATGCAGGGAGAGCGATCGAGGTGTCATCGGTGGTGGGATCTCACACTCCACCGTGTGTGTCCACGAGCTAGAGATGCATGTGGATGCGGCGGCGTTCTGTGATGCGATCGGCCCACCGCCCCCGCCGGATCTCTATCATGCCTGTCTGCTCACCAAATTCCGCCACTTGGCATGCATAACCTACCAAGCAAGCAACAATATGTATCGTCAGACCGCCGCACTGCCCCTGGTCCTTCCGCCTCCCTCCCTCCACCTCGCCGCCGCCGGCAGGCCTCCGCACGGACGCCTGCCGGGGCTCAAAGACAGCGGCGGTGGGACTTCTTCCTCAGGAGTTTTTTCTTTCCTTCTACTATCCCTCTGGCTTCCCTCTCGACGGCGCGGCTATCCCTCTGGCTTCCCTCTCGACGGCGCGTATGGTGGGTGGCTCCGGCTCCGGCGGCCGGCGCTACGGCTCGGTGGTGGTCAAATCCACCTTGTGCCACACTGGATCTGCCCCCTTCCCACTCACGCCGGCAAGGTCCGGGGCAGCGCTGTTGTCTCGCCGTTGCTGGTGGCCGGCATGCCGTCTCGGCCCTGTGAAAGGACCGTGTTGTCGCTTAGAGAGGAGGTGAATAGGCGAACCTACAAATTTTCACTCCAAAATAGAGGATAAAATTTACTGCCTGCTAAATCCGGAACTTCCGGGTATGCAAATCCGGAACTTCCGAATTTGAGCAGGGCAGTAGATAAACTCGGTACTTCCGGGTTTTGCAAACCAAAATTTCTAGGTTTACACAGAGCGGAGTGAACACAATAAATCTAGTGCGAGTAAACGGATACAAGTTCAAACCTCAGATGTAGAGTAGGCTCAATGGAGTTTCTGGAGCAGGTCCACACAGTCCTTACACTTACAAAAGCAACAGTCTCTCCAAGAACACAAGTGTCCAATGGAGAGCTTCTCAAATCCACAAGATAATATCAAACACAATTGACACGAGGATTTTTACCGAAGTTTGAATTCACTGCATGTGCTATACAAGCTCAGTGAATCCTAATCTCCGTTAAGGAGCTCCGCGAAGCCTCCCCATCAAGGCGCTACACAAGCACACCTTGGCCTTCCACTATCTTGATTTTCTTCTCTTGCGGAGGTGGAAACCGACCCTTATAAACTTCCCGTGGCAGCCCACCCACTTGGGTGCTCACCGGGCAACACCTAGCCGTCTAGGAGCCAAAGCTCCAAGAGTAACAAATGCGAAACACATGATTTTGGCCAAACTTAAGTGCTTAAGGTTTGTTGTGCTCTTTAGTGCTCTGAAACGTTCACTCTCTCAAACCCAACTCAAGGATATTACAAGAATTATACAATCTTACAAAGAGAGGTCGGAGAGAGCTCAACAAGGCTACCAAGCTTTCATAGAACGACCAGCAAGCAGCTAAACACTGCCTGGAACAACAGCCCACCAAGGAAGGGGCTCAAGGGTATAAATAGCTGGGTTCAAAGAAACTAGCCTTTAGTAACCGTCAAAACCCGAAACTTCCGGATTTACCAACTTGGACCCGGAACTTCCGGGTTGCCCCTGTTAATTCTACCTAATGTGCACTTGAGGTTTTTGTATCTCTCTCAACTTACTTGGTCCAAATGACAGCCGAGAAGAATTGGACAAGGTTCAGCATGATTACAGTCTTCGACCCTCCAGATTGGTGTGGAGCGGCGACGACGGCTTTGTGCGGGGGACGTGAAGACCCCCTTCCTTCATTGAGAAGCTCCTTAGTGGAGACGACATGGAGGTGACCGGGGACTTGGCGAGAGCCTTAGTGGTTAAGCCTTGTTGGCGAGTCAAGAAGAGTCCCAGAAGAGATTCGGTGACCGGAAAGCAATACTCTTAGCGAGTGCTTCGGCAACATGAACTAAGGGTGGCTTGTGTCTACCGATATCACGGGATAAATCTTCGTGTGGAGAGTTTGCTTCCCCTCATCCCCTTCGTTTAAGCTTCTGCATTTCTTATTGCAATCTTGTGTGCCTTTACATTCTTAGTGTAATATCTTGCTAGGATTGGCTATAGGTTGCAAAACTCTTTGGGATGAGTTTTCCTCACTAGTTGAACCCTAGTTTGAGCTAGTTTGAGCTAACTAGTTTTATATTTTGTACTAACTAGTTTGAGCTATAAGTTAAGGTTTTAAAATTGCCTAATTAACCCCCTCAGCCTCTTAGGCTACGAGCACCGATTCCTTCCACCTCCCTCGGGTGTGTGTTAGGGCACACCGTCCAGTCATGGCTCCGTGCGCGCACACACCGCCAACCGGCCTAACGGTGCTGCGTCGGTGGCAGTGGCTCGCGCGGTGGAGCCTGGTCTGAGAAGGGGCGGTGGAGCTCGGTCTGAGGAGGTGGTGGCCGACGCAGCTGGGCGGCGGCCCCGTGCAGCCGGCGCGTCGATGCCTCTTTTCGCGGGCCCGCATAGGGCTAAATCGGTCATTGATCTGCGCTCCCCATCCGATCCCGCTGCTCCTCGTGGCTCTGTCTTCCTCGTTCAAACTTGGTGGCAACCATAGCCATGGCTGTACACTGCAGCGGTTCTGGATGAAATCTCTGTCTAGCTCGTGCTTAGGCCGGCGACGGTGGCGTCCTCGGACGTCATACCTCTCGCTGGAGGCGTCGTTGAAAAACCTCCAAACTCCAAACTACCTTGACCATGGATTCTTTTTCTCCAGGTGAAAATCAAGATTTGGCTTGCCAGATCGAGTAATGTTGGCATCTTGATGTTAAGTCCTGGTTGGAGGCATTGTCTCGGAGATGGGCATCTCGAATTTGTGCATGGTGCGGTGTTGTGGTTCCTACTACAATTTGGAGCTTGTGCTTAGCGTGGTTGTGTTATTCGCGGTTAAGCCGCATTTTCGTCCTTCTGCTAGAACATGGTGTTGTTATTCGTGGTTATGCTACAATCTGCCCTTGGGCTGGGGTGTGTTGTATGAGACCTAGTTTAGCTAGGTAAGTTATCATATTTTAGTCCGGTTTTCCTAAAATTAACCGAGCATTGTGGGGTTTTGTCTCATTTCCTAAAAAATAAGATCTTTGATCTATGGTTTGCCACACCATTTAAATACAATTTAGGTGGGGATGCTCTCCCCCGTGACGATTAAGAAAAAGCAATATGTATCATCGTATCGGTCGAGTGAACCGAAGAAATTCAATGTATTATTGCGTCGGATGATTTATCTAGTAGGAAAAAACAATAGTCCTTGTCAATACAATATGTGTGTGTGAGCCAACAAAAAAAGAGCGAAGATGATGACAAATAATAACCACTATAAAAACAAAAAAGATGTATAGAGATGGGGAGTTATTGTTATTCCATCATCCATAAAAGAGGAGGATTTGTTGGATTGATCTCTACCCTAAGGCCCAAAGGCCTTAGCCTTGATCCGCGCCCTGATCGGGGGCGCCCAACCCAACTCCGTGTTGGTGGGCCCCCGTCGCCAGCGCCACAATAAATAGAAGGTGGGGGCCAGGGGGCACGCACGTCGAGAATCACCGTGCCCCGACTCCCCACCTACATCTAAACCCTAACCCGATCCCGAGGGGTGGTGCTGCGGCGGCGGGAAGTCCACCGGGGCCTGCACTGCACCGGCCATCGCCGCCTAGAGCGGATCTGCCCCGACCCGCCATTGCGCGACGCTGCCCAAGCGCAGACGCCACCAACGAACGTGATGGCGTCGTCGTCCTCAGAGCAAGGTATACTACCCTATCTTCCCTACTCGTTTGATCTGGCACATGCGCACGCACACGTGCACCATTGTTTGATCCTAGAATAGACACAGAGAGGAAACCCGAGTCGATTCCCCACCTAGCGACCCGTTTAAGATCCTAACAATGGTACCAGAGCCTATCTAGGTTGAAGTTTTTGACTCGGTAGAAGAAGAAAAAGGGTAGAGGAATCGAGCAAATAGAACAAGAAGATGCAAATCGAAGAAAGAAATCGAGAAAAGCTCGAAACCCTAACCCTAGATCTAACCCACCTGACATACCTGGCACTTCTTCCTCGTCTGCTCCTTCTTGCTTTTCTTCTCTTCTCCTTCTCTGCCCTCCGTTGTTTCCCTCTTTTCCCGTACCCCAGAGATCCCCTCGACGGAGCCGCGCGCGAGACGCACGCGACTCCGGCGAGGAGGCCCATAGGGCACAGTATTGCTTCGTGTGGACGCACACCGAGCCAAGAAAACAAGAAAATGGGTACTGGAAAGTGGATCCGGCCATGGCACGGCCGCCGGCGTCGAGGACGAACGCGGCGGCGCAGCCTCTGGCCGTTACAGGGAGGGAGAGGGCGAGGGAACTAGAGAGAGAGAGAGGGAGAGGGAGAGGAGGCGAGCTAGATCCGGCCTGCCAGCAGATGGCCGGCGGCCATGCTGTCCGCCGCGTCGGAGTTCAAGCCGGCGACGGCGGCGACGGCTAGAGGCGAGGAGGAAGAGGAGAGGCGAGAGCAGGCGAGCGGGCGAGAGAGCGAACTGAAATGAGGGTTCCGCAGGCGTCGCCCGGCCGCGAGGCTTAAATACCGCCAGAAACGCGCGCTCAGCCGTCCGATCTGGATGGACGGCTGAGATCGACGCGGGGGGCGGCGGCCGGCGCGCGCGCGGCATGGGCCCGTTTCGCGGCCCAGGCCCAGGTTGCGGCCTGTTAGCCGCGGGCCGCACGGTAGCAGGCCGGTTTCACGAGTGGGCCGGGCTGCGGAGGCGGTTTTTGGGCTGCATAGTAACGGGCTGCACTGTAACGGGCTGCACAGTGTTGGGCTGCACAGTGATAGATTTTCGGCCCGTTTTCGCAGATAAACAGTAACATTTAATATTTTTCATTCTGTTTTGAAGCAAATTTGAATATTTTTGCATAGAATTTGATCTCTTTTCATTTTGAACCAAAGGGATAAATGTTTAGAGAATAGAAATACAGATTTTCACAGATCTTGCTTCAAAATAGAATTATTTTTATTCATGTTTCCGCTGCACAGATAATTGTTTTGACTTGAATTTAAATTTGAACCAAAGGGATAATTTAAATTTTGAGTCACAGATAATTTCAGATTAAATTATAATATTGTTATTTTCTGACCAAAGTTGATGATAACAATATTATGATTCCACAGATAATTTCAGATTAAATTGTAATGTTGTTATTTTCTGACCAAAGTTGACGATAACAATATTATGATGCCACAGATTAATTTTTCAGATTAAATTGTAATGTTGTTATTTTCTGACCAAAGTTGATAATAACAACATTATAATTTCCATGCATTCGTAATTATTGTTATATTGTTCTCATTTGAGCTAACCTGTTTCAGCTGGTTTTCCTATGATGGTTTCCATCAAGGATATTCCGATTCGGAAAGGCGACAACTATAATGAATGGTATAAGAAGGTGGATCTCTTCTTTACCATGGCTGAGCTAGATTGGGTCCTTTCTGCACCGGTTCTAGTAGAGCCTGAGAGACCGGTCAGAGGTGAAGAGGTTACAGATGCTTCTTGGAAGCAAACAGAGCTCGCCTACAAGGCGAGCAAACAGAGGTATGACGCTGATCATGTCAAGTGGCTACCTGCCAACAAGAAATGTTTGGCAGTGGTCAAGAACACCATAGAGCCCGCCATTCTGGGGGCAATCATAGATTTTTCTACTGTCGTTGAGTACCTCGACAAGATAAGGAGTCAGTACACTGGCTCCTCAAAGACTTATGCTACCCAGTTGATCAAACAACTGGTTACAGAGAGGTACTTGGGAGCTGGGATAAGAGAGCACATCCATCGTTTGGTGAACATCAACAACAAGCTTAAACCAATGGATATGGAGTTCAAACTAGAACACATAGTTCATTTGGTTTTTGCTTCGTTGCCAAAAGAGTTTGACAACTTTGTTGTCAATTACAACATGAACCCTGAAAAATGGGATATTGAAAAGACCATAGCGATGTGTGTTCAAGAAGAAGAGAGAATTAAGACTGCACATGGTGGATCCATAAACTATGTGAATAAGAAAAGAAACATCAAAGATATTCCCTCTTCATCCAAGGGAAAGGGACCCCAGTTGGCTCAGCCGCAGCACAGGCCCAAGTTTGGGCAACCTTTAGTGGAGAAGGATCAGTGGCTTCACTGTAAACAGAAGGGACACTACAAGTCAAATTGTCCCGACTACCTAAAGACGATCATGGAGAAACGAGGTGAGAATATTATCTCATTTCTAGATGAATCCTTGTATAAAGATTATTCGAAATCTACTTGGTGGATTGATTCAGGAGCAACAATTCATGTTGTAAACTCTTTACAGGGATTCCGTTCAACGAGAACTACGGGAAGAGGAGAAAACAGAATTAAAGTCGCAAATGGAGTCGAGGCAGATGTTGAGGCGGTTGGAGACCTCCTCTTAGAGCTCGACACAGGGTTTAATTTATTACTTAAAGATGTATTTTATGTTCCCGTAATTCAGAGAAACTTGGTAAGTGTGTCTCGTCTTGATGACGATGGATTTGCATGTCGTTTTGGAAACGGCATGTGTGTAATAGAATTTGATGATACAGTTACTTCGATCTTTTAGAAGAAATGATATTTATTTATTATCGCTACGTGAAAGTGTGAATTCCGTATGTGATGTGAATGCTACTGTGTCTGCAACCACAGATAATAACAGAAAACGAAAGAGAACTAAAGACACGTCATCGAAATTATGGCACTGTCGTTTAGGCCATATTTCGAGGGGGAGAATAGAAAGGCTGGTTAAGAATGAAATTCTACCTCCTCTTGAGTTCTCAGACTCAGACAAATGCATTGATTGCATTAAAGGAAAATATGTAAAGATAACAAAGAAAAATGCTGAGCATAGCGTAGGTATTTTAGAATTAATTCACACAGATATCTGCGGTCCGTTCTCAGTCAAAAGCATAGACGGTTATGACTCTTTCATAACGTTCACAGATGATTATTCCCGTTATGGATATATTTATTCAATAAAAGAGAAATCAGAGTCATTAGATAAATTTAAAGAATTCAAGGCTAAAGTTGAAAATCAGCACAATTTAAAGATAAAATTGTCCGTTCTGACCGTGGAGGGGAATACTACGGTCGGCATACCCCATACGGACAGGTTCCAGGACCTTTTGCGAGGTTCCTAACAGAACAAGGAATAGTTGCCCAGTACTCTATGCCGGGCGATCCTCAGCAGAACGGAGTAGCTGAAAGACGGAATCGTACCCTGATGGATATGGTACGAAGCATGATCGGCTATTCTACGCTACCAGTGAATTTATGGATGGAGGCGTTGAAAATCGCTGCCTATATTCTCAACAGAGTACCCAGTAAAGCGGTGTCTAAAACACCGTATGAACTGTGGACAGGAAAGATACCTTCGCTGAATCACCTACGGGTGTGGGGGAGTCCTGCTGAGGCAAAGATATTCAACCCGAACATTGGGAAATTGGATCCCAAGACAGTGAGTTGCCATTTTATTGGTTATCCAGACAGATCAAAAGGATATCGTTTCTACTGTCCAGACAGATTTACAAAGTTCGTACAAATGAGACATGCTACCTTCCTAGAAGAAGAGATGATTCGGGGAAACACAGCAGTTCGAAAGATTGTTCTTGAGGAGAAGCGGGTGTGCGCACCCACTCCAATGATTCAGGAATCGTTTTTCTCACTGCCTGCTGAGACTGCACCGATGGTACGAGTTACTGCGATGCCAGTTCCCGAATTGATCCCTTCTGTGGCGACGCAGAATGAAAATGTGGAACCTGTCCTTCAGGATCCTATAGATAATTACATTGCCGCAGATCAGGGGGAGCCATCACAGGCTCCAGCAGAGAATATTCTAATAGAAGAGGCTCCTAGGAGATCTCAAAGACAAAGAAGATCAGCTATTCCTGCTGATTATGAAGTGTATAACACAGAAAAGGTTTTGAGTGGAAGATGATCACATCTCATTCGAAGAAGCCATGAGAAGCAGACATTCATCTAAATGGTTTAAAGCCATGGAAGATGAAATGAAATTGATGAGGACCAACCGCGTTTGGGACCTAGAAGAAATTCCTGAAGGAGCTAAAATAGTAGGCTGTAAATGGGTCTACAAGACAAAATGTGACTCCAAAGGGAATATAGAAAGATACAAGGCTCGTCTTGTGGCAAAAGGATTTACACATAAGGAAGGAATAGATTATAATGAGACCTTTTCTCCGGTCTCATGTAAAGACTCTTTCAGAATAATTATGGCCTTGGTTGCACATTTCGATCTGGACTTGCACCAAATGGATGTAAAGACGTCATTCCTAAATGGGGATCTCGAAGAAAAAGTTTACATGGCACAACCTAAAGGTTTTGTCGTAAAAGGAAAAGAAAATATGGGATGTCATTTAAAAAAATCCATTTATGGATTAAAGCAAGCTTCAAGACAGTGGTACTTCAAGTTTAACGAGACTATAAAGAAGTTTGGGTTTACAGAGAATGTTGAGGATAATTGGATTTATGCAAAGTTCAAGAAAGGGAAATACATTTTCCTGGTGCTGTATGTGGATGACATTCTACTAGCCAGTAGCGATGTCAGTGTACTATTAGAAACAAAAGAGTTCTTGTCATCGAATTTTGACATGAAAGACCTTGGTGAAGCCCCAAGCACAGACGCCACCAACGAACGTGATGGCGTCGTCATCCTCAAAGCAAGGTATACTACCCTATCTTCCCTACTCGTTTGATCTGGCATACGCGCACGCACACGTGCACCATTGTTTGATCCTAGAACTAGACACAGAGAGGAAACCCAAGTCGATTCCCCACCTAGCGACCGTTTAAGATCCTAACAGGATTTGAACTACTTGGATACGTAGTCATGAAAAATAAAGGAAAATTCCATTCCACAGAAGTTGAGCGACAGTAGTAAAGGAAAATTGAGGTGATTCGAGGAAGGAAACCGGAGGCTAAATAGTGTGGGCCAGATGAGATCCATCAAAATGGCAAGATTCACTTTGATATAATAAGGCTAAATTTTAGCCTCTACGACCAAACGGGCCCGTCTACTAGATGGGATGGGGAGCCTAGCTGCTGCTGGTGTAGCGGTGTTCCCTCAGCTTGTCTTGTGCAATGATTGCCTCAATATTAATATATGCAATGTTGGTTCTGCACTCAGGACCGGTCGCCCATATCCTTAAACAAGTGAATGAATTATTGGGGGGCCGGGGTCGATCAATTATTTCATTTGAGCGAGAATATAATCGGCACACGTCCATTGCTAGCGAGCTGCCTAATAAACAAGTGTAATTATTGGAGATTATACTGCAGGCATAACATTAACATGCTTGACCTGACGGATCTGAGGATGCCAAATGACGTTGAGCTCCTGTACGTATGTAGGAGTAGCAGCGTTGCATCTGAATTTGGTCAGAAAAGGGTCAGTTGCATTATTTGAGCTGGCAGATCATGTGGCTGCCGCATGCCCCAGCATCAACTGGAATTATTGGAGGGGCCGGGTCCTAGCCTCCACTGTCGCTTTGCCATTGCTGACATGGCAGCAATAATGTCATGTACGTGTGCTCCAAGCTGATTGAGAGCTAGCCTCAAGCCAAGATGCATGAGGTCAGGATTCAACGCAAGCACGTGATTAGGGCTGGAAAAATTGCTCGTGGCTCGTTAGCCGGCTCGGCTCGGCTCGGTCTAATTTACGAGCCGAGCACAACTTTGTGCTCGTTAGTATAACGAGCGAGTTCGAGCCAGCTCGCGAGCCGAACGAGCTACGCGTACAACATGATTTCCACCTACGTTATAGGCCGTCTAGAAGCCAAGACTCAGTATTTTCTTTATATTTTTGTGCTTATCCAATGTCCCGTACTTTTTGCATTATAGCCCTTTTTTTGAAAAAAATCACGTTTGGACCCCTGAAGAACATATTTCCGAATTTGGACCCTGGGGCTCGGCGCCGTGACGTAGCCGTTGAGTTGGCGCTGACGTGGCCGAGACCTCGGCGCCATGAGCCACGACGCTGAGCTCGGCGCCATAGATCTTGGCGCCCAGTTCTAATCTATACGTCGTGGCTTCTTCCTCTCTCTCCCCCCGCGCCCTCATCCTCTCGCTCATCCGGCGCCCTCCTCCAGCCGCCCCTCCGCAACCTCCTCCACCGCGCGGCCTCCTCCGGCCGCCCCTCCTCCGGCCGAACCTCCTCCGGCACCGGCCGCCCCTCCTCCGGCCGCCCGTCCGCGGCACCGGCCGCCCCTTTTCTGGCTCGCCGGTCGCCCGTCCGCGGCACCGCCCGCCCCTCCTCCGCCGCCCATCCGCGGCACCGGCCGCCGCTCCTCCGGCTCGCCGGCCGCCTGTGCGCGGCGCCGCCGCCCTCCTCCGGCTCGCCAGCCGCCCGTCCGCGGCGTCGCCTGCCCCTCCTCCGGCTCGTCGGCCGCCCGTAAGGTGTTTTTTTAATTAGTTTTTTTATTTAATTAGGTATTGTAGTAGTTAGCAATTTAGGTAATTTTAATAATTTATTTAATTAGTTTTAGTAGTTTAGTTAGGTAATGTAGTTAGTAATTTCTTGTAGATAGTTAGAAACCATATTTAGAAAATGTAGTTAGACAGTAGATGTAGGTATTTAGTTAGGTAATTTACTTAGATAAATTTAGATAAATTTAGGTATTTAGTTTGGTAATTTTGTTAGGTATCTTAGTGAGGTAGTTCAGTTAGGTATTTTTTAAGTAATTCTAGGTATTTAGTTAGGTAATTTAGATAGTTAGAAAATGTTATTAGTTAATTTTGTATATTATACCCATCATAACCTTCGTGTTGTGGATACGAATTAGATGGACAATTTAGTGACCTTGTATCATGGAGGCAGTGTCAAGAGAGATGTGTTTGGGAATGTTACTTTTGATGATGGAATGCACGGGGTCTCCCTGATATTCAATGATCGGCTGCTGTTTAATGAGGTGTTTGGTAGAGCTCGTGATGAGCTTCACTGCATTTCAAGTGAGGATGCCATCTTAGTTCAAGGGGTCGTCCACTTTGGGCTATTACATGTGAGGTTGAATGGGAGAACTATGTGAATACTGTCATGAAAAATGAGTATCAATGTTTGGATTTGGTTGTGCGGAAGGTCTCAAATGCTCCCAGCCCTCATGTGCATTCAGGCCCTAATGTGTCACCTGCTTAGCCTCCGTTACCCAACCTTGAGATGGATCAGGAAGATGCGGTTGCGGTCCCTGATGCTCAATCCAGCCCGAATGAGTTTGGCATTTATCCTGATGATCGTGTACATTATCAGATTGATGATGTCGGTGCGCCCCCCAGGAGATTCCTTTGACCCAGAACCATCCAAGTAAGTGTCATAGAAACACCACCTTTTCGTTTGTTATTCGCCCTCGATTCCATTCATTTGTTCCAATGCCATCTTTAATTGTTGTTTAAATGCAAGAGATATTCCAGATAATATTGGTGTTCCCCATTGCCTCCGTCTTCCAATACAGGATGGGCTTCTAATAGTGTGGATGTTCAGATAAATGATGACGAGGAGCCTTATAGGAATGGAAGAGTCGTTGATTCAGATGATGACCGCCCCCGCCCAGTTGCAGCATTGAGCGCAGAAGATATGGAGCGCATCGAATTTTTTTGTCCTGATCGTAATCCATTAGTTCATGAATTCAGCGATCTCGGTCGTTCTCGTAGTGCTTATGCAGAAGGAAGAGATGTCGAGCTACTAGAGCCTCCTAAGGCTGGGGATAACACGAAAATTAAGAAGGGCCTTCTATTCAAGGACTTGCCTACATTGAGAAGGTGGTTACAAGAGTATTCTGTGAAACGTAAAAGGCCATTCAAGGTTAGGCACTCGTATGTGGAGCGACGCTACACAGTGGTGTGCGAGAAGGCTGATTGCAATTGGAGGGTCTGTGCTCGGAAACAGAAGGCCACGGGAAAGTTCAAAATCACCAAAATTGTAGGTCCACACACTTGTGCCTACATAGATCTACAGCTGAGGCATCGACAGTTAACCTTTACCCTTATTGATAGAAAGTTGTACTCAATATTGAAGTGTCAGCCCAATTTGAAGGTGAAGATAATTATGGATATGGCTGAGAAAATATTTGGTTACAAGATCAAGTATGGGAAAGCATGGCGGGCAAAGCAACGGGCCTGGAAGATGATAAAATTGAACCCTAGTTGGCTGCTCACTAGTTGGGATGAGGTTTCCTCACTAGTTGAACTCTAGTTGCACATCTAGATTATATGTTTTAATTTATATTTTATACTAACTAGTTTGAGCTATAAGTTAAAGTTTTAAAATTGCCTAATTTACCCACTCCGCCTCTTGGGCTACGAGCGAGCATCGATCCCTTCCACCTTCCTCGGGTGTGTGTTGGGGCACACCGTCCAGTCATGGCCAATTGAGCGACAATAATAAAGGAAAATGGAGGTCCTCTAGTAATTTAATTTCGGGGAAGGAAACGGGAAGCTAATTGATGTGGGCCAGATCGGATCCACCGACCCATGCGCTGGCTAGCTGACGAGGCTGATGTGGTGTTTGTTCGTTCAGAGTTGGAAACCATCAGCGTCGACTCGCTCCATTATTTGTGGGGCCCGCCCCGCCCCATGGAATCTACCTCCTCGTGATTACCTGCTAGCCACTTCTTCTTCTTCTTCTTTTTTATGAAACAAGAGAGGGGGACAGTATATATACAGATTGATAATCTAAGCTGGAATGCAGGATCATGTACACGACCAGTATACTTGAGTCAGTCCTGACAGTTCAGTGAACCAGCAGACAGACTGATGGAGGCATGCACGCAAATGGCAGAGACAGATTAACATGCAGTGGCCGACCCGGACCGATGCACATGCCCATGCCAGCCACTTGCCAGGGGTTGTATACTACTATACGACGTAGTAGTACTAGAGACAGACTCTAGGTAATTGGGGGTACCAGCAGCAGGCGATTATTGTTGATCTGACATGCATGCATCACAATGCAAGCAAGGAGAGCTGCAAGCCTGCAATGGTGGCGGTCGTGGATACGACCATTGATCATCAGTTCGCATGGCCGGCCGGCGCTGAGCGTGCATTGCATTATTCGATTCGAGCATTACGGGACGACGATTCAGAACATGCATGCATCTGTCATGCATGCCCCGGGGCCCGGCCTCCCCTCTCGATCGCCCCGATCCTGAAATTTGGACCATGCATCTGCCTAGCTACCAAAAAGCATCCTCCTCCTCTTCCCCAGATCGAGACCGATCGATCGCTGCAGCACGATGCTTACTGACTACTTCCTCCGTTCCAAAATGCAGTTCATTTTAACTTTTCCCAAATTCATAGATTTTGATATGCATCTAAACATATATTACATTTAGATGCGTAACAAATTCTATAAATTTAGAAAAATCAAAACAAACTATATTATATATATATATATATATTATATTTTAGAACGGAGGAAGTAGTCGCCAAGCTGCTTCCTCATCGTGTTGTGCCAACCTAAGACCCGCTTTTCGTAAAACGACAACAAGATGATGTTTGTCTCAACATGAAACATAATCTCGCGGTATATACAATTCCGGATGTGCATCCACACAACTTCTAACAAGGGAATAATGAGAAATTAATAGTTCAAGAAGAGTCTAAAAAAAGGCTAAGAAAAATGTTGTCTTAAATTTGCCGTTGTGACACACTATGCTACCCACCGTGCCGTATAGGTTATTTTAATTTTTCTAAATATATAGTTTTCTTCGTAACGTATATTTAGGTGCACAAAAAAACTACGCATCTAGAGATCTCAAAACAACCTATAAAACTCGGAACAGAGGGAGTAAATTAATTAATCCAGCATGGTTAATTAGTAGCGGCATCTTCTGTTATCTTAATATATACAATAGTGTTAAAAGAAGCCACCACGTTCTCACCGAGAGAACCTATAAATTCTCACGCTAATCTAAAAAAAGAAAAAAGATTTACACCACTAGATTTTATGAAGATCTAATGGTTTAGACTAGAAAAAATCCATACCGAGTACGATTAACATAAATGGCTAAATTTCCGAATACCATTAGCCGCCGGACACGCGGGCTCGCCATGCACTGATCAACAACCCCGGCTATAAGGGGCCATGTGTAGCTAGCGGGCGCGAGCGAGCGAGCGAGCGAGAGAGAGAGAGTAAACTGAAAATGATATCTACAATGCCAACGGACTTGCATCATCAGGCATGGGTGTTTCAGCAAGAAAGGCATGCCGCTCGGTCTCCATCTGTGTGCATCATCATCTGTGTGCACCATTACCACAATCCGAATAATTCAAGCTTAATTAGATGGTTATCAGCCAGCGAGCTGCGTATGCACGTAACTGGATGTGTGTATATCAAATCATCAATGTATGTGTATATGCAATAGTGTTAAAATAAGCCACCACATTCGCCAACAGGATCCATAAATTTCCACATTAATCAAAGAAAAAGGATATACATCGTTAGATTTTATTAAGATCTAACAGTTTAGAGCAGCCTAAAGAGTCCAAGTCAAATACGCCATATCGAATAGGATTAATAAATAGATATATTCAGCACTTAAAAGTAAAGAAAAATAGTAGTTGATTTCAGTGCCATTGATTTTGTTGATAAGATTATAATGGTGGATCTCTATTCCTGTATTAGGATTTTGAATTTTGAATGACAATATATTAAAAATCCAATATAATTAAATATTTTAGTTCTCCATTAGTTTTGGAAAGAAAATTTGCATTGTTCATCTCTTCCTCGAATGCGACTAGACTAATATCCTTCTCACTTGCGGGTGATGGATGGAGTGCGAATAAAGATAAGATCAGCGAAATTCGGTTCCATAGTCGGGCGTGTTGCAGTGTCTACCTTGAAAAAGAGAGTCAAAGATAAGTAGCGAAATAAAGAAGGAACCGCCCTCCATGTTCAAGGGGAGAGCCACACGGATGGCATAGAATGAGTTATTTTCATTGCCTATAAAACTTAAAGCAAATCACCTATATTTTTTTTACTAAAAAGCAAAACTATCTTTGATTGATTGCTCTAGGAATATGGAAAGAAACCGAACAACCATGCTTCAACGCACGTGCATATGTCCACCAACTGTAAACGGGTAGCGATCCCATCTAGAAAATAGAATGGATATGCATGGATGCCATTGTATATAATATTGTATCGAGCATGAAGCGTGTAGTCTAAGCTGAACATTGAACAAGTTGCTAGCAAAGCAACATGCAGCCGCATACGAAGAAGCACGGCTAGACAGTAGCAAATAAAGAACAAAGGCACAATCATTCAAATATAGAAGAGAAGAGCGGCATAGGTTAAGAGGCGATTTTGATCTAGAAAGAAATGAGAGAGTGTTCGACTTGGAGTGCGCAATAACCAATGTATGGGAGATTAGGGGTACGACAATAAGAAAATTTGATTGTGCAGCCATGCTTAGCAGCACAATCCAACCTGGTGGCTAGGTCGGGTATCATTTTATCCTAGCACCTTTTGTTCCGCCGTGGCATGACCATCACCACAAGCAAACAGAAACAAGATCAAGTTGTGAGATGTCAATATCTTGCTATGGCATCAGATGACTACAGTATAGCGGGCAGAACTCCTTAGGAATAGAAGTTGGAAAAAGAACAAGCACAAAGAAGATGACTTTACCTTGCTTGCACAACAACAAAATTTTTGACCCCCTATGAAAAAGATGTAATAGCTTCAAGAAAAGGGAAACATGCATATATAAAACGATCGCAATTTGAGACAGGAGAGACTTGGATATGATCAGAACTAAACAAAAGAGGATGCATCCACCAGACATTAAGGTTTGAATTCAAACTTCAAAAGTAAATTTTAATGATTTTTGGGAGTATACAAGATACTCATGTAGATCTTCTTCTTCTTCTTCTTAAGAAGAGACTAAGGATAATTTGCCGCCGTAAGTAAAACTTTCAAACAAAAATGTACACTACCATTCAAAAATAAAAAATATATTCCATTTAAAAGGTAAAAACTTTATATTACTTTCAATATATGCCAAAAATATATTTCTAAATGAGATCTTCCAAAAATACACCATATAATAGGACAATGGAAAAACATAGATGGGGTCTTCGTCTAGGGTATTAGAAGAAAAAAATTACAATAACATGAAAAATACAACTATTTGCATAAATTTCTTTCTGAGTAAAATGCAAAAGTTACCCCTTTTCTTCCGATTATTGGTCACTTTAGTTTTAGTTTTGTTGCAAGTTAAACCTCTCTAATTTTTACCAATTTTATAAAAAAAAATATAATAATTCATAATAGTAAATACATATACTATCGATACAATTTCATGGTGAAACTAATTTACTAGTGTAGATGTTGGTTTTTCTGAAATAAAGCAAGTATCACAATAAATCTAGCTACCCGCGGGCCACATGCTAGTTGCATGAATTTGAACCAATTACAATTTGAATCAATTACAGAGACCTCGCTCGGAACATATTAGACATACAGTAGTACGGACGAATACAACTGGTAGAGATGCATGTACGGACTGCTAGCTAGTTCTTGATGGAGTTGGACTGTATATCCAGCTAGAACATGCATGCATGCTGTCATATTAACCTATTAATTCTTGTATAATTTATGGATGGATCGGAGTCGGAGTCGGAGAGGCAGCAGAACATGGCGATGCATGTGGTGGTAGTATGTACACACTCTTGGGCTCGTGTCGTGTACGAGTCGAAGAAGCAGCAACGGGCCGGGCGGCGATGGGATCTATAGGCAGCTAGGCAGGGGGCCCAGGGGACAGAGAGAAAGGAACCCCCAATGGGGCCGTGCCATGTGCCGGCCATCCAAGTGGTTGCCAGCCCAAGGGTCCCGCCCCGTCTCGCCCGCCATTAGAGGGAGAGGGAGAGGCCCCTCCCCGCCCACCTATAAATACCATCTCGACGACCGCTTAGCCCCCCACCTCTTCTTCTTCTTCTTGTTGTTGATTGAGGAATAGATAGAGAAATAGAATTCAGGGGAGGGGCAGCTAGCCGGGGCCTGAGACCGGCGAGGAGGCCGTCCGGCCGGCCGCGCTTGCTTGCTTGCGCCATTAATCCATCCACCTATCTAGAGAGACGCAGAGAGATTTGTAACAGCTAGCAGACTAGAAACCAACAATGGAGACCCGGGAGAGCGCTCCCTCCACCACGCCGCTCCCCTACTCCTACTCGCCGCTGCCGGCCGCCGACGCCGCCTCCGCCGAGGTCTCCGGCGCCGGCCGCGCCCACGGCAGCCGGAGGCCGCTCTGCGCCGCCGCGCTCGTGCTGTCCGCCGCGCTGCTCCTCGCCGTCGCGGCGCTGGCCGGCGTCCGCATCGCGCCCCCGCGCCCCATCATGGCGGCGACAGGCACCAGCGCCGCCGCCATGCCGATGAGGAGCAGAGGCCCCGGGGCCGGCGTGTCGGAGAAGACGTCCGGCGCGTGGAGCTCGTCGTCGTCGTCGGGGATGCTGCAGGGCGAGGGCGGCGGCAACGCCTTCCCCTGGAGCAACGCGATGCTGCAATGGCAGCGCACGGGATTCCACTTCCAGCCGCAGAAGAACTGGATGAACGATCCCAACGGTAAGCCGATCGATATTCGTGATTGATTTTCTTTCTTTCTACCCGGCCAATTCCTTCCTTCCTTGTGTGCTTAATTAATTACAGTAGATCCATGCGTGGCGTTTGTTTCATCATTAATTATACATACTACATTGCTGCCGCCACTGCATTTGCACGCGTCGAGTAATCATTGATGGATCTGCAATTGGATCGAGAACCATTTCAACTCAGTTCATAGGCCAGATAGATAGATGCTAATCCAACGCTTGTAGATGCAGATGGAGATGCATGCAAGGTTTCTTTTTTTCTCGAGGCTTGGCTGTGGCCTGTGGGTTGGCTGGGCCCTGATCTGATCCTAATTCTGGTGGCTACAATTGTGGGGGATATACCATCCACGGGCCCCACCCACCCCATGGGGATTCGGGATTCCAACCACCTACCGCCGGCCGGCTCCTTCTTCTTTCCCATGGCCTATTCACGCCCACGTGGCCACATTATTTGTGTTGTTTGTCGTTGTCATCATCTTTATTATGATTGTTGAAAAATGAATGAAATGAAATGCAAATCCAAAATGCCAATGCAGGCCCTGTGTACTACAAGGGTTGGTACCACCTGTTCTACCAGTACAACCCCGACGGCGCCATCTGGGGCAACAAGATCGCGTGGGGCCACGCCGTGTCCCGCGACCTCGTCCACTGGCGCCACCTCCCGCTCGCCATGGTCCCCGACCAGTGGTACGACATCAACGGCGTCTGGACGGGCTCCGCCACCACCCTCCCCGACGGCCGCATCGCCATGCTCTACACCGGCTCCACCAACGAGTCGGTCCAGGTCCAGTGCCTCGCCGTGCCCTCCGACCCCGCCGACCCGCTGCTCACCAACTGGACCAAGTACGAGGGCAACCCCGTGCTGCTCCCGCCGCCGGCCATCGGCCCCAAGGACTTCCGCGACCCGACCACGGCGTGGTTCGACCCCTCCGACCGCACCTGGCGCATCGTCATCGGATCCAAGGACCCGCACCACGCCGGCATCGCCGTCGTCTACCGGACCAAGGACTTCGTGCACTTCGACCTCCTCCCCGGCCTGCTCCACCGCGTCGAGGGCACGGGGATGTGGGAGTGCATCGACTTCTACCCCGTCGGCACCCGCGGCAAGGGATCCGAGAACGGCATCGACATGTCGGACGCCATCTCCAAGAACGGCGTCGTCGGCGACGTCGTGCACGTCATGAAGGCCAGCATGGACGACGACCGCCACGACTACTACGCGCTGGGCCACTACGACGCGGCGGCCAACGCCTGGACGCCGCTCGAACCGGAGAGGGACGTCGGCATCGGGCTGCGCTACGACTGGGGGAAGTTCTACGCCTCCAAGACCTTCTACGACCCGGCCAAGCGCCGCCGCGTGCTCTCGGGGTGGGTCGGAGAGACTGACTCGGAGAGAGCGGACGTCGCAAAGGGATGGGCATCCCTGCAGGTAACCGTGCATTTCTTTCTTTCAGTTTCAGCTCGTATTCGCATCGTATATTCTTCTTTTTGTCAATCAGCCATTAATATAATGCAATCATCTCCATGCTGCTGCTGTCAACTAACTGTCGCCTTGCTGGTCCTGGCTAGCAGGCTGTGGAGATACGTGCAACCAACACTAGCAATAATGAAGCTGTAGCAGTGTTCACTGTCAAAACATGATGCGGTGGCTCATGTGCATATGCTCCGGTTGCAAGCCACCGCCTAACTAAGCTGGGATGATTATTTTATATATTACACAAGAAAAGAGGTGTCTTGTCTGCTTATTAGCTAGTGAACAATCCTTCTCTTTTCTGTTTTTTCGTTGCTGTCAGTAGTCATCTGGAAACTCTAGGCGACATGCGGGACAACCTACATACCCAACTACTAGCTAGACACTACCATTCATGCATGTTTATTTTCTGGCTTAATTACCGAAGAGTAAGCAACTTTATTTCACCACCAAGAGGCAAGAGCTTAAACTAATAACTGCATGTGCTTTCGGTGATGGCATGCAGTCGATCCCCCGCACGGTGCTGTTCGACACCAAGACCGGCACCAACCTCCTGCAGTGGCCCGTGGAGGAGGTGGACACGCTGCGCACCAACTCCACCGACCTCAGCGGCATCACCATCGACCACGGCTCCGTCTTCCCGCTCAACCTCCACCGCGCCACCCAGCTGGACATCGTCGCCGAGTTCGAGGTCGACCGCCACGCCGTCATGGCCCTCAACGAGGCCGACGTCGGCTACAACTGCAGCACTAGCGGCGGCGCCGCCAGCAGGGGCGCGCTCGGCCCCTTCGGCCTGCTGGTCCTCGCCGACAAGCACCTCCACGAGCAGACGGCCGTCTACTTCTACGTGGCTAAGGGGCTGGACGGCGGCCTCACCACGCACTTCTGCCAGGACGAGTCGCGCTCCTCCTCCGCCAACGACATCGTCAAGCGCGTCGTCGGCAGCGCCCTCCCGGTGCTCGACGGCGAGACGCTCTCGCTCCGGGTGCTCGTCGACCACTCCATCGTCGAGACCTTCGCGCAGGGAGGGAGGTCCACCGCCACGTCGCGCGTCTACCCGACCGAGGCCATCTACGCCAACGCCGGCGTCTACCTCTTCAACAACGCCACCGCCGCGCGCGTCACCGCCAAGACGCTCGTCGTGCACGAGATGGACTCATCCTACAACCACGACTACCTTTAATTTGCTTGAGCCATCTATATATCCATTTTTGAGCCATCCAATCAATCCACGGCTTGTAATTCCTTCCGATCCATGCCTCTCGATTTTTGTTTATCTTTCTTTTCTTTTCTTTTTTTAGTCGATCTCCTCTCGATCCCGTACGTGCCATAATTTTGTTTCTGGTTCTATATATTATTGCTATTATTATTATCATCAAGTAAGCGCTTCGAGGCCTTGTTCCAATTGTACTATCTAGTGGAACCAAGACGCCACGATGCAAGCAGGCTATATATATATATTTATGAATATGACAGCCTTTTAATTAGTTGTATATTCATGCATGTACCGACACCATGATCCAGCAGGCTATCAATGTCCCACATAGCAGTCTCTCTATATTTCTTTCATTCAGTATTAAAAACAAATACCAACATTATGCTTCAGTTAATTAACATACTTGATATACGTTCCAGATACAAGGCCTTCATAAATAGGCCAGCCGGCTTTTTGCCCCTCTCTCAATCTCTCAACAAAACCAAATCCTCCACATCTCTAACAAACTGAATATCTAAACCAATTAATCTAATGCTTATAGATGACTAATATGCCTCATCGGCATGTCTTCAAGCTGCGCCTGGCTGGCCTTCTTCTTGCCCTGGGAATACTTCCGGCTCCACATGACACCATGTGGATTACAGGATCAAGACGCAACTGACAAACGATGCAATTTACTAATCAAAAGACAAATGCAATGTGTCGTCAGGCTCACCAACCTACATTTCAGATCAATTGCACAAGCCTTGTGTTACCTGTAGCATGATGTAATCAGTCGGGATGTTCTGGATCTCAGGGTCCTAGAGTTGTTTTGCTGATTCAGCTCTCCATCCTTTCTGCACTGAACAAGGAAGAAGACCAAGGCCACCTCTTTCCTAAACTGTCACAAAGCTGGATCATCAGTCATGGACGCTTGCTGCAAATCCCCAAGACTCAGAGTAATTGGTACATGCATTTACCAGCCTGCACACATCTCTGAAGCCCACCACAATTATGGCCTCTGTTCTTTGGCAGATCAGGATAAGTAGAAATTCGAAAGATTTCAGAATGAAGATCATACAGCTAGATACACCCTCATCCATATCAGAGATGGCATTCTATTCTGGAAGTTGTGCTTGTGCCGTTCTTTCTGAGAATCAGCTGGGTCACAGTTTGTGTAATAGTCTCATTATGTAATGAGCAGTTGCTTGTCAGTAAACCTATCCCTCTACTCTTTCGTATCTTTTGTAACTGTGACTTGAGTTGATAAAAAAAATCATTCAGTACCTTCGATAAGCTCCTAAGAGGATGCTTTGTATGACATAGCGGACAGCAGCTTCACACTTCGGTTGTCAAAAGGCATAACCATCGACAATGAGGAAGCTGATTTAAGACCAAAACCAATGAAATTCCAGAAGGACACAGTCATGGCAACATTAACACACCTCTTTCAACCCTGGATAGCCAAGGAACATGGTCAGTTACTAATTTCAGCTTCACAATATGCAATCTATGTTTGGCTTCAGGCTTCACTCAACTATCTGTTTCATTTTGCTCATCAATAATTCCCAGTCAAACTTCACACTTGGATGAATGGTCAGAACCAGAAAGACTGCCATCACCAGAAGTCTCCACAAGAGCATAGGCCATTGCTGAACTTGTGGAATCTGACAGCACCCCTCACAAGAATATCACGGCCAGTTATCTTAGATATGAACTTGGTAGCATTGTGACAATCTACGCAAACCCGTAGATTCTTGACGATACGAATTGGCATTTCCTGTGGAACAAACATTAATCCAAAGGCAATTGCAAGCTTCTCGCTGTGATGGCTGAGCATGTGAACCTTATCAGCATCTGCCACATCATGCAGCACTGAACTGACATCAGGTTTGTATCCTTCTTCAACCATCTTGGAGTTGAGCCACTCGAGCTTTTCATAAATCCCCTTGGAGAAGGGGTGAGACTGGTCGTCAGCTGAAAAGATGTGAACTTTATTCTTATACTTGATCCAGCTACAGCCTGGCTCCTTCTTCACTTGCCTGTCCCTCATTCCACGCCTTAGGTGGGCAACCTCATTCCATTGACCTTTAGCAGCATGAATGCTGCACAGCAACACGTAGCTAGCAGGGTTCTGGGGATCGATCTCTAAGAGGTTCTCAGCAGCCCATTTGCCGATTTCCATGTCACCACGCAACCTGCAAGCGCTCAGCAATGTGCCCCATCCAATTGCATCAGGGCGCATCGGCATTTGCTTTATGAACTCCTCAGCTTCTTTTAACCTCCCTGATGTGCTATACAAGTCAATCATACAGGTGTAGTGATCATCTATGGGCACAATACCATGGTCCTTCTGCATGGAATAAAAGTAGCTGCGGCCTTTCTCTACAAATCCAGCACGGCTACAGGCAGAAAGGACGCCAATAAATGTTACCCCATCAGGCTTCACACCCTTAGATAACATCTTCTCAAACAAATCAATAGTTTCTTTTGCCTTCCCAAATTGCGCATACCCAGACACAAGGGCTGTCCAGGAGACCTGATCGTGAAACGACATCTCATCAAACAATCTGTGCGCATCCTCAATGCTGCCGCACTTGCCGTACAAGGTAACCAGTGCATTGGACACCGTGATATACGGCATCAATCCTGAAACAAGAGCTAGGCAGTGGAACTGAGCACCTTCCTCCAGGCTTGCTAGGTTAGCGCAAGAACTTATTACACTTCCAAGGGTGAAGTCATCAGGATCAACACCGTCTCTTTGCATCTCCGAGAAGGCCCTCACAGCCTCCTCGCTGCATCCATTCTGTCCGTATCCAACAATCATCTCAGTCCATGAGATGGTTTCTGAAGGTCATCCTCCTGAAAACAGTTTCTGCCAGTCTGATGCTCCTGCATTTTGAGTACATGTCAACAAGCGCACTCCCAACAAAGACATTATCATCGTAACAAGTCCTGATTGTGTAGGTATGGATCTGTTTCCCCTGTTCCAAGGCTGAAAGGGCGCCACAGGCCGTAAGGGTGCTTCCGAAGGTGTACTGATCAATGGCGATTCCCTGTACCCTCATCCTCCTGAACACTTCCAGAGCCTCAGACTCCAACCCATTCTGCGTCAATCCCGTAACCATGGTGGTCCAAGTAATGGAATCCCTGTCCGTCATCACCTCGAACAACCGCCTCGCCTCTTGAACCATCTTGCACCGGAGCAGCCCAGTGATCATGGTGTTGTACATCACGACGTTCTTGCCCTCCAGTTCATCGAAGACCCGCTTGGCATCCCCGATGAGGCCCATCTTGGCATACATATCTACCAGCGGGCTCCCGACAAAAGCGTACGCCCCAAATCCAAGCCTCAGAATCTGGCAATGGAACTGCCTACCGAGGGCGCGGTCGCCCAAGGCCGACGCCGCCATGACCATGGCCGACATCGTGATCCTGCTAGGCCTGATGGCGGTGTCCTCCCGGAGCAACGCGCGGTACGCCCCAGCCGCCCGCGTGTGCGAGCCGGCGCCGGAGAAGCCGGCGATGAGCGCGTTGTAGGAGACGACATCGCGCTCCGGCATGGACGCGAAGAGCGCGTCCATGTCGTCGAGGAGCCTGGCGTGGGCGAGCCTGGTGAGGAGCGCGTTGTAGGTGAAGAGGTTGGGGTGCGGCATTGCGAACAGGCGGCGCGCGCGCGCGTGGCGGCCGGCCTTGCCATAGGCGATGAGCAGGTGGTTGAGGAGGTGGACGGGCGGCGGGTGCGGAAGCGTCCTGAGGATGAGGCAGTGAACTACGCTGGCCAATTGCGCCCCGCTCCGTCCGCCGGCGGTGGAGGAGAGGAGGGCGGCGTAGTGGTTGCAGAGCGGGCGGGTCATCGGGAGCGGGTTTGGTTGGGAAACGAAACGAAGGAACTGCTTGGTGTTCCTTCCGTTGGACCCGGAAGCACTAGGGCCGGCCCAATATGGGTATCAGCCCACACAGAGATGGTATAGCATAATGGGCCTTCCTGCATGGTTGGCCCATAAGTAGCTGTGGGCTTGAGATTGAGTCAGAGTCGGATGGGAGGTCGAGTCCGACGCCGCTACGGGCCCACGGGAAGGAAGGAAGAAGGAACCCGTCGCAGTAAATAAATAATAATTCAAAAGGATGCCGACAGGTGACAAGGGATGCAATTAAATCTATTCTGGATGTTAACAATGAAGCTTTGAGCGAGAAATATTTAGGCATGCCTTCGGATGTCGGGGTGCGACGAACAGTGCCTTCAAGTACCTCAAAGATCGTGTGTGGAAGCGAGTACAGGGTTGGATGGAGCGGTGTCTCTCGGCAGGAGGTGCTAATAAAATCAGTTGCTCAAGCCATTCCAACTTACTCGATGTCTTGTTTCAAATTACCAAGAGGTTTATGCCTTTACATCAATAGTTTGCTCCGGAATTTCTGGTGGGGCAGCTCTGAGGGGAAGAGGAAAACCTGTTGGGTTGCTTGGGATGATATGGTTAAACCAAAGTTCTTCGGAGGTCTTGGTTTCAGGGATATCGAGCTGTTTAGTCTAGCTCTTTTGGCAAAATAAGCTTGGAGAATTCAGCAGGATGGGAGTTTTCTGAGTGCTCGTATTCTGAAAGCTGCATACTTCCCTGCAGACGATTTTCTGAGCGCGCAGCTGGGGTCAAGACCATCTCGCATATAGCGATCAATACTCGATGGGAGAGAGGTGCTGATCCGCAGAATTGGGACGGGTGAGATCACAGAAATTTGGAACATGAATTGGCTGCCAAGGGAAGGATCGCTACGGCCGGTCTGTACTCAAGTTGCATTGGGCCCCAGACTGGTTAGCGAGTTAATTGATTCTATAACGGCGACGTGGAACATGCATTTGTTAGAAACTCACTTTACGCCAGATGATCTTGAAACAATTCTTAACATTCCTCTGTGTACCAGAAGATAAGAAGATTTCTGGGCGTGGCGCTATGAGAAGACAGGTGTTTTCTCAGTTAGATCAGCTTATAGGATGCTGGTGATTAATAAGCATCATGCAACAGCATATCTGGAGAGCATAGCTGGCAGATCAGATGTTCGAGCTGAAGAGAAGGAGTGGTCGGCAATCTGGAAGCTCAATATCCCTTCGAAAATCCGAATTTTCTTGTGGAGACTAGCAAAACACTCTCCCTTCGGGGGATGTCCTCTGTCACAGGAACATGGCACAGCAGTGTTAGGCCGTAATTCGGGATCGCTAGTAGTGGGATCAACTCAGGATCTATCTCTTGATCTAGTTCTGGGATGAACTCTGGTGTCCGTGTGCGTGTGCGTGTGCTAGATTAGATAGATAGAGGAAAAGACGCCAGTGTACCTTGATCCGATGACGACGCCATCACGGGTTCATTGTTGAAGTCTGCACTAGGCAGCGACGCGCAGTGCCGGGTCGGTGCGGATCCGCTCTAGGCGGCGATGGCCGGTGCTGTGCAATGCCGGTGGTGCTTCCCGCCGCCGCAGCGCCGCCCCTCTAGATCGGTCTAGGGTTAGCGTATTGGTGGGGATTAGGGGCACGGTGAATCTCGACGTGCGTGCCCCCCGGCCCGCACCTTCTATTTATTGTGGCGCTGGCGACGAGGATCCACCAACAGTTGTTGGGTTGGGCGCCCCCGATCAGGGCCCGGATCAAGAGATTAAGACCTTTGGGTCTTAGGGGTAGAGATCCATCGTCATCTAGACGAGACACACTTATTAAGTTTCTCTGTATCACGGGAACATAAAATACATTTCTAAGTAATAAATTAAAGCCAGTGTCGAGCTCTAAGAGGAGGTCTCCCACCGCCTCAACATCTACCTCGACTCCGTTCGCGACTTTAATTCTGCTTTCGTCTCTTCCCGTAGTTCTCATTGAACGGAATCCCTGTAAGGAGTTTGCAACATGAATTGTTGCTCCTGAGTCAATCCACCAAGTAGATTTCGAATAATCTGTATACAAGGATTCATTTACAAATGAGATAATATTATCACCTCGTTTCTCCATGATCATCTTTAAGTAGTCGGGACAATTTGCCTTGTATTGTCCCTTCTGTTTGCAGTGAAGACACTGATCCTTCTCTACTATAGCTTGCCCAAACTTGGGCCTGTGCTGCTGAGGCATCTGGGGTCCCTTTCCCTTGGATGAGGAGGGAATGTCTTTATTATTTCTTTTCTTATTCACATAGTTGATAGATCCACCATGTGTTGTCTTTATTCTTTCTTCTTCTTGAACATAGCGATAACACATCGCTATAGTCTTTTCTATATCCCATTTCTCGGGGTTCATATTGTAATTGACAACAAAGTTGTCAAATTCTTTCGGCAACGAAGCAAAGACCAAATGAACTATGTGTTCTTGTTTGAACTCCATATCCATCGGTTTAAGCTTGTTGTTTATGTGAACCAAGCGATGAATGTGTTCTCTTATCCCACCTCCCAAGTACCTTTCTGTAACCAGTTGTTTGATCAACTGGGTAGCATAAGTCTTTGAGGAGCCAGTGTACTGACTCCTTATCTTGTCAAGGTACTCAACGATAGTGGAAAAATCTGTGATTGCCCCCAGAATGGCAGGCTCTATAGTGTTCTTCACCACTGCCAAACATTTCTTGTTGGCAGGGTGCCATTTGGCATGATCAGCATCATACCTCTGTTTGCTCGCCTTATAGGTGAGCTCTGTTTGCTTCCAAGAAGCATCTGTAACATCATCCCCTCTGACAGGTCTCTCACTGGAACTGGTGTAGAAAGAACCCAGTCTAGCTCAGCCATGGTAAAGAAGAGATCCAACTTCTTATACCATTCATTGTAGTTGTCGTCTCTCAAAATTGGAATATCCTTGATGGAAATCATCATAGGGAAACCAGTTGAAATAGGTTAGCTCAAGTGAGAACATTATAACAATAACAATAAATGCATGAAAATCATAATATCGTTATTATCAACTTTGGTCAGAAAATAACAACATTACAATTTAATCTAAAAAATAATCTGTGAAATCATAATATTGTTATTATCAACTTTGGTCAGAAAATAACAATATTACAATTTAATCTGAAAAATAATCTGTGACTCGAAATTTAAATTATCCCTTTGGTTCAAATTTAAATTCAAGTTGAAATAATCATCTGTGCAGCGGAAACATGAATAAAATAATTCTATTTTGAAGCAAGATCTGTGAAAATCTGTATTTCTATTCTCTAAACATTTATCCCTTTGGTTTAAAATAAAAAGAGATCAAATTTTGTGCAAAATCATTCAAATTTGCTTCAAAAACAGAATAAAAAGATCAAATTTTACTGTTCATCTGCGAAATGGGCCGGAAAACTAGCACTGTGCAGCCCAACACTGTGCAACCCGTTACTGTGCAGCCCAAAACCGCCTCCGCGGCCCGGCCCACTTGCGAAATCGGCCCATTACTGTGCACCCGCGGCTTAACAGGCCGCAACCTGGGACTGGGCCGCGAATTCGGCCCACGCGTGCGCCGGCTGTCCGCCCGCGTCGATCTCAGCCGTCCATCCCGATCCGACGGCTGAGCGCGCATTTCGGGCGGTATAAAAACCCCGCGGCCGGCGTCGCCGTTGGAAACCCTAGATCATTTTTCACTCTCGCTCGCTCTCTCGCCTCGCTCTCTCCCTCGCTCTCTCCCTCGCCTCTGACCGTCGCCGCCGTCGCCGGCTTGAGCTCCGGCGCGGCGCACGGCCCGGCCGCCGGCCATCTGCCGGCGAGCCTGACCTAGCTCGCCTCCTCCTCTCCCTCTCCTTCTCTCTGTTATGTTTCCCTCGCCCTCTCCCTCTCGATTTTCTCTCTGTTCCGGTCATAGGCCGCGTCGCCGCGTTCGTCCTCGACGCCGGCGGCCGTGCCATGGCCGGATCTGCTTCCAGTACCCCTTATTCTTTATTTTCTCTCAATTTCGGCTCGGTGTGCGTCCACACGAAGCGGATCTGTGCCCTATGGGCCTCCTCACCGGAGTCGCGTGCGTCTCGCGCGCTGCTCCGTCGAGGGGATCTCTGGGGTACGGGAAGAAGGGAAGCGGCGGAGGGAAAAGAAGGAGAAGAGAAGAAAGCAAGAAGGGCCAGGTAAGTAAGAGAGCGGGTAGATCTAGGGTTAGGGTTAGGGTTTCGAGCTTTGTTGGTTTTCTTCCTCGAATTTTCTTTCTGATTCTTCTATTTGCTCGATCTCTTTACCCTTTTCTATCTCTTCCGAGTTAAACCACTAATCTAGGTGGCTCTGGTACCATTGTTAGGCCGTAATCCGGGATCGCTAGTAGTGGGATCAACTCAGGATCTATGTCTTGATCTAGTTCTGGGATGAACTCTGGTGTGCGTGTGCGTGTGCGTGTGCTAGATTAAATAGATAGAGGAAAAGACGCCAGTGTACCTTGATCCGATGACGACACCATCACGGGTTCGTTGTTGAAGTCTGCACTAGGCAGCGACGCGCAGTGCCGGGTCGGTGCGGATCCGCTCTAGGCGGCGATAGCCGGTGCTGTGCAGTGCCGGTGGTGCTTCCCGCCGCCGCAGCGCCGCCCCTCTAGATCGGTCTAGGGTTAGCGTGTTGGTGGGGATTAGGGGCACGGTGAATCTCGACGTGCGTGCCCCCCGGCCCCCACCTTCTATTTATTGTGGCGCTGGCGACGGGGTCCACCAACAGTTGTTGGGTTGGGCGCCCCCGATCAGGACGCGGATCAAGGGATTAAGGCCTTTGGGCCTTAGGGGTAGAGATCAATCCAACAAGCAGAGCTCTTGCGACATATGCGGGGTACAGGATTCCTGGAAGCATTCTTTGATTGAGTGTAATCTTGCCAGATGTGTATGGGCTTTGGAGCAAGCAGAATTCGTCGAGCATCTGTACAACATCCAGGAGTCGGACGCTCGTGCTTGGTGGGCAAAAGCAACAGCAACACCGCCGAGCAATGATCCGATCAGAGTTGCTACCATTTTATGGGCAATTTGGTATGCGCGGAGGAAAGCGCTTCATGAGAACTTGTTCCAGAGTCCTCTGTCCACGCACAGTTTTATAGAAAGGTACATAGCTGATCTTGACCTCATTCAACCTGAACAAGGTGCAGGCAGAGGACCCAAACAGCATGTACCTGCATGGATCGCGCCACCAGAGAGCGTGACGAAGATAAACGTTGACGCGACGATCTCCAAAAACACTGGTAGAGCAGCTGCGGCAGCAATAGCGAGAGATGGAGCAGGAATTTTCCAGGGGGCTTCAGTACTGATTATCCAAGGCGTGACAGACCCAGAATCGATGGAGGCCTTAGCTTGAAGAGAGGGTCTTGATCTTGCTAGCGATCTTGCAGTCAGGAAGTTCCGTCTCGCTTCCGACAACATTAGTGTGGTAAAGAACATCAAGAGCGGGAGCAAGGGAGTCTATGCACACATTGTTAGGAGCCTTTGTGTCTGCAGAGTTTGCTCATGGAGGTCGAGCGTCTAATGTTGATGCTCATAACTTAGCTAGAAGTTCAGTTTACTGTGAGTTAGGTAGATTGGTGTGGTTGCTGTCACCCCCTGAAGATGTTTGTATCTCGGTTCCTAGAGTCATCAATCAATAAAGAGTGATGATTTCCTTAAATAAAAAGTAAATAAATAATAAATATAGAGGCGGAGGGTTCCAGATATCATCGAGAGAGAAGCAGGTGCTTAGGTAGGCATTGGCGATCGCCATGGAGGCGGCGGATGGGAGCAAGAGCAAGGCTGCTGCGGCGAGCGGCGGCGGACAAGACGCCGGCGGCAGGGAGGATGACGAAGCTTGAGAAGGTGGAGCAGCAGTTCATCGACAGCCTTCTGGTGCGCCCCAAGATCAACATCGACAGGTTAGCAAGGGGTACTCTCTTCGATGCCCTTGCCGAGGTTCTGGTGGAGGAGATGCGAGCCGAGGCTGCTGCTACTGTGGCCTTCGTCAAGAAGTTGAATGACGTGAACGAGGACATCCTAGCTCAGTACAAGGAAAAGGGCTACGCCATGGGTGGAGGTCGAGGTCATGGACGATGGCAGCGAGGAGCTTCTATGCATGCACTAGTCGCTCAGTTATATTAGGAACGGACGATGCTATTATCATGTTATGTGATGCGGCTAGCTAGTATGGATTTTGTGCTGGCGATACGCATGATCTTGCGATTCTGATTTGGCCTGATCGATTTAGCCAGTGAGGTAGCAAATTCATTATTCCAGCTTCGTTCAAACTGGTGACAGGGTTTTGTCGATTTAACTTCCATGTTTGGGATGCAAATAAATATGCAATGAAGCAGCTGCAGGACGGCGGCGACGACGATGACGAGGGCCATTAGCTAGGGGATCGATCTGCCTGTCGGTGGTTGTCTGAATTAGTAATTACCTAGTATATATGCTTATTGTCTGGTAAACTTGAGGGACTGATGTTGAAGATGCACGGAACCAGCTGTGGCAAGCAAAACATGCGGCGACCTGAATCCATCCAATGCAGCCTTTTGAATGGGTTTTCCAATTAAAACAACGACAAACACCAGGCCATGTGCGTGTTTCAGCATATATATGCTATAAAGATTAAAGAATTTGTACATGACAATACATTGCCTTAATTTGATCCACTGTACGTGGATACTTATTTTTCTTCGTCAATATAAAAAAAACTATAAAATAATTAATTATCTGACATATACATATGTGTATGCGATAGTTTTTAGATGATGTAGACGGTTTTTGAACCTCCTAACCATCTATTCCGCCAGTCCTGCGTAAGGTGTTTCGTTGTTTTAAAACCATCTGCTACTGACTTATTAAAGGGTGTTTAATTTGGATCCAAATGCTAATACCTAAAAGTACTAATCTTTAGCACTAGAACCATCCAAACAAGAATGCTAATGAGATAAGAAAAATTTTAGCCAAGACTCACTCACTCAAAAATTTTAGCAAGACTATAAATGCTAATAAGTTCAACCTCTCGTACCTAGGGCCCGTCCGGCCGTCCGTTACCCACGTGTGTTATATTAACACATTTTAGCAATTATATAATTACTAGGCAAATATGCCCGTGTGTTGCTACAGATAAAAAGTGTATAAATATCGGATACGTATAGTATAGTTATTCATACGTGATCGAGTTGTGGATGGAGGGCTATTCCGACTCGCATACGGGATGGACTAAGATCCATGTATTGATGGTAGAAGTTGTACCAAACCAAAAAATTAAGATAAAAACGTTATTCGCTTTAATTTTATATATAAGGTAAAGATAAAAGATACGTATCCTTACGGTTTTGTTTGGATAAACCTATGTACGGATTGGAGGGAAAAGTAAAGTAAATTTCCACCATCCAAGAGGCCTACTACCGTACTACGTGGTATCTAAAACCAACCAGCTCTTGGATTCGCGCGTTTCGGCATGTGTCATCCTTGTCACGGAGAAAATGGAAAACGGGAAGGAATTATTGATTTGCAGTGCAGGTACACAATAATTACGACGGCCGTGCTGCTGCTGCTCTCGTGTAGTACCTACTGCCAAACAAGGCGACCGACGATAGAGATGAGAGGAGTGTAGGTGCAGTACAGGTCGTACACCGCAAGGAAAGACAGAGAAAGAGACCCGTGGATAGGCATGGCCATCCATTCTAGTAATTGCAGATTCATCCAGATGCATGCATACCATGGGCACGGACACACGGAACGGGACGCCTCACCTGACCCTGACTCACTCGTTTGCGATTTTCCCTCTGCAGCAGGGTTCAGGACTGCTGCAAGCAAAGAATGTTCTTTTGTTCAATCAGTTCATCGATCAATGTTGTCTTCTTCACTTCAGACACGACCCCGTAGGGAAAGCAAGCAAGCAGCAGCGACTTGAAACTTTAGGGCTCATCGATCGACTCAACTGCAGTATTCGTTGATTGATGGATGGATTCCTCCTCGAGCATCTCACCGTGCCGTGCTGCTGCCTGCTGCTGCGATAGATGATGAATACCAGACAGACGAATCGAGATGAGGTCAAGACCTAGCGGCGTAGCCGTACGGCACCTCCATGCTTCTTGCTGCTCATCACCATATTCAATTATTCATCCACATGGAACACCTCACCTGACCGCCTCAGTATGTAACATAGCATTGCATCGCATCATCGCATCGCTGTCAATTCCGATCCTCTCTGTTCAGCTAATTACAAACAAGCTCTGCCTGCTCTCATGCATCAAACCAACTAATTGAGATGGTAACAGAACAGAGGAGGAAGAGAAGAAGCAGCTAGCCAGATTGATCGAAAAAACTTCCGCAAAAAAAAAAATCATTCACAGGGCATCAATGTTGGATTGATCTCTAACCCCTGAGGCTCAAATGCCTTGGGCCCTTGATCCGCGCCCTGATCGGGGGCGCCCAACCCAATTGCTCTTGGTGGATCCCGTCGCCAGCGCCACAATAAATAGAGAGGTGGGGGCAGGAGCACGCACGTTAAAGTTCACCGTGACCTGAATCCCCACCTACACTAAAACCCTAGACCGATCTAGAGGGGCGGCGCTGTGGTGGCGGGAAGCGCCACCGGCATTGCACGGCACCGACCGTCGCTACCTAGCACAGACCTCACCAACGAACCCGCGATGGCGTCCTCATCGGATCAAGGTAAGCGGCTCTCTATCTGTCAATCTCGTCTAGCACACACATGCACGTACGCACACCAGTGATTGTTTCTAGAAATAGATAAAAATCAAACCCGAGTTAATCCTACCGCTAGAGATCCTAGATTCAGTCCTACCAATCAAACCAAATCATCATCCCTCCAGTTCGATCAATTACCTGTCTCTGCTCTACTCTCCTCTGCTCTGCTGAGATAAATATTTACATATATAATAGTAGCAAAAGGAAGGAAAAAGGAAAGAAAGAACAAGCAACACCTGTCGCCTGCCAAGAACATTAGAACAGGAACTGGGTCGCCCAGCCGCTGGGCAAATTATAATCAAGCAAACCATAGGAGTGTCAAGATGATGGCGATGCGGCAGCTGCGGCGCCCCCGGCTGCAGCGGCGTGCAGCGGCGCGCGGCACGTGGGGCAGGACGAGCGGCGCCCCCCCGCGAGCCAGCGCTCGATGCAGCGCGCGTGGAAGCCGTGGCCGCACGCCGGCATCACGCGCACGGCGTCCCCGTCCACGAACTCCGCCAGGCAGATGGCGCACTCCGCCGCCGCGCCCGCCAGCTTCGTCCCGGCCGCCGAGTACACCAGGGCCGGGGGCGGCGGGGGCGCCTCCACGGCCGCCTTCTCCGGGTCCGGGTCCGGGTCCGGGTCCGCCTCCGTCGCGCCGCCGGCAGCGCGACGGGCTCGGCGGAGCACGTAGCGCACGGCGGCGTTGAGCGCGAGGGCGAGCGCCAGCGCGGCGAGCAGGGCGGCGAGGATGACGGCCATGTTGCTGGCGAAGTCGCCGGCGCCCGAGTAGGGGCCCCAGCGGTTGGTGGCGATGGTGCTGCCCGGCGCGGCGGGGTGGTTGGTGGGCGCCGCCGGGCGCTGGCCATGCGGCTGCTCGTGCTCCTGACCCTGCGGCGCCATGGCCATGGCCTGCCTGTGCTGTGAATCCGATGGGTGAGTGATCGATGGTGGTGCGGTGCTGCTGCTAGTGATTCCCTACTACCAGCATAGAGGAGCCGTCCGTCCTTTATATGGATGACCATTATGGCTTCTTCCTTCCTTTCCTCCGCCATGCCTGCCCCCCATCCCCATGGTGACTGGTGGTGTGGTGGTGCAGGTGAAACCAAGGGAAGGGAGGGTGATGTGGCGCGCACATGTGGGCTGCTGCAGCTTTTCCTAACCGCCTCCCTCTAGCCTCACACATCACGGCACGGCACCAGGCGGCCTCGCTCATCAGTGCACCGAACTGCTGCTTAACTAGCAGAAATCACTAAAATTCATTCCTCGACTGTAATCCATTGCAGGATCGAGCAGGGAACTTGGCTGTGACTAGCTAATAGACACATGCGCAGTATTTGTATTTCACATCGACCATGCAACCGGGGATCAGTAACTATCACGCATGGAAGGTAGGACGCAAATAAAATAAAATGACTGATGAACTGAAGGGATCTGAGGGAAGTAGAATGGGCCGGGTAGCTAGAGGCCAACCGAAAAGATGGCATTCTTCCCAGCCCAGAAAATGAGATGACCTTCCCTCTCTAATCTCTACTACTACATGTATCTGTATGTTATGTTGTGCTGTGAAACACGGATACGGCTTCACACCTGCGTATCCCGTGTCGGATACGTATCCGACACGGATATGCGCCGGATACGTGCCGGATACGTATCCGGGCCGTATCCGCGTATCCTGTGGTAAATGGGCCGGAAACAAAAGAATAGATACGTATCCGGCCTGATACGGCCCATCCGGCCCAAGAAATCCCGTCCATACTCCGCCTCCCGACACGCAGACGCACAGACGCGCCGCCGCCTCCATCCTCCGCCTCCCGACGCGCCGCCGCCCGTCGTCCGCCGCCTCCCGCCTCGATGCCTCCCTCTGGCCGGCCCAGCCGCCCGGGCGAGGGCGCCTCCCGCCGGCGCTGCCTCGCGGGCGAGGGCGCCTCCAGCCGGCCGCCGGCGCCTGGACGCCTCCCGCCGCCTCCCGCCGCCTCACAGTGCCTCGGTGCGTGACCGAGGCTTCTCAAGTACTTATTTTCCTTGTTTTACTTTCATGGTTTGATTGAACTTTAGGTGTTGTGCAAATTATTTTATGCAGAATGGCATCTCCAAATTTGAGTAGTGCAGGTAGTGGTAGTGGTACTGCTGCTAGTGGTAGTGTGGGATCCAGAGAAACAACTGATATTAAGGCTCCGTTGTGGGATCATGTCACCATTCTAGAGAGGCCTAAAGCTGGTGGAGGAAATGCTCTTTGGAGATGTAACTATTGTTCCATGGAAAAAAGCAGTAGCTACACTAGAGTTGAAGCTCATTTGCTGCAGAAATCAAGGAAGGGGATTAGCAAGTGTCCGAAGGTTTCGTATGAAATGTTGAGTGAGATGAGGAGGGAAGTGGAAAGGTGCAAGGAGATGGAAAGAGCAAAGATACGCACCGTTGCTTTGCCTGTAGCACCTTCTACAAGCAATTACAACAAGAAGAACAAGAGGGGACCTGCTTCTATGTTGAAAAAATCTTGGGCATTGCAAGACCGCAAGCACTTGGATGCTTTAATTGTTAGAGCAATATATTCTGGAGGGATATCTTTCAACTTTCTGAGAAATCCATATTTTAGAGAAGCTTTTGCATTTGCTTGCAGCCGGAATTTGCAAGGTTACACAATCCCTGGGTATAACAGGGCTAGGGAGTCACTCCTGAAGCAAGAAAGAAGGCACATAGAGACTCTATTGGAGAGCATAAAGAGCACATGGCCAGAGAAAGGGGTCACAATCTGCAGTGACGGTTGGTCAGATCCTCAGAGGAGGCCAATCATCAACTTCATTGTTGTTTCTGAGAAAGCTCCAATGTTTTTGAGGGCTGAAAATTGTGATGGAGAATATAAGTCAAAAGAATATATTGATGAGAAGTTGAGGGCTATTATTGATGAAGTAGGTCGACAAAATGTGGTACAAATCATCACAGATAATGCTGCAAACTGCAAAGGTGCGGGTCTTTTAATTGAAGCTGAATATGATAACATATTTTGGACACCTTGTGTAGTGCATACTCTCAACCTTGCAATGAAAAATATATGTGAACCTAAATTGCCAAGGACACCTACTGATGAGGATATGCATATTTGGGGACAACTAGAATTTATACACAATGTTAAAGTTGAGGCAACTATGATCAAGAATTTCATAATGAATCATAGCATGCGTCTTTCCATGTTTAATGAGTTTAGCCATTTGAAGTTGCTTTCTATTGCTGAAACAAGATTTGCATCGGTTGTGTGTATGCTAAAACGATTTGTTGAGGTAAAAGTAGCTCTCCAACACATTGTGATTAGTGACAAATGGAGCATATACAAAGATGATGCTTCAACTGCCCAACATGTGAAGGAAAAAATACTAAGTGATGTCTGGTGGGGGAATGTAGATTACATTCTTAGGATCACTACTCCTATATATGATATGATACGCATTGCGGACACCGGCACCCCATGTCTTCACTTAGTCTATGAGATGTGGGATTCAATGATTGAGAAAGTGAAGAAAGAGATATATTTGTATGAAGGGAAGGAACCAAATGAGGATTCAGACCTCTACTCTGTTATTCATGATATATTGATTGCTAGGTGGACAAAAGGCAATAATCCACTGCATTGTTTGGCTCATTCACTCAATCCAAGGTAACACTACACACTATAGTAAATTAGTTGCTCATGTTCTTAATTGAAATGCTAATTTGGCAAATGCAGATTTTACAGCAACAAGTGGCTTGAAGAAGGTGTTGGCCGACTACCTCCCCACAAGGATAAGGAAGTATCACAAATGAGGATGACTTGTTTCAAGAAGTTCTTTCGCATACCGGAAGAGTTGGCTAAAGTAAAGGAAGAATACTCAAGATTTTCTAGTTGTTCAGAAGAATTCAATGATCCTGATTCTATACATGATAGATAGGCTGTTTCCCCAATGACTTGGTGGACAAATCATGGACAATCTGTGCCTCTATTGATGAGTTTGGCCTTAAAATTGCTGAGCCAACCGGCCTCTTCTTCTTGCTGTGAAAGAAATTGGAGCACATATAGCTTCATCCATAGTGTCAAGAGAAATGCATTAACTCCTGAACGGGCTGAAGATTTGGTCTTTGTGCACTCAAATCTGAGGCATTTGTGAAGAAAAACTGATGCATACAAGACAGGAGAGACAAGGATGTGGGATGTTGGAGAAGATTCTTTTGATTCCCTTAGTGGAGTAGGTCTTCTTGAAGTTGCTGACCTCTCCATTGATGAGCCTGAGTTGCAGGCTGTATCATTTGGATTGGGTGATCTTGAGATTGAAAGTGTGGAGGAGAATGAGGAAAACGAGCGAGAAGCTTGATGCTATCCTATCTTATTATAGTACTATATTGCTAGTTTGCTACTACATTTTATTAATTTCCTAAATTAGAACCTGCTATCATATTTTTCTGAGTGTAATAGACCTTAAATGTCTCTATGTTGAACTTGAACATCTATTTTGCAATTTATTATGCATTGTTATGATATTATCTATTTATTAAAAAAATAACTAAAACGTATCCGCGTATTGGGTTGTTTGAGAAATTGACGTATCGGCGTATCCGTATCCTTCCGATACCGATACGCGTATCCGTATCCGTGCTGCTTAGATATTATGTACAGGGGCCAAGCTTTTTTCTTCTTTTTCACCGGATCAGGACCAGGCAGCATCATCCTCAGATCTCCTACCTCCGTCACCTCCATTGTCCTGTCGTTGTCAACGCTCCCAAATCACTCGTCCGCACCCCCCGACAGCTGCCCATCTCCGGCGGAGGTCTCGTGGCTAGATCTGCCACCGCTAGTTGCATTGCTTGCTCCCACACTAACCTCGAACTCGCCGTCAAAGTCCCAGCCCGCCATTGACCGCCAAATGTAAGTGAAGAGTGAGTGAGTCCATGCGTGCCAAATACTTATATATTAATATCTATATCCAAACCACGTAAAGTTTCCACCATTTTAGTCCGTCACAGATGGATCATAATTCATCGCGTATACGAGTTGGTCTACGATTCGATCACGTAGATCCCTATAAATTAATATACAGACAACTATACATATCCAATATTTATACCAATTTTGTCTCTGTAGCAACGTACATGCATATTTGCTTAATACTTCGTGAATACAGAAAGTAGCTAAATTTAAAATATATAAAATCATTACATCCGTCCAATACTACTAAATCAATGGATCGGAGATTTAATTTGGTGGGCGGTTTGTTCATTAGAAATACGATCCATCCGGTGGGCGCGTCGTTTTCATTTCCGATCGATCCAGTGCCTTGCTCGATGGATTTTGTTTTTGGCAAGCTAGCTAGTAGGTTTTTGCACGCAAAAACACACAGGAATGCATGCATCCAGGCGAGAGGGCGTACGGACCTGATTGATACATGATGCCAGCAACCTGCATGTGGACGAGCTAGGGATCTATTGGTATGATGATGAAGAAGAATTGAAGATGATATGGTTGTACTGCATCCAGTACGTGCATATGGTCCATGGAGGTACTAGTATTTGGTTTCCGCCCGCCCCGCAGACTCATCGCTCTTATCAGCTAGCTACGCTACTAGGAAAAAGAGTTTTAGAGGCGGGTAAAACATATTTTTATGGATGGGTGCGGTACTAATTCCTACTTCTCGCAATTAAAAATATAATTTTTAGAGGCGGGTAACGCGTCCGCCCCCAAAAATAATTTTCAGGGACGGATCACGACATGATCCGCCCCTAAAAATCGATTTGTAAGGACGGGTCTTCCTACTTCTCGCAACTAAAAATATAATTTTTAGAGGCGGGTAACGCGCCCGCCCCCAAAAATAATTTCTAGAGACGGATCACGGCATGACCCGCCCTAGAAATCGATTTGTAAGGACGGGTCACGGCATGATCCGACCCTACAATCGATTTCTAGAAAATAAAAAATTCAAAAAAATTAAAAACAGCAAGATAAAAAATACTGCAACCAACCAGCCACCACCACAAGCCCTTGTACTATCACCCGGAGTTCGAACCGCATACCTCAAGCCTCGCGTGTACCTTACTCTCCACCACACTACACAGTCACCTGTGACTCTATGGGGTATGTTATTCTTTTATATTGAAATTGATTTATAGGGATGGGTGACGCCACCACTCGTCCTAAAAATGTTTTCCAATTTTATTCCGAAAATTCATTTAAATCTTTACATATAGCAAAATAAATAAAAAATAAAGCTTCTACACTATGATTATTGTGAACTATAGATAAAAATATACCAAGTATATTTCAGTGTATATAAAGGTTAAGATTGTTGAAACCTCAAAGTGTGATTTGAGTTGTATGAGATACTATATAGTCATAGTCATATGTAGGTTCATAATAATTTTTGTATAATTAAGTAATCTTAAATGAAAAAGTTCAACTACAAAGTTTTAGATCTAGTCATTCTCTATAATTTTGATATAAAGTTTGACTCCATCCGAGATTATATGAAAAAGTTATGAATTTTTATGCATGGAACCATTTTTAGGGGCGGGTCATGCCATCACCCGCCTATAAAATATATTTTTAGGTATGGGTGACGCCATCACCGGCCCCTAGAAATGCCACAATTTTCAGGGGCGGGTGATGACGACCCGTCCCTAAGATACTTTTCTAGGGACGGGTCGGATGCTACCGTACCCCGCTTTTTGTACGAGCGGGTTACATTTTGACCCGCCTCTAGATAAACGGAGCATTGCTATAAATTGTTTTTTAAGTAGCGCTAATGTCCAACAAATAAAAGCAGTATATATGCATCTAACAAAAGTTTGGTTGTCTACGTTTGTAAGTAACAAACTCGTTGCAGTAAACTTACTGACGTTTTGCTTGATCTATATCAAGTTATCAACAGTAGTATTACATGGTCTCAAGAGAGACGACGGCACTTTTTAACAATATTGCTGGCAATTGATCTATATGAACAATTAAGGAACCATCGTGAAGAAATAGCAGTATAATTAGCTAGCTAGATTTGGTTGATGAATTGCCACGTGCCTCTCTCCATGGTGATCAAACAACCATCAAGCATTGAGGTCACCAAACACTTCACGAGAGATCGAGCAGCTAGCCTGGTGTGGCCATGGGGTGGGGGCCGAACACTCACTCTACTAGTGTCTGCTATGCTGGTGGGCCTGCAGTAGTGATGAGTGAGAGCTGCTGCTGGTGCCGTATGCATCAGGTAATACTATAGAGAAGCCAGGCCAACACCACCAATCTCATCTCGATGGTGCCACCAGCCCACTCTGTATGAACGGAATGAATGACGCGGCGGCGCCAATTAATAGCTCGTTCCACGTCGTCGATCTCTAGCTCTGATCTCTGATCTCTAATTCGGATCAGTCGGCTAGGCCAGCCTCTTTTTTACGTGGTACAGTTACCAAAACTGAAAACTAAGTAAATATAGCGGTTAAGTTAAATTTTATAAGGATAAAACTCCTCTCTCATCTCATAAAATTCTCTCCTTCTTTTTTCTCGTTATATCAGCAAAATTGATGATGTGATATAAAATTTGGTGGCATAAAATTTCTATCAAAACTTGCAACCAACGAACAACAAACACATCGCTCGATGCAATATAATGCACGTGTCAAGCATGCCTGCCGGCTAACATGTCAGTAGTGCTACTGCCCTTAGTCATTTCTCACGAGACAAACCTAGAAAGACAATCCTCGTAACACACAGAAACATTTGCCATCATCCTAATGACTATTATGAACAATAGTTTTTTTGAAATTAATTTATGAACAATATTAGCCGATTAAAAATTCCCTTTATCTAAAAATAATATCCATGATGCAACCAATACAAAATTACCAATACAGATGAAGCTACTCAATTTCAATAACTAAAACTGGTCCGACACTTGGTTCCCAAATAATACAGTGTGGATATTTATTTTCTTACAAGTAAATGGCAGATATCTGGGAGACAGCAGGTAACATTAACTTACATAATAATATCGTTCAGGACTTGCATATATGATTTCCCAATTACGTTGCATATCCTCGTTGAACTACGTGCACCGAGAGCTTCATCCATACTATAGCTGGTAGTTTAACTGACTGACCACAACCTACTACTGCCGGGCAGCCACCGTCAATCGGAGCCAACATAAGAAAAAGTATAAGTTAAAGTGGCCTTTGGTGTGCCAACCAAAAGAACAAGATGGTTTGGGAATATAAAATCTGAATATTTAAAGTAAATGTCTACTTAGTAAATGGTTGTTTAAACTATGCAATGAAGAGGGAATTTGACAAGAGTTGTCGAGGAATAAATAGCTAAAGAATAAAACTCTAGGGTAAACCGGGAGATTCGTACTTTTGGACTAACCTAATGGGGGTGATGATAAGTTTCTTAGTTTGGGACGGCTTTCGCTCAAAGATGGTTCACAAATAAGATTTTAGGAGATATGACTGGGCGACGAGACATTGAAGTCCCAATTCCCATCTCTATTTAACATTGTTTGCAAACATCCTGCTACGGTAGCGGAAGTGTTTAGCACCTCACCACTAAATAACCCCTTTAGGAGAGCTTTAGTGGAGGATAAACTACATAACTGGCTCCGTTTGGTAAATAAGTTGTTGAATGTTAATTTACAAGAGGGGAGATACCTTCACATGGTCCCTACAAGCTAACGGCTCCTGCACGATACACTCCATGTATAAAAGTGTTGTTAATAGTGGTATAAAGGTTTCACAAGAAATTTGGCATGCGAAGATACCTTTAAAGATTAATATCTTTATGTGGTACCTCAAAAAGAGGGTGTTATTTACAAAAGATAATTTAGCTAGGCAAAATTGGATTGGAAGCAAAGTTTGCAGCTTCTGTAACAAGAATAAAATATCCAACACCTTTTTTCGATTGCGCTTACGCTAAATTTTTTTGGCGTGCTATTCACTTAGTTTTTATTTAGCACCACCAAAGGATGTTGATAATTTATTTAATCATTGATTAAAATAGGGGGAGTCATAAACCAAAACTTCACTTACTGACACGCATATTGACTATGTGTTGGGTTATTTGGCTCTCTAGAAATAATGTTGTCTTTAACAAATATCAACCAAAAACTTTTATGCAGGTTTTATTCAGGGGAACGTATTGGCTACGTCATTGGACGCAGTTGCAACACAGTGAGGTTCAAAAGGAGAGAATGATTTAGGCATGTCGCTTGCTGGAGATGTCGGCTCTTTGTTTCTTCGCTTCCCATGGATGGACTTTTAGTTTACGGATTGACTTTCAATAAGCATGATCTATACTTTAAATGTTTTGTGTGAAGTTGTGTGGTTGTTACTGCATGTAATAATATTGGTCTGATCCCCTTCAACGGGGAGAATGAGGAGGGTGAAGCCGGATAATTTTTTTCATTATTAAAAAACAAAAAAAAAACATCACGTTTTCCCGGGTGTGCCTCGCTAATGATGAGCATCCGCACTTACCCACACACATTATGCACGTGAATGGGTAAATGGGATACAAATTGGCACCACTGTCCATCCTTCACAAGTGTTAGTAAGTTCTTCACCTGAATAAGAAGAAGAAATGTATTACTTTTGTAACTAATAAGTTGACACATTGACAAGGTAACCAAGTTTTTCTAGCACTGTAGGCTTTGAACGCAAACGATTTAATGTAATTTCCAAAAATACCCTTTAGGCACAACTGAATACGATAGCAGCGTTTATAAACATAAGGTACAGCATGGCTCCTGGATTGGTCCAGTTGAGCAGTCATAACCATTTTTTTTCCATTGGACCTCTGGGCCAGGCTCGGTCTAATAACTGATAGATTGCACTGCGTGTAGCCTCAACAGTTAGCTAGTTTGGTGGCCGCAGGGACAGCATACCAAGTGCAAAGGTTAATTGCAGAAAATTGCTAGGTTGTTTTGCTAATGGCAGAGATTTGGGTAGTATTTATTCCATAGTTGTATTTTTGCAATTATATAGTCATACAAGAAGCTATAACATGTGGCTCACCTATTCAGCGCATGCTTCCTTTGCAAGGGAGCGAAGGAACCTCAAAAGCGGTTTCTTTGCTCTGGAAAGCTTCCCGTTAGATCCTTCCTCGCCATCTTTACTTGTGCTTTCTTCAACCATCTGGACTCTCCTCACAAGCTGCTGCAGTTCCTGTTGACGAAATGTTAGAGCAACTTAGGAGCACCAAATATTAAGCCGTAATAATGCAGTTGACTTAGTTGAGTTAATTAGGAGATTTAGGTGGTGCAGGAGCATCCCAGATGCTCAACTGGTATTCATGTAAAAGTTTTAGATTTTGAAGTTAACACCAGTGTTAGATGTTGGATGCATTGGGCTTCAGCACTGGAAGTGTTCACCTTTTACATACTAAAGCCTCCAGTAAGAAGGATCAAGAAGGCTAGTGTATTGTCTCACTTACCATAACACAGAGTATGTTGCAAAGCAAACTCTACTATTACTGCATCCACGCATAATGATGGTATAAGATTTATATGCTACTAACCATGGTTGTGCGAGCAATGTAATCATGTTGCATAATCTGAACTGGATCAGCAAAAGTTTTATTGTTTTGTCGGTCTAAAGAGTCAGAATTATGTCCTTAAACATCATGAGAAAATAACAGTCACCTGTAACATAGTTTGACACAACAATATTCAGGCGTGTGTGTGTGTGGGTGGGTTGGGGGGGGGAGCAGTGGAGAAGCTTAGCAGGGAGGTGGAGTATGACCTAGGGCAGGAGGCGGCATAACAGGAGAGAAAGGAGAAGTAAAAGTTGGAGGACCCATAATTATAAAGACATGACAAACTATAACTCTATCCAATTGTCCATTATTAATCTATTCACTGTTGTACAATGCATAAATGAACACTAGTCACATTGTTGAAATATTAAATATAAGGACAGAGAATACCTGACGATCAAACTCAACATTATGGATAGCATAAACTTCATTAGTAATTGAGATGTTGTTGGCGCTAAAATCGGCCGGGTAGGAATCGGCCGATGGGTCTTCAGCGTCGGACACACGACCCGGGAGAATCTGCTTAGCTCCTGTTCGGGTTATCGCCCTGGTGCAGTTCGCGCGGCGTGCCAGTCAATCTGACCTGTTGATTGACAAGGAAATAGAGTATTAAATTCCAGGCGCGTCGATCGGCTGGATTTCCGATCTGTCCTGAGGAGCGTGTCGGCGGCAAATCGGCCGATTTGCTGTAGAGATGATCGGCTATGGGTCAGCCGATGATCGTATAGTAATTGTAAAGAGAACTGCTGGAGCAATCTAAACAATTACTATAGAAGCAACACTTGAGACAGATCTAATCGGCTATATGGCGATGAATCGAAGGAGAACAATGACGAAGCCGATTACCCTGATCTCAAGCTGGATAACTGGTGATAATACTAGAATAACAGGTAAAACTTGCAATTCTAGTAAATATCGATAACTTGTGAATAAATCCAAACGAAACCACAGCGATGCGCCCGTAGTTAAAGCTTGAATATTACTCGATAATCGGAACCTACCAATTGGCCGGAGATCAGGTTGATGCAGCCCTGCCAATCCGTACGAACTCGTGAAAGAAGAAAATATTGGCGAAGTCGCCGGCTTGAAAGGTAAAGTACTGGTAAAAAGTAGAAGTATTTTTGTTGATTGATGTTGGTTTTTTTTGCAAAACCCTAGCGGCTCCTATTTATACCCTGAAACTAGGACTCCTGGTCGATTACGACTTGTTACAACCTTATTTAAAACAGGAAAACTACTATATCTATAATAACTTTAAAAAGGAAACGGACTCCCGCAAAATCTTCCGCCGCCGTTTCCTAATCCAATCAGGGCCTCTTCAATTGCTTTCCGGCCGACTTAGCATGCCGTGTTGACCAGCTTTTGACTAGGATCTTCTGAAATAATCCTATCCTGTTGGCATAGGCTGCGCCACCAATCGGCCGATTTTCAACTGTTACCCCGATCGGCCGATTCCTTACTGTAGCTTTCAGATCCGCTTCGTCGGCCAATCTTCTCCTCCTGACGCCGATTCAATACGTGTCAAAATCTGGCGTCAACACATGCCCCCCAGTTTCGGAGTAAAATATAATTTTTTCTTCGAAACTCCCTCTTTAACCTTTTTTCTCCGAAACGGGCGCAGTAAAAATCTCCTTCCGTTCCGCGGCACAATGATTGCAATTTCCTCGATCCGAGCGCGCGAAACGACCGCTCCCCTGGAACTCGCGTAGACGGTGCGGTAAAAATACCATCTTTGCCCTTACCCCCTTATCTCTCTTAAGTACTGGTTTTCTCCGCCTCTCCTCCTCCACGAATCAAGCATCCTTTCTGCCGCATTACTGTTCATCTTCCTCCAAGTTCTTTCGATTTCCAAGCGCTCCCCCTTCTCCGGCGACCTCGTCCGCAGCTTGCTCCGACCCCCAATGGCGTCTCCGTCGGCGACCACCCCATCTACAGAGGCTCCATCGGCTGCTCTTTTGGCGGCGGCGGCCCAATCGGCGGCTTCTCCAGCGGCGTCATCGGCGACGAGGGCTTCCATCCCAGAGGTAAATGCCCGAAAATTTTTCCCTTTTCGCCTTGCTGCTTCAGTATTTTCCGGTCCCTTTCTTAGTTTCTTCCCTCTTTCCCTTTCTTTTTAGGCCCTTAGGCACAGGATCACCATTCCTCTCTCAGAGTCTCCTGACCTCATCTGTCTAGGCCCTATGGGGAGCCCTGATCCAACGGATCTAATCAGTTTAGAAACTCACAGAATCCCCTTTAAGTAGTCACCCATGGATTTGGATCACTGGGTAGGCGCATTCAGATCCTGGCCGAATGAAACACCCGGGTGGAGAGAATGGTACCAGAGGGTAGCCGGGTCTTCGAAAGTTCAATGGGAAGAACTAAAAATCGGCCAGTGCATAGATTTGTCCCTGTCTCAGATGGAAAAGAACGAACCTTTGGTTATGGCAGCCTCTTACTTCTGGTCCGATGCACTTAACGCATTCCTTTTTGGACACGGACCCATGACCCCAACCTTGGCCGATGTCTTACTGCTGACCGGCCTAGATGTCTCCTCCGCCGATACCCCCTTCAATTACCTGTTCAAGCCATCTCATCGGCTAGACACCAAAGGAATCGGCGGGTGGAAAGGATACATCAGTAAGAACATGAAGACAGGAACAGTCTCACAGAGAGAGCACACCGCCTTCTTGATGATGTGGCTGGAGAAACACCTCTTCTGTGGCAGAGCGGTCGGCCCCTCTTCCAATACTCAAGCTTTGGCAGAGTCTCTCGCACAAGGATCGGCCGTCCCCCTGGGTAAACATTTGCTGGGATCGGCATACCATATGATGCATCAAATCGGCGCCAAGCTGTCGAAAGGAGAGCCGATAGGGAATCCAGGCGGTCCCTGGTGGTTCATCACCCTCTGGCTCAATCTACACATGAGCAAGGTCTCTGAGGAGAGGATAGAGACAAAGACCTTTCCCAACATTGAGTCAGAGGAGAATCCATCGGTCCGTCGCCGTTGCAGATCTGTCGGAGAGGCGGCATCGGCCTTTCCTGGCTGCCAGTTCACCGCTACCCGGGTAGCCGAATATTTCAGATGCTTCTATAATGGACTTAGCGAGGAGATGATCACCTGGTATCCATATCAAACCGCGGAGCCGATTTTTGAATTGCCTATATGCTTCGACTTCTCCACCCACACATTTGACAGAGAATTGATGGATGTCTTGATTAAGCCGGGAATTCTGCCGGCTAACTTCTTCTCGGGGAAGGACTCACCCACTTATGAGTTCTACTGCCCGTCAGCTGCAGCAAGGCAACTAGGTTTTGGCCAATTGCCGATCTGAGTCTATTTCGCCGGCCAAGCAAAATTCAGAGACGGATTAACCTCTAGTCTCGACTACAGCCGATTGTGCGATTTAGTACCTGACTCCAGCACCATTGACTTGAACGGTTGGTCAGTTGCCTCTTTCGCCACCCAACAGTACAAATTATGGTGGGCAGAATGGAAGCAGCATCTTTTCTGTAAATCCCCATCAATTTACTGCAACATTCTGGACCCAGAGAACATCGACCCAAATGCTGCGGTATGTCCTTTTCTTTTCAGCCGATTTCAATGTTGCACTATCATCTTGCTGTTAACTTATGTTTACCTCTTCAGCCTGAAAGCCATGCTCCCCCAACACGGAGCCGAAGCGGCCGGCCGATTGATAGCCATCATCAATACACAGTGCAGCCACTCATCGGCTTCCATGCTCCATCTATCAGAGATATCTCCACCGGCCGATCAAGACGAGCGCCCAAGAGACCAACACCAAAGATATCCAGCCATCGGATGCGGGCTCGCATTGAATCGGCCGGTCAGACAACAATAGCATCGGCTGAAGTCTCTCGTATTGGATCGGCTAGCCAGATGGCAGCAGCATCGGCCGAGACCCCCCGTGTTGGATCGGCTGATCAGATGGGAGTGATGCGCACCGAGACCCCAGATCCTTCACCTCCATCAGTCGTCGAGACGGCCGATCCCCAAGTCGCCGCCGAAGCCGGGGCTGCTGCAGCATCACTCTTAGTAGAAGCTGTCCAGGTAACTTTATTTATCTCATGTATTCCCCAAAAACCTTCTGCTGACACCAATTTCGTCCCTTTACCAGGCTGCACGAGTTGTCCCACCACAATCTCCACGGCTGTCGGCCACGTCTCAAGTAGGGACTGAAACTATAGCAGCTCCTGTTGCCGAGGTAAACGATCTCTTACCCTGCATCCTTAATATTCAGGAAACTTAACCAATTCTGATGCAGGTTGACTTGGGTACGCCGATTGTAACTCCACAGCTGGAATCGGCCGGAGAACCCGCAGAGGCATGTCAAATTCCCACTACCATCTTATCTCATTTTCCCATAGTATCCTCACGAGCATTTATATCTTTCTCAGGAAGCTGGCCCAAGCAGAGCGCCAATAATGATCGAATCTTCTTCTTCTGGTGAACCCAGTGCACCAATCCCTGAAACAAGGGAAATACTTCCACCGGCGCAGGCAAGAGAGATTCGTTTCAAAGAGGTAACAATCTTACCATCAGAATCGGCCGATTTCCTTTCACTACTTGCTTACCCCTTTGCTTCGTTCTCTTACAGGAGCAAGATTCTCCCAACAATAGTGTCTTTTCTTTCGCTGTCTCCTTGGCCGATGAAGAAAAAACTACCTCACATGTGGTTCCACCGAGTTCTGCCTCCGATGATGTCCGCTCTAAGCTCGAGAGCATCCGTACTCTCCTCCAAGGTGACATCGGCCGACTGGTGAAAGATGCATTGCCGATCCGACAACTTTTCAATGAGGTCGTAGATCACATTCCGGAAGAAGTGTCGGAAGACTTGGGGTATGCTGCCTATATAGAGGGCATGCGGATTCCGGTCTCGCGGGCGCTGCGACGTATGGCCGATCACGCTCAGATGGCCAAAACTCAGGACGAGGTTGACTCGTACAAGCACCAGGCCCAGGAAGTACATCACAAAATCAACTTCCTCGAGAACTGCCGTCCGGACATCGTTGGCACAATAGATCGGCTGAAACGGAGGAGAGCAGAACTAGCCAAGGAGATGGAACAGATAACCAAAGAGATAGCCGCTGAAGAGAAAAAGCTCCAAGAACTCCCAACCATGATCAGCGAGCTGAAGCAAAAAAGACAACATCTGGCCCGTGAAGCAATAAGACTCCGTCGTCGCGTGTCAGAAGTGTCAGGATCGGTCGAAAGTGATCAGAGGATAGTAGAATCGGCCGATCAAATCAGACGACGAGCGATTGTAGCCATAGATACTTTCCTTGGGCTGTAAACAATATGTTAAACATTGTTGTTCCTTAATGCCACCGCGCCGATTTGGTTTTGAATTGCTTCATGTAATCTGTAATTTCCACCTAACAATGAATCCCAATATCTCTTTCACCGGATGTGTAGCCAGAAAACCGATGAGAAATCGGTCATGTTAACTCGACATATTTTCTTTTTGTGCTTAGAATCCCCATCGGTACCAACGTACGTCGGCCTTGATCTGATGCTATCTCTTAAATCTCCCATCTCTAATGAATTGGCCGACGTGAACCCATGCCTCAGCTTCTCATCCTTTCGAACGAGCTGAATCCTCAGAGCCGACTGCTTGGATCGGCTGTAGACCGAAATCGGACACTTTCAGGAAGTCAGTGTCCCAAGTCCTGCCAGATATACATTTGACGTGTTCGCAGCTCCACTGTTGTGTGTCGGCCGCTGCAACGCTGTAAACAGAATCGGCAGCTACTATCTCTGTACTGTCGCCGACCCATTGCACAAGGCATTGATGCATAGTAGATGGGACACAGCAGTTTGCATGTATCCAGTCGCGACCGAGCAGCATATTATAGGACCCTTTGCCATTAATGACGAAGAAAGTAGTGGGGAGGGTCTTACTGCCGATGGTGAGGTCGACGCAGAATGCCCCGCGGGCAGGCGACACGTTGCCTTCGAAATCCTTCAGCATCATGTCCGTCTTGGTGAGGTCGTCATCGCCCTTGCCCAGCTTGCGGAACATGGCATACGGCATGATGTTGACTGCCGCGCCTCCATCTACCAGTAGTCTGGTGACGGGTCTTCCGTTGACATAGCCCTTGAGAAACAGCGCTTTGAGGTGCTGTCGTTTTTCTTCCTCTGGCTTCTCAAACATAGCCGTCATCGGCTCTAATACCAGTTGTGCCATTTGCTCTTCCTCTGTATTTGTCACTTTGACCCGATCGCTTGGCGCCGTGAACTCCATCGGCAGTATGAAAACCATATCGATTTCGGCCGCCGATTCTTGGCTGTTTGCTTCCTGATCAATTTTCTTTGGGCGTCAAATTCGAGATTTCATATTCCTTCTTTCTGGCACATGTCTTTGTTCTCCTTCTTGATGTTCTAACTGGCGTAGGCGTTGGATTCTCCGTTTTTGGGATCTGGATAGGCCGTCAGGACACCACTTGGGATTCACTAGTTTGGCCGATGGTTTGGCGTGTCCCCAATCTGGTTCCCTTCTTAGGGGATCTTCGTCTAACACACTATCATCGGCCATCTCTACCAGCCGATCGTGCGCGCTGATCCTGCCCCCCAGTCCATCTTGTTGGCCGATCTTGCTTTTTGACCTACCGTACTGGTCAACTCTGCCCCCCAGCCGATCATGCACCGAAACGCGCCATTCTTCACGCCGATTTCTGTTGATCGGCTCTGATCCTCTGTCTCTAGAGTGTGGTTTCGGGCGATCGTTGCGGTTTGATCCGTTGCACTCCGGACAGTTATCGGCAGAGGGCAATCTGATATCGTTCTCCCAGCAGTGGATGAAGAAGGGACACTGCCAGTGATCTTTGCGCCGGCGTATCATCTCTTCCTGGTGTTGCGCTTGTTCTTGCTGCCGCCGATATATACTGAGTAGAAATCGGGAGGTGACAGGCCTGTGTGGTCGTTCTGGCCCTCGCCTGTTCATTCTGATTTCTTCCGTCGTGATCTGCCTCCTGGGATCGACAACGCCGTCTTTTCTCGCCGATTCTGACGTCAGCACCCTGGTTTGACTTGATTCTTCTCCAGCGTTGACCGTGTTGGCCGGGAAGGGGTGCTGGTCTATCTTCATCGGCATTGCCGATTTGGTTGGAGTCTCAAATCTGAGCCGCCCCTGTTCAATGGCCGATTGTATCTGCTGACGGAAGACTTTACATTCATTGGTGTCATGAGAGGTAGCGTTGTGCCACTTGCAGTACTTCATCTTCTTCAGCTGGTCGGCCGTAGGGATGGTGTGATGTTCCGACAGCTTAATCTGTCCCTCCTGAAGCAGTAGATCAAAAATTTTATCGGCCTTGGACGTGTCAAAGCCGAATGTCTCTGGCTCCTTCTTGCCAAAGGGGCAGGATATTGGTTTTTTCCCTTTTACCCATTCCGCCAGGCCGATTTCTTCCTCCGCGTCAGATTCAGATCCCTCCAAGTACGCCACTTTCTTCTGGAAGCTCCTCCGCTGTTCAAGTGGTCGGATCTCCTGCCCTGACAATCGGTGGACGATTTGACTCAGGCTCTCAAACTCTTGGGCGGCATACCTCTCTCTGATTTGCGGCAAGAGACCTTGGAAAGCGATATCGGCCAACTGTGCATCGGTCAGAGCCAGACTGTAGCACTTGTTCTTGATTTCTCTGAACCTCTGTATGTATCCTGTCACCGGCTCATCGCTCCTCTGCCTGAGGCTGGTTACGTCTAAAATCTTCATCTCGTGTACCCCTGCATAGAAGTACTTGTGGAATTGTTTCTCCAGATCGGCCCACGTGACGATAGAATTTGGCGGTAAAGTGGTGAACCACTGGAAGGCCGATCCGGATAGAGATGATGAAAATAACCGTACCCTCAGAGCGTCTTGTGTGGCAGCTTCACCGCACTGGATGATGAATCTGTTGATGTGTTCCACAGTGGATGTGTCATCCGTCCCTGAGAACTTGGTGAAATCAGGAACCTTGTAGCGGTGTGGGAACGGCAACGAGTCATAGGCCGATGGATACGGTGTCTTGTAAGTATAAGTTTGAACTTTCGGCTTCAGCCCAAACTGATCTTGGATTACTTCTGCTATTCTTGCCGTCCAATCCACCTGCTGCTGATGAATAGTTGTTCGCGGCGCGGGCACGTGTTGAAGGGCTGGTTCGGCCAGGTGATGAATCGGTGAAGTTTGCTGAGCGGCCGATAACTGCTGGCGAAACGCGTCCGCACCCCCTTCGTACGTCGTTGCTGGCACCGTGCCTCTGAATGCCTCCACAGTGCTTGCCCCCCTGCCGATTTCCGGTAAAATCGGCTGGTACTGAGAGACCACCGGCCGGACGGTCGATTGGTACGGCACCTGAAACGGATAAGTGCCATGCCGGTTCGCTGGCTCGGGGAAATACGTCGTGGCTGATGCCCCCCAAGGCACTGAGCTCGTAGGCAGTGTTTGCACAGAAGCCATTTGAACGGGTTGAAGCGGCGCTCGCGATGGGAGACATGGTGCACCGCTGTATCTTGGAGACGCCGGAAGTGGTGGAGAGCTGTATCCTTCGCGTTGCGTCAATATCGGCTGAGAAGCCAATTGGGATGTGTAGGGTAAGCTTCTGGCCGGCAGGGTAGTTGGAGGGGCATACGCCGGTCCCTGATAACCTTGAACGGCTCCGCTGGCCAGAGAGTTGACGACGGCGTTGTACACCGTGTTGCTCATCACCGAGGATTGGTCAATGAACGCTTGATACATGGACTGCTGAATCATCTCTGACATCTTGCCCGAGTCTTCAGCGATGGTGATGTGGCGAGGTGCTGGAATAGGAGCTTTCTTAACTGCTTCCCCGCTTCTGGTACGACTGAACGATTGGAGGTACATCTTCTTATAATCTTCCAGATATTTGGCCAATTCCTCCCTCTGGTCGTCCTTGAGATCAGCTTCTGTGACCCCAATGATGTTGCTGTCAGAGATTTCTGCGTTGTTCGACATATCAGGTCTTGGATGGTCCCACCGGGCGTGCCAAAAGTGTGTTGGCGCTAAAATCGGCCGGGTAGGAATCGGCCGATGGGTCTTCAGCGTCGGACACACGACCCGAGAGAATCTGCTTAGCTGTTGTTCGGGTTATCGCCCTGGTGCGGTTCGCGCGGCGTGCCAGTCAATCTGACCTGTTGATTGACAAGGAAATAGAGTATTAAATTCCAGGCGCGTCGATCGGCTGGATTTCCGATCTATCCTGAGGAGCGCGTCGGCGGCAAATCGGCCGATTTGCTGTAGAGATGATCGGCTATGGGTCAGCCGATGATCGTATAGTAATTGTAAAGAGAACTGCTGGAGCAATCTAAACAATTACTATAGAAGCAACACTTGAGACAGATCTAATCGGCTATATGGCGATGAATCGAAGGAGAACAATGACGAAGCCGATTACCCTGATCTCAAGCTGGATAACTGGTGATAATACTAGAATAACAGGTAAAACTTGCAATTCTAGTAAATATCGATAACTTGTGAATAAATCCAAACGAAACCACAGCGATGCGCCCGTAGTTAAAGCTCGGATATTACTCGATAATCGGAACCTACCAATTGGCCGGAGATCAGGTTGATGCAGCCCTGCCAATCCGTACGAACTCGTGAAAGAAGAAAATATTAGCGAAGTCGCCGGCTTGAAAGGTAAAGTACTGGTAAAAAGTAGAAGTGTTTTTGTTGATTGATGTTGGTTTTTTTGCAAAACCCTAGCGACTTCTATTTATACCCTGAAACTAGGACTCCTGGTCGATTACGACTTGTTACAACCTTATTTAAAACAGGAAAACTACTATATCTATAATAACTTTAAAAAGGAAACGGACTCCCGCAAAATCTTCCGCCGCCGTTTCCTAATCCAATCAGGGCCTCTTCAATTGCTTTCCGGCCGACTTAGCATGCCGTGTTGACCAGCTTTTGACTAGGATCTTCTGAAATAATCCTATCCTGTTGGCATAGGCTGCGCCACCAATCGGCCGATTTTCAACTGTTACCCCGATCGGCTGATTCCTTACTGTAGCTTTCAGATCCGCTTCGTCGGCCAATCTTCTCCTCCTGACGCCGATTCAATACGTGTTAAAATCTGACGTCAACAGATGTCTTTGCAAAGGAGACCATCAAACCATCTATCTGCAATTTTCATATACTCTCCATCGTCCTATTCAAATGCTAAAAAGTTAGTTCAAGTTTGCTGGATTAAAAGACTTGTTATGTTGACCAAATAAGCTACCTCTTCTTCATCAGGTAGTTCCTCCACTTCCTCGTCTTCCACCAACAATTTCTCTTCACTCAGCAACGCATGTAACTTGCTATCATCTCCATCCTTGGAAGCCTGTATTAGAGTATCCATCAATTCCGGTTGTGCATTGCGCAGAAGTCTACCTGGTCGAAATTGATCAGATATACTAACATTAAATGGGTAGCTAATATCTGGCAAAACATAACCTTAACAATTATTTACTGGTTCTCTTTTAAAAAGGCTTACTTCTTATTACTTATAGTGTCTACTGATTGACACATATTAGGTAAATTTTACATAACAAGTTTAGATTATAAATACTGCAAATTCTGTGAAAATCAAGTGTGCGAGTATGCCATCGGAGGCCACCCCTCTACTCTCCTGGTCCGGCTTTCTCCCAGACTGGCTTGTGGAGATTGCCGGCAGAGATTGTAATGACTCCTTAAATCAATAGAAGCTCTCGTGATTTGTGCTAAAAAAAAGCAAAAAAGACTTGACATTTTATTTTGAAAGGGGCGAGGACATGTTATCCATCCATGTAAAGTTTCAAGATCAAACTCAACTACATTTGCAAGACATACACAATGGAAAATTCTTAGTGATGAATCCAAAATCAAGTATTCACGAAGCATTTGAAATTTTCGTATATTTGAATGAAAACTGAGTTCTTGAAGCTTTGAATAGGTTAAAGCACACCCTCTCCTATGTGGTGTTATGTTAATTCTTTGAGAACTTCTGAAAACTTCCACACCTGACAGGCATTTCAAAAAATTTCACCATATGCTTATACTTAGCATGTTCATTTAGCACCTATAAGTGCTTTTTAAGATAGTGTTATGCACACGAAGTGGTGCATAAGGTAGCAAAAATCAAGCTAAGGAAAGGGAAGTCAGAGTCAGCAACTTTTAGTCAAGATGGTGAACAAATTGGCTCATTTACTAAAAGAAAATAGAGTTAATAATGGGTTCAAACTTCAAAGTGGGTGAGAAATAAATGTTTGATTCTGGTTTCAGTATTGACTTACAAACTGAACCTGTGGGAAGTAGGCTATATGCCTATCAGGGATTATATTTATCAAAAACTGTATTTGCACTGACATTCCCAATTTATACATGAGGAGTCAGGTAGTCAGCAATACCTACTAGATGTTAGTGAACTGAATGTTCAGAAGTGGTGAGCTGCATCCATATCACCAAGAAACAAACTGAAAACATCCTGGAGTTGGCCTGCTCCCATCCACAGGTTCCAAATTTGACACAATTTAAATGAACAGAAACAACCACCATATCACAAATTACAAAATCCCAAGTTGACATAATCCCTCAAATCAGTGATATATCTGACTGAATAACACAATAATGTGGCCACATGGAAATGGATGGTTGTAAAGATAGGACCATAGAAAGGGACAGACCGATGTAATTGAACTGCCTCCTCTTTCCTTCCCGCACATCCGGCCCAAATCTCTGGAAACCAAGAATGGATTACAGCACACGAGTGTCTCAATTTCGCGATCCAACACAATCTCCTCACCGAAACGAAAGGAACGGATGTACGGTAGCTACCTTGACGAGCATGAGAGCGTCGAAGACCTCGGTTTCCAGTGAGGCGGCCCTTAGGATGAGCTTGATCTGCGGTGGCGGGAACTTGGCGAGGTCCATGCCCCACTGCACGGCGCGGCGGGCCTCCCGCTTGAGTGCGTTGCGGCTCTTCTTGAAGGGCTCGGCAGCGCCGTCCCCGGCGTCTGGATCGTCGGTGTCCTCGGCGGTGTCGGCTGGCAGAGGGCCTGTGGGGCGGAGGGCGCGCGGGTGGCGGATGCCAGGCGAGGGGGCTGCGAGGGAGGTCAGGAGGCGAGCCGGCTTGAGGGAGAGGAGGAGCGGGCGGCGCAGCGCCATGGCGGCAGCGGCGGCGGCGGGGTGCGCCATGGCGACGCGACGGTTACAGGATTGATTTACCGGTGCTGGCGTTGTAGTGCTGCATCCAACCTATGTGGAGGGGGTTAGGCGCTGTTGGTTGGACTTGCACAGCTCCTCGCCGTCGCAGCTCCGGCGTGTTTGGAGGGCGGGCGGCGCGGGCGGAGCCGATGGGCGGGGAAGTTGCGAGAGGAAAGCAGCCACGGGGGATAACGCCGCGGGATCGGACGGTCGGGATTATGAGCTAGGAGGAGGACGAGGATCCAAGGGCTCGCAAGGGATTATTGAATCAACGAGGCGCCATAGTTACATGGGCCGTTGGGTTACATTTTTCTGAAGCCCATGGAACGAACAGCCCATACAAGGCCCAATCTGTTCGTCCCTTGCTCGTGACGACGTCTCGCAGCACCAGCAAAGCGCCCCTAATTTCCCCCCAAATCCATCCAATCTCTCTCGAGCCGCCGCCCGCCGGGCTGCCGTCCGCCGTTCCCTTCCGCCGCCTCGGACGGAGTTTCTTCCCGGGCATGCGTTGCTGTCTCTGTCTTCCTAGGCCTCCTAACTTCGACGGCGTTGGAGAAGCTCCCCGCCCCCGCTAGCCAGCCCCCTCACCGGTTGCTAGGGACCAGAATTGGTATACGCTTCTCTCTTTATCTCTCTTCCACTATAACGTCAATCGAATCCTATCCTGCCGCATGTTCATTTTTTTAGAGTTCGAGGGACCTGCCGCATCTTCCTTTCCGACCAAACATGCAACTGTCCAAAGTTAGCTAGGTCGATTTGTAGTTAATAGGATTGCTCGCTTGGATCAGTGCTACTACTTGTCTAAATGCTGATCATCCCACGAGTCAATGCATCCCTGTTGGTGAAACGGATAAACCAACGCTAGTTTGCGAGTTTCACCTCACTTGCTACACTTAATCCATGTGCACTAGAATATTTGAACTCTTCGTGAGAATTATGCCTATTTTTTAGCGGCTATGATGTCTGGCGCTCACATAATTTCCTACTGATGACTCGCATAGTTTCTTGTTATTTATTCTACTCCTCAACACTCAGTTCTTTACCACTTTTGTTTCCTACTGTAGGAGTATTCCTGTGAAGATGATCTCATCCTGTCCCATCTGCAATATACAAGTTCTTACAGTTGAGCTGGAACAGTAATAGCCGATTCTTCTCTGTGCTTCTACAATTGGACCGCTCCTGATCTTTTTCTCTGCGGTATGGGTTTCTACACTGCCTACCAGTATCTTATGCAAAGTTTTCCCCAATCATTTGTAGGCATGCCAATAGCCACTTTGAGGATGATGATCAACTTCAAAGGGACATGGAATTGGCACATCAGATGGCACTTGCTGAATCAAATACAGATATCATGGTAGTAAGATCGCTTTGTTTTCTACTTTAATAATAGCATCTGCGGATCATGGTTCTTTTTAATAGTAGAATACTTTCTCTGCATAGCACTTGCTGAATCTAGTAAATATATCCCAGCAATGTTTCACTCATGTTTTTCTTTCCTTATAAGGATAGTAGGCACAGATCACTGTTCATGTCAAGAGTGGAAGTTCTTCTGTGCGAGGTGCGGGGAACTTCGGAGTGTTCACATGTCTGTGCAAGATGCACATGTTTGGTTCTTGGTTTTGTTATTATTAAAACCTTCATGGAAATATGCTTATACTTGAACAGCTAGTGAAAGTACTGTTCTTATTATCCTAGTGTGCTCCACTGGCCCAGAAAGGCAGAAACACTTTGGGACTTGATGTTTTGCGTTCCTTCTTTTTTGCAAAGTTACCAATGCAGCTGGTATGTTTTTGCAGAATGGTCCTGAGCATTGCACGGGATCATTCACCAGAGACTCTAATGCTCAAGGGGCCTCATCAAGTCATACTGGATACTCGCATCATTATGGCGAGGTATTGGATCAACAGATTTCTTGCTTGGTCAGAGCACAAATTCCAAGTAAAGTTCAAGAAGTGGAAGGCGGTATTATGAGCTTGTTGATGAGCTGCTTGGAGTCAGAAGGTGGTTCTTCAACAAGTATGATATCAGGCTGTATTGACCATCATCATAGTCTTTCATCAGAAGATAAGGGATGGGGTTGTGGATGGAGAAATATTCAGATGATGAGCTCTCATCTGTTGAAGCAAAGACCAGAAGCTAGAGAAGTATTATTTGGTGGTTCTGGATTTGTTCCTGACATCCCATCTCTCCAGAGGTGGCTTGAGATTGCTTGGGACAAAAATTTTGATACCATTGGCTCGAACCACTTTCATAACAAAGTATATGGTGCCAAGAAATGGATAGGGGCTACAGAATGTGCTACTCTCTTCCGCTCTTTTGGCCTCCGTTCAAGGATTGTAGATTTTGATAGCACCGAATCATCCGGCCTCCAAAATAAGAATGGAAAGCATGGAGTAAGTCAAGTACGAGGGCCTATGGACAAATTCTTGATAAAGAATAATCCTCCAAAATCATCTTCTGAACTTTGTCGAGAGGATGCTGAAATTATGAGAGGCCGGCAGGTCCTTGTTGACTGGGTTTGGAACTACTTCGCAAGCGAGCGCTCTGATAGATTTACCACACCTCGTGTCACTGTCAGCAATAAAACGTAAGATCTATGTCTCCATTTTGAGAAATGTTCTCTTGCATAATCTGAAAGTTTCCAGAAATAACTCTGAAGATTGTTATGGACTAACTAAAAGGTATCATTCACAGCCCACTGTATTTCCAACATCAAGGCCATTCAAGGACAATAGTTGGGATTCAAAAGAAAAAGGGTTATCGCGGATCTCATGACCAGTATACCCTTTTGATTTTAGATCCTGGCCATGTAAGTTACAGTTGCCATTCCTTTTGTTAATGTGAGCTATTTTCCCTTCAATTTTCAGTAATTTATGATATAGTTTCAGTCTATTTGAAGGTCAGACTATGATGTTAGTTTGTTTGTTTCAAACCTCTGCAAGTATCAGGCTATTTGCTATTTTCATGTTTCACACCATTTGCTTAAACAATCACTTTGAGGACCTCCAACATAAACTGTGAATGGATGCTTAGCGTGCATTTATTTTTTACACTATAGAGGAAGCTTCAGAACCTCTTGCTTTTCATGTGAATGGATTCTTGTGATATAGATTGAGAATGCAGCAGGTAGACCTCAAAATGCACCTGTTCACATTATTCCTTTTACCACGTCAACATATTGTGGATTATATTTTCTTTTCCTTGGTTCCTTTACTTTGTAAACATAAACATAATCCATTTTGAAACTGCTAATCTAGACTTTGATTTACTGTTTGCTCTGTCAATACGTTATTCAGATGTTTTTTCTTTTATGGCCTTAGAGAACAGCAGATCTAGAAAGGACTCTCAGAAGCAAAAAAGGATGGCAGAGCCTGGTGAAAAGAGGTGTCCACACCCTCAGGAAGCCACAGTATCAGGTACATCATGGCCAAAAGACATGAAATTAAGAGGGATTACAAGCATGTAATGCACCAATATAATACATGGCCCATTGTTCATGTCATGTTATCAGGTGTGTTATGTGGATTCTGGAATTGCTAATTCAGAAGAAATGGAGCAACTCAAGACTATTGACAGTATACTGGTCAGGTTTTGAATTCCTGGTAAGTATGAAAAGCTAGTGTTTCTTTGATATGTTAATAGTAAAATATACACTAGGTAATTTGAACCATTACTCATCCATTTATTCATTACTCAGATGATACAGTAATAAGATTAACAAAATGAGTAATTCAGTTTATGGAAAATAGTGGCTGAAGTACTATTGGTTTGCACACCACCATTTTATTGACCCCTTGATATCCATTATTCAGGTGATACAGTAAGATAAACAAAATGAGTGATTCAATTTACGGAAAACCGTGGCTAAAGAACTATTGGTTTGCACACCACCATTTTATGGAACCCTTTTTATCAGTTACTTTGACCTAGCTTGATATTATATTCGTGCAGTAGTACCTCGATATTTTGAAGCGTATTTCTAATGGGCTTAACAGAAAATGGGATGTTGATCACATGTATTGTGCATACAGGGCTCTCTTCCCAGTTTGAAGAAACAAGGACATCTAATACATTTTCGAGCTCTCCAATTGGTTGTGCAATGTATGCTGCGGAGAAGTATGATATATTTATTCGCTGTGCCCATATCTGTTAAAGAAATACACTAACATTGGGCTTTGATATTGATAACCTTCATTTCTGAAGTCTTAAATGATATCTGTTCGACTTCTTCATTGAATATTTGACACTATGCCCTCTCCTTAAAAAAAATAAAAAATCAGAAAATCAGCGCAATTTAGGTATAGCAATATATCTCAGAGTGTAGTCCTTGACAGACCGTGCTTGGTTCACGTGAAACTCTAAGTGAGGCTTGCTGCTCATCTATTAACTTAGGTTGCAGGATCTTTGAAGCAGCCTGACTGATTGTGCTGCTGTTTGCAGGGCCTTTGAAGGCCGCTGACTGTTTGCCGACTGCATCTGCCAGTTGAAGGTGGTCGCATCTGCATCTGTGCTGTAGAGTAAATCAAACGGCACTTGGTGTTGCTGCCTTCTGTGGGCAACTTATGAAGAGACCGTCAGAGTCACTTGTGTAGAAGTGGAGAATCAAGTCTTTGTACATATATGATATCCTGCTTAATGAATATCATTACACTTGGATCCCAAGTGGCTAGCGTTTTTGCGATGAATCTGATGCTGCGCACTGAGCTCAGCTGACTGGAATCATCTTGAGGACTGTATTGTGCATGAGTTGGAATCTGGACATGGTTGAAGCTGCTTTCAGTGGCAGGACCAGGTTCCTGAAGCAAGCACATCCAAGTGGATTTGTCTGAAACTTGTCGGTTCGTGGGACCTGATAGTTTTTTGAACCGGTAGGTTGGTTCTTCAAGCAAGCACATCTTGTAGCTGTTCCTAAAGTCTTGCGGATCTTGTGCGAGTATTCCTTGGTACGGTGCGCTTGGATCGCATGGAGCTTGACATACATGCGTACAAGGTGACTTGGTGGCGGTTATCTGTCGTGCGGCGCTCGGATGCTAATCACTCAGTTTGTTGGATGTTGGGTGGCGAGCCGTTCCTTTTCCAACGAATTGCACGTCTCAGTACAAACTTTGTCAATGATTTTTTGTGCCGGCTGAACATCTGCTACCTAGAAACACTAGTACAGATATGTGTGCTTGGCTGCTTGCAACGACTCGATTACTTGGGATCGAAAAGAGATGGCCAGAGTTTTGCAGGATGTCGTAGAATAATCCCGCTAGCTTGTGACACGGCAGTATTAACATAATCATTCTTTTTGTTAAGCACGGCAGCGGATGCGTGTTAATTATGTAGCACAACTCTCCAGACCAGGCAAGGGTTTTTGCTTGGCGATGGCGGCGGTCAACTGCAACCCTACTACCTGGATAATATAATTAATATATATATATATATATGCTTCGTACCACAGTATAGCCAGAGGAGAAGCCTTGCTCCTCTTTCCTTTGGGCAGGGGCCCACCGGGCAGTGACAATGACGTGTAAGGCACAGCGCACCCGCACCGCACCTCCCCCATCATCGCAACACAAAAAGCATTTCGTTTGCAAGAGCATCGGGGTGGGTTCCGAAATCTTCCTCTCCCATCCGACCTGCCCTGCCGCCACGCCGCACCAGCCAATGCCAGGCGACGGCGACGCCCGCGGCCTCGAGGCGGCGGCCGCGGCCGCGGCCGAGGCGGCGCGGGAGCTGCGGGAGGCGGCCGCCGCCCTCGTCGCCACGCGCGCCGCCGAAGAGGACGCGCTGCGCCGCCGCGCCGTCGCGCTCGACGCCGACGTCCGCCGACTCCAGGGCTCGCTGCCCGCCCTCGACCCCTCCGCGGTCGACAAGGTCCTCCCCCGCCTTCTCTACCCCGTCCGCCCCTCTCTTCCCTTTCCCGGTCTCGATTGCCCCATCGCCGCGCGGGTGCCTTCAACTTCGCAGCACGCTCGCGTCGTGCTACCTCAGATCGCGATTGGCTCTGCAAAACTAAATCTATGCCTGCTTTGAGAAGCACCCGCGCTCCATGCGTGGGCCAGGAGATGTGCGGCGTGGATTTCGTCAAAAATTTGGGCCGCCATCCCAATTGTTTGCTTCATCGAGATGTCCGCCTGGTGGATTAATTAGGTTGCGTATTTCTTATTTGCCCCATACGAGAGTTTGCGGCGCAGGAGTCCTCCAGATGCCGCATGCTCTCGAATGCTTGGTCATTAAGTCGACACATATTTGCGATCTTAGAAGTAGTTATGTGCAGTTCAGTGTTCCAGAGATAATTGGATCCTATCAATGAACTGTTCTAAGGAGGTTATGTACTGCTGAAAACCTGAAAACCCACCTCTTGTAAAACCCTAAGGATGTTCTTACCGATTAACACCTTGCACCACTTCAGCTCTATACTTGTGACTTGTGAGCATATGTGTGTTTGTTTGCTGTGGACATCAGCTAAATCTGAAATTTGTACTTGCTGCAGATCGAGGAGGAATTGGAGCGTGCCAGGGTAGCCATCACAGATAGTGATGTGGCTTCGTTTCTCCCCAGCAAGCGAAATGGTTAGACGTGTTTCCTTCCACTACCAACTTTTGCTCGGGCAGAAGCTTAATTGTTATCTATGGGTCATGATTACCTCATTTTGATTTACTTTACTCTGAACATGCAGGGAAGTTCTTTAAGATGTTTCTAGGCCCTGTGAATGTGCGGGTGGCCAGGAAGGAAGATAAGCTCAGAATCAAGGATGAGTACAATAATTATAGGGTATGCTCAATGTCGTTCGAAAAGAGATGCAGGTTTTTTTTTTCTGTACATGATATCAAGAACTGAATTAACAATATTGTCTGCTTCAGCTTTTGACCTTTTCTAGTGTGATAACTGATAACTCATGGATTGTAATGATTGCTCTTATTGGCGTAAAGTTTGATTTCTGTATGCATTATGGCAGAGATTCATATAACATATGCCACCTTTAATCTGCCACTGCTTACAAAATTTTTGAGAAATCAAAACCGTCAGGGTAAACATGGCAAATTCAGAAAGCATTCTAGTGAAACATCTAGCCTATTTTGTGTGATACAGTTATGTTTTCCAAACCTCTAGGTACTTCAGAAACACATGATATGGGGCTGTATGATGGTCAATATGTTGTAAAGTTATGTAAAATATACATTTCAGATTTTGAATCAAAATAATCCTTAATTAATTGATCTTAGGGCTGAACTGATATTGTATTTTGTAAACTACAAGAGTGACTGACACCAATGGTGTTGATTTTTAACCTTTTCTATTGGCAGGATAGGACTGCCTATAAGTTTCTGCTGTTTCCATCTATCCTCCTCCTACTAAGATGGTGGATATGGGATGGATGCCTTCCAGCGTGGGCAGTTCAGATCTACCAGGTATCTTGTTGATACTAAGGTACTCCTTGAATATTTTTGCTCATCGCTGCATTGTCCAATAAGAACAGTCTAAATAGTGTCTTCCCACTTATCAGGCTTGGTTACTATTCCTGTACACAAGCTTTGCTTTGCGGGAGAATGTATTGATTGCAAATGGAAGTGACATTCGTCCATGGTAAGGGATCATCCACTCCCAAACTTCCATTGGTTAAGATATTTACAACTTTTGACTGCAACATTTAAGCGTTATTTGCAAACGTCCATTTATAGCACGTGTCCAGTTAAGTTTTCTCGATTTCAAATAATTTGTTGGTGCTTGAAAGGACTTTCATAACATTTAAATACCATGTTAAGTTGGTTAAATTTCTTGTCCAATGCATGCTTCTTTTATCATGATTTACTACTATATTCTCAGGTGGATATATCACCACTATCTAGCGATGGTAATGGCTCTTATTAGCCTTACATGGGAGATAAAGGGACAACCTGATTGTTCTAGCAAGCAGGTATATGCTCTTCTTCTTACTTTATTGGATAAAGCACTGGAGTAGGCATCACTTGGCAGCCCCCCGAATCTTCTAACGCTGCACTCAAACACTGATCTGTTACAGAGGGGGGTGCAACTCTTCCTCCGTTGGGCAATCATGCAAGGGATTGCAATGCATCTACAGAACAGATACCAGCGTCAAAGATTACGCACTCGCATAGCTCTAGGAAAGGTAAGGTCTTGTCATGATTCAAGAAACAAAGTAATCAATATACATATACTCTGTAGCTTTGGAATTTTCTTAACCTGGATTCAGAGGATGGGTACATCTCAGTGTTCCAGAACATGACTCTAACCGGAACTAAATACTTATTAAAAAAAAGGGAACTAAATAGAATCCTCTATATGATGAAACTTGGGTATAGGTATCTTCACTTGGTGCTTATGAAGAGCAATTCAATCTATTTGATGTTTTTTTAAGCTATAGTGAACTCTGGTAAAAAAAACGTGGGGGCAATGGTTACCGCTAGAATGTGACCCACAAATATTTTTTGTCTATCATTATGTATGTAAATACCTAACTTTCCTTACAACGCGCAGGCAAAAAGAATGGATGTTGTCGCTGGAGAAACAGCCGGTGTGGAGGGGCAGCTCTTGTTGCTATATCCTGTCCTTTTTATATTACAGGTATGTGGTGTGAACTCAAAGCATGGTAGTGCCTAGTAGCTACTCATCTTGGGGCCTTCAGATATGTGGTCGTTCCTTTGTTCACAAATTACATCTAATTGGACAGATATCCTTCGTATGCTGCATTGATGCACTTAATCCTTGATACTCCATGTTTGCAGGGATTTGAGGCGTATGTTGGAGTTTTGCTTCTTCAGACAGCTTTGCATGGGCTTGCCTCTGAATGGCAGGCAAGCATTATTCAACAGTTATCACTATTGGCAGTTGAATGTCAGATAGGATTATATTGTCCACTTGTCCTTGATCCAATTTATTGCTGTTCGGAATTTATTGCCTTGCCCAATATTTGAAAAAAATATAAAAAATTCAAGGTGGTTATGGAGTGATAGGTCAAACTGTCCTGAGTACATGAACTGAATTTTGCCCCATGTTTTTGAATTTTGCCAGGTTGTAGTTTGTGGGATCCTACTGGTGGTAATGGCAGTGGGAAACTTTGTCAACACTGTGGAGACACTGATATTGAAGTTGAGGTTCAAAGCAAAGATGAAGAAAGCAAAGGGAAGGCAGGACCGCCCGCATCAAAATTGACGAAGGCAGAATGCTGACACCATCTCTTTTGTAAATCCTTTGACCCGTAAAACATTTTTGGCTGCTTGTAATTCCCTGTTTTGGTATTTGGTCCTGTAACATTGAAGTTGATACCCTACACAACACGATGAAAGATACAGATATTTCCTCTTCAGATGAAAATTGCGAGTTTCCATGTATGTATGCTTCAGCTCTAAATATTTGAGCTTTGAGAAAGGTAGATAATTGTATCTAAAGTTGTGTATCAAACAAGAGTATTAGATAGCTCCGGCTCAGTATGAAATGGAGCAGAGGCTTGTAAAAGTTTGGTGTAGTCATAGCTTGTTTAAACACGTTGGTGTGATTGATGATTATACTTTCTGTCTCGTTCTGCAACTACCTGTGCTAACAGTCGTCCACATGGCAAGCAATCTTTGATGCAGGAAGTAGGGCGACCTGAGATTTAACCTGTCCTAACAAACTGCTGTGTATTTTCCATGTTCTTGGATGCCGTGGTCCTGGAAACTCTGCTACTATCTGCCAGCACTAAATTGCCAAGAACATCTGCAGGACCAGCCTTGGAGAATCCGATCCCGCTGCAAACGGAGCAAAGCCACCACATACATCACTAGATTGTGATGATTGCAGATGCTCCCGTCTCCAAATCTTTCAACAATCCTCCAAAACTGCTTGCAAATCATCACGGAATCATTGCTGGTGGAGAGCTGGGCCATACTAACTTTAAATTTACCAAAGAAAACGCTAAGATAATTCCATCCATATTTACATTTCACTTTGGTCAATCTCAAGTCTTCTCTAATGCACAATCATTTTTTCTTACAAGCCTAAGTTTTCGCCATCGATCTTTGTACCCTACTAGAACAACGAAACGATTTTACTACTATACTGCAAGAACAAACACACAAAATAAAAGGAGACGGGGTGAAGCTAAGACATCTTAACTCTAAACAAACAATGTGCTAGGAAAATGGGAAGCAAGCAAGTCCTGATTCCTGAATCATGTGAGCTCCAACATCTTGCTCAGCTGAATATGGTGGTCACCGAGATCAGCCTTGGCAATGGACCTCGCCGCCTTCTCCGCGATGGTCGCACGCACCTGCCCCATCGCCGGCCGGAGCCCCGGCTGCGCCGCTAAGCACTCCACGGCGATCCTCGCCACGTCGCCGGCCTCCTCCTCGTCGTACCCCTCCCCTAGTCTGCCGTCGACGAGCCCCGCCACCCCCTGCGCCCTAACGCGCGGCAGTATCCGGGGCGCCAGGTTCTCCGACCCGGGCGCGCCGGCGGCCGGCATGCCCGTGACGGCCTCGAGCAGCAGCACGCCGAAGCTGTAGACGTCGGACTTCTTGGACACGATGCCCGTGCGGAGGAAGAAGGGGTCGGCGTAGCCCGGCGAGCCCACGGCGGCGCGCGTGGGCGCCACGGCGGCCGAGAAGCCCTCGCAGGCGGAGCCCAGGTCGCAGAGCCGCGCGCCGAGCCCCCGGCCGTCGAGGATCACGTTGGACGCCGAGACGTCGCCGTGCACCACGGGGGGCGCGCCGGCGGAGGCGTCGTGCAGGTGCTCCAGGGCGCAGGCGACGTCGTGGACGATGCGCATGCGCTGGGGCCACGACAGTGGGGCCGTGGCGCCGTGGAGGCGGTCGGCGAGCGTGCCGCCGGCGAGGTACTCCAGGACCAGCGCGCCTCCTTCCTCTGCACGCAGTAACAGTACAAGGAAGCATTTACTACGATTACCATACTGTTTGTTCGCTGTAGAAATTTCTTCAGGATGAATTCTCAAAAGAGCAGAGCATAGGTAACTCTGTAAAAAATCCAAAAAAAAAAGTTTATTATATTCTCTATGTTTTGACCGCGTAGTGAACTGTGAAATGTGAAAGGAATCGGCAGCGACGACCAAGCTGATGAGCTGCAGGCTTCTACTTTGACGAAAGGAGAAGAGGCAGTACAAAAAAATTAAATACGCGGGAGCTGCTGCAGCGGTGTAGCCGTTGCTCTCGTTAGGTAGGGAGTAAAGTGATGTCACGCGCGCACTATATAATTTATTATTCGTCACTGTAGCAGTTGCATTTCCATTTCACACCCCTTTTGTTTCTGTTGCAATAGTTTGTTTTCATTTCTTATTAATACTGCCCAAGTCCACATGTCTAAAGCTCCTTCGTTTCTTGGTCGCTACTGATCAAAGCATAAGCATGCATGGCTTTAATCATGACTTGCCAAGTAAAATGTAAACAAAGTCAATGCATGCATGCCATAAAAAAACAAATTAGCTCTTTTTTTTCTTCTGCCAACATCTAAGCAATATCCATGGAAATCCAAGGTACTACTTGTACCCAGAACTAACAGGAAGGCGATCAAGAGGAGCTAGTAATAAGAGTGATTAAAAGGACAAGGAAGAAACAGGTTCGATAAAGTTTGTATCAGAGATGAAAGAAATCAAATGATGAAAAAAAAGGAAGCAACAGAGACAGTTCGTTTGAAGCTGATGGAACAGGTAACGTGAGCGTAGGGCCAAAGCTTCACTCGTCATATTTCTTTGATTTACTACGACGAGGAGGAAAGAAATAGAGAGCGAGGAGAAAAACTACTAATCAACGGAGCCACGGAGGGAGACGAATTAAATAAAAATGATTTGCATATATACAAACTGGTAGAAGCACGCACCGTGGTCGTCGGAGTAGGCGATGAGCGCGACGATGCGCGGGTGGCGGATGCGGCGGAGCAGGTCGAGCTCCTGCCGGAACGCGCGCAGGCGGCGCTCTCCGCCGCACCAGCGGTGCACCTTGACGGCGACGGGCGCGCCGTCCCGTAGCCTGGCGAGGTAGACGGTGCTGGAGCCGCCCCGGCCCACGACGGCCGCCTCGTCGAAGCCTCCGGTCAGCGCCTCCACCTCCCGCCACGTGAGCCGCCGCGGCGCGTCCTTGTGGTCGGTCGCTTGCTCTGCTGCGGCTGGCGCCTCCGCTGACAAGGCCAGCTCGTACTGCGGCAGCTGGGGCACCACCACCGCTCGCGCCTCGGGGTCGGCGTCCGGGCGGCGGAGGGCGGCGAGGCAGTGGCGGATGAGGAGGACGGCGATGGCGGCGGAGGCGAGGAGGAGGACGCAGAAGAAGAGGATGGCGAGCGCCACGGGCAGGTCCATGGCGCCCGCGCGCCGCTCGCGGTTGCTGTTGTTGTCAGGAGCAGCTGAGGTGAGCGGCAGTAGCTGAGCTTGGTTGCTTGCTATGCTTGCTTCAGGGTGGGGAAAAGGAGGAGAAGAAAGAAACGGTGCGGTGGAGTTGAAGGCGAGATGGCCGGGGGATGGTAGTGCATAAATATTAATACGGCCGGGGACGGGGAAATAAAAAGTGGTGGCAAGTAAGTTGAGTTAAAAGGGACGACGAGAGAGCTTGATTTGTCTGCACCAGCTAACTTGCTTCATTTCAGCTGGTTGTTGAAGAGGGCCGCTCATCAAAAGGAAAACAACAGAACAGAAAAGTGGAGGACTAGCAGATTTTTTAAAAAGGGGCACAGTGTGATGAAATAATGCAGCAGGCCGCGGCTTTAGACTAGCTCCAAAATATATTGATGGTAAAAATGTACTACCAGTGCTTTTAAAGATCTTCCTATGTACTACCAAAACACTAACCACCCTTCCTATGCATCAATGCCATGATGAGGGAGAGGGTGTATTTGAAAAATATAAGAATACATTTTTTTTTAAAAAAAAAAAGGTGCATGCATGGAACAAGTACTACTTGTGCAGTAAGATAAGAAAACAATATTTACTACACACGTACAGTACGTACGGTTGATTAGTATTTTTCAGGCTTGCAAGTGCCTGGAGATCGGACAGACTGAATTAAAGATGGTTGACGCTGCCACCTTGCAGTTGGATTCCATTCCCTACTATAAGCAATTCGAGGCAGACGACTTGCCAAGATTAATGTCATCAGCAGTAGAAGCATAGAGATGATATCCAAATTAACTAATGCTAATATGTTTACTGGTACTCCTGCTTGAGAGGCTGTTTTGCGTGGACGGCGCGGAGATACATAGTATATGTATCTTATTATATTGGAGTACGTAAATTAATTAAAAATAATTACTACTAGTAACCACCTGTACACGTACAAGAATATGCAGCAGTAGTACATACGTGCAATGAATGAACGGTGCTTCCGATGTCCAACACAGGTAGAAAAAAAAGTTAAGAGAGAGGACGAGGGTTTTAAAAAAAAATGCCCCACCTGAATCTGAATGCATGCGATGTGTATGTATGGGATATGGCTACTGTTGCTGAGTTGAACCTGCTAGCAGCTAGCGTACTACAGTAGCACCGGGTGCATATACGTACCTGATGCAGCACCAAACAATACTGCGCATGCAGTACGTCGCTACCAAAAAAAAAGTTTCGTAAGGGCAGGTAAAAACGGATTGTCAGGGACAGGAGCGGTACCTGCTTATACTTCTTGCAGTTAAAAATATGAATTTTAGTGGCGGGTAACGCGCCCGTCTCTAGAAATCGATTTGTAGTGGCTTGCAGCGAACCAGCCACCACCACAAGCCCTTATACTATCGAGTTATAATTTTTTTATGAAATATACACACTTGCATCACCGGGTTCGAACCGCATATCTCAAGCCTCGCGCGTACCTTCCTCTCCACCCACACTACACAGTCACTTATAATTCTTTTATAGGGGAGCGTGATGCCATCACCTGCCTAAAAATCGTTTCTAGGGGCGGGTGATGCCACCACCCGCCCCTAAAAATATTTTTTAATTTTATTTTGAAAATTCATTTAAATCTTTATGTATAGCAAAATAAATTAAAAAAGTAAAACTTCTACACTATGGTTATTGTGAACTATAGATTAAAAATATGGCAAGTATATTTCAGTGTATATAAATGTTAAGATTGTTAAAATCTCAAAGTATGACTTGAGTTGTATGAGATACTGTATAGTCATAGCTACGTAGGTTCCTAATAACTTTTTGGACAATTAAATTACCTTAAATAAAAAAATTATCAACTATAAAGTTTTAGATCTAGTCATTCTCTATAATTTTGATATAAAGTTTGGCTTCATTCGAGATAATATTTAAAGTTATGATTTTTTTTGCGTGGAACCATTTTTAGGGGCGGGTCATGCCATCACCAGCACCTAAAAATACATTTTTAGGGATGGATGACGCCATCACCCACCCCTAAAAATGACACAATTTGCACGGGTGGTGGGGTCACCTGCTCCTAGAAATGTCATTTTTAGAGGCGGGTGATGCCATGACCCGTCTCTGAAAATGATGCCCATTTGCAGGGGTGGGTGATGGCGTAACCCGCCCCTAAAAATATTTTTTAGGAGCGGATCGGATGCTATAGTACCCCGCTCTATTTGTAGCAGCGGGTTACGTTTTGACCGGCCCTTAGAAAAAAAAATGGAGCTTCAATTTTTATAGTGCGTACGACTGTAAATTCCGCAGGTAATATAATTAGCTATACCAAAGTATCAGTGTGCATGTACTGTCGTTAAACGTCACATAAAAAATTAGGTGCGCGTTGCCTTTCTTCCGAGACAAAAAAAAAAACAGACAACAGTAGTTTATTTCTTTTGGAAGCAGCGATAGATGATCGAGAGAGAACAGTAGTATGGTGCCTGCTTGCTTGAATTGAAGCTGCACGGCCTTGTGTCCCCTGTTGATCGATCGAGATGTGACATGGGCGTACTTGCATGTGTTGGTCACTTCTTGTTAGTTATCCAACGGATTCATTGCTAATTGCTATGGTACATGGATCGACCCTCCATCATAACTTCATAAGGCTACCTAGTTTTTCTTTTGGATAAGATATGTCTACCTAAGCTAGGTTAGGGGTCACATGTACAACACAAAGCATAGTATCATAGGAGGCCAATGCGTGTCCGCAGCAACCACTTTATTTGTACTCCTCCTACATACGTATCGATCAGTAGCTAGCTGTTTCTGAAGAAATCATGCATTTAACCCTTTCTATGTATGCCGGGGGTGAAACGTCGACCACATCAGTCCACATGATGTAAACTTCAGACAGCTTAAAACGGCCATTTCCCATTGCATTAGTTCCATGGACCTCATAGGTGTACGGTAATTTGGCAGGCAGCGTCGTCAGCAAAGACAAGAAACAATATATATATATATATATATATATATATATAATATATATATATATATATGTGTGTGTGTGTGTGTGTGGGCGCGCGCGCGCGCGCGCGCGAGATGCTCCACTCATCAGCATCTGCGTAGTATACGATGTTCCTTCTGAAAACTGAAATAATATATGAAAAATTGAAGGGGTTCTAGCTATCAGCTAATGAGCAGGTTAATTAGATAGATATACTTTCATCATACCAATATAATTAAGCATCACGTGGTTGAGATCCCCACTATGCAGCAGGCACTACCTAAACATCTTTAGCTGAGATATCTGCTGATGATTAGACTCGCTCAGACGGTGTGCATGCATGCGCAGTGTGTGATGTCATCCATTCCCGCTACTCTCATTGTCATACCGGCTACACTGATGTATATATCTATATATATATACTATTAGGCTATTAGCTGGAGTGCCCAGTAATATATATTATATATATGCAGAGGAAACTAAAGGTGCTAGCTAGTGTGTGTCTCTCTCTATATTCTACACCTCAGATGTAGAATGCTATTCTACACCCACCTTCTATCACTAGCAAAAATAATCATCAAAATACTGAACTAAATTTATTTAGTTACCGAGTTACTGAACAATATTCAACAATAGCTCGCCAGTACTGAATTACTGAATTACTGAAAATTTATTCAGTAATTCTACTCAGTTTAGCTATTAGTGTAGAATATACACACACGCTCACGCAACTTAAAGTGCTTTATATATCACGCATCGAGATGCCTAATTAAAGTACTGTCAAGAGCAAGCAGACAGTTTGCGTTGCCACCATCAGCACTCAAGCAATAATTTTTTTTCCTCGAGTTCTAAAAAAAGTCTTCCTTTTCTTTCAGGGATTAAAAAGCTAAGGCACCATATCGATCGATCAAGCACTTAATATATCGTACATAAACAAATGAAAAGTAAACCTAAGAATTATAAAGAAATTAATTAAATGAAAAGCGCGATCGATGAATAGTACCTAACACCCACTCTCTCCATCATATCGCCACAAGTTCTCTGCTAATTAGCTTTCATGTATGTGACATCGATCAGTCGCATGCAGCATATAAATTAGAAATAATTACTGAAAACCGATCGATCGACGGGGCCGGCTAACAGTGGCACTCCATCTATCGCCCAAATAATAAACCAAACCAACTCAAACGTGTAGTGCATGCAACAACCATCGATGTATGTATCCATATCCATCCAGCCAGCAGCCTGATCAATCGACGGTGAACCTAATAGTACTCTCTCTGTTTTTATTTACATGTCGTATTATATTTGTTCTAAGTTAAATTTGGTCAAGTTGATCAAATTTATAGAAAATAATAATAATATTTACAATACCAAATTTGTTTCATTAAATCCACCATGAAGTATACGTTGACAGTGCATATGTTGGATACTATAGTCGTTGCTGTATTTTTCTATAGACTTAGTCAAAATTAGCTAATTTTAATTTAGGATAAACCTAATACGATATGTAGATAAAAACGGAGGGAGTATATCTATTCGTAGCTCCAACCAAATTAATAAGCTACGCACGTAATTAGAAGTGGTTGGGCCTTGCATTTAAGGAATTTGACTCCTGAGCGCTATAGTGTGTGCTTGCAAAAAGGAATGTCCCAGGTCGTAACAAACTCAGGACATAAAGCTAGTTCAGCAGTCCTACGCACAACAGGGTTCATCTGTTAACTGTGTTGTACTGTTGTTGATATATATACACATTCATGTTTTATTTGTTCATTCAGGTCAATTCATTCATCTATATATCCGCATGCATGATGGCTAACAACTATGGATTACTTTAATTTTCCTTTTTACTTTTTGCAAACTAATAAAGAGAATACTTATTATACTTATTTTTTAATTTATTGTTTGATTATTTAACACGGGTTTGTTTAGGGTATTGGGTTTGAGGTTATTTCGGGTATGTTAGTCTTGGCGCACATATTAGAGGGTTGGGAGTGTACCTAGTGATGAAATGTTTATGTAATGGTAAATTCTGATGAATATATGACCCATCCTTTTTTTAAAAAAAACAATACCATACTAGAAAATATCTTTCACATACACTCAACCCCCTATGAGCTAATGCATACCACATGGCAATGTCTTTGAGAGATTGTGACACCAGATCTTAAGATTGACGAGAAGGCACCACGAGCAGCTCGCTATTGACAAAGCACGTCGCCTACTACAAATAGAACAATTAACCAAAAAATTAGAGTGCCCATCTTGAATTGGAGAGACTGATCAAACCTTGCTACTCCATTTTTTATTTTTTATTTTGCACCAGACATAACAGATTGGGAAACCCAACAGATACATAGAGGAAACAAACAAATTCATTGGTGGAAGGACGGTTAGTTATCCATCACATCTATAGCAAGAGCAGCTGGACGGGAACAGTGCGCTCTTCACATATACTACACGCGAGCATACGGCAGTACTACTCCCAAGCCCCAACAAGTCCTACCGTATGTGTTTTGCAGGCACCATACGGCACTGCCCCCAGCAAACTATTAATGGCTTCTGCCTCTCGATATATATCAGCAGGACCACATCTATTTCAAATTTTTAATTTCTCTTGTTGTTACGAGAAATCACTTCCTTTGATCACAATACAAAATAGTTTTGGATTTGTCCTATGTTTAGCTTTGACCATCCATGGTTAAAAATACAAGTAGCTTGAGAACAAGGTTGATACTTGGTACTACTACATTCATGGTGAAAAAATAATGTCATGTTTTACAGAAATCGATGGATACATATATCTTGCCTTATGTAAATCGAAATAAAATTGATGTATGCACTCTAACTAATCCATTTTGGTACCACTGCACGTGATATTTATACATGCTACTAATCTCTTTTATGGATCGACATGTAGTTAAGATGGGTATTATTCGTAGGAGTAGGATGATCAACTACTTATTAAGTAGGAGTAGCTAGCATCCAATTAGTATACTATTATTATTATTATTATTATTATTATTATTATTATTATTATTATTATTATTATATCAGCTTTGAGCTGACATTGACGTCGTAACGGGTCCTTAGCTTCTGCTGACCGGTCAAACAAACCATATTAATATTTTATTTATATATACTGCATGTTGCTGATTCTTTATTAATATTTCTTTTGCCAACACGTGCCTCTTGACTTCTATATAAACAGGCCAGGGCCGCTTACCCTTATTTGGGCCGGCCCACGGCCTGTAAGTCGGTTCATTCTCTCCTGCAAACCGCCTTCCATCATCAGTGGGGAAAAGAAAAAAAGATTAGGGCTTGGTTCTCCCATCCCACCAGTAGTTGTTCTCTTCTCCCCGCCGCATCACAAACCAAACCAAACCAAACCCCTAGCAGGACGGGAGGCCGACGAGACGCGGATCCTCCCCCGCCGGGAGACCGCGAGGAGGACTACGCCTCCACCCGCCGCCCCAAAGGTATACATCTCGCCGCTCTCTTCTGCTCCGATTACATCTTCCCCCACCCCCGCGTGGCGCTTGCTTCAGATTAGGTTTCCAGATTCGATAAGCTGCCAATCCGCCCGCCTCTCTGCAGCACCCATGGCGAACCTCGGCGGCGGCGCCGAGGCGCACGCGCGCTTCAAGCAGTACGAGTACCGCGCCAACTCCAGCCTCGTCCTCACCACCGACTCCCGCCCCCGCGACACTCACGAGCCCACCGGCGAGCCCGAGACGCTCTGGGGCCGCATCGACCCCAGGTCCTTCGGCGACCGCGCCGTCCAGAACAAGCCGCCCGAGCTCGAGGAGAAGCTCACCAAGTCGCGCACCAAGAAGACCAAGCGCGACGCGGCCGACCCGGACCTCCCCCGCCGCGACGCAAAGCGCAGGCGCCGCGCTGCCTCCACCCAGGACGTCAGCGTCCTCTCCCTCACCGACGACGTCGTCTACAAGCCCCAGACCAAGGAGACGCGAGCCGCCTACGAGGCCCTGCTCAGCGTCATCCAGCAGCAGCTCGGAGGCCAGCCGCTCGACGTCCTCGCGGGAGCTGCTGACGAGGTGCTCGCCACCCTCAAGAATGACAAGATCAAGAACCCTGACAAGAAGAAGGACATCGAGCAGCTCCTCAACCCCATCTCCAACCAGCTCTTTGACCAGCTCGTCTCCATTGGCAAGCTCATCACTGACTTCCATGATGCGGCAGCGGGCGACGCCGCCGGTGTGCCTTCTGGCGATGCCATGGACACGACACTGGACGATGATGTTGGTGTTGCTGTCGAGTTTGAAGAATCAGATGAAGACGAGGAGAGTGATTTTGATCAGGTAACGCATTCGCATACATTTAATATCTGGTCTATTTGTTTTTGTTGCCACACTGGTTCACTGAACTGAGATGTATACTTACTTGCTATTACCACTGTGTGTTTGTGCTCATCAGGTGCAAGATGACTTGGATGAGGATGATGAGGACGAAGCAACCGAGTTGAATGGTCCTGGAGGTATGCAGATGGGTGGTGAGTTAGATGATGATGACTTGCAGAAAGCCAACCAGGGGCTGGCTGTTAATGTTCAGGACATTGATGCTTACTGGCTTCAGAGGAAGATATCCCAAGCATATGGGGACGGGGACATTGATGCCCAGCAGAGCCAGAAGCTAGCTGAGGATATCTTGAAGATCATTGCTGAGGGTGATGACAGAGATGTCGAGAATCGCCTTGTCATGCTCTTGGACTACGAGAAGTTTGATCTCATCAAGTTGCTGCTGCGCAACCGGCTCAAGATTGTCTGGTGTACCCGCTTAGCCAGGGCTGAAGATCAGGAACAGAGGAAGAAGATAGAGGAAGAGATGGCAAGTGACCCGAGCTTGGCTCCAATATTGGAGCAGCTACATGCAACCAGAGCATCTGCAAAGGAGAGGCAGAAGAACCTGGAGAAAAGCATCAGGGATGAGGCCAAGAGGCTCCTCAACAATGATGGTGCTGGTGCTGATGGCGCAAGGGACCGCAGGGCAGCTGAGCGGGATATGGAGAGTGGATGGTTGAAAGGGCAGAGGCAGCTGCTTGATCTTGATAGCCTTGCTTTTCACCAGGGCGGTCTCTTCATGGCTAACAAGAAATGTGAACTTCCTCCTGGGTCGTTTAGAACCCCTCATAAGGGATACGAGGAGGTTCATGTGCCAGCATTGAAAGCTAAGCCCTATGAAACCGGGGAGAAGATTGTGAAGATATCTGACTTGCCAGAGTGGGCACAGCCAGCTTTTGAAGGGATGTCTGCGCTGAACAGAGTTCAGAGCAGGGTCTATGATACTGCACTCTTCAAGCCGGATAACATCCTTCTCTGTGCTCCGACTGGTGCTGGCAAAACAAATGTGGCTGTTCTTACGATCCTTCAGCAGATCGGTCTGCATATGAAGGACGGAGAGTTTGACAATACCAAGTACAAAATTGTCTATGTGGCCCCAATGAAGGCTTTGGTTGCTGAGGTTGTTGGAAATTTATCAAAGCGTCTGGCACCTTACAACGTTACTGTTAGGGAGCTCAGTGGGGACCAAAACCTGACCAAGCAACAGATTGATGAAACACAGATTATTGTCACGACACCTGAGAAATGGGATATTGTGACTAGGAAATCAGGGGATAGAACCTATACACAAATGGTGAAGCTGTTAATCATTGATGAGATCCACCTGCTGCATGATAACAGAGGGCCTGTTCTGGAGAGCATTGTTGCCAGGACTGTCAGGCAGATTGAGACGACCAAGGAACACATTCGTCTTGTTGGGCTCTCTGCAACACTACCAAACCACGAAGACGTTGCGTTATTCTTGCGTGTTCGTAAAGAGAGCCTTTTCCATTTCGACAACAGTTACCGACCTTGCCCTCTTGCTCAGCAATACATTGGGATCACTGTGAGGAAACCACTACAGAGGTTCCAGTTGATGAATGAAATTTGTTATGAGAAGGTTATGGCTGCCGCTGGTAAGCATCAAGTGCTCATATTTGTACACTCAAGGAAGGAGACGGCGAAAACTGCCAAAGCAATCAGAGATACAGCTTTGGCTAATGACACGGTTAGCCGCTTCCTGAAGAACGAGAGTGCAAGCCAAGAGATCCTTGGCACTCATGCAGAACTTGTCAAAAACAATGATCTTAAAGACCTCCTGCCCTATGGATTTGCTATTCATCATGCTGGGATGGCAAGGGTTGATCGTGAACTTGTTGAGGAGCTTTTTGCTGATAAGCACATACAGGTTCTTGTATCTACTGCCACCCTTGCATGGGGTGTCAATTTGCCTGCACATACTGTTATTATAAAGGGTACCCAGATTTACAACCCGGAAAAAGGTGCTTGGACAGAACTAAGTCCGCTGGATGTTATGCAGATGCTTGGTCGTGCAGGAAGGCCTCAGTATGATACACATGGAGAGGGAATAATCTTGACTGGCCACAGTGAATTGCAGTTTTACCTGTCCCTTATGAATCAGCAGCTACCTATTGAGAGTCAGTTCGTATCCAAATTAGCTGATCAATTGAATGCAGAGATTGTTCTGGGGACTATTCAGAATGCTCGGGAGGCATGCTCGTGGCTTGGCTACACTTACCTCTATATTCGGATGCTCCGCAATCCAACATTGTATGGTTTGCCAGCAGACATCTTGGAAAGTGATAAAACACTAGATGAAAGGAGAGCTGACTTGGTGAGTACATTCTGTATTTCTGTTTATTTTTGAAGTTCTGTGGTAGTTTCTCATCCTTACTGTTTAATTTATCAATTACTGCTCTGGTTCTTGCCTATGTGAAGTTGTGAATGTGCTCTAATTGATGACATATATCCTTAGGTGAATCTATTTCTAGATGTAATCTGCCCCATAGGTTCTCATAAATGCACATGCAAAATATTTATTAAACCTTTTGTTATAATCTAGAGAGTCAATGATATTGTATTAACCTAGCATCATTGGTGAATAATCTCTGCAATAGGGGTAAGTTAAGTTTGCTGCTTTACTTGGGCAATGGTTTCCTTGTGCAATTACAAGATCTACACACACTTGTACTGTAGGACGACCTTGTAGTATTTGTTCATTTTCCTCTCTGCAGCATAAATTTATTGATGCATGTAGTGGTTGCACTAGTCGTGGAATATCCCAAAGAAACCAGTTTGTTTGTGATGTTCTTTCAACTCATCTTTCCACAATTCATCTACCATCGTACTTGTGTGTTTCTTTCGCATGTGTGTAATACTAATGATGTGGGTATTGGCTAGGTAAAGAATTGCCACACTTTTTTCTCCATAGGTATACAGGTTTAAACATAACTTGTTTGTATCACCAGCACATTGTGTGCTGTATTTCACATGTGCATATGATAATAAAGTGAGGTGGGTATTGGGTGGGTATATAAAAAATTGGTACTTGTTCTGGTAGGCACACACATTGAATACATATAGTATTTTTGATAGACATGTTACAATTTGTTGTGCAAGAAATTTGCTTCAGGAAGTACGGCATCTATTCTTGTTATATGATAACATAAATGGAAGGAAATAATATTGGAACCCTCTCAAATTAGTATTATTTTTGTTAGATGTTGGTTGCTGATATTCTCTTGTGCCAGATGAGTCCTGTGTTTGTTGGAGTATTATATGTAGCTCATTGTACTACAAGATCTGTAGAAGTTTTGGGCTCAAAATTATTTCATAATAATAGTTGTTATTGTGAAGACAATTGATTTTACAGCATATTATCTGTACCTGTTTCGTTCTTGATCTTTTGTATTTTTGTGCTGCTGCAGATACATTCTGCTGCAAATCTACTGGATAGGAACAATTTGATAAAGTATGACAGGAAGACAGGGTACTTTCAAGTTACTGACCTGGGAAGGATTGCCAGTTATTACTATATTAGTCATGGGACTATCTCAACATACAATGAGTACCTGAAGCCTACAATGGGTGACATTGAGCTGTGTCGACTGTTTTCACTGAGTGAAGAGTTCAAGTACGTTGGTGTCAGGCAAGATGAGAAAATGGAACTGGCGAAACTTTTGGATCGCGTCCCGATTCCTGTGAAAGAGAGCTTGGAGGAACCCAGTGCAAAGATCAACGTTCTGCTGCAAGCATACATTTCTAGGCTGAAACTGGAAGGCCTTTCTCTTAGTTCTGATATGGTCTACATCAGACAGGTAACATGTTTTCCCTGCCAACTACACTTTCTGAACTTTATTTGCATGCTTTCACCTTGCTGAATACAGTTACTGATCCTGAATTTCTTGCTTACTCATAGTTATGTTTCCCCCTTCTGTGATGCAGAGTGCTGGCCGTCTCTTACGAGCACTATTTGAGATTGTTTTGAAGAGGGGATGGGCTCAACTAGCAGAGAAGGCACTGAATCTTTGCAAGATGGTTGATAAACAAATGTGGAGTGTCCAAACTCCCTTGCGCCAATTTCCTGGAATTCCAAAGGAGATTTTGATGAAACTGGAGAAAAAGGAGTTGGCTTGGGAGAGGTACTATGATCTGTCATCACAGGAAATTGGTGAACTGATTCGCTATCCTAAGATGGGGAGGCAGCTGCACAAGTGCATCCACCAGCTGCCAAAGTTGAATCTGTCAGCCCATGTCCAACCCTTTACCCGTACTGTTTTGGGTTTTGAGCTGACCATTACACCTGATTTCCAGTGGGATGATAAGGTACATGGATATGTGGAGCCCTTCTGGGTTATTGTTGAGGACAATGATGGCGAGTACATTCTTCACCATGAATATTTCATGCTTAAGAAGCAATATGTTGATGAGGATCATACATTGAATTTCACAGTGCCAATATATGAGCCACTTCCCCCACAGTATTTTATACGTGTTGTGTCTGATAAGTGGCTTGGTTCTCAGACAATTCTCCCTGTCTGCTTCAGGCATTTAATTCTACCGGAAAAATATGCCCCACCAACTGAATTGCTTGATCTGCAGCCTCTTCCTGTTAGTGCACTGAGAAATGCACGATATGAGGGCCTCTACAGTGCTTTCAAGCATTTCAATCCCATCCAGACTCAAGTATTCACTGTCTTGTATAACAGTGATGACAGCGTATTGGTTGCTGCGCCAACAGGCAGTGGGAAGACAATATGTGCTGAGTTTGCTATACTAAGGAACCACCAGAGGGCAGTGTCTGGTGAGAGCAACATGCGGGTCGTTTATATAGCTCCCATTGAAGCTCTTGCAAAAGAAAGATGCAGGGACTGGGAGCGGAAATTTGGAGAATTCGCTAAGGTAGTTGAGCTCACTGGTGAAACTGCAGCTGATTTAAAGCTTCTGGATAAAGGGGAGATCATAATCAGTACTCCTGAGAAGTGGGATGCACTGTCTCGCCGGTGGAAACAGAGAAAGCACATTCAACAGGTCAGCTTATTCATAGTTGATGAGCTTCATCTACTTGGGTCTGACAAGGGACATGTTTTGGAAGTCATTGTATCTAGGATGAGGCGTATTTCAAGCCATATTGGCAGTAACATACGGATCGTAGCACTTTCAGCATCACTTGCTAATGCTAAGGACCTTGGTGAATGGATTGGTGCCACCTCTCATGGCCTCTTTAACTTCCCTCCAGCAGTGCGACCTGTGCCATTGGAAATTCACATTCAAGGTGTGGATATAGCAAACTTTGAGGCAAGGATGCAAGCAATGACAAAGCCTACATACACTGCCATCACACAGCATGCAAAGAGTGGTAAACCTGCCCTGGTGTATGTACCGACAAGGAAGCATGCAAGGTTGACTGCATTGGACTTGTGTGCATACTCTAGTGTTGAGGGTGGTGGAACACCATTTCTCCTTGGGTCAGAAGATGAGATGGATACTTTCACCAGAGGTGTCGAAGAAGAGACACTCAAGAATACGCTTAAATGTGGTGTAGGCTACTTGCATGAGGGTCTAAGTGAACTTGATCAGGAACTTGTAACCCAGCTGTTCCTTGGCGGGAGGATCCAAGTGTGTGTTGCGAGCAGCACAATGTGCTGGGGAAGGCCATTGCCTGCTCATTTGGTTGTTGTCATGGGGACTCAGTATTATGATGGCCGTGAGAATGCTCACACTGATTATCCAATAACAGATCTGCTCCAGATGATGGGCCATGCCAGCAGGCCACTTCAAGACAACTCAGGGAAATGTGTTATATTATGCCATGCACCTCGCAAAGAGTACTACAAGAAGTTCCTTTTTGAGGCCTTCCCTGTTGAGAGCAATCTTCACCATTTCTTGCACGATCATATGAATGCTGAGGTGGTAGTTGGTGTTGTGGAGAATAAGCAAGATGCTGTGGATTACCTTACTTGGACATTCATGTATCGTCGGTTGACAAAGAATCCTAACTACTATAATCTTCAGGGTGTAAGTCACAGGCATCTTTCTGATCATCTTTCTGAGTTAGTTGAAACTATCCTGAATGATTTGGAATCAAGCAAGTGTGTGGCTATAGAGGAGGACATGTACCTGAAGCCCCTCAACCTTGGCCTTATTGCTTCATACTACTATATTAGCTACACAACTATTGAACGTTTCAGTTCTATGCTGACCCAGAAGACTAAGATGAAAGGACTCCTGGAGATTCTAGCATCGGCATCAGAATATGCAGAGCTTCCAGGTCGTCCAGGTGAGGAAGAATTCATCGAGAGGCTTGTTCGCCACCAGAGGTTCTCCATTGAGAAGCCCAAGTATGGTGATCCACATGTGAAGGCCAATGCTCTGCTGCAAGCCCATTTTTCAAGGCACACGGTAGTTGGGAACCTGGCAGCTGATCAGCGGGAGATTCTCCTTTCTGCCCATAGGTTGCTCCAGGCAATGGTTGATGTTATATCCAGCAATGGTTGGCTTAGTCTTGCTCTCAATGCAATGGAATTGAGTCAAATGGTGACACAAGGCATGTGGGATCGTGATTCTGTGCTGCTTCAAGTTCCACACTTCACAAAGGAGTTGGCTCGAAGGTGCCAGGAAAATGAGGGGAAGCCTATTGAGAGTATCTTTGATCTTGCTGAGATGGGTATCGATGAGATGCGGGATCTCCTGCAGCTATCAAACTCTCAGCTGCAAGACATGATTGAATTCTTCAAGCGGTTCCCCAATGTTGATATGGCCTATGAGGTTCGCGAAGGTGATGACATAAGTGCTGGTGACAATGTAACAGTGCAGGTAACTCTGGAACGTGACATGGCGAACTTGTCTGAGGTTGGGCCAGTTCATGCTCCTAGGTTCCCCAAGACCAAGGAAGAAGGCTGGTGGCTTGTGATTGGTGACAGCTCCACTAACCAGTTGCTGGCAATCAAGAGAGTGGCGCTCCAGAAGAGGGCAAGGGTGAAACTTGAGTTCAGTGCTCCTGCAGAAGCTGGGAGAAAGGATTACATGATTTACCTGATGTCAGATTCTTACTTGGGCTGCGATCAGGAGTACGAGTTCACAGTTGATGTCAAGGATGCTGGTGGGGATTGATGATGAAGATCGGGAAGTGCTACCTGTCTCTGGGTTGCTAGAATGCAGTTCTGCTTCTAGAGTGTACTGTAGCTCATATTTGGTCTTTTTATAACATTCTGTTCTTCGTAACCTAAACTTTTGGAGCTTATTTTGGATGTTAACAGGTGAACCTTGTTAGCTGCCGCTTGTACTCAGCCATAAGCTGAAGTAGCAGATTCGTATCCTGTTTTGGCTGTGTATTGCAAGGATGACGCTCTGTAACACTAGAGCCACACGGTATATGGATCAATGTGTCTTTCCATAAGCTTTCTGCTGCTGTGATCTTTGGTTTAAGCGTTGTTTATTTTGGAGTGATGGATTCTTTTAACATCTCAAACCTGATGATTACTGGTCTGATGATGGTGCTCCGTAGGCATGCACATCTGCGGTTCTTGTCAACAATACTCTGTAGACCTGTCTGGGTTAGTAATCTCTGATTTTTTTGAGCTGTAGGCTATCTTGAATGTTTAACATGAACGGTTTTACTCTTAGATTGCATTAGCGATTAATTGGTATTGGTCAGGCATTGAAGCACTGGGTATAGCTTTTTGGGGTGGATGGTGATGATCTGTTCCTCAAATTAACTGATATGTTTGTGTGTGTTATTCCTTTAAATTGGCCATATGCTGAGTTTGAAGTGCGCTGATTTTAGAATTTTTTTTTATGCTGTAGTGTCTGATTGAAGCTTGCCTGTGAACGTTGGGTGTATGTTCATTTGTGGTGATCATGGATGCGCACCTTTTTTTTTTGGTTTCGACGTGCGGGGCTCCGTCTTTATTGGACGGACTTACTTGGTAGCTACAGATACAACATGATAGCATTGGGTGTGGTTTGCTTCCTGCTCTAAGCATATGAACACGCTAACGTGTAACAATATCTGTCTTTATCATATTAGCAGTGAGCTAGCTGTTTTTTTGAAAAGCTCAGTGAGCTAGCTGTTTTGAAAAGCTCAGTGAGCTGACGTGTTCCAATTTCAATTCAGCATTGCCATAGCATGCCTGCCCCTTGCTCGTAGCCGTTAACGATTTCCATGTTAAGCCAATCTCAATGGAAGTGTTATAAGAGTGTCATAAACATTAAATATCATGCCACATCAGCAAATTTGCTGATATAGCAGAGTCATTTATAAGAAGAGAGGAGGTGGAGTGTCATGAAATAAGATATGAGTGTCATCACCTCCTACGGTACAATTACCAAGTTCTCAGTCTTGCAACTGTACGATGACATTCCCCACTAAGACTGACCTTATTAATGATTCCCCACTAAGATTGGTTTTATTACTGCTAGAGGTCTAGAGCTGCTACAAGATGCCAGAGGTCCGAGTCAGACAGAACGGCATTGCACCAAAGACGCAAGCTCTTCAGTTTATCAGTTACCTGCCACCGGCCACCGTGTAGGAACTGAAACCTTTTTCTTGCTTTTCGGTCTGCCGGCGTCCAAAACAAAGCTTCAACCTCAAAGCCCGTGGATCCATTCCCAGACAGCCGCTGACGCCATCGTTTCTGCGAATCAGCTTGATTAAAAGGTTCCGGGCTTTGCTCTCCTCCCCGCACTCCACAGAACGCACTCCACAGGAAAAAGGTGGACACGTGTCCTCCAGCCTGAGATTTGGCTATTTCGCAAAAATATCCTCCGATTTTCTTTAAATTACAACTAAACCCAACTCATCCGGAACATGTAGCACTCACGTTCGTGTATTTTCTATATAGACCCTCAAACTAATATTTATTTTGACACAAAAATAAGAAGTTCGATAATGCCATCGTGTTTAAAAAATTCCCCGCGAGTCACTTTTACGTTTACCCCCTCCTGCGCCCCGAATCCTAACCCCTCTCCCTCTCCTCCCCGGCTCGCCGCCGCCCTCTCCCTCCCTCTCATGCTCCCCGCCGCCGCCCTCTCTCTCCCTTTTTGCTCTCTGTGTCCCTGTCGCCTCCCCTCCCCTTCTCCCTCTCCGCCTGTCTCCGTATCCCCTCCCGGCCGCCGCTCCTCCTGCTCTCTGCTACCAGGCGCCAAATGTTCTAGTCAATAGAATAGCTAAGTACATTCGCGACCTTGGCTCTCGCTGGCAAGAGTCAGGGAGAGCAGCACGCCAGACGCCGCAACAATGGAAGCGGCGACCTCCACCGTCGCTTGGCCCCTGCTGCTCCTCTCGCTCGTTGCGTCACTCCTCTTCTTGCTTCGCCGTAGCCATGGCCGCATCAACAGCCTCATCACGCGGAACAGTAGCAGCAGGGCCCGCCGCCTCCCACCCGGCCCGCCGGCGCTGCTCTTCCTCGCCAAGTTCCTGGCGCTCCGCCGCTCCATCTTCGACCTCACCCCGCTCCTCCGCGACCTCCACGCGCACCACGGCCCCGTCATCTCCCTCCGCCTCCTCTTCGGCGGAACGCTCGTTCGTCGCCGACCGCCGCCTCGCGCACCGCGCGCTCGTCCAGGGCGGTGCCGCCTTTGCCGACCGCCCGCCGCTCGCCGAGCCGGACGGTCTCTTCAGTGCCGGCGGCCGCGACATCAACTCCTCGCCATACGGGCCGTACTGGCGCCTCGTCCGACGCAACCTCGCCGCCGAGGCGCTGCACCGCGCCCGCGTCAGCCTCTTCGCGCCGGCGCGGGCGCGCGCGTGCGACGCCCTCGTCAGGGCCGGCGGCACGGCCCCGGTCACGCTCAGGCCGCTGCTGCGGCGCGCCGTGCTCGGGCTGCTGGTGTACATGTGCTTCGGCGCGCGGCTTGGCCGGGAGGCGCTGGACGAGATCGAGGAGCTGCAGCGCCGCGTGCTCCAATCCTACACCTCCTTCCCGGTCTTCGCCTTCTTCCCGACGATCACCAAGCGGCTGTTCCGCGGGCGGTGGGCGGCGTATGTTGCTCTGGCACGGAGGCAGGACGAGGTGTTCGTGCCGCTGATCCACGGCGCCTCGCGCGGCGGCGGCGACGACCCGCCGTGCTACGCGGACTCCCTCCGCGCGCTGCGCGTGCCTGACGAGGGCGACCGGCCGCTCACTGATGCCGAGATGTCCAGCCTCTGCTCCGAGTTCCTCAACGGCGGCACGGACACGACGGTGACCCTGGTGGAATGGATCATGGCCGAGCTGGTGAACCGCCCCGACGTCCAGGCCAAGGTGCACGAGGAGGTGAGGGACAGACCAGAGCTCAACGACGGCGGCGACCTCCAGGCGATGCCGTACCTCAAGGCCGTGGTGCTGGAGGGCCTCCGGCTGCACCCGCCGGGCCACTGAGATCGGCGGCTACGCGGTGCTTAAAGGCGCGGAGGTGAACTTCCTTGTGGCGGAGATCGGGCGTGACGAGGCGGTGTGGACGGCGGCGCGGGAGTTCCGGCCGGAGCGGTTCCTGGACGGCGGCGAGGGGTGCGACGTGGACATCACGGGGAGCAAGGAGATCAAGATGATGCCTTTCGGCGCCGGGCGGAGGATGTGCCCAGGGTACGCGCTGGGGATGCGCCACGCCGAGTACTTGGTGGCGAGGATGGTGCGGGAGCTGGAGTGGCTGCCGGCGGCGGAGGGCGAGGTCGTCGACATGGCGGAGACGGTGGATTTCACCACCGTGATGAAGCACCCGCTCCGAGCTCGCATCGTACCAAGGAACTGATCCGGTCACAATCATTTCGATGCTTGTTTTCTCTCTCTATCATATGGGTGCTAGTCATGGTGCATCGATGGATTTCTGCTTCATCAAGTAGAATCGTCGGATCAAATTAACTAAATTATTTCAAGTATAATTACTGGCTCTAGCTATTCTTACAAGATAGTGCAGGGCTTTCCTCGCCGTTGGTTCATCTCCTCCTTGACAAGACTGCGACGTGTCACCCTCCCTGTTTCACATCTCGCCTCTTGCTGACGGAGTACGAGATGGGAGTCCACATCGCCGGCCTTCACTACCTTGGTTGCCGCTGAGCCACAGCTTTATATTTATCAAAACTGACACATATATAAATATATAGCTAGCAAGATGGTGCCGAACTACAATCATACATGTATATACACTCCTTCGTAGCTACTCTCCCATATGTATCTTATAACGTAGGACGTATCTGACAGAACGAAGAGTATATGTACGTGGAGTATGTGATCATACTGGAATATCTATAATATTATATATGTTAGGTATGTGATCATACATAGAGTATATGGACATACTTATTTTCATATACTGGTACTAAGATATAATCATAATATATTTAAAAAATAGGGATACTTTTAAATTTTTTCATATATATATCCCTCTGAAGTATATTATAATTAGTACTCAAAGTGATAAATAAGTACGCGGTCATACGCACGGTGGTATACTGATGTTGAGAGTATCTACACGCGAGTGTAGAAAAAACTCGTCCTATGTTTTATAAGACACACACGTGGGAGTAGCTACACGTCGGTGTAGAATGAATTTTCATACACACAGTAGTTATTATTAAAAATAAGTAGAGATAGAGATTTTAAGTGACGAAACTTTGAAATTTTTTATTCTGGCTGTTTGAAAATCGTTCTTAGAGTTGGTATACAACAGATTGGGGGTGTTACCAACACCAAGATACACCAAGGTATAAAGGCTGACGGCAACTCCGATCCGATGAGATCCCCTGCTGGCATCTGTCGAAACCTAAACCCCAACCCAATAGCGCCGCCAATCCAAGTATCCAACCTTGGCTTGAGCCAGACCAGATGGAGCGATTTGAGATCGGCCCCAAAGTCGTTGTTCATCTCGACGCGGAGTTGATACATCGCAAGGCGATTCCGCCGCCTAAGGATCCTGGTTAGTTCATTTTCTTCTCTGCCTGTGTGTGTATCTATCTATCTATCTATCTATCTATCTATCTCTCTCTCTCTCTCTCTCTCTCTCTCTCTATATATATATATATATATATATATATATATATATATATATATATATATATATATATATATATATATATATATATATAGTATCAATATTGCAAAAGTTCCTTATCAATAATGTTGGAGCTTTCTGTTTGATGAAACCTCAGGATTCGCGTGATCTGCTGTTGATGCCCCCTACTCGAGGAATATCCGCACTTCACGATGTGATTGTTGAGTACGTAGAATCTCAAGGTTAGAGGCAACAGTGACGACGAGGCAAAAGATGAAGAGCTCATAGATGGGTGCTTCATGTTCAAGGAGCAGTGCCGGGGGGATGTCATACGGCGGCGCGAGGTGCGGCTATTCGGTCCGCTTGGACCGCTCGACACTCGCTTCGTGTACATGAAGTTCGCCGTGGAGGCGTCCATTGAGGTGAAGGTCAAGAGGGCCATGCCAGGCTACAGCCTTAGCATGGTTACGGCGTCAACTTGTGGATACTTTGACGAGATAACACTCTACGACCACAGATCTGCACTCCGTCGTCCAGCCCAAAACATAGCACTGAAGAAGGATGGTGGTGGCTTGTCGTCGTCAGTGGTGGCTGTGGAGCTTGGCTGCTATCTGAAGCTGCGATTTGAGATCAGTAGAGAGGAGAAAGAAGATGGGCGTGGGATTGGTAGGAAAAGCTCTTACGAGCTCTTGCTCACCGCGCAGAGGCACAGGAGTAGCAAGGGGGCTGTCGTGATGGGTAGGATGTTCAAGGTAGCGGCGAAGATCACTTGGTCCACCATGGGGAGACGTTTCCTCCCCATCTTTGACCGTTATAAGAGGGGTTTGGCCGGTGATCCAGATGGCCCGTGCCTTATGCGAGATGACCTGACCCGTGGTTGTTAACTTACCTAGCTTTTGTACCCAATTGTTGCGTTGTTGAAAGGTTGCCTCTTGTATCCAAATTTGCTACAAGAATCTGTGTTTACAAAACTACTTTAAGCAATGCAAATTGTTATATCTAGATCAACATGTGGGCTCTGCAGCAAGAGCCAGACCAAGGAGTACATCTGATGTTGTTGATTATCCTCTCCTCCTTTGGTGCCGTACCATAAGAGCATCCGCAACAGCCTAGTCAAAAGAAATTGTAAATTTCCTAATTTTACCCATTATCTAAAATAGATTATCTTTTAATTTAGTTAGCGACTCCAACAGAATATCTAAAAGAATCGCCACTTCATATTCAAGCTCACCACGTCAGCACTGGCGTCTTTTTTTTTTCTCTGCCACAAATCGTATCGCTGGGCGTGCTCGCACGACGACTGGGAATGGACATGGCGAGCTTCTGAGCGGTGACGGGGCTGACGATTCCGACGGCTGATCTTGCAGGCGGAGGAGGTTTCTTGGCGATTTGGGCAACCCTGGATGCGCGAGATTAAATAACCAGACGAGGGTGCGCGGGAACGGAAACGCGCGTGCAGAAACGGCAGATCCTGGCGAGCGAAGAAGCCGGGATGGCGATGAGTTATTATGAGTCTATTTTGGAGATGCAGTTGCCGATACTGTTGGAGAGGCCGTTTTGTTAATAATAGCCAAATTTAGATTAAAAAAGGATTTTTACGAGGCTGTTGCGAATGCTCTAACCATACCAACACGACTAGGTATTTGGATTTTTTCTGGCGATGATGCGTGCCCGGAGCGGGTGCTTCATCACGGTGGTGAAGTCCAGCGCCTCCGCCATGTCCACCGCCACGCCGTCCGCCGCCGGCCGCCACTCCAGCTCCCGCACCATCCTCGCCACGAAGTACTCGGCGTGGTGCATGCCCACCGCGTACCCGGGGCACATGCGCCGCCCGGCGCCGAAAGGCATCATCTTGATCTCCCTGCTCCCGGTGATGTCCACGCCGCAGCCCTCGCCGCCGTCCAGGAACCGCTCCGGCCGGAACTCCCGCGCCGCCGTCCACACCGTCTCGTCGCGCCCGATCTCGGCCACCAGGAAGTTCACCTCCGCGCCCTTGGGCACCGTGTAGCCGCCGATCTCCGCCGCGTCGCTCTGCACGCCGTGCGGGAGCACGAAGTGGCCCGGCGGGTGCAGGCGGAGGCCCTCGAGCACCACGGCCTTGAGGTACGGCATCGCCTGGAGCTGCCCGCCGTCGTTGGCGTTCACCTCCTGGTGCAACTTGGCCTGGACGTCGGGGTGGTTCACCAGCTCGGCCATGATCCACTCCACCAGGGTCACAGTCGTGTCCGTCCCGCCGTTGAGGAACTCGGAGCAGAGGCTGACCATCTCGGCGTCCGTGAGCGGCCGGTCGCCGTCTTCATCCGGCACGCGCAGCGCGCGGAGGGACTCCGCGTAGCACGGCGAGTCATCTCCGCTCCGCGTAGCGTGGATGAGAGGCACGAACACCTCGTCCTGCCTCCGGCGCACGGCGACGTACTCCTCCCACCGCTTGCGGAAGAGCCTCTTGGTGACCGCCGGGAAGAAGGCGAAGACCGGGAAGCTGGTGACGGAGAGGAGCGCCCGGTGCTGCAGCCCCTCGATCTCGCCGAGCGCGTCCTGGCCGAGCCGCGCCCCGAAGCACATGTACACCAGCAGCTCGAACATGGCGCGGCGGAGGAACGGCCTCAGCGTGATGACGGGCTCGTCGTCGCCCGCGGCGCGCGAGCGGAGGCTGGTGGCGAGGCCGTCGCACGCCCACCGCCTTGCGGGCGCGAAGAGGGCGACGCGGGCCGGCTGCAGCGCCTCGCCGGCGAGGTTGCGCCGCACGAGGCGCCAGTAGGCCCCGTAGGGCGAGGAGCTGATGTCGCGGCCGCCGGCGCTGAACAGGCTGTTTGGGTCGACGGGCGGCGGGCGGTCGGCGAAGGTGGCGCCGCCCTGGACGAGGGCGCGGTGCGCGAGGTGGCGGTCGGCGACGAAGACGAGCGTGCGGGCGAGGCGCAGGGAGATGACGGGGCCGTAGCGCGCGTGCATGTCGCGAAGGAGCGGGCCGAGGTCGAAGATGGAGCGCCGGAGCACCAGGAACTTGGCGAGGAAGAGCAGCGCCGGCGGGCCGGGAGGGAGCTTGGGGTTCTTGTCGCGGGCATGGCCGTGGTGGAGCGCGAGGACCCAGGCTACGACCACGACTACGAGGGTGACACAAACACAGAGGAGGAGCAGAGGCGCGGCTGTGGTTGTGGAGTCCTCCATTGCTGCCGAGGAAGCGAGCTGCTCTGCTGAGCTATGGATGGCGAATGGCGATGCCTGCGCTGCGCTGCGCTTATTACTCCTCTCCTCCTGTCGATTAATTTCCACGACGTTACAGGAGGTTAAATGGCAACCTTAATAAATCCCTAAAATTAGAGCCGCCATTGACGCTGACTTGGACACCATGGCTGCGCCGTGACAAAGAAGAGTGACATGGATGCGTGTGGCTGCAGTGAAAGCCGGTATAGCCTCTTGATGCGGACTTGACACGATACCCTGCACCTGCAGGACTTTGGTGCCTTCTTTGATGTGCCAAGATGAGCGTGAAGCATGGCGAGGCCCCTGCAGGCTTGCACTGGTTGTGGTTGCGGCCAAACAAGAGTCAAGAGTTTTTTTTTTTTTTGGAAAAAAGGAACAAGAGTCAAGAGTGGCCGAGCGAGAGAGACGCATGCGTGTGGACTCGAGTGCAGTGCAGAGTCGATCGAACGGCCGACATGCCACGGAGGGGATTGATTGAACGGGGAAATGTTCGTGAGAGATATTTCCAAGCACTGACGAACCACTGACCTTAAGCAAGCAAACCACCGTGACCACGAAAAATGCCGCGGATAAAATGATCGCCACGCTTTTGATAACGTCTGGGGCAAAAGGGTTAAGAGTGGTGTGAACGAACGCATCCCAAATTTCACCACAGTTAATAACATGTTGGATCCTAGTCTTCAAGGAGGAAAATGAGATGATGGTTGCAATTCCGTTCGTGTAAGGCAATGCTTCTGTCGGCAGCGAGACAATCATGCTGACTTTGGTAATCTCAAGATCGGCCGAGTGCGCATGCGTGCATAAGGACGTTTGTTGTGCTGCGTTTGGAAATGAAAAATCGAGATAGAAGGAGGCTAAGCAAGTGACAAATTGGATAAGAGTGAACACAATCACAACCTAAAGTCGATACCACTCCACAACCTATGGATACGACCACCTAAGTTGAACTTTTCAAGAGCTCGCTTGTCATTTCTACAAAGGTTTTTGGTTGAGTTCTAATTTCTCACTGTGAAATAGACATTCTTCATTGCACTAGTTGTCTAGATCAACTGCTATGAATCGAAGCCCACGTTCCTATTCTTATTATTTGATGTCCATTATACCAACTTAATTGAGACTTGGAGCCATTTAATTTTATGCCCGTTGTTCTTCATGCATATTTGCAATTTTACATTGTGTTTTTTATATTCTGGCCTGTCCTTTTCCACAGCTCAGCCCACCATCTGCAAAGATGCATCTAGTCGACTCGGTACATCATCTTCCTCCTCACTCCGCCGCCACCACCTCTTCCGCTTTCCCCTAAACCCTCGCACGCGCCGCACCGCACCGCACCCCTGCAAGAGGAGATCCAGTACGATGGCCGCCGCTGGTGTCGCTGTGTTCGTCGAGCCGCTTGACGAGGACGGCTCTCCGACGTTGCCGTTCGCCCTTCCCACCGATGTCCCAGAGCTCGTGCGTTTTGTTTCTTTACGATTTACCTGCATCTGAATGAATCTTCATCTTTTGATTTCTTCTGAATCTAAATATTCGTTTGCGGTCTACCCTGCCTTCTTGATTTCTTCTGAATTCAAATCTGTTTCTACATTTTGGTTGTTGTCGGTTCGAGGCACTGGTGGGTCTCCATGGACATCCTTTCGTTGATTAGTTTGAGCGCCACTATGGGGTGATGGGCGAGGTCATCAATTTGGCTCTTGCTCATCTGACCAAGCGTCAGGGGGCACATGGTGTATGGCATGATAAGATCGCTACAGGTAAAGATTTCAATTGTGATTAAATTCCATGCTTTGATGTACATGAATGTGTAATTCTGATTGGTAATCTATAGTGTTTTTGCATGCTGAAAAATAGGCTATTCATTCATTTTAGGATATCAGGTGTACTTCAGATCTACTAAGTTGGTGTTGTTAGGGGCTAGGGCACCCTCCTCATGCCCCTTTTAGTATGGGGACGTTACTAGTTGGACCATATTACGGTACATCTATAGTTTTCTAAAAATATCTTATGTGAAATTGTATAGTTGCCACCTTTTATCTGGTTCCATACTTATTTTGTGGAGATACTCAAGTTGTATAACTACACTACTTAGACATTGATAACGTTACGTTTGTCCAGTTCCTGATAGGAAGCTAAGATTTGTTATATCAAAAAATGGTTTTAGGGTTTTTAGATATTTTGCTGGTATCAGCAGTAATTGCCAATTTTATCATGTAAACTAAATCCGGATTGTTTGTATTACCACAACATATAGGAACACTAGAATAGCTAAAAATGTGTTGTTTATAAGCTCTACAACTAATTAGTTTAATCAATGCTATTTGATTGATGTTGTGAATTTAAGTTATTTAGCAGTAGCAGGTCATAATGAGTTTTACCATCGGAGAGGACACTAATGCTAGGGAGTTCCTCGCTTTCACCAATAGAAGTTGAATGAGAAATCATACCATCCGCATCAAGCATGTACACATGGATAGGTATGCTGCATACAGATATCATAAGATATTGGCCCTCAATGAAATGAAAATAAGAACTATAGCCACAATTAGCTACACCTTCCAACTACCAGCACGGTTAATCATTTAAGGTTGCATGGTCCAGATGAGCCTACAGACGTGCCTAAGAGGCTAAGAGAATAGCTCGTTGAGACCTTGAACCGCCTCAGTTCTGCCACAACGTTGATGATGAGATAATGTAATGTCTTGCAGTACTTAATCACCAACTACTACAAAATGCTTGATGTTGCAAAAAACCAATTTTTACTGCTTGATACATTATACTAGAACTTTGCTGAAATTTTTTACGTCAAAATCCCCGTAAACCGCTCTAGGCGCAACATGGCCCCATTAGACCATAGTTGTGATTTTGGTGATTGCGTGACAACATAGTTAATAGGACTAACGAGTTTGTAAGCTCAAAATTGTAGGATTTCTAGGTTCCATGGATGGAGTCCAATCCATATACAAGATGGTCCAATTCGCTGTCAAAATGTCCAAGGTGTAGTGAAAGTACAGAGACGAATTGGACAAGTGTCAGCCAAAATCAGTCGACTGGTTGAATTGACGGTCCCAGAATACAACGAGTCGGTGCATTGGTAGTTGAAACAACGATTACATAAGAACCCAGTTGCGCCTGTTGAACCGACGCTACAAGAATGGAGGAGTCGGTGCAATAAGGAGATGGCATGACGATCAAGTGGAGAAATGACAGAGGCATCGGTTAAATCGACGGTGCAAAAGAAGGCGTCGGTGCAAACCTGTTGTGGTTACTCAGTACACATGTTTTGGTTTCAGAAGGGTTTCCAAGCAAAGTCTTCAGCACCGGTTAAAACGACAGTCGTCGGTGCATTGCGTCGGTGCAATGATGTCAGCAGAGGATGGCAGTTGGAGTTCAACGGCTAGTAGGCAGGCTGAGTGGGACCGGTTAAACCGATGGTGGCGACCGGTTTAGCTGACGCTTTATGCTTTTCAGGAAAAAGCATGTAACGGCTAGGAGTGGATCTCTAGCTTATGTAAGGCCTCACCTCGGATCATTTGAGGTTGCTGGAGTCCGTGAGAAGCTACTCACACTTTGAAGAAGTTCTCCAAGCCACCCAAGAGCTCATTGATCATATCCTTAGGTTTAGCACAAGCTTTGAGAGTGTTTGTGCTAGGATTAGCTCTAAAGAGAGTGAGAGAGCAAGGCGTTGCTGCCTTGTGTGTTGGTTCTTGAGTGAACCACAAGTTGTATCTCGGTGTGCTGGCCCTTTGGAGTCTCGGTGGCTCGCTGGCAAGTCATCGACCCTCCAGCTTGGTGTGGAGCGGCGACGGCAGCTTTGTGCGGGGACGTAGAGACCCCCTTCTTTCGTGGAGAAGCTCCTTAGTGGAGACGGCATCGAGGTGACCGGGGACTTGCTGAGATCTTGGTGGCTAAGCCTTGGTGGTGAATCAAGAAGAGTCCCGGAAGAGACTCGGTGACCGGAAAGCAATACTCTTAGTGAATGCTTCAATAATGTGGACTATGGGTGGCTTTGTGCCTACCGATACTACGGGATAAATCTTCGTACCGAGAGTTTGCTTCCCCCCATCCCCTTACTTTAAGCTTCCGCATTTCTTATTGCAATTTTATGTGCCTTTATATTTTTAGTGTAGTAACTTGCTAGGATTGGCTATAGGTTGCAAAACTCTTTGGGATGAGATTTTCACACTAGTTGAACTCTAGTTGCACATCTAGATTTTATGTTTTAGCTTATGTTTTGTGCTAGTTTGAGCCATAGGTTAAGGTTTTAGAATTGCCTAATTCACCCTCCCCATCTTAGGCTACGAGCACCGATTCCTTTCAACATCTTCTTCATCCATTCAAGATTGATGGAAGTTTAGATTCATATTTTATTTTCAAATAAAAAAGTTTTACTAACCCTTTTATTAAGAAACTAACAATGCTAAACGCATAGGAGCACACAGTCTCCATATGCTTTGAGAGTTGTGTGAGTTCATTGGGTTTTTCAAGCTTCTAACATCTCTTTTAGTTATATGGGTTATGACTCAGGACACATCTCGAGAGCTATCTTGCCAACTCCCAAACTACAAAATGAGTGAGTCATTACTCATTAGTTAGTTTGATTATACAGAAATTAATAATCGGTCACAACATATTTGTGCAAACCAAATACAAAATGATCATTGTTCTCATATGACCCTATTTATTTAAAACATATACATGTTGATTTTCTATGTAGCAATGTAAATATCTTTTGTGTATAAATCTTTTATCTAAAAGTATCATTAGAAGTACCAAACTTTATATGATTCCTATATTACCTTAGAAATATTATATATCTATTTGATTTCAATAATATTCTATGCGAGGTAAAAGATTTTTAGAGATGACAATTAGCACGTTATGTTAAGGTAATACTTTTGTAAAATCTAAATATTTCTATCAAATGTGGCTATGGTGCAAAGCCGGCGTAGCCTCTTGATGCGGACTTGACACGATCCCCTGCCGGCCTGCACGATCCCACAGACCTTAAGCAAGCGATGTACCATGACCACAAAAAATACAGCGAATAAAATGATTGCCACACTTTTGATAACGTCTGGGGCAAAGGGTTAAGAATGTTTGGCAAGCCACACGTGTGGTGCGAACAAACGCATTTCGAAAAATCTGTACCATGACATGAGGTGCCTAGCGACCGAAAAACCCAAATTTCACAACAGTTAATTAAAAACGTGTTGGATCCTAGGATTCATAAAGGAAAATGAATGAGCTAATGGTTGCAAACTTGCAATTTCGTTCATATAAGACAATGTTTCTGTCTGATTTTATTAGTCTCAAGATCAGCTGAATGTGCTTTTGTGTATAAGAACGTTTATGGTATTGCCTTCGAGATGGAAAGAAACCAAGCAAGTGGCAAGTTGGAGATGACTGAACACAATCACAAGCTAAGTCGATGTGACTTTTCATGAGCTCATTTCTACAAATGTTTTTGGTTGGAGTTCTAGTTTCTTATTTTGAAATAGACATTCTTCATGGCACTTGTTGTCTAGATCAATTGCTATGAATCGAAGCTGACGTATTCTTGTTCTTACTATTTGTTGTTGTCCATTAGATCAACTGAATGGAGACTTGAAGCCATTTTATCTTTGTCGTACTCCATGCATATTTGCAAGTTTACATTGTGTTTTTTACATTCTTGCTTGTGCTGTTCCATTCGTATGCAGGGAGTGTCTTTTTGTCACTTCAATCGTTGGCATGCATGGTTGATAATCTGCGGTTAGATCTTCGATGTTGTGTTCTCCACCAATCGACTATACCAAACTTATCAATAGATTTGGATCAATACGCCATTAGTATGTCACATGCAACCGCCCATACAGAGCATACATTCAGAGAAATATTTAGCTTACTTGGTCGCACTGATCCATATATATTTCCATGATTCCATCCCTTTCTTGTTTATTCTAGTGGCACTAGAAGTTAACCTCCTTCCGACATGTCGATCGATAGAGCCTTAATCCAAAGTTCAGAACCGCATAGAAAACATCCTTGAACAGACTGACAGCTACAATCCATGCAGAGTACATTCAGTTTCAGAAGGACCTTTTTGACGATGACTCTCTGAAAGCTGTTTCGGGGCTTGCCTTGTGTACTTGCTGCCGCTTTATGGGGAAAGTTGAATTTTGTAGGTATTACATCAAAAAAAGAACAAAAAATTCTATTTGGCAGTCAAGCACAGCCGATGGTATCTGGATTACCAAACCAAATAATAGTTTAAGGCCAGCGCTACTAAAGCTGCAAGCAAAGCTGGTTTGGTGCAACTCAGAGACCGACTTTACGCAATTGAGTCCTTGGTTGGGATTAGCTAGCACATGAATGCATTACCGCAATGTAAGGGTGCGCCTAATGATGATCGGAGGTAATGAGTGCTGCTTATTAGCGTTAGGAACTCAGGATTATACTTGGATCGAAGCAATATTAATGGTCAACTTGTTAAAATATGTGTACTAGAGATAGCATGGAACATGTGGTGAAAAGATGAGTTACAGGCAGTAGGAGTAGGCCTCATATATAGGTAATGATGTGCATCCTTTTGGAGCTTTCCTTTTGCTGTTGGGACTTGAAAGTAGCCATGCCATGCTCATAACCATGCTGATACTGTTTTAGGAAAACTTGTATATGTGAGGATTGCATCTGTATCTAATTTTTCACTGCATTGTGGTCTGATTGATTAGTTGCAGAAACAGATTTTTCAGGGAGCAAACCCTGAGAAAAGTAGTGAGAAGAAGGGTGCCCTTGAAGAATCGAGAATTCTCGGTTCCTTCATGTGAAATCGGAGTCCGCTTCTTTTTTCTCGAATACACAAAAGAGCTAAGTACTATTACATTACCCATAATGAAGAGGTGAGAGCACCCTTCATGCGCTCTCTTTGAAAGTTGAACTCAACCTTTTGGTCCTGAATATGGATGGCTAGGAAGATGCTATTCCCTGCTGGAACTAGAGCCCAAGGAGCATCTACCACCGCATCATCCAGTCTATCTTTACTTTTCAAAAGGAAAAGGAAGAATCTTTACTGGTAGTGGTATTCAGGCAGCTAGCAGTACAGCTTCAGGAATGCTGGAAGATTGATTGGTCATAGTATATTAGTATTTATCAGTATTGTGATTTTTTATACAGTTATCAGATGAGTAGGGAGTAGGGACAAGTGAGTTGAACTAGTCTCGAGACATAGGAGACAATTGACAAAGTGCCAAGGTCTCACAGCTACGCCCAGCTCAGGCTGTGCTGCCCCCTTGGTGGCCTGCACATCCCTGGCCATGGAAATCTTGGTCAGTCAACCGCCTGTTTGATTCAACAGCATGCATCAACGAATTATCAGCAATACACACTTTATAGTTTTATCCATTGATCTTCCCCAACCCCAATGGCTGCCATGCGTCCACCAAACAAACAAGGGCGTCTTTTTGCAAGCAAAAGCAACAGGCAGTCAATCCCGAGTTGCTAGTAGCTGCCCCACTGAACTGAATGAATTGGACGAAAGATTCAGGGTCAGCAAAGCACACGGCTTGTCAGGTCAACTGCAAGCTGCAACTGGACCCATTGCTTTTTTTTGGTTTTCAGTTAGTTGTTGGGGAGATCAGAGCTTGTTGATCCAGGGCACTGGCAGCAGTACATGATCAGAGAAATCAGTAAAGATTCAAAACACACAGATGCTAGTTCATACAACAAGAATCTCTTCTCCTATGCTCTTCAGCACTCGCACCAATACAAACACACTAATCCAAACAAACAAGATGTTAGTTTTTACAGCCAGGCTCATAATCTACAGGTAGGACAGGACATACAAACGCACTTCAGCGGTAGCAATTACAAATCAAAGAATGGTACAGTACATGGCAATGGGGAAAGAAATAAATTTTTGTGACCCCAAAGCAAGCAATTCATCGGCAATCCTATTTGGTGGCTCAGATGGAGTGCTGATGCTGCGGCGGCACGCCGGACGCGGACGCCGCCGCATTGGCGGTGGCAGTGCGCGAGCTGTGGTCGATGCAGCGGATGACCTCGGCGCGGCATGCCACGACGCGGTGGAACACCGCGCGCACCTGCCGCTCCATGGGCGCCAGTCCGTCCTCCAGCGCCCGGCACGCCGCCGCCAGCTCCTCGGCGCGCTCCGTCACCTCCCGCGCGCGCTCCTCGCCGACGATCCCGTGCTCCTCCTCTTCCTCCTCCTCGGCAATCTCCTCGAGCAAGCTGTTGAGGTCGCGCGCGGCGCGCTCAACGGCCTGCATCTCCGCGAGGAGCCCTGCCGTGGGCGCCGGACCGGAGGAAGACCCCTTCTTCTCCCTCCGCCTCCACTCCTCGGCGATCCGCTCCTGGAGCGCCGACATGTGCGCCGCCCACTGCGCCTGCTTGGGCGGCGCGACGGGGGGACTGATGGCCGCGGACGATCGGTCCTGGCACGGCACCGCGGCGACGAGCGCCCACATGGCGAAGACGAGGACGGAGCTCATGGTGTAGAGCGCGAGCCCGAGGCCGCAGCCCGCACCGGCCGCGGGCGCGGGCGCCTGCGGCGGCGGCGCGAGGTGCGCCGCCATGGCGTTCATGTGGCGCCCCGCGGACCAGTTCTTGGAGACGCTGAAGGAGAGCGCCCGCATGGTGCGGGAGGATGGCGAGGGCGCGGAGCCGCCGCCGCCGGCCTTGGCGTCGTCCGAGAAGAGCCTGGCGATGGCCCTGCGCGCGCGTGCGAGGTGCGCGCGGTGCAGCGCCGGGGCGAGGAGGCAGGTCGCGGCGGTGAGCGCGGCGCGGTGCGCGGCCCGGAGCGAGGCGAGCGTGAGGGACGCGGCGTTGAGGACGTCGAGCGTCTTGACGGCGCGGTCGAGGAGGTCTGCGGCGAGGCGGTCGGCGGGCGGCCTGGCGAGCGCGGCGGCGACGGGGCCGACGGCGAGCACGGCGCGGAAGGCGGCGTCGGAGGAGAGGACGGCGTCGAGGAGCTTGGAGAGGAAGGGGAGGGAGAGGGCCGGGGAAGCGAGGGAGGAGGCGTGGGCGGAGAGCGCCTGGAGGCGGTCGGCGACGTGGGCCTGGAGGGCGTCGAGCGCGAGGAGCTCGTCGTCCTGCGCGGGGTCGAAGGAGGCGACGGCGGTGGCGCTGCGGCGGATGCTGAGCATGCCGAAGAAGCCCGTCCCGGAGGGTGGCGGCGGCTCGGCGGCGGCCATGGCCTTATCGGGCTCGGGTTCGGGCTGTGCAGGGCCTGGGCTTTGGGTTTTGTGGGAGGAGTGGTGGTCGCCGGAGAAAAGTGGGGAGGGGAGCGAATGGTGGGGAACCGCGGCTCCTGCGTGTTCGCCATTTATACGGGCACGGCGCAGGCGGCCGGCAGGGTGGGCTCGGCACGCGGCCTGAGGGGTGCGGTGTGACTGACCTGTGGGGGCAGCGGCTGCTCGGACCCACGCGTCGTTGAGGGGAAAGGGTAGACGCGGTGGTGAGAGGAGGAGCGAGGAGTGGTGGACCGGTTCGTTGCTGCTGACTTGGTTGGCTGCCACTACGTGCGTGTCTGGCCTGCTGACTCGGCTCGCCTCTGCTCTCTTCTCCTCTGCTGGGGGGGCATTGCTGACCATTTCCTCTTCTTTTCTTTTCTTCCATTCTACTGTGCTCTTCTTTTATGTTTTTATTCATTATCGGATGATGAATACTTGTATTTCTGCCTTCTCTCTGCTCCTAAAAGTGTGGGTGTTTTTCTCTATTTTCTTTTCGTTTGTGCACTTTTTACACAATTGCTTTGGTCCATAATGTCCTTTTGTTCCCTTTTATTAGGGAAAAAAATAAAAGACTCCGTGCAAATATCTGCTCAGATGAAGGGAGGCGACATGGTGCGAAGCTGCCTTTGCATAGACTGCAAATAGTTTGATACTTCCTGAATAGATATAATGATCGATAACAAAATAGTTGTAGTCCTCGAAACATTACGATATATATTTGTGTCCCTATCCGAAGTTAAAATGTGCCTGTCCACAGCTAATCAAGTTGTAATATACGGTGCCAGCCAGCCAGCCGGCTGACCTAAAAAGCACACAAAATTTGATGATGCTGTTTCACGCTTTCTTGAGCTGGCCCTTAATAAAGGTGCAAAAATCGTGGAGGATCGGACCAATTATGAATGGAGCGCACAATATTTTACCGCGTTTAGAGCAACTCCAACGGACTAGGTAAAAATTCTAGCTAAACGAAGAGGTAAAAGACTCTTTCCAAAGGGTGGGGGAACCAACGGCCTCTCCAAATCTTGACTCTCCATACTCGAATCACATCCACGTCGGAACTTTTGTTACTCGCTCCCTTTCTGCCCTGCTCACACGCGCGGGCTCTGGACCCACAGCACCGACCAATCAGAGGTTGCCGGCCGCCGCCCCCACGATGAGGAAGGCCGCGTGAATCCAGCTAAGTGGTCGCCGGCGGTGGGTGAGCGCCGGAGAGGGGTGGCGCCATGGCGGAAGGCAGCGGCAGCCATGGCCAAGGCATGGAGCTCACCGGCGGCGCGCTGTGGGGAGGGCGGAGGCGAGGTGGAGGCCAGGGGAGGTCGGCGAGGTTGTGGCGGTGCTCGGGCCGTGGGGAATCGACCTGCGGGTCTCTAACACAGGCGAATTGACCGGCGGCGCGGGACCTCCGTGCGACGTCAATGGCGAGCCGACCATCACCAGCGGCTCCGCCGATGGGATCCATGGCGCTACGGCCCGGCAACGGCGGGAGGACGACGGCGGGAGGGCTGCAAGTCGCGACGGCGGTAGGATGACGGCCACGTCCATGGCGCTGTTGCCCGGCGACGGCGGGAAGGCGATGGCGGGAGGGCGAGTGCGAGGGAGGGAGCGCGGTGCGCGGGAAGGCGATGGTAAGATGGCGAGCGACGTTGGCTCGCGAAAAGTGCCGAGCGAGAGGAGTGCTTTGGCTAGCCGGATACAGAGGCGAGCCGAATATAGAGGCTGTTGGATCGCGAATTCAGGGGATTTTTCCAAATTATACCTATCCACCGAGTTTTACTGAGCCTCTTGGAGATGCTCTTTCTCAATTCAATATGCATCGTCCGGCCGGCTGGGATGTATTTTGATTCTAGCAAGATGGCAATGGATATACAATGTTGAGAGGTAGTAGAGAGGCATATGGCATCTCAAAGAGAAATAGGAGGAGGAACTAAGATTTAATACTTCATGTAGCATGGTGAATCTTATCTGGACCGTCCATCCAGGTTTGGGGATGGGTGCTATTCCAGCTGGTGGGAGGATTATGTCCCATCAATGTATTGTATACCATGGGTCCACCGTATATGTACAGACCCGTACCTGATAAAAACACGTCGCTCTTCTCTCTCCAGCCCGTGAACATTTGAACCCTCACCTCTCCCGTCTGCCCCTCTCTCTCCTCGCAAGCCGGCATCCCCGGTGCTCCGGCCTGGCCAGCGGCGGTGCTCAGGCCAGATCTACTACCACCGGAGCCGGAGCCGGCGATGACGGGCCCATATTTGGCGGTGGCGGGCCTAGATCCGGCGGCGCGGAGGTCGTGGCTGCAACATCCGTGGTCGCCTGGTCGGCTTCTCCGCACGCGGTACCGCTGCGGAGTTCGCAGGTGGCCGCGCGGCGCTCATGCTCCCTAGCGAGCGCAGCTAGTGCCGAGACGGGGATGAGCCCGCGGTCGTTGAAGCTGCGGTGCGCGGGGGAGATGCCGGTGTCGACGATGGCGATGACGAGGTAGGCCCCGAAGTCGGAGTCCGCCAGCACGCGCTCGGGCACCACGGCCGCCACCCTCGGGGCGGAGGGAAGCGCGGCCGCTGCCGCGGGGGACATCCGCGCGGAGAAAGTAGCCGCCGAGGAAGTCCAGCGCCGGTCGGGGTAGAGGCGGCGCAGCCGGCGAATCGCGGGCGGAGACGAGGTGATCGGCGGTCGGCGCAGGCAGCGGGCACGAGCTCTGCCCGGCCTCGTAGGGATCCGGACGCATCTCCGCCGGCCTCACGGGAGCCGCCGCGCAGGGAGCCAGCCAGGGAGGAGCGCGGGGGAGGCGAGGCGCAGCTTATCCGCCACCCTGGGCGAGCCACGGCGGGGATGGAGAGAGAAGCTAGCTTCTTTTTCTTCTTCCATTGAAAAGATCGTTCTTCAGAAGCCACACCTCTCCTAGTATAATGGCCATTGTGTGTGGGTAAACGTAGGCGCTGAAGTGGCCACGGGTGACTTCGTCGTTTCACCCGAACGTGGACACGGTCGTCTGCTGTGCACGCACACGGCACACCAGGCACACGCACAGCGAATCCGCATGGATCCATCCGTCGTACTGCGGTGGACAGATCGGCACCGCCGCCTATGGCGCCCCCACGGATCATCTACATCCACGGGCTGTGTCCTGCCCTCGTGTGTGTGCTTCGTCCACGAAAAGGTAAGTGGCGTGTCGAAATCATATCTTGGCCTGCCCTTGATGAATCCACCACGGTCCTGGACGGCGACGTGCATCGACCCGAAAGGAGGAGGGAAAAAAAAGGAACCTTGCAAATGATTACATTGCCGTTGCATATTGCACAGGATTGGTGTGGATCACTTTGTCAATGTGAGATCTTTACTCCTTTTCAGAAAAGAAAATGTGAGATCGTTACTGCCCGGCCGGACGCCCAGGCCCAGCTGCGTCGATCACTCTTCTTCTTCTTCCTCTTCTTCGTCCTCCTCCTCCTCCTCCTCCTCCTCCGCGCGCACCTGCCCAAGCAAACATGTTAGTGTTAGTTCGCCGGGCGGCCTTGCATTTGCTCAACATACACGAGTACGTGCAGTGCTGACACGCATGACGACGACCTGATGAATTGACTAGCACACGTCTTTTACCAGGACCGTAGGATCCATACATGTATGTATCTACCAGACAGGACTTACCCCGATTGAAGCTGCCTGCCTGCGAAAATGACGAGACATCCTCTGCTGGCCGCCCATCCTCACCTCACCTATCGCTATCGTCACGGCCGTCGCACACAAATTGATCCCAGGGTCATGGGATTCCTCCTGGGGGGTCAAGGCGACCCAGCAGTAATATCCATCTGCTCCGGAACCAAACATGCACGGGAATTTACCTGACCACCTGACCGCCTCCAGCGAACATCAACCGGCAGGCAGGCAGGGCACTACCAGTACTACAGGCTCTCTACCGTGCTTTGATTCTGCAGCGCTAAACTTTAGCTCAATCCCATCCATCAAAAAGAATCTTATCATTTGCTAGTATTAATAAAGTTTAATTACAAAACTAACTAATTGCAGGACTCCTAGACTAATTCGCGAGATGAATCTAATAAGATATATTAATCCATAATTAGCAGGTGGTTACTATAGCATCATTATAGCAGATTGTAGATTAATTAAATTCATTAAATTCGTCTCGCGAATTAACACTCATCTATGCAAAAGATTTTGTAAACAGATTTATTTAATACTCCTAGATGGTAAAATTCTCCATGATCCGAAACCAAACAGGATCTTAGCCAAATGCTTTCGACGATGATGCAGGCAACTAAAAGCCGGCTGTGCCATACGAGAACCGGCCGCCAACGCTCACCAACACAGGACGACGATAAACAACAGCAAGGCATGCAGTAGATGAGTACATCAGCTGAGACAAACGGTTGGTCACTCAAATACTCCTGTTTATCGTCATCCAGCTGATCGAGACCAAGGTATACATGATCAGCCCAAACCCAAATTTGTACTACAATACAAAGCTACAACAGAGCCCTACCTAATGGGCTACCTCAGTCACAGGTTCCAGCAACATGCTGCCAGACTACTGACCTAAACCAGAGCATCAAAGGGGAGGATACAGGCCATATCCGGTGTTAATAGATAGAGGCAACCACAGCAAAATCAATCCACCAGATGCTGCAGGGGCCGGCGCCACTTGAGCTATATAATACCTGGCATGGCTTCAGCAGCTCATCCCTCCTCCTGCTCCTCCCTCTCTGAAGCCTCGCTTGAGCTAGGGCTACTAGGCTCACCTTCAGCTTCATTCTTTACGCTGCAGCCACTTATAAAGATTAGGAACATCCTATGTTCGCGCAGAGCAAACTGAGACGTTACAGACAAGTCGGTGCAACCAACCTTTCCTCGCAATCCTTTTCAGTCATGTCCTTAATGGCTTGGTTGATCGCGTGAAGAGCTATCTTCTTAACCTGGGGATTCAGTTTCACAGCACAAGCACAGAATGTTTGTTAAAATGTGACTTCAAAATAAAATCGGCTTACCTAAGACTACCAAAATAGTCTATGTTGCAATCAAATTGACACATACTAGGCACGGCAGCGGTTCATACGTGACCACAACAAATCATGTTCATAAACAAAGCACTACATGCTTATATATATGTACAAAAGCATGCAGAACAGAACCGACAAATTTATTGGCAGACCTCTAGTTTATCTTCATTCACCCTATGCCCCTTTGGAAGCAGACGGAATTCTTCTGTCAACCTGATGCACTCTCGCACATTCTCCGGAGAAACAAAGTCAAGTGCGACCTTTATACATGACTGCATAGAAACAAAAGAGTAGCACAGACGATTCAGAAGCATGTCTCAGGGAGCAACGGAACTGGGTACTTGTTTCCATGACTGTCCTGCCATACCTTCAAATTTCTGACTTGGTGAGGACATCCAGCTGGGATAAACACTGCCTCACCAAGTTTCTGTTCAAATGTCCAAGGTTCAATTCCTGCATACGCAATTAATGAAAAACAAGTAATCACAAATGGGAAAGATACAAAGATTCAGAATAAATGAGCATTCTTTACTGACCATATTCTTCCTTAAGCTTTCTCTTGTGCTCATTTGTAAGATAAAAGCATTGATCATGTATAGGATGAGCAAAAACCTGTCAACATAGGACAGTTATGCTATTGACAAAAGAATCAGAAGTCATAGAGCACTTGGTGGTCAAATACTAAGGGGAAATAATCACCTGTTTCACTGGTTCGTAATTACAATGCCTGAACTCCTTTGCATGCTTCATTAGATAATCATGTAGTTTACTGACATCTTCCCGTCTGAAGATATCCCACAATGCACCACCCTCTGTCTGGTTCCCCTCTACAAATGGGGCATTATCATCTTTCGGCTCAAGAGATATGTCAATTTTACCCACTTTTGGTTCGAAATCTTCCTCTGCATCACTTGGAGACTCAATTTTCCCTTCACCGTTGAAACCATTTCCCAACTTCTCTCCCCTGTTTGTTGCACACAGAGCAACTTCTGATTTCCCATTTGTAAAAGGGACATCCATATGATCCTCAGCGCTTTGATCAGACTGTTGCCCATTTGCCTTTGTCGAGTTTCCCTCAGCTTCAACAGCTACCACAGCTTTTTCAACAACTTCCTGCCCCTCCGAAGCAACACCTAGTGCCGGCTGCTGGATGTTTGAGCCACTTCTCAAACCTTTACGTCTTGGCCCCATGGTTGATTCGAGATCTGTTTGTGAACCATGTAAATTACCACTCTCTTCCTTTTCTTTAAACTCTCTTTCTTTTTCTCAATTGCTTTAATCCTTTTGACTTTGAGCTTTATTTCATCAGTATGTGTGAGGATATTGACCTGTATACACAGTAGGAACATGATACCAATTGTAAAACTGTACAAAATTGTGCAACCAAAGAAAAGGTATAAAGCAGTGATATAGCTGTGTAGAGCATGCGACAATTATCATATGAAACTTCCATAGTTGATCTAAAATTTAAATATTTCATGAAGTTTTCAACTCCATTATAAGTAGATACTGGCAACTTCCATAAGTAGAATGTTGGAATGCACAGTTCCATATCAAATCAGTTTAGGATAAAAATTCCAAAAAAGAATTATAGTACTTATATATACGGATGCTACAAAGCACAAGCAGTATACAGATATTTACCGCATCAGACATGTCACAATGAAGCTTGGTAACAGAGTCACCAATTTCCAACTCCTGGGCAACACCATAAGCAATATAAGTCTTTGGACCAAGGTCCGGCTTTATAACACTTTTTGGCAGCTTCACAGCCAGATTGAGAGGACCAAATTTAGGGTCTGTGTATTCGCGAAATGGCAAAGCAGACATGAATTCAGCATTATGTCGTGGCAGTCGCTCCTCGAAGGAACTATGCTGTGGCCAATCTTTCAGCTTAAGTAACACGGGCAAATCCTCTGCACCAACAGCTCCACGGGAATACCCATCAAAAAACATATGAATATTAAAATCAACCTGCATTTGGGGTGATGAAGAAATGTTAACTTCGGAATACAGATGATTTAAATGGGAGGTACCAAATAGTTGTCAAAAAGAGGAAGCCACAAACCCTACAGTTCTAAAAGGTCACACAAAGTTAATTAAGGTAGGCCATGAAAATATTAAATATGTATAGATTTTGATTCCAAAAGAAGGTTATCACCCATACTTGAACCAGGATTTGAATTTTGGCCAGGTACTTGAGAATTCTATTTTCCCACAATCGTGAGAAAACATCATGTTGGTACATCAACTTAATAGATAGATCACCTTTTATATTATGACATATGGATATCAACAAAAGCACAAGGTTCTCAGCCCAGACAAAAATTGCCCTATACATCTAAGCATCTAGCAATCCTTACAATGCTTAAATACAAACAACAGCCAAAAATAACGTCATATACCTCACACCACGTCAGACATTCAAGAGCAATAACTGAGAGACGCTCATCTGTTGTCTTATCTCTCTTTTCTCTTAAGGCTCGCCACATAACCATTGGTTCCCAGCTCAAACCAGAAGTCAATGCAAGCGTATCACGGACAATAACAGGCTGACCCTTAAACCAGTGCTCCTGGAAATGATCCAAACTTCCATTTTGAACATCTCTAGCAGTTGGACAATATATGTGGTTGTCATGGGAATTCTCTCTACAAGCTGATTTCCGTGATGTTCCATTGTTCATTCCACTGGATTCAGTGAAGCAGGAACAGTTTGAACCACCCGATTCCAGCACTGTTACCTCATTGACCAGTGATTTGGCTTTCTCCAGTAAGTCAGCTATAAACTTCTCCTCAAACAAGCACTTAAGTTCAAGAACATAACTTCCACAGCCACCAAATTCATTCGGTGGGCAAGGTATGCTTCCATTGCTATTTACCCTCCATCGTGTCAAACAATGAGTGCGGTCTTGAGAAGGAACTGCATTATCTATGAAAATATCATCCTGTCCATCAGATGGCTCTTGATTTGCAACTTTGCGATGACTACTTCCCTGTTGCCTATCTTCCTTGCCTCCAGCATCAGGTAGACACTTGTCACTACTGACATGACCACCTGGATTAAGGCCTTGACGAAGCTCCTGACAGCAGCTGAGGCAGAGATCATAGGAACATTTGTTGCAGCTTCGGTGGAAGTCAACAATAGATGTCCTGCAGCTGTCGCTATTACAAGGAAAACAGCAATTAGAGAAACATCTAGTTTACATATGCTTGGTAAGTAAAGCAACACCAACCAGTATATCCGTTCATCGCTTTCGCACTTGGCTAGAGGAACCTCCACTTTGCATGTATCAATCCCTGCCATAAAGACAGCGTTAGGAATAGCAGAACCAAATAGAAGAAACCCAGAACATCAACGCTCTTAAACTAGACATCCCAAAGGTGATGATACAATCATTTTACCTCTAATTGAGGCCTCGACACTTTTTCTCTAGCATCTGCTCCTGATGAAATTCTTTCAGCCAAGAGAGTAAAAAGCGCAGAGTACGCATAGAGAACTTAATTTTATCTTCTTTAGACACACTATATTCGTCAGTCTGTGGAAAAGAAATATGACCAAATAGGTAAATGATAAAACACAATGGGCTGGGAGAAACCGGAATGTAGCAAGAAAAAGGCATACCTCTTTTATCTCAGACTCCTTACGCTTCCTGGAGCCTCTGGATATTTTCCTCTCCTTTATCTTAGACTTCTTACCCTTACTGGAGACTCGGGATATGTCTCCCCGCAGACAAGACTTACAATTGCAATTTTTGCGACAAACTGGGCAATTGCTCGCAAAATCACCCTCTGACAAATGTGGATACCTGATCGAGTCGTTTCAAAACACAAACAGTGAAAATCGTAATAACAAAATCTAAACATAAGTTAAAATAGGAACCAATATGGTGACTGAAAGTAACATACTACAAAAGATCAAAGAAACCAAAATAATAACTGCTCAAAAGTCAAAAGCAGGCTGTCAAAACAAATGCAATCTCAGGTGACAAACACAAATGCTTTTAGAAGGGCACAAACCAGCGCTTGATGCACTTCACACAGTATCTGATTTTCTTTTCTCGTTCAACACAGCCCTGGCACCGTACAACTCTTCCACTATCGTTCCTCTGGCACTGATGGCACATATTTGAATCCTTATCACTCTTTTTTTCCTCCTGCGAAAATCAGCTACCAAAACATATCAGGCATGCACATATAGGAAACAGTAGAGTACACGTGGAGCAGCTACCCCAATTTGTAATCCCTCTGACATATCGTGCATATATTTAATTTATGTAGCTTAAGACATTGCTTCCACGGTGTATAAAGCTATATACTTCTCATTCCAAATCGTATTGTGAGTGCATATTGCTATACCATGTGGACTCTGGAGCAAGTATGTGTGCCCAAAGCTAGGATGGATAACGAATGAACCTTTTTAAAGAGCAAAGCAAAAGACACATAAGAAAATCCGCCGCAAGCACCCTTTAGCTTAATTACATTGAAAAACATTCTGGAATTGCTGATAACTTGAGGCAGAAGATCAATGAGAAAGATCAGAATCTCCACCTTAGGTTCCTGCTCCTGTAGTTCTGAAGCATTCCGCCTCTTCCGAAGTCGCCCGGAACCACTAAACACGAGAGAAGATGGGTCCGCAACAGGATCCTTCCTGCGCCTTTTGGAGGTTTTTGGGACCTCGGCTACCCCTTCCGCGCCATTCTCCTATAACAGAGAAAAAGAATTAATTCAAGAGCTAAAAATGTCAAAGGTGGTATCTTTCGAGAGAAATTAGGCAAGAAATAGTAACCTCGGCATAAGACTCCCGCATCTCCCCCTTGAGATTTCCGTCGCCATTTTCCTGCAGCCAATGAAAAAAAAAACAAAAACAAGCACATCACCCAGGAATCTATTGTTTTAAGAAGAAACTAAAATCAGAGCAAGGAAGACAGGGAGTCAAGGAGCATTAGGAGAGTGTTCATGCTCAAACTTCTCCACTCGCTACCACGCTGCTATGCATTCTAACAGCACATGGAGCTAGTGTAGTGGTTAACAACCTCAACTCGACCGCCTAACTCTGAAGGACAATACTATAAATTTTAAGAGCCCTATAAACTTGCATGAGGAAAATCGATGGGATTGCTCAAATCCCAATGTTTGCATCCTCAATTTTTTTCCCTTCTGTTTTCTGTAAATTACATCCAGCAAACTACAGACCTTTGCAGAATCATGTGGCGGAGGCATCCCCTCGTCGCCCCTGTTTTCACCGTTTTCCTGAAACACATATGAAAGTGACGGATAAGCATATCATAGAAATCACTTGCGGCCGTTTCGTAAAACAATTAACATCATCAGTGTTAGGAACAAAAAAAAAGAAGGAATTAGACGCAAGCTGAGGAAAGCAGGAATTCGTTCAGTTGGAAAAATAAAATGAAGTAGTCGGAACCATGGAACCCTAGCGGATACACAAATAGCATAAATTCTCCAAACCCTTACAAGCTTGCGCGAGCAAAATCGGAGGGGTTGGTTGCTCGAGTCCCAATTAAAGAAGCTGAACGTTTGCAGATGCGAGCGCTGCAATAGTCCCAACGTATCGAGCTCTCAGCGTCCGCGAGCATGGTAAACGGAGTAGAGGGGGTGAAAAAACGAGACAGGTCACAGGGGCAAAAACAGGGACGGAACGCAGCGCAGGAAGCAGCATAGCTTGCTCGGCGAGAAGGGAGATTGGAACGAGCAAGCAAATCCGGACGAATACATGGTCGTAATGCGAGGAAAGCGCCCCGTCGCTGGAGAAGGGCGGAGGAGCCGAGACCTAGCAACTGCAGGCAGCGGCTGATTACCTACCTTGGTTGCGGCGGCGGGGTCGGAGCTGGCAGCCGCGGCAGCGTCCTTGCTGAGCCTCCCGCGGCCTCCGCCGCGCTTGCGCTTGGGCGGCATGGGAGGAATTGGCGGCGGCGAGGGAGGAGGCGGTGGTGGTGGCGTTACTGGAACCGAACCGAACCGAAGGGGGAGGGGGCGGGTGGTGTTCGGACTGGGCGGTTCGTTGGCCCACGCGTCAGTGACATGCTGGGTGTCGCGGCGCGGGTGGGGGGGGGGGGGGGGGCGCCTGGTGGGGAGGCGGGGCCCAGCGATCAGTGAGCCGCGCACGTGCGCTTTGAATCAATCGTGCGACAATGTTGACTGTTGACCTCCGGTCTTTTCCCTACGTCGTCGCTCCCCTGTCCATCTCCATCTCCATCCAATTCAAGCATCGTGCGCGCGACGCCGCAGCTGCAAGCTGCTGGGCGGCCAGATAGCATGATCATCTAGTGCAGAAACAAACGTTAACCTTGCCCAATTAAAAAGAAAACCTGTACACACCAACATACATGCTGCGCAACCAATCGATGAACCAACACGTCTCTGGCCCGCCACTGGTCCCCAGGTCACCAATCGATGCCGACGCGGCTCCAAACTCATCAACACAAAAGGAAACGGGGAACACAAACGACCAGGACAGAATACCTAGTCCTTGCTTGTTTCCACACGCGCGAGTAGACACATGGATGCCTCACAAGACGAGGCAAGGCAGCACAGGACACCATTTCAGCTCCAGGGATTCAATCAATGGATGATGCAATGTAGGAGTAGTAACAAACAAATCACAGGTATTCACCACCCACCACCACCACCAGAAACAAAATTCTCTTCTCAGGGTACAACAGCACCCAGTCAATAATACTTGTGAAAAAAATAAGTAGTAATAATAACCCCAGACAGTTTCCCTTCCCATAATGCAAGTAAACACACACAACAACACATGTGGCAAACACAATCATCATCATCTTCCTAATAATGAACCTACGGCAACATCTTTACACGCGCTTTTCTTTCCTCCCCCTGCCCGCCCCCTTTTATGTTACAAAGGCCACCGCCAGGCGATGGGATGGAGCTCCTCAGCTCCTGAACCCGAAGTTGGACCACCTCCTCCCGGCCTCCTTCTTCGCCCGCTGCAAGTTGGTGCCGAACAGGTTCTCCAGCGATTTCTGCTTCCGGTTCCGGGACCGCCCCGCCTCCTTCAGGAGCTCCGCCAGCCGCTTCTTCTCGTCCTCCACGTCGGGGTTCGCTGTGCCCAGCTTCTCCTCCCTCACCTTCAGGACGTGCTCCAGGATCTCAATGGCATCCTCCACTCTGAACATTATGATCAGATATACAGAATAGTTGTTATCAAGCAACAAGACTGGACCATCTAATACACACAAGGAACATGTAATTATTATTATGCTATTTTTCAGATGTACTATAAGATCCAGCACAACAACAAACAGGCGTAGCAATGCCTGACATACTGTGACCATGTGCAAATGTCTAAGTTGGTTCAGAAAGTATGCATAAATGGCCATAGGTCTATCCTGAATATAGATCAGATTTTGCTACTTCTGTAACTACACAGAAGTTGGGTAAACAACATGCGGGGGCAACCTTGATGATGGACCACTACAAATAAATTATGACATCACATGGCCGGAATGATCACCTGATAAGCAAATCATCAAGCCATATACACTACGTACTAGTTGTTACCAATTCAAATCAAGCAATCTTACACGAGATAACCTAAAGAAGAAGACCACCCCACCAACCACCCACACACCCACAAACACACGCAAACCCACATATGTTCAGCAATCATCAGAATTACAAATGGAACCCAACAAGTTCACCTCCTCAGATAGCATAAAAAAACTCATGGGCACAGCTTACTACAGTTGTAAATGGTGAGGCACAGATACCATTATGAGCATATCAAGAACACATAGGGGTCCTAAATGTGTGGATACTTACACCATAAATATATACTATCAAACATGTAATTGCACTGCCAAGATATGAGTATGGCTGAATTCTGAATAGAATGATCGAAGGTTGCAAAAGAACCCGGATTGTGTTATTGACACATACCTTCCCATGGCATCATAGATTGCAGCAAGGTTGCTGTATACACCAAGAGTATCTGGATGCGTAGCGCCACACTCCTGCTCCAGAACTGTCCTTGCCTCTTCAAACAACTGTGCAGCCTCATCTATCTTGAACAGCTGCACGCAAGCTAGCCCCATCTGGTTCAACAGCACACCAAAAAATGCCGACTTCCTTTCACCGCTGGCCCTCAACTTGCCAACCGCACTCTCGAATGAGTTCCTGGAATCTGCATACCTCCCTATCATGTAGTACAGAACACCCATCTGTGCCTCAATGCCAGCAACAGTGCTCCACTGCCCTGGTGAGTCCTCTAGCAGCTTAAGTGCTCTTTGAAGAAGCTTTAGGGCCTCATCGAGATCGCCAAGTGCCTCATAGATGGCAGCAATCTCCATCAAGCCTCCGGCAATCTCATCAGGGGCAGCACCAGGCGCGGGCTTGGCATAGACACGCAGGGCATTCTCGCAGTAGGATTTGGACTCACGGAGCCTGCCTGTGCGGTGGTAGAGGTCAGCAAGGCGGACATAGACTGATGCAACCGTAGGATGGTCGTCGCCACGAGCTGATTTGAGAACAGTCAACGCCTTCTGGTAGGAGAAGACAGCCTCATCGAAGCGGGCAAGGGCTAGATAGGTGTTGCCTATCGAGACATCAATTGTGGCCACCTCGATGTCACGCCCGTTGGCAACCATGGTCATTGAGGCAAGCACAAGGTGCTCGAGAGCACCGTCGTAGTCACCCTTGGCATCAAGGATGAGGGCCATCAGGCGTCGGTCCGAGGCCTCCTCGAGCGATGCCGGAGCGCTGTGCTCCCGGTGGATCTCGAGGGCCTTGCGGCAGAGCTTCTCTGCATCGTCGAATTGCAGAGCTTGCACATGTGCTTCCGCCAAGTACCTGCGCATTGACGAAAAGAAACACGGGAATCCATCAGTTGTCATGTCTTGCCTCCCCTCTAGATTCCTTTGGTGTTTCTGCATTCAAGTACTAAGTTTTAACGCCAATTCTGTCGAGATCCGCAGTTTTCTTTTAACGACTAACGACCAGTGAGAAGGGGAGAAAAAAATCTCTTCTTTGGCTTTGGCGAGTCTGGAGGTTAAGTAAAAAATGGCGCCTTTTTTGGGAGAGATGAGATCTAGATCGAGAAGCAGCAGAGGGATTGATGATCACCTGCAGGTCTCGGCGACGCGGGGATCGCGGTCGCCGAGCGCGGCCATCTGGATCTCGAGCCCCTTGCCGTAGCAGGCGATGGACTCGTCCATGCGGCCGAGCATGGCGTGCGTGTCGCCGAGCTGCATCCAGCCGGAGAAGGCGGCGAGGGACCACTCCTCGCCCCTCTGGTCGGCCTCGGGCTGAGGCTGCTGCTGGTGGTTCTCGCCGGCCGCCTCGCCCTCGCCCTCGGCGGGCGGTGGTGGCGGCGTGACGACGGCGACGGCGCGCTCGAGGACGGGGATCGCGTCGGCGTGGCGGCCCAGGCCGCAGTGGATGGCGGCTGCGACGTGGAGGCTCATGGCGAGCTCGAGCTCGGAGCCCTCCCCGCGGCGCTCGAGCGCCCGGGCGGCGCGCTCGGCGAACTCGAGCGCGCGCGCGGCGCCGCCGCCCTCCCCGGAGACCATGGCGTCGCGCGCCTGCTTGAGGAGGAAGGGCCCCAGATCCGGGTTGTCGAGCGACTCGTCCGCCTCGGCCGGCGCGGCGGGCGGCTTCCTGGGCTTGGCGCGCGAGGAGGTGGACGGGGACGGCGACGGCGGCGCCCTCCGCGGCAGTGGCGACGAGAGGCGGCGCGGCGGCGGGGCCGCCGCCGGGGGCGAGTTGTCGCTGGCGGCGAGGCCCGGCATGGCGGGCGGAGTTGGGTGGCGAGGTGGGGGTAGCTTAGCTAGGTGTTGGGGAGGAGTCGGTCTGGGTGTGGGTGGCTCGCGCTAGCGTTGGCGACGACGGGAGCTCGATACAATTCGGGGAAGGGCAGGAAGAGGGGTGGCTGCCCCTTGCCGTTGCTTGCTTGCAAGGGAAGACTAGCTGATGTCCCTGCAGGCCAGAGGACAGAGGGTAGATGCTAGAGCTGCTGCCGGCTGCAGCTGCGCGGGCTCTGATGAGTGATGAGATTGAGGTCATGTTCGGTACGGCTCCAGACCTCAACTCTAACAGGTTCAAATAATTTTATAGCTAAATAGTTTAATTTTAAAATTTTATGGAGCTCCAAAATTTTAGAGCTGTAGTTCAAATAGATTTGAAATTTTAGAGCACCTTTTTTTTGCAGCTCTAGAACCATCGAATATAAATCTAGACGTGGAGTTCGGATGAAATTACCCACCAATACCACTCGTTATAAAAACGGTTCCCTTTCTTTTCTCCCGAGCCCCGATTGACCCCAAACCTCGTGACTCCCTCCTTTCTGCCGCCGCCTCCCTCCCTTAGGCCGCCGCCACCACCTGCCACCGCCGCTGCCTGCCGCCGCCGCCCCCTTCCTCCTCCTACCGAACGCTGGCCCCCTTCCTTCCCCGGCTTCCGCCACCACCCTCCTCACCCCTACTTTCTCCCTCACAGCTGGCCGCCACTGCTGCCGCTGGGCCCTTCCTCCCTGGTCCCTTCCCTTCTTTCTTCCTCTCCCGCACCGCACCGCGTCTCCGATTCTCGCCTCGTCCTCATCGGCGGCGGTGCCGCGGCAGTGCGGCGCGGGTGGCGTCAGGGCGCCGCCTCCCCCGAGCGCGTCTCCCTCCGTCGCCGCCTGCCGCCCCGGAGCTCGCAACTCCCATTCAGAGCTAGCTCCAGCTAAAGTTTTAGAGTGAAGCTGCTCCATGCAGAGTTAGAGGTGTACCAGACCTTATCTTCCGTCACAGGATGAGTCGTGTCTGTCGTGATGGCAACGGCCGGATTGCCTGGCGTCATAATGACTGGACTGCCCTGCCCTTAAATCAATACTACTCCTACTCCTATAGTAGGGTCGTTAGCGTGCTTTACTTAATTATTATTTGTGATGAACGTAAGGTGCGGTTAAGCCGCCATTAATGGCTTTGCTTGTGAAACGTCGAGCCTGACAGTGCCAATGCTAGGCAACGCAATGAAGATGCTGCTCTCTCGTACTTGATGTAGGTATGCATCGCGCGCATGCTGACTTGGATGACAAGCGGGCCCTGCTGTTTGCAATTGTACTTGATGTAGGAGTATGTAACGGTAGGCGTATGGATGATTTGCTGGGTGTGTGTTGAGTCGAGCTGCCGTTTGTCTCCTGGCGCTGCTGCCAGTGTGATTGATGATGCAACTAGTACTTAATTAGCACCACAGACAGACAGATTAGCACCAGCAGCATTCATAATCATCATTCTGTCGAACCATCATCGCGACCAAGTGTTCCATGCGATTATATATCATCGCCTGAAAATGTATGTATCTTAATTCGATTCTTGTGTTGCTGAAAACAACAGGCACTGCCGGTTTAATTTGGGGGGTCTCCAAGGCTCGGATGATTCCAGTTTTGACCCTGTTGCCTTGTTACCCTCAAAGTCAAAGTCATCTATAGCTTGTCTCTACTGGTAGTGCGCAAGCTTCACGTTCAAAGTTTCCTTTCTTTTTTCGTTTTGTCAGAGGAGGCTTCTCACGGTGTTTGCTGCATTAGTACTAATGACGAACACTATTATAACCTGATGAGATAATCGGGCATGCTCATCAGCTGACCCTCACACAGCTAGCCTGACAAATATAATCATATCGCCTACGATGATACTCCATCGGCATCATATCATTCGCGCCAATTATTATCGTCTGTCCGCGGAGATGAATAAGACGACGCACAAAAATGATACGCAGATCGGCTGGTATATAATTATTCTTCGGAACATATATTATCGTGCTGGCAGTTGTTTAATTATCGGCCGACTTGACTACTTGAGTTAGACCAAGAGAGAGAAGAGACCACGGAAGAACAATGTGATATGTTCGTGGCATAGGTTGGATATGGTCACTGTGCCTCGCTATTTGCAGTGGTTTCGTCAATCTCAGAGTATGAACCAGCCAGCCTCTTTTTTTTTTCTTTGCGGGTAAAAGAGACCTCTATTAACTACAGAAGGGTCACAATCGTTTTGCAATAGTGTCATCGACGCACACAGGCGCACGACCTGACCACACCGCAGTATGCGTAGCAACACTCTCTTTTTAACCTTTGCGACTCGCCACTCCGGCAGCCTCCAGCAGGATGAGCGATCTTCCTTCCATAATAACAGGCTCCTGAGTCCACTGTGCGGCCAGCCGAAACCCTTGGAGGCAGGCCCAAGCTTCAGCCTCCTCTGCAGGCCGTGAGGATCACCTGCCCCTTGCTGTCGCGAGCGATGGCGCCCACGCCTGCTTCTCCCGACTGCTGAACAAAGGAGCCTTGGTCTTTCTCCTTCCTTTGGATTCGACTCGACGCGCCTGCCTCGAGACACCAAAGCTTGCTAGGTTTAATGGGCCGTGTTTTTACCAATGGGCTTACCTAAGATGTCTATCTGGGCCCTCCATCCTCCAGTCCACTTTTTGGGCTGGGCTATTATTGATCGACGACGTGGTCTCCAAACCTCCGGCTCGTCGTCGTCGCCTCCGGCCGGCGAAATCAAACCACACCACACCACCAGAGACCAGAGTACCAACCAGGCTGCCCAAAATGCCGTCCCCGTCTCTCCTCCTCCTCCGCGCCCCTCCTCCATCGCCGCGCCTCATCTCCCCCTGTCGCCGATGCCTCGCCTCCCCCTCCCTCAGACCAACAACCCGCGCCAGTCGCCCCCACCCTCTGCGCCTGGCCCCCGCGGGGTCCCGCCGCGCCCCACACGCCACCGCCCGCGTCGTGGAGGCGGGCGACGCCGGGGCCAGCGGCCTCATCCCGATCGCGCGCTGCTACGAGGGCCGCCTCGCGCGCCTCGAGCTCGCCGGCGCCGCGCGCCGGGAGCAGGCGGTCGCGGCAGCGGCAGCGGCCGACGGAGGGGCGGCGGCGGAGGCGCACCTCGCCGCCGGCGCCGAGTCCATGGTCGTCGAGGCGTTCCTCCCCGCGGCCGATGGGGGCGGGGCAAGCGCGTCGTCCACACGAGTGGTGAGTGGCCGCTGCGGCATTTTACACCACACCCCCGGCCTTGTGTTTGCTCTCGCTAACCGAGATGGTTGTGGTTTAACCATGGAGTGAGCCTATCCACTTTTTATTGTGTGGAACCGTAGGAGGAGCCTACCGGTTTATTTGTGTTATCGAATAATTGCAGCAGCCTTGCGCCCTTGCATTTCTGTTTGATTGCCTGTCTTGTGCTGGATCATGAGTAAGTTTTGGCAATTTTGTAGATTTTGCAAGCCAAGGAAGTCAAAGGCAAGGCCAGTAAGATAAAGAGACAATTTGGGCCTGAGTTTTTCTCTGAAAATGAACCTGATTCAGAGACTATGTTGGCTATGGCCTTTAAGCAAGTTGTAATGCAGCGGCTTTCAAACTTTCGGCTCGAGGTCTTCTCCCCAGGTTCAGAGAGAGACTTCCAAGACTTGGGCAAACCACGAAAGGTGCGAATTCACAAAGCTTGGGATATTTCGTTTTTTCCCCTTAGCTTCCTTCTTGAAGAATGCTGATTCGTGAATGTACAACAGGTGTCTATGGACTTTAGTGTCATCTCATCAGATGAAAAACTTCTGCCTTCTCTTGCCGAAGCCATTTTCTCCTGTGTCATCCAGGATGCCAGCAACAATCAGCTCGGAGCCACAGGCGGGTTGTTTCAGAAGCAGCAGCTCAACTGCTCAATTGATTCCTCCGTTTGTATACACAAAATTTCTGAGGCAGAAATAGTGAGAAGTGCTAAGAGATGCCTGGAGAGTTTTGATCTAATGAAGTCTCCTCAGAATGTGTGCAAAACAAAGAATGGATGGTGGACAGCACCAAATTATGAAAGTTTGGTGAAGATCGGGGGTCCTGAGTTTGTCCTTTGGGCCAATGAGTACATTCCTACCTATAAACTGCAAATAAAAACCAAAGCATTTGAGAATACTAATCTTGAAGGCCGTCGTGAGTCAGAAAGTAATAGGTGGGAAGTTCTCTTGACCCGCTCCCAACTGGTACACTATTGTTCCCTCCCTTTTCCTTCATTGAACACATTCATTTTCTGGAAATAATAACAGAACCAAGCAAATGTGAAATTTGAACTTAGTCCATCATATGTCTTCTAACTTGTTTCTGTTCATTTCTACCACTTGTAGGCGGAACTAGGGAACGTTATAGACATGTACTTCGAAGATCAATTCACCCTACCAGGCAAAGCTTTCCATCCTCACTGGAATTCAGATCCATCAAATATTAAAAAGAACAATGTATGCTGATACTATCCAGGTCAAAGTTTACTCGCATTCAATATATATTTATCAAACTCTGTTCATTGACAAATTTTTGTTTTACGCAGGGCTATTTGAACAACATTTTTAGTTTCATGGCTGGTAGCTGTATTATTCTTTTTGTCGCCATCTTTGCTCAGTTATGCTGGCCTCGATCTCTTGGAGACAAAAGGCTATTCAAGGGAATTTCAAATGTATCATCATCTCAGGGCTATTGTTCTGATATCAACTCTCTTGATAGCAGTGAGGTACTTATATAGTCCTTGTGAATCTGTCATTTGTCCAAGGGAGGTTAATGCTCAGTTCTTAGTGATGGATTCCTTTTTGTAATACCCCATTACCATTTCACATAACATCGATTTCAACTAATTACCTGAAGGAAAGTCCTCATGCCATTTTAGCTAGTTTAATTTTTCACTTATATGTACTTATAGCGACGAACAAAGAAAAACTAACTGTGCCGCCCTCTGTTAGTACTTGGAAATATTCTGATAGGCTGCATTTCATCTGTTCTAATTAATAGCTGCTGCTTCAAATTCTGTAGTTTCAGGATGCGATCCTTTGACCTCTCTTCTTTATTCAAAGATTAACCAAGCTGTGTTCAAGGCAAACTGGTTATGTGTGTAAGACTGAAATACTCAATTAACGTGCCCACCTGCATAACCGGATCATAGCATAACTACTCTTTCAGCCATTCTATCAGTTTGTTATGTATGCTTCATATCTTGTATGATTTACTTCTCTTCTCAGATACAAGCTTATTGCACATCTCTTATTAAGAAAATGAAAGACTCATATGGCTGCCCTGGTGATGTAATGGTTGATGCACATATTGGAGCTTGGGTTGGAGAACTGCCTGATTGCTTCAAGGGAATCGATAGTGAGGATAATGCTGCTTCTGACAGTGTTCAGCATTCCGACACTTTTATCCAAGAAAATCAAGCCCAATTGGTGCCAATTAATACTAAGATGTCTGATTTGGAACAAAATGACAGAACTCAGGAAACTCTGCAGAATATTGCTAGTTTTCAGGTACCATGTATGTCTTATAAAATGGAGTTATCTTGGTAGTAGATGTCTTTTTTGTCATGGTAATGTATATGCTAACTCAAATTTCTTTCTGCGATCGCCTCTGTTTATAATAAATTGCCTTTTCCTTGGGATAGTTGGGAACTTGGAAATACCAAAACCTTTCCATAAACATATTGGCTATCACATGATATTTCACGACATACCTGCTAAAGTAGAACACAATTTTTGTAACCATTTAGTAGTACCTTTTTTACCATGTATTGTTCTTTGGTTATATCCCATAAGAAAGAGACTAAATTTTCCCTATCTTTTGTTGGTATTACATCAGTTGTTCAAACCTTTTATACTATGGTTTCGTCAAAACTTTTTTTTTCTTTTCTTTACATTGTGATAGTGGAGTAAGAATATATAATGGTACAGATTTGGTCTTCCTAGAAACAAGTCTACATGTGGGGTCTGCTGAATTTTCCGCTAAGCTGTGCTTGAGGCATCCAGTACTAGTTTTGTGAATTATATGGTAGCCCAAAAAAAAAATCTCTTGAGGTAATCAGCTCACACTTGCAACCTATTGGTTGATTCACTTATTCGTAGGTGGTCATGTCAGAAGAAGGTAAAGTAGTGGGATTTCAGCCAACTAACCGCCCAGCTGTGAACCATTGGTCAATAAACCCACTAGCTACACTACTGTATCAGGGGCGGACGCTTTCTCCAGGTACTTTAATGGAACAATGGCCCTTCGTTCTTATATGTACGAACACTGAGTATTAATTGTATCTAATACTTTAAAATGGATATTTTCAGGTATTCTGGAACCAAAGCTTAAAATTTCTCGTCCAGCTAAGGCTGTCCCAATTGAATTGTTGATGTCGGTAAATCAAGATTCCTCTTTTGCTTTGGCCAGGCCCGTTCAAGACCCATGACAGCAGAGGTGCTACATCACTTTTTTCCCCTCTACTTGCTTCATATCAAGTTGTTTCTTTTCCTGAATATGGTTTATATTAATCACCGTTACTACCTAGTTATGCAAAAGCTTGTGGTTGCCAACTTTCTCATATTGAGGCATTTACAGTTTTACACAAATGACACCATGTCATATTCTGATTTGCTCCTTTTGGTCAAATATGTGCCTATTGCATGCATGTTAACACAGAGTGAAAGTTTTAGTTGCTCTGGTGATGTAATGGTTGATACAAATATCGGAGCTTGGGTTGGAGAGCTGCATGACTGCTTCATGGGCATCAATAGCATGGATAGTGCTGCTTCTGATGATGTTCAACATCTGGATGGTTATATCCTAGAAAATCAACTGCAGTTTGTGCCCACTAATTTTCAGAAGGGTTGTTTGGAACAAAATTATACAACTCAGGAAACCCTGCAGAATATTGCTAGTTTTCAGGTATGTTTGTCTGGCTTAAGTTCTAAGGGGGATTTCTCTTGTAGCATAAGAAGATGTTCTGTACCTTCTATTATGAACTTGCGTTTTTATTTTTTCAGAAAAAGAAATTGCACAAAACCCATCTTATGCTCGAATGAAGGTGCTGTTGCCGATTGCCCCTCCGCCATGCATATTCCAGCTCCTCGGCAAGGTGCTTGATCGTTCGGCTATGTTGGCTGGCACTGCAGATTGATCATCCATCCTCCCCGCTGCCGTTCCAAGTCACCAAGCCCAGCAGAAAATTGGTCTGTTGCCTCGTTGAGAAGCACGGCGAGGACACCATCTCCATAGCCAAGCTTCGCTCAAATGTGTTGGGGGTTTAGTGCACCACTGCGAATTGAAGTGGGGGTTTAGGACACCTCTACCCCCATGATGTAGATGTTCGCAAGGAAGCCAGCGTAGACAGACCGGTAGAAGGCCTGGACGGCGACCTTGTACTTGCCGGTGCTTAAAGTTCAGTGGTATTAGGATATTCAAACCCATTTCTACTTATGAAGCTTAAAGTGTTACTGACATACTGTATCTGTCCTCAAGTGTCAAGTACTAAAGTTATTGTATTCGATCAGAATAGAATGAGTGTTGACTTTTTACGGAATTACAACCCTCGCCTATGAGGGAACTTAACCTGATTCTGATATTTGTGCCATGTTGAATCCCAATTCCAAAGCATGTGATAAATTCAAAAAATGTTCCATAATCCATCTCTCCTATTGAACACCAACTGGATACGTACTACACTAAAGAAAAATGCGATCTTTAATTTGTTTATGGATCTATCTATAGAACTTAAATTCACAGTAATGTTTATTAGATATAGATTTCTCCAATCGAATTCATTATTGCATCATCTGTGATAATTTGGTTCATTCTCTCTGTCTGGTGGACGGCGTCCCAGTACAAGTATTTACTGGGATCTGTACAAGTTTTTCGGCCTCTGCATGTTTGCCCTACTTCAATTGTCCCTGTTCCACAGCAGCCTCTTGATGTCTCTGTCAGCCCTGTAGAGCGAAAGATTCATGAAGTCAGTCCCAACCTGTTGCACTCTTCTTAATTTTCTCCCCAAAAGAACGAACATCTCTGAATTATATAGCAAAACATACCGAAGTTATTGGGGTCTGTTGTTGCTTTGGTTATGATTGTGTAAACATCGATGAAGGCAGCTCTGGTATCCGGTTCATTCTTCAGTATCTGCACAAGTTTGAGTAGCTTCTCGTTGAATGAAGCTGCTGGCAAATTCATGTTTCCATGGCATTTGTCTGGACCTGTGCCTAGCAAAGTTCTGACAATAGGTAAGCACCCAATTGGAGGCAGTCCAACGAAGATGAATCTCCTTCCTCCAAGTTTTCTCATGACCTGAAAACGGTAAGGGTTCGGTCTCAGCTATCGCTGCGCTGACTTACAAGATAGACCAGTCTCTGGTTTGCAGGTACATACCTGGGTATAGTTAGCAACGTGTGCTATCAGTTGATCCTCGTAGTGCAGCTGGCTATCTTGTGCTGACTGGTTTGAGGGGAGATAGTGAAACAGCAGGTCAGTTGTTCCTGCGCTTATGAAGAAGGTAGCCTTCCTCACAAGCTGCTCTGCTCGTCTTGGTCCGGCTAAACTTTTGAGTTTTCTCTTGTAACGCAATAGGTATTGTATTTGATTGGAAAATGAAAGTACATTCTACCATGCATGTCAAAAAAAAAATACAACAAGTTAGTACTAAACTAAATCAAATGCATACCTCCAACAGCCAAAATTAGGTTGGAAGAGGCTGATCTACCTACCGATCTCTTTGCAGTGGCGTCGTCGTATCCGGAGCCTGCTGATGCAAAGCTCACACCTGTCATGAGCTGCCCCGGTTTCAACTTGGGGTCATGGAAGCCTGGGATGCTCCTCCCTATGCCGAGCTTCCCCGCTGCAAACCCACAAGAATCGTGAACAGCTTGCTACACATTGCTGATTGCTCATCTTGTGAGCAAAACATGAACATTCAGATCTGTACGAGTGTGCAATGCATACCAAGGATGTCAGTGACGAGGCGGCCATTGCTGAAGCGGCCGGTGGGCTTGCCTCCGTAGAAGCTCACGCCGTACGGTAGGAAGTTGGCCTTGGCTGCCGTCTGCAGCCGGTTGTTGCTGCCTGGATCCACCGTCGCGTCCCCAAACACCAGCATGGTCGTCCACCGGCCGGTGGCGGTCACCGTCGGAGGAGCCGTTGGCGCGGGTGCATCATCGTCCTGTTCGTAGTCCGGCGGCCGTCGTGCCCAAGGCTGCGCCCCGGTGGAGCATATGTCGAGGAATGCCACTGCAATCAACCGCCACCCTCCTCATCTATCATGGATGCTTTTAGCTCTGCTCTAGGATCTCTCTGCTCAAATTGAGTGTGATGCTTGGTGGTATGTGGTTGCCGAACTGCTGGTTCATGTCGAGGCTGCTTCGTGTGACATGACTACCGCCTAAACCAAACATGAATGCAATCCGTGTGACTTCAAAATTTAACTTAAATTTAAATCACAGCGAAGCACCACTTGGCAGTGGCAAATCCTGATCGGTCGCAATAGTAAACTGGACTGGTTCAGACTTCTAAGTAGTACTACACTGTACTTTGCTGGACTAGCATTTTTTAAACGAAATAACTTGGAAGTTTGGAATGGTGTGATTCCATTTGGAAGCCAAATAAATGGTAAAAGAGAGCTATATATCCAGCTAGTTTCAATTATTATTTCATCACAGGGCATCGCTGTAACGATCCTAGAAAATCAAATAAAAGTGCCCAAGGGGTAGGGGGAAAAACGCCCTTGCTTGCAAAGCGCTAAAAAATGCCGCGGGGAAAAAGAACTCTCATCAAAACTTATTCTACCTAATCACTGGGGTAAAAGAAAAAATCAAGGAACTGAACTAACTAGAAGCTCTCTAATGCTACACCTATACGCAAGAATCTGTAGGCTGCTCATCGCCATGCTGTGTAGACTGATCGTCGCCGTGGCCACTGCCGCTGGACGCCTTTGCAAACCTGCCCTTCACTCGGTTTCGTGTGTCTGCTCGCACCTTCCGGGAGACGTACATGATCTGCTTGCCGAACCTGCAAATGCAATCGCAAAATTATCGATCTCAATTGAAGGAGTACTAACAGCAAATCAATGGATGGATGAACTGAGTAGAGGATAATGGCCTGCATGCATACTTCCTGTTCTTCTTCTTGTCCTTGTACCTCTGCTTAGCCTCCTGCCTCTTCTCCTTCTGCTTGGTTCTTGCTTCCATGTCCTGGCCTGATGGTTGCTCCGGCGTCGACGACGCCAGCAGGGCCGCCTCCGCCCGATCCTGGTAGCCGCAGCCCGTCGACGGGCTGCTTACCACCGACGGGACCGGCGGCGGCTTCACCTCGAAGCCGAAGTGTCTACTCGGGAGCTCGTCCCGTGGCAGCATCGGCATGCCGCTGGCGTAGAACGTGCTGCCATCGACGACATTGCTGCTCGTGTTTGCGGTGGCCACTGATGAACTGAACTGCTGCTGATGATAAGCTGCATTGTTACTGGCCATAGATTCCAGAACAGCATCAGTCGACGCAATAATGGGTTCCGAACATGATGCGACTAACGGGTGATCATAGCCCAACGGTGGCGATGCCTGTGAGTGACAGTACCGAACAAATGTATGAGCAGTATGGTACCAGCAAATGTCAACGACTCATGCAACGTTTTATGCATAACTCTAGAATTTTGGAGCTATGTTATTTTGGCTTTACCAAATCTCTATTGATCTAAACAGCTTTCTATTGCATTGTTTTACCATTCAAACTCCAAATTAAAACCTCCATGGATATGATCTAGCTTGAAGCTTATAAGTTAATTAATCATTCAAACTTTTGAGTTCTCCATATGAGATTGTTGCGCATACCTCGAAAGCGCCTTCTCTGCAACCCGTCAAATTGAAGGTTTTCGTCAAGCTGGTATCGTGCGCGATGAAGTTGAAGTCGTCGTCGAGGTTGGGCCAGTCTTGTTGCATGAAGAGCTCATCGCCATCGCCATCGCCGGTCGGTAAGGCTGCTGCTGCTAATGATCCGATCATCTGACCTTCAGAGTTGATGCCTCCGGTTTCGACGAGACTGCCTGATAGTAACTATGCATCAAACAGAAATGGAAAGACAAGTTCACGGGGGTCTATCTGTTGCCTAGAACTAGGCAGATGGGACCCGCAAGGGAAGGACAAAAAAACAAGAAAAAGAGAGATGAATCAGCATTGTTTTATTTCACCTTTGCCTTCAATCGATCATTTCCATTGAAACGAAGGTTTTTTGTTAGATCAAATACTATAGATAGATCGTCTATATACCTCACAAGTGTCACTGGTGACATTACCATCGCGCCAAGAGCTGCTGCTGCTGCTCGGCAAGTCCGGCAGCAGTTCGACGTTGACTAGGTCGGGGACCCACTCCGGGAGAGCCGCCGGCGGCGGCGACAAAGGCGGCGGCGGCGTGGCGGTGTCACAGTACAGGATGCGCGCGAGCTCCGCGGGGTCCGGGATCCCGGTGTAGGCGCGCGCGGCGCGCCTGGCGTGGCGCTCGGCGTCGCACCCGGCGCCGCGCGCGCACGGCGCGCAGAGCAAGGCCTGGTGGTCGTCGCATCGCGCGGCGGCGGGCGCGGCGTGGCAGCCGTCGCAGAGCGGGGCGCGCTCGTGGCCCCGCGCGGCGGCGTGCACGCGGACGTCGCAGGGCAGGCAGAGGCGCGCGCCGTGCTGGGCGCAGTGGAGGAGCGCGCGCAGCGTGGAGCAGCAGGCGCAGGGGACGTCGTCGCCGCCCATGCTGCTGTCGCACGCGGGTGTGCCGCCCTCCCGAGACGTACATGGCGCGCCGCCGGCCGGCCGGCCGGCGGCGAGGCTGGCGTGGGTCGTGCCTGTCGTCGCAGCACCACGGGTGGTCGGTCGACCGAGGGGGTCGGTGGTTGGTGGCGGCCGATCGACCGTCGACCGGTGCGGTGCGAGGTGATCGACGGCGGCGGCGGAAGCGGATCCATGCCATGGGCGGAGTATATATAGGAGCTAGCTAGCTCGGCGCCGCCATGGCCCTGCGGCGTATCCGGTCAAAAGCAAACGTGGGCAGTTTCACCGCCGAAATCGTAGGCGCCGCCGTTACCACATTAATTTGGATGGATGGATCATATTCATTCATGCATCCCACCAATTCATGCAACGCGTTTCTGGTTGAGATGCAAATCTCTCGCTTTTTGTGTGCTTTATTTGCCTTCCAAAATCATCCAAACCGTAGACATTGGTTAGGCTGCTGCAACACATCAACGAGCTAGTGTGTCAGCTTTGTGAGGCAACAAATGGAGCAGCTCTGATAAAGGAAACACCATATAGATCGATATGTTCTTATTTTCAAAAAGATGGATATGTTCACTACTACAATACAAAGAAGGACGTTCTCGTGGTTCATAAGGCCTCCAGATTGTCATAATGAGTACTTGTGTCATAGCAAATTTTATAGGAGCTTCAAAAAATTAGCTAAATCAGCACAAAAAGGTTTTAAAACTTTGTGCATCCTAAGGCAACCTCAGCAGTCGTCCATGTGTGGCTATCCACTTTGTTCATATCGAGGCAAATGCTTGTAACCGCTACCTGTGTCGCTTCGTAATGCATTACATTCGGTGAACCAAACACCATCTTAGAGTAATCTCACACTTGCTGTTATGGAAAAATACAGTTGCTAAATTGCTTAAATCTTGCATCTAATAATAGGGAAAAACCAAAAAGAAAAGAGACAAGATGTAAGCTGTAGGCCAATCAAGATGCGCCCTACCATCTTGCCCTGGGTCCACATGATCCCTACACTGGCACTGGCCTCCGTCGGCACAATGCCAACGTGCCCATTCCATTCCTTGTTCTCGTGTGAAGCCACACGATTGTCGCATTCCGTGCGCTGGCAATCGTCGCACTTGTCACTCTACCCCTACTTAACGGTCAAGTGATCGATCGAGCAGCTCAGCTCACCACCACCACACACGGGAGATAACTGGTTGGCCATGCTGCCGACCTTCTCGCCGACGGCGAGCGCCTCGGCGACGCCTCCGCCGCGGCCGATACCAGGCAGCTACGGCCCGCCGGTGATCGGCGCGCTCCGGGACCGCCTCGACTACTTTTGGTTCCAGAGCCAGGACGAGTTCTTCCGCCGCCGCGCCGCCACGCACCGGAGCACCGTGTTCCGCACCAACATCCCGCCCACGTTCCCCTTCTTCGTCGGCATCGACCCGCGCGTGGTCGCCGTCGTCGACGCCGCCGCCTTCACCGCGCTCTTCGACAACACCCTCGTCGACAAGCGCGACATCCTCATCGGCCCCTACAACCCCGGCGCCGGCTTCACCGGCGGCACCCGCGTCGGCGTCTACCTCGACACCGAGGAGCCCGAGCACGAGCGCGTCAAGAAGTTCGCCATGGCCCTCCTCCACCGCAGCGCCCAGACCTGGCCCGCCGAGCTCCGCGCCGGCGTCGACGGCATGCTCGACGCCGTGGAGGCCGACCTCGCCAAGGCCACCGGCGACAAGCCCTCCGCCAACTACATCGTCCCGCTGCAGCAATGCATCTTCCGCTTCCTCTGCAAGGCGCTCGTCGGCGCCGACCCCTCCGCCGACTGGTTGGTGGACAGGTTCGGGTTCACCATCCTCGACGTCTGGCTTGCCCTGCAGATCCTGCCCACGCAGAAGATCGGCCTCATCCAGCCGCTGGAGGAGCTGCTCATCCACTCCTTCCCGCTGCCCTCCTTCGTGATCTGGCCGGGCTACTACCTGCTCTACCGCTTCGTGGAGAAGCACGGCGCGGAGGCCGTCGAGTTCGCGGCCAGGGAGCACGGCATCGGCAAGAAGGACGCCATCAACAACCTCCTCTTCGTGCTCGGCTTCAACGCCTTCGGCGGCTTCTCGGTGTTCCTGCCGTTCCTGGTGGCCAAGATCGGCGAGGCCTCCGACCCGGCGGGGCTCCGGCCGCGGCTGCGGGAGGAGGTGCGGGCGGTGATGCGCGCCAGCGGCGACGCCGTGTTCGGGTTCAAGGCCGTCCGGGAGATGCCGCTGGTGCGGTCGACGGTGTACGAGATGCTCCGGATGCAGCCGCCGGTGCCGCTGCAGTTCGGCCGCGCGCGCAAGGACTTCGTGCTCCGCTCGCACGGCGGCGCCGCGTTCCAGGTGGCCAAGGGCGAGGTGCTGTGCGGGTACCAGCCGCTGGCGATGCGGGACCCGGAGGTGTTCGACCGCCCGGAGGAGTTCGTGCCGGAGCGCTTCCTCGGCGACGAGGGCCAGGCGCTGCTGCAGCACCTCTTCTGGTCCAACGGGCCGGAGACCACGCAGCCGGCGGCCGGGAACAAGCAGTGCGCCGCCAAGGAGGTGGTGGTGGACACGGCGTGCATGCTGGTGGCGGAGCTGTTCCGGCGGTACGACGACTTCGAGGTGGAGGGCACGTCCTTCACCAAGCTCGTCAAGAGGCAGCCGGCGCCGAGCTTGTCCCCCGCAGCCGCCGGAGCCAAGTGAGGATCGTCGACGAGTAGTATGTGTAGGCCCCGCCTTGCCAGCCTCTGTTCGATGTCGTCCCCGGCCGTTGAAAATAAGCACTTGTGCAATTGCAAAGTGGATACACGGATAGGGCACACTGTATAGTGAATTAGCGATGCAAACAAACAACTGTCTCCTCAATTGTTTGTGCCCTACCTCCGGTTAAAAAACACTTGAAAGTTGCGAATTGAGCACACTTGGATTTTGGCTTATCTTTTTTTTTTGGAAACTTTCTGCTAATATTATTTGAGTCCTAAGGCCAGTATACGTGCTTGTATTTTTCGCTTATTTGCTCATTTACCGGTAAACGACATGTCTATTGAAGTGATACGCCTATGCTGACTTCGTCAACGTTTAAGATGTACTCCTATTGGCCTAGTCTATCTTTAGATGCCCATGCTCCTATGTGTTGATGTATGCGTTTATGTGAGCGTGTATAAAGTGTACGTAGTTGTATCATTTATGTTGACTTCATCAACCTTAAGATCTACTGGCCTAGTCTCCCTCGGATGTTCATATGTTGATGTATGTGTCTGTCTCAATGTGCGCAAAGTGCAAGTAACATGCTCCTAAAAGCACTTGAAATTTTTGTACTTTTCATGGCTTTATACATCTGATAGATTCATATTACTATGTAAATACTTTTCAACAAATCTTTTTATGTTTCTAAACTAAATATTTTGAAAGTTACATACATTAAAAAATTAGACATAAAATGGTCAATCTACAAAAGAGTATTTACCAGCCGAGTTTTGAAAGATCCCGGATTGGCAGGGGAGAGCGGAGGCAAGGAACACGAGGCGAGAAAGAACAAAAGGAGGAACAGTCCAGCAGCTGATTGGGTTGTGTCCGTCGCTTGCGATTGGCAATGTCAGGAGGAGAGGGACGCATCATGCATGGACAGTAGTGACTCGTGTTCGGCCCCGTTTCAAGACGCGGGAATCCTTTGTTGCATATCCATCTGTAGACAAAGTTCAAGTTCATTTCTTCAAAAAGGAAGGTTCAAATTCATTTCTTGCAACAAGGAGCATCATACTGCAGCTAGTACATTGAATTGATGTTGGAGTGTGGACTGAGCAGCTAGCTTAGCTAAAATCCATCCAAATTCCAGCCTAAGCTCAGGCTCGGACAGGGCATGTGTGCGTGCGACGAATGTTCACTGTACTGCCGCTCCTGCCTGCTGCGAGGGGTCCATTTCAGCAGCACTATATAGACATACTGCCATAGCCATCAGAAATATCTTGCAAAACTGTGATGGAATCAAGATGCAAGGTCCAAATTCATCAGGGACGATAGCACGCTCTATCATCTTCAGTCATGGGCAAGGTACACGTGTGACTATTGAGTATAAAACAGTTCCCCGACATGCAAGGCCTAAGACCAGACCCCTAGCCCCTAGGGACAAGGAAAATCAAGAAGACAAGAACCACAAGTAAATGGGCATGAATGAGATCAGGAATGAGCCACGGAGTCTCCCTCCACCCGGTTATGCAGAGAAATATCTCCCTCAACAATCCAATTCCCATCTCACCGAAAGGAGAATGAAATCCAATTCCTAAATGAATGGAGCCATGGAGCTGGGGATGAAAACCAAGTTTCACTGTGCCGGAGGCCAAAGAGCTCAAAGAGTCGAAAGACACTGCGGTGGCGCCGGCGCCGTGCCAGCAAAACTGAGCTGAAAGAGTTCCAAAAATAAAGAGCCCAAAGAATAGTGCCAATACAAGACTACATTCTGAATACGACAATGAAAATGATGCAATAGGATTTTTTGAAAAAAATAAATAATACTTCTAAGCAAGGAAGGCAGTGTGTGGAAGGGCAAGACTTGGAATAGCACGTTTCGCATGCAATATATGACAAGGGAAAATAGCTATCAACCTCAAGCCAGGCAGGAACTGAATCCTAAAAATCCTTGCAGCCGTTGTAACCATGCATGGCCCATACTTGTTCACTACTCAACTCTAGGATGACAAGAAAAAGAACAGATAAAAAGCATGGTATGCGTAACATGACCACATCTTCAATTGAAAGAAAGGTCATTAAAAACAAACATGGGGCAAACCACACAGTTGAAAGCTGCATGCATGGAAGTCCCCTATTTCTGTAATCATGACTTTAGCTAATCAATCAAACACAAGAAGACAGCAATTCAACCAAATACACTCAGCAGAAAATTAATCATCAACAAAAAGGTAATGCTAAAGGAGTTCAGCAGGAGCTGAAACTGACCAGAGCTCAAAACTTCAAATAGCCAAAATTAAATGAATAATGCTCCCACAAGTTGCTAATACACACATAGACCCTGGTCCTAGCCAAGTTGTTAGGCTGGAATATAACAAGAACGGTATGACTGGAAGTGTACAGACCAAGCTTCCTAAATGCAATCTTTACAATTCTATACTATGAAGTCAGGTGGCAGATCAAGAATCAAAGGTTCAACACCAAAGTGATCAACAATTACAAACCATACAATTTCATAGCTTCAAAACAAGAACTCGCTAATTCAGCAACCATGTGGGCATGCAACAGAACAATCAGATGCAGATACGATTACTATCTTTAACTAATGGGGTCAAAACTTCAACCCTCACAAGAAAGAAAGTCACATAGCAGCTCCTTTAGATTCATGCCAAAACTAAACTCTTAGGGGCTCTTTTTGGGTAAAGCCACTAAAAATCAGTAATAAATGCTAGATTTCGCAACAAAATTCATAACAGGAGGTACAACTTCACTATTATTGCATATGTTTCTTCTCACTAAGACGAAAAAAAACAGGGATTCTCCAAATAGAAAGTAAATGTACCTGCTTCTTGTCTTATAGGATGAAAACACCCAGTTCACAAATAGCTCAAGAAGTATCAACGAAAAGAAAGACATCACATTTTTCTTCAAGTCAAAAAGAAAAAAAATGGATAGTTTCCACAAGAAGGCAGACCTCGCTAAGCACCCATGGCAACCCTTTTGCCCCTCTTGGGCGTCGATGGTGCATTCTCTGTCAAGATCCTAGACAAAATATCTGCTTGCTTTGAGTACCCTTCAGATTTTAAGCTCTCCATTAAAGCATCGCAACCTTTCTGATTGACAACACCTCCTTTGTTCTTGATCTTGCAAAGCATGGAGTACGCAGGCAATGTCTTCTCCACAGTGTACAGCGCCTCCAGAACTCTGTCGTAGGTCGAGAAGCTAACATCAAAGTCCCTGTCCAACGCGAAATCAGCCAGCTTCTGCGCCTCCATCACTCTGTCATTCTCACAAAGGCCAACCAGTAACTTATCTAGATCAGGCATACAGCCATTTTCCACCATCAGATTGACACGACCGATCCCCTCCTCCACATGTCCCCTCATGAAGAGAGCTTCAAGTATCTTATGCGCCATGTCCATGTTCTCAGTAACCCCCTTCTCGATCATACTCTTCATGACCCTACTTGCAGTCTGAACACGTCCATCATTGAAGAGCGCTTCCATGACAGACTTGAACAGAGCTGGGCTCGGCAGGTGACCCTGTTGCATCATGCCGTCCAATGCTGTCTTTGCATCTGTTGGCTCATTCTTCTTCAGGAAGCTATCAACTAGCAGCGTGTGTGATTCAGGGTCAGTTGGGACCTCACGGCGCGTCATAATGGCAAGAATCTCCTGAGCTGCCTCAGGCACACCTTCTTTTGCATGCCCACGGATAAGACTGTTGAATGCAGCCTTGTCATCCACACCTTTCTTCATCAGCTGCCTGAAGAATGTCTCGGCCTTGGTGGTGCTACCATTGTTGCACAGATACTCAATCACAGGGTTATATGCCGACGCTTCAAGCACAGGACTCTTTGGGCTCAGCAGTGTGCCCTTCTCCATCAGCTCATCTAGCACCTCAACAGCACTATCGCACTTCCCGCCTGCACAAAGGCTTTCCATCAACACTCCATACTGTCTCGGATCCACGAGAACATGCTTGAACTGTCCGCTCTTCCGGTGCACCTCCAACGCCCCATTCAAATCCCCAGCTCTGCACAGCGTCGTCACCAGCCTCATAAAAACCGACTTGTCCTTAGGCGTGAGCCGCCGCTCTGCCATGTCATCCACTGCCTTCCGGGCCTCTGCCACCCTCTCCTGATCATCGCAAAGCCCTGGCATCAAAGCAGCAAACGTCTTCTCGCTCAACCTCAAACCCTTCTCACCCATCTCCGTGAACAACGCCACTGCCTCCTCAACCTTTTTGGCTTCAACGTACCCCTTGATCATGACATTGTATGAGACTGAGTTCCGTTCAATCCCCTCCCCGGTCATTTCATCAAACACCTTGCGTGCGCTCTCCAGATCACCTGCCCGCACCCAAGCATTGAGCAGGGTGTTATAAGTCGTGGCATCAGGAGTGACCCCATGAGCCTTCATGTCCCCAAACACCCTGACAACGGTATCCATCTTCTTGCAGAGGCCGAACCCCCAGATCAATGTGTTGTAGGTAGACAAGTCCGGGGCGACACCCTCGGCGATCATGGCGTTGTAGATCCGCCTGGCCATGGCCTCGCGCCCGCGGCAGAGTATGGCCTTGAGGACGGCGTTGTAGGAGAGCGCGGTGCGGGGGATGCCGAGGTCGGGCATCATCCGGAACAGCTTGACGGCCTCCTGCGGGATGGCGGCCTTGCCGTAGGCCGCGATGAGCGCGGCGAGCGTGGCCTCGTCGGGCGCGATGGAGAAGGAGGGCATGGTGTCGAGGACGAGGCAGCGCGCGTGGTTGAGCATGCGGCGGGACGCGAGGGCCGGGACGAGGAGCGCGAAGGTGTCGCGCTCCGGGCGGAACCCGGCCCGGCGGTAGGCGAAGCGGAAGAACTGGAGCGCGAGGTCGGCGCGGCCCGCGGCGGCGGCGCCGGAGATGACGCCGTGGACGAGCGGCGCGTCGAGGGTGGGCGAGAGCAGGCGGATGGAGTTCTCGAGGCGCGTGGTCCACTGGCGGCGCCGGATCATGTGCAGGACCGTCTCGTGGAGGGGCTCCTCGCGGCGGGGCGGGTTGGCGGGCGCCGCCGCCGCCTCCGTCGAGGTTGCAGCGCCCTCCGGGGTGTCGAGGGTGGAGGAGGCGCATAGCGTGCGGCGGGAAAGCGCGAGGGGCTTGTGGGAGAGGAGCGGGAGGTGGAGGTGGAGGGGGTAAGCGAGGTGGCGGCGCGCCATGGCTGCTGCGGAGGTTTGCGGCGCGGGGACGAGACGCGAGGGTTTACGGCGGAATGGAGAGGAGAGAGTGGGGGGACGAAGTGCGTGGTGGGCTCTGCTTTGTTTGGGCATCCGGCCCAGTAAAGAACGGAAGCCCGTAGCTAGCAGAGCAGTTCCTTGCTCGCCATGGTAAGGCCGGCCAATTTCTGGCAGTGGTGGCTGGGTCTTCTGTTATCAGAAAACAAGGATTATTTATCTTTGCGCTAACCAAATACACTATCGACCTTCTACTAGATAATTTTTTTATCGTCTGAACAATGCCGCGCGTGAATGTCTCTAGCCGGGGCTCCGTCGGGTCCACCACCTCCTCATTCTTGTCGCTCGGCGGCTCATCATTAGCATCCGGTTCATCATCAGCTCGCTCGACACCACTGCGCCACCGCCCGCCGCGCCCTTGTTCCTGTCACCGGGCCAGGTCGTCCAGATCCTCTCCACCATCACCCCAGCACACCACGGCGCAAAGCGCCGGAACCTCCCCATCGCCGCCGCCTTCAACCTCACCGGTCAGTGCTCTCTCGATCTGGTCGTGGCATCATGCTAGAAAAAGCGAGCATGCCATTGCCACGTACTGAGGCATCCTGGCACTGCAATCTCAATTTGTCAATTCTGCAGCCGTCGCCGCACGTCGGAAGATGTGATCCAGAGCCCGCCGACATCGAGAGGCAACAGAAATGCTCGGCGACGTGCACCGCCGGCAGCCTAGCCTCCGGGTCCCACTGTAGGCACTCCCACGCCAGGCGCGACATGATCTGCATTTCCTCCACCGGGAACCTGCCCTGCAGCGTCGGGTCACGTCGTTGTCATCTCCATCATTTCAACTCCTCTCTCATGTCCAAGGATCCATCGTTCGTCGTGATCCGATGGGCTGCCGTTGTGATCCATGGTTAGTCCATGGTCCGTTGACCTGCCGCCAAAATCCATGACCATGTACATCAACTCGTCGTCCGCTCATTAATTTTTTTAATCCATGAGCATCCATCGGAATCCGAATCAGGTATCTAGGACCTTGGATTGCGTTGTGCACCCATAAAGGTAACCTTCTCAAACTTCATGCGGCTAGTTTTTCCCCTAGTTTGACTACTCTCTCAAGTTCAACATCAAACTCTTGGGTAACCTACGGAAAATTTTGGATCTAACTTTTAAACTTCATGTCAAGAGTTTCTCATCATATCCTAGATTGATTTTTGTAAACATGGAATAATTTAGACCTATGAGAATTGTTTTAGGTTCATCTTTTCTTCACGCGAACATACTCATAAAAAAAATTGTGACTACATCAGTTGAAAATTTTTCGTTAAGGCTTTTCTCCAGAAAGAGTTCCTTATCGTTATAAAATTTCTTTATTCAGAAGAATCATTCATGTTGAGTCGTCACTTAGTCTTTGGCGGTCCAACGTCCCGACAGAAAAAGGTGAAGATAGCCCATCCAGTTTTGGCTACACGCCGGCTGAAATATCATCCGGCCCACCGCGACTAAATTTATTGTTTTATCTTTTTAGAACTTCTTATCAAGAATTTATTTTAAAATCGATCAATACATAATTTTTAATTTTTCTTCATAATTTTATCACAGTTTCATATGTCTTTTCATGATTATGCTTCCATATCCTATTTACCAGACAATTATTACTAGTGTCATCTTTAATTTTGGAAAAATTTTGAAAATAAAAACATAACATAGAAAGTGAAGGTTATGTCTTAATTCAATTCAATTTGTACTCATGCAAATATTTCCTTCTGTTACTAGTGTTCTATTTGAGATTTTACTCATTTGAACAAAAGAAGAGAGAGAAAGATGTGTGAAAATGAAAAGAAGAATGCACAAAATGAGAGAAGTGATGAGTGTGAGTGCGTTCCTTTCTCATGACCCTTCGGTTGTTTATATGAAAGGAGGGAGTGGGTAGCAAACAACTCCCAGGCCCCTAATGGCTATAGTATTTACAAATAGATCCTTAGGTCGCTACATGGATCATTATTTGTATGTTGGGCCACTTCCTCAACATGACCCTTACTTTTCCCATAGTATTTTAATCTAAATTTAGTTATTATGAATTACATCTTATATGAGTTATTTGTTTAGAAAATTTTTATAATAATCATTTGGTTGCCTTTTTGTTATTAAAAACTTAGGTATTTATTTATATCTATTTGGCACACCCTCTTATTTAATTATTTTGACCTCGAAGCCATATGAAATCAAAGTGGTAATTTTAATTGTTTGCCCGTGCCCACTGTGGATTTTTTTTTGTCTTAATTCATAATTCTTAATTCATCTATTATTTTTGTAATTTTATGAAAAAACTATTAGCTCTAAAATTATCTGAAAAAAGAATATGGAATATGTAGCCGCTGCAGCGCTAATGTCTGTATACTCCGGAAGGAGACTTAGTAAACTTCACGTAGAATATAGATATTTTAATTTCTATTGAGTTGGGAAGCAAATTACATATGTAAATAGCTTATGTAAAATAATTTTAGATATTTTGAAATTAGCTATTTATTAATCGTATTTGATATGGAATCTTTAAATTAGTTTAGATGATCAGATGTTTACAAAATTCAGTGTATATTGTTCCTTTTTTATTAGCATGATCAGAGTGAATCGAGTGATTTTTTTTAACATAATTGTATTAAGGAAATAGATAAAACCTATGGCGCCATGGCGGACACTGTCGGCAGAGGTGGAGCAGAGGGTGCGCACGAGGGATGGGCACGACCGGAGGTGAAGCGGCGATGACAGACGAAACAATGAACAGTGAGACGCAACATGACATTCTTTAATTCTCAATCTAAATACCTTTGCCTGTGTGGTTATATTCTGTACATTCATGGACGCAGATGCACTGTGGATTGTGGAGGTATGAATAAGGATAAGCCCTCCGCTAGAGCTTACTGCTAATAACACCGCTGCATTAACCAAATCCACTGTCAATCTCCTAAATAATTCATTTATTATCTGAACAATGCCGGTGTAAATGTCTCCAGCCAGGGCTCCGTCAGGTCCACCACCTCCTCCTCGTCGCTCGGTGGCGGCCGTCAGTTGCTCCGTCCATGGGGGCTCATCAGAAGCATCCCGTTCACCAGCTCGCCCGACACCACTGCACCGCCGCCCGCCGCGCCCTTGTTCCTGTCGCCGGGCCAGGACGCACGGCCCGATGGCGGCGCGCACCGCCCTTGCTGCCATTGCACGGATGTCGTCGAGCACTCCTGCTGTCCCTCTATGTCGGCGGGCTCTGGATCACATCTTCCGACATGCGGCGACAGCTGCAGAATTGACAAATTGAGATTGCAGTGTCAGAACGCCTCGGTGCGTGGCAATGGCATGCTTGCTTTGTCTAGTGTGATGCCACGATCAGATCGAGAGAGCACTGACCGTGGGGTTGAAGGCGGCGGCGATGGGGAGGTTCCGGCGCTTTGTTCTATGCAGTGCCGGGGCGATGGTGGATAGGATTTGGACAACCTCGGTCATGGTGGGCCTGGCCTCTGGGTCCCACTGCAGGCACTCCCGCGCTAGGTGGGCCATGATCTGCATCTCCTCCGCCGGGAACTTGCCCTGCAGCGTCGGGTCCGGCAGCTCCGTCACCACCAACCTGCTGTCCCGCAGCCGCGACGTCGCCTGCGCGCCATTGCCATCTCCAGCATTTCATCCATGTAATAAATTTGGTAGGCTTCTGCTGGTTGCTTTGAGCGAACAGCAAGTCACGTGCCCAGATGACGAGGCTCTCGTCAGTCCTGGTGGACGACGACTTGTGGATGGGCGGCCGGCCGGTGATGAGCTCCAGGATCACGACGCCGAAGCTGAACACGTCCGACTTAAGCGACGCCTTGCCCACGATGGCGTACTCCGGCGCGAAGTACCCGAACGTGCCCAGCATCCGCGCCGGGGAGCTCGAGCAGCTCGTCACGCCGTCGTTCATCAGGCACTTGGCCATGGCCATGCCAAGGTCAGTGATCTGCACTCACACACAAAAAAAAATAATCTCAGCACGAGTTGCGGCATTCAGTGACAAGCATTTCAGGTCACTGATCACTGAATCACCAGTAATAACCTTGGCTCTGAACTTGTCATCCAGGAGGATGTTGGTGGACTTGATGTCGCGGTGGAGGATCCGTGGCGCCGCCGCCTCGTGCAGGTACTCCAGCCCCCTCGCGGCGCCGAGCGCGATGCTCACCCGGGTCTGCCAGTCCATGGGCTTCCTTCCTTGCTTCAGGTCCAGGCAGTCCCTCAGGTTGCCGTTGGACATGCACTCGAACACCAGCAGCCTCTCCAGCTGCCGGCTCTGGATCTCCGAACAGTACCCCAGCAATGGCACCACGTGGCAGTGGTTCAGCCTCGACAGCAGCTCGATCTATTCATCACGCATGAGAAGTGAGTGAGGAAATTGCAATGGTATTCATCACGCATGAGAAGTGAGTGAGGGAGTGAGCGCATTGGGGAGGTAAAAAGAAAGATTATGTAGGAGCCCTCTTTCGCCACTAAAGGAAGGAGGATGGTTAAGGTCCCGGTGGTGGAGTCAATCTCAAGGTTCGAAAGAAAGAAAGTTATTTCTTTTCAAAAAAAAAGAAAGTTACCACATCTACTCGAAGAGAGTAAACTAGTTGGCGGTGCAGAGGGCGAATGAATGAATGGTTCTGTACTGTGCAGCTGCAGGGAAGGAAGGGAAGAGGCCAAGGAAGGCAGATGGGCTGGGCATCATTCTGTCAGAGACGAGAGAAACAAAAAGGCGAAAAGGCATCTGCCCCTTGCTCTGCTGCTGATTATAGTGGTGGTAGGCTTAGCTAAACCACCCAATCCGGGAGTCCAGTTCTAAACGTACGGCCGAGATCGAATCTATAGGCACCGTGCCGGCAACACAGTCATGGATTGGTGGCTGCTGCTGGGAAGGGAAATGGAAGAAGAAGAAGAAGAAGAAGAAGAAGAAGAAGAAGAAGAAGAAGAAGAAGAAGAAGAAGAAGAAGAAGAAGAAGAAGAAGAGGCCCCACTCATCACCACTTTAGTTGATGGTGAGTTGAGAGAGATTGATGGCTGGTAGCGGAGTGGGGTGGGTCCTGCGATTGGTAAGAGTCACCAACCGGATCAGTGGTGAAAGCTACAGGAAGGGTGGCATTGATGCGTGGAATGCAGGCAGCCTGTCTGGGATCGGGAGCAGAGTTGTTCCCAGAACAGCAGCACTCGAGTGGTAGAACACCACACCACAGGTGCTGAGGAGGAGAGGGCATGGTTCAGTTCAGCCTAAGCGAAAATTGCCAAAGGTTGCCTCGACTCGAGCAAACTACTAATACAGTAAGAAATTAAAAAAAAAGCAAATGCAAGAAGAGCAGGAGCAGATGCTTCATGTATTGTATGCATCAGTGAGAGAGGCACATCCGGCTGGCCGCGGAGAGGTGGAAGAAGGGGGAGCCGGGGAGGAAGAGGAACCGGAATTGATGGCATGAGCAATGGGGCTCTGTTGCTGTTGCAGACAGCGAGCTTGGCTGCTCTGCTTCGTAGAGCGCAGCGGCGGTATGAGAGATTGAGAGGGGAGGGGAGAAGAAGGGGAAGGGGAGGTACCTCAGGCAGTGAAGCGAGCAGCAGTTGGTCGTCTTCATGGGGCTCCGTCTCCATGGATTGATCTCACCTCCTTCCTTGGAGATTCCTCGTTCGTCTCCCTGACGCCGGGCCTTTCCCTGGAGCACTTGGTGTGCGTCAACGTGGAGAGAGAGGGAGAGAGAGAGAGAGATTGCGCTGGGGCCCTCTTCTTCTTGGAGCGCGCGCGTGTGTGTGAGAGAGAGAGAGGGAGGAGGAGGAGGAGCCTCACAGTCCCAGGGCTTTGAATGCGAGCGCTGTGGACACCGGAATGAAATGAATCGATCCATCAATCCAAGTAACGAGGAGGTGAGGGGGGCCTGACCGCGGCAGGGCAGGCAGGGCCGTGCACCGCCGCACCGTCGTGCTGCGTGCATAAGTGAGGAGGGTGGCGTGACCATCGTGCATCAACCAGGGAGTATCCTGCTTCTGGACCGAGGGACTATTTCGATACCCAGACTAAAATTTAATTCCATATAATATTTAGAAATATTAAATATAGATTAATTATAAAATTAATTGTATAACGGAGGCTAATTCGCGAGATAAATTCATTAAGTCTAATTAGTCCATGATTTGATAATGTTGTGCTACGGTAAATATATGAGATTCATTTCGTGAATTAGTCTCCATTTATGCAATTAGTTTTATAGTTAGTTTATATTTAGTTTTTCTAATTAGTATCAAATATTCGATGGAAGCAGCTCTTGCTCTGTGCTGTAGCAGCACGAGTTGGTACGGTACGGTGCCAAAAAAGTCAGCAGCCCCCACCGGCCAGCCTCGCTCGGTTCTACTTGTCTGCACGTCCTTTCTCCCTCGCAGCGAGTATAGTAGCTCCGAATCAAACCAAACCCGCCACCGTCACCGTACCGCCGCCGCGTACGTCCGACCCGACCCCCTTAAAATCGGTCGCACGGACACGAGCTTGCTTCCGTGTGTGTGAGTGCGACTCGCCTCATTTTGAGCATCTTGTGTACAGCACCTAGTAGCAATGGCCGATGGTCATCCTTTTTTGTACTGTACCAGCCCTCCGTAGTCCATCCCGTACCGGATACAGATTCCTGTTGCCCTGTCCAAATCCGAACCAACATGTGTTCACTTGGGACACATTTGGCCACAGCATCCACAAAGTCTCACCCACCCAATGCAGCATCGGAATTTCAAAACTACCCCCATGTCATGTCCACACGACCCTACCATGACACTTGACTTGGCATTCCTCCTCCACATGCTGGGACTCCGGCCGCCGACGACTTGATGGATCGGATCGGCATGTGCAGTGCAGGCGGCATGTGAGTTTGTGACCTCCACAACACAAACATTACATGCCATACTCTGCTCCCTGCCTGCCTGCCTGCACAGAGATTCATTGCAAAATACTGACCGCAGGTTTACCAGATCCGATCCCGAGGCTCAGGCAAACCACGCAAACAAACATATTTTAGACTAACACAAGCAGCAACCTCTCACACACAGCCACTGGGGGACGCTAGATTAACAAGAGTGAGTAGCTGTAATTAAGCAGCTTCTCACGACAGCACACACTGGTGTCAACAAGCATTCCAGTCCCGCATCAAGGAACCCGTCCAACGACAAAGAAACAAACAATCCGCCGCTCTATAAAGTTCACATGTACTACTACTTACCATCTGCTGTGCCGCCCCAAAACGCCTGATGATGCACTACCCTCACCAGCGCCAATGCCATCCCTTTGTTACCACGGATGCTACTAATAAAGGGGTCGGGTCAGATATCAGCACCTCTAATCCAAACCATGCCTACACTACACGGTTACACCACTAACCCACGGATCAGACATGCGCCACGACACTAATACTAATACTACTGCTGCTGCTGCTCATCATCATCAGATAGGCACACCACTTCTTCACCCGAGCCTCCATGGGCCCCCACGCCACTAGTCTGCGGCCCAGTCCTGGCCCCCGGCTGCGCGTTCGACGAGGAAGGTCCACGAGCAGTAGGCTGACTGGCAACTGCTGGGAGAGCTGCACCGTTCTGCCAAACTCCTGACGCTGCGTTCACTTGACCTGCCACGTTGCCGCGAGCTGGATTCGGAATCAATGCCTGCTGGACTGCCATGAGATACCGGTTTGTTGACGGCGCCACAGGGCCTGGATGTGGGTTCGATGCCGATGCTGTCACTGTTTGCTGAACTGAGCTTGGTGGTGCCATGGCATGGCCCCACTGTCATTGTAAGAGCCGCAGCGCATCTGGACTAGGTTCAGGAGCAGCCTGGTTGGTACCTGCTAGGTGACCTCCAGCTTGCCAAATACCCGCCACGCCATTCAGTGGACCACCTGGCATGCGGTGCAAACCTGGAATCAGGCCCGGTGCTTGTTGGGCTGCCATGGCAAATGGGATTGTGCTAGGAGACTGCACAAAATTTGCCATTGACACTGGGGCAGAACCTGGTACCAGCGAGGATACTAGGAAAGGTGGAAGTGAGTTCGATGCTGATGGCATTGCCTGCTGAACTGAACCTGCTGCTGTGGAGGTTAATGGGACACCTGCCAATGCACTGACAGATGCAAAGCTTTCCAACAAACCAGGGGCGTACTGTCTCAACGATGTAATTCCTGGATTGATAGCACCAAGTTGTTGTTGATCTCCACGAACCATAGCAGATGGTGACTGTGTTCCACGTGATTGCTGGAATTGCTGGAGGATAGGAACAGGTCCATGTGATTGTGTTCCAGCAGCTATGAAGCTTCCATTTCGCACAGGCATTGAACCAACAGGTGATGGCGTTGTTCTATAAAAATTTCCAGGTAAGACTGGTTGCAGCTGGACAGCCTCAAATGCTGATGGCCGAACCACCTGTGAAGGTTGGACGCAAGGTCCTGTTGAATGAAAGGAGGTTAATACTGGTGGTCGAGTGGCTGACGTACTAGATGATGCTTGCGGAAAAGGATGAGGTGCCTGCCAAATTCTGGGGCTCACAGATCTCTCTGTATAAAAAAAGGAAGAAGCAAATCATTACTCACATGTTCCTAGGAATGAGAAACATTAAACTCAATAACTATGTCAGATCTAAATATGCAGATCATTGTAATTAAGTAATACAACTAGCCGATACAGGCATAGCATGTAGCATTACAGCACAAGAATTGGGAAAAATATGGTACTAGAACGTAACTCCTCGCAAGCTGCGATACAGGCCATAAATCCACCATAAAAGAAAAACCAAATATAACCAGGATACACGTCAACTGAGTCGAGTGAGATCAAAATGCTTAATATTACTCAAAAAGTGTTCAATCTTATAAGAAAATCCAAAAGCAAACGTAGAGTGGAAGAGCTGCATTAGATATAGACATCGCAAAGACCAAAAACACCAAATTGGAAATTTGATCCGAGGTTTTTGCACTGAAAGACTAATTACGACCCTAGAACATCATTTGGAAAGTTACACTGGTAATGGTACCTTGAGCTGGGGTTGATTTCATAAATTTCTCCCAATTCTCAGCTAATGAGTGCTGCATAAAAACTTTCCTGTAATTATCGTTAAGCACTGTGGTCCATCGATGATACGTACAAGTTTCCTTTTGAAGTAACGACTCATATTTCTTCATTATCTTCTCCATTTCTTGGTTGCACTCTGTTTGAAGTTGTGATTTCTGTCCACACATAGAAGGAAGACATGAAAAGTCTCACGATTAGCATATGCAATCTAAATTAAGGGTAAGAAACACAGATACAGAAGTAAAATATGCAAACCTTCTTTTCATGCTCTTTACTAAGCATAGCAATCACGTAGTTCAGTCTTTCCAACTCATTTCTCATTGGTTCGGAACTACATAAAAAATTATTAGATGCTGCAGGTGCCACTGTAAAGAGTTGGGTGAACTGCTCAGGACTCAATGTTGTGTTTGGCTGAAGACCTATTTGAATCCTCTCATCAGGGTGTGTTCTCTCAGGTGGGATATGCTGAACTGAGGTTGACGGTTGTGTTTCAGACTGCGAATTCTGAGCCGAAATGGTAATCCTCGATGTACCTGCTCCTTCTGCTTCTGCAGGTTGATCGTGCATTGGAGATGATGCCTGGGCTGCAAATCCTGTGCAGTGACTGACGGTTGCATTCCATGTTGCAAATCCCGAGCTGCTGTGGCGCACAACATACCAGCCCTTTCTTCTTCCTCCGGGAGGATCGAGGTTGGTGGCTGCAGATCATCAACTGTAAGCTGCAAAGTTGCTAAACTATGTTGTGCATGGGGACTTCTCATTTCCTGCGCAGGCATACTTGCTTGACCATTCTCAGTTTCAGCTTCACTAGACACTGGTAAGGTGGCCAGATTACATGTAGCACAAGATAGATATTCAGTTTCACCTTCCTCTGATAAATCAGTTGCTTTATCTGGTCGACAGCATGTTTGACTCCTGTCATCCAGGAGCATCCTCTGAACTGGAACATCCAAAAATGAGGTGGATGGTGCCATTTCAGGATGCAAATCCTGTTCCACCTGTGCACCCAACATACCAGAGGATTCTGCCACTGCAGCTGGAGGTGTTGAAGGTGCATCACTGCTTTGCAGGCAAGACGTACTTGATAGATTAGCATGAGTTCCAACCTCCGAAGAAAATGGCAACATAGTGCTTTGTGGGGCAGCAAAAGTTGATGATTCTGAGTGGGCTTGATGTGCGCGACCATTATTATCTACATCAATTTCCATCCTGCCATCAGCCAAATGGTGATATGTACTACCTCCCTGTGACAAAACAGGTGAAGTTTCTGGCTGACACCTTGTTTGAGAGCTGTCAGCATCCAACATCAGGCTTGATGGTTGCATATCAGGCTGCAAACTCCAGGCAGCATCCGTGTCCAGATTACTTGATGGTTCTGCTTCTGCTGGTGGATGTCCCGAAATTACTAAGTTTTGTTGGGCAGGTAGACTTGACTGATCAATCTGAGTTTCAGCTTCCCAAGCATCTGGCGAGACAGTTGTGTTGTGTGGAGCAATATATGATTGATTTTCTGAATTCAATGGATCTGCAGCAGCAGCGTCAACATTTTCATCTTTAAATCCCATACTGGAATCACCCAAATGGTCGGAAGTTGTCCCTTCCTGCAATATTTCAGACGTTGTATCTCGTTCAAGATTCATTTGACTAGAATCATCAGAGTACATCATCTGATGTTGAGTATCCAATGTTGGGCATGATGTTTGCAACTCAGTTTGCAGATCCCGACCTGTCATTGCAAGCAATGGATCAGTTGGTTCTGCTTCTGCAGATAATGCTGCAAGGTCATGAGGTTTCGTGGAGAAGCCAAGATAGGGGAATGTAAGTGGTATGGATCTGCCGCAACAGTACCATCATCATCTGCATTAATTCCTTTGACAAGAGAAGTCTCAATTCCTGGCAACACACTTGGATCAGCAATATTGTCCCTCTTGGCATGTTCAATACTTCTGGCCTCACCAGTCGAAGATTCCTAAATATAAGAAGGGTATCAGTGATCAGTAGTCAGGCATCACTGAAACATATACAAATGGAAATCAACACAAATAATAAGCCAAGTGCAATGGTTCGAGAAAACACACAAAAAGAAAAGGCATTAAACACTAGTGAAGTACCAATGGTACACTAGAAGCATGAAATGGCACGGCAATAAGTGATTTTCAACAAACAAGATAATTTCTTAAAAGAATCTTTTGTATAGAAAGACAATACAAAAAAATTGACCACGGGAGGAGACTCCCCCCAGGCTTTGTTCTAAGAAGGTGCCATGCTTCGAACCCGGGTTGGGACAGGAGTTTCAACAATTCCCGAAGTTCGATGCTCTAACCGGTCCACCGCGAGAAGCTTAGCCAGAAAGACAATATAAAAACCTTGATAGGCTTCAAACACAAAACAAATTTCAATCAAAGCATAGTAAACAAAAGTGTTGTTGTATGACAGATAGCAAAAGAAAGAAAAACTCAGCTGACAAGTGTAATACCTGATTTATTGAATCATGACTTGCAGGAATAGTACTTGCAGAACAGGCTCTTTGTAATTCAGTTCCATCAGAACTACAGTGGATATTGTCATCTGGAAGATCTACAGATTCTGATGCTGCTCCTGCGCCAGACGTCATTTGAGCCTCTGATGGAACTAAATTTCGTAATAGAGTAACTTCCATCAATCTGTCATCCAAAAGCTGGTCACAGCCCAAGTCCAAACTGTTGTCAACATGATTATCACCATTTTGTTTCTTAAAATGGATGAATTCCTCAATGTCGAAATCGGAATCTGGTAGAGTATTGCAGAGATCAAGGAATCTATCTAATTGGCCTGATAATAATACTTCCTGTTTGAGTTTTTCCTTCATCATTTGCTCTTTAACCCATGTTTTAGATTGCAATGCATCAAGTTCGGCAAGCTGGAGCTTCATGTGCACAAAAAATGCAAGCATAAACATAATGAACCATTTAATCACTAGCTTTATTTGGTCCTTTCTGATCTCTTCATCAATGTCACTTATCCGAATGTGATGAACAACTGCATGGCATACCTCCTTCAGTCTCAAAACTTGATTGTCTCTCTGACTTGTTAACTCTAATATCTCAAGTTGTTGTTTCTCAAGGATATTCTTCTCTCTTAAGGAGAAAATGTTTTTAAATAAATCTATTCTTTTGGTTGCGATCCTACCAGGGGATTCTTCACTTGACAAATGGCATTCTCTGTTGGCTTCTGGAGAAGATACCAACTCTTGCCCATCTGAAACCATCTGCTCAGCGGCAGACAGGCTCTCTTGAGTGCCATCTGTGAAGTTACCATGAAGATCCATTGCCTGCTTCGGAGAAATGTGGTCACTTCTCAAGTTAACAGATGAGCTCTCATGTGGTGAAAATCTATCATTCTGTATTCTGTTCCTTCTCCCACCTAGGATTCCTAATTTTTTATAGAAAAATCCTATGAGTTCCTCATTGTATTCATAATTCAAGCAGTCTGCAGCAAGGGCAAGTGATTCTCGATGATCCAACTTGGAATATTTCAGGAGAGAAGCAGCATGCCAACACTGAAGCAAATATTAAAAAACTTATTATATTAGATTAAAACCAGTGTAAAAGTAAACTAAAGTAACTTGTGGTGCCTATCTTACCAAGGCTATGTTGAACGCATGCAGTATGCCCTGTGGCTCCCGCACTACTAGATGATTCTTTAAAACATACTCAAGGAGCTGCTTGGCCTTAAAGCATACATTATCCTGCAGTTGTGATTCATGGGAGATGCCAATTAAATCTGGGAAGAACGAAAAAGTAGTCCAAAACCAAAGGAAAAGAAACTTCTATAAATAATGAGATCAGTATGACACTAAATGTGGCAAGAGGCGCAGAGAAAGGAAGTAAAGAACTTTAGCAGGACCATTTTTCATGTTAAAGTATAACAAGAAGTAGTACATCACTATTTCATACATGCATCAAGAATATATAACCATCAGGCATACCGCAGAAAGTCGTAAAAGGCGCAGAAGAGCAACTCTGGACAGCAGATGTCACACAATCCTTGTTTCTAGTTTTGAGCAAAAGAAAAACTACAGAAGATCTTACATAATACATACCGGTAGTTTTAACACCTTAATGAGCTTTGATAACTCACGCTTAAGTTCAGCATGAAGACTTTTAGGCGTGCTCAGGTTTTCCATCCCTTTGGAATGAACTGCATTAGAACAATTTAATATGTACACCTAAGAACAGAAGTTACTACCCTTTCAAATCGTTTTACCTGCTTCAGGAAGTAGATGAACATCAGCACTGGATGGGGTACCAGTTTCAGGAAACAGGTTATTATTAGTCGCATCTGATGAAAATTTTGAAGATGAACCTGCAATTTCACCTGTTTTACTAAGCTTCCTTCTGGCTTCGTTAGTTACTTCAGTGGGAACTTTGATTGGTTCATTGCGCTGACAACAGGATTTCCCATTAAGCAACTTTAACCAGAATTTAGGTGGATCTCCATCCAGTGAAGACACTCCCTCTCTCTCACCTATCAGAATAATGTTTCTTGAATAAAACTCACCACTCATACAAGCTTTTGATATGATCGCACTATTTATTTTGCAGCTATCTTCAATATATGTGGACAGTTCTGTTAAGAATTCCAAAAGTATTTTATCCATCATTAATGCTGTGTTCCTTTCACAACTTTTACTAGCACAGTTATCTTGCTGAAGGTCCTCAACTCTGCTGAAGAGGAATGATATACCCCAGCTTAGCAAGCAATGGCTTAAACTAGGCAACATATCTTGGCCGTTGCTATCAATAATCATGCTTTGCTTTGCAAGCACAAGACCCTTTTCCTCCACTGTGAAAGGAGTATATAAGCGGAATATGCGCACATACTTCAGTTGTGATTCTATTTTGATCTTTCGAAGAGCCTTCAGATCATTTAATGGATTCAGGTCACTACCATAAATGATAATGGTATCAACAGATGAAAGGTTTATGCTGGAGTGGCATGCACGGCTATCAATCAGAAAAACAAATTGCCCTTTGGTTGTGTCATTGAACATATTCATTGCTTCTTGTTTCACTGAAAATGCTGAACGGTTTTGAACACGTTCGTATGAATCGGGGCCAAATTTTTTGCGTACAAATTCTTCTAAGATATTACCCATACCGTCACCAACTGCTCCATCAGACTGTCACAGTGCAAAAAAAAACAATTAGAATTATGTTGAACTCATAAACTAAAGCATGTCCTTTTCAAAAAAAAACACTAAAGCATGCCCTCGATACATGCTGACTGCAGAGGGCTGGCATGACAGCCTCTTAGATTTTACGCAGAATTCATGATCCCATAATCAAGAAAAATATAAAAACCAAAGCCAATGCCAGTAGCAGAGAATAATACTGTTAAGAGTCCATTGATAATTCTTCAAATTCATAATAATTAGAACTGTCCCGTTCCTAATTAATGTTTTGCTAGCTAGCAGTGGAGTTGACCAAAATGTAGCTTGAAACATTATAAGATGATAGATTGACAAATGAGTATAACATAGAATACCTTGGAGATGAGCAATTATGCTTGCAAAAGGACAAGTCTAATGACTGCTAAAACTAAGAATCTAGGGCATGAGTAAACGAAGGAAATGCCAGGTATAACTCACTTGAAAAAGAACAATGACTCTTAATCTCTTGTCCCTGATCTCTTTAATCATTTTTTCAAGAAGCAGTAATTTGCCACTCTCGTGCATTCTACCATCTGTGGATTCAGTTACATCACGAGTGTTGGAAAGTGAATGTTGTAGGCCAACGAGGCAAGGGTGATTGCAGCACTGTTACATAAAGCCAAGAAGAAGCAGTGTCAATAACTTCACAGAAAATGTACGTACAAATGCATATTGAAAATGAATGGATTTTCTGAAAGCAAACCTTCCAAAGACAAATAACAATATCACGAAGAGCTCCAACGCTGTCAGTTGCCGTTTGTGACTGCAGGATAGATGAGTTTGCAAGCAATATAGAAGAATAGAGTTCTAGCTGCACTTGTGAAAGGTAAGCAGGAACCCAATACTCCAAAAATTTTGAAGAACCCGCTTTTCGCTCATATGCAATATGATGTGTAAACCTTGCTCTCAACATAGCAAGGGCATCAGCATCAACGTAAGCTCCATTATCTTCTTGTTCCGAGGTAAGGAAAGCTAGCAGGTTCTTGTTTCAAGAAGATTATCCTACAAAATAGCAAGATTTGACGTGGAATTACTTGTACAGTGGTATAAAAGCAAAGTTACAGTTTAGAGTTGCTGAAAGGCACCTTCAGTGGAGAGCTCAAAAGCACCACCCGAAAATCTGTTGGGAGCTGCTTGAGTTTTTTGAGGTGTTCCAGAACTGAGCTTTGACAATAGTCAACAATAACTGCCTCCCAACCAATGCACTCTAAAGTTTTAATGTTCTGTGTCATGGCAGACAAATATGGTTAAGAATTTGCTAGGTGTAATAATGGCAACGCCAAGGTGTTAAAAAGGAGTCACTTATGTGCCCTAACCAATAAGGAACATTAATAGGGCTGAGATCATTACAAAGTACCTCTAAGATAGCATCAGGATGAGCTAGGACGACATGTAACATTGTGTGTCTTCCGTTCTCATGGAACTCCGGGTTCTGAACTAGTTTGTGCACATCTTTTTCCCCGTCATACACAATAATGTTGATACTTGGTGCAAAGCGACTGAACTCAGCCTCCCATAAGGGTACCGAAGCATTTGTGAGAAGTAGAAAAGGTTGGCAGGCATCAGGTAAAACTGACAATATGAATAAGATGGTCTTCATTACATGCTCCTGTATTATACATGAGTTAAATAAATTTTGTTTCTTTTTTGTGCGAATGGAAATAAAGATTGAAAAAATCTAAATATAGCTGCAAAGATCTGCATGCAGAAATACAACATTATATTTGGATAAAAAAATGTCACCGAACATCTAAGAATACCTCTATAACTAGAAACCGACAAACCAGAAAATGTGGAGTAAGTATAGACACCCAAAATAAGTTGCTTATGGTGCAAGACTGTAATGCTGCTAAAATTTGCATAGTTCTTACCTTATCATCAACAAATACAGCACCTCGTGACTTGTGCCAGAACTCGCGGAGTTTATTGACAGAATACAAATGATCATTGTCAAAATCAGGATGGCACCCATGTGGCAATCTCTGAAGTTTCTGAAATGGACTTTCCTTAACCTGCAAAGAGCAATATCATGTATTTCAGTAAGGAAAGCAATAAGTTAGTATCAGGACCTAATGAAAATCCAAGTCCAGTGTCTAACATGGCTCTAGATTCCCCATGTAATCCAAGCACAAGAAAAGATGTGGGGTTCCTGAGGGTCACACACAATTCTTTCTTGGACTATTTGGGAGAGAAGACGCATGGATGCTATGATAGATGAGACAGCAAGCTAGGCAAAAAGCAACTGTGCAAGGGACCATACGGTGCGGTAAAATGCGCACAAACACATCAAATTAGAATTAGCAGGCCAGTTTCAGTTACTAAAGTTTTGGTGGCTAGTATCAAGATCAATCGTCTTAAACAGTGAAGGTATCTGCATAGCTCACGAGACACAGACTATCGCATACATGTGTTTCGGTTTCATAATGTTCATTGCCTTAAAAGGGAGAACTAACAAACTAACATGTAAGTACCCAAACATCAAAACAGTTAGGCCATATTGCATATCTGAAAGGGGTGGAGTTGAACCCATCAGCTGTAAATAAGATTAATAGTAATACCTTGTTTGTTTTTGTGGGAATAGATGATTGCTCCGATCTAACAACTACAGCTGCAAAATAAGACACAAATCAGATATGTCAACATATTTGCATGACACTAAGGCATCCTAAACAGCCAAGCATGGTTATCATGTTTTCCTTTCCTGCCCAATCCAGTGTGGATGTTTGCACATAAATGCTGGTTTGCATCTATTCGCGCCACATAAAGTTTTTGGTAAAACTTCCATTTTTTTTCTTCCATACATCTATTTCTGTAAATTTTGAATTTAACCTAACCGGTCATTCTATTCCCATATAAACCTTCAACTATTCCAAGGCAACCCCTTGATTTTGCTGCAAATGGACAACATATTTCTTAACTCTATATAAACCACAACAAAACAGCCTGACCCCTGGTGATGGCGCTACGTGACCTAAGTGGATAAATGATGAATGGTGAGAGCATGAGGTACCTGTGGCTACCACCTTGCTGGACGGCTTGAATTGTGATAAGTAGTTGCTCATAGGCATACATTTTCGCTTCTTTGTTGAACTCCTAGCACTCCCAAACATGGCGTGCTCACTCGATCGCCCTTTTGCACCGTCCTTGGAGCTATAACTTCTGTTTGGATCTCTCGGCGTCAGAGGAGCTGAGCCACTGACCTTGACTGCCTCAGAAATTCCATGGGGTGCTTCCTCCATCGGTACCTTTCGCTTCTTCTCATAAGACCCGGATGCCTCACCGCCCAACGTCGTGGGAGGATATCCCCTGTAATGGTTCGGAGTACTCCGACTTGACCTCCTCGCAGGGGGCAAGCTGAAAAGTTGGCGTGACCTCAAGTGAGGACCATTTATAGCATTCCGGCTGCCGTTTCCACTTGTCGTGTTGCTTCCAGCTGCTCCATCTACCAATGATCCTCCAGGAGTGCTCGCCATTTCGCCTCCCTAGCGATAGCATCATCCATCAAACAAACTTTTTGTCAGTCACAAGGCACCAACTAGGAAACGCAAAAGAACGAACCGGCCGTACAGTAACCACCCTACAACAACGAGAGAGGGCAATAACGAGAAAGGAAGTTGTTCTTACGACCAAGAGACACCAAACCCTAAATGGTAAGCATTCATCAAGAACACGATCAAAATTCCGCAAAAGCAGGTAGCGCAGAAGCGAGACACGGGCGGGCGGGGGGACGAGGAGCGGGCGGGGATGCTGAAATTATACCTCCGGCGAGCAAGCACGGCGGGGAATGCGGCCCCGCGGCCGGATCGCGGTGGCGGAGGCGGCGACGCTAGGGTTCGGCGCGATCGGCGGGGCCGGGTTGCTCAGCCGACGCAGTGGGAGTGGGGTTTTGCGAGCTCCGCGGACGCGGCGGTGTGGAGGGACGCGGGCGGTGGGCGGGGGCCCCCTACCTCCTCCTCTCCTGTCCTGTAGGCCTCCGTCGCTCTCCGCGAGGCCTTTATGCCGCTTTGGGTTATTTACCTCCTTCCTCCACCCATCTCCTCTAGGCTTCACTGCTCCCCAACGCTGCTAGCAACACGAATGAATGAAACAGTATAAATAATTAATAAAAAGATACACTTTTCCCACCCATCACATATTCTCAATTATTTGAAACTTACCGTACAAGGATATACGTTCTCGCTGCGCGACGCCATCAACGATAATAGATGATAGGCGATACTAAAATGGTATAGGCTGAGGAAAATAATAATAGTAATAGCACCACTAGTCGTTAGGTATGGCGTCAGAAAGAAATAAGATGGAAATAAAGAGGAAGGCAACGGTTTTGAAAAATAGAATCCTTTGAAAATAGGGAAGAAGGATTGACAAGGCACGACGGAAGTAGGTAAGAGGGTGGCCAGTGGATCACCGGTGTCGAGAACGCTATGGCGAGAAGAGAGGAGTTGGACGACTAGGGGAGAGGTTGTTTGCTAGGGAAGGAACGACAATGAAGAAATTTATAGGGCACAGGCTGGTATCATTTAAGCACAGCGGTGCACGGGCTAGCATTATTTACGGATGGTTGGAACGACGTAAATTCTCTAATATATTATACGTCGTGATTTGGTTGCTGACATGTGGGTTCGTGGACACTGATACCCACATGTTTGTGATCGAGTTATAATGTTAAAGTTATAGGAGAAAATAAGATAAAATATTCATGTAGAAGAAAAAGAAATGAAGAAATTTTATAGCCTCGTCGTGGGCTAACAATCCTCCTATTTTCATATTTGTATCTACATCTTCTTACTCGGAGTTTCCGCAGTAGCAAAGCTAACTACATCATCTTTTTTCCCTTTAACTACTCGTATATCAGATGGTTATTATAAATTTTGGGTGTTATTTAATAACCAATTATTTGTATTTGATATGAAATTGCCGACATTCAGTTATTTTAACAAATTAGTTGATGACTAATAAAATGGGCATCTCTCCCGGGTACTACTGCACTAGTGAGAATATCAAGGTTGTTAGGTGGGGAATGAAACAAAGCGTTCGGTGGAAAAGGAACAATAGAGTAAGGTTAATCCCGCTGTGCTATTAGCCAATAACCCCGCTCTTTCTTACCATATGGCAATCCATCTTCCTCCTTCCACGAATCTTCACAAGCTTCAAAGCTCCCTACAACAACCGTTCTCTCTTAAATGATTATTCACGTGCTATAATGGGCCGGCGTGACCACTCACACATTATGATTGGTCGTTCTCGCTGCCTCAATCACTCACACGTTTATTGATCATCGATATCGATATTCTTTGAAACTATCCATGATTTATTGATCATCGACTAGAGCTAATCCCATACGGTCGTGGAATTCCTTCTATTCATATTTTCCAAGGGACTTTTTCTTTAGGTTTTTAAGTATTTGTTGATGACTTAAACCGCAAGGCGATATTTATGTGTCGCTTGGGCGATAAAATGGTTTGTTACATGATGCTACAGAAAAAGAAAGAAAAGAAAAATAAAGAATAAAACGAAAGAGAGAAAAAAAGAAAAACATAGGCTGTAGCTGGGCTGTGCCCCATCCCCACGCAGGCCGAAAGCCCCTGACCACACATAACTCAGCCCATTAGCCTATTTTCGCCTCCTGATGATCACAACGGAACAGAGCAAAGTCACAACATCCCCTCGGCCCATCGAGCCTCGGCTGAAGCCGAGCTCTGGAACCTCGAAGCCCGTTTGAGCCTGGGCTGGGCACCTGGGCTCGCTCAAGCCTCGGCTCGTTGACAGCTCGATTCCCATCTCCTCCCTCCCCTCTGCTCCGCCGAGGCACAGCAGCGGCGCCGGCAGCGAGAGCGAAAAGGACACAGGAAGCGCGCGCGCGCGATGAGCCCGCGCAGGCGATCTCGCGCTGCTGGCTCCCCGCCTGGCGACGCAGGTCCGCCGCCTTCGCCGGGGAAGGCGCGGCGGATCCGGCCGTGGGCGGCGCTGGGGTCGGACCGGAGGGTGCTGTCGCTCGCGCTGGCGTTCCGCGCGGCCAACGCGCTGCTGGTGCGCACCTACTTCAACCCCGACGAGCACTGGCAGTGCCTCGAGGTCGCCCACCGCGTCGCCTTCGGGTAACCTCGCTGCTGCTCCTTGTTTCACTGGTGTTTTTTAGAGTGCTCGGAACGAGATCCGTTTGCCGCTCAATTCAAGGGAATGCGATGATTTCCTTGAAAAAAAAAGGGGGGCAGCGAAGCCTTGTTTTTCATGAAAATTTGATACCGGAGTGCTAATGCGTTTCGTTTCTCGCGGTTGGGCTGCAGGTATGGCCACCTTACTTGGGAGTGGAAGCGGGGCCTGCGAAGTTACCTCCACCCGTTGATCTTTGCTGCTCTCTACAAGATTCTGGCGCTACTCCACCTCGACAACCCATGGTTCATGGTAATAGCTTAACCAGTTCGTGACAAGTCTAGCAGAATATCAATTGGGCACAGGATAGTGATTGTAGTTACGAGCTCGTGGAGCTTGAATTGTTAGCGAGCATCACCCCTTCTATTTTCTAGTTGTACTAGGCGCGCATGTAAAGAAAGACTAACCCAAGCCATGGAGTCGGCATGTAATTGAACACCTTTTCTTCCTATTAATGCAAAGACACGCAGCTCTCCTGCGTGTTCGAGAAATTTTTTTCTAGTTGTAGGTTACATCAGAGCACTGCTTGGAACGGAACTTCTCGAATCAGTATCGATCGGTTATTGCTTTTAGAAAAAAAAATCTTAGCTGACAAGTGACTTGGAACTGGGTTTGAACCATCATGTTGGTTTTGTGATACCCGCTTCTTCAGAAACATCCAGACTCGTAGTTCGATCTCATTTCTAAGATACCAAGTTGCAAAGCTAATATGAACAGCAAATTGGCGAGAAAACCAGGTCCACGTCTATCATAACTCTGGACACGTCCTTACCTCTCCCCTCAGCTTCATTTTTGCACATTTTGAGAGTGAGCATTTCCTTATCTGTTTATTTGTTTTCTTGTAGGTGATGGCTCCACGTCTCCTGCAATCTGTCTTTGCAGCTTTTGGAGATCTGTACTTGTATAAACTTTCCAAATGCATTTTCAATGTTCAGGTTGCCCAGTGGACAGTATCCTTAAACTCATATATGTATATGATATATATGATTTCATTCATGAGTATAAAACTGCAGTGCTCTATTGGATCTTGGCCTTAACAAACTGTTTGCAGTTATTTTGCCAGTTGGTTAACTGGTTCATGTTTTTCTGCATCCCACGGACTCTATCAAACAGCTTGGAGACGGTTTTGACTGTGGCAGGACTCTATTATTGGTTTACTGCCATAGAGTCTTCCAAGGGAACCTCAGTTATTTCGAAGCAGCAGGCTGCCAATAGACAAACTCCCCCATCAAGAAAAGTGGCTCTTCTGATAGCAGCTTTATCCTGCGCCATTCGGCCAACAAGTGCTGTAACATGGCTTTATGTTGGTCTTTTGGATTTTATTCAGATGAAATCCAAATGTCATTTTGTTTTTCTTGAGGTCATTCCAGTAGGGTAAGCTATTGTTAAAATTCATGCCAACCTTTCAATCTTTTGTCGTTTAGGATTTATTAAGCTCTCTATGCTGTCTTATCTTTATTGTTTCTTGATTTCGTGCACTGGACGTACGCACAATGCTGTTGTTTTAGAAGTTAGCCATGTTAAATTCTTTTTTCCTGTTCCATTCTCTTCTGTTTTTTTTTCTCTGTGTTTGTTTCTTTCCTTGGTAGGACACATGCTACTTATCTATTCTGATGTCATTTTTGATCTTTTCCGACCGATGACTATTTCATACGAACTATTTGTTTAATCTTTCTGCAGGGTCATTGTCCTTGCAGTGACAACACTCCTTGATTGGTGGATGTATGGTTCCCAGGTCATAGTGCCACTTAACTTTTTGAAATTCAACCTCCTCTCTTCAGGAGGAGACTACTATGGAACACATGTCTTCCACTGGTACTTCACACAGGGGTTTCCATCCATGATTTGGACATTCTTACCATTTGCAATGTGTGGAATTGTAAAGTCTCTGGAGTGGAGGATTTCAGGTCTAATCGCTTGGGTATTAGGGGTTTACAGCATACTTGGCCATAAAGAATTCAGGTATTCACCTATTATTGCAAATGTACGGTGTTCATGTAATCAATTGACCTCTTCTCAGTAGGCACATGATATGATACAAATATATTGAGTACTGCAGATTTGTTCTTCCGGTGCTTCCTTTAGCATTGATGTTCTCGGGATATTGCTTAGCTGCAATGTCACAATTCAAGGGCAAAAACCTTCATGGGAAAAGATGCCTTTCAGGGTTGCAACTTTCTGTTATTCTGCTCATCATAACCAATGTTCCCATGGCCTTATATATGTCGTTATTCCATCAAGTAAGTTTTCTGTCATTATTGTTCTTGCTTTGTGTTGCTCTAAGGATTACTTTTGTTGCTTCTCCATTATTTCCATTTATGTCTCATAAGTAACACTCATTGTGGCAGAGAGGAACAGAAGATGTTTTGTATTATTTGTCAAAAGAAGCCCATGATGGAAGAGTGAAGAGTGTCCTCTTCCTCATGCCTTGTCATTCAACACCTTACTACTCTACTTTACACTACAACCTACCTATGCGCTTTTTGGACTGCACTCCTAGGTAGTTATTTTCTTTGTACTTTGAAATGCAATAGATCTAACCTCTCATATCACTATATTTGTACCTGCACATATGTTGCTGCTGACTTGTTTCGATGCACTCAGTGATAACAAAGGGACCTTGGATGAGTCGGATTCTTTCCTTACAAGCCCATCTGAGTTTGTGGGTGAGGTTTTCGGAAATTTAACTTCATTCAGTCACATTGTATTATTTGAGTCTGAAGAAAGACACGTTCTCCACTTGCTTCTGCGCAATTCTTTTCTTGAGGTAATATGTCCTGGTGCCTTAGGCATCATGTGTTTTTAATAGACACACATTAACTACTGCCTTCCAGTGTTTGTTATTATTTGCCAAGCAATATCTGTTAGACTGTTACTAACTAGTGTATGAATTTCTTGTTTCGTAGTAGTAGTAGTAGTAGTAGTAGTAGTAGTAGTAGTAGTAGTAGTACTCAAACTCATTAACAATTGTATGGTTGGCAGGTCAGGAGATTTTTCCATTCCCATTTCAAGGTTGACAGAGACCTTCAGTCGTCTGTTGTTGTTTATTCACGGAGGGATGTGTTATGACTTAGTATTGGTGTGGCAGAAAGTGCCTGCTATCTCGTCTAACAATGTCCACATGTTTTGTGTTGTTTTAGTTTTTCATTTCAGAAATGATCTGTAACAATGTTGGATACATCTAATATCTGACCCCTTGAAACGAGATGTTATGATACTTTTACTCAGGTGCTTTGTTACTGCATAACAATTCACAGCTTGCATTGATCCTTTATGTCCATAGTCTGCGCTTCTAAGATCAAATTTGCAGCTTTAGTAATATTTTCCTATCTGAAGTAGGAAGTGCAGCCTTCCTACAACAATGACAATGGATAGCATGAGTGAGGTGTGTTGCTTCGTTCATTTCTTTGTTCAATTGCTCACATATTTGCTATGTGCATAACGAAAGGATCACACAAATTGGCAAAAATTTAAAATGGCTTCAACTTCATAAGAGTTTCTCTGTTGCACCATCAAGTCTATTAGAACTCTCCTCCTCCTTTACCAGGTCACACCATACATGGAGTTACAAGTTGACAATGTATTTTTTTATAAAAAGTATATGCTTATTTACAGATGCCCTGATAGTATTGTCACCTCCTTTTGTTAGGTAGCACAAGGTCCACTATCTTCTCCATATTAACTCTTCTGATTCACTGTATATCCAGTCTCATTGCTTTGTGAATGTACCCCAAACTGTGTTATACGTCATGTTTCATGTTAGTACAACAAACTATGTGTTACTTCTGCTCTGTTTTAGTCAAAATAGATAAATGAATATGTTAGCTTGTTGATTCACCTCTTAAAGTAACAGTGAACTTATGGGCCTTGCTTTCACCTTTTATGATATTTCAATAGAACCTAATTCTAATGCTCGTTAAGTTACCAGTCTGGCCAAATGCAGGTTTTATCTGGCTAACTGTGACATAACCAAGTCTGAAAACATCCTAATATCTCATTTATTTGTATTGTTGATTACTAGTTTCTCGTCAGTCAAAGTAGATATTATAAGGATCAATTCTTTGACGGACAGGAGTGTCACTTTTTTGGTCTCATGGCAAGGTACTTGCAAGACACTAACTAATCTATATCTGTTTGTTGTTGATTGTTACATTTTCTTTCAGTATAAACTGTCCTGTTATTCCTGCCTTACATTGATCATACATGAAAACATTTATAGTGTTATTAATACCTACATATCAACTTCCAAGCTTGCTTCTATTTCTCAAAGCATGTTTCAAGAGTAGAGTTTTGCATAGTTTGGAGTTAGAAGTTTATTGGTGTCACTAGTATCATGCTGTATGGTTAGTCATATTAGATGACACAACAATCTAAGTGGATTTAAGTACCAACTTCCATGGTGTGACTTGTAATAAGCAATTCCATGGCAAATATGTGTTGCTAAAAATACTGCTGTTATGGTAAGTAAGTACTTTCAAAATCTGACAAGTTTGCCATTCATATTGAGAAAGCATGATGCCAAAAGCAAATGTTAATGTTACAGGGTCTTTATGTCAGGAAAAATGAACCTTAAGTTCTGCAGATATGCCAGTGCTTCTGCAGATTTCTGGGCAATCCGGAGACGAGTGTCCAATGAAATGGATGGGCTTCGGTATGTGATGTATCAGATTTAATAGAGTACCTTTTGGCATGAATTCATAGACTAACATGGGAACTTCAACTTCTAAGCAACCGAGAAGCCTGACTACACTCCTATTGTTGACCTGTGAAAGTATAATCATTTCTTGCACAAATGCATCTTTCTGAACCCTGTTCATGATCTTTGAGAGTTTTATGGCTACTACACTGTTGTCCTTGAGAATACCCTTGTAAACAGTGCCATAGCTACCTCTCCCTACTTCTCTGTTTGGGTCAAAATTGTTTGCTGCCTGCTCTAGTTCTTCTGTTGTGAATATTCTCACTGTATCAACTTTGCTTAGATCTGATTTTCTCATATAACATCGGACCCCTATTTTGTTGGAAGAATCTCTCCTTTTCTTTTGACATTCAATCAGTAGCGCAAAAATGCAGATAAACAGAAGTATAGTGCATGATGAGATACCTGCCAAGAAAAACATTATTTTAGTTATTTTGAAATCTAAAGTTCCATCTAAAGTTATTTTGGAGTACCTAACCACTTGATTAAGAACAGTACTCTTTGTGATCCACGATTGCAAACAGGAAAAATATCTAGCTCCTCCAAAAGAAGAAAAGGATAAAGTGCTAGTCTTCTACTTGGAATTTCCATCTGATACCTTCAATAATAAAAATATAAATAAGTTTTTACATCTGTTTCTTTTCTTTACAAATAAGAAGTGGCGATGTTATGGTTCACAGAGGATCTGCATGCAAGGAGGAAGAGCCATCGGATGGAAAAGGCCCGAGACCTGGATGGAGTAGCGCCGCTCCCACGACGAGTTCGACGACCGGTAATGTCCAGATGGTCAGCATCGTCCCATCCCTGTTGCTGGCCGTCAGGCACAGCTCCCGGCTGTGCAGCACGTCCAGCATAAAGACATCATCTTGAGAAGGGTCCAATGAATCAGGCAGCCCAGCCCGGCGATGCCAAACTCCTCGTCTTCCAGGCGAAGGTGGAGGAGAACCCGTGGAGGCTGCGGCTGCTGATCAAGCTTCAGGAGGATCATTCCTAATCTTTCTCCAAGCATCCACCGTTACCACCATCACCTGCAACGGTAAACACCTCCATCCCCATGCGCATGCCGGTGCGTGGATCCAATGGCCGGCCCATGTCGTTTGTTGGATCAACCTGCAGCCCGGCCCGTCGATGCCTCCCAAGACCCTCCCCAGGCAACGTAGCGGAAGCTAGTAGTCATTGCGAGAAATTTCTCCAATCCATTTTGGCCTTGATGGCTAGTCGGTTTGAGATTGACGAGAAGGCTCGTTGTGGGACGGCGAGTTTCTTGCCAAGTGCTGACTGCTGAGGCGGCGGAGAGGGTCTACAACCCGTGCTTCAAGCCCACTGTCGGGCACCACCTCTCCGACGGCATGGTGCACACAGTGCGCATCCGCAACGGCGCCTCCAAGATGTACGTGTGCCGGTTCACCAGGACGGCGCGGCTCCGACAGGAGCGGCGCGCTTGGGAGGGCGGTGTTCCCCAAGACCATTGGCGAGCTCCACGGCCACTACGGGATCACGTGTCTGGCCCACCAGCGCGCCAACGCCGGCCTCGTCTACTTCAACGGCCGCCTCCTCGCCATGTCCAAGGATGACCTCCCGTACCAGGTGCACGTCACCGACGACGACGACGACCTCCAGATCGTCGGCCGCTACGACTTCGACAACTTTTCTCGGCGCCGTGCCCGCCGCTCGCGCTCTGGCTGCCACCGCGCCATGCCAGCGCTAGGGCGGCGGCATTGGGGGTGGGCTTCGGTGGCGGCATGTACCGCACGGCGGCCGGCGCTGCCGCGGGAGGACCGAGTTGGCCGCGGCCACCGAGGCCCAGGGCGCGAGCCGCCGACTGGCCAAGTAGCGTCACGTCGGACGGGTAATGTGGCCCAAGATCGAGGTGGTTTCGGCTTAAGAGAATTTGCATGGTTTCGTTACTTCGCTGGTGCAGAATGTCTGGTTTTGTAGCATATAAGTTCAAAATCGGACGACCGTGATAGGTCAGGGTTGAAAAATGGGCTATTCCCTAAGTTTTAGGGGTCTATTCAATTCAGGGCTGATTTCATGTCACTGATGCCTGGATATCTCTGCTACATCAGGGTGCTAGTGCTACTGAACAACTGGAGTGTAAGGAAATTACCTATAAACAGTTTTGTTAATTTTTAGCCTTCTCTGAACCCGGGCACGAACAATTGTAACCCCCAACCGTGTTTCTCCAAATTCCAAAGCACGGATACTGATCTGGTTTTTGGCATTCATTGCTATCTGCACTGTACTTCATCGTGTGCTTATGATGGCCGATGCGATGGTGTCCTCGTCGTCGTCGTCGTCTTCAACTAGATTTTATATTGTTGTTGGGCCCCAGTATCCTCTAGTACATCGGGTTAGTGAAAGCCCATATACCATAGCAAACAGAAGGGAGAAGGCCCGGGAACAAGCCCATGTGAGAGGAGGGGAGGGTGGAAACTTCCGCACGGCCCAATAGACGATCAAAAGCCCATTCACCAGCGCCGGGTCCGTCTGCCGCTATAAAGCGCTAGGGTTTTACTCGTCTCCTCCCCCACGCCGCCACCCCCCCCAACCCCACAGCGCGCCTCCGCCTCAAACCCTAGCCGACCGGAGCAACGAAGGAATGGTACGTGCGCGCCGCCGCCGCCACCTCCTCTTCCTCCGCCTCCGTCTGTGTCTTCTCGTCTGGCTAACGTGCTGCTTCGTGTCGCGGTGCCCGTGATTTTGCAGGGGAAGGGTACGGGCAGCTTCGGTAAGCGCCGAAACAAGACGCACACGCTCTGCATCCGGTGCGGCCGCCGGAGCTTCCACCTCCAGAAGAGCACCTGCTCCTCCTGCGGATACCCCGCCGCCCGCATCCGCAAATGTAAGATCCGCTTGCTCTCTCTCCGTTTCCCCCTCTGCTAGATCTACCTAGGTTTAGTCTTTCTCTCTGCGAGCTGCGTGGGTTTGACCTGATTGCTGTGTGGCGGTGGCAAATCATCTGAGATTACCAACCTTGTGATGTGGTATGTAGCCAGGATGTAGTTTTACGTTTGATGGCCTGTTGGTAGTTGTTACTTGTTAGGGATGCCTGGTTGTATGCATATCCGTTTCTGGTTTTGCTTCCTGTTTGTGTGCTTTCTGTTTACTATATGCTGAATTTGATCTCAAGGGAAACGATGAAGAGAACATTGGTCCGTGTTTCTGATTATCCGTGACCGACAACAATGGTTTTCAAACTGATCCCTCTCTGCCAAATGTTGATTCTGTGGCACTGCAGAATCATATTTTGTTCATGCCTTTCTTGTTCGGACATTCCTCTCAATTGGATACCTTACTGTATTTACATTGTCTGTATCTCTTTGCTGCATGATTTACCAAATGCTATGATGAATGATGAAATATATTCGCATGTCAGACTTCAGAGATGCTATTGCATTGATGAGAAGATGCTTCATGTTCTGAGCTGCATTGTACTATTTTGTCTTGATTAATTCACTGGTTCCATGTTTCAACCCAATTTATCCAGTCACTTTCGCTGCTTCACTCTTTTGGAAATGTTCGAGATTATATATCTGTTTCATTGTACGAGTTCCATTGCATCTAAATACCTTTTTGTCTGCTGCTTCCACTGTCGAGGGTCAAGTGATGAGTATAAACTGCAACAATATGATGGGAGTAATACTCCTATGATTCCCAAGTATTTAAGTCTCTGATGATCCATCCCTCCTTTATCCTCTTGGGTTGTTTGTCTTGAATCAAAATTATTATCCATGTGTTTATTCTCATACGGACTGAAAATAGGTTTTATGGCATTAATGAGAAGACATTTCATGTTCTGAGCAGCATCATACCACTGTAGTCTGATTATCGCTGCTGTTCTCTATGAAAATTTCTAGCATTTGGTATTTGAGCCTTGTAGCGCTGCTTATTCAGTATCCATTTTGCTGTATTTCTTTGCAATGTGATGTTGTGTTTTTTCTTGCTATCCTGCATTGTCAAATGATGAGTATTAAACTGCAACAATATGATGGAGTTATACTCCTTTGATTCCCAAGTATTTAAGTCTCTGATGATACCTCAGCATCTTTTTTGGGCTCTGTTTGCAATCTCAGTTATTGAATGGAATAAACTATGTCTGTTTCTCTTTTGACTTTGCCTTCTTAGTGACTTCAAATGTTTTTTGCTTCATGTGTTCATCTAATTGGGTTATGTTTACAGTCCTGTTGATTAAGCTATTTGATTCTGCTCCCTATTTGGTTTGTGGCTACTTGTCTCTAAACTTGGATGAACTCAATGCTAACTTAGCGGACCATCATTCCAGATAACTGGAGTGTGAAGGCCATCCGGCGCAAGACCACTGGAACCGGGAGGATGAGGTACCTTCGACACTTGCCTCGCCGTTTCAAGAGCAACTTCAGAGAAGGTACTTGACTTAATTTGCTGATCCTTGAGAGTGGACATGAGAAATTTCATATTTCTTTGTTAAACGTGGAGTTGTTTCTGTCACCAATTCAATAACTTTCTTACCTCATTTCAGGGACTGAGGCTACCCCCAAGAAGGCTGCTGCTGGTGCAAACTAAGTCTGGATGTTGCCACTAAGAACCGCAGGCGCTAGAAATTGGAACCTTTTTGGCTGAATTGTACAGTCTGAACTATTTAGATGCGATTCTATGGAAGTAGTATTGGTTTGTCGTACTTTAAATTGAAGTCGGACGAACATCTGAATTCGTGGCTCCATGGTTTCATATATCGTTTTGGTGAGCAGTGCATGCTTTACAGAAATTTCAATGTTTTGTGGCACTAGAGCACAGCTAATCCTGCAAACAATTGTGCCTATGCTCGTTAGCGGTCTTTATCAACTGTGAGAACCATATAGTGTGTTGACTTAGAATAATCTTGATGAGTAATCATGGTGATGGCACGATCATGGAGGCATGTATGGATTCGGTGCGCGAAAGAGTAGGTTTCGTTTTAATTTAGGAAAAAATAGTATTCGTTATTTCGTTAGCGTAGAAGATGAACACTGCATTGTTGTCCTACATGAAAGGTCGTTGATGAAGTATAGCATTTTTACATCGCTGTCTCCAAAAATTCTATTTCCAGAAAAGAGACTGGATTGATGTAGTTTGACGGAGATGCAGAGTGTAGTGCCTCTGGCAAAGCATGCTGAGGATCCAATTAAGCATTAAGCTTACCCACATTGGATGTGATGGAGTTGTGAAATTTTTCCAAAGGAATTAATGTGATACAGCTCGGAACAACAAAGTCCTCAAGCATTAGACTTTAGTAAAAAAAACAACAGCGATAGAAATAAAAATAAACAACAATCGTCATTCCTTGCTTCGTCAGGAACCCTTGGCCATGTATGCATCATTTTGAATTCGTAGGTCAGCAGATGGATACATCAGTGGCCGCCGCCGGCCGCCGCGCCCTCGGCCGTGTGCGCCACCTGATCGGCAGCCTGCGCGCCGCAGCGAACGGAATTAGAGGATCATCGAGCACGATCGTTGCGAATGGGAATTACACGGCGATGAGACGTATGCAGCATCTGAATTCTGAACATACCTCCTGAACGGCGTCGGCGGCGCGGTGCTGCTGCAGCTGCGCGCTGTCGGCGGCGTCGGCCGCGGCGGCAGCGGTGGCGTCCTTGACGGACTGCGCGGCGTTCTCCGCCTGGCACTGCACACACACATGGATCATTGTCATGGATGAATTCCTAGCATGGTTACTGCGCACGCCGTGCCATGCGAGCAAAGCAGTTTCCTCCCTGTACTACTAGCTAGGCAGCACCTCGGCCTCGGCTTGCGCCTTGCCGGCCTCGGCCTGGACGGATTGCTCAATGTTCGACATCGCCGATGATCTGCTTGCTGAAGCTTTCAGAATGACTTTGAAGTTTGCTGGATAAATTAGGCTGTTTAGCCTCGGTTTATATAGAGCCTGACAGGAGCTGCAAGCCATGACAAGTGTCAGGCTAAATTTGAGCCACTGCCAATTACTGCAAGCCAAATTTAGAGCCCCCAAAAAATAGTAGCACGATTTGGAGAGGGCCTGAGCATCATCAGTTCAGTTCACCACACAAGCATGCTCATTTGAGTGATTTGAGTTTTTTCTTTCTTTCTTTATATGTATCTGAATTTGAATAAAAATACCTGAGCTTATTATTCACCTGCTTACATTCATAATCTACATGATCTATGGCTAGTTAATCTTCACAGCAAACATTTTGGTTACAGGCTCAAAACCCTGCATCAGAATCTACGTACGTGAACAAATCATTAACAGGCACTGAGACTGAAAGAAACAAAAAGGGGAGAGAAGCTATGGCGCCTAGGCGTAGTCGGAGTCCGGCGTGGTGCTGAACACCGGCCTGTCCTTGTCCACCACCACGGCGGGGGCGGTGGCCGCGCCGTCCTTGCCGCCGCTGCTCCCGCTCTTGCGCCGCGGCTTGGCCTCGCCGAGCATGGTGATGACGTCGCGCATGGACGGCCGGTCCCGCGGCGCCCTGGCCGTGCAGAGCACGGCGATGCGCAGCACCAGCAGCATCTCCTCCCGGACGTGCGCGCACCGGCCGCCGACGTGCGCATCCAGGTGCTCCTCCACCGTGTTGCTCCGGATCTTCTCCCGCACCCACCCCACGATGTCTTGCCCCTCGCCGAACTCCGCCTCCACCGCGCGCCGCCCCGTGATCAGCTCCATCAGCACCACGCCGTAGCTGTAGATGTCGCTCTTCTGATCCACCTTCAGCGTGTACCCGTACTCTGCATCAAGAATTCCAATCGTTGAATTTTCTGAATTCGATGCATCAAGATTGTCCAATCAAAAAAGAAAAAGAATTCAAGATTGAATCTTGGAATCCAGATGCCGATTGCGATGGTACCTGGCGCGATGTAGCCGTAGGATCCGGCGACGACGGAGACGGACTCGTTGGTGCGGGCCAGGGCGCGGGCGAGGCCGAAGTCGGCGATGCGGGCCTCCATGTTGGCGTCGAGGAGGATGTTGTTGGACTTGATGTCGCGGTGGATCACCGGCGGGTGGCAGTCGTGGTGGAGGTACGCCAGCCCCTGCGCCACGCCGGCGGCGACATCGTAGCGCGACACCCAGTCCACCAGCGTGCGTTTCTCCGGCGGGCCGTGCAGCGCCTCCCACAGGCTGCCGTTGGGCATGAACTCGTACAGCATCATCGCGTCCGTGTCGTTGTGCATGTACCCCAGCAGCCGCACGATGTTCCGGTGCCGGAGCCGCCCGAGGAGGCCCACCTCCTTGAGCACGTCCGCGGTCAGCTCGTTCGCCGCCGCCGCGTCGCCGTCCATCGGCGCCGGCCGCCACAGCTTCTTCACGGCGATCACGGCGCGCGCGCGGGGGAGCTCCGCCTTGTACACCACCCCGGTCGCGCCCATGCCGACCACGTTCGCCTCCTTGATGCACGCCAGCACGTCGGTGCTCGAGAACCCGAGCCGCTGGAACGCCGTCAGCCGCCACGGCCACGCCCCGGACTCCGCGCCGAGGTTCTCGTCGTCGCAGCACCCGGCGCCGTCCACGTACCACCGGCGGTACGCGTAGCGCCCGCCGAGCAGAGCCGTGAACGCGGCGACGACGGCGAGCATCCCCACGAGCCACCCCACCGCGATGTGCTTCAGGCGCGCGCTGCCGCGGGGGCGCGCCGCCAGGCCCGTGTCACGGCTCCCGTAGCACGGCGGGAGCACGCCACCGCACAGCCCGGGGTTGCCGGCCAGCTCATCGGGGTTGATGGAACGCAGGACGCCGTTCCCGGGCACGGGCCCAGTGAGGTTGTTGTACGCCAGGTTCAGCGTCTCCAGCGCCGGCGAGCTCCCGAAATTCTCCGGTATGCCGCCGGTCAAGGAGTTGCTCGACAGATCAAGGATGGCCATCGCCGGCATCATGGCGAGCGCCTTCGGAATCTCGCCGGTGAGCCGATTGTGCCTGAGGTTGAGCTTGACCAGCCTCTGGCACGAGGCCAGGCTGGACGGAATCGTGCCGGCGAGCCGGTTGTTCGACAGGTCCAGCGCTGCCAGTCCTGGGCAGTCTTGGAATTCGTCGGGGAGCTGGCCGGAGATGATGTTATCTGACGCCAAGAAGCTCTGCAAGGTCGGGATCGTGAAGAGGCTCGACGGCAGCGAGTACTGGAGGTGGTTGTGGGAAAAGTCGATGAACGACAGCGACGTCGACGACGCGAGGTCGCCGGGGATCTCTCCCGTTAGGTCGTTGCCGGCGAGCTCCAGTCGCTGCAGCGTCGGCAGCTTGCCGAATCCAATGGGGATCGCGCCGGTGAGGCGGTTGCTCTGCATGCGCACGCGCACCAGCGAGGCGCACGATGCCAGCCCGGCCGGGATCCCGCCGGTGAAGCCGTTGTTGAACATGATCAGCTTGGCGAGCGCCTTGCCGTCGCAGATCCCAGCAGGCACGGGGCCGGTGAAGGAGTTTGACGACACGTCAACCCACTGCAACGGCGAGCTCTTGCCGAGCGACGGGGGAAGCTGCCCCGTTAAGGAGTTGTTCCACAGCTCGAGCACCTCCAAGCTCGGCATGTCGCCGATGGTCGCCGGCACGGTGCCGTCGAGGTGGTTGCACATGAGGTTGAGCAACCGGAGGTGGCTCAACTGCGATATCTCGTCGGGGATCGGGCCCGTCAGCAGGTTGTCGGACAGGTCGAGGAAGACGAGTGTCGAGATGTTGCCGAGCTCCGGCCGTATCTTGCCTTCGAGGTTGTTCTTGTACAGGTAAAGCGAGGTGAGCGCCGGAAGCTTGCCGAGCTCAGCTGGGATGGGCCCGTCGAGGCTGCCGACGGCGAGGTCGAGGTACTGGAGGTTGGCGAGGTTGCCGAGCTCCGGTGGGATGCCTCCCTCGAGCACATTGTACCCGATGATGAGGCTCTCGAGCGATTCGAGCTCTCCGAGCTCCGGCGGGATCTTGCCGGTGATGTTGTTGCCGGAGAGGCCCAGGAACTTGAGCTTGGTGAGGCTCCGGTACGCCGCCGGGATATCACCACCGAAGAAGCTGCCCCTCAGGTCGATGGTCTCGAGGGACGTGGCATTGGCGAGGTCGGCGGGGAGGGCGCCGACGAAGTTGTTGCCGGAGGCATTGACGGTGACGAGGTCAGCGCAGGAGCCGAGGCCGGCCGGGAACGCGCCCTCGAAGGAGTTCTGGCTCACGTCGAACACCTGGAGGTTGGACAGCGCGGCGAACGACTTGGGCAGCGCGACGGCGAACGCGTTGGAGGAGAGGTTGAGGACGGTGAGCGCCGGCAGCCGGAGCACGTCGTCGGCGACCTTGCCGCTCAGGTTCTTCCCCGAGAGCTCAAGGCGGTCGACGAGGCCGGCGGCGTTGCACGCGACGCCTGTCCAGCTGCAATGCGACGAGGCCCTGCCGCCATCCTTCCAGTCGGCGAGCGCACCCAACGAGTCAACAAAGCCCGCCTTGAGCGCGAGCAGCGCCGCCCGCTCGTCGCCGCCGGCCGCGCCAACGCCGGTGGCCAAGATCCAGGACAGCGTCACTGCTAGGACCAGCACTGGCGCTCTTGCTTCCATCAGAATGTTCTAGTACTATTTTCCTAGAAGCGCTTTTGGTAGCTGAAATCAGCTGCTTCTAGCACCTATTCTGGCTGCAGTGCCTCTGCTGCTTCTAGTGCTGCGCCATGTCAGAGACACTGTCTGGCTTGCCTAGCTAATTCACTGACACCGCATCTGCAGGAAGAGCAGAGGCTGCAGCTAGCTAGAAGATGAAGATGGTAGAAAAGGCTTTATATCATTCTCACTAGAAGATTGGTTAAAGCATGTAATAATCTAATGAATCTTCTTGGCATTTCTTAACATGCCACCATGTTGCTTGTTTAGTGCCTGGACACCTCACCCAGTGAAGGAATGTGAGCTGGGTTCCGGAGCTGGAGGTGGGAGAGGATGGAACATGAGAACATGGAACATGGAGGGAATGTGTTTTAAAGTCATGGCTTTTCCAACCTGCTTTTGGGCAATGTGGCATTGTTTAATCTTTTACTTTGTGCCTGCCCCCATCTGATCAGAGTAGATTAATAGCATGTTTAATTTACATTCTCTGTCACTGCAGACAGTAGATTAGCTGCTCTAGCTTTCAGGGTCTGATTACTTGTAGTACTAATAATCAGAGACCGACGGACCTGCTGTAAACTGGGTATTCGTACGGCCTATTCTTTGGGAGCTTCTGCTTATGAAGCTCTGAAACAGATCAGCTTCTGCATTTTGTGTAGATGCTGGCCTAACATTTCAACTGAGCCTGATCTAGGAGAGTACCAGTAGGACTGTAAGAGCTACTAGTTCCTACTCTCTGCGATACACACAGAAGCTACTAGGACAATAACAGGCACTGTGATTTTTAGCAAAACAAGCAGTGCTAATACTATGCCATATACCAGTCAGAGGAACATGATGCTTCCATTGCAGAATAGAGTTAACCCAAAGGGAGACAAGAGGGTACGTTCTTGGTGTTGTCGTGATGCAAGCACCCTAGCTAAGATCTGGACACATGTCCATCATAAAAATTAAAGAAAGTTTACCCGTCCTGGAGGATATGTACCGTGGTGCATGTGTTAAGGCTGCCCAAGTTGACCTTGTTAAAATAAAATTTATGCTAATCATTCCTGTGACAGTGAGCAGTAGCAGCTGCTATTACTGCTGTTCTCTGACAAGAGGATTGCTGGTACATTGCTTGGCACATGCCCCAAGTAGAATGTCACCGCAACTGCATCTATGGAAGGCAACATAGGTACTAGCAGCGCAATTAAATGGGTTAATTAGAAAGCAGAGTTGACACATTCAGAAGGCTGCTAAAGCAGTCAGGGAAAGAATCACAAGTGATTAGTAAAATTGGCCTGCAAGGCTGCCATATGCACTTGTTCATATCTGATCAAGTCGTCACAACAGTAGCAGCATGATCATTGCACAGGGAAAGAAGCATTAGAACATAGAACAGACAGTGAAGTTCTTTGAAATAAGAAAAGAGGGAACTGGCATCGCAAGAATTTAACCGTACAAGCTTCCTTCTGCCATCCGAGTAATTAATCGATTAAGTGTGACCAGTTGATCGATCGTAACGTTAAAAGAAACTAGTGAAAAGAGGTCTGGTGGTTCACATACTGAGCAAGGCAAAAGTGCAAGCAAACATTTCGCATATTAACAGAAGAACACCACAACCAAGTAATTGCTGTCTATCAAGTATCAAGCTGATTTCATGGTCTTCGTTTTAATTAACAATTAGTACTAGGGATAGTATCAGCCAGCTATCCGCCAGCAGCTTTCTATACTGTAAAGTCTAGTATAGGACTGAAGCCCTAGCTGGTACGCTACAAAATCTGTCAATCTTGTGCCTTCAGAGGCCCAGAGCTATGAATATAGGCATTAGGGTGTCAACTCTACGAGAATACTGAATATTTGTAATTTTATAGGCATTTCAAAGCTAATAAACATGTACGTAAATGTAAGAAAAAGATGTTTAATAGACACTGATTCAGCCTTTTAGTAATTAGCAATTAACTTGAAAATGGTGCCAATTTACTAATGGTGATCAGAAGCGAATAACCTATTGAAGGTTAGACAAACAGGAAGCAAAAGAATGTTGATCGCCAGGAAATGCCGAAATGAGAAAAAAGGAGAAGGACACAATGCTCTTGTTTAATTGCATTATTCTGGAGTTTGAATGCCTTGCATAGCTCGGTCTTTTTTATTTGTTCTTAATTCTTAAAAAAAAAGAAAGAAACAAAAATAAGGTAGTCTTAACCTCCTAACTCTTCTGCAAAAATTATACATCCATACCTTTATGCACCATTGTTGGACCTTGGAGGAATGCTGAATTCATGACAAGCACACCATTATTGGACAACCGAGGAGGCACTGAAGTGACACTATCGTTTACAATACACTGAAGGTATCTGAACCTGTGTTTCTACTCCACTTTGATGTATGTGGCACAAATCATCAGAATGCCAGTATCCAAAGTAATTAATGTGCCACAACACAACAAAACGGCTAGAAACACATTTTGATAAAAACGGCTGAATTAATACAAAGCCTAGCTAGCTAGGGAGTAGGGAACAGAAACCAAACCAATGTATAGGGTCTAATGCATGCCCTAATCAACTTTTGAGCTAGCTATATGAAGACTTCTATGTGCAGCGAGCTAGAGGTGCAGGCTAAGATGGAGATGATCAGGTCGTGCAATGGCGTGCTGTGCTATTTAAGCAACTGTTGGCACCAACCAAACTTAATCATGCAGACATGAGCTTGGTGTTGAGGAAAAACAAAAAAGATCCCTCAAAGTTGGTTATGCTAGCCTGTGGTGACATTCTCTCATCATTAGGTAGCCAGCCTTCTTTGCTTCCTTCTAATATCCATGCACGCAGCACTCAATCATTTTGCACCGACTTGCTGAGGAATGATTTCGGTTAAAAAGGTTTCATGCTTGTGTTTAGGCTATGATATATTGAGTTGTCATGTCGTCTACGGTCTACCATTGTAAGTTTAGCCTCTGACATATATAGCTAGTTTTCACATAAGCAATCGACTTGAGTCTTACTAAGCTTGTAATACTGGATAAATCCGTACATGCTTATTAACCGGCAGGAGGGCAATAAACAAGCGAACAATGCCTCAACAAACATGATGGAGATGTCACTGTCTTTAGCGCAACTCGAGGAGTTTTCCACAGCACAAAGCTACACCTACATCCATCCATGGCCATGACTCCTGTCCTATCATCCCTGGATTAAAAAGTCAAAACCCAAAGATGAATGAAACCATAAGAAATCCCTGAAGTTCTCATTCTTTTCCCTGCTGGTTTCTACCTCACCTGCTTGTTTGGCAATTATTCTCTCACCAATCATTCAGGAGCAGTATCAAGTTAAGGACAGATAGATCGAACAGGCTAGACGGCACTAATGCAACCGTCAAGTAATAAACAAAGCTAGCGAGCTCTCCCTTATGAGATGAATTATGGATGATTGATTAGTTGGGGTGCATGCTGCCAGTGGGAGAGCAGCATCAGCTATTGATCGAGAATTTTGCCACCCTTGCGTTGGCACGAGAATCTTCCCATGTTATGTACGTTTGTTAGTTGCCGCTTCATGTTCATGCAGGAAAAGGGTTGTTTTGCATCGGGTGGAATGAACGTCTCATGCATCTTTGGTGTCTGCTGTCACCTTTATTTGTTAGGTTCAGGTTCATTCCCTTGTAGTACACATCAAAGTTGGAATTTTGGTACATGATCACGAAGTAAACAAAAAACTGTTCCATGTTATGTACACTTTATTTTAAAGGAATACCCCCCAAATAAACTGTATTAGTAATTCCTGCCCCAGATTAACGAAAATTATTAGCAGACTTTATATGCCCATGGAAAAGTACAGATTTATCTAGTAGCTAGAGGGGACTTTCAGATTTATATGCCGTACCTTATTGTTGCAAAAAGAAAGAAAGAGTAGAAGCAATATATATCGGAATCATTTAACATGGAGAAGCTGGTAATCATGGAGAGAAACATGCATGCAGATTAATCATGGAGCGAGAGGGAAGGGGGAGAATGTATAATATTCGGTTGGCTTAACATAACAGCCTCACCACCCTACTAGCTACTAGCAATTGGCTAGGTAAGCCACATGGATGGCAACGATAAACTGAGGCTGGCCACCCTCTTGCTAAGCAGCTTCCAAAGTACCTGTACAGGAAGTGTATGTTCCAGCACTGCCTCATCACATGCATTTCAACCACTTCCATGTGCTGGGCCCCTGCTTGTCAGTGGGCAGGATAGATGCGTGTGTGCTATTAGTTAACATGGCCGAGCATGCAGCTCAAGGATTAATCATGCAAATTGTATTCCCTGGCCCATCATCCATGCATCCTCCTCCTCGCCCATGCATGGATCTAAAAGACGATCGAGATAAACTTTTCTCCTGTGCATGGTTTGCTGGCTAAGTGACGCGTTTGGTGAGAGCTGGGCAGCATCAGCTGCAGGTGGCGGTGTACCTTTTGGGAGTTAAGCCGCAACAGGGAAATTCAGAGCTAACCCTAACTCTCAGGCAATCCATGAAGCACCGGCTACCTATGGAGAAATGTAGTAGCATTGTAGAATTCGGGGACAAAAAAAGAAAAGAAAAATCCATGAGCCGCAAATAAAAAATTCCCATGAACCGTACCATGCATGACGCTAGAATGGGCCGACCGGCCGAGTACTGGAAATTGTTTTTTTTTCTTTTAGGGAATGTAGAGATTTTTTGTACAAGTGCGTCGGGGAAGAAGCCCAAGGAGCATATATGTCAGTCTCTCTCGTCAGCCCTGTAAACCGACACTGCCGCCGGCTCTGGGCCTACTAGAAACCTACGGAAACTTGGAACGCGCCCACGTCCCAGGAAACAAACCCGGCCTGTCACGCCCGCGCCGCTCAAAATTCGTCTGCGGCCCGAGACCGGGTTCCTGTTTCGCGGGTCGGTCCGTGGCGTGTTAGTGGACAGACGTGAATCCGGAGGAGGGGCCCTGGCTGCGCACCGCACCGCACCGCGATCGGTTCCCTTCATCGTCGGCGGCAATGGCGGGGAAAGACCAGCGCGCGGTGGTGCTCCTCCCGGTGCGCGCGCTCGACGGCCGCACCACCGCCGTCCGCCTCCCGGCCCCGGCCACCGTGCGGGACCTCAAGGCGGCGCTGCGGGCCTCCTTCCCGCCCGCGCAGGCCGCCCCGGCCTTCCACCTCTTCCTCCGCGGCGGCAAGCTCGTCCTCGACGCCGACCTCGCCAGCCTCTCCCTCGCCCGGGGGGATTTCTTCTCCCTCATCCCCTTCGCCTCCAGGCCCGCGCCGCCGCAGAGCACGCCGACGCCGAGCGCCGCCGCCGCTCCGAACCCGAGGCCGCCCGCGTTCGCCTCGGAGAAAAAGAGGAAGGCTTTTTCGTCCTCCTGGCGAGGCGAGGATGTCTACGCCAAGATCGCCAGGGTGCCCACCAGCAACCCTTCCTCGCCGTCCTTTTCTACTGCCACGGCGAGCAGCCGCTGGGCCCCGCGCCGATGGTGGAGCACCTCAAGCAAGGGCTCGGGAAGCACGGCCCGGTCAGGCATGTCCAGGAGATCCCCGGCAGGGAGGCGTCCTTCTGCCCGCTCCCTCCTCATCTCTCGCAGCCCACGAGGGACGCGCTCAACGCCATCGGAGTCACGAGGCTGTACAGCCACCAGGCTCAGGCCATCGAGGCCGCCGTCTCCGGCAAGCACGTCGTGGTCTCGACCTCGACGTCCAGCGGCAAGTCCCTGTGCTACAACGTCCCCGTGCTCGAGTCCGTCTCGCGCCCGAGCTCGACGTCGTGCGCGCTCTACATCTTCCCCACCAAGGCGCTCGCGCAGGACCAGCTCAAGACTCTGCTCGAGATGACGAAGGGACTGCGCGATTTCGACGTCAACATCTACGACGGCGACACTCCGATGAAAGACCGTGCAAAGGTCAGGGACGGCGCGCGGCTGCTCATCACCAACCCGGATATGCTGCACATGTCCATCCTGGCGTGCCATGCCCAGTTCAGGATAATTTTGTCCAATCTCGAGTACGTTGTCATCGACGAGGCGCATTCGTACAAGGGCGCCTTCGGCTGCCACACCACACTGATCCTGAGGAGACTGAAGCGCATCTGCCAAGATGTCTATGGCAGCCACCCCAAGTTCATATTCTGCACGGCGACATTGGCGAACCCCCGGGAGCACGTCATGGAGCTGGCCAAGCTCGACGACGTCGAGCTCGTCGAGAACGATGGGAGTCCTTGCGGCTCCAAGTACTTCCTCCTGTGGAACCCATCGGTGGCCAGGGCGCAGGAGAGGCGCCCGAGCCCGATACAGGAGGTCTCCTACCTGTTCGCCGAGATGGTCCAGCACGGGCTCCGGTGCATCGCCTTCTGCAAGACGAAGAAGCTCTGCGAGATGGTGCTCGCGCGTACGCGCGAGATCCTCGAGGAGACGTCGGTAGAGCTCGCGGATTCCATCTGCGTGTACCGTGGTGGCTATGTCGCGGAGGATCGGAGGAAGATCGAGGCTGACCTCTTTGGGGGAAAACTTCGCGGCGTGGCGGCGACGAATGCTCTTGAGCTCGGGATCGATGTCGGCCACATCGATGCTACATTGCACCTCGGGTTTCCCGGAAGCATCGCCAGCTTCTGGCAGCAGGCAGGGCGATCTGGACGGAGATCGAAGCAATCCATTGCTGTTTATGTTGGCTTCGAGGGTGCTCTGGATCAGTACTTCATGAACTTCCCACGGAAGCTGTTTGGCAAGCCGGTTGAGCATTGCCAGGTTGATTCACAGAATCAGAAGGTCCTGGGGCAGCATCTTGCCTTTGCTGCTTTTGAAAAGCCGTTATGTCCGGAGCACGATGAGAGATACTTTGGTTCTGGTATGAACAGTGTGATGGTGACACTGAATGACAGAGGATGTCTGATGAACAATCAGTCTGGAGATTCAGGCGTGTGGAAATATGCTGGACCTGACAAGAGCCCTTCGCGTACGGTGAGCATACGAGCAATAGAACATGATCGGTACAAGGTGATTGACAAGCAAGGTTATCGAGTGCTAGAGGAGATTGAGGAAAGCAAGGCTTTCTTTCAGGTGTATGAAGGTGCTGTTTACATGCATCAAGGCTGCAGCTACTTAGTTGAGAGGCTTGATCACTCCTCAAGGACAGCTTACTGTAGAGTAGCTGATCTGAAGTACTACACCAAAATTCGAGACCACACCGAGATCAGTGTCCTTGAAGGTGATGTTGCTTTGCCTCCTGGGAGCGCATCATCTAAAACTGACATGGTCAGGACAACTGCTCAAGCAAACAATTGCAAGGTGATGACGGAATGGGTATGCTTTGACCGGATTTGGAAATCGAACAACCTGTTCTCCTACAACATTAAGCTTGACTTGCCTCCATACTCCTTTGATACTCAAGCTGCATGGGTTAGCGTTCCCAAATCGGTAAGAGCAGCCATCGAGCAAAGGAAATTGGGATTTCAAGGCGGTGTCCATGCTGCGTCGCATGCTCTTCTAAGTATAGTACCTCTGCATATGATGTGCAGTACTTCTGATCTCGGGACACAGTGTGCAGACCCTCAACAAACCTCTAAAACTCCTGACAGAATTCTGCTGTACGACAAACACCTCGGTGGCATCGGCTTGGCATCACAGGTCAAGCTGCTCTTTGGGGAGCTGCTGGTTGCCGCTTTACAACTTATTTCAACATGCGGCTGTACCAACTTGGATGGTTGCCCAAATTGCATCCAGTCATTTGCATGTGCCGGATATAACAAGAATCTGGATAAGGCGGCGGCAGTTTTGATTCTCAAAGAAGTGATTGAAAACGAAAGGTTGTCTGTTTATGGCAAAGATGGTTCTCAGCAGAGCTCATGACCTGATGTGCAAGAGAGACCAGATTGCTATAACGTTCTTCTCTTCACAAGGCTCACTCCATTGATGCATCGTTAGTGATGTAACGTGACTAGTAGCATGTCAGGACATAGAATTTCAAATGAAAAGGATGAGTCAGTATTTGTGTTGTTACGTAGGACAGTAATAAGTTGCTAATTTTTTTTGGTTGAGAGTTATTTCAAGAATTCTATTATATCACCATCAATCATATGGTTGTTTGCATTAAAAGGAACTTCATTTACCTGCATACAAACTCCTTTTAGTGATCACAGGCCATTTGAAGGTATATGCATTCCGTTTGCTTAACTACTTGATTATATATACAACTTTGCTGAGAGAGAGCTAGGCAGCCAGCTGTTCCGATTTTATATATATAGTAAATAAAAGGAATACAGTGGTAAGGTGTACGGTATTACGTGTAGCTAGCCTCAGAGCGTGTTTGATATAGCTCCAACTCTTAAAAATTCGTGGAGTTTTTGGAGCTGTTCATACCCAGCTTCAGAAATTCTTGAAGCTAGAGCTGTAAATAAATCAAGAGCCTTTTGCTGAGTCATTATACTATTATTTTAGATTTAAAATAAAAATATAAAATATTTTAATCTATTTTACAAACTTCAGCTCCAGCATGGATATCTTAGAGCTGGAGCCGTACCATACCAAACAGATCCTAAATGTCAACTTATCGATCGGTTTTCGTTTTGCTAATAATATAGTATAATCTTATATTATACTACTGTTCACGCTACTGTTCCAGGGCCACCTCACCCCGATGCTGCAGCTGGCCGGGACCATGCACGCGGCGGGCGTGCCGTCGGCTGACCTGCTCCCGTCCGGCAGCGACACGGACTTCGCCGGCACGCTGCTGTGGATCAACGACTGCCTTCGGGAGCCGTTCCGGGACTGCCTGTGCTAGGCGCTCGCCGAGGAGGAGGAGGGTGACGGGGCGGCGGCGTGCCTGGTGGTGGACTCCAACCTGCGCGGGATGCAACTGGTGGCGGAGGAGCTCGGCAGGGGAGCCTGGTCCTGTAGCAGACCCGCCCCTGCAGCAGGCCCGTGGCCCTGCGACCCGCCACACGCCGCACGCCTGCCGCCTCCCGCCTCCCGCTGCAAGGGATCCACGCCCAAACAAGCAGGCATGTGCTGGCAATCAGATCACGGTGAGAACTTGAATATAAACCACCACAGGCAGTCATCTTCTTCCTCCTGCTCAGTCTGTTCCTCTTTTGGCCGAGTTCCTCTGTTCGTCGAAATTCATCGCCCCCACTTCAATCCAATCAAATTCCTTGCACTCACATCCTTCTCACACTCCCACGAACCTATTCGATCGAATCCCAGCCCCTGCCATCCCTTGTCGCCGACGAGCATCGAGTTTTCATCACCTCCGTCCGCCGTCGTGCCGTGTAGGTGAGGCCATCGGTGAAGTTGGGTGTCCTAGGTTCTAGGTCGTGTTGCAGGGGTTGGCGAGGACGAGTGAGGGGTAAGGATGGTGTTCCCAGCGTCGGTTGGCCGGTTTCGGGCCCAGGGTGGCTAGAACGGCCGGGCGCCATCGCGGTCAGGCTTGGCCGGGGCTATCGTCGTGGAGCAGGGAGCTCCGGCTGTTTTTAGGCGCTGCTGCGGGTCTTGGTGCACTCCGTGGGGTGCTGTAGTGCCGGTCGGGCGGCTGGTCAGTGCTGGGAGCCCTTGGTGCAGCCGACCACCGTGCGTTGTGGCTGTGTCACCGTCGGCGAGGACGTTCCTCTTCCTCGCCGGCGGTGCGTCTGTGCTCGGGGGTTTTGGGGCGTGAGTGGTACAGGGAGTTGGGGGAGGGCCGCGGGCTTGGTGTGGGCGCCGGCGTGGTCGCCGCCGGGGCTGCCGCTCCCCTGCTCGTAGTTTTGCAGCGGGAGGCCCGTGGATTGGGCCGCGCACGTGCGAGCGCCGCCCCCCGCCACAGGTCGCGCGACGCCTCCCGCGCGTGCTGCAGCGTCGCCCCCCTCCCGCCTAGTTCTGCGCGACGCTTCCCGCACCTCTGCCTTGACGCGCGTGCCGGGGGGGGGGGGGGGGGGGCTCCGCCTGGTTCCTCCGCTAGATCCACGCCGCCACCGCCGTCGCTGTCGGTTTCATATGTTTGAGGAATTGAGTGTGGGAGGGGAGAATAGAGCAGGGGCATTTTGGTCCGTTTCTAAAAAAAATCTAACAAGTTTGCATGTGAGTTGACGGCAGTACCTAACGGACGTAACAGAAGGATCAATTTAGGGAAGAATGAAAGTTGTGGTGTCAGATAGGGGAGTTGTGGATAAAAAAAGACCGGAGTTCTGAAAGAAAAATGCCAAGAAAGGAAGAGCTAAATTTAGCAGGGCTAAATAGGGAATTTTCTCTAGATCCTTACTAGCACAGTGCCCGTGCGTTGCTACGGGTAATATAAATTTTACCCGAATCTACATGAGACCACCAACAGGCCGTGTCGTGATTGCGTTAGGTATTGATTGTCCGGGTTCCGATCGGGATTCCAATTGATTTGTCCGGATTCTGATTAGGATTCGGATTAATTTGTCCGGTTTCTAATTGATTTATCCGGATTCCGATTAGAATTCAGATTAATTTATCCGGGTTTCGATTAGGATTCCGATTGACGAACCAACGAATCATTGCTTGCTTTGAAATAGTAGAGATTAGAGCAAACTTTTGCCCATCCAAACTAATTGCCACAAGTTTCTCATAAAAGTAGGTAATTTGATCCTATCTACGCGTTGGGCTTTGAATCAATGCAAAAATAAAAGAAGTCCTCTTAGTCTCAGCGGAGTACTGCTTTTCTTCTCAAAAAAAAAAAAGATAAAAACGGACAGAGTATTTGTTTGAGACCCATTAAGCTTATCTTTATTTTTTTTCTTTATCGGCAGAGAAAAGACATGTATCCGTGTTCTCGAGAAAATGGGAGAGATGCCAGAGACTTATCCGTTTTTTAATATAATGACGCTAATAGACGGTATATACTATAAAAATGAGGGGCATTGCTCTTGGATTAAGAGTTATTATTATGACAAAACCATTTTCTTCCCCTACCTCTTAATCCAAGAGCAAGAGGCTAGCTTTTCAGAGATATAAAATCCATCGGAACCCAACCATATCAAGGCAAGCTCTTTCTACCAACTAACCGTTTACTTTTAACAGTGATCTATATATACTTAATTATTGTTTGTACAAACCTTTGATCAAAATTAAGATCATTACAACACTCGCTCTGATCTCTCATGAATCACAAGGTTCCAATTACCCAACAGCTGTACTAACAACCTGTAAGCTAGCTGAGCAGTTTATTTTTTTTAGATATCGTGGGTCCTTGTGTACGGCTGGAGCACCAACCAACAGTAGGCGACTTTTATCAGACGCATTTATTTGACTGCTCACTCAGGTCAAAGACAGTCCCAACATAAAAAATATATAAGCAATGTCGATGCGTCGAACGAATATTCGGACTGTCAACTCTCAAGCATCAGATCTAGAAAAGCTCAAGCTGCTGTTTTATTACCATATATCACGCAGAGCAGTAGGGTTAATTAGTTCACCCGCCCGATGCATAAATTAATTAATTAATTAATTATCTACTAGCTGCTTTTACTACTGGTATGGTTTTCAGTCGTTGAAAGTACGTAGAGTCCTACTACTGTAGCAGTTCCTCCAAATTTGACAAAACGACTGTGGAAGACAGAAAAGTTTTAATTTTGAGAGGAAAGCAAACATTCTTCGCAAGCTGCTACGTACGCGCTGCCGGATGTCAACTCAATATAATTACAAGTTGCCATGCAGCACATCCTTCTGTAAATATGAGAGGCACTTCTCTCAAACAGGTTGCTTCCTTTTGTTTCTTAGCAGATTAAAATTAGACATGCACGATGAGTAATAAGCAGCATCCCTGAAATTTTATCTTCTTGGGCATGGGCATGGGCATCATGGCCATGGCGTGCACGCTGCCCCTGGCGCTCATCCACTTCCCGCAGTGGGGCTCCATGCTCCTCCCGCCCGGCGCCGACGCCGACGAGGAGCGCTACTACGCCTCCGAGTGGAGCGAGGAGGAGAAGAGCCTGGGCCGGCACAGCGCCAGCCTCAAGTTCGCCGAGAACTGCCGGTCGGAGCGCGGCAGGCGCAACGCCATCCTCGCCGGCCCAGCCACGCCGCCGGGGAGCACGCCGGAGCACGTCTGATGATATATAATAATAATTAATACTATGGCCGGATTAGCAAATTTGTATGCATAAATAATAAATACAAACGCATTCTTAGTAGTACGTACGAATATGCTAGCGAGCTAGCTCTTGCGCAGATCATATATATATCTTTACATTACTAGTAGTAGCTAGTGTGGACTCTCTAGCGTCGTCGGCCATAACCATTGGTTTTTGACCATGTGATCGATCGAGATGCATGTTCATAACGTCAACTACGTACATACTCTCTCTACCTTGTGATACTGCGTACTCCTAGTTTTTATATCAAATTATTAAACACATGTTTCGGCGTATAAACCTAGCTTCCTTTTCCTCTCCAACGATGCAAATTAAATAAATAACCTAGCTGGCTTGTTTATATGCATTTCTTCCTTTTTCTTTTGTGGTAGCAGCAAGTACAACAAATCATGAGATAATAAGCAAGGAACAACCACATGGGATCTTCTTAATTTATGCAGCATTTCAATTTCAAACGCTCATGCCATTCATTCTGAGGCAACGCAGTTGGAAACATTATTGAGGAGCAAAGTTTTTGTTAATTAATTTGCAACAACCATAAGGGCTAATAGCAACATTCAAAATCATATGTTATACAAGAACTGGACAGTAAACAAATAGTTAACTGCTATGGAACTCGATCGCAAATCATCCTTAGCGGCCGGCCGGGTGCATCCTGCGTCACTGCTATATGTATAGCCATATAGGGCGCGGCAATATTTTGACCAAACTTAACTAGCTTTAGTTTGTTGATGAAGCGGAGAGGGACTCACCGTCAGCGAAGAACGCTCATGGCTAAGAGGTCAGTGGCAGCAAAATCAGCAACATATAGCGAGTGGTGCTGAAGTGTGAAAGAGGAAGGGGAGTGCAGGAGAGCATTATGTTATGGATTCAGGGCACGGATCGATAGAGCTAGATATTATTACCCCCAGTTCTTTTTACAAGCAAGGACGCAAGGTGTATATATTTTGTTGGATTTGTTATTAGGACGAGATTTTGACCAACAATTGCTTCACTAATGCTTGCTTATGCAATTAAAAATTAATGATATAAGTATGTAGCTGTTTTTAGATACAATTAAACCTTTAATTCCTATGAAAGAAGTTATGTAGTATTAATAGAGAATAGTTGTTGATCAAAGGTTCGACCTAGCTAGTGAAATTAAAATTAATTTTTACCGGTTAGGTTAATTAGGTGCGGTTAATTAGTTAGGTGTGGGCTTTGTAATTGACGGGGATACGATGATGAAAGAGTAGCACATCCATCCAGGATTCGTGGGAGAGAGTTGGAAAGCTAGCTAGGCTACGTTGTTATATGTTGCGCTGATTACATATATATCTTCGTCATCGATCGAGGAGACACTGAGATAGTATTGTAATCTCCCTGGTTGTTGGGCGCACGCAATATTCAATTTTTTTTTTCTTTTTGCATTGCTTCGATGTGGTGAGAGTAAAGGACAGAGATAGAAGAAGTTGGTCACTACGCTGCCCAGCTAAATGTCAACTTATCAGGCGTTGTTGTCGCTTCGTCAACAAATTAATAAGGGTCTGTTTAGTATGGCTCTAGCGCTTGAGATCCATGCTGAAGCTGAAGTTTGTAAAATAAATTAAAATATTTTATAGTTTTACTTCAAATATAAAATAAAAGCATAATGATTCGGTAAGATTTCTTGATTTATTTACAACTCTCGCTCCAAGAATTTTTAGAGCTGGGTATGAGTAGCTCTTAAAACTCCACGAATTCTCTTGAGTTGGAGCCATATTAAACGCACCCTAACAAGGTAGGAGTAACCCTGACCGAAACCAAAAGGTAAGGTACGGTACGGTAATCCCGGGCGTAATTTCAGGGTAACAGCTCACTGGCCTCTTACTTCTGTGATCAGACGGTATTACGTTTTTCTTAAGAAAACAGGTTGGGCTTTATTAAATATGGAAACGTAATGTTACATCCAGCCCCGTGCAAGCAAAGGGACCCCTGCAGAAAATAGCCCGACGTGCCGGAAGAGCCCATGGAGGACGAGGAACTTATCCCCCACTTTCATAATTAAGCCCGACAGGCCGAAAAGCCCAGGCCCAACTACACAATGAAAGGCGGCGCCGTCACCGACCACCGGAGTTTGAGAACCCAGGTGCCGCCGCCGGCGTGCGGGCCGCCCGCAGATTGGGACCCAAAACAAGGGCTAACCCAAAACGGCAGCGCAGAAGCTGTGCCACGAGAATACGACGAGATCCTCCTCCACCTGCTGCCCTGCTGAGCTCCCCTCCACTCTCCTCTTCTTGTAGCGCGACGGTGAGCGTCTCTCAGTTAGGTCGCGGAGCAGCCTCGGCGGCGGCGGAGTCCGAGGACGAGGACAAGATGGTGGTGCTGGTGGTGGCCACCACGTCGGACCCGGCGTCCATCGGCCCCGCCGCTGCCTTCCTCGCCATGCCCGGATGGTCACCCGGCCCGCCCATCGCTGTAATTAACTAACTCCCCGCTTGGGACCTTACCTTCCATCTGATGGATCGATTGAGTCCATCCGGTGTTCTTCTATGTTTCGTACTGCCCACGTCCCTCCGCATAGCTAGTGGCACAAAACTGAAGTAAGTTTTATACGCTTTTAAATGTTGTGCTAAGGAAGGCACCCGACCGCTGCTAGCTGAGCTGACATTTTGCAGCTCTCTAGATACATAATTTAACGCTCTATATATCATGGTTCCCAATTAATTTTTGCCCAAATTTGTTTTGCAGGAGGGGATGGAGAGCTTTACTAATGGGAATGTTCGGTTATTGAAGCATGAACGCAGCATCATTGCAGAGGATGATCTTGAGCAGCGATGGCAGGAAGCCACTGGAGAGCCTGTCTCTGAGGTCATATTCCTCAGCAAGCACACTGCGGTCTCCAACCGTCCAGCACTCACAGTGCATCCAATTGGTCCGTTCTTCTTTCATTTGCCAACTCATTTATCCCAATGGCGAGGTCAAATGCTTGATGTTTCTTGTTGTTTCTTGTTGAACAACAATTGCTTCACAAGATATCCCATATAAATATATGTGTTACAGTAAATACAAAAGGATAATGAACTGTGTTGGTTATAGCATACAGGCTGTTCTTTATGTTCCTTTTGATCTGAAACAGCACGATCCTATATATTCTGCCTTACATGTATTTATTATTGTTTTGTTTACTAGTTATACCACCATGTTTCTTGAACGACATGCATAGACATATGTTGGTTTGTTCAATTTTTTATTTTATCAACCGTTGATATGCCTGATAATAATGTATATGGGCCCTTACTGGTAATTGCACATATAAAGGTGTGCCACATCTGAGGGAGGATGAAACCCCACCCCAAGGAGGGACTCCTGGATGGGCAGCAATACCAAATCCTCGAATCGGCCCCTGGCTCCGGTTGATGCAAAAGATTGCTGCAGAACAAGGTCTTGTTCCAGAGTTTGAGGTAGTTTCCTCTCCGTCAGTTACCCATATCTTTCCGAGTCAACTGATTTTCATTATGACCGCTTCTGAAGATTACACTTGAGGCTACTCACCATGGACCAGTTACCAGCACGCCCACCATGTTTGTCGAGATAGGTACAAGCTTATGTCCATCCTTACCTTTTTTGTTTCTTGCATGTTATCATCGTCCACCCTCTTGAAAGTTCTTTCTACAGTTTCCAGAAAAACCCTAAACTTAGCTTAGCAACCTCTTGGATCCGTTACACATTACTTGTGTCCTCTTTGCATCCTACATGGCGTCATCCTCAGCTCTTATTCACATTCTACAAGCAGTGCATTCCATGCTTTGGAGTTGGAAGTGTACATGTATGCCATAATTAATAGTTACTTGTGCAACATATTCTTCGATTAGTGGCATATCTGAAAGATGGATCCATACTATACTTGTGGGTGGGTAGTTATCCCTTTTATTGGGTTTTCCATGTTGAGTTTACTTTGCAAGTTAGTGTATACCCCCTCTAGTGAAAAAACTTTTGTTTTAGTTCCATTCTCGCAAATCAAGGAGTGAGTTAACACTTTGCTTTCTATTGTAGTTTGCCCTATTGATTGTGTGTCAATAGCTCTAGTGTCATTACCAACACTCAAAAGATAGGCCATCTATTAGAAAATTCCAGCCTTGGAAACCCAAATGACATTCTTTTTAAAAAACCAAAATGTAACTCAAAACTGACATTTGTATCCAGAACACATATTTTCAAGCTCAACCATTACAATGATCTGTATCCAGCTGTTTTTTTAGTTGTGTCAACAAACATTTACATGGTTTGCACAAGCTATATGCATTGTGTTTTTTTGTTCTTTTGCGCTGGAAGAATTAGTTGCTGCATTATGTACATACATACAGATTTAGGTAACATGAATACGGTCGCATCCTCGAAAAAATTACAAATTAGAGGTAGTTACCATAAGCATGTGAAATTTGGGAAAGAGATGATGCTTATAACATGGACAGGATGAACAAGATGCAAGTAACCAGTCTTTTGTGCTCCATCTAGTCAACCTTTTCAAAAGGGCATTGAATTATGTGAACTCAATATAGCTCAGCGCACCAATCCTGCAGCTGAAATAATAGGCATACCAAATATTTGGCTCTACACTGCCATCAATGCATGTGGTAGATCTGAAATTTCTAACTTCAATACTTTGGACTGCTATAAATAACCAGGAAGTACGGAAGAATACTGGGGCAGACAAGATGCTGCACAGGCAATTGCTCTGGTGAGTTCTATCCCTCCCTCCCTCCCTCCCTCCCTCCTTATTACGATATACTTCCTTAGTTGCAAAAGCAGACAAGAGTGCTTCCTTGTTGGGATGTCAAGATCATATAGCATGTAGAGTTTCAAAGCAGATCTTATACAACAGATTTTTTTTACATTCAATATGGTTCATTGCCCTCAGTTGACAATCAGACAATACAGATCAAGCATTTTGAAGTTCTGAAAAGACGATGGTTTTCATTTGCTATGTGCCCAACTAAATATTGCTCTTACTGTCTTACCCTTTAGTTAGAATGTTATCTTTTAACTTTCTCTTGGAATGCAACCTTTTTTTGGAAACATGCAATTGAGTTTTTCAATACTTGCAGGTTCTATGGAAAGGTCTTGGTCTGGAGGACGGAAATGATGTTGGAAGTTGGCAGCGGTATGTCGATATGCATTTCACCCCCTTGTTGTATATACTGTGGCATCGATGGGGATAATATCAGATTATAATTTTATACAAAGTATTATCCTCAATGGAAATAGGATAGAACCGGGTACTGCACATTGCTACAAATTAGGAATGCATTAGTGACACTAGCACACAGATCAGACACCAGAGTGGAGTTGAGTCAGTATCGTTATATACCACTGGGAAATTGAAGTTCTATTGTGTGAACATGGATTACAAATTGGAATTCTAAGTGTCGTTCCTTTAGCACCATCTATAACTGGTTAACTGATCTCGTTAGGTGAACCAGGGTTCCAAAATAGATTTCTCTTCCTTGGTCAAGTAGGCAAAAGTTTGGATACCATGTTTAAAATAAAAGGTGGGAATGCCATTTGCTCCCTGTTTGTTCATTATAAAATGGAAAGGACTGACAAATTTGCAAGCACAATTCCGGGCAGTCGATCTTTAATTTCAGGATAATATCAGGGGAGGGCCCTAATGATTTTTATCAATAATTATAATCAATAAGGAAATGAATTTTTATCAATAATTATAATAAATAAGGATATAGATAAATATATAAGACTGAAAAGGTCAAAACAAACAGCAATGAGTGAAGACATGACTAGCAGAGTCAGATACAGTTGTTTGTACGAAGCCATGAATTTCCAGAGCAAGGGACAGTTTAATTCAAGTCCCATTGTGAACACCCTCTTTTCGTCACCAGCCAGGCTATAGCTATTTTGCTTAATCCATTATCTAGATTTCTTTATATACCGCTGTTGATAACATACATTTATTTATCATTTGCTTTCTTAGATATGTATTTTACCATAATAATATCGTGTCTATTTGTATCCTAAAATTAGGAGAATATGGAAAAATACCATCGCAAAATTCATCTTAGTTGTAAAATACCTTCAGTGTCTCTATGGCATGTGGCCACAGTGCCCACGCGTTATCTTTACATCTGATGGTATTTTCCAAATATGAGCATTTCTTTTTTGCGATGGCATCCACCTAATTTGACCTTTCTTTTTCTTGTAAGCATTTATTTGTTACCCTCTCACTCCCCTTTTTTCTTTGTTTATTTAAGCACATGAAAACTCATTTCTTGTTATGCAGGAATGGTGAAAAGGTTCTACTAGGTATAGGAGGTGGTCACTATGCTCCTCGTCACATGGATATTGTCATGTAAGCACTGAGATGAAGTTATTCTTGAAGGCAATTTCTAATTATATGCTGTCTCCCCTGTAGATTTTCCCTGCTAAAAACACCAGCATACTTTGCTTTCTTCAAGTGAGGGGACAATATAATGCTTGTGTTAATGAAAAATTATTTTGATCTTAAACTGTTTTTATATCATGTGAAACTAGTTAAGTGTAGAAAAACCTGTGTTCTATCTTTATTTTTTATACTTTTGATTTAAGGGCAGAATGAGTATTTTAATGTACTTGAGGAATACCATTCTAACAGTCACATTCTTAAAATATTTCAGCAAAGATGGCGTATGGGTGGGTCATTTACTCTCTGGTTACTCCTTGCCGATGGACACGCCATCCCAAGTAAATGGAAAGACTTCTCAAGAGGTTGCTGGAATGTGGAAGCACTCCATCAAAGTTTCCTATGAAGCCACAAAGGCAGCATTTCCTGGTGGTGAAGTTATTGCACATCTTGATCACAAGTAAGCGTCCTAACCTGTTAACCAGTTTGGTGCATCTAATCTATTGAAGATGCTACTTCATTGCGTTCATTGTTTAGCTTATACGCTGTAATTTCGGATTGCAAACTACTTGCTCGTAGTTTTGAGTTTAATAATTCCAGTTCCATAAATTGGCATGCCTGGTGCCACCACCTGAAGCCTTTTGTTGTGTGTTAATGCATTTTTCTTTGGCAGAATTCTATGCCGATGTATAACAAGTTGTTAAAGGAATGTTTTACCACTCTTTGTATTATGATTTGTACCCACATAGATAAGGCTCTTCACAGCAGCTTTGGAGCTAAAATAACATCTGTCATGGACTCTTGGAAATTTCAAATTCTGACTAGACTTGCATGGTACCTTTAAATATACCTGTACTAGGTTGACGAGGGGCTCTTGACATCTAGTTCCATTATATATTGTTAAATTCAGTATAATGTTGAATGCTAAAATAACGAGGGCTTTCTCTTTTTTGGCAACGCATTAACAGTAAGATTTATGATCTTTAAATTTGTCTGTTGTCTTTGTCTATGTGAAGTTCAATATTTGCAGCTCAATTTTGGCTGCAGTTGCCCAACTCTGCTTGGGCTCAAAGCTTGGAAAAAACAAAATGTTGAAAATATCTTCCTTCTTTGCTAGTATTTTTTTTTTGCTAAATGACAGTATGCGTACCTACCTTCTTTGATAATAAAAACATACATTGTTTTGCTGGAAAGTTGTCTTGACTAATTTAGCTTTTTTTTTGTAGCGAACTAAAAACAATGGATTTCTGGCCATAATGTTTCTTCTATTAATACAGCTAGTCTACTGGGGTCATCCTGTTCTGACGATGCTCTGAATTATATTATTACAATGAAAGCAACCTCAAACCATTTAAGTTTGATGACATTGTTAATCTTTTGGCGTTTGCTTTGTTAGGAGCTTCAAGGGCTGGCAAAAGAATGCTGTTACAAGCTACTTGCAGGAGGAGAACATTAGGATAGGAAAGCCTAGTGATTTCTTCTGATATGCTGCAACAGTGCTGTACACAAATTTTTGGCGCGTATCATGTCGGTTTGCGAGTGCTTTGAGCTATACTCACCACTCCACACAAACCGAGTACATATGGAACAGCAGACTTTAAATAATACAATTTCCAATGTGATTCCAAGAGCTTGAGTTTGCCTGAACCTCATCTTCTTAGCTCTTGTTTTGCCATTAGAAAATATAATGAGGCTACAGTCAACCCATGTGTATAGAAAGCTTCGTAACATGTGGGCCTGTTGTCAAGAAATCGTAGGTGTGTTACGGCCCATGTTGATGGCCCACTTAGCCCATGCAGAAGAAGAGAGAGGTCCCTGGCCGCCGCAGTGCCGTAGCGATCGACTTGTCTGAATCTTCATGCCAATGTTCTTGCTTTTGCCTCGATCGACCTTCTTGATGAGCGTCTCCATGGCTAGAGCTCCAACACGACAACTGAACAATTTGTTGAAACAATGCAGATCGTCAACAAACTCTTACTTTGTTTCTCTGAAAGTCTGAATATCGAGCTGCCAAATTTGTGGACATGAGGACATGTAACAAGAGAGGGGAGACGAGAACTTACAGTCCGAATCCGTGGTGACCCAGTGAGCCATCCTCATGTCATCATCCTCCGACCAGGAGCTGCCACATGACAGCCGCAGCCCGCTGTTCGCCGGCGAGGACATTTCTCGCCGCTGCTGATCCTCCGTCGCTTCGGCTCGCTGTGTGGACACGAACGCCGGCCACAGCAGCGGCGAGACGTTGGCAGGGGACAAGCAGCTGGCAGACGCTGAGCAGCAGCTGCAGCTCTCCGCGGCGGCGTCCCAGCTGAAGCTGCTCTGGCTGGAGACGGACGACGACGAGCTCAGCATGCCGCCGTCTTCCTGCAGAGCTGCTACCTGCTGATGGTTCTTGCTCCTCCTCTGGATCCGGCCGACGGCTCTCTGATCGAAAGGGAAGAATTAAAACTATATTAGCAGACATTTACTGTAGAAATTTGCAAGTAGTAGTGAAGCACGAAGGATGATGGTTCAGACAGTTGAGGTAAGCAATGAGTACCTTCCATTTCTTGGCTGTGGCGAAGGTGGAGCGGCGGAGCTTGGAGTGAGCAGACTGCGCGGCGGCGGCGCGGCTGAGGAGCTCCCGCATCCTGGCCACGATGGCCTTCCTTCGCTCGGCCAGCCTCGTCATCTCCGGCTGATCCGGCTCCTCCTCGATGGCGGGAAGGACTCTGCAGCCTGGCTGATCACCAACAGCAGCAGGACCACTTCCATGCCCCATACTGAATCGAAAACAAAGCTCGAAGCTGTTGGCTGTTCTTGAGCAGCTCGACCAGGACGTACACGTCGTCAGTGCTGGCTATATAGTAATACGCATGGCTCGCACCAACCGATGGATGTGCCAGCTTGGAGGGATCTAGCAAGATGATCAGCCTGCAGGAACTGAACATAGTCTCCATCCAATCTGGTCTGCATTTGGAGCCTGCCTGCCTGCCACCGCATCGATCAAGGTCGACCGGGCCGGCCGATCATTTGAACCCATGTTCTTGATCTCCCTGCAGAGAACCTTGTGGAGTTGTTCAGTCTGTTGCTCACTCGGGTCGAGGGTCAGGAGCGGAACACGTAAGCTACCAATCGGAGACTGCAGATCTGGTTTGTCGCCTTCATTACTCATGCATGCATTGGTGTATCTTCGTCCATGGGTTAGCGGCGGCCGCTGCTAGCTGCAGCTTGCTTCGTTGGCCATGTGATGCAGTTGCAGCCATGGAAGAGACAAACAATGCAGCACTGCAGCAGCCGTCCAAGGAAGGAAGAAGATACAGGGTAGATAGTGGGCCCAATACTAGAAACCCAGAGCCCATCCGAATTGAAAGCCTTCGGCCCAAGAGAAAAAGGCCATGTTTGGAAAACAAGCCTCAAAAGGCCTGCCGCTGCCGCTGCCGCCAAGAACGCTAAAGAACAAGCTGATGGTGCGCGTGTCACTTCGATTAGATGGCTTCAGGTTCTTTTGTTTCAATATTGTATGCTTTTTCTAAGAGCAACTTTGTAGATCGTGGGCCCTCGTACGGCTGCTGTACGAAAGCCAAGATAAATTATTTGATTAGCGGTGCAATTATATGCCTGGATGCGCAAGTCAAACAACCTATCTACTCATCAATAAATATAAGTATGAGCAAGCAATGTGTCATCCATGTATATATGTAGTTTGACTCTCTTAACCATAGCTTATGTATAGCAGGGTGTCGGCAGCCCTGATAAGTTCTAAGGGCCAAACTACGTACACTTGTTTTAGCTAGCTAGGTTTTTTCTTTCTTCATTTCTTTATTATCTTAAAACCCATAATAAGGTGCCGGTTAGTGATTAGCTATTCTCATTTTTCTTATTATTACTGGTCTCCTAGCTGCTAGAGCACAAGAGGCCATGCATTCCATTCCCTGCGCTCGATCGGTGATTCCCTGTCGTCAGGTCCCAACTCACACGGTTGGTTGTAGCTGAGCGAGCTGATCCAGGAGCTCGCTAGACGTCGCCTGTCGGGGTCGGCTTACGTGCGTCGTCGTTTGGAGATTTTAATTCCAAAGTCAGACACCCAGACCACCGATCGATGCATTGCATCCAAGCATCATCGTCGTCTTTGCATGATGCTGTAACTGTGGCCGTTCGATAGCGGCAAATATGTTTTTTGTAGGCTAACACATACACTACTGTTATCGTCTATTCTGAAAATTCCCAATAGCGTACAAGCTGATGGATCTGCGCTGCCGACCCCGAGCAGGCGGTGACCCCGGCGCGGCTTGCCTTGTCCTGATCCTTGGAGGATTCCAAGGCCATGGGAGTTAGGAGAAGGATGCATGCCTTCTCACTCCCCCCAAGCTGCAGCGTCGTCTCTCTGGAGATGCATGCGGCGCGTAGGTTCTCCTCCCAACAAATAAAAGCTCTCTGACCTTGTTATGTGAGTATTCTAACCCCTCCTCTTGCCCTCTTCTATATTCGTCGTCTTGCTCTTGCTGTTTCTGTTCCATTCAGATAATAATATACCAATGACAAGGAGGTTATCGATCGATCCTGTCGTCTCATCATCCTATAGTCGTCGACCGTACTTATCCACGGCCCCAAAGGCCAAGCACCGGTGGTTCAGCTTAGCCCTCGTTGTCAGGCGGGCCCAACACGCTTGCCGTACCAGACACTGACTGATCCGAGTTTTGCAAAATGTCAACTCCACCACGAGCTACAAATACCGATCAATGCAGTGCAGGACAGAGCATCCCAAGCACCCAGTGATCGAGCGAGCAGCTTCAGGTAGCTCACACACAAGAGAGACAGAGATGGACACAGAGATCGGCGCGCCTGGGAGCTCTCTGCACGGCATGACGGGGCGCGAGCCGACGTTCGCCTTCTCGACGGAGGATGCCGCGGCGGCGAGCAAGTTCGACCTGCCGGTGGACTCTGAGCACAAGGCCAAGACCATCCGGCTCTTCTCCTTCGCCAACCCGCACATGCGGACCTTCCACCTCTCGTGGATCTCCTTCTTCACCTGCTTCGTCTCCACCTTCGCCGCCGCGCCGCTGGTCCCCATCATCCGCGACAACCTCAACCTCACCAAGGCCGACATCGGCAACGCCGGCGTCGCCTCCGTGTCCGGCTCCATCTTCTCCCGTCTCGCGATGGGCGCCGTCTGTGACCTCCTCGGCCCGCGCTACGGCTGCGCCTTCCTCATCATGCTCGCCGCGCCCACCGTGTTCTGCATGTCCATCATCGACAACGCCGCAGGCTACATCGTCGTCAGGTTCCTGATCGGCTTCTCGCTGGCGACGTTCGTGTCGTGCCAGTACTGGATGAGCACCATGTTCAACAGCAAGATCATCGGCACCGTCAACGGGCTCGCCGCCGGATGGGGGAACATGGGCGGCGGCGCCACGCAGCTCATCATGCCGCTCGTCTACGACGTCATCCGCAAGTGCGGCGCCACGCCCTTCACGGCGTGGCGTCTCGCCTACTTCGTGCCGGGGTCGCTGCACATCCTGATGGGAATCCTGGTGCTCACCATGGGGCAAGACCTCCCCGACGGCAACCTTCGTAGCCTCCAGAAGAAGGGCGACGTCAACAAGGACAAGTTCTCCAAGGTGATGTGGTACGCCGTCACCAACTACCGCACCTGGATCTTCGTCCTCCTCTACGGCTACTGCATGGGCGTCGAGCTCACCACCGACAACGTCATCGCCGAGTACTACTACGACCACTTCAACCTGGACCTCCGCGTCTCCGGCATCATCGCCGCCTGCTTCGGCATGGCCAACATCGTGGCGAGGCCCCTGGGCGGGATCCTCTCCGACATCGGCGCTCGATACTGGGGCATGCGCGCGCGCCTCTGGAACATCTGGATCCTCCAGACCGCCGGCGGCGCCTTCTGCCTCTGGCTCGGCCGCGCCAGCACGCTCCCCGCCTCCATCACCGCCATGGTGCTCTTCTCCTTCTGCGCCCAGGCGGCCTGCGGCGCCATCTTCGGTGTCACCCCGTTCGTCTCCCGCCGCTCCCTCGGCATCATCTCCGGCATGACCGGCGCCGGCGGCAACTTCGGCGCGGGGCTGACGCAGCTGCTCTTCTTCACCTCGTCCAAGTACTCCACAGGCACGGGGCTGGAGTACATGGGCATCATGATCATGGCGTGCACTCTGCCCGTGGTGCTGGTGCACTTCCCGCAGTGGGGTTCCATGCTCTTCCCGGCCAACGCCGGCGCCTCCGAGGAGCACTACTACAGCTCCGAGTGGAATGAGGAGGAGAAGAGCAAGGGCCTCCACAACGCCAGCCTCAAGTTCGCCGAGAACAGCCGCTCCGAGCGCGGAAGGCGCAACGTCGTCGAGGCCACTACCGCCACCACGCCGCCAAACAACACGCCGGAGCACGTCTGAGGCGTACAGTAAGCATAGGCGCCTAATGTTTGTGCGCATGAATGTTCCTACTCGGAGCATACATCATGCAGGAAGGTTGTGAGGCACATATGTACTATAGTGAGTACAAATTTCATATTTTGTTGTGTAATAGTACATATTGTTGTTGTAAGCCGGAAATTATTGTTGTCAATCGCATCATATACACTACTAGAAAATACACTATCGGTCTACCCAAAAATACCCCTACCGGTATTTTTAGGGTGGATGGGAAGGTCTGATGATCTTTAGTACCGGGTGGAAACACCAACCGGTACTAAATTCTGGACTACCACCCGGTACTAATGCCTCCACCCATATTAGTACCGTGTGGTAGTACCAACCGGTACTAATGTCTAGGCTTTAGTGTCGGTTGGTGTTTCCATCCGGTACTAAATAGACCTCCAGGGGTTATCTTTCTTCCAATCACAAGTGCTGTGTAGATGAGATGGAAAGGAGGTACCGCGCGAGGCAAGAGGTCCCGGGTTCGAATCCTCGCACCGCGCACGCGTATTTCACGTGAAAAATCGCGTGACTTGTGACTCGTAGATAGGTACCAGTTGATAACACCATCCGGTACTAAAAGATACTTTTGGTACCGGGTTATTTACCCGGTGACGAAGAGCGAGACTTTTAGTCTTGGTCTCGTAGTACCGGTTTTCCAACCGGTACTGATGGCTCTTTCTACCCGGTCCTGATGGCCTTTTTTTCTAGTAGTGATACCTATATATGCTGAATATAGGTTCACTAGGGTTAATATATGGGTTTTTAATATATTTGTTTTCACTGCTCCCTGTTGGTATGGGAAAGAACTGAAATAGAATATAGTGTAGAAGTGCCATAAACTCAATGTTCCCTCCTTAAAATGAAAGGCAAGGTTTGACCTGGTTTGATCTACGACAACGCTAAATTTTGATTGTTGATATCTCATATACTACAATATTAGTGACCATAAAATTGAGACGTCATATGAAAGTACTCTTAAATGTGAACCAAACAATATCAACTTTGTATAAGATAATATACATATTCAATAACCAAGCAAGTGTCGGTCACAGATAAAGTTTAAATCTTACGCTGGATGCGTGGCTTAAAAGTGAGAAGGAAGTACCATCTTATAAGCATTTTGAATATAAATCATCTACTGATACAACTTTTACACTTTAGAATGCAAGATTTTGCTATTTTTTCTTTAATGATTTTATCATTTACTACCTCCCTCCTTAAATATACGATATCATTGAATTTTTTTCATTCGTTTGATTATTCAAATTTTTTCTATAAATATTTAAGCATCGATAAATATAGTTGAACCTAAAGTATTTTTCTATAAATATTTGTGCAAATTGATAAATATTTATCAAAAAATTTAGTAACCAACAACTTTTACAATTGAGACAGCGACAATAAAAAACCAACAATTTCTTGTTCAAAAGACTTGGGGAATGTTCTATGATTCAATTGGTATAAATTTTTTTTTTCCTGATGAATGCATGTGGTCCACGATGATATGCCAACATATACAGTTGCAACTAAATCCATGACACAATATAATCCACTTTCATTTATTTATTACCGATTTCTATAATTGTTTAGGTAGCCTACAATACAGTGCTGAGTTCGTAAATCCCTGATACATTATATAAAGAAACATAAATCATACATCTTCTCGAGCTTGCCCCGTTTTCAAGCTAACGTTCTCCCTCGGGAAGGCTGACCGGCCCTCTTTTTTTTTCGTGTTTGGTGTATCGAGAGCCCATGTAAATTCTGATTTTAGCTAAACAATTATTATATTATTATCAGCTATTCTTATGTGTACCGTCGGTATCACCATGAGCCATCGGCATTAATATTACGTGTACCGTAGGTATAGGACCATGAGCCATTAGTACCAATACTACGTGTACCGTCGGTATAGCATCAAGAGCCGTCGGTAGTAATAGTACGTGTACCGTCGGTTGCAATTTTTAGGTGAGGGTGGAAAAATCTATTTGTACCTGCGGTTTATATATTGTGAGACATGACTGTATAGCAATTTATTACCGTCGGTCCTTTATCCGATGGTGAAAACAACACTATTTATACCGTCGTCACTTTGGTTTTGTCGGTTGCTCTCATAACGTACGGTAGAAATGGTTGAAATAGTAGTGTGAGAATCAAACGCTAGATCAACTGTAAGTATATGAGCAACTAAAAACCAGTCTTTGACGTGACTTCATTCTAACCTTAAGTCAGTTAGTTATTAATCTTCATTGCACCCACCTGAAACAATAGCATGTCGTATATATCTTACCTCATCAGGTTATCAGGATACAATAGCAGTCATTATTGTAACTTATTTAGCATGATATTACAATATGTATAATAATTTAGATCAGTTTTCAGTCTGACGTAATCAGCACAGTGCAGTCACTACTGAAAACAAGCTATTGGTCCACCACAAATATGCAGGTAGGAATTGGACCCGATACTAATAGTACCATTAGTACCGGGTCTAATGCCTACCGGTATATTTGGGGTGGACCAAAGGGTCCGGGGGCCTTTTAGCACCAACCGGTACTAAAAGCTATACATTAGTACTGGTTGTTGTTTCCATCTGGTACTAATGCTTCCCCACACATTAGTATAGTACCGGTTGGTAACACCACCCAGTACTATTGTACAACTTTTAGTACCGGTTAGTGTTTCCACCTGGTACTAAAAGGTGATCCATGGGTTAGTTCAAAAGGAAATCATCTCTTTCTCAACCACAACTGCTGTATAGGTGAGATGGTAAGAAATGTACACGCAAGGCAAGAAGTCTCATGTTTGAATCCCATCCACCGCACGTGCGGATATTTTGCGTGAAAAATCGCGTGACTTTGTGGATTGGGACGGTCGCGAGTGTGCGGGCCTCTTTTCAGGTTTAAAATATTTTTTTGACCCAAAATGCTTTAGTATCGGACGGAAGCATCACCTGGTACTAAAGGGTCCTTTTAGTACTGCTTCATGCAACCGGTGTTGATACCCGAGACTTTTAGTCCCAAATGCGTAGCACCGGTTATGCGCTTTTAGTCCCGGATGCGTAGCACCGGTTGCATAACCGGTACTTATAGCACTTTTCAATCTGTGCTATAAGCATCTTTTCTAGTGGTGAGTCCACTACTACAAAAATGATTTGTAGCAACGTCCCGATTTTTTTCAGGTGCGGGTCAAAATGTAACATGTTTTTACAAATGGAGCGGGGTTACTGTAGCAACCACCCGCCCCTGAAAATGCTATTTGTAGGGGCGGGTCACCCCCTCACCCGTCCCTAAAAATGGACCTATTTTCAGGGGCGGGTGAGGGGGTGATCCGCCCCTACAAATGATATTTATAGGGGCGGGTCACCCCCTCACCCGCCCCTACAAATGATTTTTAAATTTATTCCAGAAATTCGTTTAATTCAAAAAATAGCAAAATACATAAAAAAAGTCACCAGAAGATAGACTTGTTGATGCCAGATTCAGACGACTGAAATTAAAGATCAAAATCGTCTATATATCCAAGTCACCAAAAGATAGACTTGTTGATGCCAGATTTTGACACGTGTTGAATCGGCGTCAGGAAAGGAAGAGACTGGCCGATGCGGCAGATTTAAAGGCTACAGTTGGGAATCGGCCGATTGAGGCTACAGTTAAGGATCGGCCGATTGGCGATGCAGCTTGCGCCAGCAGATAAAGGGGATGAAGCCATTGGAATCCCAACAGAGGATGTCAGTCAACAGTTACCTGATGTTGGTCAAAAGAACGATGTCGACTCGATCTTGAATCAATGGAAAGAATCCTGATTGGACTAGGAGATGGCGGCAGAAGATTCTGCGGGAGCCCGTTTCCTTTATGAAAGTATTATAGATATAATAGTTTTCTATTTAAATCAAGTTTGTAACAGATCGTAATCGATCAGGAGTCTTAGTCCTAGGGTATAAATAGGAGTCGTCAAGGCTTTGTGGAATATACATCAATTAATCAACAAAACAATCTAATTTTTCATCGTACTTTACTTTCAAGTCGGCGACTTCGCCATTACTTCTTTTTCTTTCACGAGTTTGTACGGATTGGCAGGGCTGCATCGACACGATCTTCGGCCAATTGGTAGGTTCCGCTTATCGAATAATATCTAAGCTTTAACTTCGGGCGCATCGCCGTTGTTTCATTTAGATTTATTCACCAGTTATCGATATTTACCAGAATTATAGGTTTTTACCTATTGTTCTAGTTTTATCACTAGTTATCCAGCTTGAGATTGAAACTATCGACTTTATCACAAATTTCTCTGGTGTTTATTATCCCACGTCTCCATTAACATTGCATCATGTTCTTGAGATAGCTAGCCATCTAAATAATTATGAAAATGATAGAGATTTAAGAAATATTGTTGCTCCCATGAAAGATAAATTTTTACAATACTGGTGTGATATTCCTATGCTTTATGCCTTTGCATTTATATTGGATCCTAGGGCTAAGATGAAAGATTTCAGCAATGTTCTTAGACTTTTGTCTCAGCTTAACGGTAATGATTACTCCTGCTACTTAATTGAGGTAATGGCTGAACTATCTGTTATTTTTGGTAAGTATGATGAAAAATTGGTGCTGTAAGGTTGCAAAGGCTGCACAACCACGCCCTATAGGTAAGAAAAAGGCTGCTTGGGGTAAGATCTTTGGGGGTGATATTTCTGGTTCTAGTTCTACTAGTGCTAGTGCTGCTGGTCTTGGTGGTTCTTCCTTCTTGCATAGGAGATCATCTGCTAGTGCTTTGCTGCAGGCTGCTACTTCTGGTGCTTCTCTAACTGCTGCTTTTGAACTTTCTGCCTACCTAGATAGTGATACTGTTAACCAGTACGACGATGAATTCAACCTTTTGAACTGGTGGTACGAGCATAAATTATCATATCCTATTCTTTCAATCCTAGCTAGAGATGTTATGACTATGCCTGTTTCTACGATATCATTAGAATCTTCTTTTAGTACTACTGGCAGGATCATCGAGGAGCGGCGACGACATCTGGGCCCTGAGATGGTGGAGATGCTGGCTCTGGTGAAGGATTGGGAGCTAGGAGACGCAAGACTTCAGCATGTCGTGGAGGGTCAAGAAGTTGAAGACTCTTTTCAAAACTTGTTTTTTGATGAAGAATCTTTCTAGTGCGTGGTGTATTGGTGTGGACATGTGGTTCAGAACTTGAACTGATGTTGATGTACTTGAACAATTTAGAGTTGTCTGTACTCTTTTTTCCTTTGTAGAGTTTTGTCCTCACGAGGTGTGAGGTTTTACCTACAAAGATTTTTAATGAGGCAGCAAATAAAACAGCTCAAGTTAATATATGTTGTCCTTTTTAGATTTGTGAATGTGTATGTTTGAATGCTTAATGCCTTGATATTTGGATGTCTATGTCTGTCTATGTGCATATGTATGTGTCAATGAAAGTCTTTGAATTTGAGAATGTGTTAAGATTTCAATAAATTTCTAGTCAAATTGAAATTTTCAAACAATTCTGGATTGAAGGGGTTTATGTCTATATGGGCTCACGAGCTGGCACGGCACGCAGAGCCCGTATGGACAATCGGGCCGGCCCGGCACGGATAACAGGTCTTCGTGCCGTGCGTAGGCCGAGGCCTCGGCACGTGGGCTGGCCCGGCCTAGCATGATTAAGTAATCGGGCCGATCATGCCGGACTGAGTCGGGCCCGGGCCGTGCCGTGCCGGGTGGCCGGATGGCCAACTATAGTGGTCGCCTTGCAGCGGTCCACAACTACATGTGAGCACGCCTTTTTCTTGTCTCACACCACTTTCTTGGCTCAGATCCGGTGCCCCGGTGGTGGAGCAACACCGCTTGAGCGGCTGCAAACCCACAAACACGTAGCCACCCTAACCTCTGAGAAATAGATATGATGTTTTAACGATTTGAAAATGTTCATAGCTCAACACCTAATCTAATGTTAGATCTTGGTCTATTCTTGACAAATATATATATTTATAGTACTTCCTTTTGTAGCAACATTCAATAGTCAATCCAATGAGCCTTGAAAAGAACCTGCATAGGGATGTGTTTTTTTCCTTGGGAAGAACCACACTATTTGAACTGATCCATAATACACAACATATTGCACCCATCCAAATAAAAAAAAAATTATTCTCTAAGTTTCTTTCCCTATTGCTGCTAGCCATGATTCCTACAATTTGACACACTAAAAGAGGATTCTAAACCAAAAGAGTTAATTCTACACCATTTTCCAAATGAGCTTAGCAAGATTACAACCAAAGGGAAGGTTCCGAGTTGTTTTGTCAATAGTACAAAACAGAGGATTTTCTCTTCTAAATCTGTTTTTAGCTAAGTTGTCTTTTGTAAGGATAATATATCCTATTGCATCGTAATATGTCCATTGTGGCACATATATAGGATATTCTGGTGATATGGCACATATAGTTAAAGAAGAGAGTAGAGAAAGTTGTATCATCATAGAGATACAACTTGGACTCGATATCCAAATTAGAAAACATGCTCACATTTTGGATCCACTCTCATAGACATAAGCATGCATCGATTAATTGTGGAGGCAATTATATATATGCTCACACCATTATTATAAAAGATCCAAATTTCGTAAATGCCACCGAAATACTTGTGGCACCTTTCATATTATTGAGTGAAATTGTATGGGACCATAGTTCCACTGCCGTCAAGTTACATGTTCTTTTTTTTCTTAAATGACTTTATTACCCTTGCTCTTTCTCTCTTATCCCTCCCGCGAGTTGAGCAGAGTAATGGCTCATAAGAATTAGGAACCTTTTAATGGCACAGCAAGAATTGCCTCTTAATTGTGTTGCATTGTAAGAGTTGTTTATACACATGTATTCTGTCTTATGCTTGTGACATTATGATATAATAATGCAATGTCATCCCAGCTAGCTTACTGTTACAGCCTCCATTTCTTCCTCTATCCATTGCGAAGATGCATGATACAAATTAAAAATTAAACAATTTAGTATTGATTCAGTTCACCTTTCAATTTTCTTGTGACGCATTTCTTCAAGATACTCAAGGATAACTTGTGCTGATCATGGGCCCCGGTACGGATTCCGTACCAAAACTGAGACAAATCTGATTAGCGAAGCAATTATTTGTCTGCAGTATAAGTCAACCGAATATACAAGCAATGTGTAGTATGTGGATGTTGAGAACCGAAATTATTCAGACCGAATCATCAGACTGAGAAAACTAAAAGCTAGCTATCTGTCATGTGTGGTCGTCCATCTAGTTTAACCATCAAATTAATCATGACTTATCGTGCATATATATAACAACAGGGTCGTCGGCAGCCCAGATAAGCTCTAAGGGCCAGATGGACTTGCTTCTGGTTTTTCAGTCGACCCAACAAGGGGGGGTGTTTTCTATTCTTCTTTTATTGAATATATAGTGGCTTGCGGTTAGTGATGGAATTATCGTAGACGTACGTACATTCAGCGCCAAAACTACTGCTTGGTCAGAAAACTAAAGGCTAATTACAAAATTATCAAAAATAAGGGGTTAATTACAGCATTGTTGGCGCTAAAATCGGCCAAGGAATCGGCCGATGGTCTTCAGCGTTGGACACACGACCCGGGAGAATCTGCTTAGCTCCTGTTCGGGTTATTTGCCCTGGTGCGGTTCGCGCGGCGTGCCAGTCAATCTGACCTGTTGATTGACAAGGAAATAAAAGTATTAAATTCCGGGCGTCCCCGATCGGCTGGAGTTCCGATCTGTCCCGAAGAGCGCGTCGGCGAATCGGCCGATTTGCTGTGAAGATGATCGGCTATGGATCAGCCGATAATCGCGTAATAATTGCAAAGAAGACCACTGGAGCGATTTAAACAATTATTACAGATGCAACACTTGAAATAGATCTAATCGGCTGTATGACGATAAATCGAGGAAGAGCGATGATAAAGCCGATAACTCCGATTTCAAGCTGGATAACTGGTGATAATACTAGAACAACAGGTAAAACCTATAATTCTAGTAAATATTGATAACTGGTGAATAAATCCAAACGAAACCACAGCGATGCGCCCGTGGTTAAAGCTCAGGTGTTACTCGATAAGCGGAACCTACCAATTGGCCGGAGATCAAGTTGATGCAGCCCTGCCAATCCGTACGAACTCGTGAAAGAAAAAAAAGTATTGGCGAAGTCGCCGACTTGAAAATAAAGTACTAGTAAAAAAGTAGAAGTGTTTTGTTGATTGATGTGTTGTTTTTTTTTGCAAAGCCCTAGCGACTCCTATTTATACCCTAAAACTAGGACTCATGGTCGATTACGACTTGTTACAACCTTATTTAAAACAGGAAAACTACTATATCTATAATATCTTTAAAAAGGAAACGGACTCCCGCAGAATCTTCCGCCGCCGTCTCCTAATCCAATCAGGACTTTTCCAATTGCTTCTTGACCGAATTAGCATCGCTCTGTTGACCAACATTAGGCCACTTTTGACCGGGATCCTCTGTTGTGGCCCCAATCTGTTGGCGCAAGCTGTATCACCAATCGGCCGATTTGCAAACTGTTACCTCAATCGGCCGATTCTTTACTGTAGCCTTTAGCTCTGCCGTATCGGCCAACCTCTCCTCTTGACGCCGATTCAACACGTGTCAAAATCTGGCGTCAACAAGCATATTGTAGGAATACAATAGAACTCTAATTTTATAAAATTTATAGCTCAAACAGATGTGGAACAAATATAATCCAGCAATTATGTAGTCGAGCACGATACAATAGAAGACTCTGATTCAGATGAAACTGCACGGAATGAGTTGAAGGCGGGGTCGGCCTGTGATCATCTATCCCAAAGAGTCATCTGTGGGTCATTTGTCCCCTTGCATTGGGTTAGTAGTAGTAGTAAGCGGCGGCGGCGGCAGCTTGGAATCGTTCCCTGTCGTCAGTCGTCACGCAGCATCGTCATCCCTGCTCTTGTTAGTATTAATCTGGCCGTTGGATTGCTGCAAAAGATGTTTGTGGCGGTGTGTTCACGCGTGCGTGATCTGGGTGGGATAGATCACACAACGCTAGCTGCTGCTGTTCTTCCTGCAGGTCTACTCTGAAACACGGCTTCCTTTCCAATTTTCACGCACATGTTCAGACCTGCTGGCTGGTGCCTCCAAGCAAACACCAACCATCCCTGCACACATACCGACATACGATGACAGGTTCAGACGACTGAAATTAAAGATCGAAATCGTCTATATATCCAAGTCACCAGAAGATAGACTGAAATTTTCATGCATGCCCTCACGTTTACTTTGGTTGCCAGCTGCAGATTAACAAATTGCAAGCAACAAGCATCAGGAGCTGGTGCTGGTCCTATATATTTTCTGATCTGATCCTTGGGCGATTCCAATGGATACCTACCTTCTCGGGATCCCAGGGCCGCAGCACCAGGAGATGCGGCGCCGAGGTTGCCTCTCGCTCCCCTCTCAGCTCTGACTTTATTTTCTCATTACCAGCCAGTCTCAGATTCAACGCTCGAGCTCGATCATTAGCTTTCTTTTGTGTGATTAAGAAATATGTATAAGCACCTGCTGGTCGATCGTCTATGCCGTCTCAGCCTATAGTCGGCCGTACTTATCCCCGACCCGAAAGGCCAAGCACCAGCTCAGCCCTCGCTGCCAGGTGGGGCCCACACGCTTGCCGTACCTGACACTGACTGATCGGCGTGCAAAATGTCAACTCCACCACCAGCTATAAAAATACAGTCGATGCTGGACACCATCCCAAGCACCCAGTGATCGAGCGAGCAGCTTCAGGTAGCTCACACACAAGAGAGACAGAGATGGACACAGAGATCGGCGCGCCTGGGAGCTCTCTGCACGGCATGACGGGGCGCGAGCCGACGTTCGCCTTCTCGACGGAGGATGCCGCGGCGGCGAGCAAGTTCGACCTGCCGGTGGACTCTGAGCACAAGGCCAAGACCATCCGGCTCTTCTCCTTCGCCAACCCGCACATGCGGACCTTCCACCTCTCGTGGATCTCCTTCTTCACCTGCTTCGTCTCCACCTTCGCCGCCGCGCCGCTGGTCCCCATCATCCGCGACAACCTCAACCTCACCAAGGCCGACATCGGCAACGCCGGCGTCGCCTCCGTGTCCGGCTCCATCTTCTCCCGTCTCGCGATGGGCGCCGTCTGTGACCTCCTCGGCCCGCGCTACGGCTGCGCCTTCCTCATCATGCTCGCCGCGCCCACCGTGTTCTGCATGTCCATCATCGACAACGCCGCAGGCTACATCGTCGTCAGGTTCCTGATCGGCTTCTCGCTGGCGACGTTCGTGTCGTGCCAGTACTGGATGAGCACCATGTTCAACAGCAAGATCATCGGCACCGTCAACGGGCTCGCCGCCGGATGGGGGAACATGGGCGGCGGCGCCACGCAGCTCATCATGCCGCTCGTCTACGACGTCATCCGCAAGTGCGGCGCCACGCCCTTCACGGCGTGGCGTCTCGCCTACTTCGTGCCGGGGTCGCTGCACATCCTGATGGGAATCCTGGTGCTCACCATGGGGCAAGACCTCCCCGACGGCAACCTTCGTAGCCTCCAGAAGAAGGGCGACGTCAACAAGGACAAGTTCTCCAAGGTGATGTGGTACGCCGTCACCAACTACCGCACCTGGATCTTCGTCCTCCTCTACGGCTACTGCATGGGCGTCGAGCTCACCACCGACAACGTCATCGCCGAGTACTACTACGACCACTTCAACCTGGACCTCCGCGTCTCCGGCATCATCGCCGCCTGCTTCGGCATGGCCAACATCGTGGCGAGGCCCCTGGGCGGGATCCTCTCCGACATCGGCGCTCGATACTGGGGCATGCGCGCGCGCCTCTGGAACATCTGGATCCTCCAGACCGCCGGCGGCGCCTTCTGCCTCTGGCTCGGCCGCGCCAGCACGCTCCCCGCCTCCATCACCGCCATGGTGCTCTTCTCCTTCTGCGCCCAGGCGGCCTGCGGCGCCATCTTCGGTGTCACCCCGTTCGTCTCCCGCCGCTCCCTCGGCATCATCTCCGGCATGACCGGCGCCGGCGGCAACTTCGGCGCGGGGCTGACGCAGCTGCTCTTCTTCACCTCGTCCAAGTACTCCACAGGCACGGGGCTGGAGTACATGGGCATCATGATCATGGCGTGCACTCTGCCCGTGGTGCTGGTGCACTTCCCGCAGTGGGGTTCCATGCTCTTCCCGGCCAACGCCGGCGCCTCCGAGGAGCACTACTACAGCTCCGAGTGGAATGAGGAGGAGAAGAGCAAGGGCCTCCACAACGCCAGCCTCAAGTTCGCCGAGAACAGCCGCTCCGAGCGCGGAAGGCGCAACGTCGTCGAGGCCACTACCGCCACCACGCCGCCAAACAACACGCCGGAGCACGTCTGAGGCGTACAGTAAGCATGGGCGCCTAATGTTTGTGCGCATGAATGTTCCTACTCGGAGCATACATCATGCAGGAAGGTTGTGAGGCACATATGTACTATAGTGAGTACAAATTTCATATTTTGTTGTGTAATAGTACATATTGTTGTTGTAAGCCGGAAATTATTGTTGTCAATCGCATCATATACACTACTAGAAAATACACTATCGGTCTACCAAAAAATACCGGTAGGAAGAAGATCGATCTTCTTCCTACCGGTATTTTTAGGGTGGATGGGAAGGTCTGATCAATCTAGAGATTCACAGAGTCCCGTTCAAATAATCACCTATGGATTTAGATCAGTGGGTAGGTGCCTTTAGGTCCTGGCCGAATGAGACTCCTGGCTGGAGAGAATGGTACCACAGATTAGTCAGGTCTAGGAAAGTTTAGTGGGATGAACTGAAAATCGGCCAATGCATAGACCTCTCTCTGTCCCAGATGGAGAAAAATGAACCCTTGGTCATAGCAGCTTCTTACTTCTGGTCCGACGCACTCAATGCGTTCCTTTTTGGACATGGACCCATGACTCCAACTTTGGCCGATGTCCTGTTGTTGACCGGCCTTGACATCTCCTCCTCTGATATCCCCTTTAACTATCTGATTAAGCCATCACATCGGCTAGAAACCAAAGGAATCGGCGGATGGAAGGGGTACATCAGCAAAAATATGAAGACTGGGACAGTTTCAGAGAGAGAGCATACTGCGTTCCTGATGATGTGGTTGGAGAAACACTTTTTCTGTGGCATAGCAGCTGGCCCTTCTTCTAACACCCAAGCCTTGGCAGAGGCTCTGTCACTAGGATCGGTCGTTCCCCTTGGAAAGCATCTGTTGGGATCGGCCTGCCATGCACCAAATCGGCACTAGACTGTCAAAAGGGGAGCCGATTGGGAACCCTGGTGGTCCCTGGTGGTCCCTGGTGGTTCATCACTCTCTGGCTCAACCTATATATGAGCAAGGTCTCTCAGCAACGAATAGAGACCAAAACTTTCCCCAATATTGAGTCAGAGGAACACCCAATCGTCCGACGACGCTGCAGATCTTTTGGAGAGGCGGCATCGGCCTTCCCAGGCTGTCAATTCACTGCTGCCCGCACGGCTGAATACTTCAGGTGCTTCTACAATGGCTTCAGTGAAGAGACTGTCAGTTGGCATCCCTATCGGGCAGTAGAGCCGATTTTCGAACTTCCCATCTACTACGACTTCTCCGCTCATACCTTTGATAGGGAACTTATGGATACCTTGATTAAGCCAGGGATTTTGCCGGCCAACTTTTTCTCTGGAAAGGACTCTCCCACATATGAGTTCTATAATCCATCGGCTGCAGCAAGGCAACTGGGCTTTGGTCAACTGCCGATTCGGGTTTACTTCGCCGGTCAAGCAAAATTCAGAGATGAACTGACCAAGAGCCTTGACTACAATCGGCTGTGCAACTTAGTGCCAGATTCTAGCACCATTGACCTGAACAATTGGACAGCGGCCCCTTTTGCCGTTCAGCAATTTAAATTATGGTGGGCAGAATGGAAGCAACACCTCTTCTGCAAATCCCCATCAACATATTGCAACATTCTGGACCCAGAGAACATTGACCCAAGTGCAGCGGTATGTCCTTTCTTCCAGCCGATTTCAATGCTGTCTCTCCCATACTATCATCTTACCATTAACTTATATTTATTTTCTTAGTCTGAAAGCCAAGTCCCTCCGATGCGGAGCCGAAGCAGCAGGCCGATAGAGAACAATCATCCGTATACACCATATCCACTCATCGGCTTTCACGCTCCAACCATCAAGGACATTGCCACTGGCCGATTGAAACGAACACCGAAAAGGCCAACCTTGAAGACAACAAGCCGTCGAGTGCGTGCCCGCATCGGATCGACTGACCAACCGGCGGCAGTATCGGCCGAAACTCCGATTCCTCTATCCTTGCCATCTACTGAGATGGCCGATCCTCAAGTCACCGCAGAAGTCGGAGCAGCTGCGGCATCTCTGCTAGTGGAAGCTGTTCAGGTAATCTTGCTTATTTCATATATCTTTAAGTGCTCCACTAACAGTAACTTTTTCCTTTTGTTAGGCTGCACAAACCGCTCCAGTGCAGTCCCCACAGCAATCGGCCACATCCCAAGCGGAAGCCGAAGCTCCAACAACTCTTCCCATCGAGGTAGATAATCTCTTACCTCAATTTCTCGATATTCAGGACTTAACTGATCCTGATGCAGGCCAATTTGGGTACGCTAACTGTAGCCCCACAACAAACATCGGCCAGAAGATCAACAGAGGCATGGCAAATATCTCATATCATCTTATTTCAATTACCCATAGTATACTCACAGGATCTGTTTTCCATACCTTTTCAGGAAGCTGGTCCAAGCATAGCATTAATAGTCATCGAGTCCTCTTCCTCTGATGAGCCGATTGTACCGGTCCCTGAGACGAGGGAGGCGTTCCCATCGGCGCAAGCAAGAGAGATCCGTTTCAAGGAGGTAATAAACTTATTACCGGAATCGGCCGATTCCCCTTTACTGCTTCCTAATCTTTCTCTTCATTCTCCTGCAGGAACAAGACACCCCGAATAATAGCATTTTTTCCTTTGCGGTTTCTCTGCCTGAAGATGAAGAAGTTGCTTCGCGCCAAGTTCCGTCGAGATTAATTCTGACGATGTCTGTGCCAAGCTCGAGAGTATGCGGGTCCTTCTCCAAGATGACATCGGCCGATTGGTAGAAGATGCCTCGCCGAATCGGCAGCTTTTCAGTGACATCAAGGGCCGAATCCCGGAAGAAGCGACAGAAACTCTGCACCCTGCTGCGTTCATAGAGTGGATGCATATTCCGGTGTCCAGGGCCCTGCGTCACATGGCCGATCGTGCCCAGCTGGCAAAGACCCGAGCGGAAGCTGATTCTTACAAGCACCAAGCTCAAGAAGTACACCAACGGATCAACTTCCTCGAGAATGCCCGCCCGGATATCGTCGGTACAATAGATCGCCTCAAACGGAGGAGAGCAGAGCTGGATCGGCCGACGACGACCAAAGAATAGTAGACTCGGCCGATCAGATTAGGCGACGAGCGATTGCTACTATAGATACCCTCCTTGGGTCGTAAAGGACCATGTAAACATTTAAGGCTCCTTTAATGTTACTGCGCTGATTTGATCTTGGACCACTTCTTTTGCCAGCTTTGCATTTATGAATGCTTTTATTCTGATGGGACGTGTCTCACCATCTATTTACCTTCCTTTTCTTTATAAGTAGATCCTTCACCGTCTCCAGAGGCATATGCATTACCCATCTTCTCTCCCTCCAATCAACTGGATCTTTATCCTCCCAAACCGAATAGCAAGATGTCTTCTTCGTCTTCTTCGCCTTCTTCCTCTGTCAATCAGGTACGAACTCTCCTCTGCCTCTCCCCTAGACATCTCAATCGCTCTGATGCTGGGTAGCTTTTCATCTCTGTTTAGTCGAAACGTCTCAGCCCCGGTCTGGAACGAGCGATCGAAATTATGCATTCAGACGAACCACTGTCGCAGGCAGACAAAGATCTGATAAGAGCTCATTCTGAGGAACTCAAAGATCATGTTCCTGCTGTTGTCCAGGAGTATTGGGACCTTATAGATGCTCACTGCTTGGTCCGTAAGCGACCATCCTCTGAAAAGAGTCTTCCACTCTCTCATCAAGTCGAGACTGAAGCTGCCATGGAGAGTCTGGAGGAGAAGAAGACCCGCCTCCTGATAGAACTTTGCCATCAAGCTGAGACTGGAGCCACCGTGGAGAATCTGAAGGAGAATAGGACCCGCCTTCTGATAGAACTGGGTCGCGTCGAGAGAGAGATCCAGAACAGGCGTAATCAATAGATATATCGGTATTTTTATTCTAAGGACGACCTGTACCATGTCGGCCATGTACTCTGTCATTTTCATCCAATAATGAACTGGTCAAAATGAATCACAATGTTTCTTTCTTCAGGCGATGTCATTTCTGCATCGGCTATGCAGACGAAAACCGATAGAAATCGGCCATGTTGTCTTGATATATCTTACTATGCATCTACCCAAATGCTTAGATAGTGCCTCTTCAGATATCGTCCATTTAAAGCTCTTGGGAATTCTTCCCCCTCAATAGTTTCCAGAATATATGCATTTCCAGGGGCACATCGGCCGATTCTATACGGCCCTTCCCAAGTGGGTGACCATTTACCGAATTTGGGATCTTTAGATCCTATCGGCAGCACCAACTTCCATACCAAATCTCCCTGAGAGAATTGTTTAACTTTGACCTTTTTGTCATACCATCTGGCCACCCTTTTCTTGTTCTCTTCTATGTTAATTAGGGCCCTCAACCGCTGACCTGCCGAGTCATCGAGCTCATCTTTCATGAGGAAGGAATAGTTATCGGCCGTCAACTGATCTTGAAGCGATATACGTCTTGACCCCATCCTTAATTCCCAAGGCAATACTGCCTCATGACCATAAACCAGCTGATAAGGAGATATCTTGGTGGCTCCGTGGCAAGCCATCCTATAAGCCCATAGAGATTTAGCCAAAGACATGTGCCACTTTTTGGGTTGTTCCTCTATCTTCCTCTTGATCAACTTGATTATCCCTTTATTCGACGATTTTGTCTGGCCATTGTCTTGAGCATAATATGGAGAAGAATTTAATAATTTAATCCCCATATCGGCGGCGAATTCTCCGAATTCTCCAGAGGTGAACATTGTTCCCTGATCAGTTGTGATAGTCTGAGGAATACCGAATCGATAGATAATATGGTTCTTAACGAACTCAATTATATCGGCCGATGTCACGTTCCTTAAAGAAACTACCTCCACCCATTTAGTAAAATAATCTGTGGCTACCAATATGAACTTATGCCCTTTACTCGATGGAGGGTGAATCTGCCCGATGAGATCTATTCCCCAACCTCTGAACGGCCACGGCTTGATTACTGGATTCATAGCCGATGCTGGCGCGCGCTGCACATTTCCAAACTTCTGACAATCTTGGCATCCTTTATAATATGCGAAATAATCCTCAAGAATCGTTGGCCAGTAATACCCATTGTTTCTGATCATCCATTTCATTTTGTGAGCCGATTGATGGGCTCCACATACGCCTTCATGGATTTCTCCCATCAGGACCTTTGCCTTTTCTGTTCCCAGGCACTTGAGAAGAACTCCATCAATCGTCCGGTAAAATAAATCATCTCCGAGTAACACATATTTTATAGCTTGAAAACGTACTCGCCGATCCACTTTCCGGGAGGGATCCTTCAAGTAATCGGCGATTTCCTTTCGCCAGTCATCGGCCGCGAGCTCTAAAATCATAGCTCCCTGAATCGGCCGATATCCGGACGCATGTTGGGCCAGCCTGTTGGCCTCTTCATTATAATTTCTGGGGATATGCTCAATTATTGCAGACTTTAATTACTTTAAAAACTGGAGACAATCTTCATAATAAATCCTCAAGATATCATCCTTGCATTTAGATTTCTCCGTTAACTGATCTACGATGAGCATGGAATCTCCAAAAATTTCGACTGCATCAGCTTTGACTTCCCTTAATAATTGGGTACCTTTTAGCACGGCTCGATATTCCGCCTAATTATTGGTTGCGGATGCTTCTATCGGCAGAGAGAAATCGTAACTTGCCCCCCGAGGCGACAGAAGAACGATGCCGATTCCTGATCCGGCCCCACACAAAGAACCATCAAAGTATAGAGTCCATGGAACCGGTTCGACGACAGCAATTTCTGGTCCACAATGCTGAGCTACGAAATCGGCCATGACTTGACCCTTGACAGCTTTGGCCGATTCGTACCTTAACTCGAATTCTGACAGAGCCAGGATCCATTTTCCAATCCGCCCTTTCAAAATCGGCAATGATAGCATATATTTCACCACATCATATTTGCACACAACTATGCATTCTGCCGATAACAAATAGTGCTTGAGCTTGATACACGAGAAGTATAAACACAAGCATAGCCGCTCCACCGGGGAATATCTTGTTTCGGCGTCCAAGAGTCTTCTGCTGACATAATATACCACCCGTTCTTTCCCTTCGAACTCCTGTACCAACGCCGATCCAATAGCCTGTTCATCAGCCGATAAATATAATTTGAACGGCTTACCAGGCTGTGGTGGGACTAACACGGAGGTGAAATCAGATATTGTTTAATATCTTCCAATGCTCTGCGTTGTTCTTCTCCCCATACAAGTTCATGATCGGGCTTTAATTTCAATAAAGGAGTGAAAGCTCGAATACGCCCTGACAAGTTGGATATGAATCTTCTGATAAAATTGACCTTGCCGATGAGGGACTGTAGCTCAGTTTTATTCTGTGGGGCCACAACCTTGTTGATGGCGTCTATGGTCTTTCGATTGACCTCTATCCCGTGCTCATGAACCATGAATCCTAAGAATTGCCCGGCTGATACACCAAATGCACACTTGTTCGGGTTCATCTTCAACCCATGCTTCCTTGTGCACTCCAGTACATCTTGTAAATCGGCCAGATGTTCTTGATGACCTTTTGACTTGACCACGACATCATCTATATAAATTTCCACCGATGTACCAATAAGCTTGTGAAAGATATAGTTCATGGCCTGCTGATATGTAGCACCGGCATTCTTTAACCCAAAGGTCATTACAACCCACTCGAATAAACCAAGGTGACCTGGACACCTGAAAGCCGTTTTTGAGATATCTTCTTCGGCCATTAATATCTGATTGTACCCGGCATTACCATCCATGAAACTGATGACTTTGTGTCCTGCGGCAGCATCTATCAAGATATCGGCCGTTGGCATCGGATATCCGTCCATCGGGGTTTCCTGATTTAGGTTCCTGAAGTCGATGCATACACGCAGTTTTCCATTTTTCTTGTACACGGGCACAATATTAGAAATCCATTCGGCGTAACGGCACTGTCGAATAAATCCTGCTTCAATTAAGTTTGTGATCTCGGCCTTTATATCAGGTAGAATCTTGGGGTTGCAGCGTCGTACAGGTTGCTGATATGGCCGATATCCTGATTTTATAGGTAACCGATGTTCAACAATGGACCGGTCTAGACCTGGCATCTCATGGTATTCCCAAGCAAAGCAATCCTTGAATTCTTTTAATAAACTTATCAATTTACACTTGTACTCACGATCCAAGTTAGCACTAATATACGTCGGCCTTGGTTTGCCACTATCTCCCAAATCCACCATCTCCAATGAATCGGCCAACGTAAACCCATGCCCAAGCTTCCTGTCTTCTCGGATGAGCTGATCCATCTATTCTGAATCTTCAGAGCCGACTGCTTGGATCGGCTTTAGACCGAAATCAGACACCTTCAGGAAATCAATGTCCCAAGTCCTGCCAGATATACATCTGACGTGTTCACAGCTCCATTGTTGCGTGTCGGCTGCTGCGACGCTGTAGACGGAATCGGCGGTGACTACCTCTATGTTGTCGTCGATCCATTGCACGAGGCATTGGTCCATTGTAGATGGAACACAGCAGTTTGCATGTATCCAGTCGCGACCGAGCAGCATGTTGTAGGACCCCTTACCATTAATAACGAAAAAGGTAGTAGGAAGGGTCTTACTGCCGATGGTGAGGTCGACGCAGAGCGCTCCACGAGCGGGAGACACGTTGCCTTCGAAGTCCTTGAGCATCATGTCTGTCTTGGTCAGATCTTCCTCGCTCTTGCCTAGCTTGCGGAACATGGCGTACGGCATGATGTTGACTGCGGCGCCTCCATCTACTAGTAGTCTGGTGACGGGTCGTCCGTTAACGTAGCCTTTGAGAAACAACGCCTTAAGATGTTGCCGTTTTTCTTCTTCTGGTTTCTCGAAAGTAGCCGTCATCGGCTCTAACACCAGTCGCGCCATTTGTTCTTCCACTCTTGTCGCTTTGTCTCGATCGTCAGGTGCCATGAATTCCATCGGCAATATGAACACCATGTTGATGTCGGCTGCCGATTCTTGATTGTCTGCTTCCTGGCTGTTTCTTTTCTTGGGGCGCCAAACCCGAGACTTGACGTTTCTTTTCTCCACCGCCTGCCTCTGCTCTTCTTCCTGTTGCTCCCACTGGCGCAGGCGTTGGATCCTCCATTTCTGGGATCTGGATAGGCCATTAGGACACCACCTAGGGTTTACTGGTTTGGCTGATGATCTAGCATGCTCCCAATCTGGTTCCCTTCCTAAGGGGTTTTCATCTGATACCTTGTTATCAGCCATTTCTTCCAGCCGATCGTGCATGCTGATTCCGCCCCCCAATCCATCTTGTTGATTGATCCTGCTTTTCGACCGGTGATACTGGTCAACTCTGCCCCCCAGCCGATCATGCACTGAAAGGCGCCGTCCTTCTTGTTCGCGCCGATTTCTGCTGATCGGCTCTGATCCTCTGTCCCTGGATCGTGATCTTTTAAACGAGCGATCGTTGCAACTTAATCCGTTGCACTCAGGACAGTTATCGGCTGACGGCAATCGGATGTCGTTTTCCCAGCAATGGATGAAAAACGGACATTGCCAGTGATCCTCATGCCGGCGTATCATTTCGTCATGATATCTTCACCGTTCCTGCTGCCGCTGATATTTTCTGAGCAAGAATCGAGATGTGACGGGTCTGCGTGATGGTCGTGACCCTTCTCTCTTGTCTTCAGCCCGCCTTTTCCCTTTGACCTCATCCGCCGTGACTTGCTTCCTGGGATCAACAGTGCCGCTCCTTCTCGCCGATTCTGACGTCAGCACCTTGGTTTGAGGTGAATTTTTCCCCGTGTCAACCATGTTAGCCGGGAAAGGATGCTGGTCTATCTTCATCGGTTTTGCCGATTTAGCCGGGGTTTCAAACTTGAGCCTTCCCTGCGCGATGGCCGATTGTATCTGCTGTCGAAAGATCTTGCATTCATTTGTGTCATGAGATGTAGCGTTGTGCCACTTACAGTACTTCATCTTCTTGAGCTGATCAGCCGAAGGGATGGTGTGATACTGAGATAGCTTAATCTGCCCTTCCTGGAGTAATAAGTCGAAAATCTTATCGGCTTTTGATGTGTCAAAGCCGAATATCTCTGGTTCTTTCTTTCCGAAAGGGCATGATATTGGTTTTTTGCCTTTCACCCACTCTGCCAGGCCGATTTCCTCTTCTCCATCCGATTCAGATCCTTCTATATATGCCACCTTTTTCTGGAAATTCCTCCGCTGCTCAAGCGGACGGACTTCCTGTCCTGCCAATCGGTGAACGATCTGGCTTAGGCTTTCAAATTCCTGCGAAGCATACCATTCCTTGATTTGTGGGAGGAGGCTCTGGAAAGCTATATCGGCCAACTGTGCATCGGTCAGAGCCAGACTGTAGCATTTATTCCTGACTTCTTTGAACCTCTGTATATATCCAGTTACTGGTTCATCGCTCCTCTGCCTGAGGCTAGTCAAATCTGAGAGCTTCATCTCATGTACTCCTGCGTAGAAGTACTTATGGAACTGCTTCTCCAGATCGGCCCAAGTAACAATAGAATTTGGAGGCAAAGTTGTGAACCACTAGAAGGCCGATCCAGACAGAGACGATGAAAATAGACGCACCCTCAGAGCGTCTTGCGTGGCGGCTTCCCTGCACTGGATGATGAATCTGTTAATATGCTCCACGGTGGATGTGTCGTCCAGTCCTGAAAACTTGGTGAAATCGGGCACCTTGTATCGGTGTGGAAACGGCAGCAAGTCATAGGCCGATGGGTATGGCGTCTTGTATGTGTAAGTCTGTACTTCCGGTTTCAAACCGAATTGGTCCTGGATTACTTCTGCAATTCTTGCTGTCCAGTCCACCTGCTGCTGATGAACGACCGTTCGAGGTGCCGGCATATGTTGTAGAGCTGGCGGTGATACGGCTGGGTGATGAATCGAAGCATGCGGCGAATTTTGCTGCATCATGGCCGTCTGAGCAGTTGACAGTTGATGGCGAAGTGAATCCGCCGCCCCGTCGTACATCATCATTGGCGCCGTGCTTCTGTTTGCCTCTACAGCGCTTGCCCCTCTGCCGATCTCTGATGAGACTGGTTGATACTGAGGGACCGTCGGCCGGACAGCCGATTGGAACGGCGCCTGGATTGGATAGCTCCCATGCCCGGTTGATGGATCGGGGAAAGCCGTCGTTATCGATGACCCCCAGGGTACTGAGCTTGTGGGCAGCGATTGCACAGAAGCAATCTAGACGGGTTGAAGCGGTGCCTGTGATGGGAAACATGGTGCACCGCTATATCTTGGAGACGCTGGAGGCAACGGAGTGTTGTATCCCTCGCGTTGCGTCAATATCGGCTGAGGAGCCGATTGGGACGTGCCTGGTAAGCTTCTGGCTGGAAGTGCAATCCGCGGGGCATACGCCGGCCCCTGATAGCCTTGAACTGCTCCGCTGGCCAGAGAGCTGATGACGGCGTTGTACACCGTGTTGGTCATCACCGAGGATTGGTCGATGAACGCCTGGTAGACGGGCTGTTGGATCATATCGGACATCTTGCCCGAATCCTCAGCAATGGTGATATGGCGGGGAACTGGAATAGGAGCTTTCTTGACAGCCTCCCCGTTTCTGGTACGACTGAACGACTGCAGATACATCTTCTTGTAATCTTCTAGATGTTTAGCTAATTCTTCCTTCTGGTCATCCTTGAGATCTGCTTGTGTGACCTCAATGATGTTGTTGTCGGAAATTTCTGCGTTCTTCGACATGTCGGATCTTGAAGTTGCTCCCACCGGGCGTGCCAAAAGTGTGTTGGCGCTAAAATCGGCCAAGGAATCGGCCCATGGTCTTCAACGTCGGACACACGACCCGGGAGAATCTACTTAGCTCCTGTTCGGGTTATTTGCCCTGGTGCGGTTCGCGCGGCGTGCCAGTCAATCTGACCTGTTGATTGACAAGGAAATAAAAGTATTAAATTCCGGGCGTCCCCGATCGGCTGGAGTTCCGATCTGTCCCGAAGAGCGCGTCGGCGAATCGGCCGATTTGCTGTGAAGATGATCGGCTATGGATCAGCCGATAATCGCGTAATAATTGCAAAGAAGACCACTGGAGCGATTTAAACAATTATTACAGATGCAACACTTGAAATAGATCTAATCGGCTGTATGACGATAAATCGAGGAAGAGCGATGATAAAGCCGATAACTCCGATTTCAAGCTGGATAACTGGTGATAATACTAGAACAACAGGTAAAACCTATAATTCTAGTAAATATCGATAACTGGTGAATAAATCCAAACGAAACCACAGCGATGCGCCCGTGGTTAAAGCTCAGGTGTTACTCGATAAGCGGAACCTACCAATTGGCCGGAGATCAAGTTGATGCAGCCCTGCCAATCCGTACGAACTCGTGAAAGAAGAAAAAGTATTGGCGAAGTCGCCGACTTGAAAATAAAGTACTAGTAAAAAAGTAGAAGTGTTTTGTTGATTGATGTGTTGTTTTTTTTGCAAAGCCCTAGCGACTCCTATTTATACCCTAAAACTAGGACTCCTGATCGATTACGACTTGTTACAACCTTATTTAAAACAGGAAAACTACTATATCTATAATATCTTTAAAAAGGAAACGGACTCCCGCAGAATCTTCCGCCGCCGTCTCCTAATCCAATCAGGACTTTTCCAATTGCTTCTTGACCGAATTAGCATCGCTCTGTTGACCAACATTAGGCCACTTTTGACCGGGATCCTCTGTTGTGGCCCCAATCTGTTGGCGCAAGCTGTATCACCAATCGGCCGATTTGCAAAATGTTACCTCAATCGGCCGATTCTTTACTGTAGCCTTTAGCTCTGCCGTATCGGCCAACCTCTCCTCTTGACGCCGATTCAACACGTGTCAAAATCTGGCGTCAACAAGCATATTGTAGGAATACAATAGAACTCTAATTTTATAAAATTTATAGCTCAAACAGATGTGGAACAAATATAATCCAGCAATTATGTAGTCGAGCACGATACAATAGAAGACTCTGATTCAGATGAAACTGCACGGAATGAGTTGAAGGCGGGGTCGGCCTGTGATCATCTATCCCAAAGAGTCATCTGTGGGTCATTTGTCCCCTTGCATTGGGTTAGTAGTAGTAGTAAGCGGCGGCGGCGGCAGCTTGGAATCGTTCCCTGTCGTCAGTCGTCACGCAGCATCGTCATCCCTGCTCTTGTTAGTATTAATCTGGCCGTTGGATTGCTGCAAAAGATGTTTGTGGCGGTGTGTTCACGCGTGCGTGATCTGGGTGGGATAGATCACACAACGCTAGCTGCTGCTGTTCTTCCTGCAGGTCTACTCTGAAACACGGCTTCCTTTCCAATTTTCACGCACATGTTCAGACCTGCTGGCTGGTGCCTCCAAGCAAACACCAACCATCCCTGCACACATACCGACATACGATGACAGGTTCAGACGACTGAAATTAAAGATCGAAATCGTCTATATATCCAAGTCACCAGAAGATAGACTGAAATTTTCATGCATGCCCTCACGTTTACTTTGGTTGCCAGCTGCAGATTAACAAATTGCAAGCAACAAGCATCAGGAGCTGGTGCTGGTCCTATATATTTTCTGATCTGATCCTTGGGCGATTCCAATGGATACCTACCTTCTCGGGATCCCAGGGCCGCAGCACCAGGAGATGCGGCGCCGAGGTTGCCTCTCGCTCCCCTCTCAGCTCTGACTTTATTTTCTCATTACCAGCCAGTCTCAGATTCAACGCTCGAGCTCGATCATTAGCTTTCTTTTGTGTGATTAAGAAATATGTATAAGCACCTGCTGGTCGATCGTCTATGCCGTCTCAGCCTATAGTCGGCCGTACTTATCCCCGACCCGAAAGGCCAAGCACCAGCTCAGCCCTCGCTGCCAGGTGGGGCCCACACGCTTGCCGTACCTGACACTGACTGATCGGCGTGCAAAATGTCAACTCCACCACCAGCTATAAAAATACAGTCGATGCTGGACACCATCCCAAGCACCCAGGGATCGAGCGAGCAGCTTCAGGTAGCTCACACACAAGAGAGACAGAGATGGACACAGAGATCGGCGCGCCTGGGAGCTCTCTGCACGGCATGACGGGGCGCGAGCCGACGTTCGCCTTCTCGACGGAGGATGCCGCGGCGGCGAGCAAGTTCGACCTGCCGGTGGACTCTGAGCACAAGGCCAAGACCATCCGGCTCTTCTCCTTCGCCAACCCGCACATGCGGACCTTCCACCTCTCGTGGATCTCCTTCTTCACCTGCTTCGTCTCCACCTTCGCCGCCGCGCCGCTGGTCCCCATCATCCGCGACAACCTCAACCTCACCAAGGCCGACATCGGCAACGCCGGCGTCGCCTCCGTGTCCGGCTCCATCTTCTCCCGTCTCGCGATGGGCGCCGTCTGTGACCTCCTCGGCCCGCGCTACGGCTGCGCCTTCCTCATCATGCTCGCCGCGCCCACCGTGTTCTGCATGTCCATCATCGACAACGCCGCAGGCTACATCGTCGTCAGGTTCCTGATCGGCTTCTCGCTGGCGACGTTCGTGTCGTGCCAGTACTGGATGAGCACCATGTTCAACAGCAAGATCATCGGCACCGTCAACGGGCTCGCCGCCGGATGGGGGAACATGGGCGGCGGCGCCACGCAGCTCATCATGCCGCTCGTCTACGACGTCATCCGCAAGTGCGGCGCCACGCCCTTCACGGCGTGGCGTCTCGCCTACTTCGTGCCGGGGTCGCTGCACATCCTGATGGGAATCCTGGTGCTCACCATGGGGCAAGACCTCCCCGACGGCAACCTTCGTAGCCTCCAGAAGAAGGGCGACGTCAACAAGGACAAGTTCTCCAAGGTGATGTGGTACGCCGTCACCAACTACCGCACCTGGATCTTCGTCCTCCTCTACGGCTACTGCATGGGCGTCGAGCTCACCACCGACAACGTCATCGCCGAGTACTACTACGACCACTTCAACCTGGACCTCCGCGTCTCCGGCATCATCGCCGCCTGCTTCGGCATGGCCAACATCGTGGCGAGGCCCCTGGGCGGGATCCTCTCCGACATCGGCGCTCGATACTGGGGCATGCGCGCGCGCCTCTGGAACATCTGGATCCTCCAGACCGCCGGCGGCGCCTTCTGCCTCTGGCTCGGCCGCGCCAGCACGCTCCCCGCCTCCATCACCGCCATGGTGCTCTTCTCCTTCTGCGCCCAGGCGGCCTGCGGCGCCATCTTCGGTGTCACCCCGTTCGTCTCCCGCCGCTCCCTCGGCATCATCTCCGGCATGACCGGCGCCGGCGGCAACTTCGGCGCGGGGCTGACGCAGCTGCTCTTCTTCACCTCGTCCAAGTACTCCACAGGCACGGGGCTGGAGTACATGGGCATCATGATCATGGCGTGCACTCTGCCCGTGGTGCTGGTGCACTTCCCGCAGTGGGGTTCCATGCTCTTCCCGGCCAACGCCGGCGCCTCCGAGGAGCACTACTACAGCTCCGAGTGGAATGAGGAGGAGAAGAGCAAGGGCCTCCACAACGCCAGCCTCAAGTTCGCCGAGAACAGCCGCTCCGAGCGCGGAAGGCGCAACGTCGTCGAGGCCACTACCGCCACCACGCCGCCAAACAACACGCCGGAGCACGTCTGAGGCGTACAGTAAGCATAGGCGCCTAATGTTTGTGCGCATGAATGTTCCTACTCGGAGCATACATCATGCAGGAAGGTTGTGAGGCACATATGTACTATAGTGAGTACAAATTTCATATTTTGTTGTGTAATAGTACATATTGTTGTTGTAAGCCGGAAATTATTGTTGTCAATCGCATCATATACACTACTAGAAAATACACTATCGGTCTACCCAAAAATACCCCTACCGGTATTTTTAGGGTGGATGGGAAGGTCTGATGATCTTTAGTACCGGGTGGAAACACCAACCGGTACTAAATTCTGGACTACCACCCGGTACTAATGCCTCCACCCATATTAGTACCGTGTGGTAGTACCAACCGGTACTAATGTCTAGGCTTTAGTGTCGGTTGGTGTTTCCATCCGGTACTAAATAGACCTCCACGGGTTATCTTTCTTCCAATCACAAGTGGTGTGTAGATGAGATGGAAAGGAGGTACCGCGCGAGGCAAGAGGTCCCGGGTTCGAATCCTCGCACCGCGCACGCGTATTTTTTAAAAAGTTTTTTTGGACTCGTACGCTTTCGTACCAGTTGATAACACCATCCGGTACTAAAAGATACTTTTGGTACCGGGTTATTTACCCGGTGACGAAGAGCGAGACTTTTAGTCTCGGTCTCGTAGTACCGGTTGGAAAACCGGTACTGATGGCTCTTTCTACCCGGTCCTGATGGCCTTTTTTTCTAGTAGTGATACCTATATATGCTGAATATAGGTTCACTAGGGATAATATATGGGTTAATATATTTGTCTTCACTGCTCCCTGTTGGTATGGGAAAGAACTGAAATAGAATATAGTGTAGAAGTGCCATAAACTCAATGTTCCCTCCTTAAAATGAAAGGCAAGGTTTGACCTTGTTTGATCTACACAACGCTAAATTTTGATTGTTGATATCTCATATACTACAAAATTAGTGACCATAAAATTGAGACGTCATATGAAAGTACTCTTAAATGTGAACCAAACAATATCAACTTTGTATGAGATAATATACATATTCAATAACCAAGCAAGTGTCGGTAACAGATAAAGTTTAAATCTTACGCTGGATGCGTGGCTTAAAAGTGAGAAGGAAGTACCATCTTATAAGCATTTTGAATATAAATCATCTACTGATACAACTTTTACACTTTAGAAGGCAAGATTTTGCTATTTTTTCTTTAATGATTTTATCATTTACTACCTCCCTCCTTAAATATACGATATCATTGAATTTTTTTCATTCGTTTGATTATTCAAATTTTTTCTATAAATATTTAAGCATCGATAAATATAGTTGAACCTAAAGTATTTTTCTATAAATATTTGTGCAAATTGATAAATATTTATCAAAAAATTTAGTAACCAACAACTTTTACAATTGAGACAGCGACAATAAAAAACCAACAATTTCTTGTTCAAAAGACTTGGGGAATGTTCTATGATTCAATTGGTATAAATTTTTTTTCCTGATGAATGCATGTGGTCCACGATGATATGCCAACATATACAGTTGCAACTAAATCCATGACACAATATAATCCACTTTCATTTATTTATTACCGATTTCTATAATTGTTTAGGTAGCCTACAATACAGTGCTGAGTTCGTAAATCCCTGATACATTATATAAAGAAACATAAATCATACATCTTCTCGAGCTTGCCCCGTTTTCAAGCTAACGTTCTCCCTCGGGAAGGCTGACCGGCCCTCTTTTTTTTTCGTGTTTGGTGTATCGAGAGCCCATGTAAATTCTGATTTTAGCTAAACAATTATTATATTATTATCAGCTATTCTTATGTGTACCGTCGGTATCACCATGAGCCATCGGCATTAATATTACGTGTACCGTAGGTATAGGACCATGAGCCATTAGTACCAATACTACGTGTACCGTCGGTATAGCATCAAGAGCCGTCGGTAGTAATAGTACGTGTACCGTCGGTTGCAATTTTTAGGTGAGGGTGGAAAAATCTATTTGTACCTGCGGTTTATATATTGTGAGACATGACTGTATAGCAATTTATTACCGTCGGTCCTTTATCCGATGGTGAAAACAACACTATTTATACCGTCGTCACTTTGGTTTTGTCGGTTGCTCTCATAACGTACGGTAGAAATGGTTGAAATAGTAGTGTGAGAATCAAACGCTAGATCAACTGTAAGTATATGAGCAACTAAAAACCAGTCTTTGACGTGACTTCATTCTAACTTTAAGTCAGTTAGTTATTAATCTTCATTGCACCCACCTGAAACAATAGCATGTCGTATATATCTTACCTCATCAGGTTATCAGGATACAATAGCAGTCATTATTGTAACTTATTTAGCATGATATTACAATATGTATAATAATTTAGATCATGATGAAACATATGCTACTGACCTTGATTTTCCAGTATGACGTAATCAGCATAGTGCAGTCACTACTGAAAACAAGCTATTGGTCCACCATAAATATGCAGGTAGGAATTGGACCCGATACTAATAGTACCATTAGTACCGGGTCTAATGCCTACCGGTATATTTGGGGTGGACCAAAGGGTCCGGGGGCCTTTTAGCACCAACCGGTACTAAAAGCTATACATTAGTACTGGTTGTTGTTTCCACCTGGTACTAATGCTTCCCCACAGTACCGGTTGGTAACACCACCCAGTACTATTGTACAACTTTTAGTACCGGTTAGTGTTTCCACCCGGTACTAAAAGGTGATCCATGGGTTAGTTCAAAAGGAAATCATCTCTTTCTCAACCACAACTGCTGTATAGGTGAAATGGTAAGAAATGTACACGCAAGGCAAGAAGTCTCAAGTTCGAATCCCATCCACCGCACGTGCGGATATTTTGCGTGAAAAATCGCGTGACTTTGTGGATTGGGACGGTCGCGAGTGTGCGGGCCTCTTTTCAGGTTTAAAATATTTTTTTGACCCAAAATGCTTTAGTATCGGACGGAAGCATCACCTGGTACTAAAGGGTCCTTTTAGTACCGCTTCATGCAACCGGTGTTGATACCCGAGACTTTTAGTCCCAAATGCGTAGCACCGGTTATGCGCTTTTAGTCCCGGATGCGTAGCACCGGTTGCATAACCGGTACTTATAGCACTTTTCAATCTGTGCTATAAGCATCTTTTCTAGTGGTGAGTCCACTACTACAAAAACGATATGTAGCAACGTCCCGATTTTTTTCAGGTGCGGGTCAAAATGTAACATATTTTTACAAATGGAGCGGGGTTACTGTAGCAACCACCCGCCCCTGAAAATGCTATTGTAGGGGCGGGTCACCCCCTCACCCGTCCCTAAAAATGGGCCTATTTTCAGGGGCGGGTGAGGGGGTGATCCGCCCCTACAAATGACATTTATAGGGGCGGGTCACCCCCTCACCCGCCCCTACAAATGATTTTCAAATTTATTCCGGAAATTCGTTTAATTCAAAAAATAGCAAAATACATCAAAAAAGTAAAATTTGTACCATAAGCCTATTGTGATCTATAGAACTAAAAAAATATTAAAAGCATATTTCAATGTATATAGTGATTATGAGTGTGGAAACCGCAAAGTGAGCCTTGAGTTGTATAAGATAGTAGTGTGGGTGAGTTATACATTATGGTTTCACACTCTTAATCATTATATACGTTGAAATATGGTTTTGATATTTTTTTAAGTTGTACATGTCACAATAGGCTTATGGTAAAAAATTTACTTTTTTTATGTGTTTTGCTATATGTTTTCATTTAAACAAAATTTCAGAATAATTAAAAATTTATTTGTAGGGGCGGGTGGGGACGTCACCCGCCCATGGAAATCTATTTGTAGGGGCGAGTGGGGGCATCACCCGCCCCTAAAAATGGAATTTGTAGGGGCCCTAAAAATGGAGGCTGGGACGATGTCCTGTCCAGTAGGTGGTGGTGATCTCATGCTGAGCAAAGCTGCGAGGCCATTGGCTGGAGCAAGTCAGGCGAGGATCGCCGGGCCTAACCCACTGTGCCCATCGCTCCATCTCCTCCCTGCCTTTCTCTGTTCCTTATCCCTTCCTTCGTCCCCATCTTCTCCTCGTCCCTCTCTCTTCCTTATCTCTCCAGCCTCCTGCACGCTGTGCCGCACCGCCGTCCCCTGCTGCTTCTCCGCCCGCCCCTGCCTGCCGCATGTGCCGGCCCGCTTGGCCGCCGTCAGGTCCCGCGCCTTGCGCATGCCTGCTCCACCCTCCTGCCTGCCGAGCGCGCCGTGGCGCAGGCCGCGCTCGCCGTGCCGCTCCGCGCCGCCGCCGACAAGGTCGCTGCGCTCCGGGCCCGCCTCGCCGCCGTCTAGGGTCGCTCCGGGACGCGGAGGCGCGGGCGGCTCGGGAGGCAGGCGCCAGGGGCAAGGCTGATGCGCGGCTCGAGTAGGCCGCCGCGGAGAGGGTGTGGTCTCTAACGCTGTTCTGGGAAAAGGAGACGGAGAGGGCGCGAGGGAGCAGCGGCGGTCGGCGCGGGGCCGCAGCCGCGGCGGAAGGCACGGTGGCGCGGTGCGGCGGCGGCACGTGCGCCAGCGTGGGGAGCGGCAGCGGCCAGTGCAGGGCCGCGACGGCGGCGGGGCGGCGCGGCGCACGGCGGGGGTGGCACGAGACGAGAGGCCGCGGCGGTGGCACGTGCACCGGTGCGGGGAGCGGCGGCGGCTCCGTGTTGCTGCTGCCAGTGATTTTTTTATTTTTTTATTTGATCTGTAGGGCGGGTCGCGGCGTGATCTGCCCTGAAAAACCATTTCTAGAGGCGGGTCATGCCCTCACCCGCCCCTAGAAATCCATTTCTAGTGACTGGTGAGGGCATGCGGGTTTCTAGTGGTGGGTGAGGGCATGACCCGCCCTTAGAAATGGATTTTTAGGGACAGCTGCGTTATCCGCCTCTACAAATAGCATTTGTAGCAGCAAAAACTAGACGGGTATCGCGCTCGCCCTTAAAAATATGGTTTTACCATAGCAGGGGTCGCTGCCCAACCTACATGCAACTTGATGTTCGAATCGATCGATGATCCTCGTGCTCAACATCTAGACGTTTCCTAAGATTCAACTAGTGATTAAGGCAAGGTTGAGTTCTTTAGGCTACTTTGGGGGTGGGAAAAGGGGCAGCATATTGGGGATTAGGGTTAATTAGGAAACTTTTGTATAAGCAGGTGAGACCATCGATCAACATATTTATAAAAATTAATTAATTGTAGCAACAATAGTTCATGCATGCACCTAGATCATGATTGTTTTGACTTGCCTAATCTGACCAATGCAACATGTCTCGTCTGATTCAAAGTTGACATTGTGGATTGGATCATCAGGCAATAATTAAGCTCCGATCCAATTGCACATTTCATACAGCAGCTAATAAGCTTATGACTATGGATTAATCAGCGCCAACAAGTACCTGAGCTGTACGTGTTTATCTAGGTTGGTTTTTGCGTCTAAACCAACCTTTGTAACTTTATTTTCAACCCTCTTAATAAAATATACGTGCTAATGATCTCGAAAAAAATATCTGAGCGCTGTCCTCCCTTTTTCTTTAATACGCACCGTGCAGTTTCATCTCGACTTTGGGCTACCTCCAATCGTTGCTATATCAAACTCTTGTTTGAATGGTAGCCGACAGTTGTCTGGTCATGTTTCAGAACTGTTCCAATAAAACCAATAAAAGTAGCGTGGACACTTGCGACTTACAAATGTTCGTCGTAAGATCAACTGCCAGGAATGCTCAGTCGGATTTTGGATGAGGTTGTGCATGGGTGCAGATAAGGACATAAGGTGTCCCATATTCAACTTGCATTTTCTAACAGCAATTGAGGGGGTGTTTGGTTACAGGGACTAATCCCTATCATGTTTGATTACTAATTAGAAATATTAAATATAGTTTAATTGAAAAACTAATTGCGCAGATGTAGGCTAATTTGCGAGACAAATCTATTAAGTCTAATTAGTCCATGATTTGACAATATGGTGCTACAATACACATGTGCTAATGATGGATTAATTAGATTTAATAGATTCATCTCGTGAATTAACCTTCATCTGTACAATTAGTTTTGTAATTAGTATATATTTAATACTTCTAATTAGTAACTAAATATTCGATGTTACACGAACTAAAATTTAATCCGTGAAACCAAACGTGCCCTGAGACTTTTGTGTAAGGACACGGCAAGGAGTGTTCCGTGCGTGTATGCGTGTACGGACGACGCACTGACGTAAGCTCGCTTGCAGGTTGTTGATTTTTTTTTTTAAGGGAGGTTGTTGAATTATTGATAAGCCAAAAGTTTAGTGCTCCTCTACTTGGTTAGATATAAGAAGACGACCGTTTCAGCATATAATCGTAACGGACTATGATCACTAAGAAACCTTCTTTAGTCTCAGTTGCTACGTATCCGGAACTAAAAATCCCGGCGTTTAGTCCCGGAAAAAAATTTGTGGTCTCGTATAGCTTACTTGCCAACCCACCTATGGAACATATATGACTTTAGTTAGTATGTCTTTCTTTTAAATTAACCCATGGATAACCCTTTAGTTCTGGTTGGTGTCCACACTTTTAGTCCCGATTGGGGAAATTCCCTCCCGGATCCAACGTCGGTCAGGATAAATATCAAAGATAGAATACCCGTTCTGTAGTAATGGATTTTTTTTTTTGGTTTTTAGAACATCTGTGTTGTTCTTTCGAACAGATTAATGTGAAGGCTTTTGGGAAAAGGTCTCGTAGTAGTACAATAAAATGTGTGTATTTGATTTGAGACAACGGGTTACAAGTACACAAGAAACTTCTCACTTAACCGCAGTACGTAGTAGAATCATGCTCATGTCTTTTGCATGTATGATGGCTGCGTATCTATTTCGTTATACGTGCTCGGGCGTGTTGTTTGGTGGCGTATTGGAGGCGGCCTGGATGACGTTGCGCTTGCCGCGCTCGGAGCGGCTGTTCTCGGCGAACTTGAGGCTGGCGCTATGGAGGCCCTTGCTCTTCTCCTCCTCGCTCCACTCCGATCCGTAGTAGTGCTCCTCCATGACGCCGGAGCTGGGAGGAAAGAACATGGATCCCCACTGCGGGAAGTGCACGAACACCACGGGCAGCGTGCACGCCATGATCATGATGCCCATGTACTCCAGCCCCGTGCCCGTGGAGTACTTGGACGAGGTGAAGAAGAGCAGCTGCGTCAGACCCGCGCCGAAGTTGCCGCCGGCGCCGGTCATGCCGGAGATAATGCCGAGGGAGCGGCGCGAGACGAAGGGGATCACGCCGAAGATGGCGCCGCAGGCTGCCTGCGCGCAGAAGGAGAAGAGGACCATGGCGACGACGGAGACAGGTAGGGTGCTGGCGCGGCCGAGCCAGAGGCAGAAGGCACCGCCGGCGGTCTGGAAGATCCAGATGTTCCAGAGGCGAGCACGCATGCCCCAGTAGCGCGCACCGATGTCGGAGAGGATGCCGCCCATAGGCCGTGCCACGATATTGGCCATGCCGAAGCAGGCGGCGATGGTGCCGGCGACACGAAGGTCTAGGTCGAAGCGGTCGTACATGTACTCGGCGATGACGTTGTCGGTGGTGAGCTCGACGCCCATGCAGTAGCCGTAGAGCAGGACGAAGATCCATGTCCGGTAGTTGGTCACCGCGTACCACATCACCTTGGAGAACTTGTCCTTGTTGACGTTACCCTTCTTGTCGAGGGTTCTGAGGTTGCCGTCGGGGAGGTCTTGCCCCATGGTGAGCACCAGGATTCCCATCAGGATGTGCAGCGACCCGGGCACAAAGTAGGCGAGTCGCCACGCCGTGAAGGGTGTGGCGCCGCACTTGCGGATGACTGTTGGATAATCCAGGCTCAGTTGGTTTGCATGACTTAGCTAGAATAAAGGAGCTCATTCTTAGCAAGTTTGAGCGCGTCAATGTACAGGGCACGCTGCATGGATTCATGCACTGGCTCTCCTTCGTTTTCGTCATGTCTAGTAGGTGTGGATCGAGTCTCAGGTCGTGGGATGGCGCGGCTGAATTGGAGGCTTGAAAACCGCAGCGTCGTGGCCTTGTTTAGCCACTTGTTTTTGGTTGTAACTGCAACTATAAGTTTGTTAGTAATACATGGAAAAGATGCGGAAGAGTTGCACCAGACTTTCTGTGTTCTTCGCGTTCCAGGGTGTGCGCGTGCGTTCCCAGGCGTTCTAGGAGTTCTTCGTCATCTCCGGCGACGGGGCGTCGCGTTTTGGAGTCCACAATGACGTCGTAGACGAGCGGCATGATGAGCTGCGTGGCGCCGCCGCCCATGTTCCCCCATCCGGCGGCGAGCCCGTTGACGGTGCCGATGATCTTGCTGTTGAACATGGTGCTCATCCAGTACTGGCACGACACGAACGTCGCCAGCGAGAAGCCGATCAAGAACCTGACGACGATGTAGCCCGCGGCGTCGTCGATGAGCGACATGCAGAAGACGGTGGGCGCGGCGAGCATGATGAGGAAGACGCAGCCGTAGCGCGGGCCGAGGAGGTCGCAGACGGCGCCCATCGCGAGACGGGAGAAGATGGAGCCGGACACGGAGGCGACGCCGGCGTTGCCGATGTCGGCCTTGGTGAGGTTGAGGTTGTCGCGGATGATGGGGACAACGCGGCGGCGAAGGTGGAGACGAAGCAGGTGAAGAAGGAGATCCACGAGAGGTGGAAGGTCCGCATGTGCGGGTTGGCGAAGGAGAAGAGCCGGATGCTCTTGGCCTTGTGCTCGGAGTCCACCGGCAGGTCGAACTTCGCTGCCGCGTCGTCGGGTGCCTCCGTGGAGAAGGCGAACGCCGGCTCGCGCCCCGTGACGCCGTGCAGCGAGCTCCCCGGCGCGCCGAGCTCCATGTCCGCCATTGGGTCTCTCCTCTTCAACTTCAAGCGGCTAGCTTCTTGAGCTTGCTTGCTGTGGTTGATGAGTGCTCTACAAATGCAGGTGGTTGATTGGAGCTTGTGCTTGAGCTCCGGCATGGATGGGGTATATATAGCTATTAGCTAGCAGGGGAGTTGATATTTTGGAGATCTCGATCACGAAGGTGGCGCCTGGAAACTCGTGTTGGTGCAACGCGGGCCGTGGAGATTGCTTGGATGCGGCGAGGCATGTTCAGTCGTCGACATGAAGGAATTAACAAGGTGAATTATTGAGCCTGACGGGATCAGGTCAGGATTAATCTATGATTGGAGCTCAACGCTGGAAGAAGAAAGGGGAGGTAGTATGTATCTGGCAAAAAGAATGCTTGGATACTGGATTCCTCGGCGCCGCATCACCGGAACTGGAATGTGGTGGCCCTGGCCTCATCCCGTGGGATCGGCCAAGGATCAGAATCTGCTGCTGGGGGCCAACCGGCTGCCTGTCCAGAATCGATTCTTAGCTTGCTGCTGGCAGCTGCTGCAGGAAAAGAAAATGGCCACACCTACCGTCTGCCGCAAGCCCTTGTTTCTTTATTTGGTCGACGACGACGACTGAAACTTGCCCAAGTTTCATTCATACTGCGTGCGGGCACCAGCAACTGTCAGCTCGATCACAAGCTTTGTTGTTTGACAGTAATCCAAACTGTGTTCAGACATTATTTCTGTATTTTAAGCTTAGGCTTATTAGGTAAATCGATCAGCCACTTGTGTTAAATTTTATCCTGATAATCTGTATGAATGATCAAGCTAAGAGATTAATTATACTAAGTACTCTAGGAGTCACTGAGTCATTCAGCCGTCTCCTGGAGGGCTATTACAAGTCACACGTGTGACTAGCAGTCAAGGTGTCACACAGTTATATTTTTCAAAACCATATATCCAAATCGAATTCCGATTGCACCACTGTTTTCCTTGCGACGTAATCTTCAAAACAAGATCACACTTGCATGATTTTTTGGAATATCTTTTTTGAACACGGAACAAACTTTTTTGAAGCTGGAACAACTGTTCCAACAACATAAAAAAAAATGTTCTGCCTTGTGTGATGGTTTGACTGCCAATCACGCGTGTGACTCCTAATATTTCCAGTCTCCTGTGGTGCTCCAGCTGCCATACAATCATGCATGCTAGTGAAATGAACCATCTAATTAACAATTCAGCCCTAAATATATATGAAGCAGTTGCTTAATTTCTTCATCTATCTCACTGATATGTTTAAGCTTCAGATGACCAATTAGGGCTAGTAGCTTGCTCGCGAGGGAAAGGAAGAGTATTTTTCTTTTTTTTGCGAAAGGGAAAGGAGAAGAGCTGAAGGCTTACACGGGGCCGACTAGCTAGCTTGTCTCGTTGGAGTTAACCTCAATCGAACGGCCAGGGACGAACAACATGCAATGTACATCATCAGCTGACGCATGCACGCGTTGCATTGGTCGACGACTTCGATCATTCCCAAATTGCAAAACACTTATATATTGCAGAGTTTATTAGTTTGATACATATTTGTCAACGACGACGGCGCTAACTAACAGAGAGATCGGCATCGATCTACGGCTCGCATTATTCCGGTCCGTCCACAGGCTCCAAGAGCAGCTTAGCTTGCGTGTTCGTTCTCTGCCTGTGAATAATCGAGAGGGACAACATTGCTCCAACTTGGCAACTTGTGTGCTTGTGAATAATCGTGAGAGTGAGAACATGCATGAAGCAGGTACAAACATTTGTCATGGTGACACTGTGCATGACGCTGACATGATTATTGCAAAAAGAAATAAAACTTTTCCAATCGACTGAAAGCTAAGGGAAAATAATAGTATATTTATTTTTCATAGAGCATTATATTAGGAGCTGCAAATGCATGCATCACATGATTCGTGGTAATCTACTATTCAGTTTAGCACGGATCGATCGACATGGGGCCTCCAGTCTTACTATTACGTTCGTACATGCAAATCCGGCCAGGATCGACTTGGTATTTCATGCATGTTTAAAATTTTCCAGGAACTTTTTGTAAAAAAAAAATATTTTACCATGCATGACTTTTTATTCTGTTCAGGCTGTTCCCATTATTCCGGACTAAGCTTCGATGAACTCTATTATATAACGTGTTGTTGTTTGCTTCTGTTATGTAGCTTCGATCTGCTGCAAAAATATATATAGCTAGACAGGCAGTGGGATAGATAGAAATATGCGTGTGAGTAATATGTGACCCTTTGAACTTATCAGGGTTGTCGCAATTTATAAGATAAGCTAGCTATGATGCATGCTTCTCCTTGATCTTGGCTCCACGGATTAACAAGTTGGCATGTTGCTAGCAGTTGCTTTCAACAGCATTTGACTCGAGCAATTAAAAGATCGATGCGATGCATGTTTTTCATATATATATATATATATATATATATATATATATATATATATATATATATATATAGAAGTATATACGATATACATCCAATTTATTGCTGTTTATCCAAGTTTTGGAAAGGCTTATTATTAGTTGACAGGTACTTATATGTACCTTTTTCTTACTAACAATTTGCCTAGCTCCGTGTACAGTCAGACGTTCATATATATTGCCAACACGCACTATAGGGAAGCAAACAAGACAGTTCGATCTCGGAATCGTCGACAATCAATGGTGATAGCAAGTTATTCTTTCTATTTCAAATTATAGACCGTTTTGGTATTTCTAGGTGCATAACTTTTCATGCTATGTATTTAGACATAGCAAAAACTATTGCACCTAGAAAATACCAAAACGACAATCTACAATTTGGATCTGAGGGAGGGAGTAATTAGTTTGTGCGAGATCCATTTTAGTTTGTTGGGGGTTTCTTTTCGATCACTCAAGTTCAAGTTTTTGGTTTTGTTTTTAAGGAGGCACTCAAGTTCAAGTGTAGATGGGCTTGATGCTCGACGGCAACCTCTACCGACCTAGACCCAATTAACACACTCTGCATATTGGTTTGTTGTATTAGGAGGTAGGTAAGTAATCGTAGCTTATCGTCACCGTTAGGTAACATACAGTTGGCCTTTGGCTTTTCAGTAGAGGCAGACGACAGAGGGGTGGCAGTGGCAGTTAGGAGCTTCGCTTTTGTTTACACTATACTAGAAGCCAGCAGGTTGCTGCTGCGTTCCCGGGAGTAGATTATATTCTGTGCTGATTGAATAATGGGCTGCTGGATCAAGGTTCACGTGGGGTTTCAGAGTGGGCCGTACGTGTGTTGCAACAAACAGCAGCAACCAACGCACGGCGCGGTGTCAGGCTGTCAGCCCGTCCTGTCAAAATTAAGGCCCAGAGACCAGTATGTAGTAGTCCAAAAAAGAAAGTCAGTAAGATAAGATTACACGATCAAAAGAAAGCTAGTCTGGTGGCATCAGCATAATAAGAAGCTGCAGGTACGGTGTTGACACGATAAGGCCGGTAACGATGACTCGATTGGTCACTCGGCCCGGGTTGCTTCTGCTTCTGCCTCCGATGGGCGGATGCTGAAGCGGTTGAGCACGTCCTCCCGGCTGGCAGCGGCCGCGGCGTACGCTTCCATGAACTCCCTGAAGACGAACGGCCTGAACTTGGGGGCGCCGCCCACCAGCTCCGGCGCGGGGGCGATGCGGCACTCCATCTCCGGCATGATCAGCGTCGCCACCGACATCCTCGCCGCGGCAGAGTTGGTCACCGCGCGGTGCTCCACGCTCTTGAGCAGCCCGTTGGTCACGATCTGCAATGCAACAACACTAGCTAGTAACTCCATCTGCAAACCAACGCAAGCAATGCAAGCTAAGCGAGACCTCCATCTGATGGCCAAAGTTGATGACGAAAGCGTTGGGGATAGGCTCCACGGCGATCCACCGGCCCTGGTGCCTGGCCTGCAAGCCCGCCGACGTCGCCCTGCGACAGCACCGTCAGCAGGTGCCGGTCGCAGTGCGGCAGCAGGCCCAGCGTCAGGCTCGGGTCCGGGCAAGGCGGGTACCAGTTCACGTTCATCTCACTACCGGAAGCAGCAAGTTTGCCGAGTGCCCCAGGCACTCGGCAAAGGCCCAAATACACTCGGCAAAGGGTTCGCCGAGTGTAACACTCGGCGAACAATACTCGGCAAAATTTCACTCGGCAAACAGTGGGTTTGCCGAGTGTCGATCGTCGGGCACTTGGCAAAACCATTGCCGAGTGCCATACAACACTCGGCAAAATAAAACACTCGGCACAAAGGCGATAACGGTTTCTGACGGTAACGGCTGCTTTGCCGAGTGTCAGACGGCAGACACTCGGCAAAAAGAAATTCTTTGCCGAGTGTATTTATATACGGCACTCGGTGAAGGAACTCGGTTTGCCGAGTGTCGTCCACGTGGCACTCGGCAAAGGGGCCAATCCCGCAAAATTTTATGACGCCTTTGCCGAGTGCGTTCCACGTGGCACTCGGCAAAGACGTCAACCTAACAGAAAATGGCCTCTTTGCCGAGAATCTGTCCCCCTACTAAAAAAACAGAAATTTGACATATAAAGGACCCCTCTCAAAAAACAATCACGCAAGCACAGACATATAAATTACAGCACAGGCATATAAATTGCACCACAAGCATCACAAGCACACAAATAACATTCACAAGTTCTCGTTGAAACAAGTTATTCACAAACAAGTAATTCACAGGTTTTGCATCAGAAACACCTCTAGTTCACAAGTCACTGAGGAGGATGAGGAGGCTGAGGAGAATGTGCAGGTGGCCACTGCCCCCAAGAAGAATCCGCATTGGACGCCGCCGATTGATTCTGCACAAAGTTATAGAGATTGCATTAGTCACTTTTCTAGTGTAAGCTGTAGTGCCTGTAGTTTCTAGTTTAACTCTAGGTTGATTGTAAGGTTGAGAGTGACTCACAGGAGTAGCTGCAGGAGGTAGTCGAGGTGACGGGAATAGGTTCGGTGGCATAGGTGGTGGAGTCTGACCTAAAGTGTGAAAGACACTCTGCATGTATTGCAACATCTGCTCCGTCCTCTGCCTTTCTAGCTGCCGTTCCACCTCAATCCTCGCCTCGATCCTCGCCTCTAGTTCCTCCCGGCGCTTCCGTTCTACCTCCACCTGGGCCTACAATATTTCATCCCAATATCTTATTGCCAAGCAAAAGATATGTACAAAATGAATGAAAAATTAAACAAACAGGAATAACCTGCAGAGCCTGCATCTGTAACTGTGCAGCGGTAGGCCGTGCCTGTATCGCGGGGCTCGAGTCCGTGCTCCTTGCTCGGATCTGGGAGAGGGTGGGAGTACTGGCAGTGTCGATCACGCTATCCCCAATCCAATACCTGCCATGCTTCTTCCCTCCTCCCACCCTCATCACAATTTCAGGATCGATATCCTGAGAGCTCGGATCGAACTCTGGCCCATGAAACTCCCTCGCCATTGCTGTGTACGCGGTGACACGGCTGTGGATGCTGGGATGGCTGTATGCCTCGGGCGGGTCCTCCAGGTTGAAGTCGATGTCTGCCGTGGCCTTGCCCTTTTTGGACATAACCCATGCCTTGAACCGGGAGCACTCCTGGCCTTCATGTGATGACGTCTGCGCCAAAAATACAAAAGGATTACAAAATATGCAGTATTATGTGTGAGAATAAAGAAACGAATTCACGTACCCATTTTTCCTTGTATTCATCAAGGCTCAGGCTGCCTTGATGGTGTGCTGCATATGGCATCTGCAGACGCCGCTCCCGGCAAGCAACGTGGTTCTCCAACCACCCGGGCTGCAACCACACGTCCACCATTTGTTCCCAGCACCGGGTAAAGGATCGGCACCACCACGGAGGCACCTACATCATCAAGTATGTGACATGTAACAAAAGAAGTGAAGCGTAATTAATCTCAGAAATAGTAAATATTAACTTTCTGTACGTACCATCATGAATTCTTCCTTGGTCAGGTTCATTGTCCTGGGGCGGGGCGGTGGGGCGGCGGGGCGGCGCGGCGGCGGGCCGGGGCGGCGGGGCGGCGCGGCGGCGGGCCGGGGCGGCGGGGCGGCGGGGCGGTGGGGCGGCGCGGCGAGGCGGCGCGGCGGCGGGGCGGGGCGGCCCGCGGCGGCGGGGCGGGGCGGCGCGGCGGCGGGGCGGGGCGGCGGCGGGCCGGGGCGGCGGCGCGGCGCGGCGGCGGGGCGGGGCGGCGGGGCGGCGGCGGGGCGGCGGGGCGGCGGCGGGGCGGCTAAAAACGCGGGGTTTAGGATAGAGGCCAGGCCGCGCGCGGGGGTCTGCTAAAAACGTAAGTCCGGTTCTTTGCCGAGTGCCCGCGATCTGGCACTCGGCAAAGTAAAGATTCATTTTTTTTAAAGTCCGGTTCTTTGCCGAGTGCCCGAGATCTGGCACTCGGCAATCTTCTTTCTTTGCCGAGTGTCAGATCCAAGGCACTCGGCAAAGAAAGCGTTTTTCTTTTTTTAAATGAGGAGGAGAATGCTGCCAGTGGGCCCGTGTACCTTCTTTGCCGAGTGTCTGTGGAAAACACTCGGCAAAAGGTACTTTTGCCGAGCGTTTTTTTTACACACTCGGCAAAATACACTAATATTTTATATTTAACATAATTTTTTCTAATATACTTGGACAAAATCGTGTCACTATCACTCAACAATGGTTAAATTATTTTTCTACTGATAATGTTCTATTATTTCATGCAGTTATAGCGCAAATTGCATTTATATCTACTAAAAATCTATAATTGCATTTAATCAATAAAAAATAGTAAACGCATCCGAAAAATTTCCAAATTTTGACACGAACCAATCTGTGTTGTATGTTGCCTATAAAAAAAGATTTGAAGCCAAACCTTAACTCAAGTGTCACTTGGACTCCAAATCTTATTGTATCCTCTCTAACTTCTATGAATCCTTCCAGGAGATGAGTCAGTTTCTAAGCATCATATGTCAGAAATTGGGCGAAACCTTCTCAATTTTTTACCACAGCCTCCACACATAATATCATGACATCTTGACAGATCTTGTGATTTTCAGATTTCGTTTGATTTTTTTAGAATTTAACAATCATTCAACCACACGTTCGTGGTCGTGTTTTTTAAAAACAATGTTCAAAATCTCTTTTCATTTCCTGGTTGAGACCTCAATCCGGACTCCATAATATGGATATAATTTTTCAACTGATTATAATCCACCATTTCATGTACCTGCAGTTAAAATTTGACATGAATAAAAAAATTCCTATTAATGCAATCGTTTCATTAAAAATAGCAAACAGACCACAAAATATACCAAATTTTATTATGGATTACAAAATCTCCTACGTGGGGAGTAGAAAAAGTGTGGAGGCCAAAATGACGAAATTTTTTTTTGTTTGCCGAGTGTCCAGGGTGAGGCACTCGGCGAAGTAATAAGTTTGCCGAGTGTCTTGCAGTGGCACTCGGCGAACTGCCTCTTTGCCGAGTGTCGGCGTCCAACACTCGGCAAAGGACTAACGGCCGGCCCAGTCCGGTGACGGACGGTGCACGTGCGATGCACGCGCCGTTTATTTACCGAGTGTCGTGCCTTTGCCGAGTGTCTATGAGCTGTTTGCCGAGTGTCTTATTTATGGCACTCGGCAAACGACCTTATTGCCGAGTGTAATATGTTTGCCGAGTGCCGGGTTGAATACACTCGGCAACTCGGCAAATAGGTTGTTTGCCGAGTGCCCGAAATAAAGCACTCGACAAAATGTTTACACTCGGCGAATTTCCTGTTTCCGGTAGTGTCTGCGTCTCGCCGCCGCTCAGCGCGCCCGCGAAGAAGTCGCCGTCGAGCCCCAGCTCCCCGGCGATCAACCGGAGGAGCGTCTCCGCCAGCCGCTGCACCTGGACGATGTACTCGGCGAGGCTCTCCCTGAACCTCCCCGGCCTTGCCGGCCAGTGGGGCAAGAACTTGTGGACGGGGAAGCACTGCAGCTTGAGGTAGTCGCGCCAGTACCGGGTCTCGCGCCTGTCGTAGGTGGTGCTGGAGGCCACCCGGAACGGCTTGCTCTGGTCGTCGGAGCAGTAGGGGAGCTTCTCTTCCGGCGGCAGCGCGAAGAACTCCACCGCCGCGTCCCTGAATGATGGAATCATTCTTGCACGTCCGGGAACGAAAAAAAAGTCGACCAACTTGGGAATTATTACCTGGAAGAAGCCGAACTCCTTGCCGGCATGGATGATCTCGTCGACGGTATGGACGTCGGCGAGGTCGATGACCGGGAGCGTGATGGTGGGGTCGAGGAGCTGGTCGTTGGCCGGGCGCTTCTCCGGCGGGAACACGTACTCGTCCGGCACGGCGTGGTACACCGGGGTGTTGGACAGCAGCTCATCCATAGCGCGTAGTATCTATCAGCAAATACCTGCTGGATCGACCTCACTGCTTTCACCTGTATTTTTCGACCTGGCCTGTCTTCTCACCTTCGTCTCTCTCTCTCTCTCTCTCTCTCTCTCTCCCTCTCGCCCCCCCCCCCCCCCCCCCCCCCACCCCCCTTCTTCTTTATTAGATCGATCCGATGAACATGGTGGTGGGTACTAGGAAACCACATCACGCTGTCATCTTTGGATCCATTCACCTCAGGAGCGAGGCGCCTGCTGTCACTCGATCGATCGTCATGTTGCATTGATTTGTCCAGCCATGCATGATTCTTGCAAACAAATATTTTTTTGAAGGGGACTATGGCAAGCAAGGAGCCGTCCCGAACAACATATTAAAATACGAGACAAGATTTAAGAATAGGGGAGAGGGGAAAGCATCAAGAAATTACTCTGCATAACGCAGGTTACTCTACCTTGATTCTTGGTTCGTCCACGGACGAGTTTAACAAGTTTAGCAGTTGCTTTCAAGGACGAATTAACTACAAATAAACATGAATACATCCAATTTGCTGGTTTGTCCAAGTTTTGGAAACTTGGTTGACAGGTATACATATACATTTTTCTTACTCACAAGTTGCCTCCGTGTACAGTCAGACGTTCACATTGCCAACACGGCAACGTTGTTAGCCGTCAAACTTATAAATACATTACTGATTATCCTCGATCATGTTACTCCTGCCTTACATAGTCTGGTCGGCCCCAGGAAATAGACAAAAAAAAAGCATTTTGTTCATCTATACACATACACCTAGCAAGTTAAGAACTTATTGGCTACAGTTGTATCATGTACCAGCACTGCAAGTCTGTAACCCTGTATGCAGTTGGGCCTACTGAATACATGCATCATGATGTACGCAACTGATGCAGCGATGTTCTACCTTGGGAAGACACACCCCGTTCCCCCTCCTTGTCAACACATCATAGGAGCATATGATATACATCCAATTTGCTGTTTATACAAGTTTTGGAAACTTATTAGTTGATATATGTACCTTTTCCTTACTAACAATTTGCCTCGCCGTATACAATCACAGGTGATAAAAGGGTCTCAAAATTTAGTCTAGATAATCTAAGAGGTGGGCTCAAAAATAGGCGGACTCTTACCTTATACAGTTTTAAACTAAACATATATAAGTGCCACTAGGATGATATATGATCCATTACCACCTCTACGTACAAGTACACACATTGCCAACACGCATTATAGGGAAGCAAACAAGACAATTCGGCTGCATCCATGCATCTAATTAACTCTGAATCGTCGACAATCAACGGTGATATATAGGAAGTTAATTAGTTTGTGCGAGATCAATTTTAGTTTGTAGATGGGCTTGATGCTCGACGGCACCCTTGCTCCATCTACCAACCTAGACCCAAATACACTCTGCAAATTGGTTTGTTGTATTAAGAAGTAAGTAATCGAAGATTATATTCTGTGCTGATTGAATAATGGGCTGCTGGATCAAGGTTTATGTGGGGTTTCAGAGTGGGCCGTACGTGTGTTGCAACAAACAGCACGGCACGGTGTCAGGCGGCTGTCAGCCCGTCCTGTCAAAATTAAGGTCCAGACCAGTATGTAGTCCAAAAAAGAAAGGGAGACAAGAAGGTCCGTGAAAACTGAAAAGATTACATGACAGGTTAAAACACACAACTAACCGAGCCTTCAATTAGGTCAAGAAAAGATTACGTCTATGCTCAAGAACGAGAAGACGAATGTTCAAATGGGAACTTAAAAAGGAAAAAAGAGCGAGACGAGAATGATGTCAGTTAGTGAATGATGCAGCTGCTCCAAGCCCTAGGAGCTGTAATGACAGATGAATGCCTACCATTATATTTCTCCTCTGTCAGGGGATCTAAGTATCTAACTAGGGGCATCAGATAGATTCAGCCTATGTGCATTATCAAGAATCTCTTTGGCTGCACTCTTATATTAATAGTGGCCAGGCAGCAAATGTCTTTTTCACGTTCAGCTTAATTTGACTTGCACAACCTTCGCTCGCTGCAACTCTGAAGATTGGAAAAAATCAACTTTGACTTTTTCATGGAATCAATTCCCCATTGCATGAGTGTAGTCTTGCAGTCACTCGTGCAGGGGCCACCAGGACTGAAAACACAATCTGAAACACCATGCATGCATTGACCATGCAAGCCATTGGTGTCGTAATCCGGCCTGCATGCATGATCCAGAGCAGAGATGAACCCTCCGCGCGCTCATTTTGCGGATCGGACCGCCGGGAGGAGCGGCGTCTTCGTTCGAATCACGCAGCGCAGCGCAGCGCCGCCGCCGGCCGCCACACTGACTGCGTTTGCGTTTTGCGGTTGCGACCCCACCACCCGCCGCGCGGAGAAGCAGGCGCACCCCCGAGCGGAGGAGATGGCGCAGGCCGATGCCGCCGCCTTCTTCCGCGACGCTCCCCCGCGCGTCGTCATCGAGATCATCCGCCGCCTGCCTGCGAGGTCGGTCCTGCGCGACGTCACGTCCTACCAGCCCCTCCTCGCCGCCGTCCACCTCCTCCACCCGCCGCAGCCGCTCATCTGCTTCGGCCGCGACGCCTGCCCCGACCGCTACATCCGGCTCAGGGACTACTGCGTCGAGGCCCTCCACCTCCGCTCCGACATGCTACGCCCCGTCCTTCGGTTCACCGACAGCGAGTACTACGACTTCATCGACAACATCCAAGGTGCCGACGCTCCCCCCATCTACGCCTTCACCAAGGACCACATCTACTACGGCGAGGGCGAGGAGGTGGGGGACGGCCAACACTATCGTCCCCGGATCACGGTCCACGCCTCCATCGACGGCCTCCTCCTGCTCTCCTTCATCAACATCTGGTACATCTGCAACCCCGCGACGCGCCAGTGGGTCGCCCTCCCGGACCTCAGCAACTGCTCCGTGATTGGGCTCTACGCGCACGTCTCCTCCGGCGAGTACCGTCTGCTGGTCCACACAGGCCAAGATGATGGGGCGACCTGGACTCGCTACTACGTTCTCAGGGTCGGCGCTGAGGAGGCCAGGGGCATCGGGCGCCCCATCCCGCCGCCGGCGACCTTGCACGTGGGGTCGTTGAGCATCGGGCTGGATCCTGTCTCGCTCTCGCCGCCCGTTCAGCTCCGCTGCAACTTGCACTGGCCGCCGCAGGAGCGCCAAGGGTACCACATGCTGGTGTTCGACACGGAGGCCGAGGTGTTCAGCTGGATGAGCTCTCCCAACCCCATCAGAGAAGGGAGCACGCAGCTGCTTGAGATGGATCGCAAGCTCGCCATGTCCGTCTCCAAGGTCGGCAGGCCAACGCTAGAGCTCTGGCGTCTAGAGGATTACCGCAACGAGATTTGGGTCCAGATATACCGGATCAGAATCCCAGTGATGGAGATACCTGATCTGCATTATATAGACTGGTTTCCACATGTTGTCTCACCGCAAGGGGATGTGCTGATCGAGTGCTCGAACAAGCTGCTATTGCACTGTGACAGGAATGGGAATTTGCTTCGGAAGTTTCAGTTCTGTGAGGAGGCACCGGTGGTTAGGCAATGCCCTGAAGGAGACCCTTCTTCCTCATGCTATCTTTCGGGAGCCCAAGATTGCCGATGGTGATGTTGAACCGCCATCTTCGAGGGGCTCTAGTGGTGATGCTGGTGGTTGCATTTTTCAGCATCTGCGCTATGCATGTTACCGCGCAGTCTCTGTAGATGAAGCTAGAATCAACTAGCTTTTCTTTTCCCATTCTCTGAAGGTAGGGATAATCATGATCATGATCAGATGTTCACATTTCTCTATTATATTCTCTAGCTAATACTCTGCATATATGCTGGATGTTTGCTTAACTCTTGGACATAGAATTTGAAAGAGTGAGGTGCTGCTGTTGAGTAGGCTGGCTGTAATGCATGTTTGTTGTTTTCTGAAATTTTAACCGATGCAAATGCTCCAACTAAAACTCCGTTTGTTTCGTATTTAAATTTTAAATGTAATGTGTATCATCACAAGAATCTGCTGCCAAGGCAAGCTATAAACACTCCAGCGAAATATTTCAACTTCTACTAGAATAAACGGGACGAACATTGTTCCAGGCGGGGAGGAATCTTCGCAGTTTAAAGCTGTCGCAGCAAAACAGATAGATGTGCAACATGATGCCGTGGCCGTGACGTGACCGCTGACTTTGGATCATCACAGTGCAGACAAGCTTTGGGTACACAAATAATCAAGAGTTGCCAGAGGGCAACAAAGCTGGCCCCCGAGCGATGATACCAAATTCGCAGAATTCACTCTGATACTAGACCCATAAAACATGGGAATAAACAGCTAATTTATTATCAAGGCCGGCTGATCCTCTCATATTCAATGCTACGTGAATGCATTTTCTAGCTGCACCACACCACCATAAGAATTCCCCCCCTTTACAGAATGATGAGCCTAACATACAAGGAAAAAAATTCCTGATGCCCACAGCAACAAAAGGCCAGCATGGCGGTCATATATGCAAAGGATGGACTCGACAGGGTGCCAAAATGACGCGAACGAGCCCCCCACCACTGGAGTCCACGCTTCACCGGTTAGACCAATCAAAGATGCCAGAGAATGTACACCGCGATGCAAAGAGTCCTCACAAATGGCTCGGCCGCCTCTTGCCAGTGTCAGTCCTCTGTCGCTTGGCTGGCTTGGCCCACTGGATGTCCCCAATGCCGGGTGTCGAGGAACTCCCCCCATGATCTGAATGCGCACCCCAAACAGTAGAATGCATCGACTGCTGGGACGGATGCGCATCCCTTTGGAATGGCATCCTGGCACCTCTGGGTGAGGGCACTGGGCCCAGCCGCCCAGGGTTGGTTGGTGAGAGCGGCCCAGCTCGGCCTGAGCTAGATGGAGAACCAATGCTGTTCCTTGGCCGTTCTTGTCTTTTCTTCTTAACAATAAACATATCGCTTGGGTGCAATAACCCAGCACCATCCGGGAGTTGATCCCTGCTGCCAGATCCAGAATGCCTCGAATCTCTATCAGATCTGGAACTGTGAGGCCGGCTAGGAACCTCGCTAGGCTGATTATGCCTGCTATGTCCCGAACCATGCTGCTCTGCTTCACTGGTGCTAGCACGCCGCTTATGGCCCAAAGCAGCGTGCTTTGTCGACTGCCCAGCAGCGCCACTTGCAGCTCCTCCAGGATTCAAAAATGACATCGCATTCTTAGCTTCGCTGAAGTCTGAGTCTGGGAAGGCAATCTTCATTATGTTGAAAAATAAGTTATGGAGGGTCTCAGCTTCTATCCGGACCTGCATTTTCAATTGGAGTAAATTAATATTCTATTAGGCTACAACACCAACCACAAGTTCAGAACTAGTAGAAGCAAAGATGACAAATATAACCAATGTTTGATGCAAAACAGTAGGACTACCTCATGCCTATAGCTGAAATGCTGAACCACACTCTTCAACATCTGCTGCATGTCCGCTATGAACTCAGTTACAGCGCTATACTCGAATCCATCAACTCGCTGTTCAATTTTCTGTAGGTCAAGGGTGCTACCAGCTGGACCTCTGAATGAGGAATTTTCATTCCTCCTCCACCAAGAAGATATATTAGGTATGATTTGATGACCCTCTTTGTCAATCCTCCTCCATAGCTTGCTTATCACATTCTTGCACTGCAGGTATTCAGGTCGAGAACAGCTTCAGCTCAGCCATATGGGATAGTGTATATATAGAAAAGGGTAAAACATAACGAGCCAATGACAAGCCAAAGGAACAAAAGAATCCCTGCTGAGACAATATTGAGAAATACTATATGGCATGCCAAAGAAACAGAACGAGCCACAAAATAATGCCAAATGTTAAATTCCAATTGCATACGTATACAGCTAACAAAAAAACACTTCCACTGCATGCGACCCAGATGTTAAAATATGTAGCACATTAAGCATAACTTGTCAAAACTAAAATTATTTTTTGCAAAAAGGTGCTTTCATGATAAAGCTTTTCAATTCTACAGATAATTCCTCCAGAGAATCCCGTTCAATTTGAAGAACATTCAATAGAACAAATCACCATAAATGCAGTACTGCACAAAGAGCATAAGTTTGTGTGCATACCTTTCTTTGCATACTGTCAGACATCTTTGTGCCACGGTACTCTGGGGAAGCAGAGTCAATGGCCTTACTGCTCCAATTTTCCTTGGAGCGTTCAGCAGATCCTTCACCAGATCCAGACAAGTAAGTCAATTTCCCTGTCCTAGAAGCAGGCGAAACCTTCTTAGATGGCATGTTGCGCTTCTGTTTGACTATAGGATGAACTGCGTCTTGCTGCCTGGCAGCTGGATCAGCAAAAGGACAGGCACCTAGGTCAGACTTAAATTGTGAATTATAATCACAATCTCCTTGAAATGTAAGATGAGTACCACGCTGGGGGAAGACCCCTTCTCCGCCAGATCTATCTTCCTGCTTTTCTGCATTAGGTCTTGGACGAACACGGATACTCCTTTTGCGTTTTATTTTTGGTTGCAACACCTGCTCATCCTCACCGTCATCACGTTCATGATTCCAGCTCCCTGACTGCTGGAGGTCCATATGTGAGTCACCTGACATTGCAATCTCACCTTCCTCTAGGTCATCAGGCTGCAAATTACCAGTTAAAAGTATGATGAGCTAGTTAACTAACATATAAATTCAAGCAGAAACAAAAAAAGACATAACAACAATATGTAAACACATACAGTTCTCCTTGACAAAGAACCAGGGCGGGCATCCAGAGCAGATAGGGACCGCAATTTTTTTGAAGATGAGGAAGGTGCAGGTGGTGGTAATCTCCTGCTTCCAGAAGAAGAACCTGTGGAACCAGCTTCTTCCATCCTGTTAGCTTTTCTGCTACCTAATCCATCAGTAAAATTGTACCTGCCATCATGGATAGGCTCTTCTTCCTCTGATTCATCCTTGTTATCAGGTACCGAATCATCATTGTCCTCTTCATCTTCGAATTCCCCTATTTCCCCTTCATCAGGCAGGGGTGTGGTGATATTCCTCTCTTCAGAATCTTCATCCGATTCTTCAAGATCTTCATCATCAATCTCCCTGTAGATGGAATACTTGCCAGTACCCTTTGGCCGCCCCCTTCTCTTCTCAGGTGTATCATTAGTGTCTAAAGTAATGCCACCAGACGACATATTTCTAGACGGCTTTTTGGATAGACTTGCCACAACAGCATCTACTTCAGTAGAGCTAACACGAAGCCACTTTGGAACCTGATGATGTTTCATCATATCCCCTGTCCAATCAAAGTCTTCATCCATCTGATCAAAAAGTTCAACTTCACGTTCAGTCCTAGCAATCATTCGGTTCACTTCCTGTAATGAAGGCACGTCATGAACAGTTTCTTGATATCTCTCTTCATCATGCAGGAGTGTCTCTAAAGTTGTCCGCCTTTCCTCATGGGTTGTTCTTTGATCAAAACGACCAGCATTAATGACCTCATCTGCCATATCAATTTTGTATTGTTGGATATTGTTGCGGATGAGACTCTCAATTGATCCCATGTACCTATCTTTCCCAGCAAGATCATCCTCCAAATCTCCACTCCCTCCATTTCTCAACTCATCCTCTTTGTGATAACTAGATATGTTATCAACAACAGCCTCCATGTAAATAACCTTCACCTCCCTAGTCTGCCCTATACGATGGGCCCTAGCAACTGCTTGCTCTTCGTTTTGTGGATTTGGATCAGGGTCATATATTACAACAGTGTCTGCGCTCTGAAGATTCAGACCCCTACCAGCAGCACGAATACTAAGCAAGAATATAAAACAATCAGAATTAGGCCTGTTGAAGTCAACAATCGCCGACTCTCGATCTTCCAAGCTTGTTGTTCCATCAATTCGCCTGTAAACAAGTCGCCTCCATTGCAAATAGTCTTCCATGATGTCAAGAAGTTTTGTCATTGTGCTAAAAAGGAGAACACGATGGCCTGCCCTATGAAGCTTAATTAAAATTCTATCAAGATTCCACAACTTCCCGCAAGATCTGATCATAAAATCTTTCCCATGATTCAAGAATGGATATGACAGAAGAGGATGGTTACAAACTTTTCTTAGCTCCATGCACTTGTTGTTGAGGTTCTTGTATGTCTTGAACTGGTACATGGGATTTCTTTGTGCACGTTGTTTCTCATCTTCAGGATCAACTCTAATAGTACCAGTAGATTTGATCCAATCATATATAGCTCCTTGAATGGCAGACATTCTACACCTCAAAACAATAGAATCCTGCAACAGCATGCCGGATTAATAATGTTGCAAACTTACCAAACAAATTGACCAATGAGTGACATGCGAAAAAAGGATAGCACCTTCCGTGGAAGTGAGCCTTCAACATCTTCCACACGCCTACGTAGCATGAAAGGTTCCAAAATCTGATGCAGCCTGTGAATGATTATTACTTTCTTCTCTGTCTCAAGCCAATCATCTTCTTCTTCACTATGTGTCTGACCATCCTTCTGAAATGGCTTAGAGAACCAATCTTGAAATGCCTTACTACTGTCAAATACTTCTGGAAGCAACAGGTTCAAGAGGGACCAAAGCTCCTTGAGATCATTCTGCAATCAATTCCCAAATGCATTAAATAACTACAAAAAACTACAACAAAAAAGGTGCATTAATGACATGATAAAATAGCTATACTGGTAAAAAAGAGAAGGGGCTCCTATCATCAGTACTACCTCCATCCCAGAATATAGCTGTTTTTAGATTTTCTCTAAGTCAAACCTTTTAAACTTTGACTGTAGATGGTAAAAGAACCCATAAAGATTGACAATATAAAAATGATATTAGTTTATTCATAATGAAACCAACTATCGTAACATGTAACATTTTATATTTAAAAGTAATCATTTTTGGAAATATTATTGATCAAAGATGAAAATGTTTGATTTTGACTAAGTCTAAAAGTTGTTATATTTTGGGATGGAGGTAATAGATTATAAAGCGAGCCTCTTTTTTTAGTAAAGCTATGCTGGCAACAATAGCAATACACATTTATCTGGTTTACCTGTAGAGGAGTACCAGTGAGAAGGAGGCGCCGTTGGCAACGATAGCGATCAAGATCACGCGCCAAGACTGAGTCTCTGTCCTTCATCCGCTGCGCCTCATCAATTATAATGTACTTCCAATCAACCCTTGAAAGCTTGGAACGGTCAAACATAACAAATTCATATGTTGTTACAAGAACATTAAATTTCATGGCCATAACCTCCTGCGAGACGAGTCAAAAATTAGAAGCAAAATTTCTACAAGAGCTAACACAAGAAAATACGCATGTATTTGCTATAAGATAGCTTATCGATGCAAAGTAACAGAATGTGGCAAGCATTACTTTCAGTCAAGGAATAAACAGGGATCAACTGATAAGAGCAGCCATTCAACTAAGAAGATGATACCCCTATACTGCACAAAAATGCACCTGTACAGGGACTGATATAGACCGATCTAGAAAACTAAAATGGAATCGTGTACAGCATAATTTAACTTACTCCAAATAGTTTAAGCATGTTTGCTGATGTGTTCTTATATATTTAGGATGGATACAGTTGACATGAAAACAGATCCAATAAAAGGTAAGCACTGTATGCAAAATAAGGGTGATGATACTAATTTAGAAGGTGGTTCCTTCAAAATCAAACAGTGCATGATTATAGCCCATCCCCTTCTAGAAAGTTTTCAAACTAAGAGATGGCAGGGCAAGTCATTGGAATTGATTGTGTTTGTTCACAACAAGAAATGTATCAGCAATTTTGCTAAAATAAAATGTATGTACAGGCTTGACATATGAAAAGCTACCAGAAGAAAAGGTAGCTTACTTGAGAGAACAGCTTCTGCCTTTGGTCCTTTGCACCAACATAAAAGATGCAAGATGCTGATGGCAGCCAATTTAGCAGTTCACTCTGAACCAAGAACAGATATCACAGCAAATTTAAGTTTCTACAACAAATACAGTATCTAGAAATGGAAAGTAAAAAATAGCTCCTCAAAGCATGAAATGACATGGAAGACATACCTTCCAATTGACCAAGACAGCATTTGGCACTATTATGAGATGTGGGCCATAATTCCCTTTAAACTCCATCAGGTATGCGATCAATGCCATAACCTGTGATAACAAATAGCGCAGACATACAAATAAACTAGCAGCATTGGATTGAATGAAAAGAGGGAGCATTGATGATAAGAAAAATGTTGTGATATAACAGGAGTACAGCAAGCAAACCAGAATAAGAAAGGGATGCTACACACCTGCACAGTCTTGCCGAGACCCATCTCATCAGCCAAAATACCGTTCAACTTATTATTGTACAAAGAAAGCATCCACTGTAGGCCCACCTAGATAACCAACAAAATGAATTTTAAATCTCCTCTGACAGGACATTAATACAATGAAAATGAATATTACTTCAGTTAAAAGTAGACATCCTACCAGTTGGTAGTCCCTTAAAGTTCCTGCTCGCAACAGTGATGGTTGCTTGGTAACACTTTCACTGACAGCATGAGCTAAATTGTAGTACCTAAAAATATGAAAGAAGTATAAGAAAAAACTTATTAAGAGTAAAAAGTATGTTTTGAAGCCAATCTGATAAACCCTACCGCAAATAGGGAAAAAAATGCAGGCTCCAAAAATGCAGCATAAATTTACTCCAGGTTCATATCTAAATTCTAAAGTAAAGAAACAGCAACTTGGAAAAAAAAATCTGATACAGGTACATTTTCAACTTTGTCGATTTCTTACTTGTTAACTGACGTATTATCCCTTGGTGCATTCATCTCAGAGAATGTGTTCCTTATCATAACCTCCTGACCAGCACATTGTGCAGCAGCCTTAACTTCTTCCTCAGATAGACCCTGTAAAACAAGAAGCATGTTCATGTATAGGACTAGCAACAAGGAACCTGGTTACATGCAGCAGCGAGGCACAAATGCTTGAGATAATGTCTACAAGAAGCTTTGCTATTCAGCGATAAGAAACCAAAAGAGGAGGGGGCAGGGGACAAAGCTGTTTCACTAGCCCAAAGCGAAGAGTGTCAAATACCTGTGCCCGTGCAGCTGCAGCTGCAGCATTTGCTGCTTCTTCTACTTGTTGCTGACTCTTGGCAGCAGTTATTTTTCCTCCAAGCTTATAAAGGTACTCTTCAGTCTGAGTCAGGAAAGAAGATAGAACATTGTATCTTTGAGCTGCATCACCAGGAACACTAGTTTGCTGTTCCAACAAAATTTGACGGTATCTTTCCACATCATTGTTTTTCAATGCCTCCATTCTTTTGTTCCTATCATCATCTTTCCTCTTTGAGAATTCTCGCAACATCCTTTCATGGTACTTGGCCACCCCTCGATTACGAGTTATTCGAGCATCACGAATGGCCCAATGTGCCTCCAAAAGCTTCTTGCGCCACTGGAAAATGGATTTCAGCTGCTTCTCTCTCGAGGCTTTCTGCATCTGCTGAACTTGTCTTGCAAGCTCAACACGTTGACGTTCACATTGTCTGACAAACTTTCTGTATATCCTATCTGGCATTGCCATTATTTCTTGTTGCTCATGCTCAACTTCATCCCGGAGCCGAGCCTGATGTTCTAGGAGTTTGAGCTTCTTTTCTTCAATCTGTAGCCTCAAGACAAGATCAGGCCGGATTCTTTTGCTCTCTAGATTAATAGCAAGCAAACCACTTATCTTTTTTAAGTTATCCTCACGTTTCTTACCAAGAACTATCATTCCTTCCTGAGCTAATAAATCTTTCACATCATAACCTAGTGACAGGTTACTGTTGTAATTTGCAGGTCCCAAGGAATCGTGCCTCCTAGTGAAGGACGGGAAATCGAATAATGGGCCATGGTATTTTCTGGGAACATCTCTTGGAACTGGGGCACTGCTTGTCGGGGCAGCCCTTTTTGTCTGCTCAGCATCTACCGAACCACTTTCTGCTGGTAAAGATTTACCCCTCTCAGCATTGTAATCACTTCTCCCAGGTGTTCTCTGGATACCCCGTTCTAGATCCTGCTCGGATTTAATCACAGTATTGTTACTATGCTCTGGTACTGAAACTGGTCCAATTTTAAGAGACTCTTTCGGAGAAGCTTTCATCACTTGCATGGGACCAGGACCACTGGCAGGACTAGCTTTGTCTTCTGAAGCAGAAACTTCCACCTTTGGTAAACAGGGTCCCTTCAACAATGCCTGTTTTTCAGGAGCTTTATCACCAGTCTCCATTTGCCTTCCATGTTCATCCACATTGCTTACACCAGGCCTTTCACGGTTAGGCGTTGCCTGAGGTCCAGAAATCTGCTGCCCTTGTGAATCAGGAGGCCGTCCAGTTACAATTAATTCAAGAACTTCTGGTGGGAGTGTACGATCACCACGCTGATATCAAGGGACAATAAAAGGAGCAAAAAAAGAAAACCGCAATGATATTAGATTGATCAGCTGAACCACATCTTAAAATTACGGGCTGGATCTCATAAACATAAACAAAATAGACTTTTAAGGTTTATCTTTATTGTACCTTTAAACGCCGAAAAGCTAATATCTGAGCTTTGAGTACATGAAGTTGATTTTTTGTGAAACCCGTTTGCCCCGTTTGCGGCCGGGCACTTGGAGTTGGGGCCTGTGACCCTCCTGTTTCGCCAGGGGTTGCTGTGGGGGCAGCAGCTTGGTTAAGCTGCTGCATCTGTCTCGCATGCTGCATCTGCACCGCTTCTGAATTTGCAAGGACATTTTTTGGATTGGATTGCTCAGGAACCTTATTCACATGCCCAGAACTCTGTGGGATATGCATCGTCTGTGCACCATTACCCACTGTCATAGGTGGCCTCACAGCATTTGAGCCATCCCTGTTATGGGCAGATAACTGTTGTTGCAACTGCAAGTTGCTCGAATTCACTATCTTAGCCTCTTCTCCACCAGAAACTGAGCTCGGGGGAATGGGCTGCCTAGCCTTCAATGGGGCACCCTGACTGGCAACATTGCCATGCCCTGGGGCATCGCTGTTCATTTGCGAGGACGTTGCTTGCTGCTGCGCATTCATACTTGCCTCATTTTGCTTCTGCATGGCTGCCATCCTGCTGGACTGCCAGATCGGCAGGAGTTGAGAAATTGCACTCATGTTTGCAGGATTGGACAGGTCGAAGTTGTTCTCCTTTGCCCAGGCTTGGATGGCTTGAAACTGCAATGGCGTTAATGGGCCACCACCGGCACTGCCCATGCCCACCTGGCCTTGCATTGGCTGCATGGGCATGATCATACCCACTGACGGCAACTGCTGTCCAGGTACTCCTTGAGGAGGCATAGGAGGCCTCATATCACCAGTTCTTTGCTCATTACTGCTTGGTTGTCCCTGCTCTTTCTGCTTCTCCGCCTGCTGAATATGTTCAGCCTGTCGCTTAAACATCTGAAGGGTCATAAGCTCTTGCATCTTGGCAGGGTTGTTAACCATATCTTGGTCTCTTGATGATGACCCCGGCATATTCATCTTGGCCTGCTGCTGGAGGAGCATACCCTGGGCTGCCTTCTGCTGCTGCTGCTGCATCGCAAGCTTCAGGTATTGTTGCTGCATTGCCACCTGGTTGTGCATCTGACCTCCAACCATGCCCTGTGGTCCGCCAGATAGCGGCAGGTTCCTCTGACCCTGGAACGGTGGCATTGCGCTGGAGGACTGAGGGAAGCTGCCGCCGCCGCCTGGTCCCATCATGCCAGGTGGCGCACCGGATTGGTATGCTTGCTGCTGTTCGTGGTGATGCATCATTCCCTGCAACAGAATGTGACCCGTTCAGAAGTCTAAAACCTCGCAAAACCAAGAACCGAAAAAACCCAGTTGTAACACTGCATCAAGACAACAAGCAAACAAAACCGATTGAATGGTTGGGATTTTCTAAAAGCAAACAAAAATTCGCATCAACCACACTAAAGAGCAGAGGTTACCCAAATCACTCGGGAAAAAAAACAAACTGAATTGAGACGGGATCAGAATCAGACAACAATTCTAAATTGAAACCGGGGACTACACGAAACCCCACGGGCTGGGGAACCTGGAGACACACACAACACATGCAAACCCAAATCGAAACGGAACCCGACCAGCGGAAGAACACCATGGGACAAGACAAGACAACCAACCAGCCGCACTGACACTCCTGCGCTGCGGGAGGGTTGAGAAGACCTCGCTACCGTTTGCGGCAGGCCACGTAAAGACGGGAGGGCTTTTCGCCACGGCCGCAAGATTTTTTTTCCCGAATCCCAACAACCACGCGCGCGCAGGCGCACGGTTCCCCACCAATCACATCGCCCCCGAGAGAGAAAAAAAAACGACCACCCAAAATAAATTCGAATCCCACAGAGCCGGGGTGGGGCAGACAAGGCAAGGCCTACCTGGCTCCTAAACCCTAGCTGCTGCTGCTGCTGCTGCTGGGACTGCTGCTGCGCCGACGCCGGGGTCCCTGGCTGCGGCTGCTCCGGCCGCGGCGACGTCGCCGGCGAGCTCCGCGAGCTGCCGGAGGGCCCCCCGCTGGGCTGCATGGTGGCAGGCCCGGGGGTCCCGGGAGGGCGCGCAAGCTTCTAGATCTGGCCGATTCGGGGTTCCCTCATGCGTCCGCGGCAGATCTAGGTCGACAGGGCCCGCGCGGCGCCGCGGGTCGCCGGATCGTCGCCGGAGATGGCCCCCCGGAGGCGGGCTGCGGGGCTCCGGTGGCCGGTGGGGGCGGTCAAGCCCTAATCCGGGTTTGGGAATGGAGATTTCTGTATCTTTTGTCTCCTTGGATTCGACTGGTTTTCTAACGCGAGAAGCCGGGGAAGGGGAAGGAGACCCAGGTTGGGTGCTCGGATCGTAAATTATATCGAGCTCGAGGGTCTTTAAGTTAAAAGGGAGATACAGGGGTATTTGCATGGGGCCCCTCAAAATTTTTTAAATTTATACTGAGCCTTGTGACCATGATCTTTTGTGGCTCGGGCAGCTTGTCCGAGCTAATGGCAGTGTCCTAACAGAGTACAGTAGTATCAGGTTACTTCTTTCCTTAAAAATTGGGATAAGTTTGGAATGGCACAAGGCGACAAGGAAACGGTTAAGATTCAGAGTTTCAAGGATAGCGGTATACTCCTCCGTATAGCACGTCTGAGCGAATGGTATTAACTTAAAGTATTAGTAGGACATCAGTAAATTCCGCGTGAGAATTGGATTGCCATAAATATACGACAATTATTATTCATTTATTTGTTACTCGGTTTTTTTAGACTACGGTACGGCTGCGTTTGGATCCCACCAGCTAAAACAAACTGACTAAAAGATTTTAGTCGGCTCCTATTTGGATCAAGTGACTAAACAATAGGGAGGAAGTAATAAATGAGGGGCAGGCCCACATGACTCCTCATTTTAGCTCCTCTTTGGGGAGGGACTAATGGAACTAAAGTCACTTTTAGTCATTTTGTTTGGAACTTTAGTCCATAGGATGATTCAAACAGGGTCTAAGTCAACTCATTGTGGTACTACACCACAACCATGGAGTAAAGTCATGATCATGTGAGTAATTAAGAGGAGAGGGATGGGCAACAAACCCCTTGGCACTTCCTAAATGTACATTATGGTGAGGTAATTTTGATCTTTTCCTGTGGAGATCTCCATACATTTCTCTTTTCCAAAAAAAAGATTTCCATATATTTCCACGTGGAGATTTCTGTTTGTATCATGATTACACCGAGACGACATCGTGTTTCGTAGGTGTACCCATAGACATCAAAGGTAAAAGGTGTGAAGCGATGCCTCCTTGCGAATTGTGAAACTGTCTCGGAGGAAACCATGTTATTTAGCTTTGCGTTAACGAGTACTGTATACTAGCATTTTTGTATGTAAGGGCAAATAAGCGCGGGAGAATAAACAGATTAGGCCTCTGTTTTTTTACGGAAATCGTACTGGCGTTTGTCTCCGTGCTGCAGTCTCCTGAGTTGACACTGACTAGCTGTACACCTCGGGAAAAGGCAAGAAGGATCCTGCAACTGCCAGCTGTACATCGCAGGTCAACGGTTCTGTCGGACTGTCAACTGTTTGTTCTGGTTGCCAATGGATTGGCGCAGTTTTCGTGTCAGCTTCTTCTGTCAGTTATAAGTGTCACGTCACGCGGTGCATTAACTTCTGGGATTAGCCAGCCAGATATTTGTATGTTAATTAGTAGTATTAAATATAGATTAATGATAAAATAAATTTCAAAACTCTAGTTTTATTCGCGAGACGAACCTATTAAATAACATGTGTTAATCATAAATAAATCTAGACTTATGCAGTTAAATTTATAATTAATTTATATTTAGTTTTTCTAATTAGCATCGAATGAACATTCGATGTGACCGACATAGCTTAAAATAAACCCTAGGAACCAAACTAGGGCACGGAAAAACAAGCTAGCTATTCCAACAGCCCTAAACTGAAGCTGACAGACTGACAGCTGAAGTGCGTGAACACGACGACGATGAGTAAGGGAATGCATGCTTTTCAGAACCTGATGAAACTGTTTCGTTCGATCCGAGTTCAGACCAGTCGTACTTGATCTACAAAGTGACTCAAAACTGATGAACTGACCTTGATCCAAATGTAAAAGCCCCGTCCAAGAAAAGTAAAAACTCGATTTTTTTTCTTCTTTGAAGACTGTTAGTTGCTAATACTACTATTCTGCAAACTGTTGATCTTTCTTTCTTCATCTAAATTGATGGCCTGATGAACTCCTAGATTTACAACCCCGAACGGCTGGCTATTCGGCAATCTAGGGCGCTGAACAAATTTGCGTCTTCAGAATGTTTGTAGAAGAAAAAAAAAGATGTATCTTCAGAAACCATAATAAGCAGGAAGGTCACAGCTGAAGCACTAGTGTATTTGTTCAGAACATACGGGTATATGTCACTCAAGTACTCAACGTGCTAGTACATGCCAAAGGATTCGACTTGCCCTGCAGAAGCGAGAAGCCACAGACGAGACGAACTGCGTAGGAATCAGATCCCCCTTCCTCCGCTCCGGCGTCCCCGCCGCCGCCGCTGCCAGGGAAGAGCGGAAGCCACGGTGCCGCCGACGCGACACCGGCAGCAGCTCATCATCAAGGCCGGCGATGCGCCAGAGCCTCCTGAGCAGAGCAGCATTGCCATGGCGGCTACCACCACCGTGCCAGGATCTATCTCATCTCATCTCATCTCATCTCATCTCATGCCTGGATCCAGATCGAGGCGTACTGGATTTATAGCTGAAGAGATTTGGGGCGAGAAAGAAAGAGAAAGAGGGGTAGATGGACACGAGTGAGTCGAGTCGAGGAGGGAGGGAGCATCTGCTTCGGCGGCATCTTCCATGGATATGCTCAAATAAATGCTTCACAGTTCACTCCACCTCCCTCCTCCTGGATCCCTGACGGCCTGACGCTGCCTGCCTTTTTTCTCGTTCGATCGTGTGCCGGCGGCGGGTGTTGTTCGAGGAATGAGCTTTTGTTCCTTTTCTCCCTCGTGGACACTGCTAACACTACAGTGGAGCGCAGCGCCCCATTGGTGAGTGAGTGCTCTTCCTTTAGGGCCAACAAAGATGTTGCTTGCTCTTCTTTTGTTTTTGGCTCCTAGTACATACTAATCCTTTCCTTTTCTTTTCTCAGCGTCAATCTACCTTGACGGGATGGGCCCTGTCTTTTTGGTCATCAGGATCATTCCTTGCTTTGTTCCGGAGAATTCTGCTCATGAGCTAGTCGAGGTGTTTGGGCATGGTGCTGAATTGAACAAGTGGCGTAGCGTGGCGTCGTCCTAATTTAGCTACCCTCTTGGTTGTTGCACGGTACCCACCATCTTCAACTAAAATTGCGCTTAAAGCTGGGAGCATCTCAAATAAAGGTCTGTCGCGTGCTGGGGGTATACATGTAAGAGTAGTAGCATCATCTGAGAATGTTCCATGCCTGACACTCTCTTGATCCAACAGGGAAACTTATCGATTGTTACAGTCTGCAGGCGGACATCATACAGCTATACTTACTGACAAAAGGGTACGGTCGTAGTAGCAAGCACTTGAACCACTGCAGTAGCCAATGCAAAGCTAGTGGTGGATGGGTGAATTATTAGCCTAACATTTTCGCGAGACAGATGCATCAGTACTACGTTTCAGGCTTCCAGCAGCCCTGTGATAGGATCATAGTATATAGGAGTGCATCACACGGCCTTCGACTCCGAGGTCGCCGGCGGCAGCAGTGGCTGGCTGCTTCAGGCAGGAAGCAGCAGCAGCTGCCTCATCACAAATGACTCCGGCCCATGGCTGCAGCCTCTGCAGGGATGGGGAAGGGGGATGTCATGTCCCCCTGTGTTCTTGGACATGATGACCTGCTGTACATTTCTGTCGTGCACACACGACATATAATCTGGGCTCAGCTCTCTACTTTCTTGGCCAGATCAGAGCCCAGACCCCAGAGATCAGTTTGGTCTGGCAGCAGTAGCTGGCCGGTTGTTCAGTCGGCATGCAGTGGGGACACCTGACTAGTGCTCCTGCTTGTGAAAGCTGAAACTTCGTTCGTCTCTCATTCCAGTAACCACACACAGACACAGTTTCTGTGAACAAGTCATGGGGCAAAGTAAAGCCTGCATGTTTCAACGACATTGTCGTCCCTTTGGCCTTTGCAGCTGCTCTCAGGGCCGTAGCGAGGTGTACAGACATGCCTTTACCCTGTTCAGTTCAGTAGGGACGCCGGGTGCGTGCCACATGATGAGTAGTTGTTGACATCTGATCGCTGGGTCCTGGGTGCGAGTGCGAGGCACGTAAGCAGCAGGCCATCGAGCCGCCGACGACGCAGCCGGAGCTCCTCGCAGGCTTCGGTGTGCTAGCTCCATCGCCCTCGGCACTCGCAGGACCATGCTCGCCGAGTGACCACCAAGGCCATCGTACGCCGCCGCCTCTGCGGCGTTACGTTCACCCGCGCCACCAACGGCGCCTTGCTAGCTCGTCGACGGGCTCACCATGGTGCTGGTGCGCCGGGACGTGTTCCAGCTCGCCTGGGATAGTGGGATACGGCCGCTGGAGCAGGGCGGGGCGGCTGCCTGCCGGGGATGCGCGGCGACCGGTGCGTGGCGTGGGCGGCCGGCGCGGACTTGGTCGAGCGAGGAAAGGTTGGGAAGGGACCCTTCCGCGATAGCGCTCGTCAATCTCGGCTGGGCAAGCCTGATCCAACGGTCCATAACGAACCTAGGGGTGGACGGTTTTTCATTTACCGTCCACCCCTGGGTGGTCCGCCGCCGGCGCCTGGCCGCCATCATCGGCGGCAACCACGCCGCCGTGACCTCTGTCACGTGATGCCGCGTATATGCAGGAGGTCCGCGAGGCCGTCGAGCTGCCGCCGGACCGCCTCTAACCTCTATACAGCCCGTCCCGCCTGGAACGGGAAGACGGCCATGCTCGCCAAGCAAGGCTGTCGCGCGCCCGCGACACCCGGCGGGATCCGTCCGCGTCAACAGCGTGGAGGTCGAGGACAAGCACCTCGGCGAGAGGCACATACTGGTGCACGATGTGTTGCGAGGCTCCAGGGAGACGGCACGCGCTCGCCGCCTGCGCCCGACATTAATTGGAGGGTGTGATGCGCATCGCTGAGAAAGTGAGAATCATGATTCATGAACAAATCCACGGCAATGGCTTCGAGGATCACGAACAAACTCCGATGAGATCGAGGGGGAGAGGTTGGTGGAGGTGGAGTGCGACTTGCGTGTTTGGCCCCGACCGGGATAAGGCGCCGCCATGATCGGAGACCTCCATGGAGACAGGCCAGCACTCTACTCTGAAAATACTGCCGTTGTTTCCTGCACCTTACCACCTGGATCTTGAGCCTGACAGACATCAACTCTCGCCTTTTGCTGCTGCAATTTTTGCCCTCTTCTTTGGTACGATAGCACATCTTCGACGGTTTACTTGCGTACCCTGTCATAGCAGCCAAGCTTATCTAGGTCTCTCCAGCTGCATCCTAATCAGTAATCACACTGTGTGTTCAGCCTTATTAGCTCTTCCACTGCATAAATGTGTGCAGTGAAACAACCTCTTGCTGCTTGGCACACTGTTAAGTTACCATGCCTGGTGACTTTTTTTTTTAAAAAAAAACATATGTATGCAGGTGCAGACCTGATCCAGCTGCTGGTGTTTTGTCTCTCTTGGGTGCTGACATTCTTGCATCTCAATCTACCTAGCTGGAGACGCAGATGGAATGCCAAATCCTTTCTGGTGGTCCTACACGACTCTCTTGTCACGCGCCCCAATTGTTTAGCTTTGTCTTCAACAAACTCAAAGACTCCCTTCGACACACTGCTAACTGCTACTACATCACACGCCTAGCAGAACGGCGATCATGCAGTGGCACCTCAAAACCTTTTCGTCATGTGAGCCAGCAGGCTAATCCTGAGTTGCCTGTGGTCAGTTGGTGAATGAGATCTGGCGGTGATCCCCAAAAGATTCAACTTTGCAGCAGTGTGCCCCTTTCAAAAAATTTCTGAATGTGCGAATGCGAGAGGGACACAGTGGTGGCAAACTCAACAGCAGGGCAAATCTAAGGACCACCTCTTTTTTTCATGTAAGTTATGCCGCTCAATACTAACCAGCAATGCCGCGACAACGTTCGAAAAAAAAATACGAGAATTGCATGTGAGTTCCAGTCAGTGAGCGTGCGGATCAGACAACAAATCACCAAGAGGATTAGGACAGCAAATGACAAGAAGATTCAAGAAACCATTTTATTATTAATATTTTTTCTTTGGGGTCAGAGCGTGTATACATGAGATGCTTTACAAGAGCAGCAGACAAGGCTTCCAACACTGTCCCCTTCGTGTACTGGTTTCTCATCAGTAGCATACATGACTGGAATTGTAGTTACATTTCAGACCAAAGTTATTATCAGGGGTATATTTCAGCTCACACCGTGGATAAAAATTAATGCAAACAAGAAGCTTCAGCGACACACTCCTTGGAATGACACCTCAGACTACCTAGCAAGCAATTCTGATCAGGTCAATCACATCACTGCCTTAAAAACCATCGACTCTGGAAGGGATTCCTTCAGTTTTCCTTGGGTAAATCTCCTCAGCATTTCGAGAGAAGCTTTTGGCTGGTCCATTGGAACCATGTGGCCAGCATTGTGAACCTGCATTTGAATGGAAAACGTATACCTCGTGAGTTGTTTAGCCTTGTGATGCTACCTATATTTGCTTTTCCTGGATGTTGATCCTTAGGTGCGAAAGAATTCTAAAGCATTAGACAGCCCGGTTCAGTGGTCCTTACTATGCAGTTATGACTAGATTTTACTAGGTTATCTGGGCACATTTTGTAAAGTACTCCTAGATTCCTTGCGAAACCTGTCCTAATTTTGCCACAAGTTTGCCAACATGAAGTATCTCCTTTTGGGGAAAGAACCAAGTACTAAGCAACAAGGTAAAGTGAAAAGAGTGTGATTAGATCACAACCTTGAGGAAGCTGAGTGGTCCGTGGCTCTTCAAAACTCCAGCTTCGGCACCGTCTACTACAAATGATGACTCACTAGAGGATACAAAGTCTTTCTGGCCAGACCATTCCATCGAGTGTACCCACCTCGAGTTTCCTGCTCAAACAGAAAAATTCAGAGCTTCATACTTGATACCTTAGTTGCAAAACAGTAAACAATCTGGTGATGCACATGTAAGATAACAGACAATGAATGATAATTTTAAGTAGGATACTTGTTAGATCAACATTGATAAAGCTCCTCCACAACTGAAAGTTTAAAACTTGCAGTTGAATTGACACGTGTTAACATTCTGTACCTTTTCCAAAGGAAAGATGTAGATCTGACATAACCCTGTCTTTTCGGTCTCACAAGAAAGAACAAGAAGACAAAAATTCCCCCTAGTTCTTCAGAAAGGACTATTTAGATGTTTCACATTTTGCCTTTTGTGAATTAACAAGTGAACTAATTTGACATCATTCGTTTCCATTATTTGCAAAACATGATCATTCTAGATGGTCCACATTTATCTGCAGTATTAATAATTTCTTCTTCTTATGAACATACTAGCATTTTTTTTTGTTCATCCATAAGCAGGCAGACAGAAAATAACTTGTCAGCTGGACTCAGTGTGCTTGTTATGTATTCAAAAGTGGTGTTTATGCAGCTGAAATAATACTGTGCTAACCAAATATTGATTGAAGTAATTACCAGATCTGATGGATGTCAGAGCTACACTTATTTTGAATTTACTGCTTGTAGCCTAGAGATTGAGTCATTCCGCTCCACAGTAATTAACATGGTCAACAAAATATTGATCTATGTGCAGCTATGTCCACAGAGAAGGCATTTCCATAATTATGATGCACCAATAGATAAAAAAGTGCAACATAAATACATAGGTAAATAAAATTATGGAGCATGCTGTATCCTTACCGAGCCAATTGCATATAAGATCATACTCCCCAGCATATATAAGGACATTGATCCCATCCTCTAGTAGAGCTGGGATACCGACTTCCAAATTCCTCATCCAGTCCGTGAGCATTGCTTCATAAACTGTAGTACTGCAAGAGACGAATTCAATGTCACCAACTCCAAGTTCTTCTTTGACCGCTTTATCACCAAAGAACTTCTCCAAGTTTGAGAAGTCATAGCAAAGTTTCCCTTCACATTCCTTCCTAACGTCATAGTACTGCAAAGAGGTCACTAGTGTTAAGGTTTCTCTACCTTAATGAACTGCAACGGCAGGTTAATATAGAAGGGTATTGCTAACTTACATTCTTTGTCCCAACAAGCTTCATGATAGAGTTGAAAATATTATTGCAGACCATATAAGCTGCCATGCATGATGCTTTCCCATTGGTACCTGAATCATTAGCTTAGTATGGATACTTTTAATATGGAGTTAAACCTCAAGATGCGTCATTCTAATTAACATTTTGAGTAATACAAAATCCTCTTCTGCTAGATTCAGGAAGGTCACCATATGTTGAAATAAAAGATTTTCAGGTAACCAGAAAATAATGCCATTTCTTGATCTAGTGATGATACTAAAGAATAAAATATTGTGCAATGTTCTCAAAGACTTTTATGTAGCACTCACCACACATCTTAATTGCAAATTCACATGGTGGGATGAACCTGTTGATCCTTTCATAGTCAGATTTTTCGATAAGGTTCATTTCCAATGCATAGTCTGTGTAGGCTTTGTATTGGATTTCTGGGTCTGTGAGACCATTACCGATAGCAAAACCCTAGAACAAAATTAGTTAACAATTGCATATGTCAACAAACAGGGAACTGAGGATGAAAAAGGGTTGCAAAGTTGATGCAGAAAGGACAATGATCAAACCTTTAAGTTTATATGAATGCCCTCATTTGCTTTGTTTCCTTGGTGAACTCTGCTTGCAAATGCTGGAATGTAGTGCCCAGCATAAGATTCTCCAGTTATATAGAAGTCATTCTTTGCAAATTCTGGGTGCTTCTTAAAGAATACCTGAAATGGCAGTTCAAAACAATTAGCTAGAACCCATGAATGTTGTGTTGTACTCAATTCAACTGAATAATATTAAGCCATATACCAGCAGCCCAATATACAACTCTGCTACAGAGGAATCCCTGGTTCCAAGTTGAAATTTTTTTTTCGAAAAGGGAAATTTTATTAATTTCAAGTATTGTTACATCAAGGTGATACAACCATACTTGAAAAATTATATGGTAGAGGGAGATTGAGATCAGGATCCCTAACAATATCTAAGCAGAAATATCTACATTACCAGGGCAAACGTACATTCATACAATATATAGCAATAGCATTGATATCCAAAAACTCAGTCAACATCGATCCACACAATGGACATGCTGAAGATAATAATAAGATTAAGCATACATATGCCTCTACTGTTGGTGCCCTAGTACTTAAATACCACCATGTATGATTTTTTTAGTTTTTTTAACCCTTCCTTTAATAAATATTTTTTAAAAAAACTCAGCTCCATAAACTTCCAAATCAGACACATTTTGAAAGGCACGGGCCGTGGTGTGGCCAAATCTTTGGTGGCTGGTGCAGCAGCCCATTTAGGCACCATGTGAAGGCCCATGCCGCTGCCAAAAAGGGTCACATTTGGAAATCTAGTTTTAAGTAAAAAAAAATCTTGTGTGTGATCATTATTTTCTGAAATGATTAGGAATAGATTCCCCTTCTGTCTTTTAGCAATGTATTCATGTTATGCTTCCTTATAGTTTCTGTTTCTGTCCCCAAGTACTCTTGAAAAATAAACTGACCAAACTTCTATAGTTCTATGTTGTTATCACACATCACATGAACTTGATACAATAAAAGAAAGAAAACAAATCAGCTATAAAGAATCAACAGAAAAGTAGGACCTGGAGAAAGTCATATAGGTCATTGCTGACACCAGTCTCATCATGACGAGTATCACGATCATCAGAGCTGTAGCTAAAGCCAGTTCCAGTGGGTTGATCAACGAATATGATATTTGAGATCTGCAGAAATCAAGTCATATCAAAATCGGAGAAGGCAAATAACAATAGCAATGTAATTGGCGTATCTAGTAATTCAACATATGGTGGGAGGTGTGCATCAATCAGCATGTCCTGTAACAATATACTGAATTTCGTACATGTCCCTTTTTTGGAGAATGGAGAAACATCTCTCTGAATAGTCAAGCGGCAATACCTACTTGCTGCTGCTGTGTTTGCAACTAAGAAATACCACGGACCTATGATAAGTTGGTCAATAAGGAGTTCATCAACTCAGAATGGATAAAATAGCAAAAAACTACTGAGTTGGTTGTAACCAACTAACCATTACCTAAAGTTAGTATATAGATAACAAATATGAATGTTCTTATTTATGGATAAGAAAAAGTTTTTTCTCCCCCCAAAAGCGAGTGGCTTTAACAGATACTTTGAAGTTGACCTTGTTTCCACTGATAGGTTGACTATTGGTACTCTAGTCAACTTAGGATAAAGTAGTTAAGGCTTAATAACCTCTTCATCAAATTTGGTTCCGCCAAAATAGGAATATTCAGTTTGAGACTTTGAGTTGTTACATGATCAGGTTGATTCCCCTGACGTGACAGGGATCATAAGAGAGGTATGATATCAATATCATTGCTTACCGTATCCCAACCAAATTTGTTCCAAACAAGCGACATGTTGTTCGCAATGGTGAAAGGCCCATTCTCGTAGAAGACGGCCAACTCACTGCTGCAACCAGGCCCTCCCGTGAGCCAGATCACCACTGGGTCCTCCTTCTTGCCCCTCGATTCGAAGAAGAAGTAGAACATCCTGCAGCACCACCCAGGCACAAAAGGCTTAGGCTCTGTTTGGATCAAAGTGCTAATGGGTGGAAGTGCTAAACTTTAGCACTAAGTACGGGAGTGCTAATAGGGTGGGCTAAAGTTTAGCCAAGACTTAAAAACTTTAGCAAATGTTTGAATGCTAATAGGTGCTAAAGTTTAGCACTTAATTTTAGCTCCTCCAAACATGCCCTTATTCTTTATATCAACTACACGCAAAGCTACCAGGTAGAAAGGGACAAGGTCGCATCTTTGTACAGCTAGTATTTCAGATGGTGAAATTGCTTTTTTTATGGAACAGGAGGGGTGGTACCTCTGCTGGTTATATATCGAAAAAAGGAGATGGTGAAATTGTTCTCGTCTGGAGAACCATTACCAAGCTTGGAACATTTAATTTCATAGGAACAAGGGAAATAGGTCAGAGTTTTGGTTTCTTAGAACGCTACTTTCCCAAGCAAAGATCGAAGCTGCAGTTGCCAAGAGCGCAATTCGACTGCCTTTTCAAATTAAGCTGGAGATTTAAATTCATCAAGAAGACGGAGCAAATTCCCACAAAAAGATCCAAGCTTTACTACCCAAGAGCGCGGGATTATTTATACTACTAATCTCTCGGCGCAAACAGGCAATGCGTCCTCCCTCACCTGGCGTCGTGCGTGTGTGGCAGGCGGAAGTAACCGGCGTGGTGGCCGAGGTCCTGGGCCCCGTCGGGCGCGCCGGGCAGCCTCACCTGGCGCTCCAGGAGCTCCCCAGGCGCCACAGTGGGGCCATCGCCGGAGCCGACCGGCCCTGCCTCCCTGGGCAGGAGGTTGAGCGCGCGGATGAGCCGCTCGGCCTGCGCCGCCGGGAAGCTGGCGCCGCGGGGCAGACGGAGGGCGTCTTCTCCGGCGGCCGCCACCGCGACGGCGGCGGCGACGCAGAGGGAAACCAGGAGGCGGGAGGTCGCCATTGGAGTGGAGGACGAGTTGCAGTTCGTGGAGGGATTGGAGCGGGGAGCGGTTTCTCCTCGAATTTATAGCGAGCGCGCGTTGGATCGAGTTGGCGTTTGAAACGGACTAGTGCTCTTCTTCCCGTCAGGTTTGGTGGTTTCAGAGTTCAGACTGACTGGCCTCAGTACTAAACTACTACTAGCTTTGCTTGCAAGCAGAGACCAGAGAGATTCCTTTGGGCTTTTCTTTCCCCTACCACTAGTCTTTCGTTTTCTTTTTGCATTCAAATATCATTCATCTCGTTGTGAAACTTTCATGTACAAACCTGCTACACAATTCATCGGTTTTCAACTTTATACTGCCAGTGGCATTCTTCTCCTATAACGGCGTGCAAAACGAAGAAGGGGGCAAAAATCAGGGGCTTACAAATTGAGAGTTGAAATTTGTACATGCTGTCAGAGTTGAAATTTGTACTTATTTGTACAGGAAAGATCCTCATGGTAAATTGTCGAGTTATCAATGCGAGTGTCCCTGCTGCCATCAGTTTCGCGGACATCAGGCAGGAACAGTGCACTCGTCGTCAGGTTATAGAAAGAGCTTTGAAGGAGCAGCAGCAAGCAGCATGGTTGATGCTTCTCCCCTGCTCTCCGATCAGTCGGTTATAACTGAAATCGCGGCACCGTTTCAGTTGAGGTAAGCCCGCCCATAACGGGCGTTAAACGCAACTGAATCTTCCTCGTGAATCTGTTGGTGCAGCTTTGCTTGACTGAATCTGCTGGCTGCTGTCACTGTCAGCTTGGCCATGCGGCCTTGTTGGGCTCGACTCCGGCTCCGGCCTTCACCTAGCTAGCACGAGCTTGAGCAGGCAATACCCTGATGGATCCGGAAACCTCGCGTGGCCATGACATCTTGTTGGTGAGCTCGATCAAGTTAAGGGGTTGGCTTGGAAGGCTGGCCTAGAAGGTGAGGTGATGTGATGCCTCACTAGCTCTTTGCTTCATTATTCTAGCTGCTAGTACAGGTCGATCGATCTCACGCCCGGATAGGGTAGATGTGCTTGCCAAGATTAGCAAGAGGGTGATCGATGGCGTTAGCGTGTCACTGACACTGACCGAATCGCGTAACGCAATTACGCAGAAGCAAGCGTGTAATCGATGGATGGATCATGCATCTATCACCTAGGAGTACATTATACATGCGCATTCCGTCACGCAAGGGCAAGAGCTCGTGATCGATCGATCGACTCGCCGGCATCCGCATGTTGTTGCTTGGTCTCCCAACCCAAGCAGATGATGATCCCTAGGCCTGGGCATGCATGCATGCATGTTGCTTGCACGCAGCAGGGATCCATCACCGATCAATCGGTGCTCCATGCATTCATCTGGACTGGGGGACGACTGGTTGGTATGGTATGGTATGGTCCGTTGTAAATTAAAATTGTTCATTCTTTTGTACTCCATCCGTTTCAAGTTATTCGTCGTTTGTTTTGATATTTCTAGGTATATAGTTTTTGCTATGCATCTAGAATTTTAGATATATATTATGTCTAGGTGTATAGTAAAATTTATGTATTTAGAAAAGCTAAAACGACTAATAATTTAGAACGGAACGCAAAATAAGGTTTAGTTGCCGCTGCAGATTAAGACTCGATTCCACAGAACAGAACCAAACATAGCACAAGCGGTCGGAACAACGTACGCCAAGCATGCGGACAAAGAACGCGCTGTGCAAACCATCAGGAGGAACTGGTTCAGTTTGGTTTTGGGTTGAAGATGCCGGCAGATTGGTTTAATTCAGTTTTTCGAGACATGCAGTTCGGTGTGGCGGGGTTTGATCAGTGAGGAGGAAAACGATGATTAGTTTGGCGCGGCTGTGGTCTGCATCTCAGAGCATTAGCAGCTTGATCCATGGATTCCATGATGATCCCTGATGAGACCTGGACGTGATCTGAACGAGACTTTCCGTGAAGGGCATGACAGTACTGAAGTTAAAGAGACTCCCCCACTCGCGCGGCCGCTGGTTTCTCATGTCGCGCAACTCGCGCACTACCTTCACCTCGTCAGTTGCCAGCTCGTAGCAGCACACAGTGTCAGCTCGCCACAGGATGATTCCGTTGCTGCTGAAAGGAGGCAGCGCCATGGTGTGGCAAAGACCAGCTGTGAACTCGATGGCGTATCGCCAGTCCCACATCGTGCACAGGCCCTCGTCTGCAATGGGCAGTACCCAGATGTTCAGTATTGTCTGGCTGCTGTTGCAGGCCGTCAGGCACAGATCCCGGCCGTGCAGCACGTCCAGGAAGAACTCATCTTCAGGGTTCACGTCATCCGGCAGCCCGGTGACGTCGAACTCCTCGTCGTCCAGGCTGAGATCGAGGATGCCCCACGGCTCTTGCTCCAGGGGCTCGGCGAGGCGCCAGAACATGAACCCGCTGGCGGCCAGGGCGGTCTGCACTCTCCTCGCAGGGTACGGAGGATCACCGGCGATCTCCCTCCAACCACCGCCGCCGCCGCCGACGGTGAACACCTCCATCCCCATGTCCGTCCCTGTTCCCGTGTCGGGATCCACTACTGACCGGTAGAAGGCCTGGACCACCTTGTACCTGCCGGTGCGCGGGTCCAGGCCCAGACCGGCACGGTAGCACTTGGGTCTCCCAAGAGCTCGTAGGTCGTTGCGGTGACTATCCGGCAGCGTGATGGCATCCCTGGTGGCCGGGTTGAAGAGGTAGAGCCCGGTGTTGGTGAGAGCAAGCAGCAGGCCATCGCAGTGCGTCAAGTAGCGCAGGATGTTGAACGGGCGACAGAAGTCGTCCAGGAACGTCACCTGATTATTATTGGGAGAGGTGCCACCACGTCGTTGCAGCTGCCATTGGTAGAAGAGGATGTGGTTGGAGAAGATGGCCGGCCACCCATCGTCCAGGGTCTGGGGGCTGATGACGAAGCATGGGTCCTGCTACCACTTGGCGGCCGAACGCCGGAGGTGTGCCCGGATGAAGACGGGGTCGGAGATGGCGGCTCGCCAGGCCTTGCACACGGACCTGAACCGCAGGAGGGACCTGACGGGCAGCCGCGCAGGATCTCCATCACGAGGATTTCTTCCATCAGCTGCGGCGGAGCATGCCGTGGTGCGCGTGCGCTCCTCTTCCTCTTGGTGCCCGTCTTCTTCGCCGATTTCATGGCGGAGATGCGGCGAAAGAGAAAGGTTTATGATTAAAGATGATTCGACATTGTGTGGGCATAGATTTGTATAAATAAATATTGGCAACAGTCATGATCTTCCTAGATCGCCGTATCCGTCTAGGAGGCGAACACTCTCAACCCAATTAGGCAATTAGCAGATGATGATCCCTGCTGAGACCTCGACATGCACGTCGCAGCAGGGATCCATCACCGATCGATCGATTGATCTAGGAAAAGAAATTAAAGATGTTGCAGAAGGTTGCTTTTGCTTGGCGCTCCATCGATCTGGGAAGCAGGGAGGATGGAGGACACGATGGTTGATTGGTTTGGCAGGGCCGGCGGTTTGCTTGGCTTCCCCTGCTAGCAAACACGTACTATACTAGTGGCAGCAGCATCCATCCGGATCCAGGGGACAAGGCAAACTATCATGCATCTCGGCAGCACTATGTGTTGCTTGCTCGCTTGCTTCACGAATAAGATTAAACGGACGGACTTATTAACAGAAATTGTTGGCATCAACTCAAAATGCGCGAACAAATTCATGTTAACAGAAAGATTCTTGGCATCAACTCAAAATGCATACACTCGCCTTGTTTCAAAGTGATGCACTCATCCATTATCCATGCATGCACAACGAAGCTAAAAAGTAGCAGAAGCACATTACCCCAAAGACAGAGCAAGCAATAATCTCAAAAAAAAAAAGACAGAGCAAGCAATCAAATCCAGGCCATCCGCCGCCAACAAATTCCCAGATCCACCTCTAATAACCACCGTAAATCTCACGTTACAAATATCATTCGCAAAAACATCACATTGATTAGTTCATATTTGCCCCCCTAGGGATACCCAACTTGACGGAATGCCCAGCAAGGGTTCTACCATCGGCAAAAAAAAAATCTAGAAATTTGTTAAAAGGAATGCAAGACAATCTTCTAAAGTATTTGTCATTAATTATGCAAGAAGAAGATATTTCTCAAGGAGCACTCTAGAAATAGTAATAAATAAAATTAAAAAAATATTAGAATATCTAGAAATTTTCTAGAAAGGGGACACTTATCTCAATACTGAATATAGTAAAATACTGGTACACTTTAAATTTGCTCAGACATTTTGTCTCAGATCAGGTATAATCATGCGAGGATAGATGCCTCGTTCCGATACCGTCCTTGGTAAGTCATCACAACAATTCTAGGCTTCTACGCGAAAATGACATGAAATAAATAAATCCACCTCGTTGTTCCTACAATCAAACTTTTCAGTACAGTATGGTCACTAGTTCATACTTGAAATTAGTTCAAGTATGATATGTTTCTACATACTAATCACGACAATGAAATTAGTTCCTACATATGATATGTTTCTAATCAATTTCCAAATAAATCATAACTTGCAACAAGCAAGCATAAATAATTTATCCAATGGTAAAATGGGGACCCTTACAATCCCGACTTACATGTTTTCAATGAAACAGTTATGTACAGATTGTATGTAATCAACATATTGATAGTACCGGCATGTCTGAGTTAAACAAGATGTTGAGACGCAACTAGTAAATTATAGTAGTGTTCGGTAGCAAAATACACTGCCTATTAAAGTAAAGATGAAGCAAAAAAAGTCGCATACCATGCTTTCTGTTGGCATATGATGACTACATTGCGAACTCTCTCAGCATTAATAGCACTCTCATCATGCCCATTGTCATCCTTCTCCACGATGGCATCAGATATTTCCTCTATGAACTTCACCATATTTGATTGCATTCCATCAGCATATAACAGCAAATTAGAAAATATAAAGAGTTGTGTCCCTTTTGAGACCCTAGGGGCATCTCTAGTGGTGTGGATCTATAACTGCACCATCTAGGTGAATCTAACCCTACATCAAAAACACGAATCTATAGTTTGCACCACGTCAGCAAGCAATTGCACAGAAGCTTTCACAAACTAAACAGAAGTGAGCAATTCAAATGTGGCCTAGCGAAGGGGGGAACGAGGGATAGAGTACCTTCCGAGGAAGGTCCTGCAGCAAGCTTGGGGGCGGCACGGAATCCTTATCGGTGATGGTGACGTTGTGCTTATCCTTCCAAGCTTCGGTCGCGGTATCCTTCAAGTGGCGGCGACGCGCTAGGGTTTGGTGGCGCAGGAGCGGATGGAATGTAGAGGAAGCAACCGGATAGCGGGAGGAACGGGATGTGCTGTGGGAGGGGGAGGGGCGGATGGAATGTAGAGGAAGCAACCGGACGGCGGGAGGAACGGGGTGTGGCATGGTGGCTATGGGAGGGGGAGAGGGAGGAGCAAGTGACGGCAATGCGCTAGGGTTTGATGGCGCAGGAGCGAATGAAATGTAGAGGAAGCAACCGGACGGCGGGAGGAACAGGATGTGCTGTGGGAGGGGGAGAGGGAGGAGTGGCCGGGCGTGGTGATCTGGGCGCGGGGCTGGTGCTAGTGCTGCGGTGAGGCAACGCGTATGGGAGAGAAGATAGTGGGGTTGGGCACACTGTCTTCTTGAGCAAGACTCACTCCTCACTTTTCTGGGGGCGTCTAATATTTAATTTGAGTGATAAAAAATTTCTTGCAGATTCACCGTATAAAAAATTTCTGGTGGGCTTTATTTTTTTTCCCTCAAGGAGACCCTTGCAATTTGAACTGCATCGTATTTAATCGCTATAGCATGTTTCCATTTCCCGTCAAAATCATCAATCAAACACACGGTCAGTTCTATGCACAGGTTCACCGTATAAAACTGCATAGACGACGACTACCGTACAAATTCCAGCAACTTTGCCATACTACTATCAAAAAGCATCGGATATATACTATTACTCATTAAATTAATGATACCATTTTTGTTTGGCACCTCATTAATTGTACTAAATTGAAAGAAAGCCATTGTTGAGAGAGGCGTGTGCAAATTGAACTTTGAGACACATTGATATCGGTTCCGTGAGCATCAATCATGTACATAAATTAACTAGACTAAATAAATTGGCCTGCTACTTATCTTACTCATCAACTACTTACTACTATATAGTATGCGGTAATAATCATCGTTACTTTCGTCATCAGAAGAAGCATTAGAGTCGCAGCAGCAGCATCGCTTGAGTGTGCGCAATGCCCTCCTGTGCCACCTCCTCTCCCGTTCGCGAGTGTCAATAGCCTCCTACCTAGCTTCCCAGGTCACTTCTCCGCGAAAGTCGGCAAGCCCACCTTCACCGTAAGGGCACGTACAATGGGTGTCTTTTTCTCGTCTCCGTGATGGCCATTTTTTGGAAACACCCCCCCCCCCCTAGCCGAGAGAAGAGCACCTCGTGCTCCGAGGCGGAACCGACGACCGCAGCTCCGTTGTACGGCCTCATCTCCTAGAGGCAACAACACGCTCAGATCCCGCGCAGCAGCAGCCGAGGGCGCGCGCAGGCAGCAGATTTGGGCGCACACGGGAGTTTTCCGCGCCAAATCCATCTCCGCTTGCCATATCTCCCACCTCCCCGCGTCGTCACTTTCCCCCAATCCGCCTCATCCATCTCCACCTCGCAATCTCCTCATCTCCGATTTGGGTGCGCCCGAGATGTCCACACCGGCCGCAGCTAGGAAGAAGAAGGGATCCACACCATCGGCATTGGATGTGGCGGCGGAGGCAGCCCCAGCCCGTACCCTAGGTCGCGGTGGCTTCTCGGCGGCGACGGCTCACTCCCTCGGTCGTGGTGGCGGCTCGACGCCGACGACCCTCTCTCTCGAACGTAGTGGCGGCTCAGCAGTGGCAGTGACCCGCCCAACCACCGGTGGTGTCAGCATGGGCACGGTGACGGCGCCATCCTCCATGGATGGATCCAGCGGAGGTGGCTTCCCCAGCTCTTCGTCGTCCATGGATGGATTTCCGTTCCCTCCTTCACCATCTCCAGCTTGGTTTGATGCAGCCGGCGATGATCCCTCTTCTCCTGGATCACGGTAATCACTCAAAACTCATAGATCACAGTGCAACTGTGATTATTACTCCACAATATTGTGCGTTGGATCATGGTTTGATGCTAGTACTGTGTGCTGGAAATGTATGCATTTTTCTGTGATTATTACTCCACAATATTGTACCTGATAGTAATATACAACTCAATAGTCTGCAAATGGTTTTATCCTACCTAATAGTAATATACAGCTCATGCAAATAATGCCAATTCTAATCACAATGCACTTGTCTAGTTCCAGGAAAATCATATTTGTTGCTTCCATTAGCATATGATGTTTTTTTTCTTCTGAAAACAGAATTGCTCATGTGTGTCTGCTTATGGTGATTATCTTTCACCTCCTGAAGGGATAGATATGAAAGTTGTGTGTTTGCTTATGAATTTTTTCTAAAAACAGAATTAATATCTATGTTTCCTACACGGACAAAGATTCACGTCCATCTGGTGGTTTTATGGGCTACTTCGGAAATCAGCCGCACAACTTTCATTTGGTTGGTGCACCTATTTACAACTGCCCTTTGAATAGACCACTGTCCACCAACAATGATGCTAGTTCATCGATTGAAGTGGAAATCTTACTTGGCCAGCCTTACAATGACAACGACAATATTAGGACTGAGAGGAGGATCCTATGGATAGATGAAGAGGATCTTAGATTGATGAGTGCTTGGATAGAACATTCAACAGACTCTACTTGTGGAGCCGATAAGGGTGGTAACCAATATTAGGGTGAGGTTGTTGAATCCTACAATAAGACTACCCCACCTTTTCGAAAAAGAAATCTGAAGCAATGCAAGGATAGATGGCACAAGATTAACAGGTGGATGGACCTCTTTGAATGTGCTTATGTAAAAGCTCGCAGAGTATTTACAAGCGGATATTCCGATCAAATGTGGATTGATGCAGGCCACAAGTTCTATATGGAAGACAACAAAAATGCAAAGCTAGGACCCTTTGTTGGGATTGAGGTTTGGAAAACTTGCCGAGAAGTGTCAAAATGGAAAACATACAATAAAAAGCTGAGGAATGCACGTAAAAGGAAATCATTTCACCTAGAAGGAGGCTCACAGGAACATGATGAAATTTCTGATGAGATGCCAAAGCGACCAGTGGGTCAGAAGGCAGCTAAAAAGGCAACAAAAGACAAGTCAAAAGGCTCCAGCAGTGATAACGATGGTAACTCAAAAAAATTTGCTATTGATCTAGACAAATTAGATAGATATAGCAAATTCCAGGAGGAAACAAATGCAAACCGGATGAAGATATTGGAACTGCAACAAAAGCTATCGTACGAGAAGCTTCCCTAATCCATATTTCACAGAGGTCCTTCGTAGAAATTCCGCTATCAAAGCTCGGCCACTACATAGGAAACTCAAGAAGGATCTAATCGTGCATGTATGGCAACGCTATGGAAATAAAGGAAATCAGATATGATTGCAACTGTATATAATATAATTATTGTATTGATGTTTCTAAAAATTATTGTAATCATGTTGCTTTTATTTATGCTCCTTACATTTCTATCAAATAGCCACACAATGGTATAAAAAAATTATTTACAAATTGATCCTAGCTATATGCAAAGCATTAAACAGCTTTGGAGATAAATCTCCGGTTGTGGATTGTATGACCTGTCTCTATATCTATCTCTACCATAGATTTGAGGTGCATAAAGACACACCCATCTGTGGATTGTACATGCCCTAACGTAGTCGGGCGCAGCAGCGAAAAGGTCTTTTCCTTCCCCCCAGAAAGTACCGTACCGACGGATGAGATCATCGTTGGATGCCGTTGATGGATCTCTCGTCTTTGTCTGCTACTCTGATCAATCGCAGCTGCAGATGATTTTATTGCCTGACTATGTTCGGAACTATCTTTATTTTCTCAATCTTAATTATTTATAATAAAAATATCTCTTGTATATATACTCGGAACTAAATCTAAAGTTTTGATAACAACTCTCAAGTGATTGGATAAGGATTAGGATTTTTAGTACGCTTTTACTTTTGAAATCTCAGTTCTAGAAACTAAAACGATTCCGATTATTCTACGACAGACCACCTCGAGAGGGACTCCAGGTGCACACGGCAGGCCCAGTCAGTTACGTTGGGAGTACTGCCCTGTTTAAGTTTCGTTGCTTGGAATGATCGCGGCGGCCCATTGGTTAACTCAACACGACAAATACAGAGGCCCAGCTACTCTAATGGCCCGGACCCGTCAACCTAGCCCACAACATGACGTCGATTTTAAGATGTCTTCTGACAATTTCAAAATATAAGAAATAGATTCTTGGAGCTAGCATATGACTGCTGTTCCACTATTTTTCTTCCTCCAGTCAAGAGAAGCAACGTAAAATAAAGAGAACATCCATTACTCCTCCATTGCTTTCGCAACTATGTCTCGTTCCTTCATCATTAAACAAAAAAAAAACCCAAAGATTTACACCATCTTCAGTCTTTTTTTTTTAAAAAAACGTACTCCAGCCCACTAACTACTTTCTGTGTATATGCATGCTGTCGTGTTGTCACACTGTTCCCAATCAAACCAGATTACGGCCAATGTTCTTCTTCATGCAAACTTCTTGGCGCCCGGGCCAGCATCGTCATCATCCCTACCGCCGGCCTTCCTAACCGTGCCGTCGTTGCCGGCGAGCTTCATGTACTTGTCCTTCCTGGTGAGCGCCGTGCACTCAAAGCCCAGCTCCTTGGCGATGACCCGCTGCACGTGGTTGGCCACGTCGACGGCGCTCCTCCCGCCGCCGCCGCACGTCTCCTCCGGCCGCAGCGCCCGCAGGAAGGTCACCTCGTACCCGGGCCGCGGGTTCATGTAGAAGAAGTATGGGTCCAGCCACTTCCACCCGCGCGCCGTGGACCCGTAGTAGGTCCCCTGGCGCGCGTCCAGCGCCACCGGCACCACCCGGTCCGTCAGCTCCGCGAACAGCGCCGAGAACCGCAGCAGCGCCGGCTCCCGGCACGTGGTCCCCTCGGGGCACACCACCACGTCGCCCTCCGCCAGCAGCGCCGCCATGCGCACCGCGTCGGCGCGCCGGTCGCGCGTCAGCGCCACCGCGCGGATCGGCGCAATCGCCGTCGACAGCCGGCTCACGCTGTAGGTCACGCACGTCACGGGCCGCCCCAGCGCCACGGAGATGATGATCGGGTCCAGCGCCGTGCGGTGGTTGCACACCAGGAGGGAACCCGGCGCGCCCGGCCGCGGCGCCGGCGGGGGAGTACCGCGGACGGCCAGGCGGATGCCCGTCAGGCGGTACGTGTGGCGGACGAGGCGCACCGGGATCATGAGGTTGAAGAAGACGCGGAACAGGGCCAGGAGGAAGCCCAGCGGGAGGTACGCCAGCGCGAAGAGCGCCTGGGCCGGGTCCGGGCGCCGGACCAGGCGGCCGTCGTGGAAGACGGCGCGGGACAGAAGCGAGTCGGCGGCGGCGCGAGGGGCGCGGCGGTCCGGCGGCACCATGTAAGCTTCCTGCACAACGCACAACATATATATGCATTCTTCCATCAGTGTCAGACAATCACTATCAGAAAAAAAATCTTATTTTTTCCTGTAGAAAATTTAAGTTTTTCTAGTAGAAAAAGGTTTGCAGCCACACAAGCTGGGGTCAGAAGATGTGACTGTGAGCACTCCAGGGACAGTAGTATGGTTGGATTATTGGAAGAACAATTGCAATTAGTCAATTAAACTTGTTGTTTGAGCCAACCAAAGAGTAGCAAATCCGTAGTAGTGATGACTTGCTCAGAAGCAGTAGTCGACAATAGAGTTAATTAGTAATTCGACAACAAAGTTGAATCATTTTTTCAAGCAAAGCAAAGCCAAAAGGATGGTTGGTAGTTGGACGGATTCCTCTCCTACCTTGCAGATGGCCATGAAGTCGTGGTCGCTCTCTCGGTCGCCGAGTCCGACGTCGGGCATGTCGCCGCCGGCGAAGAGCCTCTCGACGACCTCCCTCTTCCTCTCCCCGACGAGCGCGGCCCTGATCCGCCCCGTGAACCTCGCGCCCCCGGCGCAGGTCTCGAGCTCGGTCCCCGCGACCTCGGCGCCGAGGAACTCGCGCACGAACTCGCCCACCATGACGGCCGGCGACGCGGTGACCACGACCCGGCGGACGGCGCACCCGCGGAACACGGCCCAGGTGTCGGCGCGCACCCCCGCGGCGTAGTGCCGGGGCAGCACGCCGCGCGCGACGGCCTCGACGTCGCGGACGCGCAGCCCCGCGAAGGTGACGAGGGCGAGCAGCGCGATGGCGGCGGCCTCGGAGACGGCGGTGTAGAGGAGCAGCAGGAGCGGCGCGGCGAGCAGGAGCGCGAGGGCGCGGGCGTAGGACCCCGCCTCGAGCGCCACGAGGAAGTAGTAAGGGAACGCGGACGAGGAGGCCAGCAGCGTGCCGTCGAGGTCCGCGGCGGCGGTGCGGCGCGGGCGCGCGGACGCGTCGTAGTGGTGCACCGGCGGGAACCTCGCGCAGCCCGGCGGCGCCGCGGCGGCGGGGGGCGGGGGCGCGGCCATGGCTCTAGATGCTGCCCTGTGATTTCTCGCGCGGCGAGGTGATGCTCTGGCTTGGATGGGACGGGAAAAAGGTTGGGACTTGGCGAGAGGCGGGCGGCGGCGGCTATATGGTCGGCGCGGCGGTGGCTGCTGCGTTTGTTGAGCTGCCAAGTAGGCTGCTCGTAGGCGGAGGAGGGGTTATTATATGGGGCGGCACGGTGGCCGGGACCGAGTAGGGGTCCTGGTCGGAGCGGGAGCAGAGGAAGAATCGGACGGAGCCGGGCTGCCGGGGGATCCGATTCCGTTGGAGCGCCACGCGATCCGTCAATCAAGAGGTGTACAGTACAAACGTTGCGCCTAGCACGGTGGCGAGCTCAAGAAACACACGGGCACGCACGCCACCAGATTAGAAGAGCTCGATCAACAAGGACAAATTAGTCGTCCTGCTCGTGTTGAGACTTGACAATCTTGTGCGTGCCCAATCATACCCGCGTTCTTCGCCTGTGCTTTCTTTATCTTCTGTTGACGACGGACGTCGACTCGATGGCGGTGACCGACCGGTGAGTCGAAGATTAGACTTCAAGAGTGATCTCGTAGGAAGGAGGGAGAGCCAGCAATGAAGTCGGCGACGTGAACTGGTACCTGCACGCCGAGGCGAGGCTTGGTCCCGGCCCGGAGCTGCTGCTGCAGCGGCTCCAGCATGGAGGAGCAGTGTGGTATGGGAGGTGGCCGACGCTCGACCCACCCAGCTGACTGTTGTTGACGCTGCATTGAAGCCGTCGGTACGGTAGTTGAGCCGGCGGGCGGACGCATGGCCCCGGCGGCCGTTGGCGGCTACCACTGCCTACACACACACGCCGTCTTTTCCAAACAGGGGTAGAGAGAGGAGGCGGGAGGCGACCGACGCGATGCGGAATTGTGGATGAGCAGCATTCACCTGCCTGAAAATTGCTGAAAGAAGGAAGCATCATCACTCACTGTCGTCGGATTTGTTAGCCTGGCCGCCTGCCTACCGCAAACCACCATCGGAGGCCTGCACGCCGATCTCCACTTCTGTCTGTCCTGTTGCGGACCTGGCGGAAACAGACTTGCCAATTTCGCTTGCAGAGACGTGTGCGAAACGAACGCAGCTTCCCTGTTCCAGTAGACGCTCATGCTACGTCTCCTGAATCCTTGTCCGTGCGCTTCGACAACATCCAATAAGTAATTTATGTTTGCACCTACAATAAAAGCATCAGAGTGGCGCAGCGGAAGCGTGGTGGGCCCATAACCCACAGGTCCCAGGATCGAAACCTGGCTCTGATATGTTTTTTTCATCCTGTTTTTAGATTTTTTTTTCCCTACAGTTTGTTTGTCCCCCAGGTTCAAGCATATTTGATATTTCTGCGACGTGCATCTCACATCATGCCACTCATCAAAGCATGGGCGACATACTCGTATGAATGGAAACGCACATCTCCAACGCATCGCCAAGTGGAATAGTCGGCTCGAAAAGAGTCTATTAACAAGCAGCATCAGCACATGGTCACACGTATCTGCTTCCTACGTTAACAGGTGACCAAAACCAAATCGCAACACCTATCTTCAGGAGAATTACAAATGACGTGCAAAATCGGCTATCAGTCAAGATTGAGAAAAACAAAATACATCATGCACGGAAATCCAATCACTTGAGACAGTATGATGTCAAGTCTTCATTACAAATCTGCACCAATAAGCCGGATTTTGACACTTGCAAATTTTACCACAAATACATGCATGGAAATCATGTGCCAGAACAGACGTGCACATATGAACGTGAAATGCACAATGACGATCGCTGCTGGAGTAGAATGAATGTGTTTTTTTTTATCATAAACAAGCATCACACTCCTCGGCTATAAACAAGTATCAATCATGTCATCTATAAACAAGTATTACAGCATGCACAGCCTCGGACCTTTTTCTTACAGTCAGTAGAAAGAGCACTAACTACAAAAGAGCCAAAACAAATCCAACCAGTTACTGACTGCATGGTGTCAAGCCTTATTCAATTCACAGTATATGTGCAAGAATAATCCCAACAACCCAAAAATATGGGCAACAAGAATGGTAATCGGTGTCAGTCATATCAAGCTCATATGCCACCTTCAGATGGTGATAACCCTGGATCTATCAGGAGACAAATCTTGTTCCACCAATGGACCAGTGGAAGTGGTAACCAAGAACCCATCAACTCTGGCAGCTGTATCCATATCGACTGTTACTACGCTCAACCCTCTTCCAATCACGTAAATCTTCCTGCCGATGGCCACAAGCTGGCACGGGGGCCTTGTAACCTTGTCCGAGAGCCTGCCAAGCATGACCCACTCCTTGGTGTCCTTCTGCCACATCATCAGCGTCGTGCCAAGCTTCTGCTCTAGCATGTACAGTGTCCCATCCACAACAACTGTTGGGCTGGAGAAACAGCGCGCAATCTCGTTTTCTGTGCCCCTCCAGGTCCGGTCCAGCGGATCATATATGCCAGCAAAGTACATTCTGTTCCATGCAGCCTGGTGAATGGTCACCAGCTCCTCATCCAATGCAACAAACTTTACTATGTCCGGGGTGAGCATTGGGTTCTTGTGTGCGCACCAGGAATCGGTGGCCCAGTCATAGATGTCCCAGGAATTTGGTGACTTGTCTGTCAAACCAAGTCCACCAGTTATGTATAGCTTCTCATTGAGAGATGCAGACACAAAATAGCACCTGAAAATGAAGCAACAACGCATCAGCAAGTGGTCCCCAATTTTGTAAGATATGCTATATACACACACCGCTGATACAACATGAGATGCTATATACAGGTATTGCTTAAGAAAAAACATGAGATGCTATATATACGTACTGCTTAAAGAAAAAAAAAATGAGATCCTATAACTACTGCTCAAGGTAAAACATGTGATTGTATATATAGGTACTGAGATGGTATATATAGGATACAGCTTAAGGTAAACGCTACATGTCATATACAGATACTGATTAAGGGAAAACATGAGATACCAATGAAAATTGTCATTAGAAGTACCTAGGTGTAGGCATCAGAGCTGCTGTGCTCCAGCGATTCGAGGATGCATCATAGCAGTAAACTTCATCCGTAGCATCATTTAGCCAACCACAACCACCCAGAAAAAATAGCCTCTTGTCTAAGGCCTCAATGGTAACACCTTGCCTCCCTGAGCATGGGGGTTCAATGATATGCATGACTCTCAAGGACCGACTTGAAGGATCCGGAGCCAATACATAGCATTTGATGCCTGTTTCTCCACAGATTACATAGATCCACGACTCGTCCAAGTTGTTCCTCTTGCGGCAAATGTGCCATTCTTCACTGCATAGTAGTTCTCTCCATCTCTTTGACACACACCTGAGAACATTATGAAACCGCCGAGGAACCCTTGCTAAGCAAATGAGAGCAATCTCATCAGGAAGACCATGTATAAGAGGGGTATGACCAGGAGTAGATTCCATGACTCTAGTGGACAGCTTGCAAAGATGTACTATTCTGGCGGTGGATGGTCATCCTGACAGAGAATTAAGAGCATTACAAAATATCCTGTGTTAGCATAAGAGGCAAATCAAAGTGATATTCCAACAAGATCACTTCAGTAAGAAAAAAAAACGTACTCACATCATTGCAACAAAATATAGCTGATAGAAAACCACTTCATAATATAGCCAACAGCACAAGTTAGCAAATGTAATTAGAACATAGAGCAAGGCAAAATTTCTAGTCAGTAAGAAAGTTTAGATTTAAGCAGTACAACTCATGCACAACAAGTACTGCATGAGAATGTAAGTGCGATAACCGAAGAAAAATGTTTGCAAAGTACATAAAAGCAGAAAATATGATTAAACAGTGAGCAAGCACATCCAAATAATGACTCAACTCAGATAACTACACTTCTAGGGTGCTAGGCACGAGAAGCATAAATGCTAAGTGAGAATAACTCAGAAATCTAAATCTTCGAATGATTAATATCTGAAAGCCAAACTCACATGTAAGTCCATTATTATACTTTTAGATAAATAGAACTGGAATTGAACTTGCAGAAAAAACAAGAATGCTACAAATGGATAAATGAAGTAAGCATAGAAGAAACTATAGCAACACTATTTTTTAAAAAAAAACTATGACAGCATGCTTTATTACTTTCTCAAATTATACTCAGAATTCCTTGTCAGTTTGGATGTAATCACAGGAGGAAGGCTTTTCCAGCACAACCTCACTCAGATACCGTCCTTGAGGAATCATCACAGCAATTTTTTCATAAAACCAGCAGGGTTTGAAATAGGACAGAGAAGATGACAAACTGTGATTGGAAATAGAAAATGACTAACCCAATGCTAGTAATATTGGCATAAGGAAAGCAAAGAATGCAAATACATCAATCAGGTCGAACAAAATGGGAAAAGCATCAATTGGGTTCTCTGGTGCTATGGCTGGATTTGCTCAGAAACCATATTCAGTTTTGGTATAATCAGAAGGGATGCACTTAAAAGTCACCCCTTCAGATACCGTCCTAATAGGAGTACACAGATCAGGCATGACATAAAAGAGGGAACATAAGAAAATAGAAAAGAGATGCTATAATACATTAGCTTTAGGAAAGCAATTACATCAATAAATGTCAATCAAAAAGGATAAATCATGAGTTGGGTTCTTTGGTCATATAGCAGGACTTGCTCAGAAACCATATTCAGTTTTGGTATAATCAGATGGGGTACACTTAAAAGTCACCCCCTTCAGATACCGTCCTAATAGGAGTCATCACAGCAAATACAAAGAACAAGCATGACCCAAATGATGACAAGACAAAAATGTGCTAGGAAGTAGAAAATGCATGCCAATGCTAATAATGTTGGCATTGCAAAAGGACAAACGTAATTAATAAGTTGATAAAAAAAGGGCAAATCCATGGTTGGTCCTTAGTTGTTTTGCCTGGCTCAGAAACCATATTCAGTTTTGGTATAATCAGATGAGGTGCCCTAAAAGTCATCCCTTCAGATACTGTCCTAATAGGAGTCCTCACAGCAATCATCCATTGACAAGCTACAATAAATCAAAATATTACAAGTTACAAAACAACTAGAATTTTCTAAGAAGGAAGAATATTTCAAGTACAAACAATGATGAGATTGAAAAAATGGTTTTGCTGTGAAGTCATTCAGTTTTGTAAAACATTTAACCCAAAGACCATAAAAACACAGGCAGCAAAAAACTTTCAAGGAGCTACATGGAACAACAGCAATGAACACAAGTGTTCTGTTCACCTATTTAAGTTTGCTCAGATATTAGTCTCAGTTCTGGATGTAATCATGCAAGGAATGGCCTTTCAAGAACCACCTCGCTCAGATACCGTCCTTGTACAATTCATCACCGCAAGCGAGGGATGGAATAAAACTGGAACCTAAAATTTCAAAATCTGAAAACTTGCATAACACTGATGTTTAACAGCTATAGGGGGTGCAAACTTTTTAAAGAAAACATGATAGCACTTCACTGTAGGAGCTCAACTAGCACAGCACAAACTGTTCGACTGAGGACTGCACCTGTTTGCTCAGAATCTCATTCAGATTGGATGTAATCACAGAAGGGGCACCTTTTTAAGAGCCACCTTACTCAGATACCGTCCTTGCAGATGTCATCACAGCAAACAAATGACAGGGAAAGCATGAAATTTCCCGAGAGCATTTTGGACCAAACAACAAACATAACGATTTGCTCAGACATTTTGTCTCAGATGAGGTATAATCATGCGAGGATAGATGCCTCGCTCAGATACCGTCCTTGGTAAGTCATCACAGCAATTCTAGGCTTCTAGCGCGAAAACGACATGAAATAAATAAAATAATAAATCTACACCTCACTGTTCCTACAATCAAGCTTTTCAGTACAGTCTAGTTCATACTCGAAATTAGTTCATCAACGAAGCCGGCTAATCGCGACAATGAATGGAAGAGAAAGCACTATCCACCGGTAAGTATACGATACAGTACCATTAAAAAAACGAGTCGCACGCCGCGGCGCACCGAATCTGAAGAGAAAGCACGGGCGAGCGGGTGGGTGGGCCAGATTTGGGCGGGGGAGCGGCAGAGGTGACTTGGGAGACGGATTGGGGGATCAGGAAACCCTGGATCTAGAGGGGAGCGGCGGCGGCGGCGAGGGGATTAGGGTTTCGGCCGTTGGCGGAGGCGAGAGCCGGGGACAGATTGCGGAGGCGAGGAGGGCAGCGGGCTAGCGGCGCTGCGAGAGGGCGCTCTTCTTTATGCTGGTGAGGATGGTGGTGGCTTTTCACTAATCGTCTCTTTAACTTTTCGCTATTCTAATCAGGCCCCTGTTCTTACTGTCCTGCCTTGCAGTGCAAAAATAATCGAATTAACTAGTAAAGTGAGTACTGAAACGCAAAACCGCTTATATTTAGCGCGCCCCGTCCCGCGGGAATACTAATAAACCGGAAAAGCAAAGGGGGGAAACAGAAAAGTGAGCCCCAAACCCTAGACCCCATGGAAGCGTGGCCGCCTCTCGCCCCCGCGGCCGCCGCCACCCCCACGCCCGCTGCCTCCGACGATGCAGCGATCCCTCCGCCCCCTCCTGCCGCCGGGGCGTGGGGTGCCGCGGCCACCGCGCAGCGGAAGACCGTGGTGCAGGAGTCGGCTGCGCAGGCGGTGAGCCGTCTCGTGGCGAGCTGCGCTAACTCCAGCGGCGTGGCCGTGGCCGTGGTGGACGCCAACGCCGTCATTGCCGGCGGCTCCGCGCTCTCCACCGCCGCCGGGCGCCTGGTCACTGGGCCGGAGGTGCTCGAGGAGGTCCGCGACGCGGCCGCGCGGCGGCGCCTGGCGCTCCTCCCCGTCCCAGTCGAGACCGTTGATCCTGCGCCGGAGTTCGTCAAGAAAGGTCTCGAATTATCCGTTCATATGCCTCTTTGCTCTTTCTACATAAAACATCTGAGCTATATCTCCACTGAGCTTTGTGCTCGTGGTCGTTAATTTGGACTTCGCTTGCCGAAATAGCATGCTTGTTGAACCACTAGTTGCGCTTCAGATTTTGTGCGGTCGGGTGCCTGGGGGACTGAAACATCTCCAGTTTAGTGAACTACTAGTATTCCATTCAATCCTCAAGTAGTCCTAGGAGGACTGAAACATCTCCAGTTTGCTTACTGATATTATTGTTTGTGTTCTTGCTGCAATGTGTTTAGCCTTGCCAAACTAGAAACCACATTGGTATAATTAGTCTTCCACTGCAAATTGCCCTGATCTGAGCACTGTGTATTGATATGGCATATGGGAGGCTGACTTGTGTATTTTTATTGCCCGCAGTCACCAAATTTGCCAGGGAGACAGGTGACATCCAAACACTTTCAGATGTTGATATCAAGATTATTGCTTTGGCTTACATGTTAGAAGCCAAGATCCATGGGACTAGCCATTTGCGGGAGCACCCTCCTCCTCTGCGTGAGGTGAATGTAAGAAAATTGTCAGAAGCTCCACTTCCAGGTTGGGGCTCTAATGTCCCTAATCTGAAAGAATGGGAAGAGTTGGATCAGATGTCTGAAGCTGGTGGAGATATCAATTCTCGGATACTTCCACTGAAGGATCTTGAGAATCAAGACATCCCCATGAGTGAGACCAACAGTGTTTGTGAGGCACAAGATGACGCTGGACTCCAGCCTAACAAGGATGCACGCACTGCATGGGAAGATGATGAGAATAATGAAGGTTGGACACCTGCTGTTAGCCGCAGCACACACAGAAGATATCTGCGGAGGAAGGCAAGGCGTGACGCCCTTAAGGAATCTGAACAAAGTCTTGAGACAAGTTCTGGTGCTCCATCAATTGATGCTGATAAAGTCCTCTCAGAAAATGGTGGATTTGAGCATGATTTGAATCCAACCGATGGCCCTTCTTCTGCCTCTGAGAAAATCAATTCAAGTACTGACGGATTGGAATGTCAATTTGAGAATGAACATGAAATTGCTGGAGAACATTTACATTCTGATCAACTAGCCAATGATGATGATACTGATGCATGCACTAAGGAATTGGATAACCTCGACATAAAAAGTGAGACTGATGGAGGTGATGATGCGCATTCCGTGGATGATGAGAGCAGTGAGCAGAGTTGGGCCCTGAGGTCCTTATCTGAGTCTACTGTGGCATGTGTTACTAGTGACTATGCCATGCAAAATGTCATCCTGCAGATTGGCCTCCGTCTCCTGGCGCCAGGTGGTATGCAAATACGCCAAATGCATAGGTATGTGAATTTAACATGTTCAGGCCTGTTTGGCTAGCTATTGAAGTCCATGTCCATGTTATATTTTTTTCCAGGTCCCTTACATATGTAGTTGGATTTTTATTTGACAGGTGGGTTTTGAGGTGTCATGCTTGCTATAAGGTGACCCAAGAGGTTGGCAAAATATTCTGTCCAAAGTGTGGCAATGGGGGGACTTTACGTAAGGTTTCAGTAACTGTTGGTGAAAATGGGATCACTATGGCCTCACGACGCCCACGTGTTACACTTCGCGGCACAAAGGTGAGTGTAGTTCAATTATGCTGCTTTTCTTTAATGTGGTCTAGATACATGTTCTTAAATCCTGTAGTGTAGGGTGGTGGATTACTTGATTGTTTTCTGTATTGCTCATGACATTTTACATATGTTTTTGTGCGATTTCTTTTCATGCTTCTAATTGTCAATGGCGTTCAGTAGTGCAGTAGTGAAGAATAATTTGACTTCAATTAGGTTCGAAGAATAGTTGGAAATCTACTGTGATATTGGCAGACACATGTTGCAGTATGATGTCTTCCTAGACTGTACATTTCTTGCAGCATGGTGTCTTCCGTGAGGACCTTCATGTTCATTTTGAATTAGTTTGAAATCTTTAATTGCATTTATCTTTCCATTTGTCGACCTGACCATTTTACAGAGTCGGTTCCTGCTACTAAGAGTTTGCCTCTTCACTTGCAGTTTTCCCTCCCAATGCCCCAAGGTGGAAGAGATGCCATAACTAAGAATCCCATTCTACGAGAAGACCAACTTCCTCAGAAGGTTCTTCATCCTAAATCGAAGAAGTCCAGCAAGCAGGTTAGTGCCCTAGCATTTCTAAAGTAAACAAAAAGCATATTTTCAATCAGGTATAAGAATACTGGAGATACTCTGGACTGCTTAATTTTATAAAGACAAAGAAGTTTCTTATGCTATCATGTGGCCTTTCTATTACTTGTATATTATATATATCGTAGTTGTCAAGTTGTGGGGTGCATATGACTTTTTCTTGTCTTTGTTACAAGTACTTCAAATGCCACTCTGACTATCAATATTCATATAGGAGGATGATTTCTTGGGTGTCGACGACATATTTTCACACAGTGGTGACAAGAAGGCACCGCTGAAACCTCCAGTGAGGAAGGCACTTGCGATGTTCAGTGGGAAAAGAAATCCAAACGACAACCACTTCTCACGCAAGAAGCGCTAAGTTGAAGCTTGCATCTGCCTCGTTTGTTCCTTTTCACACCTATGACAATACCTTTTAGTCCCAGTATGCGAGTTGAAGCAGAGTATGTCATCCAGACTTCCTTTTTTTGAGGTTGTGGAGAAAGCATGTAAGCTTATGTAGTTTTGGCAACATCTATGTAAGGTTGTTATGCTACTAGCCTACTACTACACATTTCAGCTGGAATGAGTTTTAATTTAAATTGGTTACATGAGCAGGGAGATGTCTCTGAGAAGCAATGATAAGTATATTAAATAATGGCCTCTTTACACTGGAAAGTCCTGTCAGAAGCATACGTGACTAACTCACATTTACACTTGCACAAACAGATTGATACGCATTTTTATTGTAGGAAGAAACCAAAGAATTATGTCCAGCCTAGGGTGTGTTCTCTACATCACAATTAATTCTGACAAAAGAAGAATCAAATCGAACAAGTATACCGCGGCATTTCTTGCTTACACTCATGCACGACACAAACACTGTTCACATGACACCACCTCCCACACCATCCGTTCAGAAGAGCAGATCATCATTCGTCGAGCTGAAGCCCCCGTAGATGTCCCCCATGTTGAGCAGATCAAAGTACCCGCTGCCTGCAATGCCTGTGGCGGTGGCGCCATGGCTGCCGACGCCGACCTGGTGGTCCTGGTGCGGCGGCAGCGCGCCGTAGCTGCCGCTCATCTGATCCCCGAAGGCGCCGCCGTGCGACGGCGTCACGTTGCCGGAGCTCGCCGTGGAGGCGGGCCAGTGCGCGGACACCGAGTAGCTCTCCGGCGCGGGCACCCAGTCGGAGAAGACGAAGTTCTTGGGCTGCTGCTGCTGCGCCTGGTGATCGAACGGCTGCTGGGCCAGGGGCGCAGGGCCTGAGAGGCCGTTGCTGCTGATGTTGGCGTCTTGGTCGTGCGACGTCGTGGTGCTGCCGCTGCTGTTCTTGACGTGGTGGTGGTGCATGGACATGGACATGGTCGGCTCGGTGGTGCTCATGGAGGTGAGCTCGGCTGGGCTCTTGGGGTTGGAGCCGCCCTGGGCCTGCATCACCCTCTTCTTCAGGTACGAGTTCCAGTAGTTCTTCACCTCGTTGTCGGTCCTCCCGGGCAGATGCATCGCAATCTGCGACCACCTGAGATCCAAATTCATCAGCAACATGTGCATGGTATGAAATGTGAATCGTTGTTGTTTTTCTTTAACAGTAAAGCTTCTTTTTTTGTTGCAGTTAATGAGCAAATTTGCTCTAGGCTTTCCAAGATCGTACCTGGCTCTAAAGTACTACCTAGTTTGCTATTGTATCTTTAGCATTCTGTCGTTGAATACTTGTTTGAAAAAAACATAGTTCGGGAGAGGATTACTTGTTGCCCAGCTTGGCTTGAAGGTTGATGACGACGTCTTCCTCTTCCTGAGAGAACATTCCACGTTTCAATCCGGGCCTCAAGTAGTTGATCCAACGCAGGCGGCAGCTCTTGCCGTTTCTCTGGAGACCTGTGGAACCAAATCCAAATTGCGTCCCAAAAGGATAAAGAAAAGTCAGAAACAATGGTAGAGTTTGCAGCTGAAAACATGAATTGCTCTTGTTTCTCGCTAGTCAAACATGTGGCGTTTCAGATGAAACACAAAGCCGAATTTGAACGAAATTTCTACAGTGATGCAGGAATTTGAACAAAGCAAAATTTGCTCTTGCTGATTGCAGACGAGACTAGAATTCAGCGGCAGCGGCACCCTGCTCTACATGCATGAGCATGAATGCAGCAATGTGCATGGAAGGATAGGAGAAATCAGAGCATCTTCTCACCAGCCTTTGCAGGAACAGCACTCCAGCAGCCAAGGCCATGCTTGAGGATGTAGTCCCTGAGCCTCTGGTCCTCCTCAGGTGACCACAGCCCCTTCCGGTAGTTCATCTTGGGCTTCTCGCAGGACCGGCACCCCATCGCCGCCGCCGTCGTCTTCTTCCTTCTTCAGGCTTGTTCTTGTGCCTCTTGTGTCTCTGAAGATGAGCTGTTGCAGTAGTAGCAGTCCCTCGGCACCATGTGCCCCTTGCGATTTAAAGGGCTATCACATTTTGCTTCTCGGTTTAGTTTAATTGAGGGGAATTGAGTAGGTGGTTGCCTGCACATGCTTGAGATTATGAGGGGGGGAGCTTGGTCAGAGGATGTCACCTCTATCTCGCCATTACACAAGGAAGATTCTCAGAGTACCTCACTAAACTTTGGCTTCGTTCTAATGATGATTTGAAATATGAATGCTTGCTGGCACTAGGATCACATACTGTTGGGTTGTTTCAGCAATCAAAATGCTGTCGCAGTCGTAACTGGTGGCGGTTCGTATTTGTTACGCTGTTCAAAGTTGTCTGAGTTTTACTGAATGGCACAGCAGTTCAGAGACGGTATTTTCAGAGACAGTAAGTCTGAAGATTAAGTTTCAGATGAAGTTGTCAGGAACTAGTATAATGTACGATCCAATTTCTTTAGTGAAAAAGCGCCGTTATCCAATAATCAGCGCGATGAAGGTCAGACTGTCTCCACCAATGATGAGCGGCGAGCATTGACATGAGCTGTTCTTGCAAATGAACGGACACTTGGATTGGCAATGACACGGCCCTACTGATTAATCCATCCCTCTTCTGATGACAATCATTGGAAAGCATCTGCACAGAGAAGGCCAAGGATGAACGGAAGAGCCATGGGCACAAGAAACGACAGCTTTGTTGGAATCCAGAAGGATTTGCGTCGCAAGGATCAAGATGGTGAAATGCGCCTTGGGTATATGAATAAACAATGACCTCCGGAAGCACACACCAAGAATGATGGGAAGCTTGGATGCCAATCACGGTGCTGTTTTCACCCAATGTCAGAGCAATTGAGTTGGCAGAATGGCTTGTTCAGAGCTCCCAATCAGGTCGGTTTACGCGTTTCTGTGTGGTCAAACCGGTGTCTTTTTCCTCGTGGTGATACATTAGCATCTGTTTCAAGAACTTGGCTTGAATACTGGTAAGTGATGAGGTGATGTTCAATTTCAGGATAACTAATGGTTTCAGTCTGACAACTTAAGCATAATGAACTCCTTATGTTCTTGTCCTTTCCTGGCAGTAGTTGTTTTCAAATCTAAGTGCAGGCACTACTTTTTCTCTTTCCTTGTTCTTAAGTTCTTCACTTGGGAAAAAGAAAAGACCTTCGGTATAACGACAGATGAACCGATGTCAACACTGCTACATGATGGATGAAGTTCAAACACAATTGCCCGTAAATCTTTAGATTTGAATGTTCTGTATGTTCTTACAGAACTGACATTCATGATCCATAATTAAGAGGGGGAAATTACACTAACGACTGGTAACTATGCTGAAGTGGGAATGTGGGATTGACATCGATATTTACAAATGAAAGTTTCCCATAGGCTGTTCTGCTGCAGAATGCCAGAAATTGTTAGAATCTTCTGAAGGTTAACCAAGTTGAATCAAATCATATCACTCCAGCAGTTTGCTTTCCAACTGACCATTCAGAAACATATTATAAGTAGGCAACATTGCCACCAGCAATCAAGTGTCACATCTAAACTGGTACAGTAATAAGATTCAACAAGTGTATATACCTGGCAACCACACCTTCTCTGAAAGACTGAAACATGCGCTCAAGCTCGCGAGGCACGCGAACCGAAAACAAAGAGGCATGATCCAGTGAGTAGCTATAGTTAACCCAATATAAGAGAGACACATATTAGAAGAAATTTGTAATCCAGTGCGTAGAAAGAAATTAGAGGTAGCTAATAATATGGCATGAGCTAGGGAGGGTCCTATCATGCTTGATATCTCTGTCCTATTTTAATACGCAACCATGTCCTACAAGAGAGGACAATTCCATGTGACCTCAACTCAAGGGGCCTCCTAATCCCTTCTTGTTCTCTGTCTCGGCATCAAACACGGCGATTTGCTTACGAGAAAAATCAAAAGAATTCTTCCTCAGCATTAGCCGACAGCTATAAACTAGTAGAAGCTAGGCAAAACTATAATTGTTGGCAAATTGACTTGGCACAGCTGCATGTGGACAAACACCTAATCGTCATACAGTTTCGCATCTTGCACTATAAAATTATGAGCAACTGGTTAAACTATCTGCATTGCTCTGAATGGAGGGATGGTATGAGGAATCTTTTGTCTGAATGGGAGCCCTCTGAGGTCTGAACTCCACACCCCAGTTAACAACTTCCTGAGCAGCAAGACTTTTTGTTCTTCTTGTCACATCCATCCATCCATCCATCCATCTAGAATGCAAAGTAAATATGAGAAACGATTTGAATAAAAGAACACGGAAACGGTGGTGATGTGCAAAATATGCTGGGTACTAAACAATGCCACTAGGAACATGCACTAGGGCTCATCTGTACTTGCAATGATGGGATGCAAGTCAATGCTTGCTTGCTTGCTTGAGAATTATAATCCACAGAGGGGCAGGCGAGATGGGGGGATTGTATACGCAGGTCCAGCTCATACGAACAATCAAGGGTGCCGTCACTGCAAATTGTCAGAATATCTTTGCAGAATTAAGTAGGGGGTGCTGAGAAAACTATGTCATCTTGCTAAGCATGTACGCTAGAATAATTAGGCCCTGTTGTGGCTCTTGAGTGGACATCTGTGCCCAAATACGAATCATGGTGGTTTTGTGCTTGAATGATGTTGTATTCGTCAAAAAGAATATTTGGAAGAAGGGGAAAAAAACGTGTTTATGCAATGCATAGTAGAGCTGAAAAATAGAAAATTCTGCCATTGATCCTGTGGTTTTTGCTCATCTAGTGCTGGAGCGGTAACTATGAATTGAAACAGCACGCTGAGATCGCCTTGGTTGGTGATTGTGCATTTGCAAGAACGCCATTTCTGGTCTCGGAAAGAAAAAGGAACCCCTGGCATGTTTGCACCATGTATGTGGAGCTGTCCTGCATAGCCTACCAAGCAAGCAAAGAAAAGCTTATCCAAGTGTGTGCAGGTGCATTATCCTAGCATGCCTGCCAGTGCCAAGGGCGGTGCCCAATGCCCAAAGTGGAGGAGATGATGGCATCCATGTACGAGCAGACTCATTTCTCACAAGTTCTCAAGCCAGTGTGAAGCCTGTGCAGATCACATAAATCTACTTGTTTTATATATCTGATGAGAAAAAAAGGGGATATGTCACAGCTATTATTCAGTAACCACACGAGTGCTCCGATTGTGCGTCAGCCATGACGAAACGAGTTTACATCTTTTGGAATCAGCATCCAAACAAGCCTCGTGTGGCGAACCGGCCATGGCAGAAGAGAGACACAACATAGGAAAGAGACTGCGACAACGTGGACACCTTTCATCCGTGACACTTTGAGATCATTTGCAAGCGGTGATGTAGATTGATGTCGTACAGCCAATCGGTTTCACCAAGAAATCATCTCCACTACACTGACCTTTCAGTGACAGTGCAAGTTCTGATGCAGTTACACGTTGACCTTGCAGGCTAGCGCTGATGTACACTGCTACCCTACCACCTAAGATGCCGATTCTTGAAGGGGCCCGGACACACATCGTTCTCTGCAATTGGGTTACACGAGCACTCCAAAATACAGAGTCCATCTAGACAGTATGATGGGATGCTGATCATGAACTAATGGCTTACTTGGATGATGGTGGGTGAAAGTGATTCGAACATCAGAACACGCACAGAAATGGCAACATGAGTGGATAAACAATATTTCCACATGCATAAACGGTACAGATTTCCTATTGGAAGTCTCGCTGTGAAAGAGCCAAGTCCTACATTCTGTTTGGAACGTCAAAGTTGCATATCTGTCATTATCCAACGTTGACTCCCTAGAGGAAAACAACTTCAGTCCTAGAAAAATCAATCTCACAGGATAGAAGAGCCTAGTTCATCCTCTTGATGAGCTCGTTGATGTAGTTCTCACGGTTACCGGCATCACCACCCTCAACATAGTGGTTCCTCTTCTTCTTCAGACCACCAAGTGGTGCCTTCAGCTTGAATGGCCACAGGAAGTTGTTGGCCTCCTTGAAATGTGGGCCAACGGTCATGATCTCATGGACAAGATCCTCGATGCAGATGATGTTGTGGTTCCCGAGGCCCTGGCAGGCAGGGATTAGAAAAAAAAAATGAGTTAGATTCAAACTGGTATGCATAAATCAGCAGAATGCAAAAACTAAAGATGGCTAACCTCCTCAATGACATTGTTGTTGCTCAGAGGAATCCTCTGCTTGTTCAGCTTTCCATAACCCCTCTTGTAAATCAATTCCCTTACACTTTTCAGGTTCGGATACCTGAAGATAAAATACTAGATGTTTCAGGCTATATAGAAGCATAAAAAATCATTGATACCTAAACTACCGAGGAACTGAAACATCAACACGCTATGACAACAGGTATCTAGTACTATTCCTGACTCAGCTTTATGATCGAGCCGTTAAAGCACCTAACACGAACTAGATTTTGGCAGTTGGCACAAAAGGGCTCAGTTATGTCACATTACACGTAATCAATCTAAATCTGGAAGAGTGTACCCATATGTCAGTATGCCAATAAAAGACAGCAAGATTCCGACTGAACAAATAGACATAATGTTTACTAATCTTTGAATTCAGAACCACTAACTGGATAAATAAGGACAAGAATAATGACAAAAGTTTAGACCTTTCTCCAGAACCAGAAGATTCATAAAGACCTCAAATCTTTCTACTGAATTCATGTCACAACAACACGGTCCACGTATATACCGCAACCGATTACAGAAACTAGGCATTTTAAACATGATAATAGTAAAGTGTGCCAGCCACACTAACAGAAACCTAAAGAATTACTACTGGTGTGCGATGTGAAGGATTGCAACAAAAAAAATTTACATCTTTGAACTGCACCACATTCTCTACAACTAAAAAGAACCAAAGGGTGAAAAATAATTCGGTTGTACGTCGCGGCCCCCGTCGAGCGTCGTCCCGCCGAAAAAATATCGTGCGCCGTCAGATCCTTTCCATCTTGCCGTCATCCTCCGAGCATCGTGCGATCTCTTGTTCCCTCCGGCTCCCATGACCCTCATCACACCGCAATTTTAGCGTAACCGTGCATCCTTCCACGCCGTCAGATCGCTTCGTCAGACATGAACATGGAGGCAGGTGGCGAGGCGTCGGACGGCGAGGCGGACGACGACGACGAGTACTCACTGGTGAGTATAACCTCTGTGCCGGCGTAGCGACGTGGGTGTCTCTATTGCTTTCGACCTCACGAATCTGAGGAGGCTGGCACGTTATGGCGCTGCTTGTGCTCTGAATTGATGATTGCCTAAGGTTCCTGCCGCTTTTTAATTCATCTGCAAAAATCGGGCTTGAGATCCTTAGGTTCAGGGTTTGGTGGGTACCATGTTGACATGGCTGCGGTGCGCCTCGTATGATAAGAAGATCTGCCTGTGGAATCTTGCCTCTGGGAGTGGGGCTCCTGTTTTAGATGCACAGCAGGTGTTTGAGGTAATGCTCCGTTCGACACTCTTGTTTCTTTTTTTGTTCAATTCGTGTGCCACTTTATTCAGTACCACTGCATTTTTGGGTCAGATATTTACAATCATTTGATTACCGTGTGACTTGATGCATAGAGCAATTTGGTACACCTGCAGTCCCGAAGGTGATGAGATGTAGGTTTAAGAAAAAATAGCAAGCTTAGGCACATGCAGTGGGAAATTGGAGCATGACTCCATACTTTTGATGTATATGTTATTCTGTAAACCAATTTATAATGTTTGCGCTTTTGCAGTAAGATAATCGTTCACTTTGTGTTGTCCAGCAATTTGAAGTAATTTTGTGTGCCATCTAATTTAGCGTGTTCAAAATTGGGCCAATATTAGAAATCTACCAATTGTTCCATTCCTCCATTTTGCAAGTGATTCACTCTATTATAAAGCTATGAGGAAGAGGGTGAGATTTGCAAGCTCCTGAACAATATGGAGGAGGATTTTCAAGAATGGAGGAGGATTTTCTGGGGTGTTTGGAGACTACATGCTCCAGGTGAGGTAAATTTGATGCCTTCCTTCTTGCTTTATCATTTTGCTAACTCGAATTAGGAGGCACATAAGCTCATCTGGTTCACCTGTGGCCTGAAGGGTTTGTTCAGCACATAAGACTTTTTTACAAGAATAATGGACTGCACATGCTGCCTCATTCCATGGACAGTTCAAACAAATTCTCCTAGGCATCAGAGGGCACAAATGTGAGCTTGGAGTGTGGCAGATTGCAGAAGTAACAAATGCCAAGTATAAACGGTAGTACTGTAGTACACCACCTTAAGCTCATATGCATCGACATATGGTTATCTACAAGTTTTTCATAATCCTATTGTCTTTGGTTGCTTGTAACATGCACTGATGCTCATCATGCAGATCCCCTATTCGTTGAAATGTCATAGCATGCAAACTACTTCAGTTTTTTTCAAAAGAACAGAATCATTTCGATTTGTTTTCACAATAGGTCAATCTGGTAACTTATGGACATGCCAAAATAATTGATATTTTCATGATGGACAAGCATGTAGATCAGTTTATGCAATGAAAATGTCATTTATTCTCCTTGTATGATACCTAGGAATATGTCCTCACGACAATTGTCAGCAATAGTGAATTTGATATTTGACAAATAGGGAATGGAGATGTAGAGGATCTAGGATCCAGTGGTGAGGCACAGAAGATCATTGAGATTGACAGTGAGTACAGTTGCTTGATATAGTAGATTGAGTGGTGCTTGACTGATTGAAAGGTGTTGCGTTGTACAATCAGCAAAATCACTTGGTCAAATTAGCATGGGAAAAATCACATGTTTCTAATTCTTTAAATGATGCCCTATTTTACAGCTGCATGTATAACAGGGGAGGTGACAGAGTCAGGAGTGCATTTTATCACTATAGTTCTCAGCGGAGCTGTTTTGGTGCACCTCTGGAGGCATTTCTCATTTTTAAAATTAGTTTCAATCAGTGCATCCTAATGCGGGACATCTATTACCATCATATTTGTTTCTGGTTAACTTACCAAAGGTTTGTTTCGTTTCTCTCAGTGTCGGATATTCATATGAAAGGTACCACCTATCTAACAATAACCACTGATGTTCGGTGATGGCTGCTGTCTTTGACAATAACAGCAGTGGATTAGGAGGTGGCTGCCTGCTGGACAAAATGTCTACCTTTTTGGGTTTGCAGCTGTGTGTTGGGCCATTTGGAAATGCCACAACAGAGCTGTCTTTGACGCTAAACTCATTCGGCATCCTGCGGAGATTTTGTTACACTCATGTGCGTTTATGAACTATTGGGCAGGACTCTACAGCTCGGACTTCCATGGGAGGCTGCTGGATGGGGTCAAACTCTGCTGGCATGTGCCCACAAGGTGCTCGCCCAGCAAGGTGGAGGACCATCTACAAGGCTGCTTCTACCGCCACCTGAGGATCAAGACGAGCAGGAGGAGTGATGAAAAAGAGGCGCTTCAATCAAGTCTGACGAAGTCGAGTTTGGTGTGGGGGCCTGTTGGGTTCTGATGTCAGTTGTTGTTTGTCGTCTCTTTTCTTTTCTTTGTTCAGGAACCTGCTGTAATGCGAAAAAACACTCGTTGCTGGCTATCGTCCACCTGGGAATCCTGGGTGCGGGGCATGTCCCAGCTTTCCTCTAGCTTGAAAGTCAGGTTAGAAGGTTTAGGCTCTCTCCCTTTTGCCTCAGTTCTATCCCACCTTTGGGTCTGTTTCTGAGCTATCTAACTCTGTAATTCCGTTTCTCTGGAATGGAATTGGGGATGAGCCTCATTTCGAAAAAAAATGTTCGGTGATGGCGGCTTGGTAAGGTGAGATATTGATTTTAGTCCTTCTGTGGTTAGCTCATTCTGCCGTATAGATCTGTAGAGATGAGGATCGTACCATACTGTGACTGCAAGCCAGAAGATCATTAAGTTAGGCAGAAACTGGTAGGAGATATGTCAGCCAGTTGCTGATTTCATATGATTGGGCGCGGAGGAGGGGTGGAAATTTGGCTCCGAACACTGCTAGGATTGGGCGCGGGGGAAATTTGGGAACAGGTTTTGGCACCTGTTGGAGGTGGGGTTTTCTGGTTTATTCCCAAAACAGGATTTTTAGGAGCATGTTTTGGGCACTCTTGGAGATGCTCTAACTGTTGCTCAATTTTCATTTGCATCAGATGGTTGCATCCACATAATGAAGCTCATGGGTAGTCAATGCTCCAGTATAGTATTTGATCGATTCTTTCCCCATGATTCCTTTTCGTGATGTCATGAATGGTCTAATGGTGTAGAAAAATACACCCAGATAATTGACTTCATCATAGTCATTACTTTTGTGTAGTATATTATCATGGATGAATAAACATCTATGAAAATGCTCTCACAAAGATGATTTGCTTTTCTTCATTTTGACAATTAGATAAATGGTTTTAGGAAGTGATTTATTATATTATGTGAACTAATATGGAAATTGGGAAGTGATGGTTCGGGCTATCTCTCCATTGAATGTGTCCTTGGCTCATCTATTGCTTGGGAAAAAACGTTTTTTTATGCACGATCAAAATTTACAGTTTTATCAGAGAGAATAAACTGCACAAGCTCAAAAAATATTGCAAGTCAATGTGCAAGGCACATAATATGCACGAGTAACATCTACGGTGCATTCCTAATAACATCATCCCTATATCAAAAAAAATAGCATCACCCAAATATACCATACATACATATAAAATTATTGTCCCGTAGCAATGCACGGGCACGAACCTAGTCTTAGATATAAGGTTGAAGCAGCTAAATTTGGAAAACAGAACACACTCATGTAAGCTAAACAGATTTGAACTTACCCATATGCAACATACGGCTCCACCCTGCGCAGCATGTTAATGGTGGCCTTGTTAACCTTGAGGAAAACGCCATTGAAGATCTGCCTCAAACGCAGGAGCTGCAAGATCTTGCGGGTCTTGGGGTGCATGGCATTGATACTACACATCAAATCCGCCAAAAATTAGCATTTCAGCCAAGCAAGCGGATCAGCAAATGATACGAGACGGCTTCATACCCACGGATGCGGATCACAAACAGAAGCTTGGCCTCAGGGCTCACGTAGAACCCACCCTTCAGCCGGGCTTCACGCTTGAGCTGCACAAGCTCCTTCTCCTGCACATAACACAAAAAAAATTCCATCAGGGCATTCCTAACTCAATAAACAAAGTCTAATTAACAATTGGTCTAAAAATCAGCAACCTCATCCCCGTCAAGAATCGGCATTATATTATTATAAATCATAGCACTTCTAGTCAGCAGGGTATTCAGTGTTCACCAAATCTTCCAAAACTAAACTGTGCACCGTCCGATCAAATCAGTCGCAAGGAGCCAGCGCGTAACGCAGCACGAACGGACTCAGACCGAGACGGGGCAGGCGGATCGCTTACCTGCGCGTCGTACTCCTGCGCGTACTGCTTGGCGCGCGCGAAGATGATCTTGCGGCTCTCGAGCGCCTTCTTCCTGTCCGCGAGCGCCTTCTCCTTCTTGTCCGCCGCCCACTGCTCCTCGCGATTGCGCTTCCGCAGCACCGATTCCGGCACCGCCGCCGCCTTCGCCTCCGCCGACGACATCTGCGCAGAGAAACAACAGCGCGTCGCCTCAGTCCCGCGCGGAGGGAGACGGAGCTCACGTGCCCCCCGCGAGCGCGCTAGGGTTTCGGAGGACGCAGGCGCAGTAAGCTCACCTCGATGGCCTGCGTGTGGGGGAAGGACGAGGAAGAGAGGAGAGGCCGCCGCCGAGGTGGTAGAGAGGGAAGGAAGGCGCGGCGGGGATGACGAGCCAGCCTTAGGGTTTCGAGTTTGGGCCTCCGTGGGCAGCAGCAGCAATTGGGCCTTCTATTAGAACAGGCCTCAAGGACCAAAGCCTCCTAGTGCCCTATCGAAGGCCACATCTCGCTCGCATGTTTATCAGTTGGTCCTGCTCCGACTGGCTGGTGTTGGATAACAGCAAAGACGAACTGCATAAGCCCAAGCACATCATTTTTTTTAATAAAAAAAAACAATGTAGCAAAGGGCATGACAGGTTCATTATTTCAGTTTCAAGAAGGAATCCGTACTGCACTGTTGCTGTAGAACCGAAGTACCATGCACATACAATTAACAACAAAGCGAAATGCCTCAAGCATACACAATCAGGGCGGAGCTAGAGAAGAATAGAGGGGGCTGCGACACTTCATAGCAGATCTTACGATATTCAAACAAACATGGTAAAATTTTAGAGATGATAAGTGATTATAGATTTTTTTTTTCCGGGTGTGGCCGCACCCAGAGCTCACAACTTGGCTCTGCCCTGTACACAACACTGTACACAACGCAGGTCATGTATATGTAGAGTGAATTCACCATGAAATTTAATTAATAAATAATCGTGTCGTCATGGTATTTCTTATTATTCATTAAAAAATAGATCAGTACATCGTCAGGGATGTGTGCATCATCACCCAGAAAAGAAAAACAAAAAAGGAAAAAGAATCAGCTTCGGCTTCATCGATCTCTCTCCTGTCCTCCCTTTTCGTTCTCCCCCCTCTTTTAATTTCAGTCTAACATGTACTTACCCTCGTCGCTTAATTCTTCTTTTCGTTGTCCGAAAGAAAAGAAAAAAAAATAAAGAATAAAAAGGAGAGAAAAAAAACACAAGCAACGAAAGTCACAGGAGAAGAGAAGCGTCGTCGGCGTCCCCGGCCGCCTTCCGCCGATGGCACGTGAACATCTTGAGCAGGCCGTCCGACCCGCCGGCGACCAGCGCGCCGCCGCCGCCGTGGTCGCTGCCCTGTCGCCACGCCACCGCGCTGACGAACCCACCACCAGCAGCAGCGTCGCCAGCAGTGTCTGGGCCGTGGGCCCCCCCGACGAAGGGGTGCACCCAGATGGGCTTGGCCCACCGGAGGTCGTAGACGAAGACGTGGTTGGACTCGGAGCCGCTGGCCACGAGGCCCGCGCCGCGCCACACCCCCATCCCCACGAAGCTCCGCGCGCTCGCGTGGCCGCTGTACGACCGCACCTCCCGCGCCGCCGCCGCCGCCGCCGCCGCGGCGGAGCCGCCCCACTCCCACAGCCGGTGGGTCCCGTCCACCGCCGACGTGACCACCCGCCGCTCCGCCCCGGCCCCCGCCCACCTCACGTACGTCACCGCGCGCCCGTGCCCGTCCATCCACGCCACGGCGCCGCGGCCCAGCGCGCGGACGTCGTACACCACCGCACGCCGGTCCGCCGACCCGACGGCCAGCTGCGGCGCGCCCGAGGGGTCGAACTCCACGCACAGCACGGCGCCGCCCGCCCGCGCGGTGGCCCAGCCCGCCGACGGGGCGCGCGGGTCCCACACGTGCGCCGTGCGGTCGTCCGACCCGGACGCCGCCATGGCCGCGCCGGGGGCGTAGTCCAGCGACCACACGCGCCGCCCCGCGTGCTCGTCGCGCTCCCACGCCGCCACGCCGCGCTCCACGTCGTACTCCGTCACCACGCCGTCGTAGTCGCCGCACCCCACCACCGCCGACGGCGCGCCGGGGCGCCACCGCACGCTGCTCAGCTTCGCCGGCACGCAGATGCACGCCGCGGGGCCGGGGCCAGGGCCAGGGCCAGGGCCAGCGCTGTTGTCGTTGCCGCTATCCACCAGCAGGGAGGCCACGTCGTACATCCGGATCCTCCGGGCGATGCCGCCGGTGGCGAGGAGGCGGCCGGTGGGGTCGAAGTCGACGCTGCCGATGGCGTCGGACGCCCCCGGCAGGGCGGTGGACGGCAGGGTGGCCGCCAGCCGGAACTCCCATTCGCACCGCGGAGGCGACAGCTCGGCGTTGTCGTCCTTGTCGTCGGCGGCAGCTGCAGCTGGGGGAAGAGAAATAATGCCGGTGGCCTCGCTGGCTCCGGCGGATAGCTCTTGCTGCTGCAAGGTCGTCTCTTGGTGCTGAGCGGCGCTGCTGGAAGAGGCCGGAGAAGAGGTGTTGCTCATGGACTAGAGCTCCTCATAGGCGGGCATTACAGCTGGATTGAAGTGTATTTCTAGCTACCAGCTCATCTGCTTCCTCTTCATCATGGTGTGTATGTGCTAGCTGTTCTACTACAATCTTAGCTGAATAATGCATGGGAAAGTTTGGTTTTTTCTTGGTTTTGGTTTGGTGCCTCTTGTTAGTTTTGGGGTTTGGACCGGGGCTAATCTCGCTTTAATTACTTGAGTCGTACTAGCCTTGCTCCCTACCCAAGCGACCCAGCCTAGAGAGAGAGAGAGGGAGATGAACATCGACAGAGAGGTAGAGAGAGAGAGAGGTAGAGAGATGTGTGGTGGTGCGGGCAGCCACAGTAGCAAGCCGGCCAATGGGAGGACAAGGAGAGGTTTTGGGAGGTTGGAAGGTTTCTGTGGTTGGAGCTGTCATGTCGTGGCTGCAAATTGCAAATAGTAGGAGCAAACCAAGTGGAGCGGGAGAGGTACAGCTAGCCTTGCCGTACGTGGCTGTTTAGTTAGTTAGGTTCGCCAGCAGGCTGCAGAAATTAAGAACTTGTGTGTTGTGTGTTCCGATTAGTTTGGATCATTAGAGCATCTCATCTCCAAGGGACTCTTTATATCTTTAGAAATAGAGATTTTGGTTAAAAAATAACCTCCAACAACCTATTCAATTGGATATCTAAATATAGACATTTTCTATTTCTGATTTCTCGCTAGCTAAAGATGGAGAGAGAGAGAGAGTTGCTATCTAGACTACGCACAAGATATAGAAAAGCTGTTGGAGAGTATAAAGATATAAAAAATAATGTTTACTCAAATAACTCTCTAAATAATGATTTAAGAGTAGATTTTAGAAAGGCTCTTGGAGATGCTCTTATTAATACTAATTTTAGTTGGGGTGCTTGTCTACCTGTGGTCTTGTTTAAAGACTGCATTATATTTTCGATATATGTTTGTGGCATTGGATCGGTCTCTTAAAAGATCGATGTCGGTCGGGTATATGCATTTTCTTTGATATGAAAAGGAAAAGGCAGACATTTGAAAACAAAGAACAAGAATGCAAACGTGTGATCTATTCCCATCAATATTGATTTTTAGCTTATTACGAGAACTAATTTTGGTTCTTTTTTCAAAAAAAAAAAAGAGAGTGATATATATTTTTGTGCGCACGTGATTTTAAAGGGATTAGTAATAATCTCTTTATTCTCCATGCATGAATGAAATTGGGAAAAGGAGAGAGAGAGTTTTATGTGGCTAATGAATGATCTTGTTGTACAAAAAATACTAATCCAATTAATTAGTTAATATTTTTATTCTATGTACAAGATACCCACACGTAGGACCTAAATTTGGTTGTTAAATTACGCTTTAGATATGAGATCCGAGTGCGTCCAAGTGTTTTGCTTGGTGGTGACACTATTGACAGGTATGTACGGCAGCCAGTGCAAGTGGATGTTATGGACTTGGACTGGATCCATTCCCGTTTTATTTGCTGGATCCTTTCAGTTCTGTGTGCGAGCGACGCTACTTACTTTATATTTGGAGCTAGAGGTGATCTCCCAGGACTTTGTTTAGAAAAAAAAATGTATCCCCACCTCTTGTGATCCCAGGACTTAGAAACAACAAACTCGATCATACCCAAGTCTTAATCAATATCCACCTTTTGTGTTACTCGCAAAAAAAGAAAGGAAGAAAGAAAGATGTATCCACCTCCTGTGGGCAACAAGTTTACAGTTTACTGATGCTACTTTTATCATCCATGCATACTAAATGCAACATGAATGGATAATCTTAGTTACTTGTTTTGCAACATTATTGCTAATAAACATTGTAGATCCTCGATGCATGCCACACAGACGTGACAGAAGCATGCAGTTGACGATGCGGAGTGGATAAGAAGAGATAGGATCGAAGAAGGAAGTGGTGGGCTAGCTGTGGCCCACACACAAGGATCGGGCAGTGCTTGGCCACTTAGCAAGCTGCAAGCAGGGGACGTACACGCGTGATCATGCAGAGCGGATCCGCAAGATCGAATCGGCGCAGGCCACCTAGCAGCTAGCTAGCCTTATTTAACAATAAGCTTCAATCGTTCCAAATTACATATATTTAGATATACATAACAAAAATAATACATCCAGAAACGACGTAAAATTTAGAAGAACGGAGGGAGTGGGGTAGCATACAGGGTTAGGACACCACCGTTGCGTGCGCGCGGGTACTTGCCGGGATCGAAGAGATAGTACAAATCAAAACTAATCAATGTAGTAGTAATAGAGACATGGGAGCATTGTACAGATTGATTAGAGAGGGAGGGAGGGGCTCGGCGATGGAGAGCAAAGAAAGATTAAGCAATTTGAGTAGACAGCGAATGAATTAATGAGGAGAGGATTATTTATTGCAGCAGATGAGAGAGGGAGAGAGACGGATCAGATGGGCGGGAGCGTGGTTACGTGTGCTCACGTACGCCTCTCATAGCACATGCGATGCAACTCTGTGGCCTCCCCTTCCCCCGTTTGGATTGGACTCTGGATTTTAATGATCCAGGATTCTATTTGGATTCTACATCCCTTTTGTACCCTTGTTAATTCTTTTACCACCACAAATGCACAACTGTGTATCACTGATGCAAAAAGCTTATTCTGGGAATCTGAACTGCTGCTGCTTGTGATGCTCCCTTATCTCCCTGCACCACGTTGAGTTCGTCCTCGTCACCTGATCCACCAAAAGGAATTGTATTGTGCTTGGCCGTGGCTCAGCGCAATCAAATTTCTGAGCTGCTAACTTGCTCGGTGGTGAAAGAATCAACGAGAAGAGTGTCCCCGGCGAATGGATTGATGCATTCAGACTTCAGAAGACGGCGAGGAGGTAGCGTTGGGAACTCAGGATTGAATCAACGCCGTCGTCCAAGATTGAATCCAGTGCTCCCCTGGATAGGGACGCGCCTCGGCGGGGAAGGGCGCGCAGAGCGGCGCTTGGGCGGGGACGGACCCTCTTGTGGCCGCTCGAGGGGACGGCCTGGCGTCTGGGCGGCCGTGAGCGCCTCCCCGGCCGTTCGCCGGCGGCAGGGAGGAGCGGCCGCGGGTGGGGAGGGGCAGCCGGGACTGCCTCCTTCGCCGCTGGGCCGGCCGCAGGAGGGGAGATCTTGACCGGGGAGGAGGCGGACAGGGCAGATCGGAGCGGAGGAAGAGGAGAGAGAAATCATGTGCGGGGGTTGGAGCGTCGGACGGAGGGGAGTTGGATGGAGGGCACCGGCGGTGGCAGATTTGCGTAATTTTTCGGAATGATCTTGGGCAAAATGGTACTTTCGCAATCCAGTAGCTGCCGGAAGCCACCCCGCTCCAGCTTCCAGGATTCCGAGAGTCCTACTTCTAAAATCTACAACAAAATCTGGGCTGTTTGGATTCATAGAATCCAGGGGTTTCCAAACGGACCCATAGTTGCATACATTTGCTCCATCGGGAGCTTATAGTACTATAGTAATATAAATAAACCGCACCAAATAAGTCAGTGACCAATGACGACGGAATAAAGCATTCTTTTCTCCGCGGATATTTCTTCGTGGACTCGCGCTGATTTGGACACTCTCGATGACCTTTCACCAATACAAGCTAGGTGGAACAATACACAAGTTTCTTTATTCTACGTACTCCTCCTATATATATCTGTTATTTGTGAATTTATTTCAGAGATAACATACTAATAGCCGACACGGTAATTATTTAGCCTAATAATAATGTTTATGCGCAGAACATGTCGGCAACAGTTGAAAGACAAAAAGAGAGAGAGAGCAGGAGAGAGACGACGTAGACTATATATTATACACACATAGTTCAATCTTTTTCTATTTTACTCGCTAAATGCTAATTCTAAACGGTTTCGTACCCTCAACTCAACACATGGTCACCCAGATTCCGATTAGGACTCAAATTGACGGACCAAGAAATCATTGCATGTTTTAGTAATAGTAGAGATAGAGATAGAGATAGAGATAAATATAGATTATTATAAGATGTCATGCGGCTAGACATATGCATGAGAAAAGAAATATATGTGCGACCATGGCATTGCGGCATATGATGGAAACGTAGCTTGCATTGGATCGAGGTTTTCATGTCTCTTTTTTTCTTATATTATTAGCACGGCTCATTGATGATGCATGAGTGTGTACTTAATTGTCTTTTTTTTCCAAATAAAGGTCGATATGAGTACTTAATCGCGGGAAGAGAGAAGACGACGACAGTGCAAATCAATGCCCCCGTACGTTGCCGACGAGGAACAGTGCTTGCTGTCGGGACCGGACTGGTCTTTAATTTCCCTTTCTTTCAGTCTCGATGGGCTGGACGATGACATTCATTACAACGAGATAACAGAGCGCGCGGAGAATGATTTAACCCCGTCTTGGCATACCGTCGTCCGCCCGCCGTCGGCGTCCGGTGTCATCAGCTCACGGCCCATGCATCAACAACATAATATGTGTTTTTTTTCTTTTCTTTTTGCCCTCAAGTTGTGCAAAGCCACTTCATAGTATTTGGCATGACAATTTTCCAAGCATGCTGATCTGCGATCAAAACGTACGGCTGCTTCTTACAACATTATAGTTTTATTAGTTTTGCGCGTCCATTTATTAAAAAGAATGGATGTGACGACCAGCTACAACGACCTACGTTATGATTCTTACACACTGGTTTTCAAGGATTCAACGGCAAGATTACTACTTTCAAGTCATACTGTGTCTGTGATGTGGCCAATGGAAAGCTTTCCACCCAACTGGATGGACATGAGCTCTGTTTACCCATCGGACGGCCCAGGTGCTGCCACGCTTCCGAAATCCAGCCGTCGACGCCATCTTTTTTACATTTTAGCCTTTTTCGCAAAAAAATTTACGTTTGGATCCCTGGCAGATTTATTCCCACGTTTGGACCCTGGGGGTCGGCGCCGTGACCCACGGTGCCAAGGTAACACGTCATGGCGCCGAGGTGCCGCTCAGGTGACACATGCCCTGCCTACCCTGCTCGTTTGTTGCCGTTTTTATAGCTCCTCCAACTTCTATTGAAAGAACTGCTCCTCAAACTGGCGAGCAACATTCTCGAATAGAGCAAAGTTATCCATGTTCCCATCTGTATCTAGTAAATTTTAGACCATGTGCCGAGTGCACCAACGGTGGTGCAATGGCGCATATCCTGGAATCTGTTCCTGTACCGCACTGAGTATACCCTGATGTCTATTAGATATGACACCAACCTCCCTGCCAGGGCCTACAACATGTATCTGAACTAGCTGCAAGAACCATTCCCAGCTCGCTTTGTTCTCCCTCTCCACCAAAGCAAAGGTCAAAGGAAACAATGCGCTGTCCGCATCAACTGCAATGGCTATCAATAGCGTGCCCTCGTACTTACCGATCAGAAAAGTACCATCAATGGATAACACCGGACGATAATGCCTGAAGGCCTCCACACACTGGGGAAAGCACCAGAAAGCACGGAAGAAAATCTGCCTCCCATCCTTCCATTCATTCGGTTTTGGAATGTACTCGTAGTGCATGCCTGGATTATCTGCTTTCATTGCATTGAACAATGCATATAGCTTTTCATACCCCTCCTTCCAGTCCCCATATATCATCCTCCAGGCCCGTTACTTTGCCCGCCATACTTTCCTATACTTGATCTTGTAACCAAATATCTTCTCAGCCATATCCATAATTGTCTTCACCTTCAAATTGGGCTCACATTTCAATGTTGAGTACAACTTTCTGGCAATGAGGGTAGAGATCAACTGTTGATGCCTCCGTTGTAGATCTATATCGGCACAAGTGCGTGGACCTACAATTTTTGTGATTTTGAACTTTCCCGTGGCCTTATGTTTCCGACCCTTCAATTGCAATCAGCCTTCTCACACACCACTATGTAGCGCTGCTCCACATAGGAGTGCCTAATATTGAATGGTCTTTTACATTTCACAGAATACTCTTATAACCACTTTCTCAGTGTAGGCAAATCCTTGAATAGAAGGTCCTTCTTAATTTCCATGCTATCCCCGGCCTCAGGAGCCTCTAGCAGCTCGCCATCTCTTCCTTCTGCATAAGCACTACGAGAACGACTGAGATCGCTGAATTCATGAACTAGTGGATCACGATCAGGACAAAAAAGTCTGATGAGCTCCATATCTTCTTCGCTCAATGCTGCAACTGGGTGTTCACCATCTGAATCAACGGCTCTTGCATTCCCATAAGGCTCCTCGTCATCATCTATCTGTACATCCACACTAGACGGAGTCACAAGGGGAGCACTAATATTATCTGGAATATCTCCTACATTTAAACAGCAGTTAAAGATGGCATTGGGACAAAGGAATGGAATCAAGGGTGAATAACAAGAGAAAAGGTGGTGTTACTATGATACTTACTTGGATGGTTCTAGGTCAAAGAAATCTCCTAAGGGGCCATACCAACATCATCAATCTGACAATGTGCACCAGCATCAGGACAAATGCCAAACTCATTCGGGCCTGATTGAGCATCAGCGACCGCAACCGCATCTTCCTGATCCACCTTAAGATTTGGTAAAAGAGGGTCAGCAGGTGGCGAAGTCTCCTGTTCTTGTGAAAACCCACAAGGGGGTGAATGCACATTAGGGGCTGAATGCACATGAGGGGTGGAAGCATTTGACAACTTCCGCACAACCAAATCCAAATATTGATACTCATTCTTCATGACAATCTTCACATACTTCTCCCATTCAACCTCACATGCAATTGGGACCAGACATCTAAAAATTCGGCCCCATTTATCAAAGTGAACGACCCCTTGAACTGAGATGGCATCCTCATTTGAATTGCATTGAAACTCATCACGAGCCCTACCAAACACCTCACCAAACAACAACCGATCATCAAATATCAGATAGACCCTGTGCATTCTATCAAAAGTGACATTCCCAAACACATCTTCCTTGACACTGCCTACATGATATAAGGTCACTAAATTATCCATCTAGTTCGTATGCACAACACAAATACGAAGATTATGACAGGAATAATATAAAAAATAACTGATAACATTTTCTAACTATCAAAATTACCTAACGAAATATCTAGAATTATCAAAATTACCTAACAAAATATCTAGAATTACCTAAAAATACCTAACTGAAGTACCTAACTAAATACCTAAATTTATCTAGCTAAATTACCTAACTAAATACCTAACTAAATTACTTAACTAAATTACTTAAACTAATGAACTAAATTAACTAAATCTATATTTTCTTACTAACTAATTTTGCTAACTATCTAACTATCTACATTTGCTAACTAACATTGTCTAGGTATCTACATTTAGCTAACTATCTACATTAATTTGACATCTACGTTACCTAACTAAACTACTAAAATTGAGTAACTAAAATAGCTAAACTAATTTGACAGAAAAAAAACTCACCTTGCTTGCCCGCGTCGCCGGGGGAGCGTGGCCCGGGGCGGCGCCGCCAGCCCGTGCCCTGGGGCCGCGGCGCTGGCGGAGCGTGACCCGGAGGCCCCCGGCCCGTGGGCGCGCCGTGGCGGGGCGCTCTCGCTACCGCAACAGAGCCGGGCGGGGCGCTCTCGCTGCGGCAAGAGGAAGGCCCGCGGTCGGCGCACGGAAGGGAGGAGGCGCGGCCGGAGGTGGCGCCGGCAGCGGCGGGCAGAGAGAGGATGGCGCGGCAAGAGGAAGGCCCACGACCGGCGTGCAGAAGGGGGAAGGTGCGGCTGGCGAGGGCGGCCGGAGGTGGCGCCGGCAGCGGCAGGCATAGAGAGGATGGCGCGAGGATGAGGTTCCCCAAGAGGTGAGCCGGGCGTGCGCCGAGCTCGGTGCTATGGGTCATGGCGCTGAGGTGTGTTACCTCGGTGCCGTCCGTCATTGCGCCGACCCCGAGGATCAAAAATGGTGTTACTCCAGGGATCCAAACGTGAATGTTTTTTGAAAAAAGGGTTAAATTGCAAAAAGTACGGCCGTCGACGCCGCACCCGAAAAGCCCACGCGCGCTTTATCCGTTACGGCGTCCCACTTCCGCTAAACCCCCACTTCGCTTGCCTTCCCCCACCGCTCCGCCCACATGGAAGCCTTCGCCAGCGCCGCCCCCGCGGCCGGCGTCTTCGCGGGCTCCGGAGCCGCCGCGGCGCGCCCCTTCGTCCTCCACCGCCGCGGCGGCGCCTCTCGCGCCGGATTCGGACGGCTGCGCCTCCTCCGGGTGCCGCCGCCGCGCGTCGGCGGGGACCTGCCGCCGCTTGACAAGTGGGACATGATGGAGCTGGATTTCGGCCGATTCCTCGGAGAGGACCCCAAGCTCACCCTCGCAAAGGTCGCCCCATTTCTACGTGTTTCTAGTGCTAATCATCCCATGCCTAGGTAATACATACTATGAGTAGGATAAAAACGTCGTCTTGTTCACTCTTTCGGTGGAAATTCGTGAATAATTTGTGCCGGGATTTCACATTGGCACAGTTTTAGTGAAAGGAGCATTGCTAGAACAGTAGTAAAAGCATTTATGTGCAACTTAGTGCTCTAATTTAGCTGTGTCTGCTATTGCTTCAGACCTTCAGTTACTGCCTTGGTAGTAATTACGAAACCATGCCAATCCGATAAAATACTCTGTGCCATGCGTGGTTACTGCTTCTGGCATGCTGTGCGTGATGCTATCTGATGTACACGTGACACCACCCACTTGAAACACATGTCTGGAATGCATTGTTTATATTTCTTCATTTTTTTTCCTCTACAAACAATTGGCATGACTTGCATCTCCCGTGATCATTCTTTCAGATTCTGGTTAAGAAGTCAGACCCAGATGCCTCATCCCTTGATGTAGAGAAACTGATTGCCACTAAAAAGGACAAGCTAGATGATATTTTGAGGGAGTTCATGGATGCTAATAAGAAGGATCAGGCTTTCAAAACACCAGAAAGTGTATCCCCGATGAACACGAGACAGCCGACAATAAGCAAGCCAGTTGAAGGCAAGAGTTCTTTGAATATTTCAAGGCCTGTGATGGGAAAACCGAAACAAGAGGGGCCTCCGCTGACTTTACTGCAACCAGCAGGAAGCAAACCGAAGCAAGACGAGCCTTCTCTGTCTCAGTTGCGACCAGTAGGAAGCAAAGCAAAAGAAGATATTCCTCCGCTGACCTTGTCACGGCCAATTGGGAGCAAGCCAATAGTACGGGGCACTCCGGTACAAGATAGTTGGCCTAGCAAAGAGAGTTTAGCTGCTGCAACAGATAACAGTAAAGTGGGGAGCATCTCAAGAACAACTGATGTGGATGTCACCTTGCGGAAACCCATTGTGCATCAGAGTGAGGATGATGATTTGAAGTCAAAGCTGAAAATGAAGCCAAACATTAACCTGAAAATGAGGAAAGATATGAATGAGGACTTAACAAACATTTCTCTTCTTCAAAAGCCAGATGTTGCTAATCCAGACCAGGACCATGCCTCTGCTAGCTCTGCCACTATTTCTGCTGTAGAGGATAACAGCGTATTTGAGCCTGAAACTAATGGTGAGTTGCAATGCCCCCAAATTTGTGACCCAAAAAGCAAGCTATTCTCTCTTTTTCTTCTCGAACACGCAAACTATTCTTTTGAAGCTGATGCTGTACATATGTTCCAAATTTCAGGTCTTGGCACAAAATTAGTGACTGAAAATGTTCATGAATCATCTGGTCTTGATGACGATTCTAGTGCAGGTAAGGAAGGCATGAGGAAGTTGTAATTTGTTTCTTTTCAACTAATATGCTAATATAATGTTGGTGTTTTCAAGGACTACAGCCATCCGGTCAAACTGTCATTCAAGAAACTAATACGTCTGCTGGTTCATTGGATAACCAATCAACTACTAGCAACAATTTCTCTATGCAGGCCTTCTTACAAGGAAAACCTAAAAGGTACTTTGCTTCTGAAACTGGGACAATGCAATTATATTTTAGCATATAACGTTTACCACTTGATATCTGGATCTTTATTTGAAGCTCGCATGGAAATATTACTGACATGCTAGTTGAAAAGTAGGGTTTTTACAGTGGTTATGAAAGATCTGTCCCATTCCTGTATTTTCTCGTCATGGTATTCACGTGCTTTTCATAAGGTTACAAAATTATCTAATACACATACATCTTGCAATTTTTGTGCAAATGTCCTGAAACCTTACTTCTTTTAGGAAGCTCCTTACCATGTTTCATGCACATCTTATTGCTTACTCCGCACAGAGACTTGCAGTTGCATGACTAGATAGGTGGTTATGACATGTGCACATGTATTATTTTGGTAACATATTAACAACATTCCATTGTTCCCTGCTCTTTTGCTTTTTGAAATATCGTATCGTTAAAGTTTCATGCATGCTGTCACCTTGAAACTAACATGTTGATTATTGCTTTGTAGAGAAAATCTATCTGCTGAAATATTGCCATCTCCAGTTGATGAAAAGATGAATGCTACTGATAATAGGAATTATGTTGATGACGGGGGAAATGTCTTACCATCAAAACTAGAGGTAATTTCCTGATATTTTAGCTTTCGTATCTCAAGGTTTTTCAGAACACAAAAACTTCTTAGAGTGGATGTAGATTCAGTGATGAGATGTTCCCCCTATAGGGTTGTACTTGACATTTATATGAATCTTAAGCTACTGAGTCACTACTGCAGGACATCACCGAGAGTGACTGGACTAGGTTAGAGCATTATGCAAGTACTGGGGAAAAAGTTGAGGTGGAGCTGATAAATTGCAGCCCAAAGGGATTTGTTGTAAGTTTTTAGCTAGTTTTTGAATATTTGCCTATTTTATCAAACTATAGCATTGTTCTTTTCTGAGCTCTGTTATGACTTCCTTGCCAGGTGTCACTTGACTCACTGATAGGTTTCTTGCCATACCGGAATCTTGCTACAAAATGGAAATTCTTAGCTTTTGAGACTTGGTTAAGAAGGAAGGGTGGTGATCCTTCCTTGTACAAACAGAGTCTGGGATTAGAGGATGGTTATGAGGTTCATGACAGGAATATAGAACCAGAATCTAGCTCAGTCTCTGAAGTAGCTGGTGAGGATCAAGAATCTCTTCCATCTAAGCCGAAGTTTGAAGATCTTCTTCGGGCATACAGCCAAGAGAAATCCAAGTTTTTATCTTCATTTATTGGTCAAGTATGCATCTGGATTTATCGTCCTATCATTCTGTTGCATTTATATTATTGTAGTTAGCATGCTGTCGTTTCGCAGAGACTCCGAGTATCAGTTGTCCTGGCTGACAGAAATTCAAAGAAGATATTTTTCTCTATGAAGCCAAAAGAGAGTGAAGAATTGATTCAGAAGAAGAAAAGTCTGATGGTACTTTTCTCTCGTTTGAATGTTCCAACTTTTACGGATATATTTATATCACCTAAAAACATAAAAATAAATTTAGCAGCAAAAGTTTAAACTATCTAAGTGCAAAGCACTGATATCTAACAGCAAGTAGGAGGGGAATTGAGAAGTCTTGTATGGAATATATAACTCTTTCAGTCTTTGTGCAGCATGAGCTCAGGACTGGAATCCATAACATTTTTGTAGTACTACTTGTATCTGAAATGGAAATACGCTATATGCTCTCTCTATTACTCTAATTGGTTTGCACGGTATTCACTACTGCCTTATTATGCAGGCTAAGCTTAATGTTGGAGATATTGTTCAATGCACCATCAAGCGATTTGTTTACTTCGGGATATTTGTCGAGGTAGGTCTAGTTCCATCTGTTGTTATATGATTTTTCATCAAGGATTGGCAGCTGACTATTTCGTTCAAAGGTTGAAGGGATTCCTGCATTGATTCAGCAATGGGAAGTATCTTGGGATGATACCTTAGATCCAGCAGTTTCTTACAAAATTGGTCAGGTAGGCAACTTGCAGTTGTGATGCTCCCATTATTGATCTTCTTCCTCTTTAATTGCTGGACTATTGGTACTGTGAGAAGATGAATATACTTCGAATATTGGATGATATGTATTGAGACTCGTAGACTATTTATATAGTGTATGGTGCTTGGATCTCAAGCAATCGTAGAGAATCAGGGGATTGCAATCAATCAATCCTAACTAATTCAATCCTACCATAGCAGCCAGATCCTATTGGATCTCTTCCATATACTCTAATAGGTATTTCAAATCAATATGTTTTGCTTGGAAATATTGTCTGTGATCGTTTTGAGATACGATTATGTTGACAAAATGTTAGAGAAGACCTCATAGATTGTCATCTTTTTTTTTCCTGATTTTATCTTTCTACCTTCAACTCTCACAGAAATGCTCTATTTTTTTTCTTTAATACTGCTAAAGTGCTCATAATATTATATTTTTTGAGATACATTTCTTCATTTGCAGGTTGTGGATGCTAAAGTTATTCAACTGGACTATAATAATAACCGCATCTTTTTGTCACTTAAAGATGTAAAGGTACTGGACTTATCCCTTTATCTCTTAAGTTTTCAGCATGTTAAATTTGTGGTTTCAGATTTTCCTTTGTTAATTCTTGCCCTTTCCTGTGTTATGCAGCCAAATCCATCGGTAGGTGCTTTGGAAGCAGTCATTGGTGAGGATTTATCACTAGGTGGAGCTCTTGAACCTGTACAGGCAGATTTTGAGGTTTGCACGTTCTCATCTTTCATTAAACATGGTTTAAATAAGGAATATTTTGAAGGGCGTGAAATTCTATCTTGTAAAAGCATAGTGTGTACCATGAGGACCAAGCCCTTCCTGCAATCGCACGCTTTACTCCATAACCGCTGATGGGGCCTGTATCGCATGTGTGCACACCACACATGGGTTTGTGTTGTCGTAGGGACATGTCTGCGTTAGAGTCCATGAAGAACTTGGACTGCTCTATCTGAATTAAATACGCAATTTAAGCTTGGGACCTTCCTAAATGTTGATTCTGGAGTCTTAGAATCAAAGTCCTTTTTCCTGCAAAAAACAGAATCGTTGTTTTTTTTTTGGTTGTCTTCGATCAAAGTCACATGTTCATTTCATAGATATGTAAATATTTGTTGAGTACCAAAGTCACATGTAATGGTTGTGTGCTTGCATCAAGTATAAGGCCTTGTACCAATCTACTTTTGTTCGTTTCATGTTACCTTTGTCCTTCAACAAGTGCCCTTGTTCAGCAAAGTTGGACTCACCCTTTGATGTTCGATTTGAATATTTCTAGTGGCCTGAGGTGGATGCCCTTATGGAGGAGATGCGAAAAATAGAGGCCGTAAGAGATGTTTATAAAGGACGGTTCTTCCAAAGCCCAGGGTTAGCTCCAACCTTTCAGGTAAGATCTGCAACTTGGCTATTGGGATGCCTCCACTGAAATCTTTTATTTCCTAAATAAATTGATTTCTCTTGCCAGGTTTACATGGCGCCTGTGGTTGGTCCGAAATACAAGCTGCTCGCACGGTATGGGAACAATGTGCAAGAGGTATGGACTTTTAAGCTCACAAGCGGGTTCAAATGAACATAATTGCTAAGTATAGATTGAATACAATAGAGTTTTTTTTCTCATTTGCTTTTATTTTTGCTGCGCAGGTGATGGTGGAGACGACACTGGACAAAGAGCGGTTGAAGGAGGCTATTTTGACGTGCACAAATAGGGTTAGCTGATTAGCTAGGATCTCGGTGCTGCACATTGGACGGGACCCTCCCGGTGATAATTCTGAGAGTCATTTTGATGTGTTTTTGCTTTCTTTTCCTTTTTCCCCTGCTCTTCCTGGGAGGACTGGCAAAGGTCCGTCTGTACAGAAATACTGTGGCTGTATAAAACATATGTTCTCTCGTGATTGGCTTACTGATGTAAGGTTAAGAGTTTGAAGGGCAGGGGCGATCTTGTGGAAACTAGCAAATGTAAAAAAAAAAAGCTTAAAATCTTTCTCAAAAATCATACCTTTTCCTTTTTCTAGAAAGAACTTTGAAAAGTGAAAACTTGTAGGTCTTATTTATCAAAAGGATAGGAAATGAGCAAAACATATATAAGCAGATAATTGACATCGCCGTCACAGCCGGTTTTGCACTTGTCCCTAGCACCACCTGAACACAATTTAATAATTGTACCTAGAGTCTCACAAGTTCTTTTTTTTGATGAACCTACGGAACACACCATAAACTTGATATAACTTATCCGATCATACAGCCTAAAATAGAAAATAAGATTCTTCCTACTACTAGGATTCTACTAGGTCGTTGTAGGCGTCCAGCGAATCACGCAGCTGCAATGGTGCCTTGCCGGTCCTGTAACCAAGCTTCGTAAACATCTCCATCATCATGATCTCTTCCTCTTCTTCTTCTTCCTCTTCTTCTTCTTCTTTATGGCGAAGATGCACAGATGTCTTGCGTATTTGAAAAAAAGTACACTTCACTTAACTTCCGGCTGCTAATAATTATTTCCAACAACATATGAAGGAAGGTATTGACAAGTCTATCATTCATAAGCATGTTGCCCATCTTTCACTATATATCAAAGTAGCCTGCAGGCTACATTACTGTTCTAGTTGGAGAAATAGCTAGGATGCTAGCTCCCCCACTAATGAAATGATAACAAGATCGATTAAAGTGATGAACAACTTCCATATATGCAGCAACAAATATGCAACCGGCCGGTAAAAATCTACTATTTAGTATAGCTAGGCGGTGATAGATAAAATTAAGCCAGCAGCAATGCAATATAATATTACCTTGAGGAATGGACGTACTTGGAGAACTCACAGTGGAGGAAGGGCATGGGAAGGCAGGACCTGACATAGGTCAAGTACTCGCCCTCAGTTCCAACATCCTCCCACCCATTGGTATACTGAGAACACGACTCCACGGTCCTGGTGTTCATGTCAATGGCGACCAGCCACATCTTCTTCATCACGTACTTGAACTCGGTGGAGACAACGAAGTGCACGACGTGTGGCCTGTCGATGTTCACCTGGGGGAACATGAGGATGCCGCGTGGGAGGCGCTCCGGGGGGTTGTCGGCCGACGACCAGAGCTCGTCGGAGGTGAATGTGCAGTCCTTGCTCCACAACTCCTTGCTGCCTAAAGTCTTCTTGTTCCACACCATGCCGTCTAAAGTGAGGGTGTGGCAGGTGATGGTGAGGCCAGTACCAGGCTTGAGTGCCCCATAGCCAATGTCATCATAGCGGGCGACATCAATGAAGTTGAGCGCACGGCCGGCATCGATGGCGGACACGCCACGGTACAGCCAGCTGCATGCTATGCTGCGATTGTGAGTATCAGGGAAGTTGTCCAGAGGGAACCGGAGGAAGGAGACCGTTCGCAGAAGAGGATGCCTCGGTAGTAGTCGACCCAGCACAGCCAGCGGTCGACGGGGACAACGGCGTCGGTCTGCCACAGGCAGAGCTGCCAGAGGTCATCGGGGTCGTCGCTGCAGAGGATGGGCACACGCATGGAGCTCCATTGGCCAGCTGATTTAAGCAGATAGACCTCAGAGATGCTGGGCTTGAAAAGGTTCAGCTCTCCGGCTGCAAGCATCGATCAACAGCATGCAGGAGCTAGCTAGCTGGCTGTACTTGACGAACGCCGGCCAAGCAGCTAGTGTCAGGCAACGTTGGATCATCAGTAGGACTTGAGCAGCAGCAGTAATAGTATATATAAGAGTAGTGTAGTAATAATGTGATGTAACTCGTCGATACACATTCAGGTACAGTAGCATAGCATGCATGCGTGACATACTTACTACAGCTGAATCATTTCGGCTGACTTGCTTGCTACAAATTAAATAAACTTGACTACTGACACATTAACGACGACGTCGTAAGCAGCAACGACACACAACAACAACTCGTATCTTGTGTCCTGCTGCTGGCTCAGCTCGTATCGTCGTCGTCTTTGTCTTATTGCTCTCGATAAGGACTAAGGAGAGGAGAGAGGATCAGAGGAGAGGAGAGGACGGACTCAACAACAACAACTCGTACGTCGTCTTTGTCTGCAGATCCATCACATGCTTGGCTTGACGTTCAGGCGGGTGGCGATCTTCCTCCCCAGCGACGCGTCGCACTGCATGCGCAAAATTCAGAATTCAGATTACTACATCTCCAGAACTGATAGATGGAACTCAAGGAAGAACAGATTAGTACCGTACCTTTGACAGCAGGTCGATCCAGATGGATCTCAGCTCCTGGCTGACCTTGGGGTGCCCCAGCTGGTCCGCGAACCTCCTCACGAACCTCTCCTGCCTGTCGGCGTCCCAGGACCGGTACCTCTCCCCGGGCTGCTGGAAGTCGTTGGGCTTCCTGATGGTGGCCTTCTCCCTCCTCCCCGCCAGCGGCCTCGCCGGCACCGGCACCGGCGGCGCCTGGCGCAGCGGCGCGTGCCTCGACGGGTAGTAGTCCACCTCCTCGTCCCGGTGCATGAAGTTCATGGCGCCGTCGTAGTGGTTGTTGTGGTGCGCGCACCGCGGCGCGTTCACGGGGAGCATCAGGTAGTTCGGTCCCAGCCGGTAGCGCTGCGTGTCGGCGTACGCGAACACCCGGCACTGCAGCATCTTGTCGTCCGAGTAGTAGATCCCGGGCACCACCAGCCCCGGCCCGAACGCCAGCTGCTCGTTCTCGTTGAAGAAGTTGTCCACGTTCCGGTCCAGCACCAGCCGGCCCACCGGCCGCAGCGGCAGGAGGTCCTCGGGCCACGTCTTGGTGTCGTCCAGCGGGTCGAAGTCGTACCGCTCCTCCGTGTCCGGGTCCATCACCTGCACCAGCAGCTGCCACTCCGGGAAGCTCCCGGCGGCGATGGAGTCGTACAGGTCCTGCGTCGCGTGGCTGTGGTTGCGCCCGCCCACCAGCGCCGCCTCCTCGTCGGTCAGGATGCACCGCACCCCGCAGGTGGGCTTCCAGTGGAACTTGACGTAGCTCGCCTTCCCGGCGGCGTTCACGAAGGTGTAGGTGTTGACGCCGAAGCCCTCCATGTGGCGGTAGTCCGCCGGCACGCCCACGTCGTCGAAGAGGAAGAAGAAGGTGTGGAGGCTCTCCGGGTGGTGCGAGAGGAAGTCGAAGACCCGCCAGTACTCCTGCACGTGCGACCGCGGGTTGGGCTTGAAGGCGTGGATCACGTCGGGGAACTTGATGCCGTCGCGGATGAAGAAGACGGGGAAGTTGTTGCCCAGCAGGTCCCAGTTGCCCTCGCGCGTGTAGAACTTGACGGCGAACCCGCGCGGGTCGCGGATCGTCTCCGGGCTGCCGCGCTCGTGGATCACCGTCGAGAAGCGCACGATCACCGGGGTGCGCACCCCGGGGGCGCGGAGGAAGTCGGCGCAGGTCAGGGACGACACGTCGTGGGTGCACTCGAAGAAGCCCTTGGCGGAGGCGCCGCGCGCGTGGACGACGCGCTCCGGGATGCGCTCGCGGGCGAAGTGGGCCACCTTCTCGATCAGGTGGTAGTCCTCCAGCAGGATGGGGCCGCGGGAGCCCACCGTCAGAGCCTCGTTGTCGTTCCACACCGGAGCGCCGGCGTTGGTCGTCGTCACGCTGCCGTCGTGCCCGCTCGACGGACGGAACTGCGTGCCGTATTGCATAGCATATAGGAGTAGTGCTTATTACTACTAGCTAGAGTAGTTCATAATAAAAAGAAAACTTTGTGCAACAAGATTAATTATATAGGTGACCATGCATTATATCTGTAATAATTTCATTGCTAATAATTAGTGGTAGCTCGACTTGACAGTATAATCCATCAGAGATTAACTAACTAGAATTAAACAGGAGATGATGCCGATAAATGGAAAAGATGGACGGCTTGCGCTCACCTTGGTGGGATCCATGGCTAGCTGCGAGTGAGGAGTGGAGAGGAGTATGCCTTGCCCTTGCTCACACTCTCTGCTGGATGCCTGGATCTTAAATAGCGGCGAGGCGAGCGGTGCCGCCACCTCCCGGTGAGCTCGCCGGCAGCCGCCGCCAGGCGGGGCCCGGAAGAACGGGGCAGACGGGGAGGAGTGGGATGAGGTGGCAGGGGCCCGCCACGTGTGGAAAAACGGTACTAGGTCGATCACCTAGGGTGTGTGCGTTGCATCTTGGATCTGGCGAGTGGGCCCCCGTGAAATCTGGAGGAGATAGGATAGATGATCACCATCGCCGGTGATGATCCAATTAGCGTAGGGCCACGCGATTAGACTCACTAATGTTGCAACAAAAGAGCTTTCGGGAGCAAGCTAAGCGGCGCCAATGTTCCTTACTGATTGTCTGTACCCAACTCAAGGATCAGTGAGGAGACGGCATGCACCTGACGAGCGATGATCGAGAGAGACAAATGTGAAGGGCCAATGAGAGGCTCGAGCACAGAATCAGATGGATAGGACGTTGCACCGTACCTTTGCTTTGCTGTGCGTGTGGTGTGGTTTGTCACTTCACTCACTACTACTACAAAGTACTAGTGACAGAGTACTACACAAAGTGGCCGCGAGTCACAAGCTGCACTGGTGAAGGTACAACATAATAGAAGGTGAAAAACTGAAAAGGGAAAAAAGATAATACATGGCTTAATAGAACTCAAAGGAACGTGTTAGAAAGGAAAAATATATAATATCATTGCATCATATTAGCAGAGGCGGATCCAAGGGGGTGCAGAGGGCTGGAGCCCCCTACACCTATGCAGCCCATGGAGCCCTCCCTATCCCCACCAAGGTCCTCCAACTCTTTTCAACTATGAATGAAGAAGAGGAAAAAGAAAAGAAGGAGGAAGAAGAAGAAAAAAAGAGGAGGGAGGAAGAAGAAAAGAAAATAAGCTCCCCAGATGTAAATTCTAGATCCGCCACTGTATACTAGCTGTTGATACGTGTATACCTGAGACCCTCGCGTATACGGACTCGGGCTAGCCTCTCGTACATGTACGACACGCACGCAGAGCGCCGAACAGCTCGCGTCGTTGTCTCGTCGCGCGCCACGAAGCGTGCTGACGCGCGCTCGTGGAATTGGATTTCGGTGTATTTTGTTATATATGGAGGCACACGCACAACATCAATAATGCTGTATTGGTTGACAGGATTGGGAGGGGGATGGAAATCTGTCCATGCTGCTGCGACGGCGACTAACTTGTCGTGCCTGCGTGCGGGACACAGCTTCCTTCGGATTCTAGCGAGCTTTAGGGTTTAGGTGCCCGCCGGGCACGAAAAATAAAATAATCTTTACTGTACTATAACATTTTTTTTATTTCCCTTATATCACAGTGTTAGCATGGTACAGATTGATTTAATTAAATCAGTGTTGGCTTCATAGATAGATAGATTATTTTACTAATCAGTGTAGTGTAGCTTAGCTGGTAGGGTTCCTTTTGGTGGAACCTGCCCACACGGGTCCGAGTCCTCAACTTGGATACTTTTATGGATCATTCCAAAATTTAACCGGCGCTATTCTTTCAGTGGTAGGAGACGTGCTCTCGACAGCGAGGTACCTACTGTGTGGTGAATTCGTCGGCTAGAAAGGGGTTATGAGTGTATGGTTTGTACCATGTTTGTAAAAATAAATACAAGTATATATACAAATAATTAAGGAGACGTGGTTCACTTATTAGCTTTAATTGGTACACCACAAAAGGAAAAAGGTAAGGTTCCATTTGGCTTGATTCTGAAGTGTTATTGAGAAAAGTGGGCAATCGTGCATGCATCTGCCCCACTATATTTCCATCATGCTACAGTAGGAGCAGATATTTCTTATAGTTTGCAGTGAGAACCACAGGGGGGAGAGCGAGAGAGCGGAGGCACGCAGTCTGCACGCACGAGCTTGACTAGCAGCAGCGGTGTGGTAGCGGTAGCTTTCCGTTTCTAAGCTAATAAGGTAGCTAGGTGACGTGAGACTATTCGTGTCCGTCCGGTACGTGACAAGGATCGGAGGACGATGGGCCGCCGCCGCCTCGTTCTGATATGGATGGGGATCAGATCGATGGGAGTGAAGAAAGGGATAAGAGATGAGCAGGCAGGACCGCATGGACCAACGAGCCAAGCCAACAACACCGCCGCGCTCCGAAAATATCTCATATCTCATATAGTCATCCATCGATATTTTCTTTGGCACATCCATGCTACTAGCCGCTAGCGCCTCGTTTGTTCAATAACCCATCATCCGATATCTATCTAGAACAGTAGCACGAGCGAGACTTGCTTGTTTTTGTTTTCTTTTTATATATTATTATCAGATCTTTAATTTGTGCGCTTTCGTACGTTTATATGATTAATTATCGTTGCTGATGATGCTATAATTAATTATCATCGCTAATGATCAGATGATGCAATATATATGAGAAAAATTCTTTCCACGCTCGCTCGTAGCTACTCCCACATCTGTATCTTATGATGTATGACGTATCTGACTGAACGAAGAGTATGTATATAAAGTATGTGATCATACTAGAACATCTATGATGGTATATATATACGTCTTGGAGTCTAATTTACAGATGATGAATGTATAGTGCTCCGCACAGTAGTACCCTTGTCGATCGATCTGTCACATATGCAGCATGCAATGTGTTGCTTTGCGGTCCGTCCTGCTGGTCCAAATCCAAGCTACCTACCTGCACACGCATTGGTGATGATTCGATCGATCGGCGAATCCTGGCAGCCGTCCGATCCGAATACATCCTCTCGTCTACTCCACCTCGTTCTGATGTCAGTGTGCGTGTCTGGTGGTGGGCAGACGCCTTGCATTGGAAGAATGAGCGCACGGACAAAGCTGTCTCTACATCACAAAAGAGACCGGCCCGGCCTGATCTGTCTCATTAGCAGACTATCTGTCTAGTTACTCACGAGGTTTACTACAGTAGTAATTCTCTTCCCATGCTTATCTCTCACTCTCAGTCACAGGATAGATTTGCGTGTCGGAATCAATAACACACTACAAAACATTTGGAGACTTGCACTTGAGTGAAACACAGCACCCAAAACTCCTGAAAAAATACTCATAGATATATAATTTTTACCATGTATCTGGATATAACGTATATCTAGGTACATAGTAAAATTTTATGTAGCTAGAAAAGTAAAAACGACTAATAATTTTTAAAACGGAGGGACGGATTACTTATTAAGCGGAGTTGGCTGTGTAGGTAGGAGTCAGAAAGGAATGACGACATCATCTGCCAGCCCAGCGCTTTACAGCGAAAACCCGTCTACATATATATGGCCTTTGTTTCACTCTTCTGTCTGCCTGCTGCTGATGCTCTCTGCTCTCTCCTCTGTTTTGGGATGCCATATATCTGAGTTTTGTTTGCCACGCGGAGCAGATTTTCTCACTTCTCACTCCATACGGAGATGGAGGGGCCACTTCTCTTGTTCAACTCAATCCTCTAAACTTTTCAAATTGATCATCTAATCTTTCAGATTCAGTAGCCAATTAGTCGTGCTCATACTTACCTCCCTACCTTCAGGTCTCTGCAAAATTCGTTATGTTCAAAGCAATCAACTCTACTTCAAACACGTCAGCATTCAATCCAGATTCATAAAGTGGCACCACTTAACAAGCAGAGCAGAGGCAACCAAAGATAAATTCCCAAGATCTTCTTTTCTTCACATAAATTCCGATTCGAATCCGCTATAACAACAAGAACAATCACAAGGAAGTAAAAAAAACAGAGAGTTCTACACTCAGAAGACTAGAGACAGAGCAGCGATGCACCCATTCAGAGGAAGAAAGATTAGTCTCCGTAACTTTCCCGCCGGCCCCGAGAGTCGTTCATATGCCCCCTCCTAAACACCATTACAAAATTTGGCCTTCCAGAACCATCTACAGCTCGTCATGGTCGTCATCGACGCCGCCCTCGCCGTCAGCGCCACCACCTGGGGCGCCGCCGGACCTCTGGTACACGGCCGAGATGATGGGGTTGCACACGGCCTCCACCTCCTTGAGCTTCTCCTCGTAGTCCTCCTTCTCGGCCGACTGGTTGTCGTCCAGCCACTCGAGGGCCTCCTTGAGGGCCTCCTCCACCTTCTCCTTCTCCTCGCTCTCCAGCTTGTCAGCCAGCTTGTCCTTGTCGCCGATCGTGTTCTTCATGTTGTACACGTACGTCTCAAGCTGGTTCCGGGCGTCGATCTTCTCCTTCACCTTCTTGTCCTCCTCGGCAAACTCCTCCGCCTCCCGGACCATGCGGTCAATCTCCTCCTGGCTCAGGCGGCCCTTCTCGTTGGTGATCGTGATCTTCTCTGACTTGCCAGTGCCCTTGTCCTCGGCCTTCACGTTCAGGATACCGTTGGCGTCAACCTCGAAGGTCACCTCAATCTGGGGAGTGCCCCTGCAAAATTCACATACCATCATCGGTCAGACAACACTGGACTCATTCATTCACTAGGTTAAACACACAGACTATTATCTCTTCTCTGGATAGCAGCAACGCACCTTGGAGCTGGTGGAATGCCAGAGAGGTCGAACTTGCCGAGAAGGCGGCAGTCCTTGGTCATGCTGCGCTCACCCTCAAAGACCTGCAGAGATGCAGATAAAGCAGGTTATCACCTATAGGACACAGCTGATGGTGGAGTTTCCAGCAGAGACAAAGCAGGCTACTCGTCATTACCTGGATGGAGACAGTGGTCTGCTGATCCTGGTAGGTGGTGAACACCTGAGACTTCTTGGTGGGGATCACAGTGTTCCTGGGGATCAACTTGGTCATGACTCCACCAACAGTCTCAATACCAAGGGTGAGGGGAGCAACATCAAGGAGAAGGATATCTGCACAGAAGGCAAAACCACACTTGTGTAAGCAGGATGATCTACTGAAAAATCTGCTAGCAGTCGGAAAGAGCACAGAAAGACGAGACACGAGACAAACCTTTGGTCTCATCGCCACCCTCGCCGCTCAAGATGCTTCCCTGCACCGCCGCACCAAAGGCAACAGCCTCATCAGGGTTCACACCCTTGTTGGGCTCCTTGCCATCAAAATAGTCCCTCAGGAGCTGCTGGACCTTGGGAATCCTGGTGCTTCCACCAACAAGGACAATCTCGTGGATCTGGCTCTTCTCAAGGCCAGCATCCTCCATGGCCTTCTTGACAGGGCCCATGGTCTTGCGGAACAGATCGTTGTTGAGCTCCTCGAACCTGGCACGGGTCAGCGGCTCCGAGAAATCGGTCCCGTCGAAGAGGGACTCAATCTCAACACGGACCTGGTGCTGGTTGCTGAGGGCTCTCTTCGCACGCTCAGCTTCCCTCCTCAGCTTTCCAAGAGCACGGTTGTCCTTGCTGATGTCCTTGCTGTACTTCTTCTTGATCAACTTGATGAAGTACTCCATGATCCTCTGGTCAAAGTCCTCACCTGAAGACATGATACAACTCAGCATAAGTCATGCCAACAACAATACAAGTTCACAGAAAATGTGCTAACAGATTACTCAAGTAATAATTCACAGAACTGAAGCAATGCATGTCAGGTAAGGGTGCGGACAAAATTCAATGTAAATACCACATTTATGATTGATTAATTCATCTCAAAAAGCAGAGCATGTATCATAATAAAATTTAACGCAGTATATAATTACAATTATGTCTGAAGTCATAGCCATACAGGTTCTCAAAGAAGCCTATGAATGTATGTCATTATCATGATTTTATAGTAATCAGCAGCTTTATATTGCCTAAATGTACTGGATAGTCAGCAGACTTAATGACAAAAAAAAATCACTCACCTCCAAGATGGGTGTCACCATTGGTGGCAAGCACCTCAAACACACCATTGTCAATGGTCAAGATGCTGACATCGAAAGTACCACCACCAAGGTCAAAGACAAGGATGTTCTTCTCGCCACCCTTCTTGTCCAAACCGTAGGCAATAGCAGCAGCAGTTGGCTCATTGATGATCCTAGCAACATTGAGGCCAGCAATGACACCGGCATCCTTGGTTGCCTGCCTCTGCGCATCGTTGAAGTAGGCTGAAAACATGAACAGAAAGATGTAAGCCACAACATAGATATAACAACTACTAATAGGTAAGCTGCAGAACAGTTACTAACCAGGGACAGTGACGACAGCATCATTGATCTTCTTGCCAAGGTACGCCTCAGCAGTATCCTTCATCTTACCAAGAATCATGGCACTGATCTCCTCAGGGCTGAAGACCTTGTTCCCTCCATCCTTGATCTTGACCTGAATGTAGGGCTTACCATCCTTGTTAACGATCTTGTAGGGAACAAGTTTCATGTCCCTCTGGACTTCCTTGTCCTCAAACCTGAACAATTGGGATTACAGTTCGGACACCAGACGTCCTCAGGAAGAAGAAATGTGATAAAGAGGTTGTGGGAGAGAGGTATTACTTTCTTCCAATTAGACGCTTGACGTCAAAGATGGTCCTCTCAGGGTTGACAGCTGCCTGGTTCTTGGCAGCCTCACCAATGAGCCTCTCGCCATCGGTGAAGGCAACCCATGAGGGTGTGATACGGTTACCCTGGTCATTGGCGATGATCTCGACATGACCGTTCTTGTAGACACCGACACAGGAGTAGGTGGTACCGAGATCGATACCGATCACGGTCCCAAGCTTCTTGGTCTCCTCCTTTGCAACTGAGAATGCAAACAGGGATCCTGCATACAGAACAAGAATGATTAAGTGACATTGACCATAAGGTTGCTCTGGACGTCACCAGAACATATACAGCAGCTACAACTGAAATGTAATTGTGGCAACACTGCTATCAGTAAAGAGCCAATGCACATACATCCCAACTACTCCACTGAAACTGAATGTGCCTCTATGGGAGGAAACTAGCCAGTTATATTCATCCCAATTCCAAATTCTATGCCCTTGGATGTTTAGGACATGAGATGAAAATTACAGTTTACTTCATACCCTTACATTACAACACAAACTCTTTGTTATACCATGATCCCGATCAAGCCAATCACAAGATCAAGGAACCAGTGCAATTAGGTGCAATCAAATCGCTAGCTACTGCGAGAGCCCAGTCAGAGCCAGTGCAACCGAGTTTTACAGGGAAAAAAAATCGCATTCACCACACCCATTCCTCGCGGGACAGAACTACCTACAAGTATTAGATCAAGGCGGTACTAGAAACAAGGTTCTAAACCCTAGATCACATGAACAGGTCCTATAAATTATCAAACTGAGCACCCAGTCCTCGAACCCCCGGGTGATCAACTTTTCTGATCCACCAGCCTCACTACTAATCAATTCCCTCAATTCATCACCCAATCCATTCGTACGTAAACATCGCAGATCGAGGCCAGAGCAGCAGTAAACTTATCCCAATCGCGGATCCCGTAGCAAATAAAACAAACGAACACGCAAAACCCCCCAGAGAAACCGCAGGGGGGACGAGACGAGATCGCGTCGTACCTGCGAGCAGGACGGCGAGCAGGAACGCGGATCCGCGAACCCGATCCATGGGCGCACCACGACCAGCTGCAGCACCAGCGCGCTCCCTCTCCTCTGGAAGCTTCTCCTCTCCTCGTGGGAGTGGCTTTTGATCCTCTGTTTCGAACTGCGCCCGACGAGTCTGATGGAGAGGGGGAGAGAGAGGAGCCCCCGGCTTATAAAGTGGGCTGCCGTGAACGGGGGCTCGGGATCTCGCTGCGCCCGTCGCGTTGGCCGGGACGTCATGCGTCCGACCTGGGCCAATAGGAGCGCGACGCGTGGAAGCCCGAGCCAATCGCGGTGGCCTCTGTGCTGGGGGCGCCGCGGCCGTCCGTGCAGCGCATCCGACGGCCGGGATGGGCTTCCTCCGCGCAGAGCCGTGGGATTGGTTGGGGTCGCGTGGCAGGACCCGGCCCGGACTCGGAATGGTCGGGACCCGAGAGAGGCGTGCCGCGTGGCTCCTGCTTCTACCGGCCAGCTGACATGTGGGCCCACGGGTTCTTCTCAGGCACTTTTTGTGTTTTTTTCCCCTGAAAAAAAAAACGATAGGGCGGTTGGGAAATTCTAATATGCTCCTTGATCTTCCAAAATAAATCACTTTCAAGGGAAAGACTAAGCCAAAAACGTCAACACCTTTTTAAGATACGCACAGTACCAATACACACGCGCACTCATCCCTATTAGCTATGGGTGGTCATCTGATCTTGATATTGACAAAATCACCGACATAATTGTTTTACGGACTTCCTAAGCTTCCAAATCGTGTGGCATGGTCTCATTTTGGTGCTTCAATTTCCTGTTCTCTCTCTCTTTTAGTTTCAGCCCTTTCTCAAAACTCTACTCCATCACATTGTTTCTAGTTCAATCATTTATACCTTGATATAATATTTGAATGAACTTAAGAAAATGCTACGAACAGATAGTAGTTTCAAAACATTGTTAGTTTGTTGTATTTCAAATGTTGTGCACATGAACCCTCGGTGAGTAATTGACAAACATAGACCCAACTTCCATGTAGAGAAAAATAATCTCTATATACGAAAGTTGCACCTAAAGAGGTCCATGCACTTTGCAAAAAAACCCTCGATCTTTATAAAAATCAACCTGCAATATAGCCTTCTCTCTTAGGTAATTTTGTGAAAAACCCCTTAACTTTTCAAAAAATCAGCCCGCAGTCCAACCTTCCGGGATTAGGAAAATTTGCAAATAAAACTTTGAGTTTTTGTTGAATCAACCCGCCATCCTGATCCTCTCTCAGCAAAATTTTTGGAAAAACCCTCATATTTTAATTAAATCAAACCACAACTCGTTACATTCGTTATTTCTACACGAGCAACATTATACGTATAATTTGAACACCAAAACGCGTTGGAATCAAAAATTATTCAATATAAAACTTGATCTAAAATTCAAGAACTATAACTTTATTATAGAGTAAATTTTAAAATTCAAAACTCTTTCGCAATTCGTTTGCACAAATACTTACATACGACCCATTATATCTAAAATTTGGACACCAAAACATCTTCAAATAAAAAGATAATCAATACAAAAGTTGCTTAGAATTTTAAAATCTACATCTTCACTATGTAGTAAAATTTCAAATTCAAAACGCTTCTAAAAAAATTCAAATACAAAAATTGCTCAAAATTTTAAAACCTAAAGTTGTGCCACATAACAAAATTGTAACTTCAAAATATTTTCCTAATTCGTTCAACATAACATCTTATTTTGCTAAAAATATAATATTATACTACCGTTCCTCTATAGCTTCTTATGCGACCTCCACAATAACACGGCATATTTTAATATAACCACTAATTTCTTAAAAATTATCACGTCTATTAATTGCCTCATGATTTTGCAAATACATTTAAGTATCAGAGTAATTATGCTTCACCCTCCCTAATAAATTATTTTACCCTTTCTTTCACCATAATAAATGCAGCAACAAATGTCATACCTCCATTTCGATAACTAAAATAATATACTACTTAAATAATAGCGTCACGACAATACAATGCTCAAAGTATATACCAAATGCAACAGCGGGCAGACCATGACACCTATACGAAAATAACGAAACAATGGATTCATCTTAACTACGTTGCTTAATTTTTTTTTATATTTACCTGTATACAACTACTACATGAATGAACTAAAGTCCGCATCAACTACAATACTACAATGCGGGATACGGGTCCCACTAATTAAATAAAACGATTCCCAAATATTTTAAGACAAAGTTATTAGTAGTACATAGTAGAGTGGACCAGGGCCACAAGGCTAGAGACTTCGCCCTCGTACCACCAAAGAATGCCAAGCCTCCAACCTTGGTGTGGCTTTCTTGCAACAACGCAAAGCAAAAAGGCCATGCAAGTCAGTTGCAAGATCAAGCTCCAAAGGAAAATCAATTATCTTAGGGGTAGATCTTGTGATGGAGCAAATTAAGGCGATCTAAATCTAATTAAGCAGCGACTCGGAGGCGGCACCAAAGTTCCCTCCTCTGACATATCAGGGGTCCACTTCATGAATCATGCCCGTCTTTTCTCCAGCTTCAGGCCGTATCTATACACGCGTGCAGCAAGGAGAAAGACTGGTGATAGATCTTGACTCACAGTATCAGCCTCGGAGCAGGAGAAATTCTTCCCTAGTTCTTCACAACCACCAAATGACTCGAACAAGAAAACACACAATTGAAATGCAAGAATCTTCCAAGAGACGGCAGAAACCCAACATTCTTCCAACAAACATAGCTCTGATCAGACATTCCATTTAAAAGTGCAATGGTCAAGATACACTAGTAGGGTGAGGACGTTAAATTGACTGCTACAAACTACAACAGAGATAACAAGTTCCCTACAAAAGCTCAAGCGCTACTGTACTAAACTACTAATATTAGATCAGCTGCATTACACACAAAAACACACCAAACTACACCAACTTACATACCCCAAAATATATCCATGTACAGAACAGCGTGACACCTTCCCAGCATAGCAAAAGACGCCGCGGGGCTACTGAGCTGAATCATCACCACCCGATAGCAACCAGCGTAGATACTCCTCCCCGTCGTCCAATGACGATGCCTCGCCAAGAATGGTCACCCTCTTGCGTGTCAATGTCTCCACCGTCAGTGCTTTCCTCTTCCGTCCACCTCTCGGCCGCGAGCGCAGCTGCTCGTCCATCTCCTCAAAGTCACCCTGCATGTGGTAACCTTGTTACTGACAAGTTCACATGATTTGATCACAAGGCACGAGCAGCATTATGCTCCAAAGACACAATTCAATGGCTGGTAGTTTTGTCTACGAGGACAAAGGCCATCTATTAGTTTGAAAATTATATAGGTCAGGTAGTGGCACTAACCTCAACGTATACATGTGCGCTGGATTTCTCATGGTTGTCCCTGACGTGCTTGTAGGTGAACGCCTTGCCGCACCCAGCAACTCGGCATATGAAAGGTTTCAGTTGGTCATGGCATGCCTTCATATGCTTAGTCAGATTTGATTTCTGCAAAGGAACACATGAACATTTCAGTTCAAAATCTGCAAAACGGTTAAGTATTGGACTGAAAGGAGACATCGCCAGGTACACTTGAGAATCTATAAATATTGCTTACATTGGAAAAGGAGTGATCACAACCATCAAAGGTGCATTTGATCCTTTCACCGGAGGGCACCTCGTCATGGGCTTGTAGGTGGCGCTTGATGTTCTTCTTCAGGTGCTTTTCCCCACACATCTCACAGTGAACATGCTGATGGCGAGATTGGTTATGAGCCCTCAGGCATTCAACATTTGTGAACATCTTCATGCAGCCCGGTTCACAGCACACTACCTCAATATAGTTCAATTTAACTGCAAGAAAAATATTACATAAAAACACTCAAATTTGGAGATCCCAAAAGCTGTAAAAAAAAATTGCACGGTCCTGATGAACATAACACCAAATAAGTTCCAGTTAATTCAATTAAATATCCTAATTATATTTCTGGTAGTATTGACATACCATGTGACTCCTCGTGTTTCTTCAACTTTGAGAGATACTTGAAAGCCTTGTTACAGCCCTCCTCCTTGCAGATAAACTGCTGGTTGCTCTTAGTGACATTTTCATCCTCATGAAATTCCTTAACATGCCGTTGCATATTTGCCTTGATACTGAATCTCCTATCACAACCGTCCACAGTGCAACCAAACAACTTACCCTGATGCTTAAGCATGTGTCTATTCAAGTGATCTTTCCTTTTATAGCTGAAGGGGCAGTCTTCGAGTGGGCAAATGAAGAGTCTCTACAATCAAAGCAAGAACATGTGTTAGGAACGTATTTCCATTCTGGTTCTTTTTTTCGAAAAGTATTCTGGAACGTTTACAACTGTGGCAGATGCTTCAAACATTTTAACCAATCAATTATCTAAAACAACTCAGAATTATAAACACTATTGGATTATGATGAGGGAACCACACAGGAACTGTTAGCAACATCATTTCACAAAGCAAGAACATGTGTTAGGAACGTATTTCCATTCTGGTTCTTTTTTTCGAAAAGTATTCTGGAACGTTTACAACTGTGGCAGATGCTTCAAACATTTTAACCAATCGATTATCTAAAACAACTCAGAATTATAAACACTATTGGATTATGATGAGGGAACCACACAGGAACTGTTAGCAACATCATTTCACTGTAGCCATTAAAATCAAATGTAGAATCACGTTCAGAATAACATTCAGAAGAAACGGTATAACACAGAAATAGAAGAAAAAGCTCTAAATCAAAAAAGGTAAAAAGAATATACTTCTAAACTATGTAACTTCATGTGAAGTGAGCAACAGAAATATAACAAAGCAAAAAAAAAATCTCAGTTTTGTGAGTACTACTATACCAGGACTATTGGCACCATAGCGAGCTGAGAACCAAAGAAGAATGGCCCTAGCTTTCTGAGATGACATTTTAATATTGGATCCTCAAGCATCTTCTTAAAGCTCCCATAAGGAAGCCTGTGAAGACATGGCAGAATGAAGGGAGGATATTCCACCCTTATCTCCAAAGAATCCATATACCCACCTAATGCTTACAGCACTAGACCAAGTTCAGCAATTCACTTCAGTACAATGTTTTTTCCTTGCATGGTGACAGGGTAAAGGACTGTTGTCACCATAGCGAGCTGAGAACCAATGAAGAATGGCCCTAGCTTTCTGAGATGACATTTTGATATTGGATCCTCAAGTATCTTCTCGACCCCATGAGGAAGCCTGTGAAGACATAGAAGACTGAAGGGAGGGTATTTCCAGCCTTATCTCCAAAGGATCCATATGCATCTAATCTTTGCAGCACTAAACTGCTTAATGTCGATGAACAAAACTCAACACCATAACGAGCTAAAGGAGCCCATTTTGCGAAGGCCCAAGCTTCCTGAGATGATATTTTGATGTTGGATCGCCAGATTGCCAACGGCCTCCAAAGTTATAGGCCAAATAAAAAATAAATAGATAGCGAATAAGGAAACAGAGGAAATGAACTCCCAAATTCACTGAATTGATCCATAACAAAAGGTGCAATATAAATTAGCACTGTCAACTATAAAACTGTCATGTGTGTTAAGAGTGAGAAGTAATTCCTTCATTCGAAATCAAGGGATGCAGTGTTTTATCCAATAAGCACCATGGTAAAAAGAAAAGGAAAGTTTGCATAAGGACAAACCTACTCAATGAGCGTGAAGGAGGCAATCTTGTTGAAGCTTCACAGGTGGTCATCCCAACCTGTTACTAGTTCAGACAAGACGAAAAATTGCCTCATCGCATTTTGGAGTTCTTTAAATGGGATCCAATGCTTCACGCTGTTAACTATCTATATCCTGCAAAACAATTGTATTTAGTGAATCATGTAGTAAAAAAATAACAATGCTACAGTCAGCCTCACAAATGCATATAATATGCTTAAAGCATGTTCTTTACAAAATCTTAAATCTGACATGTTTCGGTCCATTAGTGCCAACCTCATTTGAGTGACTTTGTATGTGCTGCTTGAGATGAGCTGGTTTCTGGAAACAAGCTCCGCACTCTAGGCACTTATGTTCTTCCTCACAAACAATCTTTTCCCCATTTGAGTCGTAAGTTTCTGATTTGTCCAGTTCATCCTGCAGATAAATTTTGGGGAAAACTCTGGAATTATTGCAATGCTCCAAAAACAATGATAATACAAAGGCAGTCATTACAAAGTTAAATGATGTCAATATAGTTAACTCAATACAACACACTGATACAAGAATACAAACAAGATAAACATGTGGATATCAATACAGCCATTATCAAGGATAAAGGCACTGGCACATGCATCTAATATATCATAGAATGCTTGTACCTTATGATGTGCAACCATGTGAGCTTGAATCAGGCATTTCTTTGACCTGACAACAGTGCAAAATTCACACTTGTAGCGCCTTATATCCTCGAAACCCTTCTGCCCAACACTTGCATCTCCATCGATCTCATCTCCAGAACACATCTAACAATCACAGAATCACAATTAAAAAAAGGTGACATGCATAATCATGCATTATAATGTAGGAAGCATCTGAATGAAACATTTCCATTAAATAGTTATTACAGATTCATATACTAAAGGAGAACAACATCCTATTTAAAAGAAATTTCTCTGAAACTTTGTGTTTGCAATGACACATGTAAAAGCAATCCCACCATATTTATAATAATGCCTTGCCATCAATTTAAAAGCATTAAATGTCTACAATTTTGATCTAGAGTCACATGGACCAAATCAATAAGATCCCAATTACAGTAAGATTATCAAACTCGATTTATTAGTAACAAAAATGCTATTTTGTGGAACGACCCATATGAATGAATCACACTGGAAATGGACAGTATTTGAATCTAGAATCTATATTATTATTTCTCCATCGACAAAGATGGATGAACCATTTTGTTCCCATGAAAATGATCTAAGATCCATCCTAAACTGCCTATTCATGTACTCCAAGGTTTCATAAATTTCCCTTCGAGCATCGTGTGTCTTGTCCTCTACCAAGAATTCATGGACAACACCATCAACTTCTATCCAACTACACCCTGGTTTTTTGAAGATCTTCCTAGTCAACATTTGCTGCCTTATCTCTCGAGCTTCTCTCCATTTATTTGATGAGGCATACATGTTCCAAAGAAGCACATAAACCCCATCATCCCCCGGTTCTCTCTTCATAATTTCCTTTCCAGCAATCTCAGCCAACCTATCATTGCGATGAACCAGGCACGCACTAAGAAGTGACCTCCATATAACAATATCAGGTTCCACATTCATATCAACTATTAGAGCTTCGGCTTCCTCTAGCAGCCCTCCCCGTCCTAACAGATCAATCATGCATCCATAGTGCTCAATCTGGGGATCAATACTGTATGTTTCACGCATTGCGCCAAACAACTCTCTACCTTCTTCTATTAGTCCAGCATGGCTGCACGCAGACAAAACAGAAACAAATGTTACACTGTTCGGAACTACCCCAGACCTAAGCATGTCCCAAAAGAGCTCAAGAGCTTTCCTCCCATCTCCCTGGACAGTGAAACATGAGATCATAGTAGTCCATGTGAAAGCATCCTTTGATTGAACTCCTTGGAATACGGAAAGTGCCATCTCAATGCCTCCACTCTTTGCATACATATCCATCAGAGTATTGCTAACAATTATGTTTGAGCTAGCATTACATTTGCTTCCATATCCATGAATGATTCGTCCTAGATCCAGAGCACCAATGTCAGCACAAGCTGAGAGTACACCTACAATTGTGACATGAGTAGGGCGATGGCTCTCCAGTATCATCCTAGCAAAAAGCTCAAGGGCCCGTACAGGCAACCTGCCTTGTACATGACTAGTGATCAGTGCTGTCCAAGCAACTACACTCTTCACAGGCATCTGATCAAAGAACGATAATGCCAAATCCAATCCGGCACACTTAATGTAACCATGCAGCATGCTACCCCAAGTGATCTCATCTTTCAGAAACATTCTATCAAACACGAGTACCGCGGACTCAAACTTCCCACACCGACTATACATATCAACCAACGCATTTCCAACAGCCACCTCAGAGTCCAATCCAAGCCGGAATACCAGGCCGTGCACCGCCCTACCAACCTGCTGGTCACCAGCCCCACCAGAGGCCGACAGGGCACCAACAACAGCAAAGCCGTCAGGGCGGTGACCATCAGAAACAGCAAGCGAGAACAAGGATACAGCCTCGCGGTGGCGCTCTAACTGGATGTGGAGGGACATGAGGCTGGTAAAGGAGACAAGGTCCGGGCGGGGGATCTCATCAAACAGCTTGCGAGCATCAGCTGCACGGCCAAAGTCAGCATAGCGGCGGAATATTTTGCAGGAAACGGACTGGCGATGTGGGTGGAGACCCTGTGCAACGGCCTGGGCGTGGATTTTCTGGAGCTCTCTGAGCGTTTTGCACTGGGAGAGAAGGTGGTGGCAAATGCTTCTATTCATCTACCTCCCCCCTCTCCTTAAGGTAAGATAATCTGCCCAGGTCTATGATCTTGCTCTCTCGAACGGCGACACCTGGAATTAGAGCTAAGATTACTGGGGAAACAACAACAGCTACAAAGCGACCTAGGGTAATAAAGACGATTTGCAGCTTGTCCGTCGTTCTTTCACTACCCACAATCAATTTTAGTCACAGGGATTCAAATTAGATCGGCGGGACAGGCACGAGATAAGCGAGCGAGCGCAGAGTGATGGAACGCGCGAGGTGATTGTGCTCGCGAACGACTCGAGAAAGGCGCGGGTGCTGCTCACCTCGGACTTGGAGGCTGAGAAGAACTCCGTTCGCCTGATCGCCTCTGCGCTTGCAGTTTGCAGTGGTGACTCGTGAGAGAATGGAGCGGCGGCGGCGGGAGGGAGAAGGGAGGGGAGAGGCTCTTTCATAACGTGGTTGGTTGGTCACCTCGAAACCCTAGAGGTCACATGTGGGCCTAGGCCATTTTGGGCTGAAAGCCCACCTTACAACCCATCCCTCGTGCGTATGACTGACAGCTGGGCCCCACTTATGATTCCCTCTTGCAAGCATGAAGCCCACTAGTCCAGCAGCTACTACATCGCGCTGGCCCCTCTCCCTTCTCGCCTTCACCGGCGTTGCTCGGCGTTGTCCGTACACCGGCGGCGAGCCGGCGACAGGCGGCGTCATCTGAACAAGTACAGTAAGAAAAAACTCTCTCTTATCTTTCCTGTTTGCTACTAAAGATACTTTTATCATTTAGTCCCTGTTTGATCCTTCCCAGCTAATGATTAGCTAGCTAATTGATAATAGTTTATATTAGTCATTAGCTGGATTAGCTGGATGTGTTTGGATCCATCAGCTTAATTGTTAATATGGATGGACCATGCTGCCCTTCTTCTTTTTGGCGCCACGAGTCCAGGCAGGAAAACTTGATAGAAGGACTGAGGATAATAAGATCTTTTTACGTTTTTAGCTGGAATTAGCTGGGTTTAACCAGCTAATAGGATTACATAACATAGTTTCAATTAGCTGGAGGATCATTAGCTACTCATTAGCAGACTATTTGGATCTCTAACAGCTAAATTTAGCTAGCTAACCATTAGCTGGAGGATCCAAACAGGACCTTAGCTGATCTCAAGGAGCGTGTTTGTATTCGAGACGTGGTTACTAACCGCCGGTTTCTAATCAACAGGGGAAATCGCAAAACCTAGAAATTCTTCCACTTTTTCTCGGTCCTCGCCAGCCGATGTTGCTTCGCATTGGTCAACAAATCCTTGGTCTCGATCAGATAAGTATAAGGTGCTAGTCAAGGCACACACTACATATGCAATTTGACTGTACACAGTAGTGTTCACCCCATTCCACAATTAGGAAAGATTATTCTGTATTTACAAAAGCTTCTCGTTACAAAAATTGAAGAAATATAAGAAGGGGCATCCACGTATGGACAATAACTACCATTAACCTCTACAAAAATCAAGTCAGAAGGCACAAGGACTGTCTGCCAATTTACACAACTACCATTAACCACCCTTCAGGAAGCTTGTTTTGCTAGGAACGCATCTACTTATCGTTCACATCTGAAGACAAGAACCTTATGCATATTGGTGGAGTGACATTGTAAATCCCCATAAATGAGTCCGGTATTGCAAATATCCCTTCACCACAGATCAGTCTGGATGCCACTACCGATGCAAGAAGATTCGCATCTTCAGGATCGACCTTGTTCCACGCTAGTAGTATTAAACTGCCAATGCACATGTCTATGGATGTGGTAGGATGTATGAGAAATGCCACTGACATTGCAGCGATGCTTGGGATGTAGTGTTGGATGCGCCAATTCTTATGTATGGTGACCTCCCTAATAGCACTCGTGGCTATTGCTAAAAAGGAGATTGGTATGCTGAGTGCAATGGAATACTTTGGTAGCTCGACGAAGCCTCCAGCACCGACCAGGGCTATGATGTGGTAGACCCTAGCAAACGGCGCTGGGTAGCTTCCTGTGGGGTCATGTAGGTAGCAATGATAGAACACCCAGAAAATAATTGGGTTGATGATGCATCCCATCGCTGTTCCAATAGCCTGAGCCAGGAACATGGTCCTTGGTGAGGTGAGTGTGAGATAGCCGGTCTTGAGATCTTGCATGAAGTCCCCAGTTGTGCCAATGATTAGCATCATGATTACACAAATCACAAGACCACCAATCACCCCATCCTTTTTGCAGCAGTGATCCAAAACCCAAATATCATGATCACAATCTTTGCGTACTGATTGTAGAGGTTTAGGTCTGTGATACCAGTACCATAGGCATTGCAGAATGCCAGGAGAGGGGCAAATATGTAGGCAACGATGATGTGCTGATATTTTATCTGGCAATAGATATGTGAAACCGCAATTGTGGAAATAATTGCCAGTATAGTGTAGCCAATGATGGCATAGAAGAAGGGAATGTTATCTTTGAGAAATATATGTGTCCTACGGCGATCATCAAAGCTAAGGACAAGGACAGTGAGTCTTATAGCATCCACGCTCCTGAAGGTATTGGTTGATCCTGCTAGCTGTTGTTGTTTTCTACGTAAATTCCTCATTGCTTTGAATGGTATCAGGAGAAGCTGGAATAAACCATCCCCAAGCATCATTGCTGTGGAGATCAACACCTATTCCACATGAATGAATTGAGATGACCATAAGTAAGCATTGAAGGCAAATTTGTAACAGGAAAATGAACTAATTTGTTGTTAAATTGTTAGCAATGTTATTTATGTTGCTAAAGCTGTGTGAAGTACGTAGCATGATTACCTTGTACCCGTAGATGCCCATCATAGTACTTTCCTTGTATGCTGCATTGTACTTTTTTGGATTCAATGTAGGGCAACATGATTCCCGAGGAGAGGATGCTACCAGCGAGCATTGAAATACTTACCACTGTTGGGCAGATCATTCCAACACCAACGTAAGTTGCAGAGAAATTAAAGTAGAGCTGCAAGGATATAAGACAATCTCATGACTAATTAGATTTTTCATGCAGATTACGTGTTGCTGGCACGTACGCTATACGCTTCCTAGAAAATATGTATGCCTTTAGAATTATTTTTCAGTTTTGTTAGTGTTTCTACCATATTGTCTTTTAAAGGATATTTTGCCTAGTTTTTGTCAAATAAAACTGCACATATAATTGCTAGTTTGCTGGTAACATACACATCAAATTCGATTGTGTCCCCTTATTTTTTTAATTGTTTATCTATTCCTTACCCTCTTTGGTATGCTTTGAGTCCAAACGTCGGGATCGAAGCAAGTCCACAGTTAGGTCCACCTGTGTAGAACCATTGAAAAATATTCCAGCACAGGCTTCCTGCGAAGGATTGAAGCGTGACAGATACTTGCCTCCTGCACTCAAAAAGTGCAGAAATGTAAGTGAACATTGCTCCCTATAAAGCCTCCTCTCCCTTTCTCTCCCATTGCATCCAAGACATACACACAGAATCAAATAAATAGCTAAAGCTTATTGTTCCATCAAAAGGAACTAATTAGTCCCCCGCAATGGAGCATGTCAACGATCCCCAGGAAGGCATCTCAACAGAACGCGCCTCTGAGGCAGATCCCATCCCATCGCTGTCGGAGACCATCATCCTACGGTCATTGGTGGTTAGCCTCATCCTTAGTGCAGCCCTCAGCGCCGTCGCCATGAAGATTAGCTTGAACTCAGGCTTCCTCCCACCTCTCACCATCCCAGCCGGCCTCATTGGTTTTTACCTCTCTCGTGTATTGATCCGTCTTCTTGATTACTTTGAGGTGGAACACCTGCCATTCACCCGCCAGGAGAACACCGTCATCCAAACCTGTGTCGCCGCCTGCTCCGCCATTACATTTAGTGGTATATATTTGTAAGCACAGCATGCAAATTTTTAGTCACTATACTCCATCATGTTGATATCCTATTACATTGGTTGTAGGTTGTAAAACGCTTCGCTAATTTTATTTTCAGGTGGGTTTGGAACGTACATCCTCGCGATGGGCAAGGAAGCAGCTGGAGGGGATATCAGGGATGGGAAGAATATTGTCGAGCCAAGCATTGGTCGGTTGATCACTTTCCTCTTCCTCGTCAGTTTCTCTGGCATGTTCATCCTCATGACCTTCAGGAAGGTCATGATCATTCGACACAGGTTGACATACCCTAGTGGCATGGCCACGGCACAACTTATCAATAGCTTCCATACCCCTCAAGGCGCCAACAACGCAAGGCACGTATCATCAGCTAGCTGAATGAACTCAAAAGGAGTAAATCCATTTGTTGGGTCAAAAATTTGTATATATCCATGCTTACTTATTTATGTGCTTGCTCTTACAGGCAACAAGTGCACATGTTGTTCAGATCATTGGGGGGGACCATATTCTGGAACGCATTCCAATGGTTTTTCACTGCTACAAAGGGCTGCGGCTTCAGAGCCTTCCCCGTGTTTGGCCTTGAGGCATATAAGCGTGGGTACGTAACAAGGCTGTCAACCAGCTAATCATCCATTTTACATCGCAAATGTATGGAATTAACGATTGTACATTCAATTTCATTGATCAGATTCTACTTCGACTTTTGCATGACCAATGTCGCCATCGGCATGCTATGCCCATACATAATCACTGTCTCCTTGTTCATCGGGAGTGTCATCTCATGGGGGATCGTTTCGCCGTACATTGCAGCAAAGGAGGGTATCTGGTACACTACTGACCTTAGCATGGCAACCCTCAGCAACGTGAAGGGCTATAAGGTTTTCATTGGAGTGTCCATGATACTTGCCGATGGCCTCTTCAACTTCTTATCCATCATGTTCTGCACATTGTGCGCAATGTACAAGAGGCGCAGGCCACCAATGCAAGGACAAGATGGCGGTGATGATGACAGTGACATGCAGTTGCCGTTCCACGGCCTCAATGCTGCTGAGCAGCACAAGACGATGCAGAGCTTCGACGACCGGCGCAGGGCGCAGGTGTTTGTCCGGGACCATATACCTAACTGGGTCAGCATTCTCTGCTACATCCTCCTGTCGGCGCTCTCCGCCGTCGCCATCCCCTACCTCTACCCGCAGATAAGGCCCCACCATGTTGCCCTCATCTACCTGACTGCTCCGGTCTTCGCCTTCTGCGACGCCTATGGCTTTGGCGTGACCGACATGAACCTGTCGAGCACCTATGGCAAGCTGGCTATGCTCGCCGTCGGCTCGGTCGTGGGCTGTAACAATGGCGGCGTGATCGCTGGCCTCGTCTCTTGCGGGATCGTGATGGCGACCATGTCCAACAGCAACAACCTGATGCAGGAACTCAAGACTGGGTATCTAATCCTGACCTCACCGCGCGCCGTGTTCATCAGCCAGGCTGCCCCTGCACAGCTTGTGGCTCTGCAAGCTCTTCTTCGTGCTGGCGCTGGCGCTGAGCGTGCTCCGGGATGTGGCCTCTCGGAAGCAGTGGCGCATGGCGCCGTACATGCCGAGCACCATCTGCGTGGCCATCGCCTTCGTGGTGCCAGCGCGCATGCCCATCGACATGTTCGTGGGCAGCCTGGTGATGTACCTATGGAGGCACACGGACTCCAGCAAAGCACGGGCGTTCTCGGCGGCGGTGGCATCGGGGCTGATCTGCGGGGACGGGCTCGGGAACCTGCTGTCGTCAATGATAGCGCTAACGCCCGCAACGGCGCCCATCTGCATCAAGTTCGTGTCGAGCAACGAAAACGTCAAGTTGGACGTGTTTGAATGTAAAGTTTCCTCTCTCTTTTTAATTGGAGTTTTGGAGGAAGAGGAATTACCATGGTTCTCTAAGATTACATAATGTTATAAAAAATCTTAAGGTATTTGGCTGCAAGAAAAACCGTTCTCTGGTAAACCGTATCGTCTCAAATGAAATACCATGGCAAGAACACGGAAGTTGGTGTTATCTCATCTCCAAAAAGAATCTCTTTGAAGAAGAATAAATAGTGCCGCAGTTCCAAGCAGAGAACCTGAATATGCAAAGCCGCAAACCGTTGAGCCTAGGACTGATTTGGTAGGGACATGTTAATTTCTCGAGATTTCATACAGTAATGCTGTTTTACAAGGATCAATCACCATCTTCTTCTACACTTAACAACTCAGCAAAATGAAGAAGAAAGTACATGCTGTGTCTGTATGTAACCCTACAGGTACAAGTACAATCAAGACGGCTAGCGAATCAACAAATTAACATGCACTAAACTGTCTAAAGCTAACGCATTCATGTATGGTGAATTAATTAAAGCTGATGATGATTTGGAATGAGGCCAGCCAATGTATGGTGAATTCGGTGGCTATGTGGCTGCCGGGTTGCGCAGCGTCCAGAGGAACTCCTCGACCTGGTAGTTTGTCTCGGCGGAGAAGACCCTGAGGCACATGGGCGGGTTGATGTTGAGCAGCGACAGGATCGACGACGGCAGCGACCAGATGCCGTCGCCGCAGATGAGCCCCGACGCGACGGCCGGCGCGAACATGTGGGCACGGACGCGGTCGGACTTGCTCCACAGGTAGAGCACGATGCTCCCCACGCACATGTCGATGGTGAAGAAGGAGCCCAGGAAGAAGGGCACCGCCATGCCCAGCGCGCTGGGGATGTAGTCCTGCAGCCACCACCCGCGCGTCTTGGCCACCTCCTTGAGCGCGCAGATGGCGATCGCGAGGAGGAAGAAGGCGAGGCAGAAGCGGAGGCAGTACTTGGGCAGCTGGTTCCAGCCGTTGACGCCCAGCAGCGCGATGCCCCGGTAGATCTTGGCGTAGGGCGCCGGGTAGCCCTCCTCCAGGCCGATGTCGTACGCCTTGTAGAAGATCCAGAACACGACGGGGCTGATGATGCAGCCGAGCCCCGTGCCCATGACCTGGCTCACGAACATGGAGCGCGGCGAGGTGAGCGTCAGGTACCCGGTCTTGAAGTCCTGGATGAGGTCGGAGGCGGTGGAGACGATGCCCATCATGAGGCCGCACGCCGCGAGGCCGGCCACCACGCCGCCGTCCTGGGACCCGATGCTGGCGCCGAAGATGAAGATGGCCAGCTTGCCGTAGCTGCTGGAGAGAGACCAGTCGGTGAGCCCCGTGCCGTAGGCGTTGCAGAAGGCGAAGACGGGCGCCACCACGTAGGCCCACACCACGTGCTTGGGCTTGAGCTGCCGGAAGATGTGCGGGATGGCCACGACGGAGATGGCGGCCAGGAGCACGTACGCGCCGGCGGCGATCGACGTGGGGATCTGGTCCTTGAGGAAAACCTGCATGCGATTCAGCTTCAGAGCCGGAGAAGCCATGGAACATTGAACACACACAACGAACCACCAACAGCTAGATGAACGACCTGCGTCCGGCGGCGGTCGTCGAAGCTGAGCACCTGGCGCTCGTTGATGTCGACGCCGGCGAACGGCTTGGCCGCGGCCTCGGCGGGCTTGGTCCGCTTGAGGTACATGTCGTAGGTGGTCCGGACGAGGATGGAGAGGAAGTTGAAGAGGCCGTCGCCGATGATCATGGCGATGGAGATGAAGATCTGGTAGCCGTTGAGTCCGTGGAGGCTGCTCCGTGGCAGCTTGGCGTCGTACCAGAGCCCCCGCTTGCTCTCGATGTAGGGCCACATGAGGCCCCACGACACGACGGACCCCAGCAGCAGCGAGAAGTTGATGATGTAGGGGCAGATCATCCCCACGCCGACGTAGGTGGCGGAGAAGTCGAAGAAGAAGCGGCGGCGGTAGGCCTCCATGCCGAAGGTGGGGAAGGAGCTGAAGCCGCAGCCGGGCCCCGCGGAGTAGAACCACTGGAAGAGCGACCAGAGGAAGCTGCCGGCGAAGGACTTGAAGAGGATGGAGACCTGCTGCTTGGCCTGGATGGCCCCCTGCGGCGTGTGGAAGCTGTTGATGAGGTGCGCCGTGGCGGAGCCGCTGGGGTAGGTGAGCTTGTAGCTGATGATCATGATCTTGCGCAGCGGCACGATGGAGAAGAGGCCCACGAAGCTGACGAGGAAGAGGAAGGCGATGATCCGCCGCAGCGACGGCTCCTCCACGTTGATGCTCGTCTTGGCCTCGTCGAAGCCCTCGGCGATCTTCTTGCTCATGCCCAGGATGTAGGTGCCGAAACCGCCTGCATGCATTGCGTATAGATATCATATACACATATATGCATCCGATGAATCATCACCACCAACAAACAACACCGACCGCTGAATGCGATGCTGGAGCAGGAGATGACGCAGGTCTGCACGACGGTGTTCTCCTGGCGCGTGAAGGGCTTGGGGAAGATGCCGCATCGCTCCAGCGCGCTGGTCCACGTCTTCATGAGGAAGAAGGCGAGCAGGCCCGCCGACATGTTGAGCGACGGCACGATCCCGGACGTGAGGTTGAGCTTCATGACGATGAAGCTGAGGAAGAGCCCCAGCGCCGTGCTCACCACCACCGAGCGCACCGTGATCTGCTCCGACCACGCCGGCAGCTTCTCCCGCTCGAACGCCTTCTCCGTCGACAGCGCCTCCCGCGCCGCCGCCTCCGACGACGACCCCTCTGCCGACATCGACGACTAGCTGTAGCTAGCTAGCTACACAATTGATGACAGATGATGCCACCGGGTGGGATTGTTTCGACTCGACTCCCCTGCTGGTGCCGTGCCGTGGGTGACACCGGCCGGCCGGACCGGACGATCGAGGAAAGCGGAGGAGCTGAGGAGGAGAGAAAGCAATGCAGGCAGGAGGAGAGGGATTCGACGTCTAGCGGTGGAGTTAATGAGTGGCTGGGAGGAACTGTCTGTCCCTGCCGTGCTCTCTAATTTCTTTCCCTACTCATGATGATAATAAAGAAATAATTAAAATGGGATTTAATAAGTCACTGAAAATGAAATGTTGCAAGGCACAACGACAGTGGTGATTAATCTGCAAGTCCTCTTCTCGTGTGGTTTTAATTTTTTTTCTCCTCTATTTTTTTGTTTTTTTTTGGCAGTAGTGAAGAGTTTCTTGTGGCCACTTTCCAGGGCAAGTAAGCGGATGGTCGTCATGCGATCTTGCGCGCTGCATGCCTATACTTCAGTGATGGGGTTGCTAATTTTGGCAGGGTCATGGCTACGTGCCACTTGCTAGCGACGACAAATTCACAGTTAGTATATTAAAGTCACTTTAAAGACTTCATCGCCAAGGTTTCGTGGTGTAGTTGGTTATCACGTCAGTCTAACACACTGAAGGTCTCCGGTTCGAGTCCGGGCGAAGCCATTTTTTTAAATTTTTTTTCCTCTTGGCAACTTTGTCTTCCACTTCGAGCCTCAAACAGCCATTCAGCTACAGAACCTACAAAGAACTTTATTTTTGCCAATCTATTTTGGTGAGACACGGGTGCCTTTTCCCCAATGCAGCAATCCAGCATGCACTTACAAATTATTATGGCCAATGATGCTAGTTAACTCCAAAAGTTAAAAGACCACGGTATATTACATTTACATCAGTTGCAAAATGTCCAACACTTGTGTTCCAGTCATCTTCTCCGCTGCCATATATGTATTTACCGAACTGGGACAGATATAAGTAACACAAGACCAAACAATCAGATGCATGGGATCCTGATGGCTGATAGGTACACGTACACCTCTTCCGAACAAGCAACGCCGTCCTCAAATCAGGCAGTGATGTTGCTTCTTTTCGGCACACCACCACAAGAAAGACTAGAACAAAACCTTCAATCAGTCGTCGTCCTTGAACTCCCTGAGTAAGCCAGTCACAAGTGAAAATCGTCAGACATCTCCGTTATCAAAGTTTCACCTTGTCTGCTCGAAAAGCTTTCATCTTTGGAACATCATTTAGCCAAAACTTTATTTTTTTAAAGAAAATAACTTTAGCTATAGAAGAAAGAACATATAGGACCCTTTCGATTTTTATGGACAAGGATCGAAGGAAAAAGGGAAATCTCCCACATGACAGGTTCTGTATATAAGAGGCTATCTGAGAGAAGCAAATGTTCCACCTCTACACGAAGGACCTCATGTCAAGCACGATTTCATCTTTTTGTGACAGAAATGTATAGTTTCATCTAATTTAGATGCGCAGAACATGATTTCCATTTTGGTAATTCAATAATGGTGCCCACATTTTGTTAACACGAGCCATGAGGTTATCAATTATAAAAGGAAACACATATGCTTAATTACATGCAGAAACTTTGGATGAGAGCATATTACCTGCGGTCAAGATAGCGTGGTTGGATCCCAGAGCCTTGGCATGTGGTGCATGTCAAAGAGCCGATGCCGTCGCAGTTGACACACTTTGATTCTTCAGTCTCGCCTGCGCCAAGTACTACAGTAACGATGCCCTTTCCAGCGCAAAACCTGCATACCTCTGGAAAATCAACGGTTTTCTGTTCAATATTCTGGACTGCTAGATGCTATTCCAAATAAAAAATAAAAATGAAGAGAATCAGTCCAGTTAAAAATCAACGGTAGTACTGTATGTATTGTGTCAATCAATCCCTGCCCAAGAGATCATCTATTTCCATGCATCATGATTAGTTCACTGAAGCTCGTGAATTTATGGTTCAAGGCTTTCATTGATATAGCGGTTTCAACCTTCTTTCCTCATTAAGTCAAAAGGAAAACACTGCTTTCTTAGTGCTGTCGTTTTTAAGCCTAGTCCTTTCATACGGCCTTTTTGTAAGGCGGTAGGGAAATGTTGAGCTAGTCCAAATGTCAGCTAGATGCCGATGCCCCTTGATTAAAAATGGAGGGCATGAATGTAGTGTTAACCATGCATAATATTGTGCTGTACCGCTCAGCTGCATGCATAATGCCAATAACACTAACCATACATGTGTTTGAAATGAAAAACAGAAGAAAGGAGGAAAGTTGAGGTATCAATTATAAGGTTGGGGTATAATCATGACATACGCGCGCCAGAGCCGCTGCAGGGGAAGCACGGCTGTGTATTCTCCCTCTTTGACTGCATGCATCGAAAAAACAAGGCATCAAAGACTGACTTTTTTGCATCAAATATACAGAACATTAGCAGTTAGAATCGAGGTTGGATCCTCAGTTACAGTCAGCTATGCTCTACGCTGCTAGTGAGTGCTAACTGTCAATTCTAAACTGATGAGTGGGAAGAGAACTGACGGCATTGTCGATTTGGGTCTCGTAGAACACGGGGACACCTATCCCGACGGCGATGCTGACGACGCCCACCGATATGGCCACAATCTGGAGCCACCAAGAAAGAAATCAGACATGGTCGATCTGGGCACTCATGCAATGCACCCGTGGGCCGTGGCGTGTCCTTACCGTGTTCTGGTCGAGGTCGATGGCCCGGATGCGGGTGTACGGCCTCCGCCGCCGGGGCGGCGCCGCCAACTTACACGGCAAGGAAGGAGTGGAGGAAGCGAAGGAGGAGGAGTGGAGCGCGGCGAGCGGCGAGGAAGAGGTGGCCATGGCTGCGGCGCGGCGCGGCCTTCTTCTGACTCTGGTTGGTTTTGGGCCCGGAGGACATCCCCAGCGGGAGGGGGAGGATAGTTTTGCACCGCATGTTCTCTCCTTTCCTGTGGGTGTGGATGACGAGCATGCTCTGGCGGGCGACGTGGCTTCACGGCGAGTGCACCAGCTACCAAGTGGGGGCCCGCGCCTTCGCCGCCGCGGCGCCACCGTGTCCTTTCTGGGCGCCGCCGCGCGCTTGACGCCTCGCGCGTGCGCCACTCCCCGCCCTTCCTTCTCTTAACTAATCGCTGTTCTAGTCAACGGCGATGTCAACAGCACGGGAACACATAGGTTTTAGCGATGGGCAATGCTGATTACTAGTAGTAATCGTCAAAGCATATTCCTGGATGTCCAGATTACTAAAAGTATCAATGCCTTAGTTTACTGACACAATTAATCCATCCATCTATCCTCCGACAATGAATGCTCCAGCAAACATACCCTGATACCCAGGGTTGAGAACTTGAGATGAACCCACCTGAATGGACAAGGAGTATTCATCAATCGGCAAAAGTTTGACGATTTGTGGATGAAATGGTGTGGGCAGGGCAGGTGCGGTAGAGAAACAGTGCCAGCTGCCGTGCATACCAAATTTGCATCTCCCCTTTCATACGCATCAACATTCAACAACCTCGGGGAAGGTCTGGTGGCAATATGCACAAGATGGTGGAACCTTCATTATCTGTCTCACTCACTTGCACAAAGTACAGTTACTCCCCTGGTTAACAGTTACATTTGACTAGGCATCGCGTATTCCAAAACCGGCAAAACCGCAGCATCATATTTCTAATTAACACTAGAACAGAAAACCTGAGCTGCCTTTAAGCCTTTAACAGAAGGTAAGTACCTACCTTTATGACAATGCCACTAGCAGGCTACAAACTACCATCCATCTCTCGTAAACAAAAGCAGCAGGGCATCGGCTATCTGCTCATATGGATCGTCAGTGCTGCCAAGTTATCTCTAGAATCTTCACCAGATGGGTTCTGAGTCAGCTTACGCGTATATAAGCTCAGTCTTCTGATTCTTCGTCGTCTATGGAATCCGGCTCGTCGGGATGTATATACTGCTTCATGTATTCTTCCTCAATCGTCTCTTTGAGCAAACTTAATCTCTGGATGATTACCGGGTCGCTCATCTTCCTCGCATCCATAAAATCCGTCTCCTCCTTGTTGAGATGGTACGAATCGAGCATCATTTTGATCCATTTGTGGAGTTCGTTGGGAGTTCTGCATGCAAAAAAACAGATCAATAATGCCGAATAAGCCATGTCTGAGTCTGACTGACGCATGGAAAATATCTGATCACACCAAGGGCCTTAGCCCTCAGCTCAAACAAGAAAGTAAAATGTTACCCATTTATTTAGCAGATTACAGTCGTGCCTAGCTCAACAGCTTGTTTTCCAACATATGATGAATTCACTTCATATATTCTGGCCTTCAAATTTCAGTCTCGTACCCAAGAATGAACATTGTTCCACAGATCATTACGTGGTATTTTATTTTGCAAATCTGGCACGACACGTAGTCCAAACAATGTTTCTCTTAACCAGATAACACGCATTGTGTACAGTGCTAGATTTTTTACTTTTCATGGATAGAGAGGAATCCAGAAAAACACTCAAGCATCTAAATAGGCACTCCTGAAGGATAACTAGTTGAGCAAATAAAAAGGGGGAAAGGTCAGCAAGAACAGTGAATTATCAAGAGAATTCTTTCATTTTTTTACTTCCAGTCCTCGATCTATTAGTCTGATGACCAACTTTCAAGGTAACACACCATAAAACCTGATAAACTATTAATATATGAAGGTATTTAGGTAACATAAACTCGTACAGATTCATGCATCCAATGTTAATATATACATACCACTAAAAAAGTTGAGTGTCGCATGGGAGTATTTTTTTTAAACAGATGGGGGTAATGACTAGACAAGTCATATTATTACTTAAATAACATTAGCTGAGAGTTTGGTAGAGCAGGTTACCTGAAAATCCTTAATTTTATGGATAAACCAATTAAATTATGCATGGATCAATCCAATAACTTCAAATAATAGTATAAATAAGGATTCATAAAAATTATAGACAAAAGTAATATGTCATATCATGAAATAGTTTTGCAGGTCACGAAATCAATAGAACCAAATCTTCTGTCTACAAATTCTTACGTGTAAAGAGCATCTTCGTCCTTGGCTTCACGCTCATCTCCTGGAGAGAAAGCAGTTGCAAGAGCACCAAATCTCTCTTCAGGATCTTCAATATTCAGCAGATACTTAATAAGCTTCATTTCTGGAGGTGAGATGCTCTTGAGGCTTTCCTTTGTAGCTGTATAAATATTATACATTATGTCCTTGACCTACACCATGCATATGAATAAGAAAAAGTTATCTTCAAAATCTTATCATATCTTATCATATACTTACTACACCATATAATCAGTATGTGCCAAACTTAGTTCACAGTTTTATACAACATGTTGGTGATTCGGAAGTCAAATATGAAATGGAAATAGAGCCCACCTAACATGAGTCTGGAAATCCCATAGCATGTAATTATGCAATTATGTATGCCACAATTTTATATAGGTACTGGGAAAATAATCCTGACACTGCAGATAACAATTCTATGCGACTTCAAAGGGAGATGTGGGGAACTAGTTGAGTCATCAAGGCCAACTCTAACCATGGTATTTTACTACACTTGATCCTGTTTACATTTTTTGTTAGGTAATATTATCCAGCCAAGGAAGCTCAAGCGCTGCCTCATTGAATCTGAATATGCACAATGATAAAGTACATGGTAACAGACAATAGAAGTCAAATCATTACATAGAACTAAAAATAAGAATATTGCATCAAATAAAGTATAAAAAGAATGAAAATTCATGTAAATTTACCAAACAGTAAAGCATGGTGGTACTGCATACAATCTCAAGATGCCAAACTGCTAGTATTTTATTGTTCTTCTACGCAATACCATATCCTAAGTTTTTCATCGCTCAATGCTTCACTTCTGGTGAAGCACAAATCAAATAGATGACTATATTTCTAGCCTCAATGGTCTACCCTGTTTGATAGTCAGTCAATCAATACCATTTCTTATATATTTCACTAGGACCAACCTTATCCTTCATAGTCGTAGAGTCTTTTGCGGCAGCCCAAGCTCTGTTAATAAGAAGAACTAATGATGAATCAAGTTCTTTAGCCTTAGCTAAGCTCTTGATCTTGTCACAGGCATCCTCTAGTGAAGAAGAATTCAGTATGTCGTCGAACTTTGTCTGAGCAGATTCAATGTCCAACTGTTCCAGTGTGCAATCGTACGCATGGATTGCAGATAGACATTTAGCCCCAAGCCTGGCAATTCCTGCATGATGTTCAGAACTAATCAGCCCATAAGATAAAAAAGCAATATCCAGAACAATAACTACAGTGCAATTCATGTGTTCGCTAATTCACACCAAAATAAGATGGCAATAACTAGACTGATATGTTCAATATAATATATTGACTGGGTCAACATACCATCCAGATGAAGCAAAAGAGAAGACTAAATAAAAATAACCTAAACATAACTTCTATGTTGTGCATGTAACCTTTTTATCCACCTTTTGAGATCTATTTGGAATTGAACTAGAAATCATTCTCCATGTTCTCAGGAAACAACAGGTTCTTAAGCTTAGTCTGTTTCAATATCCTTATCATAGTGTGAATATTTGTTAGTGGTTAATCACCTTGTTAAAAAATGACAGAAGGTAGATAGTTACCATCTCTCTCATCAAGGCCATTATAAGCATTCACAAGGAAATTAAGATGGCGGAAGAACTCCCCAGTGAAATCCTTTCGTCGTCTCGCAACAATAGCGTTAATATCAGCTGGATTATCTCTGAGCTCAGTGAAGAGTTCCATGTGCTTCTCTATTTCATCATCGATCTGAGAAAATAATTAAAATCATGACGAATGTTTTTTAGGGCAAAAAGCATGAAGAATGTTACAAAATTATGAGATAATGGACCTACGCAATAGATTAGATACAGTAATGCTATCTAATCCAAATATCTGAAATTCCAGAAATTGACAGTAAAAAAAATTATGTTTTTTAGGGCAGTAACAAAGATCATGTTGAGAATCGTCAAAACACACTGGATGAAGGTGCATAAAGAGACCAAATAAGGACTTACCTTCTTGACTTTTCTAGCAAGTACAACCAATTTCTGCTTCAATGAAGAATCAGTTTCCATATCTATGCGCACTTGACAACGCTTGTAGAAGTGTTTTTTATACCTTTGCCACTCCTCTCTAAACACCAATACTTTTCTCCAGTCCTTTGTTTCTGGTTTCTTGTGCATGAAGAACTCAATGAACTTGTCACAGATTTCAGTCATCGTGTACCCCATTGCAACTTCAGGCTCAGTTTGGTCTTCTGCTTTAGCAGTAGTTGGAGTAGCTACACAGCCTGCAATTACATGTTTCTCATGATGTAAGGCATACCTTTCTAAGTTACACAATGACACTATGTTAGCCTGAGCACCCGCAGCATCCACAGCACACAGAGCGAGGGGTATATGACCCAAGGAGATCAAACGTGTTATTGCAAAAGTAGGCTTCAAGTATTTTTTTGAACAAGGAAAAGATAAAAATCCAACTCAACAAAGGTCCCCTCAACAAGCATACATTAGTACCAAAAAAATTGCTGACTGAACTACAGTAGGATCAGTTCCTAAATGAATTTTGTTAAAAAAGCATATGACGAGCGCAACCGATTCAGTGGGCACCTTGCCGACAAGGAGAACCCAAACCAACCCGCTCACTCAGAGCTCACTACAAAAGCTGAATGATGACTTGAAAAGAAGAGAGCAAGAAAGGGATTCGTGCCTTACGTGGTGGTGGTGGTGCGGCGAGACGGCCGCGGCGGCTCGTCGCCGTGGCAATGGATGGGGAGGCGGCGGCAGCGGATGAAGAGAGAGACCGCGAGAGGGCCGCCGCCGTAGGCGTCGGCGTGGGGCGGGGAGCGCGGCAGAGGAGAACGCAATGATTCGTCGCCATCGGCAAGAGGGGCGTCGGCTGGCTCTGGCTGGCTGGCCACCGCGGCGGCGCGAGGCGGGAGAGCGGTGGCAAGAGCGAGCGCAACCGGAGCTGCGAGGACGGTACGGTAGAACGGTAAGATTGGGGATGGAAGCGATGGGGTGGGGTCATCACGTCAAGTTCTCATGGAGTGAAGCCAAGTTCTTTTTTTTTGGTTCTTTTTCTGGATTCCAAGTTCTCAAGATGCCACAAGTTTTACACTACTCCCACTCTTCTCAACCAATTGCTGCTCTACCAGTCTATAGTCTCAACCGCACTGAAAGGAGCCATAAGTTTTATCCGATTGAACAGTGCCAATTGTTCATGTGGATTGATTAATCGGTAAAGTATGCACATCACAGAAACAGTAACTTTCAGCTATTGTAACTTTTTTGGATGAAGCAGTCATTTTTTCACGAACGTGCCTGGCATGTATTTTATTAAAATGAAGCCTAGTAGTTACGAAAGATGCCTAGGAAATTCATGTGCGTGCATCTCCATTATTGTTCCCTAAATGATGTCAATTTTCCCATGCTTTTAGCATCATTTCATCCATACACCCACACGGTTAAATTTTCAGCTAATTAAAACTGCAGCTTGGACTGAATTAAATTGAGCGTGACAGATACCAACACCAGGTTCGGTGCTAAACCCCCCTCTCCCTTCAACGTGGACACCGACAGGGTGTGTTGCCGTGTTGACAACATTAGCCCACACCTCTGTCCCAATCTTGGATAAATGCTCTAGCAATCATGTGCCACGGTGGGGAAAAAATCGACAAATCTTATAGAATTTGGCAGACCTTCTAAAACGAAATCGTGTGGGTAGATGCGTAGAGTGCCAGTGCCAGTGGAGCCTGGATTAATAATCCTCCATGGGCGACACGAGGCAGGTCCGACAAGAACGGCACAGCTGGAGTCGCCGTGTCCGTCGCGGCAGCACAGATCGCCATCTCGCTCGACCACCCACCACCGCTGCACAGTAACCACCACCAGTCCACACGACGCCGGCGCGGTCTCCTCCCTCCTCAAAGATTCGATTCGTGTCTTCTCCCTACTACTCCTCCCTCATGGCCGGCGACCTGCGCCAGCGCCGCGCGCCGGCGCAGGACGGGGGCGAGGGCGCCTCGTCAGCCGGGGATGAGGCTGCCGCCAACGGCAAGGAGGGGGCGGGGGAGCCGAGGGGGAAGAGGGAGGCGCTGGGGTGGCTCGAGTGGGGCCGCGGCTGGATGGCCGTCGTGGGGGAGTTCCTCTTCCAGCGCATCGCCGCCAGCCACCTCGCCAACCCGCTCGAGCTGCCCCCGCTCGAGGGCGTCTCCATCATCGTCACCGGCGCCACCAGCGGCATCGGCCTCGAGATCGCAAGGTCTCTGTTTTCCTTTCTCTTCTTCGTGTTGCTGGATCTTCTATCCGGGCATTGCGGTATACCTTCAAAAAAATCTTTCAACTTCAAGGTGTCTCTGTTTACTCACCTCCATTATATATCGGAGAAATCAGTCTTCTTGCCAGCTCACATTTTCCTTTAATCAGTGGGAATTTTGAAGTGAAGTTGTCTTTGTACGAAACTATAGATCAGCAAGCAGTCTCCACTGTGGGAAGCTTGCATCTTGTTCTGAAGATGATACTAATCTGGATCCTTTTACCTTCATCATCATAACAGACAACTCACACAGGCCGGGGCACACGTTGTGATGGCAGTTAGGAGACCCAAGGTGGCACAAGAGTTGATTCAGAAATGGCAGAATGAAAGTTCAGAAACAGGAACTCCACTAAATGCCGAGGTAATTATCAAGATGCTTGCTAGATGGTCCTGGTTGATGAATGAGGGCTTTTAACATGCTAAATATATTTTTTACTGTGTACCCTGATTGTTGCCTGCAAGGCATATTACTATCCTTTTTTCAATCTGATGTAATATAAATTTGAGCTTCTGATGTTGTTGGTTTAAGATGTATGCCCTTAACCACTTATGCTGTCCAATTAAAAAAAATACTTATGCTGTCTATATCTATGCTCACACTGGACATCTATAATCAATCACAAGATATGCATATCTTTATTGTTGAAGAATGAAGGCACGCTTATAACTTTGTTAGGCATAACTTTTGATTTGGTTTATCTGCAAGGTATTTTTTTATACTTATCTGCAATGTATTTGATATTTCTTAAACATTATTCTTTAAGGTGATGGAGCTTGACCTGCTTTCTCTTGATTCGGTTGCAAAATTTGCTGATGCTTGGAATGCTCGTATGGCACCCCTACACGTGTTGATCAACAATGCTGGAATCTTCGCTATAGGAGGTCTGCTTAATTGTGAACACATCCTTTGGGTGTTGACCTTCTAGGGTTCGTTTAAGCAGAGATGCTGTATTTAAGTTGTATTAAAGGTAATCAAATCTTTCGCTTTCATGTAGAGCCTCAGCGTTTTTCAAAGGATGGTCACGAAGAGCACATGCAAGTAAACCATCTTGCACCTGCATTACTGGCAATGTTGCTTATACCTTCCCTTCTCCGAGGTTCTCCCAGCAGAATTGTTAACGTCAATTCAATTGTGAGTTCTGTTCTCTCACCAATTCTGCTCTAGTGTGCAATTTTCTACCATAAATGCAATCAACTATTTTTCCAAGTGCAAACAATTTGCATTCTGATGTTGATTTGGAATAAGTATGTTGCAATTCTACAGTTTTTTCTTTTGATCGCTAACAGCATCCAACATGTATGTCTCCAATTACAGATGCACACTGTAGGCTTTGTTGATGCTGAGGATATGAACTTGAGAAAGCGGAAATATAGAAGTTGGCTGGGATATTCAAATAGCAAGTTGGCACAGGTACCATATTTGTTATTGATTGCTACTAAAATCTTGTTCCCTTTTCTTTTGATCGCTAACCTATACATGCATGCGTGCTATTTCATGTTAGTAAGGTCTGAACTATTCTTTGTTTCACTCTCAGATAAAATTTAGCAGCATGCTTCATAAGAGAATCCCTGCAGAAGCTGGTGTCAACGTTATTTGCGCTTCTCCTGGGATTGTCGACACGAATGTTGTGAGTTCCATTTCCATTTTTTTCTCTAATCATTAGACCTATTTCACGAGGTGAATTCTTATAACATGTCTGAGTACCTAACATTCACGTTTTGAGAAATATATAAAGGGTTGGAAGTTAACCCTTATGATTAATTGAACACAATGACAGATGAAGAAACACCTTAATTGAAAGATGCATTTATTGCGGGATAAGTGGTTCACATGTACAACGTATCAACCCATTCTTCTTTCCTTTTGTCTGTTTGTTCGCTAAATGTTGGCACTCACCGCATGGCACAGGCAAGAGATCTTCCTAAGGTTGTTGTAGCTGCCTATCATTTGATTCCCTACTTCATATTTGATGCTCAAGAAGGTGAAGTATTGAACTTCTGTTGCTGTATTTTGTCATTTAACAGCCTGTACATCTTCTGATATACACAAATATTACGTTTCCTATGCAATTCAGGTTCTAGGAGCACATTATTTGCGGCATCTGACCCCCAAGTTCCGGAATACTGTGAGATGCTGAAGTCTGAAGACTGGCCTGTTTGCGCTTGCATTTCATACGATTGTAATCCAATGAATGCATCTGAAGAGGCACACAACCTTGAAACTTCGCAGTTGGTTTGGGAGAAAACACTTGAGATGATTGGCCTTCCGCCAGATGCCCTGGAGAAGCTCATCGCTGGGGAATCCGTTCAGTGCCGTTATGGACAACAGGAGGCATAATAGATATCACACCGATCCAAATCGTACTGCTTTTAGTTAGTAGTGGTTTGTTCCTGTTCTTGACTAGAGCACCTTTGTTATATGGTTCTGATCCTGAATTTGAAGGGGGAAAACGCATAGAGGAAGCGAGAGAAGAAAACCAAGTTTGTTAACAGTTATGCAAGTTTGCTCTAGTTTGAGGTCACGGGGAGTTTTTTCTTTTGAGCAAAAAGGATATTGTAAAGAGTTGAAGAAATACACTCCCTTCTATTATTTGTGATCACGGACCAATGATAGTGCTAAAGAGATGCATATTCTGAGTTATTTTTTCCTTTGCAGAGCAATATTATTATTTTTTCTGCCGGCGAGCTCATTCCAAGTGCAAACATATTTGCTGTATGTGCATAAGCTGGAGATCCAGAAATGATTTATCTTATTACATTATTTTTTCCCTGCTGCGCATGAGCTCTGTGCTCACACGCTAACTTTGACTCGAGTACTAGCAGGCCAATATGCTCAAAGCGGAACCTTTGAAAACAAGGATCAGACAGACAGCTTCAGCAGATCATGCTCGCAGATGATGAGACGAGACAAGGTCACAATGGAATATTTGCAACTAGAGGGTTAAGATTCATATTAATTACAGACATCACCCTTCAATGGAACAAGTAAGAGTTTATAGCTGCTGGAAATGACTGTAACAGCAAAAATATGACCGGAGTTGCAAACTTCTTTCCTCTCCAGGGACCTAACAGGCACTGATTTGCCGCCAATGGATGAGACAGCACCATGAGTCAGCATTATGCAGTAGCTGCAGCTAGGCATTTGGTGGCCAGAGCTTCGGATCTTGAGTTGTGTCCATCACAGTCGGAGGCAGCCACTGCCACATCGCCATCCCAGGGAACACTGCGGGGATTGGAGCGCTTTTGTTGGTTGGAGCCTGCTGTGGTGGTGCAAATGGAGCAAAAGCAGCAGGATGGTATGCAGCTGGATGAGGGAGATGGGGAACATATCCTGTAGGAGCTGCACTCATTGCTTTAACTTGCTGCTCCAGCCTCTCCTTTTCTGCCTTCAGTCTCACTTTCTCTTCTCGGAGCTCATTCTTCTCCTCCTGGAAAAACAATATAAGATTTTGTAAATTGAAACCCACAAATCGGTTGGCTCTAGGCTCTATATAGATGTATGGGAGGTCAAACCAATGACCACTAAACTTTCATATTAATTATAGCATATCTAGAAACTTAATTCATGGACCAAGCAATGGCTGCAGGATAAACAAAATGGGCATGACTTAGTAGAACAAGTTTGCCTGCTTGGACCCTGGTATGTATAAGCAGAACAACAAAAATATCATGCATTTTCAACACACAACACAATTTTAAAAGACATGAAGAAGAATGTGGAGGGCATCAAATGTTCTGAAATCCAGAGGGATATTTGTAAGAAGCATAAGCTGTATGAACAAGCTACCTTCAGGTCCTTGATATTCTCTCGCAGCTTCTCATTTGATTCTTTAAGCTTTTCTGCCTCACCTCTAAGTTGTGCCAACATACGGGCTGCATCACTTAAGATATTTGCTTTATCCAACTTAGCTTGCTTACCAGGATTCATAACCGAACTTAATTCCAGAAACCTGCAAGTCAAAATAATAGATCAGAACTAAGATATATGCAGGAACAATGGCTGAGAGGTGCAATTTCACTTTCACGGGACCTGTCATTCAGCCTGTCCCTCCTCATTTTTTCACGACAAGCTTTGGATTTCGGACCAGATGAAGATGGTTCATCTCTAGCCCTGCACAAAATCGAAGTAGTTATGTTAAACAAGTGGATAAAAAAATAATACTAGTCAGATGCTATGTTGGTAGTGCTTGTTATAACATTGGCAGGTAAAAGAAATAAAAAAAACTTGTAGCATTATGCTATAGGGTGAGTATCTGGCTAGATTTGCATGCTTAACGTTTAAAAGTCTCAGTCTCAACAATTTATAAACCCGAGTTACCCAGTTGGAGATTTGAACCAATGAAATGGAAGGGCAAGAGGCCCAAATACATCCACACGCATTAAAGAAATTGATAGACTTACCAGAATTCAGTTAAATACAAGAATACTTCAAAATCAGGAATAAGGGTAAGGATATGAAGCCATACCTTTTCCCTAAATTAGATTGCTCAAACCCACAAGCATCTCCACTGAATCCATCAATCCCAAGTCTGCCACAATTGCAAGGTAAGTACCGAATACAACAACAGAAAATACAAACAGAACATGTGTAAGTGCAGTGCAGCTGCTCAAGTATCTGATAAAAGATTCTGCTGCTTATATTTCAGTTGAAAGATAGAAGGCAAACATCTAGGTTCATAATTATATGCAAATCATTTCCGTATATTACATAATGCATGGCGAACATCGGAACAGCCTATCCCAGCTAGCACACAAATGCTGATTGCTTCAAGGATCGCTAGCAAGACTTGTGATGACGCCAGCACCAGCAATCATATATGCAGTAAAATCTACGTACCTGTAACAAGAATTAACAAGTAATGTAGAATATTACCATTCACAGGTATCAACACAGCATTTGCTTAGATGCACCAATGGACCAACTAGCACTGCAATTCTCTACGCCTCAGATGCACATATCAAATTCAATCCACCCAGACACAAGGACAGGCGAAATTCCCCAAACTCGCATAAACCAAACCACAGATTAGGTTACAGTCTTACAGAATTGCAGGGACTCAAAACTGTTTCCTGACAGATCATAAGGCTCCTTTCTTTTGGGGGGAAAAAAGATACGCGCAGGCTATATGGAGTAGCAAGCACATAGTTATCAGAGACTACATCACCCAAATCAAGTATATAATTTAACACCGCCCACAAATTAAAAAAACAATCTGCAGCGACAACGACCGCGGTAGTATAAAATCTAAGCACCGCGGCATAAACCTGCTGCAATCTAGTCTACTATACAGCTACAAGAAAGAATCGTTCCGGTTGGTATCGCCGTACCCTCCGTCGCCGGCCAGCGTGGGCACGCCATCGCAGAAGATGGAGAGATCTCCGTCGTCGCCGGCGCCACCGAGGAGGAAGTCTTCGACGGGGTCTCCGCCTCCGGCGCAGTCCATATCGCGGCGGCCGTGTGTCCGGCGCCGGAGGAATCTGCGGTCAGGGCTAGGGTTCCGCGGGTTGGGCGAGCGAGACTCGAGAGGCCGAGAACGAATTGGGGGCCGCGCGCTTTGCAGGATGCACCCTGGATGCGGCCTCGCTGGTAAACAGGTCCCACGTTTGGGTGCGGAGAGGGGTGTGCTTGTAATTTCGGGAGTTTGGAGGTCCTGATGCGGCAGAGTAGGTGGAGAGCTCGTGGGTTTGGGTTGGGAAGAGGTCGTTGGAACGGAGATGGAGGAAAGGGGATGAGATGAGATATGATTATCTCAAAAGAATAAAGATGGATGGATGATGGTCTTCGTTTGGTGCCACGAAGTGGTGCTTACTGTTGTTTGTTATTTTCTTAGTTACGTCGTTGAGTTGGTTTCATAAATACTACTATCAAAGATATAGCATATATAATTCATGTTTACGATTTCTCGTACCAATGTTATATATTATAACTTGTACTTCAATAGCAAATTAAATAAAAAAATAAGTGGATACAGTTATGTAGTATATAATAAATTAAATGACATCGGGAATCAAAATTTAAGAATTCAAAGGCTAGATTTAAGTATGGTTGAAAGAATATAAGTCCAGATCTTAACATCCCATGCCAATATAGCAAGACACTAGGATAAAGGATGAAATTGAGCCGTGAGGAGAAGTTAGAGGATTGAAATGGTTACTTTGATTGTTGAGGGATGAAAATGAGCCTCAGTGAAAAGTTGGAGGACGTAAATAGCTATTCTGTCTTTCTAAAATATGTTCTAAATCTCCTTGTGGATGGATGCGCTGTGTTCGATGGCATATGGTCTCGCTCACCTTTTATCACCTTCTCTATTTTTGCACGATCAAGTTAGCTTCACAAATGCACTAAAGAAAAAAAATATGATAATGTACTATGACTCATCTTTGTAATGCTTGCACTATCCTTATATGCTCATCTCAGATACCTTATTAATAATTATATCTGTAAAGCAAATAAAAAGATAGCCATCATGCGAAGAAAAAAAGATATATAAATGTTCTAGAAGCATAAGCATTATATTAATACTTTATACTTTTAATTATATATAAAACAATGTAAGATTGTAAAATAGGAAAGTTACGTGTGGAAGAAACACGCGCTCCGGATGGATACGGGTAAGATAAACTACAAGTCTATATAACATGGGACACGGTCACGAAAGATTGGCTGGCCTTGCGGCCACCAGACAGGCAGAGGCAGCGCGTGGAGTCAACACTGACTTGACAGTGATATCCCGTGGTGGGCTGGTCCTGTCCTGTCTGACGGTGGATCCGATTCCCTTTCCTGAATTTCGTTGGGCTGTTTACCAGAGCCCATTATCTTCAGTTGCTTTTTGGGCTGTTACTTCTTGCAGTGGGCCAAATCTGGTGTGACGTGACATGCAAACCACCTTATGCCTTCATTTTATTACCCTTGCCGCCCCCCCCCCCCCCCCCCCCCCCTTTCGAGGGAACAGATGCCCTTTCAGGTCATCAGAACTAGCACAAAAAACATAGCTGACTTTTCTGACAGTGATCATATGTTCAATATTTTGTGCATTCCATATAGTGATTGGAAATTTTTTTAAAAAATTACACACACAAAAAGTGATCTTGCTATTTAACTGTCGAGTGATTATTCATTTTGCTTATCTATCAAGTCTGTCCATTGAGATTGCTTCCAGAATCACCTATATATACATACATTTGTTGGGTCCACAAAGAGCACAAGCGTAAAACAAGGGTGTATATATATAAAAATTTGGATGATATACTGATATGGTTTGAATTTGCACTAGAAGATGCTTAGGCCTTCAGTTTACACAATCTATACCATCCTCAGAGAATGGCAGCAGCAGTGGGGCCTAATCTGCTGGGAGCCATGATTATTCGGCTGGTAAAAAGGCGAGCAAGAGCAACTTCCTGGCCTTGGACTTTCGGTCTTCCAAACCAAATATGTTTGCACCTCCACTTGATGCATGTCTACAACTACAAGCACTACACACACAGAGATGAGAGATCACAGAGGCATCCAGCTCCACTCACCCTCAAGAAATTGCCATCAGTCCAAGTGCTGTCTGCAGATTCCCTTTCCTGCATGCCTCTGCTTTATACCCCTCCCATTCCACAAAGCAAATGTTCTATGGATGGATGGAAATATGGAATGGAACTGATGGATTCCCCTCCTTTTTATCACCAACTACAAGAGTGCAAGGGCTTGCAAACACCTGGAAATGTGCCGGGCGATCCATCTATTGTTGGGGTACTACTCACACTAGATGCATCATCCACTATCACCGCCTAATTGCGTCTCGTCATCGAACAACAAAGTTTTACTTTTTTCTGAATCGATAAAAAGAGTGTCCACTAATGAAGAGCTAGCTCTAATCTTCTATGCAATTTGAGTGCTTTTATTTCCCAAACATTTTTCTCGAACTGCGTACTAAGCTTATGAGGCTCTATCTGTGGCAGTGCCTTATAGGAAAAATGCAGACAGATAAGTAAATACGCACAAGTAGCCTTTTTTTTTCAGAATCATACAATGGAATTCTAGATGTAATATTTCATAAAGCAACTGGCAGTCACACTTTGACGATAATCCATACATTTCAGTTTATAGCAAATCAAGAAATAAAAGCCTAGGCATGGGACAGTAGATTGTGAAGTGACCAAGAAGATTTGTAACATCCTCTGATATCTCTGCCTCTCAAGCCCTAACAACAAGTGGATTCCACCACCTCCACCGCCTGCATATTTTATGCCTGCACAAATGGTTGACATGCTGTGAGCCGTTGCTTCTGATCCAATGCTCATCATGAGATTAAAGAAAGCTAATCCCTGGATGCAAAGCAAAAGACACCACCATCTCACCTCCTAATGAGCCCAAAAAGAGAACACACCACCACAGAGATGTATATTAATTAAACGCACACACAAATAAACTCCATGTATACCTCATCCCTACATGGCAACAGTGATGTGGCTGACCCTGAAAATCATGCTGCTTTTTAACCATATCCTCGGAAAAAACATCTTTTTGCAGTGGTGTTTTGCACTCAGCCCTTTGATATGATGATGATGACTTTTGCAAATCCATGGGTGGTCATTCATTAAAATAGTAGAAAGGAGGCTGGAAATTACTTGTTGAGTGGGAAATAAATAAAGCTGGACCAGATGGTTAAAAAGCAGGGATTTTACCTAAAGGTTAACAATAAGTGCAGCTGTCTTGAGGCCAAAATGGTGATAAGTAACCGCCACTTTACCGTGGTGAGTTGGTCAGCTGCAAAGCATGCCTTTTTTATTTTCAGAGTAGTCGTGAAGCATGCCTTTTGGTCTTGTGATCCAAGAACACTGAAATTGACTTGTGCGGCACTAGAACAAGCTGGCTGCTCATAGATCTTGTTGCATGTAAAGACGGAACCTGAGTGCAGTTCAAGCGCTGCCCATGGCAATACAAATCTGGTCTTATATACTATTTTACATTTGCCATACGCTTCGTTCATGTTCTACTTTTTTTTTAGAAGATGTTCTACTTTTTAGTTGACAGTCCATTTTGAACCTTTTTACCTTGAAGCTCTTGTTTAAATTCTGCAAATGGTGGGTCGGCTCTAGGGATGGCAATGGGCACAAACCCGCTGGATTTTGCTATCCAATCCGTGCCCATGAAAATTATTTAGACCCACTAAAAAATTCATATCCACAACAGGTATAAAATTTTGCTCAAACCCAAACCCGTTGGGTTAACAGGTACCCACGGGTCGCCCATGTGCCATCCGTGACCGAGGATATTCCTTTACGCATTGGTTGCACCCTTGCCATGATAGAAGCTTGTCAATGATCAATACATGCATATTCTTCTCATTATCAACTATGCTTCAATTTAAACAACTAAGAAAAATAATACATTTATCTAAGCAACAAGTTATAGTTTGCATAAATATAGAATGAGCAATAAGTTCATAATTTATTGTATGAAGATACTAGAGGGAATAAAATTACATGTAACAAGTTTACTACTTCAAGTGATAATGGTATTAACAAGTTTGTTATAAGTTTACAATAAAATAGTGGTATTAAAATCAAGTTTGTTACAAGTTCATAATAATAAAATGATAGTATTAATATCAAATTTGTTAGAAGTTCACAATAAAATAAAATGGTAGTATGTACTAGATTGCGTCGGGTTTACAAATCCACGGGTTTACAGGTTTGGGTGCTATAGGAACAAACTCGTGCCCATAAACTCCACGGGTAGAACTTCTTACCCATTAACGAACCCACAGGTCTAGAACTTGACCCAAACCCGTACTCTAATGAAGTAAAAACCCATCAGGTTTCGGATTTCGAGTACCCATTGCCATCCCTAGTCGGCTCTCACATGCCATAACACATCATTTGAACATTGGAAACATTCATGGATAAGAGTTTGTATTGTGATGTTTGGATTGTACACATTTCATTCATAAGGTTAAAAATTAATTAGTTTGGTCAATCAGCAAGTAGCGTGTATCAATTACTCAAGACTTCTGACTTTGAAGTTCATTCATTTTTTGTTTATCATTTGAATAGAGCTGGAACAATTGCCCGTCCACAGTTCTTCAAGCACCGAAAGTCCATTGTGATAGTCTTTGAATTGCAAGCAAGCCATCTTGGTTGCTTCAGCAAGCAACCTTCTACCTGATCATCCTAAAAACAAATTAAAGGAAAGGTTTGGACTTCCGACCATTCACCATTCGAACCAAGCTTGTTTTTTTTCTTTCTAAGGACATGTGGTTTGGACTTCACTTGTTCAAAGAAAAACCAATCTAGATTATTGTTTCGTGAGCATGACAATTATACAATCTCTAGAACAAATTAAAACGAGAGCTGATGTTTCTAGTGATAACATTGCTGATATTTTTTTTAAAAAAAATTCAGGAACGTGATTAATTATGAACAGCCCAATGCAAAAAGTATAAACAACCTCGTTACCAACTCCGTGCAGTTCATTGCACCTACTCCTACATGTTCCCTTGATGTTTATTCAGAGGTCAACCACACACTAAACTATTCTTAGGTTTCATCTGAACCAGAAGCTCTTGGCTTGTACCACAAACAATTAGGTCGACATGGAAACACGCTAGATTGCAGATAAACTTCTATCAAGATCATGCCATCTGACCTCTTGAAGATATATAATCATATGCACGCAATGACAAAGGCTGCTAACTAACCTCTTGTAATCTGTGAATGTCATGGTCTCCGCCAGTTGTTCTCTGTCAGTGGGTTTGCTAGTTGCACCGGTAAAACTTTCAAAAATTGATGAAAAAAGCATTAAAAATTTCAAGTTGACTTTGAAATTAACCGATAACAATTGCCTACAATTATTCGTTCACAAATCAGCGTGTTAATTTGCTCCTTTTTATTAATCATATTTAAACAGTTCAATGTTCATCAAGATGATGAAAATTGGCTAGATTTTCACGGTAACCGTCAGTTCTGTATAATTTTTTATTTATCTTGTTTTCATTATTTAGCTCTTGTCTGCACTGTCCACTGTCAAAGGTTATCCTAGTTTAAGTCAAATGAAATCAAGCAGTATAACTAGTGGATAGCAGTTTACTGCTAAACTACCACTAGTGTACTGGTAATTTTGTTAGCTAACGACTTTCTACTTGGAGCCGTGATGCGCGGTAGACTTGCTGACTTCGCCGGTCCACCAGCCCCTGTCCTGTCCTCATCTGCTCATCTCAGTGTCCCTTTTCCTCCGGTCAAAGCCCTCCGTTTCGTGATCAACGGCTGATGCTACTCCAGCCCAATCCCAGGCAAGAGAAGATGCCTGCGCCTGCTGTAGGCTTGACTGCCACGTCCCTTCCGCAGCCGTTGACCACAATTAGCCCCCCCTTAATCACCGGCTACAGGAGGTCTCCCTCCAGCTGCCATTATATAAACTAACAAGAAATAGTACAAGCAAAGAGGAAGATGATGGCACACTGAAAGTTCAGTCTTTTGCACTTTGTTAGCTGCAGCGTCCAAATGCATCCAACAAAATGAGCCAACACAGACCAAAGCAAGCACTCAACAAAAATACTAAAATTTTGCTAAAGAGGGGGTCACAAATCATGACATCTACTTTATAAAGTCACTTACCTGAAGAATTAGGACAAGTCAGGGGTGTACTAGCAGCAGTATTAAACTTGAGCTGCAGAGTCAAACCCAGAGTAGTTAATCACCTCCTCCCCTTCTCTCTCCTCTCCTTCTCACTCCTTTCTCTGGTTGGCCTCTAGCTGCTCTATTCCTCTCTCTTTCTCTCTTGGTCTCTCCTACTTCCCGCAAGGGAACAAGAAGAGCAAGCAAGATTGAAGAACTGGAGCAAACAGAGCTTAGAGCATGATCCCAAGATGTGAATTCTTGGCGCTTCCTTATTCTATGATCATGAGCTAGCTGCCAACGGCTGATCGATCACCAACCACCACCTTGTCTTGTCTCGAGGCATGGCCTGGTGGAGCAGGGCGGTGATACTACTGCTCGTCTGGTCTGCGATCCTCTTGTCGCGGTCCGGGAACGGCGCCGCGCAGCAGCCGCGGCGCTGCGGCGCCGGCGACCTCGCCGCGCTGCGCGGGTTCTCGGCCGGCCTCGACGCCGCGGTGGACGGCTGGCCGATCGCCAACGCGTCCGACGACGGGTGCTGCGATTGGCCCGGCGTGCTCTGCAATGATGCGCCAGGGGGGAGCGCCGCAGTCGTCGGGCTGGTGCTGCCCAACCGGACGCTGCGGGGGGAGGTGGCCGCGTCGCTCGCCGGCCTCGCCGCGCTCCGGGTGCTGAACCTCTCCAGCAACGCGCTCCGGGGCGCGATCCCGGCGGGGCTGCTCCGGCTCCGGAGCCTCGAGGTGCTCGACGTCAGCGCCAACGCGCTCGCCGGCGGGTTGGGCCCCGGGGTGGTGATCGAGCTCCCGGCGCTACGCGTGTTCAACGTCTCGGGCAACGCGTTCAACGGCAGCCACCCGGTGCTCCCCGGCTCCGGCAACCTGACGGAGTACGACGTGTCGGGCACCAACTTCGGGGGCCCCGTCGATGCCGCCGCCCTGTGCGCCGAGTCTCCGGCGCTGCGCGTCCTGCGGCTTTCGATGAACAGGCTCTCCGACGCGTTCCCCGTGGGCTTCGGGCAATGCCGGTCGCTCACCGAGCTCTCGCTCGATGGCAACGGCATCGGCGGCACTCTGCCCGACGACCTCTTCGGCGTCGCGTCGCTGCAGTTCCTCAGCCTCCACACCAACTCCATCTCCGGCGGCCTGTCGCCTCGCCTGCGTAACCTCAGCAGCATCGTCCGCCTCGACCTCTCCTTCAACGCCTTCTCCGGGCCGCTCCCCGACGTGTTCGACGCGCTCACCGGCCTACAGGAGCTTTCGGCTCCCTCAAACAATCTCTCCGGCGTGCTGCCCGCCACGCTCTCGCGGTGCCGCCGGCTCCGTGTACTCAACCTCCGGAACAACTCGTTCGTCGGCGACATCGGCCTAGACTTCCGCGCGCTCAAGAACCTGGTGTACCTCGACCTCGGCGTCAACAGCTTCACGGGCCCCATCCCGGCGAGCCTTCCCGAGTGCAGGGGCATGACCGCGCTCAACCTCGGCCGGAACAAGCTCACCGGCGAGATACCGGCGTCGTTCGCGAACTTCTCCTCGCTCTCCATCCTCTCGCTCACCGGCAACAGCTTCTCCAACGTCTCGTCGGCGCTGCGGACGCTACAGAGCCTCCCCAACCTGACGAGCCTAGTGCTCACCAAGAACTTCCACGGCGGCGAGGAGATGCCATCCGACGATGCCGGCATCACCGGTTTCCCCAGCATTCAGGTGCTGGTCATCGCCAACTGCGAACTGCACGGCGCGATTCCGTCGTGGGTCGCCGGACTTCGAAAGCTGAGGGCGCTCGACCTTTCGTGGAACCGGCTCGCCGGCCCAATCCCGCCGTGGCTTGGGCAATTGGACCGCCTCTTCTACCTCGACATATCGAACAATTCCCTCCAGGGAGAGATACCGGGCAGCCTGACGCGGATGCCGGGGTTCGTTGCCGGCGGCACTCACGGCGGCGACGACGACGAGGCGCAGGTCCAGGACTTCCCGTTCTTCATGCGCCGGAACACGTCGGTGCAGGGGCGGCAGTACAACCAGGTGAACAACTTCCCGCCGTCCCTGGTGCTGAGCCACAACAACCTAACCGGCGGCGTGCCGGCTGCTCTGGGGGCCTTGACCAAGCTGCACATCGTTGACCTGAGCTGGAACAAGCTGTCAGGTCCCATCCCGCCGGAGCTGTCGGGGATGACGAGCCTCGAGTCGCTGGACCTGTCGCACAACTCGCTCTCCGGCCCCATCCCGGCGTCGCTCACGCGGCTCAGCTTCCTCTCCCATTTCGACGTTTCGCAGAACAATCTCTCCGGCGAGGTCCCCGTCGGCGGGCAGTTCTCCACGTTCTCGCGTGGGGACTTCGAGGGGAACCCCTTTCTGTGCGGCATCCACGTCGCGCGGTGCGCGCGGAAGGACCCTCCGCAGGAGCAGGAGCGGAGCACCAGCGCTGGCGTCGTGGCGGCGATCAGCGTCGGCACGGCGCTGCTCCTCGCCGTGGCCGTGGCCGTGACGTGGCGGGTGTGGTCGAAGCGGCAGGAGGACAATGCCCGGGTGGCGGCCGACGACGACAGCGGCAGCCTCGAGTCAGCGGCGAAGTCGACGCTGGTGCTACTCTTCCCAGCCGAGGAAAGCGACGGCGAGCGGACGATGACGCTGGAGGACGTGATGAAGGCGACGTGCAACTTCGACGAGTCCCGCATCGTGGGGTGCGGCGGCTTCGGGATGGTGTACCGCGCGACGCTCCCCGACGGTCGCGAGGCGGCGGTGAAGCGCCTCTCCGGCGACTTCTGGCAGATGGAGCGCGAGTTCCGTGCGGAGGTGGAGACGCTGTCGCGCGTCCGGCACCGGAACCTGGTGCCGCTGCAGGGCTACTGCCGCGCCGGCAAGGACCGTCTGCTCATCTACCCGTACATGGAGAACGGCAGCCTGGACCAGTGGCTCCACGAGCGGCCGGGCGCGCTGCCGTGGCCGGCGCGTCTCGGCATCGCGCGCGGCGCGGCGCGCGGGCTGGCGCACCTGCACGCCTCGTCGGAGCCGCGCGTCCTCCACCGCGACATCAAGTCGAGCAACATCCTCCTGGACGCGCGCCTGGAGCCGCGGCTGGCCGACTTCGGCCTGGCCAGGCTGGTGCTCCCGACGGACACGCACGTGACGACGGACCTGGTGGGCACGCTGGGGTACATCCCGCCGGAGTACGGGCACTCGTCGGTGGCGACCTACCGCGGCGACGTGTACAGCCTGGGCGTGGTGCTGCTGGAGCTCGTGACGGGGCGGCGGCCGGTGGACATGGCGCGGCCCGCGGGCGGCGGCCGGGACGTGACGTCGTGGGGGGTGCGGATGCTGCGGGAGGGGAGGCGCGGGGAGGTGGTCGACGCGAGCGTGGGCGAGGGGAGGCACCGGGAGGAGGCGGGCAGGGTGCTGGACGTGGCGTGCGCCTGCGTCAGCGAGAACCCCAAGGCGCGGCCGACGGCGCAGCAGGTGGTGGAGTGGCTCGACGCCATCGCCGCCGCCGCCGGCTGACACCGACCACGGCGTGAGTGGTTGTGACTGGAGATGAAAAATTCTAATGCATCTGGAGATGTGTGTACTTGGAAAAGTAAAAGTTTTGGAGTACATAACATGATCGTACTCACGCAGTAAATGCTGACACTGTAACATCAGTATATAATCATGTATATACATATATAGCATAGTGTGATTGAATGTTGAAACCACCCACACTTGTATGCATGCGAAACAACATCAGCTGCTATTCACATAGGTTCAGAGAATTCTGTGATGCGGCGTGCCTGATCACTTGATCAGCCTGAACCTGCAGAATCCTCTGCCTGCCGTGGCTGCAGCCTGATCGTCCGTCTCCTGCGCTGCAACCTGTAAACTTTGCACCAGGAGACAAACTGCGCCGACGATGGGGACGAGAGGCCTCGACGAATTCCCTGGCTCGCCCCCGGCTGCCGCTCCACGCGCCGCGGCGCCATCCATCCAGCTCCCCTGACAGAGACGAGGACGAGGACGACCAGCCTCGAGCGCCGTCCAAGCCAGATCCGGGCCGCACGGGTCCGATCGGACGGCCGCCAGGGGACAAGGGGTCCACCCCCGGTCGGTATTTCGGATACCGTCCGCCCCCTGCGCGTCGCGCCGCGCTTGCTGCACGGCGTGGATCGCCGCCGGAGCGCGGGCCGCCGCGCGCGTCCCGGCCGAGTGCTTGGTTGCCTCCTCGCTCTCCCTAACTCGACGCGCCACCGCTCTCGCTACCATTGCCATCGCCGCGCCCGCACAGGTTGCCTCCTTGAGCATGGATGGCAACACTCTCCCTCAGCTCCTCGATACGCACGCCTGTTCTGTAACCATTGACTGACCAAGCAGCAACATTGTCACCACGAACCTTGGATTCCACCTTCTCTGTTCCTTAGGTAATTGAGACGGTAGCTACAGGAAGCATTTTACTAATGGAAGTATCATATTTGAGGACTATTTTTAGTAAACACCACCAGGATGAAGCCCAATATATTGAATGATGGAAAGGAAAATTTTCAGCATGTTACGAGAGGAAAGAGGAAAAGTGCTGGAGACCGACCCATCAGTTTGTTCAGGGCTGCTTATTGCAGGCCAGTAACGCTTGCTGGGCTTTCCTGATTGGGCCGCGGCCTCCAACTGCAGCGGCTGGCCTGCTACAGTAGTGTCAATCAATGGTAACTGGCAAGACGCCGATTTTCCTCTCCTAGAAAGTCCTTCCTTTCTATAGCCTCAGCTGTAGAGACCTGATCACGGGCCGTCCGACGACCCGAGGAACCCGGCCCGAAAAAAGCCCGACCCGACCGATGTATGGGTTAGGTTTGGACCAAATTTTTTATCCAAAATCTGAAAAAACCGACCTAACCCGAAAATTATACTTGAAAAATTAGATTTTATCCGACCCGACCACATGTTGGGCCGGGCTCGGGCTGAAGAAAAAACCCGCGACCCAACCCGACGGATGATCATGTCTACTCACCTGTGGTCGCTCGTTGCTCTGCCGCCCAACTTACCACTGTGGTCAGCAGGGTTATCCCATGAAGATAGTAGATGGGTGTGGAGACGCACGTTGCGAATTGGATTAGCTGCCAGCCATCCTTGTCGGCAAGACAAGGTAAGACGCTTTCTCCCATCATCAGATAGATCTAAACTCTGGAATGATTCTGTTATTGTAGGCCCGCGGGCAGCCTTCTTCCTCCCACCATCATCATCTCATCCGTGGTCCTGAAGAAACTACACAACAGGCAGACAGAATTTCACACTAGCGCGATAGGCACTGTTGCAAATGAATGCGTAACAGCCCGATGATCCGCACGCCTAAACAGGTCAGGGCCCAAAATTGGGGATCGGATACTAACCACCACTGATGATCCAGTACTAAACCTGCAGCTACAACCCATTAAGCAAGATCAGAAGCTATAACAGTCTGCATACCGTGACTGGGGATGCAAGTTGTTACCTAAATAATTACGATGACAGTTTATTCCTTCTTCAAAATTAATTACGTATAATACCATCCTAGTTTATTTTAGCAAACTTTTAAATCAATCTAATAATATAAAATAAATATAACTTGCATTCCTAATTGTGGTTGCGAGTGATCTGGTTGCTCACATGGTGTGAAGCGAGCGAGGACACGAACAAGAGCGCTAGCAGCATGATTGCGGCGGGGGCCCACCGGGCAGCGACCACACCACCAGCATGGCCGGGCGCGAGGAACGATGACGAGGAAAGAGAGAGAGAAGGCGAGGTGGCCGTTGCCGATGAGGTAATCACCACCTCACGTCTCCTCCGGTAGCCCCCCTGCATTGACCATCTTGCCCTCCGGTTCTCCCTCCGCGACGGGTGGCACCCTCCGTGAATTGTGACAAAGAGGGGAGGCGAAAAGGGTCATCCGGGAGCCCGTCAAAAGGCAGTCAAAAGTACACACACTCCCGAGCTAGTACACATTTATTAACTCACCTCATCACCCCCTTGATCTCCTCTCTCTCTCTCTCTCTCTCTCTCTTCCCGCACTCCCACACCTCATCAGCCAGGCCGCCGCCACCTCCCGCTCCACGCCGCGGCAGCCGCAGCCGCAGATCTCCGTCCGCGACCGGCGCCTCCGCCATGGAGTACGAGCGCATTGAGAAGCCGTTCCCCACCCAGGCACGAACCCATCTCCCCGAGCCTCTGCTGCAGCCGCCTTTCCTCCTCAGATTCTCTCTGCCCGTTCGGTTCGGTGGTGAGTAATGCGAGCGGCCGCTGACGCGCTGTGTGCCCCCTGTGTTGCCTGTGACCTGCAGGGCGGCGGGTTCTCGCCCAAGCGCCTGCGCGCGATGCTGCTGGGGGTGGACAAGCGCCGCAAGGGCCACGACGCGGAGGAGGAGGACGGCGGCGCCGGCGCCGGGGACGACGACTACGGCGCCGTGCCCAGGGCCTCCGTTAGATCCGACGCCGACGCCGACGCGCGCGGTGGGCATTCTGCTCCCTCCCCTTTGCCCCTACCCTGCCGTCAGCAATTCGCTTGCTTGCTCGATTGGGATGGGCTTCGCCCAGTTCTCTGCCCAATTGAGTCCTGCATTGCTTGGTTTCGGACATTTGATATAGTGGTCAATGCATGGTCAAAATTTGGCCACCATGCTTCAGCTTCACATCATACGTATTTTTTCCTCGAAGATGGATATAGACAACCCTCCTTTTCTATCAATGGAGCTCTGTGTGTGCTGTACCCAAAAGGGGAAAGAATAATCTTTTCATGCTTTATTGATACCGGGGAAGGCGTTTGGTGGTTTGTTTGTGACTGGCCGAGGGGGGGTTAGTTCAGTAATTGTGACCTTCTTTTGATAATTTTGGTTGTTGCTGAGCATTTTCTTTTCTTTGTCCAATTGGGGGGGAGGGGGGGGGGGGGGGGGGGGGGGGGGCGGTGTATGCCGGCCGTAGAGGTCAACAATCAAATCTTATGTTTGTCCATCTAACTTTCTGATTTTCAGTTAGAACTGCAATAGCCATATGCTTCAGTGGGTAGCTTCACTGAAAATTTTCTGACAATGATTGCCTGAATCCTCTGTTGATTTCAGATGTGAAACTGTGTGACTGTCTTATCATGTAGGTGGAGGTACCATTTGTGAGGAATACAAGGACGTAGATGTGGTGAGCACCATCTCAGAATCTTCAAACTCGCTTGAGACAGGGGGTGGACACCGTTCGAGAGATACCCACTCCATGGGCTCGAGGGTAAGGGTGCCCAAAGAGGATTCGTGTGATTCCGAGAGTGTGGCCTCCAACTTTGAATTCCACAAGGAACGAGGGACCTCCGCTAGGTCCGTGGCGGCATCAATTGTTCCTCCCTTCTCAAAGCCTGCTCCATCAAAGTGGGACGATGCGCAGAAATGGATTGCCAGCCCGACAACAAACCGTCCTAGCAGGGCTGCTGGTGGGGCAGTAGCCAGGAAGATGGAGAAGCCTAGCTCTGGCATGGGGAGATTGCCAGCAACGAAGGTTGTGTTGGAGGCCACAGAGGAGATAGATACTAAGAGAATTGACCCAAGCCAAGAGAAGAGGGAAATTGGGTGGCAGAAAGCAGTAAATTGGGCTCCACCTGATCCCTATCCAGAAGTGGAGCCTCGTTCAAAGACTACAATTGCTGCAGAAAGTACAATAGTTGATTCAGCTGGTTAGTATTGTGCCTTTTTCTTCCATCTTGCCTCAGTTCTACTACTTCCACGAATAGCTTGTGCTGCATTATGTGTTGGTGATCATTCCCGTCACTGGGCATCTTTTTTTGGTCTCTATCTCTCTATGTCATTCATCTAACTGGAAAGGAAAATGATTCATTCAAAGTTTCAATTTGTTTTATGAATGAGTGCAGTTACTTTTGATCGCAATGATTCATCCACCATGCTTCAAAGCGCAACAACATGCATTCCTCCTCCATCAACAGTTCGGTCGGTATCAATGAGGGATATGGGTACTGAAATGACTCCTATTGCAAGCCAAGAACCATCCCGGACAGGAACACCGCTGAGAGCAACAAGTCCAAATTGTTCTCGACCAACAACTCCACGAAGGACGTTAGGCCCCAATGCAGTTGGTGCTGTTATCAGCCATGGCGAATGTAGCAATGCCGAATTAAGTGAACAGGAATTGCAGACAAAAACTAGGAGGGAGATAATGCTTCTTGGCACGCAGCTTGGTAAGACAAACATTGCAGCATGGGCAAGCAAGAAGGAAGAGGAAAAGGACGCATCACTTTCACTGAAAACAGTGCCCATGGACCAATCAACACAGAACATAACTGAAGTCCGCGCAGCTGCATGGGAGGAGGCGGAAAAGGCCAAATACGTAGCCAGGTGCTTATATCTAAGTGTCTTCTATCTGCATTTTTAAAATTCTTTGGTTGGTCAGTGACTTGATTAATATGCTGTGCCTTTTTCTTTTCCAGGTTCAAACGAGAAGAGATCAAGATCCAAGCATGGGAGGATCATCAAAAGGCCAAAATTGAAGCTGAAATGAGAAAAATTGAAGTAAGCAGCTTATTTCCTGTCATTCGTAGTTGCCATGGGCCATGGCCATGGATCCCTGTTGATTTTGCCTTTTGTCTGACAAGAGTTTTCCTCCCATTTGTAATTTTTAGTATCCTTATTTATTCTTTTACCGTAGCTTGTCAAAGCGCATATGCGTATATGAGATAATCCCTACATGTTAAGTTGTTCAGCTGTTGAATAGCAAAGCTTGATAAAAATACTAGTCACAGGGGAATTTGCATATCATTGTAGGGAACTTTACAGCTTATCACCTCCTCCAGCTATCATTTATCTCAATTAAATGCATATCGCTGCCCTTTATGGCTGCCTTTCAATTTGCTGAGGATGCAATTATTTAATTATCTGTTCACTGGCAAGCACAATATAAAGATCGTAGTTATCAAGAAAAATAAGTAGAATATCACCTTAATCACAGAATAAAAATTAGCCCAAGACAACCCTTGGAACCAAGGCAGCATTTTTTCTCTTGCATTAGCATAACAGTTGGTATTAGCATATTTGTCCTTCCATTTAATCTAGGATACGACATAGCAACAACAAGGCCTTTTGGATACAACATAGCAATATAAGTAATATGTTGTTCCATTCAGATATAGTATGGTAGGTTCACTAGCTTATTCAAGTTTGTTATTCTGCTGCCTCTATTCTCTTGCTCTATATGCCAGCGATGTTTCAGAACATATAAAACCAAATGTTGCAAAATTCAGTTTTTCTTAACAACATTTTCATGGATGTTGCATTGTTCATATCATGATTTTGTGTTCCTGAAGGTTGAAGTGGAGAGGATGCGTGCCCGTGCTCAAGACAAGTTGATGACCCAGCTCGCATCAGCAAGGCACAATGCAGACGAGAAGCGTGCTGCTGCGGAGCTGAAAAGGAACCGTGCTGCAGCAAGGACAGCCGAACAGGCAGAGCACATCAGGAGAACCGGCCGAGTGCCGCCTTCTTTTGGCTGCTGGAACTGGTGCTCGTAGGAAGCAAAGCTAGCGCCTCTCCTCCCTCTGCCCCTGTGAAGCATCCCGCCTGTTACTGTCTACTAGTGAAATGAATGAATATCGAATGTCTTGTAGAATCTTCCTTTTGGATTGATTCAGTAGATATGTGACAGAAGAAGAATGAATCACTTGTAACTATATATATAAGATGTGTGCCTCATGGCGTCTGTGCTGTGCAGTTACTGTTAGTGTCGCAGATGCCTCGAAATCATTGCTAACTGAAGTTCAGAATCCAGGCTCAGTTTGAAGAGGCTTGAATTGCAGGATGTTCTGTTTGTGATCATAGGTATGGTATATTCAGTAATATAGGTTGCATTACGGAACAGAAAACCAAAGCTGTTGTCTTCACCTGAGAGCATTCATCAGAGGGTTTCCCTCAGTTCAATTCACTGAATGGAGGCCTCTTTGTGCATAATTATAAAAAAACAACCACCATATTCATAAACATATGGAACGAACAAGGTTCCCTTAACATATCATGATCGGGGCTCTTGTCAGAACTGATCAAGATATTGTGAACCCTGATGAACAATAAGAAATTCTAGTACATCTGCACCTGGAATGTCCCTCTTGAGTCTAGTAGCCAGGGACTGCATATAAGATGTGAGCTTCCTGCATGCTGTGCTGTGCAGTCACTGTACGTGCCACAGATGTGGTTCAGAATCAGGCTCAAGCTTTGGATTCCAACTCCAAATGAGATGGTTATACCAAGAATTCTCCAAGGCTTTGCTTGGAGAGGATTGAAACTGTTCTGTGCTTCATGTTCATACCAACAGTTAACACTGTAATAGATGTAGCACTGCTACTTTATGAGAAGTCCAAAGAACAGGAAAGCAACATCACCAAAGGCTCTCTCTTCAGCTCAATTCACAGCATGGAGGCTTTTTGTTCAGAGTTACAAAGATCAATCATAGCATATGGGCTCTAACTTGATTATCGACTAACAAGGTTCCCCCCCTTCACTGCAACATTGATGATCAGTAGGAAATCCTATTACATACTGATCTTGAGCTCTCGCCTGATGATAAGATAAGGCAGCTAGGGAAACTGACTGACGAACTGAACAAAGCACGGCCATGGCACTATAGCAAGCAGATGGGACCATGGCTACTCGAACTTCTTGATGAGGGAGAGGTCGTTGAGCATCTTCTCGATCTTCTCGTTGCCGGCGTCGCCGACGAACCTCCCCCCGGACTTGAGGGACGGGACGAGCGCGGTGGCCTCGCCGCTGGTGTCGGGGCAGAGGTTGCCGATGGTGCAGAGCTCGAACTCGGCGAGGCCGTAGCGGCTGAGCGTCTCGCGGACCTGGCGCACGGCGTCGGGGTTCTTGTAGCGGCTGAAGCGCTTCACGTACTGCAGCGACTTCTCGAACACCTGCGACACCTGCGACGAGGGGTCCGAGTCCGACGCGTGCTGCTGGATCTGCTCGTACTTGTGCTCCAGGATGATCGCCACCTCGCAGTTCATCAGGCACTTGGCCTTGAGGAACTCTGCGTCGCCATGGCAGCGGGTCAGTTCCGTACAAACCACGACGGCGATAACAAGCAACACACCGTCCGGCGAGACGGAAGAGCGGCGAAACCCTAGCCGCCAGGAAATCGGGCGGTCGGGAGGGAATAGTAGGGAGAGGAGGAAGGAGAGCGAACCTTCTCCGATCTTGAGCTCGGCGGCGTTCTCCTCCTCCTCGCCGGACATCTTGCTGCTTCCGACCGGAGCGAGATCGCTGGAGACGACGACGGGGTTGGAATTGCTGCGATTGGACTCGACTCGATTGAGCAACGTAAGGGAAGAAAGGGGGAAGCGATGGCGGCGGCGGAGCGGGCTATTGGACTGGGCCGGCTCGGATCTACCAGACAGAATCGGGCATGATGGGCCTCAAACTGGGCCGCGTGGGGGTGAAGACATTTTGTTCTAGGACTGACTCTATTCAAATAAGTAGGCTCGCTTCCCGAGGTGTGCAGCAATCGGGGGTGTAGCTCATATGGTAGAGCGCTCGCTTCGCATGCGAGAGGCACGGGGTTCGATTCCCCGCACCTCCAATTCTTTTTTTTTTTCCTTTTTTGCTTCATTCCCAGCGACCGGGCCCCGCCTGCCTGTGGACTGGGGATTGGCCTAGACCTAGTCGTCGAAGTCTGGCCGCGCCAGCGTGCGGCTGTCTCGTCTCGTCGTCTGCTCTCCTCCACTCCTCGGAGCGCACGGCCATGGCTGCTCCGGCGCCCACGGCTCTCTGCGCCCGCCACCTTCGCCTGCCGCGCGCGTCCTCCTCCTCCCCCTCCCCCTCTCCGCCCCGCCTGCCGGCCACCGCCTCCGCCTGCTCGTCCTCGCGGCTCCGGCCCCGCCGCCTCGCCGTCTCCCCGCGCGCGGAGGCGGGGACGGGGGACCAGGAGGCGCTCAGGGCCGGGGTGTCCGTGTACAAGCCGCGCTCCTACGATGTGCTCGTCACCGACGCCGCGCGCTCCCTCGCCTGCGCCATCGACGACGGCAAGACACGCCTCGAGATCGAGTTCCCGTAATCTCTGCTCACCGCGCTCTCTTCTCTTCGCTTTGCTGCGGCGCTACCCCGTGCCCGCATTCTCTTCTCATCGCGCGTTTCTTTGTCCTTTCTTGCCTTGCTCGTGGGGGTGGCTGCTTCTGGACTGTGACGGTGTCAAGGCCTCTGCCAAGCAGCATCTCTTCTTACAAGGTTACAACACCTACTCGTCACATTGTGCTCATTTTGCTTCGCTGACTGGAGCTCTTCTGCTTTGCTAGTTTTGGCACCAATTGTTGCCACGCTATGAATTTTGTTCTATATCGAATTAGAAATGCATACAATCGAATTGATGTGATTTGCTAATAGTTTTTGTCACGTATTTTTTTTCCTGAACAGATCATGTCCATTTCTGCCGCCGTTACTGTATTACATACATACGGTGCTATGACCTATTGATTCTGATCATCCAGCCTTACTTCTGCAGGGCTCCTCAGATGAGTTCATCGATGCCAACATCCAGCTTGCTCTTGTTGTTGCGAGGAAGCTTAAAGAGCTCAAGGGGACTAGGTCCTGTATAGTAAGTTCAAGCTTCATACACCGTCGCTGAGACAGGTACGCCGTAGAAGTGCAAAACCGTGCTCATTTGCTCTCTTCTAGTTGATTTCAGGTGTTTCCTGATCAACCTGAAAAGCGCAGGGCGTCACAGCTCTTCAGAACAGCTATTGACACGGTAAATGATGCCTCATGGAACAATATCTTTATTCGAGGCATTCTGTTTTTTCTTTTGTCCTTTCCTGAATCTTTGTTATGAGCTTGCTTATAGTAGCATGACAACTGCTCTGCTTGTTCATTCTAAAAGAAAAATTAACTGCTCTGCTCTCTGTTTCCACTATCTTTAGATTGAGGGTATTACTGTCAGTTCCCTGGATGATGTGCCCGCAGACGCTGTCAACAGCTTCTTCAAATCGATAAGAAATACCCTGGATTTTGACTTCTCAGATGACAATGAAGGTAAATATCTTGATCCAAATACATTAGTGAAAGCAATAACCATGCAACGCCTAGTCTAAAATGACATTGTGTCTCATACTCTCATTTTATTTTGTCAAAGAGTTCATACCACTTCTCTGCGGCATGGAAGCCTTCTTGTGTAGAGGAGCAACACACATGCTAATATTTTTTTAATGGCAAGCATTTTCGTGTTGATGAATTATGACAGCTTGAAGAAAAAAGAAATACATTAGTGATTGCTGATTGTGTGCATCACCTTTATGTGTATGGATCAAGCATAGGCAGATTACTTATATTCATTATGATGCTATCATCGGAGCATAAATTCCCTTTTTCATCAAAGAAGAACAATCAGTTAGTTTGGTGCCTGTTATTATGATACAATTCATATACAAACATCCCTGAATAAGTTAGTCGTAACCAGTTGGTTGTTGCGGATACAGATCGATGGAAATCTGATGAACCACCATCATTATATATCTTCATCAACAGCAGCACACGTGACCTTGCTTCTATAGAGAAGTATGTGGTATGTCTAGAATCTAATGCCTCTTTCCTTGCCGACACGCGTTTATGTGTTGTTTGCACACTCGGTTGATTCTTTTTTTGTGCTTTTGCTAATTTCAGGAGAAGTTTGCCACATCCGTTCCAGCCCTTCTATTTAATCTTGAATTAGATACCTTGCGGTATGTGTCATATATTCATTCAGTAGCTTGTTACTTCTAAAATTTTTGAGTGTGTTATGGGGCAGTGACTTATGTAATTCATCCTCCAGATCTGACTTGGGGCTTCTGGGATTCCCTCCAAAAGATTTACATTACCGGTTTCTTTCTCAGTTCACCCCAGTATTTTATATCAGACAGCGTGACTACTCCAAGGTATTAATTTGTTTCACTTCTATCCACCTAGGCACCTAGCAATATCCTTTGTGTTTCTTGCTTCCTGTACCATCTGTGACTAGTTTCCCTTCTTTACCATGTAGACAATTGCAGTTGCTCCATACATAGTGAATTACAGTGGCGCTGTATTCCGCCAATACCCAGGTAATCCTGGAGAACATTTTGGCTTATTCAGATTTCTTCATTTGAAAAGATTACAGTTTGAAACACAAATCTGTCATGCTGGGTTTGAGAAGACCTAACTAAATAAATGTTCAAAGAGGATTTTTTTTCAGGGTAATTTCATGGTCATCCCTTTTCATCAGCATCATCAGCTACTGATCTACTGAGTTTCTGCTTGTTCAGGCCCTTGGCAGGTTATGCTGAAGCAGGCTGATGGTTCATATGCTTGCGTTGCAGAGAGTGAAGCTCGGTTCACTTTGGGACAGGTCGTACCATAAGTAACTTGAATAAATTTATTTTACGTTTTCCTACTCTCCTGAATGTTTGAAAAATTGATTAACTTTGTTCGAGCTCATTGGGTCTGCCATGCAATATCTCATTAAAAATTGATTAACTTCGTTCGAGCTCATTGGGTCTGCCATGCAATATCTCATCTTTCAGGCCAAAGAAGAACTGTTGAGAGTTATTGGTTTACAAGAAGAAGAAGGAAGCTCACTTGAATTTCTCAGAAGAGGATACAAGGTTCAGATTTCATCCAGTCAATAGTTGATAGGACGAAATATTATTCATTGCAGTTTAAACTTTGAAATTCAAAGTGCCCTCTTGCATAACTGAATTTCATCAGAGCATCAATTTTACTAGCTGAGTTTCTGTCATGCAGAATGCTACATGGTGGGAAGAGAACGTTGATCAGGAGACGTCGGCCGCATGGCGAACTTGAGATGCTGATCTGATCAGCAAATGGAAATGAAAATAGCAAACTAGTGTTCATGACTTGGTGTAACTGAAATTACAGAAAGAAGGCATGTACAGTGTGGCATTGCTTATGCTGCAACTGCGTGTGCAGTACAGGCATGCGAGGTTTTCCCTTTTTGGTGATTGTATCATGGTTGAGTTTGGAGGGGACTGTAAACTTGATGTAAAATCTTGTGACTCGTGTTTCGGGTGCCATGAATATATTTCTACAGTAGAAATTCTACCTGCAACAAGATTGTTGATACAACGTCAACTCCGTTTGTCTTCTGAAATTGTTCTTGGTCACTTGCCCCTTGCGTGAAAGACACGAAGAACTGAGCGGTGTAGTAAATTGGTCAGGAAAGAATTCCAGAAGCTTCCCACAACTGAAAGGGTGCGGACGTATTTGAACATGTTCAAGATCTCGGGGTCACATCTGCAAAAAGACCATCACGCGGACGCGGAAGCGGAGACTGGAAATCGGGAGGGAGACGACGCTGCGCCAGATCGCGGGAGATGGAGCCGAGAGCTGCAATCAACAGATCCGGCGCCCTCGTACTCCTCGCCGCCGTCCTCGCAGCGGCCGCCTCCTCCGCATCCGCCATCGGGGACAAGTGCGCCGCCTGCAAGGCCGTTGCTGTAAGTTCGCTCTGCTCTTCTGTCCTCTTGTCGTTTTTGGAGCAATCCTGCTAAGTGTGTCTGAACTCTGAAACCATTTTATATCAGAGAGGAGAAGAAACTAACTCCGACCTGAAGCTATAGTGCAGGATAGACCATGACCTGGATTTTTTTAGCGTTATCTGTAGAATTTCGATGCCGGTTCAGTCAGAATTTGAACTAATACGGGGCCCTGACTAGCACTATTTTGTTGATATCTTGAAATTGTACTAACTAGATTAACGGGGAAATTTCAGCACTAAGGCGCTGGGAAAAATACCATTTTGTGTGCTAATGTCGTGTATTGTGCAGTTGTTTGAAAAATTGAGTTTGAGTTCCAACCTTCGAGGGGCATATATGCTTCCTCTTTGTTCCTCTCTACCGTCAGTAAATGAACTTTGTGTTTCAGTAATTTGCAATGCACACTGTACATTCTCTGATGTATCTATTGGTATACTTTCCAGGCAGAGCTAGAGATTGGAATTTCAAGTGTAAGTGCACTGATAATCTTTCTTTCAGTTGCCTTTATTTAAGTGATTCTGACCATTGTTTACGATGCTGATTTCAGTTGTCTGTGATACCAAGTAGCTTTATATTTCTCAAATATTAAGATATCTTTGACAATTGACAAAACAATCATTCCATAATCTTAGCTGCATATATCATATTAGTTTCTCAGTTGTGGCGTCATTTGATCAATTATTGTGTTCCTGAATTCTCTAATGCAGGAGAAACCAAGAAATCACTTGGACCTGCGCAACCGCTTGAATTCTAAAGGTCAGAGGGAAGGGAAGGTCATTGATTACAGGTACACAACCAGCATAATAACACACATTGTGAATGAAGAAAAAGATGCATATTGGAAAAATATGTTGAGAGGAATAATCCCTAATTTAACACTACACAGGCAGCGTATTTGATCTTGATGGGCGTCCTTTGGTTTCAAATAACAAGTTATGGATGTATTTCACTGCCTGCTTTTGTCATTATACGTAGTTGATTCTATATACGTGGTGCAGAGTCAGTGAGCTTCGGGTTGTAGAACTTCTGGATGGCCTGTGCGATAAGATGCAAGATTATACCTTGCAGAAGGTAGAACACAAAGATCTATTACTGTTTTAGATTTTGTCCTGAATACCATCTTATCGATGCTGCTTCCCTTTTCTTGATATCTAGCGTAATAAATATGCCATAAATGCAAAGAGGGTTAACAGTATACTTTGTATTGATTTTTTTTCAAATAGCATCAGGGTGTTCCCAAGCATTTAGCCACAGACCTAACGTCTTTCTTTTTGGTATGCAGTTGGAATCAGGCGAAAAAGGATGGGTGAAAGTAACAGACTGGAACAGCTTTCAAACTGGTAGCGCCTCCCCCCCTCCCCCCCACCCCCAACTCTGTGGCTCCTGTTAACTCTTCTGATGACTTGTTATTATATTGATACTGGGAGCCCAAAGTGCGATGTCAATATATGGTTTCTTACACTATATTAGTGCCTTTTGCCTGCTTAGTTGTTTTCTAGCACGCATCACCCCAGGAAAGGCTGCAAGCACCAGGTTTAGAGCTGTGTTTCTGATCATTGCTGAATTTGCTCACCATTAGACTTATTACAAGTAACTCAAATTCAGTGACGTGAAATCTTGGAGGATGTTACCAAAAACGATCTTAGCAATCGATCCTGTACAGGAAATAAAGTTGCATTGTCTTGTGGTAAATCTTAATGCAGAATGCCAAGCAAACAACAAATCATACCTTTGGATTTATGTTGATTCATTACAATAAAAACATTTGTACATGTATTAGAATTATCTCCAATGTCCAACATTATATTGATTATGTCATTGTTCTTTTTGTAGAAAAGAAGGCAGCAGCACGAGCACATTCCAAAAATCTGTCCAGCTTCTGTGGAAGGTATGTTAGGTTTTCCCTAATAGAATAAGCAGAACGTATAGGCAATTTCAGTATTTTTTTTCTGTGAATTTGTCTGGCAGATTGTGGTCTGTATACATAATTTTCTTCTTATTTATGTGGTTGCAAAATTATACATGTCTTGTTGTCTTGTAAATTGTAAAGACTTCAAGTCACTTGGGTCAATTACACACACTATCCCCAACCAAACGTATTTGCACATGCAGGCCTTTGCTCGTTTCTGATTGCCATCTTTGTTACTTGTTAAGCTTTCTCCTTGTTTACTCGACTTAAGCAAGTCTAAACAAACTCTTCACTCACCTGTTGTTTAGAGCACAACTTTATTGGTTGTGTTAAGATAATATGGACTCTTCGCGGCTTCTGAAGAAGCTTGCAGCTGAAAATTGAGGGGATGAACTGACCAACTTCACTTGATTTGCAGGTTACTTGAGGAAACAGAGGATGAGGTAAGCTTATCTTGGATACTATTCATACAGTACTACTACAGTTTGGTTTTCGCAAATAGCATCTTATTAGTTTGATTGTTAGTTGAGTTTTATTTTTGAATTTTATGGTTTTTGTTTAATTTTGTCAAAACAAGGCCTTATGGATTCTGATTCTTTTTCTGGTTCATTTGCAGCTCTCTGAGTGGATAAAAACAAGCTCCTCAGAATCGGAAAATGTGAGCAAGGCCCTTTGTGAAGATATTAGCAAACACTGTCGGTCCACAAGGTATGTCGTATACTCATATCGGATTTATCAACCATCAAGCATAGATAGATAGTCAGGAAATGGTTTCTGTGATGATGGCTTTTGGTGCCTGCATATAAAGAATTGCAATCAGGAAGGCATTGTAGTGTTTGTAAATTAAGATCCTCCATTTTAACCAAATCTCTAGAGAACATTATGTGAAAGGCCATGTAAGCTGTTAGATTCTTTAGCATGCTTTTGAAATAACGATGCAGGCATGTTTGTACATTCACGCATTGCATATTTTTCTCCTATTTTGATTGCTCTAAAATACGTCCTTTTCATTTCCTCTTCCTTCCAGTGCTACCATCCAGATCAATGATGAACTATAACAGGCCGTGTCCGTGGTGTTCGGCGAAGCAAGACAAGGCGGCAGACTGGGAAATGTCAAAGGCACGAAGCTCAAATGGCCCCTGACACCCAATTTAGTCAGACAAGCTGCCATATTAGATTTTTTGTGTCGAGCTCGCATCCTTGTACTTCAAAATAGGACCTATAATTCGTTCCACATGATGATGTTCTTGGCCTAAAAAGTATAGACTGCTCTATCTATAGAGAACAACGGAACAGCAAGTTTTGAACACTGAAATACAGTTAAAAACAGCCCCAACTAACTTGTCAGGGGCTAATCTGATATCTGAGTGCTTTCAAGTTTTTATCCAATTCTATCAGTGCTCCGGATTATCCAGTGTTACGCCATGTTGAGTGTGGTTTGATGAGCACACAATACACACCTTAGTATGCCAATGAGATCACCCAAGATTATATGCATTTTGGATTTGCCGAACGCATCCCACTGATCACGCACATTGGGTTGCCATAACAAGTCAGGAAGTCAAGGCTCGTTAGAGTTGTTTATAGACCAAAAATAAACTGCTCTAGTTTGAAATAAAATTTGCACATTGCGAAGGCAGGCACTGAAACAAATACTGTGGCTAGAGACAGTCTTGTAATCTTTTTGTGTGCACCCCCCTCCCTCTATTCCCTCTCTGTAAGTATCCTCCGTCTCTTTTTGTCTTTTTTTTTAGAGTTTTAGGGCCACGTCCCAACTTTTCATTCAAAGCCACAGCAGAAGGGTTAACATCGTTTACAGCATCAGGATGGCCCTACCATCAACACCCAGCATGAAGTAGCAACTGCACGCCAAAGAAACAAAGCTAGACAGGAAAACTAGCAGAAACCGCTGTCCACCGAGCACACTTTGATAGAAACTCCTTCAGATGACAGCTCCAGGTCCTGGTTGTGCATCTCCTCTGGCGTGGTTATCAGCATCTTCCACTTTTTTCATGAACAGAGACTCCAGTTCAGGAGTTTCTTCCATCCACTTCCTCAGGCTCCCCTGGTCCATGCTTAGCTTCTTGAAGTTGTCAGGCCCTAGGATCTTCATACTGCTTGTAGTTTCTTCAGACAATTCTCCCAGGATTGAGAGCTATGTGCTTTAAAGCTGAGGTAGCATTCACGAGACATTCTTTTTCCTTCTTCGGGCACAGAATTTGCCAATTCTGCACCATCCTTACTATTCTCATAAGTAGGACCTTCGTACTCTGCCAATCAGCATTATGAAAACAGAGGTCATTTCTTAATTTCCACAAACTCCAAAGCGCAGCAGCACAGACTATATTAACAATAGACTTTTTTGCCTTTTTTTTATGAAATGAAATGAAGTGTTGTGGGGAACCCCCCACAGTTTTTGCCTAAAAAAAAAGTTAAGCAAGATCTCAATATCTTTTTCAATACATTATACCTTTGAAGATCTTAATCTCTTATTTCCAATACACCAGAAGATCTCAGTATCTCATTTCCGATGCAGCAGAAGATAATTTTTTATTTTCTAAAGTTATCAATTTTGATCACCTACACTTTTTTATTTTCTAAAGTTGGTCAATATTGATTGATAATTTTACTTGTTCACAAAATACTCGCCAGCTCTGGAGTGTCGGTCCCTGGTCAACGGAAGGAGCCCCAGAGTTGAATTTTACTGTGGCCCCAAGCTGTCATGGAGTAACGGCGCCTTAATAAACCGTTTCACTGTAAAAAAACCCCCCGGGCTTCTTCTTCTTCTTCTTCCTCCTCCTCCCGTGTCCCCTCCCCCTATTAATTCCCCCCAAATCCAATTTCCTTCCCGTTCCGTCCCCAAATTCTACGCTCCTCCCATCCCGCACAGCCGGCCTCACCGCCGGCGACGGGACGCGACGACCCGCGGGCCGGCCGTCCTCCCTCCCTTCTTCGCCCCCCTCAAAACCCTCTGCTGGGGCTCGGCTGGTCGCGGGGTCGAGGACGCGAGATCCGCCCGGGTTTGGACTGGTTCCCTCCTTCCTCGGTGAGTAAACCCTAGACCGCTTGGGGTAGCTCCGTTGTACTAGTAATTCGTTTCGTTCAGCGAGATCTTTCATTTCTCTGCAGCGATTGCGCGTATGAATTCGCAAATCTTAGTTCATCGCAGCTCAGAGAATCCCCAAATCTTCGTTTTATCGTAATTCAGTTTGCTGCGGATTCATTTGCCTCGTTGTGCACCTGTGCACCCGTTGTCCGGTTCGATTGGGCTCTTCTTCAGCGCGTAGGATCGATCTCAGTTGACCCCTGATGTCTGAAAAATCTCAGTTGACCCCATAGGACTTGGTAACCAAGGTGCGGGTGTAGTTTGTATTGAAATTTTTTTATGCCCTGCTTAAATATGCCCCTGATTTTGGCAGACTAGATCTTACGGGAGTTGCTTCTGTTATGCTAGTCTTTAGGAGAAATTGATTCTGTTAATTATTGGGAAAATTCAGTAGTGAGACGATGAATATCAGAACCATGGCAACTTGCTATTGCATCAATGCATGATTTTACTTGGAACTTGCTATTGCATCAATGCATGATTTTACTTGGAACTTCTATTCTTTGTGTGAACTTGAAAATTCAGTATTCTGTTAATTACTTAAGTGTATTGCTGAAGAAGACACTGAGCTTTTGTATCATGTACCGTAAATTAAAATTACTTCTGTTCTATCGTTGGATGTTTCCTACACTGTTAACCGAACTATTGTTTGATTAAAAACTTGAACGCTAGCTGCTTCAGACTAGAAAGTATAGTCTTACTTTCCTAACTCCTTATTTGTATCATTGTGTGGCACCAGGGATAAGATTGTGAAGCACCGGTGCTGCATCATCATTATCTTCGCAGGGTCACTTTGATAATCCAACAAAGGGCACCTAGCTACTCTCCCTGATTGTCCCCTGACAATGAAGACACATGAGCGAGCTGCCAATTTGGCCCTTGCCGGTATGTTTCTTGTTCAGTTCAGTCATCGCTGCAGTTACATTGTTCACTACCTTGCTACCGTCTTCCTTTTCTTTTGATAAATCAACACTTGCTGACCTCTGTGGCCTTCCTTTTTACAATATTTGCAGCTTTGAGCTTGGCACCGCTTGTGGTTAAAGTAAATCCAAATTTGAATGTGATATTGACAGCATGCCTTACTGTCTATGTGGGTTGTTACCGTTCTGTCAAGCCAACCCCACCCTCTGTAAGCAATATGTTTTCTTTTCTGTATATAATATCTGTTGGGTATTGCCATGACATGTAAATTAAGAGACCAACTGATTTATTTTTGCAAACTTTATTATGCAGGAGACTATGTCCAAGGAGCATGCTATGCGTTTCCCATTAGTGGGAAGTGCTATGCTCTTGTCACTGTTCCTTCTATTCAAGTTTCTTTCAAAAGACTTGGTCAATGCTGTGCTCACTGCTTACTTCTTCATTCTTGGAATTGTTGCTCTCTCGTAAGTCCAAATTTTCTCAGAATACCTTTGCAGACATCTGTACTTATGAGCTAATGACTGCATTCATTCCCTTGCTGTGCAGTGCAACATTGCTTCCTTCTATAAAACGTTTTCTTCCGAAAGAATGGAATGATAATCTCATTGTATGGCGGGCTCCACTTATCCACTGTATGACCCTCACTCACTTCGATGCTCGTTCCTGTTTGTCCAATTATGCAGATCTTGAGATAAACTGCATCTATGTTTGCAATGATATCCCGCAGCTCTATTTGGTTATATCTTCAATGCTGCTGTAATGGAAATAAAAATTGTGGCGACTGAGAGTCGATATACAAACTTATTGTGTGGCCTGAATGATTTTGAACTTTTTCACTATTGATGTTTTAAACCTTGTTACAAATAAAATGGCATTGCTCCATGTGGATATGGCCATTTGAAAAACTATATGCTGGCATGGAAATACATTCTTTGTTGACAACATTTCTTATGGATATATGGAAGCTCTGTTTTCCTTTGTGAAATAGATGTATTATGTGCCAGAGTTGCAGCCTTTTACAATCTTTATTCTTGAAGATGGTTTAAGTCCATGAGCCTCTTATTTCAGCACTCTCGGTGGAGTTCACAAAGTCACAAATTGTTGCTTCTGTCCCGGGATTTTTCTTTTGCATGTGGTATGCATCTAAGAAGCATTGGCTGGCAAATAATGTTCTGGGAATCGCTTTCTGTATTCAGGTTTGTTTGTATGATTTAACATTAATACGCAATACTTCAGATTATGGGCTAAAACCTTTCTGAATTTGATTGTTTCCGCCACCAATTTTACTTCACCAGAGCCTTAACACTTGGATTTTGCAGGGGATTGAGATGCTGTCATTGGGATCATTTAAAACTGGAGCCATTCTCTTGGTAAGTTTTTCCCCCCATCTTTGTATTGGTTTGAACACATATTTCTGTTTTGGGGTATAACTTCTAATAACACATCCTTATGATTTCAGTCATAAACATGTTCTTATTTTATCATCTCTGAGCTATCATAATTTTCACAACTGAAGTGTGTTATATATGCATGCTAATTACAAATCATCAGGAGTTAATGTGACTTGATTTTTTTTTGCCTACCAAAGGAACTACCTGTTATGCACTACAGGAAACTAAAAGTACTGTTGCTTGTGATGTATGTGGAATTAATATGTACTGTTTCTAATTATGGTCATAGTTGTATCCCTATCCTCTTAACATGTCCAGTATATTTTCTAACACTTTATTAGTGTATCATTGAGTCAGATTTCATATCATACTTTTACTGTTCTCCCTGCTCCCCTCCCCTCTTTGGCCATAATGATTTTTTACTGCAATATCTGTCTTAGCGGTGGTGCCATATTGGCGAGTTAACTTTTATGCTTTGCCTTTTTAGTATGCACTCTGCCATACCTCTTGAACTTTGAAAAAGATAGTTTTTCTCGCATGGAACCTCATACTGAGTAATAGTTCTGAATTAACCAAGCGCTTGCATTTTGATTGTGCTATTTCTGAAAATAATAGCCACAGCAATTTCATCTGTTCTGGCTGAACTGATTTGTGCCGTTTGTTTCAGGATAGTGCCACTGTATCATTCTCTATTCATTCACTGACATTCATATGTAAATGCATTTTCCTTTTGCATTTTCAGGCTGGACTTTTTGTGTATGACATATTCTGGGTGTTCTTCACTCCAGTTATGGTCAGTGTGGCTAAATCTTTTGATGCTCCAATAAAGGTCAGTGCTTGTTGTTAGTGAACTGTCTTTGTTAATAATCTCTTTCGTTTCGTCATCAACTAATCTGGTTCTGCATTGTTTTTCTACAGCTTCTGTTTCCAACTGCAGATGCTGCACGGCCATTCTCTATGCTTGGCCTTGGTGACATTGTGATACCTGGTCAGTAGTAAAAGTTTCTTTCTTTGTGCTATGTTACATTCTGCTGATGTCTGCAGTGAATTATTTTTTCCCCTGATTGAATAGTAATATATCAGCCACAGTATGAGTGCCAACTTTATTACACGACTATATACTGGGACCTTGTTAGCATGTCTGAGGACAATCTGCAAATATGTTGTTTGAGAGCTTTTTTTCCTTGATCTATGGGGGTTTATTGGAGAGAAGTACCAAGTATCAGGTTTTCTAGATTTATGATATTGGTTTGTTTTGCTATTTATGTATTCTTTTAGTACGTGACTGAGAATCAGTGTTGCAACTAGAATTGGTCCAACTGGAAGGAGGTCATGCTCAGATATTGATGCATTAGTTGGGCCCATATGACTAGGTCCTGAGGTCCATGCTCATGTATATTTTTAAGCTATCTGGTCGCATGCGCTCTCTTGAGTTATTGCCAATACAAGCACTATTTGTATCCGTTCTGACCCCTAGAGGGCAACTATCAGCTGCATATCAGCTGATAATCAGGTCGGGTGCATAGAAAATGTGATTTTATTCAGACATTTTCTGTCTCATTCAGCTCATAATATGGATTTGTACTTTTGGTCCCAGGCATCTTTGTTGCACTTGCCCTGCGTTTTGACGTCTCAAGAGGTATCAAGAACCGTTACTTCAACAGTGCATTTTTGGGATACACTGTGGGTTTAACGGTGACCATCATTGTAATGAACTGGTTTCAAGCTGCACAGGTGAGTTCTGTTACTCATGTTTACTGCCTTTTTGCCCCTTATTTCTGTCATCTCTGAAATATTAATATGGTCATTTTCTGGGCATATGCAGCCTGCTCTACTATACATTGTTCCTGGTGTGATCGGTTTCGTTGCTGTTCACTGTTTGTGGAATGGAGAAGTAAAACAGGTCAGATTCCGAATCCTTCCATATGTACATTCTGGTTTCTGTACTATCAGTACTACTACATATTAAATGTGCCTCTAGCCTTTTCTTACCTGTCTAATAGATCTTGAGGAAAGTCACGAAGAGAATGTTGTCCTTGTTCTGTATTGGTATTTGGGTTTATGATGAGTAATGAGATCCATAGTGTTGATGGTGTTCTCTAGTTCCTTACAGTTATTTATTTCATCCTGCTGTCAGCTCATGTATTTTTGGTTGTAGCTGTGCAAAGTTTTATCCCTTTTGTTTCCCTGAAGGTGCTTCCGTACACAAGATGTCTTAGAATGCAAGACTGCTGACTATATATATTTTGCACATGCAGCTACTGGAGTTTGACGAGTCAAAAGCTGAAGCGGAGGAAGCAGGTGAAGAAGAGCAAGATAATAAATCCAAAGAGGACAAGAAGGGGGACTAGCGTTCTAGCTAGATTTAGGTCATGATGAGGAGAAAAAGGAAGGCACAAGTTTTCGTGTAAGGTTGTCAGCAGCCAGATGGGCTTGACGACCTCTGATACCGGCTCACTTAAGAACCTAGAAATGATTCACATGATACAAACTTTTTTTTTTCTTCGCGGATTATTTGGTTAGGAGAGTTGAATTGAAGAGAGAAAAAGATGATGTGACTTGCGATGTCCTGACCTACTTCTGCTTTCCTTACTGACTTCATCTTGGTTAAGGATTCAGCGGAACTCTGGTTTGGCCATTGCATTCCATGATATCTCGTTCTCGTTGGCTCCCTATACTGATGCTGCTATTCTGTTTGGAATGAATGAATTTCACAGGCCTCCACGATGAAAGGACTCGAGAATTGTTGATTCCTTGTTCCAAATTGAGTCAAAATAAACAAAATTTGGGCTTTTTGGTCTGAGCTGCCTTTTACTTTACTTTGGTGATTTAAAGCTGGAGAGGAGATATCCTCTTTCTATGCTACTGCATGAGTATGATGGATGTGTAAGAACGGAACTGCAGAAACTGCAGAGACTGGAATCCGGTACGTAGCTGCATCGAAGTCACGGCCCAAAAAAGATGCGGCCATATGCCTTGCGTGGTGTTTTTGACTATGGCTTCTTCCATTTCCGAGGCACTGCACCGGCCACCGGGTGTTACCTTCTCCTGCACTCGTTACCTGTTGTGGCAAACGCTACTGCTTTTCTTTCAAGAACAGGCAAAACAGTACTCGTTTCGAATTCATGCACAATTTTACTTTCCGATATGTGAAGTTGGGATGGATCCATATGTTTTGCCTAATGAGATGGACTGGCTTATTCGTTTCACAAATTCAAATTGCATTATCATATGAGGCCATCCGATCCATTGCCGATTACTACTGCTGCTAGTCTTCAAGATCTGTTCTTCCCAACTAGGCACTTTGATTTATGCATAATAATCTGGTGCGTTGCACGATGACAGCTAGGAAGAATAATATTACTTTTTTTTCTGCAGTGTGTCACACTTTGATTTCTTTGCCCACTAAAATGTCTTTATTCTCTCTTCACGCTGGAGGAACTGGAAGTCAGCCGATGCACGACCGAAAAACGACTTTCGGCTGCTGCTATGATCCAGGTAGCTGCGTTTTCATTTGATTTCCAGCTTTGTGAGATGCCAAACGTTTAAGCTTCACATTGTATTTACATCTCTCTCTCTCTCTCTCTCTCTCTCTCTCTCTCTCTCTCTCTCTCTCTCTCTCTCTCAAGTGTTCACATGTTAGCGGCTAGTTGCTTGTAAAGCCACGCAGAACTTTCAGGCAGCATCTGATGCCACTCGCATCTCGCATGCATGTGACATGTCAGCGTACGTCGTATTTAGTCTTTTCCTGTTCCGAAAGGGATAAAAAACAAGGACATATTCTCTGATTTGGACAGCTCAAAGATCGCTAGGGAGTTTGTTCACTGAACTTTATTCTTCATGAAAATGCCTTTCCAAATAATGGAATACGAACAATGCAGTTTATTGCCCAAGCAACGCAAGATCGATCAGCAAGATGCAAAATCGCCTGCTGTCTTGTTCCAAAAAATAAGGTGAAGCTGCCTGCTGCTTGTATACAGCTGTATATGACCCAAATGTTAGCAACAATTCAAACAGATAGCTAGGCTGGCTAGAGATGCCGGTTACTCCCCTACGTCCTAAATTATCAGTCGTAGTTTTGGCTTTTGTAGATTCATAGTTTTTGCTATGCATCTACGTATATATTATATCTAGATGCATAGCAAAGTCTATAGAAAAACCAGAGCGACTAATAATTTAGGATGGAGTGAGTATATTATTCCTGGCTTGTCATGCCACCGGAAGCATAAGGAAATTAAAAGAGATGCATTGCAAGTTGCAACTGAAAATTACTTACCAAAATTATATAATACAGACCAATAAAAGATGGCATGGGACTCGGAGAGTATGCTTAGCATGTAGATAGAGTGAGGCAGAAATGTAAATAACATGCTTAATTGCTGTTGACTGATTTATTTTTTAAAAATAAATTGCTGTTGACTGATCAGCAAGAGAGAGAGACGGGCGTGCATTCTTGCTTGATGCAGACTGCTCATCAACTCGTGTTGCACGTTATATTCGTCCTACGTAGCTGGTGTTGGTCTCTTGCGAATCCTTGGCGACCCACGCACGCATGGCCCGCCTGCTTTGCACATTTAGTAGCTACCTTGCGTCAACATATCCATGCAATTTGGCACCTGTCCTTTCCATACTCGACCGATATGCTAACATACTGCACTACAAAGTTAATTACAGGCTAATGATGCATATTAACATGACTTCTTTTTTTTTGGACTTGAATCACTTGCTACAATGATATAATCAAGGTTTAGTTAAGATGGATTTAGTAGCTTGGAAATGATCGCTGGCTGTCACCTTCGTCATCTCCTAGCATTTGTCTCGTCTTGTCACACCCTTTGCCTGCCTGAGGCCTGTCGCTGAAACAGATATCACATCTGCTAGTACGGAGTAGTACATTACTTTTCCAAAAAAAAAAACTGGTACAGTGTTAGATACTCCTCGAATACAGCAATTGACTAATGACTAGATCAACTCAAATACTTCAAGAAGTGGCCTATTACTTGCTGATTATCTAGACCTATGTGTGTTCACTCACATCTTAGTTTGCAAGTGCTTTCGTTCAAGAAAAAAAAAGTTTGCAAGTACTATTAATATGTTTGATGAACAGCAGGGTCAGGGGAATCTACCTTACCACCTTGACATGACCGAAGAATAAATATCTTGTGCTGAAGAAGAAAATCTCTATTCCTTTCCTTGCCCAATCACACACTCCAAGTCCAAGCCTCATCGAGGTTGCATGGAGGGGGAGCAGCATCCGGGTTACTTGTGCCAGTCACGGCCTGCCTGCTACAGTAAGCTGCTGCTGGGGGTCTAGGAGGACTAGATGGCCTGCACACCCATGTGGAGATGCAACAGAGGGGGCGCAATGGGCCATCCACCACTGAGGACGTGACACGTGCACGCGCGGCCGGCCCTGGTCAGCGTCGCTGGCGCACAACGTGGGTCACGCCATCACAGGTGCTGCTGTGACTGTGAGCATGTGAACTGTCAACGGTAAAGGTCAAATATAGTTTGGGCGATTTCTCACTAGAGCCAAATTAACAGCCTCTGGTAAATTAAAGCACCCTGTTAAAAAGGTAGTACTGCTAGTCAAACCAAACCTTATCAGCAAATGCAAAGTGACAGTTTAACAGGTGCTCCTTCAACAGATGGGACCCCACAGCAATGATGACGGGCTCACGGATGACGTGGCACGCCGTGTCCACCCTGGTTTCACCACCTACATCTACCCACAGGGTCATCTGCTCCCGTGGGCCCCACCTGCCATCCCCATCTCCCTCCCCTGTCTGTCCCCCTCGCCTTCCTATAAACAGCCCGGCTCCAAAATAAAATGACCCTGAGAAAATGAGCTCCAGGGGAGGCCAGCGCCGCCTGGTCTTGGGTCCCTGAGGAGGAGACGAGGAGTCAAGCAGCGGCCTGACCCGGAGACGACGACCAAGATTTCCTCTTCCGGGGGAGCAACGCAGCCAACCCGTGAGTCCCCTTGCAATTCTACCTCCTCATGCTGTTTCCGCGTCAGAACCAACCGACATCCAGTTCTTTCCTGGAGCGGAGCAAATCCCCGTGTCCCCAACCACCAATGACTGCCATTTCCGCTCACTCCTCGGGTTCCCAGCGGTGATTCAGATCAAAGTTGTGTTCTTTGGCTGGTTCCTGCAGTTCCTCTGTTCATCTTTGTTGCTCCCAGCAACTTTTTTTTTTAAAAAAAAATTGGAAGCTGCTCCCAGTAATTCTAGTAACTCCTGACAACATTAGCACCTGGCGTTTTGGGGGCTGGGGTTTTGATTGTAGTTGGAGCAATGAATTCGCTACAAAGCTTCACTTAGGTTCATCCTGTTGATCATCACTTGATAAACAAGCACAAATTGCATGAGTAGCTGAAGAAGCTCGTGGCTAGTTCGTTCGGTTGCTTGATAATTGAGGCTTTGCTGCACTTTTGCAGGAAGCACCCTTGACAGTTGCGTTGGAACGTACTACTAAGGAATGTACCTCGTGGCAAGCGTGCCTAGCAATACCAATTTTTTTTGTTTGACTTAAAAAAAAACTAGTATGGGGCGTGTGTTTGTTTCTTGTTGTCTGATTGTTCCACACAAGGAATAGCATAGACACCTTGATTGGTTGGTTCTTATGCCTTGCACAGTGCCAAGGTATGAAGGTCTAGCATTTGTTCTTTTCGTTCATAGCAAAAGGGTGTGCAAATTGGAACAGGTGGAGTGAGTGGGACAGCCACACGATTATCTATCACTATTAACTAATGGACCACATTGCATCTGGTTTCTGTGATAGGGCCATATGAGCAAAGTTAGCTCTGGATGATGCTTGTCGGAAGAATCTAAGGCCCACTTTAAGCTTCCTTTAGTTGAATGTTTCACCAAAGTTGGGATTTCATTTTGTGGTTTCTCTTCTTTGTAGAAATAGGATAAATATATATCATGAATGGCGCCTCCCAGAACACTTTGTACCATACTATAATGAGTTTTGTCATTCATCATATATTTACTGCAATCGTCAGTAACTTTTTTGATAAAAGGAAGCTTTTATTGATATCAAAATGATAATCAGTATTTGTTCTGTCTAAGTTGCTTTCCTTGGATTCTTCAATCCATCTGTTCATTTTATTCCTATATTTGCTTCCGTCATGTCTACATTTGTTGACATCCTTTCTTATAATTTTTCTCTCAATTTGTAATATCTATATGTTGATTCTCTTGCAGATTTCTATATGTTCATCCTAATAACAGTGTCTCCGTCTTTTCTTTTTTGACAGGATTCCCACTTTCCAAACTCATTAATAATTTACCAACATCTGCATAAGTTCATAGCAGCCTTTGAACAATTTGAGCCAAAATGAAGATATTGTTTCTCATGTTGTTCCTTGTCTCCCTGTTCCTCTTCCCCAATGTGATCCGCAAGAGCTTAGCTGCAAGGCCTTCAGTTGTGAGTATTGGTTCCATTCTTCGGTTTAACTCCACCACTGGAGGTGTTTCAGCGGTTGCCATCCATGCGGCCTTGGAGAATATAAACTCTGATCCTACAGTTCTAAATGGAACAATGTTACAAGTTGACATGAGGGATACAAATTGCGACGACGGTTTCCTTGGAATGGTTGAAGGTAGACCATCTTTAATACCACTACCATTTGTTTTGCACTCTTTAATAGTGCGTGCTTGTATTCTTGAGTTATGGTTACGGTCATGGTCATGAGAATTCCTTTTTCAGCTTTGCAGTTCATGGAGACCGATGCTATTGCAATCATTGGGCCACAATGCTCTACTATTGCTCATATCATTTCGTATGTCGCAAATGAGCTCCAAGTCCCTTTGATGTCCTTTGCATCTGATGCAACTCTATCATCAATCCAATTCCCATTCTTTGTACGGACTATGCCCAGTGATCTCTATGAAATGGCAGCTGTGGCTGCAGTTGTTGATTACTACCAATGGAAGATAGTGACTGCCATATACATTGATGATGATTATGGTCGAAATGGCATTGCTGCTTTGGATGATGAACTTACTGCTAGGCGCTGCAAAATTTCCTACAAGGTTGGGTTTCCCTCAAATGCGAAAAGAAGTGAGCTTCTAAATTTGTTGGTTACCGTTAGTAATATGGAGTCTCGTGTTATTATCCTCCATACTGGTGCGGAACCTGGACTCAAGCTTCTCTCACTTGCGAACGGACTGAACATGATGGGCAATGGCTATGTATGGATTGCAACTGATTGGCTTTCTTCTTATATTGATGCTAATTCATCAGTCCCTGCTGAAACTATAAATGGCATGCAAGGTGTTCTGACTGTACGTCCACACATCCCTAAGTCAAAGATGAAGAGTAATTTGATGTCCAAATGGAGCAGCTTAAGCAAGAAATACAACCACAGTGATCTTCGCCTAAGTGCTTATGGATTTTATGTTTATGATAGTGTGTGGGCAGTAGCTCGGGCCCTGGACGCCTTCTTTGATGATGGTGGAAGGATTTCCTTTAAAAATGACTCAAGGTTGCGTGATGAAACTGGGGGAAGTCTTCACCTTGAAGCCATGAGTGTTTTTGACATGGGAAAAAAATTACTGGGTAAGATTAGACAGGTGAACTTCACTGGGGCGTCTGGCCAAGTGCAATTTAATGCTCAGGGTGAACTCATTCATCCTGCCTATGACATCATAAGCATAATTGGAAATGGCGCGCGGACCATTGGTTTTTGGTCAAACTATACAAGATTGCTGTCGACCGTCCTTCCAGAAGACCTATATTTGAAGCCTCCTAATACTTCTCTTGCCAATCAACATCTCTATGATGTCATTTGGCCTGGAGAGACTGCGCAGAAGCCTCGAGGTTGGGTCTTTCCTTCCAATGCCAAGGAGTTGATAATCGGCGTCCCCAACAGATTTAGCTTTAAAGAGTTTGTCACCCTAGATAATGGTACTGGGAAAATGACGGGCTATTGCATCGATGTCTTCACTCAAGCATTGTCTTTGCTTCCTTATCCAGTTACATACAGATTTGAAGCTTTTGGCAGTGGTACTGAAAATCCTCATTACGATCAACTCGTACGGAAGGTTGTGGACAATGTAAGTATGAACATGCAACTTCTTTGGTGTTTTTCTTTTCTCCTGCACATTTCATCATGTGATAATGATCAGAGTTACCTTATCCTGCAGGAGTTTGATGCAGCAATAGGGGACATTGCAATTACAATGAGCAGAACTCAAACTCTTGATTTCACCCAGCCCTTTATTGAGTCAGGCCTGGTTATCTTGGCTCCGGTCAAAAAGCATATAACGAATTCCTGGGCATTCTTGCAGCCATTTACATTGGGGATGTGGTGTGTTGTAGGGTTGTCTTTTCTTGTGGTCGGTGCGGTTATTTGGGTTCTTGAGCATCGAATCAATGATGAATTCCGTGGCTCACCACGGCAACAACTAATAACAATTGTTTGGTAAGGAGCTGAACTGCACCTTTTTGCATTCACTTACTACAAATATTAAGATTCTACTGTTTCCGTGCAACATAGTGCACATTTTTAGCAGCCTCAAACTATCTTTTTTCAACATTGACGACTTGTTCAAATGGAACATCTAGCAATTAACAAGGAACTTAAATCTTGTAATTTTAGATTGGTCAAAGAAAAGATATCTGCATTTGAATAATCTATTTCACGTGATATTATGATGTATTCGTCCTCTATTTGTTAGTTTTGTCTGTCAAAGTACTTCTCGACGTGTATTGTGCTTCTCTGATGGCTTGATTCTTTCCTATGAAATGAGTGCTTATGATCTGTTTTATTCTCTGCAGGTTCAGCTTTTCGACTCTATTTTTTGCACATAGTGAGTAAACTAGCCTTCCCTGTTCTATCTTTCAGTGCAACCGACCTTCTGTTCTGACATGTCACCTCCATCTTTATTTGTTACCAGGAGAAAACACTATGAGCACCTTAGGACGTGGTGTTCTGATCATATGGCTATTTGTTGTTTTGATCATTCAATCCAGCTATACCGCAAGTCTTACTTCCATCCTAACGGTGCAACAACTCGATACTTCTATAAGAGGACTTGATGACCTGAAAAATAGTGATTATCCTATTGGTTTCCAAGTTGGTTCTTTTGCAGAAGAATACATGGTCAAGGAACTCAACATCTCACGGTCAAGGCTAAAAGCTCTCGGTTCTCCTGAAGAGTATGCTGAAAACCTCAAGCTAGGCCCTAAGAAAGGAGGTGTTATGGCCATTGTCGATGAGCGCCCCTATGTTGAGCTGTTTTTGTCAACTAACTGCAAGATTGCTGTAGCTGGCTCAGATTTCACCAGTAGAGGATGGGGCTTTGTAAGTACATTGAACTTTACGTTCTCTTGAAACATATTCTATTCTAGGAATATAAACAGAAACAAATTTGATAATTCCTTACAAGATTATCTACAGTAACCTTGCGGTATTAACTACAAGAGTTCCAACTACTGTTCACGTAGCTGATGGCCACACACTCTAAGATTATGGAGCCTTTCTTGCACTTGTTAGCAGCAGAAGTCAAATATCTAAGTGTAGAGCACTTCATTTCATTCATTCAAACTGAACATCTTAACTCACTCTTTCAGGCATTTCCAAGGGATTCCCCTCTGCAAGTAGACCTGTCCACTGCAATCCTAACACTGTCGGAGAATGGGGAACTGCAGCGAATCCACGACAAGTGGCTCAAGACAGGCGAATGCTCAGCTGACAACACCCAGTTTGTCGACTCGAACCAGCTCCGCCTTGAGAGCTTCTTGGGCCTGTTTCTCATTTGTGGTGCAGCATGTGTCCTCGCACTGGTCATTTACTTCGGCATCATGCTACGCCGGTACCTGAAACATGAACCGCCCGAATCTATCTCCGCAGAGCCAGGGTCATCGAAATCGAAGCGCAGCCTCAAAAGATTCTTCTCGTTCGTCGATGACCGGGAGCCACCAAAGCAAAAGCGGTCCTTGCGCCTCTCAGGGAGTTCGATGCCTACAACGCCTACCAGTAATGTTGACATAGAAAGGCCGGTGAGGCCAATCAGAAATGGAGGTGTTGTTAATATAGAGAGCTAGTGCCTGCGCATACTTTTGGACCTGAGATACATCATCTTTGGGCCAATCTACACGTTCTTATATAGGAAATTAGAGCCAAAGGCTCCGTAGAGAATTGTATCTGTTGGTTTTAGCACCCTAGCGATGAAAAATCATCTGAGTTTGGTCACAGCAAAATTGTATAGAGACAACCCTTCTTGATGATAGTATTATGAATGGAATACATGCTTGTTTCAATTCTTTTGTTCTTCCAGATTTTTCTTATCATGCTTTGTAACGTATCTTCTGGCCACCCTTGAATTGATTTTTGCAAGGAAAGTCCACTGTTTATGCTTCAAATCAAAACAGATTGCAAATGTTTGAAGTTCAGAAAAAAAATGTCTGCATACAATTCAAGTTTTCACTCAGAAATGGACAGTGACAAGTGGACACTGTAACTTTGAAGCTATATAATAGCAGAACCTAGAAAATGAAGAAATAAAAATATAAAAATTAATGGAATATGAAAAGGAAACTAATATAAATGATGGGAATGTTGGTTTCAAAATAAACAAATAAGTGGGGGAATGGGATATTCCTGATACCCATCCACCAGGAGCTGTCTGTATGGATATGATGATGATGAAGTGGCAGTTGTTGGCGCGCCATTTCGGCCCCTCGCATCACCCCTCCCCTCCCCTCCCCTCCCCTCTTCGACTTCCACTCCCCCATGGCTTCCTCTGGCCTGCCTTCTAGAACGTTCCACCGCCACCGGCTCCCCTCGTCTGCTCCCTCTCATCCTTCGAGGGAGACTTGCGTCCCGTTCTGCCTCCCCGGCGCCATCTCCCGGCGACGGGCTGCCGTGCAGCTCCTCTCCGCCGGTTTCTTGACCGCCGTCTCGCCGCCGCCGCCTTCGCTCGCCGCGAGGAGGGGACGCATTGTAGTGCCGCCGGAGGACTATGTCACTGCACGTAAGTTGGTGTGCCTGCTTCCTTGCGCTGTTGGTTTAATTTCTTGGTCTCTGCATCTGTGCTGCATATGTTTGCAAAGCTATAGCCTTGCTGAGCTAAATTGACTAATCGAACTCCACTTTGCGTTCTCCGAGCAATCTGATCTGATAGCTTTTGGTAGCAGCTGATGGACTGAAGTACTATGATCTTGTTGAAGGGAAGGGCCCAACTGCTGAAAAGGGCTCAAGTGTGCAGGTAAAACTTGTCACTTCTGCTGTTCTGCACACTTGCAGCTTCATCCTTCTTAACTGAAACTTATGGCTATCGTCTCCACTCCGAAGGTTCATTTTGACTGCATATACCGTGGCATCACCGCTGTGTCAAGCCGTGAGTCCAAGCTCCTAGCAGGGAACCGAAGTATCGCGCAGGTGATGTGGCAAACTGCTCCTGATCTTTGTGTGCTCGCAACGGTTACTACTCTAGGGCAAGTAAGAATTAAGATGTTTTGTGTGTCTTCTTCTAGTAGCCTTATGAGTTCATTGTTGGGTCACTGCCTGGGAAAGAACGAAAGCGGGACTTTGCAGACAATGCCAATGGGCTATACTCAGCGCAAGCAGCACCAAAGCCTCCAGCCGCCATGTACACGATAACTGAGGGGATGAAAGTAGGGGGAAAGGTATGCAGAAGGACAAGTAGCACAAGTGAAGTTTAAGAGTTCAGTCTTTCACCTCTACTATTTTTACTGACTCTATCTCTGTTATGCCTAAATGTTGTTGGTCATGCAGAGGAGAGTAATTGTCCCTCCGGAGCTAGGATATGGGAAAAGGGGGATGAGTGAGATACCGGTAAAGTTTTCTCATTTATCAGAATCCTAGCTTGATTAGCACATTCATATACTGAAGTGACCTGTTTGATTCCATGCTTTGTTACAGCCTGATGCTCCTTTTGAACTGGATATAGAGCTATTGGAAGTGATCTCTCCTGCAGAAAAATGACCATTTTTGTTTGCAGTCGATGGGGAGAATTTTAATGTACTTATGAACTGTGTGAATTTCAGAGGAATGGATTAAATAATTTACTGACATCTCAAGTCCATGCTGATCAGATAGGCAATTGTAATAACCTATGATTAGATTTATGCTGATATTGTAGTTGCTGGGACAAGATTTTTTTTACCAGTCCCCCCCAAAAAAGGAATTGGACAAGAAGCAGAACTAAAGTATGTAAAACATTTCCCTCAAAAGAAGTATGTAAAATACACGTGATTGTTTAATTGAAGCAAAATTGGGTAGTGAATATTCTCTGCGGTGTCATGGAGCCTCTTCAAATCTACAGGAAAAAGGTGAAAGGCAATCTGCCACTTGGTGAATGAAGCTTGTTTGCTGGCTCATTTAAAGGTCCTCAGGGCCATTGATATCCTGAAATAAAAAAGTACCCTATTGTTAAAAACATCAACTGTGCTATCAGCTAGTTTCTCGTCAAGATATGTTAACATTACATTTTAAGTTTTTTGTTCCTTTTTTCTATTCAGAAGTGAAATGCTAACATATCATCTGGGAATTCTAACTAGCATAAGCTTGCAGCAGTTCTAGTATTGTTCTATTTCCCCATCAAAATTATCCTGAAGGTAATATAAATGCTGGTAAACATTAAACAGAGCAAAACTGAGGTATCTGTTTGCTTTAAAACTGCAAAATTCTTGAGACATCAACAATAGTGCCTGTTGAGAAAATATACCTTGTTCTCAAGCACAGCTCCATCTGGGATTTCTAGCTTGACACCAGGTTTTGCTGTGATGGTCACTTTCCCCTAAAAATTACAGAGAAGTGTCATTACCCCAAGGCTAAACTGTAAGGTATGCATCTTCATAAACGAGTCATAGCAAGAACATGGGAAGGGGTGCTGCACATTCTCCACATAAAGTTTATGCACAAGTATAAAATGTAGCATGATACATATAGTCTTCTAATAAATACATGACACTAGTGCCAACGAAGGAAGATGTTCTGCAACTTAATAGGAAGATGTACCTTCAGCACAATGCCAGAGCCAAACCAAACATCACCAGAAACCTTTAAGCTCTCAAGCTCAACAATGCTAGGAATTGACTTGAAGCGACCAAGGAAACACCCAACCTGTCATTATGTGAAGAAAGAAAACCATCTTATTTGCGTTTGGACCTTACAACTTAATGTTAGAGCCTCTTTTGTGAGGAATTAATTCTAGAGCTTAACCTTCTTGAACTCAGGACCCAGCTCAATTGAGGGATTTGATGGATTTGTTCTCGCTGAATTGCGTGTGACGAAGCCATCAACCAAGGTGTATAGATCAGACTACAAGCCAAAAAAAAAATCAATTAGATTGTCAGGGACAGCATCAGCTGCATAATTTTATTCAGCAGATTATACAAACCTGTACTAGCTGCAAATCTGATGTTGCCTTGACTGGTAGGAACCGGGACCTTGGAACATTGATACCGATTGCGTGGTCAAAAAACTGGTCCAATAAAATGTTTTTTGTTACCTTTAGTTGTAAGATAAAAATGTGGCGATGCATATATGGTATTTTGGCAGTACCCTGATTGCTGCACCAGCTGCTGTTTCCAGCTGAAGAACTTTCACTCCATCCACTTCCTGAAATTACATGTTGTCCATTGTGATTATATTTAATATTCTTCACAAATCATATTGGACACCGGTTATAAAGTTCATGAAGTGACCCTGATAACATGAATTTTTACCTTTGGATTCGGGATGATCTCCATCTTGAGTGCTTCAGCTTCAACAAGGCGTTTGATAGCCTTCAAGTTCACCCATCTGCCAAAACCAGTAATAATATTAGGAAATTTTCTTTCAAAAATTAAAATTAGAACTACGGACACTTACAGATTGTTCGTGTTGAATATCTTGAATTTCTCAATTGATTTGAATTCATTCACCTATGTTCAGAAGTTTTTGGAAATAATATCAGAAAAGGCGCTACAATTACATCATTTCTGTGGCACTTAATTATTTCGAATGTGCTATGCTATATTATAACTTACATGCGCATCAGGAACTTGTGCAATCTCCAGAAGCTGCAAACATAAAGAATATTATTTTTATTAAAAAAGTAATCAGATGTCAATGAAAAACATCTATTTATGCATAAAGTATTTGCAATCTAGAACATCATATGAGGACGAAATTGTTGATCTGGCAGCACAGGACAAGCTTACCTGAACCCTTCCTTCGTATGAGATCAGTGTGCCACCTTTTACATCAGCCAAAGTTTTCGGGGTGACCTGAAATGAGGTTGTAGAACTTCCTTACCAGCCAGCTCCAAGTAATCAATCTTCATCAAATATCAAGAAATTACATACCTCCATACAGTATTCATTCTGCTTGTGGATCAAATGGTTCAATATCTCTATTAAACAGTTAAGTACATTGCAAAGTAGCTCCTTTTTACCAGAAAACTTGTAAAGTTAATAATAATGATGCTAATTTACATAAGGATACTCATGTCAACAATAGCACCCAAGTTATCCGAGTTTGCAATGAACACATACTCTTTTCCCTGCAGCAGGGTAAACAAGAAAAGGAATGTTAATGCGAAAACTTTGGATGAACAATGCGAGCTGAGGATACATCTCAGATTAACGCAGACCTGTGAGAGTAGTAAATCTAGATTTCCACTGTTCATCAGTGATGGGAAGATATCACCATGGCCAGGAGGGTACCTGAATTTTTTTTTATATAATGCAAACGTGTTCAGTATTGGTACTTGTGTTCATGGCATGAATGTCCTGATTCGACTATATATGGCGATGCCTTACCAGCCATCCTTGTCGGTCTTCCCCTTGGAAGGCCATGGCAAAAATTCGTCAGCTACCACACGAGGGTATTGGCTCTGTAATGATAAGAATTGTTTTATCGTCAGCTTAGCATATTTTTGGAGTTGGTAAACTAGGATAACAACAAGTTTCCACCAACAAAATTTTCCCTAAGGTACCTGGTTGAATGTGTGGATCTCAATGCTTGAACTTGCATATTTCTCAACAATCTGTAGGACAAGCATACTTGTTAGCTTTTGGTCTCCGATATGAAGAGGAAGAACTTGTGACGAAAATTTACCTTCAAGGTGTCCTCATGGGTGTTGAAGGAGTTCATCAGAAGCAGTGGCACATTGCTGCCGTACTTCTTGTTGAGTGACTGAAAAAGAAATGACATCACTGAGTGTCAAACATGCAAGATCACATGGTGAAGTCTGTCGGAACGCTGCATGAATCATGATGTTTTAACCCACCTCGATCTGGATAACAATCAGGTCGAGGAAAGTAAATCCGTTGCGCACTTCGATGACCGACCTGCAATGTTAATTTCAGACAACGTGTTGGAGAGAATTTCATAAAAGATTTCTGCTGAACAGGACAAGTGAAGATGCCACTGCTCCAATCAGCGTTTCAGATAATGAAAATGCTTCTACAATTTTGTGTTCCTGAAATGAACGGACAGGTCTGCCATGCAACTTACTTGGGCCCGGTGCATCCCATGGTCGTTCCCAGGCCGCCGTTGAGCTTCAGCACGGCCAGCTTGTCGAGCAGCTTCTTGGTCGCCTCGATGTCTGCATTTGCGCAGACAGATCAGTGATCAATCTCGGCACTCGAATTTCCATGGATCATGACTACGCTGAAGAAGGACAAGGTTTCAGGTGATGAGGCACCTTCAGGCGGGGACTCCAGCGTGTCGTACGGCACCACCACCTCGTCGGTGGGCGTGTGGATCTTGGCCCACTCGATGAGCTCCTCGTCGCCGCTGTAATTCAATTTGCCGGCACGATCAAGCGCAGACGCGGTCAGATCGATGCCGAAACTGGCCTCCATTTCTCATTCGAGCAATTCTAGATCATGACGATGAGCTGATGCATGGTGCTAATACACTGTCACTTACCTGAGGTAGCGGGCGACGAGGCTGAGGAAGCCGGACTTCTCATTCTCGCTGCAGACAAAGAAACCAAGCGGTAGCAGTGAAACACGTTAGGAGGAGGCAGCAATGGCGGGGAAGAAAGGATCAAATCTCATCAGCCATGACTGATCTGCTGAAAGTGAAAGCGTACGGGAGGTTACCTGATCTGCGCGAGGCCGCCGACGGCTTCCTTCAGCTTGGCAAGCTTCTCGTCCGCCATTGCAAGATGCGCCTGACCGGAGAGATGGATCAGGGAGGGAGAGAACAGGGGCTAGGGAAACGGGGAGATCGGCAGGAGGAGGACGTGCCGGTTATTATAAGGCAGAGCGATAGATGGCGGGAGGATGAAGATGAACCGACCAAAAAGAGGGGCAGAACGACCACGTCGCTGCGCCGCCCATTTTGTCAATTCCATTTTTATTCCTCGAAGTGTCCTTTCCTACCCCTAAGAAAAGACGATGAGCTGGAATTTTTTTTCGAAACACAGTACAAACGCCACTGAGCTGGAATTTATCTTGGTTTAGTTTTTTTACAGCTTGTTTAATCTGCGGATCAGTGTTGAGATGGCATCCAGTATTCATCCATCATCTTGACATGTGAGTCGACCATGAGAGTCACATGATGCTTTGCATGTTTCAAACTGATGGGATATAAGCCGATTCGACGACAATTGAACAAGTAAGAGTCAAAAAAAATTGCTTTACTTTTACCAAAAAATTTTAGCACGTGGTTGTGTCAAACATGAGAATCGGACGTGGCCAAGATTAACAGAAATCATAACAATATTACGCATACCAAACAAATCCTTTTTATGTTGTAAAAAGTAAGAGGACGTCCTGATGTACTGCATATTACTTTACTGTTCCTAGTAAAAATTCTAAACCAAAAAAAAAGAACACTCCAGGCCAGTTTGTCGGCTGAAAAATGAACACTCCATCCAATTCCATCCTTGCATCATCGTGCATCAACACTAGAATGGTTAGATTTCAGCGTCTGTACAAAGAATAACAGTGTAACGCCTGACCAGAGAACAAAGCCAACAACTTCTGGAACACGCTCCTAAGTGCAGTATCTAACATTTTTCATCTACTCTTTTCGAGCTATTGCTTTCTGGTACTGACGTATACACAGATATGGAGGTAGTATTCAGGGTTCTTCAAGTTGTTGGCGACCCAGAGGAATGGGATGTCCATGTCCAGTTCGATGCCCTGTACCATTCCTAGCTTCACTTTAGCTTTCTTGGTGATTTCCGCCTCTCGCAGACTTGCCGAAGCTGGTTCTGCCTCCTGAGAACTTCTTGAAGGGTCCGTGGTATCTGAATTGCCAGAAGCTGAGTCCACTTCCTCTGCATTTTGGGTGTCTGAGCTGAAGAACTCAGGAAGCAATGTTTGTAAAGCATGCCCCAGGGTAATGTAGCTTCTGCCTGCACCGTACAGTGAATGAACTACATGTTAAGGAAAACAACTACTCTAGCTGTAAAATAAAACACCGTGGAATGTAGCATGCAGTTCACTGTAGTGCTACATACCTTCAACCTTTCGAATCTCGAATGGTCGATTTATGTAGGACACACTTTCCCAGTCACGAACAGGCATGGCATCTTCTATGTCCTCAAGGTCTTCTTGAACACCGCGCACATATAATCGAACAGGGACCCTGCCTAACCATAGATAATTGATCAGAGCCAGCAGGGTATATGGGGGCATATCTTAATATGGCATCTCTTAATTGCCATGTAACTTGAACTGTAAGTTGAGGCTATGAAAATTTCATAAGCATGGATTATCGTATCAATTCCTGATCAGTATGGGAATTTTCAATCACGAATTACAGTAGAAAGTCCAGAGCAAAAGAGTATACATGGTTTTCCAAATCCAGGAGATTCTGGCTCATCAGAACTTCGTTGATGTTGACGCTCTGTGGAGGCTGTTCGTACTAAGCCATCCTCCTCAAATGGTCCAAGCTTAAGTCTGGTGGAGATATTCTTATACCCACCTAAGTTACCTAATAACAAATAACACAATAGCGGTGAAAATGTAGCAATAAAGGCATTCTGAGCATTTGACCAGCCAGAGATACATCTGACAAATTGAAATGTTGTTGTTTCCGCCTGGAGAGTACCTTTCCTTACAGATTCCCAAAGAGCAACTTGATCAGCCTGGGACATGTTCATCACACTCTTACTGTTCCCAGTAATGATGAAGGTGGCCCGCAAAAGGAAAGGGAGAGAATTACAATCGATTGCTTTGGATGGGAAGAAAGTCACAATAATTTTGGTTCTCAAAACAAACCTCTTTCAGAGAATTCATGTAGCTCCACTTCACACTATCTTCACCCTCACATGGTGACAAAATTTCTGATGGGTATCCCCTAAAATGGACCTGCATTTTGATACATAAGTTTAGTGGATACAAGAACAAGAGGAAAGGCCACACAGGAGCAGAAATAGCAAACTAATGCAAAAGAGTTTTCGTGACTTCAGACTCCAACTGAAAATTGTCACATATTTATAAAAAATCTAAGTCTGAATTAATCATATTACCCCAGTTGGTAAAGCGTCATAAACACCTGACCCAGTGCTGCTCCTTTTAACTAGACTATAGTATACTAATAACTTACTAAGTGAGCACCAAGCACCCTTCCAATCGTTGATGCCCGCTATAAAACACTTGATACAAAGTGTTGCAGTAAAAAAAACATTTTCATTATTTTGTATCGATCTAATTGGCAAAGATGAATTCTGAGAACATGGTCCAAAATTAAGACAGAACAGATGACACTTCAAAAGGTGTAGAATTGGCACAAAATATATGGTATAATTCAAGCTAACAAGAATATAAAACATAAATCTAAATGGTTTATAAGATCCACCCTTGCAATAATATATCAACAAACCATAAATGACAGAACATTCAGGTAAATAAAAGTAAAATCAATGACAAAAGTAGAAGTGAAAAATCAGCCTTACTATTAGATTCCATGGCCTTTCTGGATCTGCGCATAGAAGGTCGAAAAGAACTCCAATTGGTACATACCTAAGAGTGCCAAAAAAAAAGGCAGTCAGCAATTTGAAGAGTGTTGAACAATAGCATGTGCTTTCAACTTTAATTATTTATCTTATGGGCAAATGACCATCACAAATATATCGAGAAGGTAGCATATGTTACCATTTTAATGGCAGCCCTTTATATTCAAACCAAACAGTGTCAACACCAGGTGGGAGAGCATTGCTGAAATGAGCCTTGATAACAGGTATCAAAAGTGGCAAATACCCAATTCTTGGCCCCAAAGTCTGTTCAATCGAAAAGAAGTTACATAAATGAAACTGATAAGGTAATGAGGCACTAAAAAGGTATGCAAAAACTTTGCATACTACTTAACATGAGGAGCAACTGCATAACGGGAAAGATGTCGTTTCCTAGAAACAAAAAGTGAATAGTACCTTGCATTTTGTTGCATTCGAGGATAGGAAGGGGTAAATTATGGTGAACATGCTAAAATAGATATTAATGCCAGACGCAATGAATTCTCTTGTGTTCTAACAGCAATGCAGTACACCTTGTATACTGCACTTGTCACTGGCCACTGCATAAAACTTTGCAGAGAGGGGTAGTACTAAATTCAACTCCTTGCACAAGTGGAATGAGTTTGAGTCACGAGCCATGACGACACACTGACATTTAACTGAGCATATTACCCTATCCATACCCTGTTAAGCAAAGGCGGATGTGAAGTTGTGTTTGGCTTGCATTCTGCAGTTCTGGATCAGAAGGTGAAAACTTTACCAGGGCTAAAGGCCACTGGAATCTTGTACTGGGTCGATACATTGGCAAATCCTACAGCAGTATCTGAATTACAATCTGATACCTACAAGCCATACAGTACTGCCCTAGGAATTCAGCAATTGTGATCCTCACAGCCAAGCCAAGCATTCGAGAATCGAGTCGGCGACAGTAGTTCCTAGAAACAAAGCGCCTCAATTTGGACGACGGCGCCAGTTCGGTTGAAGTTCTTAGGACCAACAGCGGAACCCGAAGCGACTAGAGGACAGCAGCAGCACCCGGTACCTTCCGAGGGCGGCGAGCGAGGGAGGGGGGGTATGGTATACCAGGAAGGGCGGCGGTGGCGGGAGCGCGGTGACGTCGGCGTCGTGGAGGTGGACCTGGAGCGGCACAGCGCCGCCCCAGACCCGCCGCGCCGCCTCCTCCGACCACGCCGCGGCCTCCTCGTGCGCGGCAGCCATTGCCGCCGCCGGCGGGCAGATCTCGCTGGGCGGGCCGGTCCCCCGGGCTCGCCGGCCTAATCCGCTTCGCCTCGCCGGTGTCGCGTGGCGCGCACGGGAGAGAGACGGCGGAGGAGGAGAGGAAGCAAGCCCAGCACGAGCACGCAGAGGGTTGAGTTGGAGTTGGGGTTCGTTCGGTGGAGAAGGGCGAGGTGGGGGTGTCCTGGAACGGAACGGAACGGAACTCTGTTTCTAATGAAATTTTTCCAAAATTTTTGCGATTCAAATCTCCTTGTGCAGGGTTTCTATCAACCCGTGTCCGTAGAGAAAATCAACAGAGTTATCAGTTGGGCGATGGATATTTTCTAAAAAGGTACTTACTTGTTAAACGGGAACTACGAAAAATTCTACATTTTCAGTCGGGTCAGTCCAAAGATGCAAGAGAATAGGTTGCTGCTATTTTCCTCTCTCCTAAGACAGTGGAAATATCAGCAAAATTTGAAGTTTTCAGTTTGAAATTTAGTTCAGTGTTGTGCAAGCCGAGTTTTAGCATCTTTTTTTCTTTCCTCTTTCTTTCTTTTTCACCTGATGAAAGGCTATGAAACATTTTTCTTTTGAGAAAGAAGAAACATTATTTTTTTTTCATATCTAGTTTCCTTTCCCCCATCTACAAAACTGTCAGCAAGGCGATCATCCCTTCCCCTGCTTGAAGTAATGCAAGATCTGTGCGGCCAGGATGTCGACCCAGGTGTCCGGCACGCCGGGCACGCACCAGTGCATGCAGTCCTGCCCGTACACGGCCACGGCGTCCTTCTTCCCCAGCCATGTCGCCGGATGGGCGTCGGCCCTGAACTCGCTCATGTAAGTCAGGTTCACCAGCCGGAAGCCCGATCCGGCCAGGGCTTCCTGGATCGCCAGGTTCACCGTCCTCGCGTCCTTGTTCACTCCCCCGAACCGCGGATCGAACCAGGACTCCAGCTGCGCCACAAGAATTTTCGAACAGCACAAAGGAATCAACCAACACGCCAATTCAGAACTCTGAAAATGCATGGTCTGAATCGAAACGGTTGGACATTCAGGATGAATGGTACTAGGTACCTCGTCTTCTTCGAGGAGCCTGTCGGTGACGCAGCTGCCGTTGTGATCCCACTCGTCCCCGTAGAAGTGCCTGGGCGACTGCGTGCGCCACAGCTTCAGGGTTTTGCTCGGCATCTCCCTGTCGATGTAGGAGGCCATGCTCCTGATCACCACCTTCAGACCGTCGGGTATGCTGAGCGGAGGCTCGATCGGCTCTCCTCCTCTGTAGAAAACAAGGGGGGTCTCTTTTGGGAATTTGTATGTGCCCCACCTGACCGAAGCATTAGGATAGGATGAATGTAAATCCCATTGCCTCCAACAGCCCGACTGAATCAGAAATGGACTCTGGAGTTTACCAGTACACACTTCACAGAGAAAAAGTTCAAGTTTCTTCTTTTTCAAACTCACCAGTGTCCAGTGTTGACAATTAGCACGTCATAGAACTTGGTGACGTTTATCCACTCATCAGCAGGAATGTCGACATGTACATGCCTTTTATTCCATCCTTCTGAACTTCTTCCGGATTCTCCACAGGCTGCCACCTTTGTAGTTTGTACCATTAGTTGTTGTCACCATGTGAGCTTCATGATTTTATCATATGAAGTATAGAAAAAGTACAATATTTTGCTCCAAAGATAAATGCAGTTTTATCACTACTGCTGCAGTATTCATGGGAAACAGACAGTATTCTTTTTTGCTCCAAAAGATACAGTTCATCCCTCAAATAACACTATTGTTGCAGTGCAGATAGATACAACAACTATTGCTGCAATGTTGGTGTTTTCAAATTCTTAATCTGCAACGATAGCAATGCAATGCAAGTATGTTCATGATGGTCTCCGTAGTTTCACTCCCTGTTGCTATCATATCTTCAGTTTAAATATTAATCTCATAAAAAGGTGTCTTTTCCGTTTCAAAAAAAGGTGTCTTTTGCTGAAACCTGAACCATAGCCAAGAACAAACAAACTACGAAAGCGACAGCGTTGAGCAGCACAGCAGAGAGCACTCACTCACGTGTACTTGGCGAGTAGCACGGCGCGGCGGAACGCGACGGTGACGTCCTCCCTGGGGAAGTAGCCGCCGCGCCACGCGCCCCGCCGCTTCCACTTGCGCGCGCCGGGGTCGGCGGAGCAGAGCGCGCAGAGCAGCGCGACGGCGAGGTTCTCGGACAGCGAGTCCCCCACGAGCCCGACCCGGCGCCCCCTGGCCGCAGCGAGGAAGCCCGCGGCGTCGATCCTCGGGACGACGGCGCCGCCGCAGCGCGCGGGCGCCCAGGACAGCGCCGCGAGCGGTGGCCGGCCGTTGCGGAGGCAGTTGTAGGAGTTGCGGTGGAACGGGCAGGACGCGGCGTAGAGCGGCGGCGGCGCGGGGCGCGGGGCGCGGGGTGGGCACCCAGCGGCCGGCGGTGGAGTCGGAGGGCGCGGCGCCGCAGGTGAGCGGCTGCGGCGGGGACACGCGCCGGGAGAGGAGGATGAGGATGGCGACGGTCACGGGGAGGAGGAGGAGAAAGGGCAGGCGGAGGCGGAGGCGCCGCATTGCGCTGGCCTCCGGCGACGACCCCGCGGCGGAAAGGGACGCCGCCGCCCTCTTCCTCCTCATGCTCTTGCCGTCAATGCTGCTACAGAATGCAGTATGATCTATCTACTCAAAAAAAAAAGATGCCAGCCAAGGATTCTGTATTTCTGTGCTTATGGTAGGATATTATTGAGAATTAATGCATACTAAATTAATGATTTTTGTTCTTAATGCATACTAAATTAATGCAAGAGATATCGAATTACTCCCCATTTTATAACAACAAAACGAGGTCCCTCTGGAAGGAAAAAAATGAAAAGGTAAAGAAATCTCTTTTTTTTTTAAAGAAAAGAAAAAAAGTAAAGAAGTCTCACATGCTTGGTGTTGGATTTGAGTGACAACTTTTAAACAATAGCTAGATGATCAAAGGAAAATTGGACTTCTCTTCTATGAACGAAAACTGATTGCAGTTACACATGACTATGCCAATATCATTTCCTTGGCAATAGATCTGCAGGATGTAGGACTCGGGAGGTTTATCTGAATTCCGCAATGAACACAAATTCAGGTTCAGCACACTGCAGCGCTGTCACCAATTCGATCCTTTTGCCATTGGGCTTTGTGCATGTCGCCGGTCGGAACGAACCCGGGCCGGGCTCCTTCAATCTCTCTCTCAACAGGTGCCGGTTCTCGCAACGCCACGCAGAGCCTGACGAGGGCCCGGTCGGTACACACCGGCAGCAGGTTGCAGCAGGTTGTAGGCTACCATACCGGCTGCATGCGAATCTCCTATGGGCTAGTGGGCTACTATTAATTGGCAGCCCTACTAAAACCGTAGATTAATTAGGAGGAACTTAACTCCATGTTGCAGTGTTTGGTCCATGGTTTGTTTTGACTGCTGGCCCCTCTAATCTTTCAACCCTACTACTGTATCTATCCCCGCGTCGTGTGCATGCCATTCGGACAAAGTTTGATGATCGATTTCCACTAATAATTAAAGAGAAGAACAATAGTAGACTCTGCAGCAGGCGCCACCTACCTGTACGTACGGTAGGTCCATTTCTTCAGTTCAGTCGCTGCATTTCTTCAGTGCAATCGCGTTGCATTTATTAGTTGCAGTACTCAGTCCATGGATGGACCTGCTGGCATGGAAGAGATCGGTGATGTGCATGCATGCGCGGAGTCCGGTCAACGGCCGGCCGGCAATTGAGTTTTGAGTCAAGTCCGAGCCAGTAGTACAGTGCACGGGAGTGGCTGATCATCCGATCGATCCAAATGCTAGCTAGCTGGATGAAGGCAACGACGTTAGCTTGCTGGTGATCTAGTCTAGCTATTACCTGCAAACCAAACCAAACAAGGACAGCGATGAACAGAGATGATTAAACAAAATCATGCACAAAACGAACAACGGCCTGTGGTTGGCTGCCAGGATCTATCACTAATCACTTCATTCGGATTTGGTTCACCTCTAAACCGCCCAGCAGTCTAGCAGTGGTGCTTGACGACCAAGCAGTCTCTTCTGCTTATCTCTGAAGCAAGCAATATGATTTCTTGGTCCGTCAACTAGGATCCTAATGGAATCCGGACAAATCAATCGGAGTCTGAATAAATCAATTGGAACCCCAATCGGAACCCGGCAATCAATACCTCACGCGGTCACGGCACAATCACTACACGGAGCGAAGAGTACGTACTCCGGAGTGAAAGAGTATGAAGTTGATGGTCTCATATAGATCCGGATAAAATTTATATTACCCTAGCAACGCACGGACGGACGCTGTGCTAAGTAAAAGTAATAGCCAACAAGTCCAGATTTCAGACTTGAGACCGCCCAGCAGAGAACTGAGCTTGAGATCGGTGACAAACTGTCATCTGTCGTCAGTAACTCGATCAGGTCAATCTCCAGCCACTTGTACTCGACTCTAGCTACGTGTGAAGGCGGGCAAGGACGGAGACCTCTGCATTTTTTTCTCTCGCCTCGCGCATGCACGCGCGCGCGGTCAACAAAACGCATCGTTCTGAAGATGATGGTTGGATGGCACGTCGCTCTCCATCCTATTCCTCCTACCTTTACTACTTAACTAGTTCCCTGGTTGAATTAGTTGGTGTTCTCTGAAAGTTACTTGCTGCCTTCCTGCACACTTCCTTCAGGTTGTCAGGTAGCCGCGTAATCAGCTTGCTGCATGCACCAACTGACAGCGCTAGTTACTACTTTGCCAGTCCTAACCTGCATCCTCCATCCGTTCCAAAATGTGACGTGTCCTAGTTTTGTCCAAAGCTTTTTGAAAAAAATTGCACCAACATCTACAAATACCAAATTAGTTTTTTTTTCTAAAATTTTGGTATATTTCTTCTACAAATTTCGTCAAAGTTCTTTGGAGAAGTCTGATTTAGGGGGGAAAAAATTAAACACCTTGTATTTTGAAAGGGATGGTCTATCTCTTATCATTGCTGAGCGAGGAAGTATATATATTATTGTTGCAAATTTCCCAGCAACTTCTGTGTTAGCTAGCTTCGAATTCCATGACAAAACAAAAGGTGGACACGCACTTCTTCGGACCAGTTTGGAAAGTCTGGTCGTCTGCTTTTTTCTCAAGATCTTTTGCTCTCTCCCTCCTAATAAGCTAGCTTTGCATACTATTCATATTTCATCAGCATGCAGAGTACATGAAACCTAAGTAACCTACCTTGCCAACCTTGCAGTTGGTTGCCGTCATAATCTGAAATCTCTTCTAGCCCACTATAATCGCAAAGCGCAAGTGCTTCTGTTCAAAAAGAGCAAAAGTGAAAAAAAAAAGGAAAAGTTGGCATTTTCCTCCGGCCGGCCGGGTAGTGTAATGCACCATCAGCAGATGTAGTAGTAGTAGTAGTAGTGGCGTTTGGGCCCATCATATCTTGACACCTGCTCTGCTCCTCGTTTTCTCTCTCACCTGGTTTTTTCAAGTCAACCCAACAACGAGGCCTACTCTACTTCCCTTGGGCATGCGCTTTCTGCATGACTTCAAACCGCATGCTGTTAGGCAGTCGCATTTCCCCACTTATACAATTAATCTTCCTTAGATTCCTCCTGATCACGGATCAGGATGGGAAGCACTAGTGCTAATTGTAACTTTTAGGTTTGTCTTTTTGCTATATATTAGATGCATGATTGTTTTAACCTGAAATAATAATGTGATGGCAAGATCGACAAAATGTCACTGTGCAGTTTTGGTGATGGAGGTATTAGCACTATTCAGCATGTTCGGTAGAGCTTATAAATAGTAAAAAGAGAGAGTGTGTGGTTTTCCATGAATTTTCCTTTGTTGTATGCAAATTTATTCAGTCGTCAACCAAGAATGGTTCTACTATACGGCTGCTTCTTTGATCTCAGAGAATGCTGGGATGTATGAGATGTCAAAGCCTGTACATCAAACGAAGCTGACAAAAACGAAGGTTAATTGGCTTTTACCGTGATTTCAAGTGACATTGTCTGACTTTAATCATCATGCCTGAGCAAAGGAAGCTACGCTTGGTTGCATCATGGTCTTGTGATCACTTCTCTGCTTGTGGTTTGCCTCGTACTCAACTTGTTACATGAGAATACTTGTGCTGATACTTGGTGCTGAACAGCCTCTTTTAGAAGCATTCCATTTAAATTTAATCCAACATTTGCCTCAACCTTAGATGGAAGATGACGCAAAGTCAAGTCAAATGTCCTTTTTCTGGGACCTGTGAACACATGAAAGAAAAGACATGATATAATGTTGAGATTGGCTTCATGAAGTAATTAAGCATGGTTTTAGATTCGTCTATACTTAAACCAATGAAAATACATCATTCCAATTTGATACTTGAAAAAAATCAACAACCCACAGTTGATTTCTTTGACACAGTCTAGCACCTCTGCAAGTAGTGTACTATTGTCAGCCTCCGAAAATCTCATGACTGAGAGCACTGTAGTCTATTCCTTTGTCTTTCTGCTATTACAATAAGAGGAAATGGATCTGCAAAATAACAAACTATAAATTCAGCATGCATATATAGTGCATGAGACCTAATTAACCTGCCATGAGATCAGAAGATACAAAGAAAGCAACTGCCGCGATCTTGTAGTTCGTTGTAGTCACCATCTCATTTCTTGATCCCTATAATCGCAAGGTGCTTGTTTTTTTAGGGTCTATGTTTTTAGATGTTGCAAAGTGCTTCTTCTGTTCAAAAAGGGAAAAAGGGGGAAGTTATCATTTTCCTCTGGGTTTTGTTATGCATCAGCATCAGCATCAGCATCAGCGGATATGCCACTAGTTGTGTTATTTTTTTTAAAGACTTACTACTACCAGTGGCGTTTAATTGGGCCAATCATATCCTCGCATCTCCTTGTCTCACCTGGTTTTGTCAAGTCAACCATCGATAGTTAACCAGCATGCGTTTTCTGCAGACTTCACAACTACATGCTGTTATGCAGTCACAGTTCGCCACTTACATAATCTTCCTTTATTTCTTACTACTGATCATGGATCAGTTCACAAAGCACTATGCTAATTGTGATTTTAAGGTTTGTCGTTTTGTTGTATGCATAGTATATGACATGATCGATGCAAATTGCAACCTGAAATAATGCAGTTACCAAGACAAAATGTCAACTGTGAGTTGCAGATGATGGAGCTAGCACTACTATTCCCAACAGCTGGATAGTTACAGATGCAGCGCAGTTCGTGCGTCACTAGCTATAAGATCCTCTTGATGTTCTTTCTCTAGGGCATTGTATAATTAACTGATGGACGAAATGAACAAGTTTGGATTAACCGATCGATTGCTAGTGAGGTAAAACGAAAGTCATTTTACTAAAATTTTCTTCGCTGTCTGTCAATCTATTCAGTCGCCATCGATGAAGAACGGTTCCACGAATGCTACTTTGTGTTTCAGAGAGCGTTACGATGAGCTGTCAAAGGATGTAATTCAAATGGACCTGACAAAAAGAAATGATAGCTAATTTACCATGTTTATTTGAAGTCACATATTTGACTTAACCTTCAAGTCTGAGGCAGCTGATGAAGGGATGCTTGCTTGCATCATGGTCTTGTCATCGCTTGGCTGCTCATTTTTTTTGTCTTGTACCCAACTTGTCTTTTTTTTTAAAAAAAAAATTAATACCCAACTTGCCAGATGAGAACTCCTAAGAGGATAACATTACTTACTACTAAAAATGATGATGCCCTAACAGTTTTAGCAAGTTTTCCCGGCCTGCCTTGCTGCTGAATAAAGTAGATTTCAATTCTTTAGGAAAATTCTATTTCTATTTCAGTTTACTCCCAACATTTGCCTCAGCCTGAGGAGATGGAGATGCTACAAGATCCGGTCAAATGCTTTAAGCACAAGCCTCTATAAACTACACATATCCTTCCTCTTTGTAGAATGTGTGAACACATCTGAAAGAATAAGAGGTGATATAATGTTTGGGTTCATGAAGTAAGCATGGGTTCAGATTTGTATATACTCGAGAACCAATGAAAATGCACATAATGTTCCAGTTTGATGCTTCAGAGAAATCAGCAAAACGCGATCAATTTGTTTGACACAGTCAATCACCTGTACGTGCCACTATTGTCGACCTCTGAAGATCTCATGACTCAGCGCCCTGCAGTCTCTGTTTCTGCTTTTAGAAAATGGGGAAAAGGACTTTCACATTTTTTTTAAAAAACTATTTGCTATAAGGTAAAAGGTTAGCGTGGCTGGTCAAACAATCCATTGGCTGGTTCCCTGTTGGACTCAGTCTAGCCACATCCCAACAAACCCCAAGTCACTAATATCTGTGTGTTTTTGTTAATAAAAACTATTCATCCATTATTGTTTGCAAACATAAACCTTTGGTATTGCTTTTCAATTTTCACTGGCGAAATAACTAGTTGGATCGAATTCTTGGAACATTTCCCCCTTCTTTTGTAGCTTGTGTCATTCGATACGCGCATTGAATTATTTGCTTCCCACAAAATTTCTATCAAATTCCAATGCGCGTATTTCGACATCAGAAAGTGGATCTGTACTGCTGAACATAACTACACAAGCTGATTTGCTATTGTTATGTGGTTCAACATGTCTTGTCCAAAAAGGAAAATGTTGTTAAGGTAGCCAAATCAGTGTATGCAAGCACTTGTACTATTCAGCACGCACCCTTTGTCAGGCATGGTTTTACATTCTGGCTATCTGGTATGTGCAACAAACGAATCCATGGAAAGTACATGGAGAGAGTTTGCAGTCTGAAGGAAAGGGAAAGCAGAGGGAGCTTAACTGGGCTCCGGTCCAGGGTTGGCCAGCCACATGCACACAACTGAAACGGGGCGGAGACTTCGCCTTGCCGGCCGACCTCTCTGTTCCTCGGTCTGCACTCGCTTCGTCAGTCAGTCGTCGCGCATACTTATATCCCCCTCCTTGACTTCGCCATCCCCCTCCGCTACGCTTCTTCCTCCTCCGTCCTCTTCCTTCCTCTCCCCCTTGTAGAGAAAGAGAGGGAGAGAACTCAGAGAGATCGAGCTCTGAGAGAGAGAACCGGAGATGGGGAACATCTGCGGTGGCTCCGGGAAGGCTCATGTGGCCGAGGATTTCAGGCCATCTAGCCCAGGTGAGGAGGGCCAGTCTCAAGAACCCGTTTTTATTCTTCTTTCTCCTGTAATTTTTCATGTGATCGCTTCAATTCTTGGATCCTCCTGAGGTTTGGACCTATCCTGAGCAAAAAAAAAAAATTCCTGGCTTCTGCTCAAATAGTTTCAGAAGTTTCAGACTGCAGTTCCCCTAACTGAAGATACATGTTTTGCAAATTTCCTAGTTTACTAAGATTTATTGTTCCTTTCTCATGGCAGTAGAGACTAGAGACAGGATTTATGATCAAACTGTAGTTCTCCAAGCTCAATTCTTCCTCTCCACTTTTGTTTATCAGAAATTTGCAGTTTTTATTCTGGAAGGGTGGGAAAAGGCCAACTTTTAACTGAATAATTGCCCAGTCCTCCATGAATTTCACACTTATGGTTTATAAATTGTTGCCTAATTGTGTAACAGGGACAACAATGACCTCCAAAACGAGCGGCAGCATAACCACCAGCCAAAGCACCACGGGAAAGCTCTCCTCCGTGGGCAGCAGCTTCATGGCGTCCGCCGGCAGCCGCAGCACCGGCAGCGGGTTCGAAGAGGGGGGCAAGTACCCCGACGGCCAGATCCTGGAGGCGCCCAACCTCCGCACCTTCACATTCATCGAGCTCAAGGCGGCCACCAAGAACTTCAAGCCAGACAGCGTCCTCGGTGAAGGGGGTTTTGGGAGGGTGTACAAAGGCTGGGTGGACGAGAAGACGATGACCCCGACCAAGAACGGCACCGGAATGGTTGTTGCCGTCAAGAAGCTCAACGCGGAGAGCTTGCAGGGGTATGAGGAATGGCAGGTAAAATTTAGAGCCTCTATTTCTTTCTTTGGTTAAATAATATTTTTTGATTAAAGGATGCCAAGTTGATGAACGTTAGTATAGGCATCATGACAATCTGGGGGTTTGACTTAGCTTTGTTTGCTCTTGCTGATGGTACTTGGTACCAGTACAGGCATATGAGCCTAATATTGTCTCGTTAAGGAATCATGTAGTTCAATTTCGGGTGATACATCACTAATGGACAGGGCTTAAAAGAAGCACAACGATTTTGAAGATTCTCCTGGTCATTGCATGCCTGTGGCTCTTTATGCTTTGTTTAACTTCAGATGACCTGGCTGTCAGTTTTATACATGTGTGATGGATAATTGTTTCACTGGGCTGTGTTATCTTGGTATTTCTGATGGTCCAATGCTGACAAGAAAAATATGGTTGGAAGTGCTATAGTACTAGACTGTTTAGCTGCTGAATGCTGATTAGAATAATACAACTAGCCACATGTTTATCACAATGCAGTTGCTTTTGTTTGGTGAGCTGTGCCGTTTTGAGAAAAAGACATGGTTTCAGCAACGTGCCACTTATCCTTGCAAATTGTGGCTGCAATTGACTCATTCATTTATATTACTTTAGTCTTAACAGATGTATGTGTGTTGCCAAATATTAACTGGCATATCTAATGAGCATTTCTCAATATCTACCTGCAGTCAGAGATAAATTTTCTAGGAAGGCTCTCGCATCTGAATCTAGTCAAGCTCTTGGGGTACTGCTGGGAAGACAAGGAACTTCTTCTCGTGTACGAATTTATGGCTAAAGGGAGCTTGGAAAACCATCTTTTCAGGAGTGAGTTCTTACTGCTGATCATTTTTATTATCCTAGAAATATCCTGGATTAATTTTCTTGAACAATTTACTGATCAAGTTTGAGTAATGATCTTGCTTATGCACTCTACAATCTTTAGTCTCTGCAATTATTCTGTAGCATAGGTATATATGATACATTTGGTGGCATAGCTTTGTAATGGGCGAATTCAAAACTACATAAATGCATAATACTAGAATTTCTTGGAGGGAACTACTTGACTAATGCATTTTCCTTTAGGAGGATGTGCCCCTCTGTCTTGGGAACTGAGGCTGAAGATAGCCATTGGAGCAGCTCGAGGACTTGCATTCTTGCATGCATCAGAAAAACAAGTTATTTACCGTGACTTTAAAGCTTCCAACATCCTCTTGGACGCAGTAAGTTCAATGCTGTGCAATATACCTGTGGTATATTTAGTTCAATGTCAAACACTGACAGTGTTCTCCGGACTCTTGACAGAATTATAATGCGAAGCTCTCTGACTTCGGCCTTGCTAAGCTCGGGCCAACTGGTAGCAACTCACATATCACAACCAGGGTGATGGGCACATATGGTTATGCAGCTCCAGAGTATGTAGCTACTGGTATGTGTCCTCATGCCTCCCACCAGCTGCTATTTATGATCTGATGTTGCTTGCCAGCAATAAACTGTCAACAGTCCATGTGCTAGTCAATGTGCATATTGAAATGGAAATATACTTAGAATAGGTTCGTTTGTCCCCCCCCTAATCAATACCACGGCATTTTCAGCCTGCAGACCTCAATACCATGGCATTTTCAGTCTGCATGCAGACCTTTCTAGATTTGAATTCCATGAAATAGGCTTACGATGCATGTCAATTTGGGTCTCCAGATCTTGCTTGGTCGATCTTTAGGTCATTCTCAGTCGTGTTTTTGGCGCGCATGGTATTTATGAGCAAGGCAAATGTACAAGTCCACTAAGAAAGAGAAGTCGATTGCGAAAACTGATGTTTCCTAACTAGAAAGGAAGCAATTTCAGTGTCACTGAATTCTGAAGAGTAGTGGGGCACTAGCTGGTGCAGGAAAGTATGCTTGTGACTGTGGATCTCCGTCGTCTTGGGTCCGATATCGATGATCAGCACTTCCTGCCCCCAAGTGGATACCCCATAACAATCATGCATGGCCATTCCTCCGCTGTCACTTTCTAAAAAAAACCATGATAATAATGTTCCACCGATTTCACCATTCTCCGCCCGCCTTGATGTTTACATCCAGTGTTTCTTCCCGTCTGAATAGTGTAGAATCTACAACAAGTTGCCACTACTTTCTTGGCTGTTGATCGTCGTGCTGACTTTGTACATGCTCCAAAATGAATCATGCGCAGGCCATTTGTACGTAAAGAGCGACGTCTACGGCTTCGGAGTGGTGATGCTGGAGATGCTGTCCGGTCAGCGCGCGCTGGATCCCAACCGTCCCAACGGGCAACTGAGCCTCGCCGACTGGGCGAAGCCGTACCTGGCCGACCGGCGGAAGCTGGCCCGGCTCATGGACCCCCGGTTCGAGGGCCAGTACAACTCGAAGCAGGCCTTCCAGGCGGCGCAGCTGACGCTCAACTGCCTGGCCGGCGAGCCCCGGAGCCGGCCGTCGATGAAGGAGGTGGTGGAGATGCTGGAGCAGATCGAGGCGATGAAGAGCCGGGCGCGGGAGGCCCAGGGAGGCGGCAGCGGCGGCTCGTCGCGGGACCGGCACCACGGCCGCAGCGGCGGCGCGCACCAGCGGTCGTCGCCCCGCGCGGGCGGCGAGCCGCGCGGCCGTGGGTCCAGGGCCGCCAACGGCCACGCCGCCAAGGCGCGGTGACCCTCCCCGGCCGGCTGGAGCCGGAGATGATGTTGACGACGATTCTTCCTGTACATGCCTAAATTTTTTTTGCCTGATTGTGTGATGCCTGCTGCCGAAGTTGCTGCTGCTGTTGTCATGATCACGACGAGGTGTAAAATTAGCAAGAAAAAGAGGAGATGGTTGTAAGCTGTAACCAGTAGGAATAGAAAGAATAATAATCATTCTTGAATTGTCTTGAGAAAAAAAAAAGGATAGATTTTGCCTAGTGTTGCTGGTCCTTTGTCAGGTGGATCATTAGTCCATGGAGTGCGCAATGATTGATTGATCTGTTGATCTCCAGATACAATGCATTTGCATAAAACCTACGCTGATTCCCAGTAAACTTCGGTTTAAGAATGATTCGAGTAATATAAAATGAAATGCCAGTCTCTCATTTGAAATGACACGCAAGTCTTCTGGGTGTTGCGAAAGAGAGAGAACGAGATGGACTGAATAGATAAGACGCGGAAATTTTCAGCACACCAAATCTTGGGGAATCTGTGCGCGTGTTGACCAAGTAATAATGCAAGGCTGTCTGAACTCTTCCTGCCCAGCTGGCCGCCCATTTTGACGCCGAAGCAAAGGTCCGCCCCATGCTCCGCCTCTTGTCTCCGACCTGCCAACCAACCAACCCCACCCCATCCGTCCAGGTCCAGCCAGCCGGCCATCGCCGGAATTCAGCAAACACTTCGCCGGAGACGACCTGACCTGACGCGTCGGCCGTCAGCGTCACCGCTTTTTACCTCGCTGTAACACGGCTCCCTCGAAAACGACAAAGGAGATTGCGACGCTGGTAAATTCCAAGCCCCCTGTTTCAGACACGGGAAAGCGTTTTTCTACGGAATCCTGCATCGTTTACCGTCAAATTCCGGTGAACATCGTCTGTTCCAAGTTCCAACACAAGAGTTTCACATGAAATTTGCAGAAATTTCACAGTGCTCTGTGCAAGAAAAAAAAATTCACAGGAATTGGTACTGACCCACAGGAAGCCCATGAAAATCCCGCGTCTCCTAACTACCGGGCTGGTTTGTGGCTCTATTCTTCGATGGGCCGCCTATTTTTTGTGGCCGGCCCACTTAAGGCAGAAGAGAGGCCCGTACTCTTAACTTCACCGGCGTAGTGGGCCTCAACACTACGTAAAGCTGAACGTGCAGTTATGCGAGTGACCCCTCCCACCCCTCGGCATTAGCAAAGCGAGGCGCGCCGCCCTTCTCCCCCTCCGGCTCCGGCGAGAGGCGCGAGCGCATGGCCCCTAGGGTTGCGCCGGCCATGCGGGTGCTCCCCCTCGCGCTCGCTGCGGCCATCTTCTCCGGGGTGGCTGCCATCCTCATCTACCTCTCCGGCCTCTCCTCATGTAATGCGCCCACCCGCTCCGCTCCCCACGAGCTCTCTTCCCTTTTCGTGTGTCGGTTGCGTGTGGTGCGGGAGATCCTGACACGGGATGGGGTGCGTGCGTGCAGATGGCAGCGGTCGGCTCTCGGAGTCGGACTTGCCGGCGCTCGCCGCGCTGCAGGGCCGCTTTAGCAAGTGCGTGGTACGGCCTCGCTCGTTCATCTGCCTCGTCTGTTCATTCCTCTTATCTGATTATGGTTCGATTTTCTGCCCATCTGATGCCGCATTGAGACTTCTGGGTCACTAGCTTCTTAATCTTCGAACTGTTGTAGATTGACAGGGTAATTGCCTCAGAATTCTCGATTCCAGGGGGACAATTCTTCTGATGCTCACTGTTTGGTGTACGAGATAGCTTAAAAGAGTGATTTTTTTTTGTCTCGGCATGAATACAAATGTCTGGGAATTATCCATATTTATATTGGGTCCATCTAGTGCATACCAGGGTGTTGCCTCAAAAATTCTTGAATTCTTGTGTCCATTGTCCTGACGTTCACTGTTTAGAATATATCCATTGTCCATCTAGTTTTTTGTTTTGACTTGTTTGGCTTGCAGACTCTTGTGCTCCCACTTGTGATCACAGAGTCTCCAGTCTGTAAACTTTCTTTCTCCTCCTCTTAATGAAAAATGTGCTTAGGCACGGTCGCTAAAAAAAAGCATGGTGAGAGTGAATCTTTTGTGTCTTGGGCTGAATACAAATGTTTGGGTTGGGCTGAATACAAATGTCTGGGGGTTATCCATATTTGTATTTTAGTGGCAATTGTTGCTTATATCTCAAGTGTTAGCAGCTTGAGGATCTACTTTATTGTCTTGGTTCATATAAACCTTACTTGCTTTAAAAAAAAACTGCAGGATGCAAATGGTCTAGGACTGAAAGCGATGAGTGGTAAGGACTACTGCAGAGTTGTGATACAATACCCAAGAAACACAGTTTCTAAGTGGGTAAGTTCTTGCTTGTTGTGTCAGGCAAAGTTTTTACTTGATGCGGATCTTCCTTCCCCATTTCAGCTTTAAGAAGCAGCTTGCATAATACATTTGGTTGTGCACTTACCTGGCATTTTATGCTTTTGAAACTCTACTGCATGTTCAACTAGAAAATATAGTACTCTGTTGACCACCTCTCGCAACCAAGCTTTCTTGTCTGATGTTATGCTCATTTTCGTACCTCTTATTGACTGAAATTTGCAGATGGATCCGAACACTGGACAGGTTGAAGGTTTGTCATTTGAGTTCAATCTGTGCGAAGCTGTGGCCTCATGGGAGCAGGTGACCATGCTCTCCATTGATAAGTCTGTAGTCTAACAAGATCAGTGGACCACAACATATATGTTGCTGCTTTGAAAAGTCATAATATGAGTGCAAGAGCCCATTAGCAATGTCCACCAAGTAGTAGTAGGCTCATCACTCTTGATTGCCCCTACCTTCATTCATAAACACTGTAATATAAAATATACTGCAATGTTGGTCTAAAGTTTTTCACAGTTGCATGATTAGCTATTGATATGGTCATTCAATTGTTTGTTACTCCTAGGTTCGAAACAGTACAACAGTACTCACAAAGGAGTACATTGATGCTTTGCCAAATGGCTGGGAGGAGTATGCATGGCGCAGGATCAACAAAGGAATCCTTCTGTGGGTAGATACAGATATTTGCCATTTCACCTAGACATTAACTGTGGCTAACTCCAATAGATTACTAAGCACATTTGTCCTGAGTTTACAGTAATAAGTGCCAGAACAGAACCCTTTGCATGGAGAAGCTCTCGCTAGTTCTACCTGAGACATCACCATATGTGCCTCGCCAATTTGGTAGATGTGCTGTTGTTGGGAACTCTGGCGATCTTCTTAAAACTAAATTTGGGGATGAAATTGATTCTTATGATGCTGTCTTCAGAGAAAATGGCGCGCCCATCCAGGTTTGTTAAATTGATGTGTTTCCCCTGTGCATTTGGATATGCCCCAACTCTTGTCCATATTGCAGAATTACACTGAGTATGTCGGTACGAAGAGTACATTTCGCTTTCTGAACAGAGGATCTGCAAAGGCACTGGACAAAGTTGTTGAGTTAGATGGTAAGTCTACCATCGACCTTTTTAAACCCCTATCAGTGCTGTGAGATATCAAGGTGAAAAGGCATACTACTTTTATGGCTGCAGAAACAAAAAAGGAGATATTGATTATTAAGACGACAATACATGATATCATGAACCAAATGATTCGGGTAATTTCCGTGTCATGTTTTAGAAACTAGATCACATTGGGTACATGCTCTATGTTTTCTTACCTGGCTGCTGGACTCTTGTTATGTAGGAAGTTCCAATAACCAATCCAGTATACCTCATGCTAGGCACATCATCATCATTTGGTTCGTCCGCTAAAGGAACTGGGGTTAAAGCTCTTGAATTTGCTCTCTCTATCTGTGGCAGTGTTGACATGTATGGCTTCACAGTAGATCCAGGTTACAAGGAATGGTTGGTGACTGTCGATCTTAGATAATGACTGTAAATTATGTTGACCTGCAGTTTTGCTTACAGTTGATGTTATTTTCTTTCAGGACAAGGTACTTTTCTGAGGCCAGAAAGGGTCACACGCCACTTCATGGTAGAGCTTATTATCAAATGATGGAATGTCTTGGTGTGAGTTTCTTTCTTGCCCTAATACTATGCTATGAAGAACTGTTTTAAGCCATGACATGTTAGCAAATATATTTGTCTGTTAGTTTGTTATTCATGATGAGGATGATTTATTGATGTAAGAAAAATTCTGTGCAGCTGGTAAAAATCCACTCACCGATGCGAGGTGATCCGGACAGGTCAGTGAAATGGCTGCCTACCAAGGATATCATTGAAGCTGCTAGAGTTGCCTCTGAGAAATTGTTGAGGCAAGTTTCAACTCCGCACTTTAGCAAGATGCTTTCTTTGGTCATCAGTATTATCAACAGGGATTTTACTTGGGTTATTGGGGTTGTTGACACTTTTATTTTTTATGCTTGAATGTCAATGCTGTACAGGATGAATTATATTTATGATGGTAACTTGTATAAATTGGAAGTTCATTCATTGCGAAATTCGCTGCAGGAGACCTGGGGCTGGAAGCGATGGCCCTCTGGGGACTTGCACCATGATAAAGAAGCGCGAGAAAGGAAAGGCACCAAACAGATCCGATCTGCGAGATGCTGCCATGAAGCACCTTGCGTACATGAAAGGAACCACCAGGTATCCCTTGGAGCGCAGTGCTGGAGGTGGGTACCTCTGCATGATTAACGATAGATAGGACCACGGCGGTTCAGAGTCCATTAGATGTAGAAGATGGATGGGGAGGCTGAACAAAACACAATAGAAGTCACGTCACCATTAAACAGTAAGATCAGACGAGCTATTTGGTGTCAGTTGAAGTGGTGCGACAGTTTTGAATGAATTTCGGAGCGGATAGGTTAGATGCGGTTTTGGTACATGGCAGTATGAGTAACAGAGCATGGTTTGCAACGTGTGTCAAACGGTTTACATGTCATGTTTGTGTGTGTAGCGGAATGAACAGATCATAAGTGCTGGTTTATCCGATGTGCTGTGGGAGAGGAAATCCATTGTTTGTCCGATGTGCTGCTAGTTGTCTCGTGCCAGTTCCTTCTGGTGATAGATTTATTGAACAAATGTTTCTGATTGTGATACGACTGCAGCCTGCAGGATCGTCTTCACCTCTCCTAGATACTTCATGCTGATGTCGCCATTGGACGGGTTGTGACTTGGAACAAGTGTCCGGCATGATGCCGACCTCCAAGATAGATGATAGCGGATGCCAAGATGTAACAAGTGTCGAAGGTCTTGCAAAGAAGTAGATGTAGAATTGTAGGTCCCATCTCCTAGCCCATGCACAAAGATGAAGAAAGCATGGATGTGACTTGAAGAAGAATAAAAAAATGCCTTGCTTAAGGGTTAAGGTCTGGCAAAGAAACAAATTGCAGTTTCAGCATTTAGCCTTAGCGGTCCCAAACCCTAGAATCTCTAGCGCTGTGGCCGCTGCGGCGACGGTGCCTCTCTCGTTAACGTGGACAGAGCACTGGTGCACGATCGAGGGGACAGCACCCATCGGTGGCAGCGTCGTATCCTCCTCATCGTCGGCCAGCACCACCATCTCCGAGAAAGGGTCAGGTCCAGACCGAGGTCTGCGAGGAGACGGGAGACGTCGGCTTTGAGGGAGACGTCGAATTTTGGGATCCGCAGCTCGCCGACGGGGACCCGCCGATCGGGCACGACCGCTTCTCCGTGAAGGAGAGCGGCCGGGTCGGAGCTGAGCTGGCGCACCAGGCCCGGCAGCCCGTCGCGGTCGTCGGGGAGGTAGATGTACATGGAGAAGCTCTGCTCGCACACGCCCTGGCCGGCGTAGGGCATCCGCAGGACCTTGAAGCCGGGGTGGCAGCCGATCTGCATCCTGGCGTGGAGGACGTTCCCCGCCATGAAGGGCACGGTGACCTCGTGGCCGGCCGGCGAGACGTGGAAAGCTCCGTCCCGCGCCATCTCCGGCAGGAAGTGGTCGTACCAGTAGCCTCGGAAGTAGAGGGCGTTGGCGAGGGACGCGGTTTTTTCACATGTACCTGTGGCCGCAAGTACTGTCGGCACCGTTGGAACACGGCAGTGCATCAAGATTGGTGAGGCAGGCGGGAATACGTGAATAACTTAAGCGCGTGATGGGCCCGAGTGGGGATAGTGCAGAGAAGGGTAGTATCGGCAATGTACAGGCAGGTTCTTTTTGAAAACCTCGTTAGCCCAAAGCTTGCTGTGCTCCCTGACGGCGGCGGGGGGCGGGACTCCGACCAGATCTCATGCTCCTGAATCGTGGAGGCCTCAAGCCACATGCGCTCTGGTGAGGGAGGCTAGTCTTGTGTTCCAACCGCCGCCGTTGCCGGTTATTGCTTCGCCGCCAGTCAATCAGATACAAGGTGCTTGTAACCAAGCAGCACAAGCTTCTGGCGATTCGCCGGTGCCGAACGAGGGGAGGGAGAATGCAGCTGGTGCAGGGGTAAGAAAGATTACTGACCCACTAATTTGCATATTTATTCCTTCAGTAAGCTAGGAATCTAATGTTGTGTAAAAATGCTATAGGATTGTGTTTCGGAGAACTGGAAATGCGATACAAGCCCTGGGTCGGATGGTTCAGGGAAATCTGCAGTAACTTCAGCACTAGGTGTTGCAGAGATGACAGGGGACTACAACTACCAAGGCAAGTAAATAACACCTAGCATCTGCCCGTCTGTTATAGTGGTTAAAAACAGAAGCTATAAAACTAGTTATTTCAGATGACCTTCTAGCTATAAGCACATGGTTGAGGAGAAATATTAATGCTTGAATCTAATGTCATATGCAACTAAGACTGTATGCTGCACTTTTCTTTGTAAGCATCTGACACTGAAACCATTTAGTCTAAAAATGAATAAAGGCATTAAAGTAGCAATTCAGACTGTGAGAGTGATTTAATATAGAGATTATAAGGGCCTGTTTGGTTTGGAGGGGCTTATTATAAGCCCCACCAATAAGCCCCTAATAAGCCTCTTTTTATCCAAACATAAGGGCTTATTGGTGAGGCTTATGCCCATAAGCCCCATAAGCCCATAAGCCCCTCCAAGAGATGCTTATGGGGCTTATTTTCTGTGGACCCCACAAACATCTCTCACATTTTCTCCATATTTGCTCCATGTGAGGGGCTTATAAGCCCCTACAACCAAACATCATTTTGAGCTTATAATAAGCCCCTCCATGTGAGGGGCTTATGGGCTTATAATAAGCCCCTTCAAACCAAACAGGCCCTAAGTAAAATAGTGTGTGTCCCAAACATCGTGTGAGCTGTAGTTAATTGAAAATATTTGTGATCTGAATGCTTAGGCATTGGCTCCTACCAACAATTGCTATTTGGTCTGACATGCCAAGTAATGTGCCAAGTAATGTTGTTCAAGCTCTGAACCCACTGCCAAGTACATGCAATGATTTTGCAAATTTAACATCATCGGATAATACTGAGCACGAGGAAACTGTCTCTTTTGGATAGTGGGTACTTAGAAAGTGGGGATTGCATGTCAGAAACTGATGGGGCAACATCTAATGGCACTTATTTGGAGATTGGTGATGAGAAGACAGATTCTGAAGATTCAATTGCCTGGACGGGCAGAGGCCCAATATCAAACAAAGATGAACTGGAACAAATTGATTGGGAAACATTCTATTCAACAGTGGAACTGGTCAAATTGGGGGAACAGGGTGGACTTGTTCAAGCTAATGATATACCAAGGCAGCAAACAAAATACATCAATATTGCTGACAGTACTGATGTCATTGGAAGTGGAGAACAAACCAACAAAGGAGGATGGAAGAAAAGGTTAGCACCAGCTTTTGCCTTGTATGGTTAATATGGTTGGTACATCAAATGTTAGCTTAAGAATTCTACTTGTGCGAGTAGGAGCAGATAGCAGAGCATGAAACAAGCCAGGTAAAAAAGTGCAATTTACAGTTGCTGTATGGTTGCTTTTATACCGAGTTTCCCCATTGACAAGAGTATTATTTTCAGAACATTCGTGTGAAAAAGAGAGTCTGGCCAGTGGAGAGGCATGCAATGGAGGTATACACCGGCAAAGTGTATGAGATATTCAGCGAGGAAATGAACAAGTCAAAAAGCTATATTGTACTTGCAGAGCAAGATTCGGATGAGTTCATAGTAAGGCATGAGGACAGGCCTTTTCCGTTGGCGAGGACCAGCAGCGTGGAGGCGCTGATGGAGCTCTCCGGGAGGAGGCTCTGGTAGTGGCCGCCGGTCTTGCTCTCGAACCACTGGTTGATCTCTGCTCTGGCCTCCTGCGCAGGCTGCAATGCAAAGCAATAATAATTAACAATTATTAATAATTATTATTAATAATTAATAAGCAGGATCTCGACCATGTTTCTGAAGGAGATGGCTTGCGCCTCGGCCTTGTACTTGGAGGCGGCCATGGTCGCAAAAGCGGGTTTGAGGACAAGCGAAGAGGAGTCCACCCAGACGCCCATGGCGCACCGGACCTCGGGCGGTGGGGTAGGGGCCTCCTCCTCCTCGTCGTCCTCGACCTCGTAGTCGACGACGTTTTCGTGGGTGGCGAGGACGTAGGAGGCCACCTTGAAGGCGATCTGGTCCCGCAGGGCGCCCGTGGCCCCGGTCACGAGGAGGGAGAGGATGGCGTGGAAGGACATGGGCGAGAAGGCCATGTTCGTGGCCTCCTCCTGGGGCTCTTCCTGGTGGTGGCTGACGAGCAGCATGGAGAATGCGGCGAGGTCCCGCGCTGCAGCCGAGACCTCTTCGTCCTCTGTTGCTGGCTATGGATGGATCCATGGATCTCAATGCAAGCAAGCAATGTATAAATAAGGGGCTACGGCTGCTGCTAGGTACAAGAACAAGATCTCGAGATAACATGCATGTGGGCTTCGTTCGGTTACATTTTAAGTTAACACGCGTATCGAATGCCGCCGGTTCGGTTTGTTTGCTTGCCTGCTGCCTGGAACGACCATCGACCGTATCTCTTGTTATTACTATTCTCTATCTCTATCTTTTTATCTTCAGGGACATCCATCCTATCCGGTTGCATTGGGCTTTTTCGGTGCCTTTGCACGTACTGTACTGCTTACCGAGTTGAGTACCGACGACTCTTCATGAGGCCTTGTGAAGCCACTTTGACAAATCCCTGGACTCTTGTTATTATTCTGCCTCGTATTATGCAGGCAGGCCTATTGCTCTTTGTATCCTATCGCCATGCACAAGTAGCAATTGCATTACCTCCATCACATCAAACTTTGACAAATCTGCCTAGTGTTCTGAATTCTGAACGGGTTTCTGATCTTCTGATTTCTGAACACAGTCGAATTCTACGCACGGCTGTAGGCTGCCTCGCAATGGCAACAAAATGGTTCCTATTTCTGTCGTTGCACATGCCGAATCTGAGCTGAAGCTGACACACTTGTCCAATCCTTCACATTCAGACTGAATCCACAACTGAACATCTGAAACGACCCAGACCAGAGCATTGCAATCAACAGGTGTTCTTTTGATAGGGAAAGCTAGGATCCATCCTTGGCTATGAATGGTTTTGTCCCTATGCATGATGATATCTCCATGCCACAACTTTGAGACAACCGGCATGTTGTTCTCACGGATCAACAATCAGTGATATCAAAATGGGAAGTTGTTGATATTTGTTTTGCCCTCTAAACTGAAATTGGCTTGAATATGGCATACTTGTGTGCTACTCCTCGTGTCTATCTAGAAACAGAAACAAGTGACTCTTCAGTTGACAGTGGACATTGCATTTCTCTTTCAGGCTGCATAGGTATCTTTGGAAAGCTTCTGCAACAATTTATCAGAAGAAGAATCCTGCCCTTCACTCTGGTGCCATAAACAGTTGACAACGTTGATCTGAATGTCTCCACTCGCCACACCAAGACAGAACACCTCAAGTGCCAATTTCTGAAGAATAAATCCTTGGTCAGCATCTCATCTCATCCATGCAACTGTCCTTAGTGAGCAGCAGACAGAACACCTCCGTTGTTTTGCATAACCTATAACTTTTGATCATCCTGTGGCTCTACTGCAGGCACGAGGAGGAGACAAGGATGGAGGGGAAGAGTGGCAGCCACTGCTCTGTACTGTGTACTGCATGCTCATCTTGCTGTCAGGGGAGTTCTGTAGATGCAGCGTCAACTGCTACCCTGACTGCAGGGAAGGCCACCCTGGCCCTGGGTGGTTCTGCACGAGGTGTCCTTCGCCGCGGTCGGTGCCGGCGGCTGCTTCGCTTCCATCTGCAGCGCGGCGGCCGGCGGAGAGTCGGAGACGGTAGGAGGCGCATACAGCATTTGGTCGTTTCGTGTTCGTCGTAGGTCCAGCGACATTGTGCTGAGTTTTCCCTAACAAATTTTTCATGCGTCAGGGTCTCAGGGACAACTGTGCTGCCGCAGCTGCAGCTTGAGCTCATGACGACTGCACAAACTGGAGCCATTACAATTCACTACAAGATACAACGCATTTTGTTTTTGAGGGCAGAATGGCAGATACAACGAAATTGAGATGTGATTGTTTGTACTGATGAATAATGGCAGCTTTTCTGGCATAATATTCTTTACTATTCTCGGCTGTATGACTGCATCATCAATATATCCAAGGACATAATATTAATCTTTTGATAACAATAAACAGAGATATTCTCCGTATTTCTTACAAAATCAACTGTATCTTCATGTCAGGGCTCAGACAGAGGTTCTCAGATAAAATCATCATCTGGATGATACAATCATTGGTGGTGCTAGTTTTCAATCTAGATTCTAGAAGATAAAATAACAAGATGCATGACACAAACAGAAATATTCTCCGTATACATTGCATGTTCAGATGAAACTTTACAAAGACCTATCCAGCCTGATTGGTCTGGAACAACAAAACAACACATCGTCAAGTCAAATCACATGACGGCATCCACTAACATGATTACATCCACAGCATTCAGGTATCAAACATGGTCTACAAGAAAAATGGTTTTCAGACAGCCGTGTGATCATGGTGAGGTTTCAGATCCATTTCCACCTGGTGAATTGTCCACTGCATGCCCTCCAGTTTCTGCAGCTCAGTAGGTTAGCAATAACCCATCAACCATATGGTAATTCATGGCAACAAAACTGAGCCAGATTACCTTTACAATCTCATGGTACTGCCTTGCAATCACATCGAAATGTGGATCCACGCCCTGATACTCACGTAATCGTGAAATCTGACAGACCAAATATCATAGCAAACAGTTAAATGCTAGACAGCAGATACTGGATTTAATGATTTCTTCTCAGATGGAATGGATGCAAAATAATTGCTTCTATTCTTTCTCCATAAATCATAATATGCAGCAAATAGTGGGTTTCATTATTTCTTTTCAGATGTAATGGATGCTACTAAGATGGCATCAGTTCTTTCTCCAAACATGCAGTTAAAAGTGGTAACTACAGACAAGCAGACGCCTGGTCCTTGCTATGAAACAGCATAAACTCCTGAAAGCAAAAAATGTACACCAATTGCCTTTTAAGCTGAACTTTGTTCAACCATGCATGATTAATATACTAGTGCCTCTGATGTTAGCTCCTCCATACAACCTCAAGCTATCACTTAATTCCTCGTATGTTTATTGTTTCACTCAAAAGCAGCTGCTAGGCATTGGCTCTAGTGAAGTTGTGGTTTTTACGGTCCTCTTTGAGAGCAGTAGCCAAAAGTTGTGGAAAGTGCATAAGCATGTGTGCATTTTGAGAACTTTTGGCTATTTAGGAAAAAACATCAGAAAATAACTAGAAGTAAAGGAAAATTTTTGTATCTTACTGCTTCATTATAGGAATTGGATGCCTCTTTCGTGGCCTCTACAAGATACTTTCTGCACAAGCAGTTGATATGTTAAGAAGGTTCTTCTTCAAAACAACAATGCGCTCAACAAATCAAATCAATCAAGAGAATAACTGGTGCAGCTTAAATATCACATCAACTTAAAGATCAATTGCCTTAACTATACCTGATCCTGTGCAGTGCTGGTACAGTATCCTTGGTGTAGGTGTCACGCAATAAATGGTGCTCTAGATAGCTGGAACCAAATAAAAAAATGTTAATCTAATCTTTTAATCCTTCAGCAATTGAAATAATAAAGAACCGTTGTGCAAGAGAGAATCAGCAACATGAGTATAGAGCAACATCTGTAATACTATGGTCAAAGATGCAGGTGCCAACCTTAATTTAGCATTCATTGTCCGACACCTTTTGATAAGCCAGGTCTTCTTCAGATCATCCTGTTAGCCAATAAAAGAGGTTAAGCACTTAAACAAGCAATATTTTTTCGAACAATCTTAAACAAGCAATATTAACAATATGAAAAGATTCCATGTTCTATCCAAAGAAGTTTAGTCACGGAAAGGAATATGAGAAGGCTTACATATTGGTGCTGATGCTCAAGTTTCTTATCTTTAACAAACTGTATAAGCACAGCAAGAATTTGCTCCAGGACCTTTTAAATTTTGAGAACCGTAAGCAATTAATTAAAACTCAGAGAAAGAAATTTTGCTAAAATAAAGTGGGTGCACTGCTCATAATTTAATCAATTAGGAAAATCATACACACATACATTATAGTGTTCAGCAAATTTTCTATCCATTGATGCAAGATCCTCCAGTAAATGTGCCTCTTCCTTCTCTATCTCTTCGATGATTAACTTCACCCTGTCAAATGGGAAGAAAAAAATAATGGTAAATACTTATCCCAGATGCCTGTTCAGCCTACCACAGGCTCCACATAAGTTTCAATTCCAAACAAGATGGAAAATTGAAGATAAGTTAGCTATGTAAATGGATGTGCTTGCCCCAGGGAATGGATGGTAAGATGGTATTAATCCTAAAAATGTGCTCGAAACAATCTGATGGAAATGTAGGACAAGAAAATTCACCTTTCTGGAAGCCTGGCACTTGAGATTTGACTGATGGATGATGAATCTGCAGCAAAGATGTTAAGATGAGACAAAACAAGAATTCTGAGTGTTTGTTTTTTCTTAAATAGATCTACCAAGATATTTTGCACAATAAGGAGGAAGAAAGGGTGACAATTTATATGCAAATATAATATCTTCCCAATTTTCAGTTACTGACCCCTTTCATCCATAGCAAATAGATCAGCTAATGCATCACACTTGGCTTCTAACCGGGCTTCAATCTCCCTAGCCAAAGTTCTCTGATAATCGACCATGTCCTGCAACCCATGCCAAAGCAGATGCTTTCAAAATTCAGATGACCATTTTTTATATTTTTTTCACTCTTTCATAAAAAGAATAAGACTCATCGTAGTTAATTACTAATAAGTGATCACAAAATATGTTCGCATTTTGCAAGGTACATAATGGAATTATGTTCACTAAATCAGAAAAGGCCCAACTAGGAAAATTTTAACTGTTCTTACCACAGACATGGCTGGCTGCTCTTGTTGCACTTGGTAGAGATAATCAGATGTGATTCCAAGAAAACGATCAGGAACACCCCCAACTCCAGGTTCAACTGCCTCTGAGCTACTACCACCATGCGCAGCACCAACAGTCAATGCACTAGCGGTGCTGCTATAATTATTGTAACTTGTCGATATTGAGCTTGAGCTGGGTGTGGCACTTGTCAGAGTACTATCAAATGAGCTCCTTGACAAGGTGCTCAGCTTTTCAATCTCCTCCTCATGGACCTCCCCGTCCTGCGAGAGCAGTGGGAGCCTCAACCTCTGTGCTGCCTCCGCGACAGCCAAACGGTGCTCCAAAGACTCGTACACCTGGATTCAGAATGGACACAGTAAGCTCAGTGACTAAATAGCATTTTTGTCAGATAAATTGTCAATTGTTGTGCCAAATAAATGGGATCAACAATGAAGACTTCCCACCAACTATTGGTCACTGACTACCCACCCAGCTCACATTGCAAGCTCTTTTTGCACAAGTCAATAGAAAAATGGGGACTTGTTGGGAGCACGAGAGAATGCAGAACCTGCGGGGAGCAGTTGAGCTTCTTGCCGGTGCCAGCACCGCCTGCCGCATGGTACTCCTCCACCATGGCCACCGCCTCCGCGTACACCGCCTGCCGAATCGCGCCAGATCTGATCAGAACCCCGAGCAAACCCTAAATGCAGATAGATCCGACGAGCGGACAAGGGTGACTCACCAGTGCCTCGAGGTAGAGCGCGCGCTCCGCCGCGACCTCCTCGCGCGCCTGCAGAGGCAACAGGCTCAGATAAGCAGCGGCGAGCGCGGGCAAGCGGGGGAGCGGAGAGAGCGAGGAGTGCGGTGCGGGCGCGACGTACCTGGAGGAGGTCGGAGTGCGCGGAGTTGGAGAGGAGGGACGCGTCGGGGGCGAGGTGGTGCCGCTGGAGCTGCTCCACGAGGTGCGCCACCTCCGGCGGCGGCGGCGGGAGGGACGCTGCGGCGGCGGCCTTCGGCATCGCGGGCGTCGCCGGCGACAGTCGCGGCGGGTTGGTTGCGAGGTTGGCGTTTGAGTTGGGTGGGAGGGGGTGGGCTTGGGGCATCGCGGTTTGTTGGTGGCCGTCGGATCGGGAAATGGACGGGTGAGATCGCGGCCGGCTGTTTCGTTCATCACGAGAAGCTCCAACTTCAAGCCGGCGCTCGTGTGAGATAATTGAGGAATGGATTTTTTTTTCTAGGAATAATGTAAATGCTGAGGTGGCAGGTGATGGGCCCACGTTTAAGTTTTCATGTCATATTTCCACCATAAGTGACCATTTCATAAAGGAAAATATGAGTAATCACATCTTGTGTAGCAACGAAGAAGGCGAGGTCTGCGATATATGTCTTTTTCAGTAATGACAGATATAAAAAGGGTGATATTTATGGATTATCATGATACATATTGGCGGTTTACAACAAGTGACAGAAGGCATTTAATTCAAGATAAGGTAGACGGCAATATCCAACAAGTGGGCAAGCGTAAAGAACATAATGGAAATCATCATAGACTTCTCCAAGTGGTTTTTTTAGTGTTTGTGCAGGAGAAAGGAAAGCATGAGCATTTCATGCGTTAAAGACAGCCATGCAATTATGAGTGTAGCTTTTGGAAGCTGCACGTCGGTGACAAGGGAAATCTTTGTTCAGCAATTATATAAAACAGTTTGTACTTTTTTACATTTTTCTAAAGAATCCGAACAAATCATAGAAGGCAGGCGATTTTGTTGGATGAAGAAGACAGCCTTGACAGTGACACCAATACTGTACCATCGAAGACGAGAAACACGACGGCGTGCTTTTTTTTTTTCTCGAATAGAAAGAATCGCATTTCTGAACCCGACAAGTGGCTTCCAGCGGCTCCACGTCACTAAGAGACGGGAGTGACGAGAGCTTACTTGTGCATCAACCACCGTTCCGTTGAGGAAGATGGTGTCCCGTTCTATCCGGTAATCACAACGCCTCCACTGCTGGACGACGATGACGCGCGATTAAAGCAGCAGGTTGTCTGATTGTTTCGCGGTTGATGATGATTGATCGCGACGCCTCTGATCAGCACCAGCATCAGCATCAGCTTCAGCTGGAGTGGCCTGCGATTACACGTCGTCGTCTCCGCGTCTGCTCCACTCGATATGATATATTCCCCCCCTCTCCCTGGCGGCTCCCCCGGGGAGGAAAAGGGAAATCTTTGTTCAACTAGCTCGCTCTACCTATCCCTCCAGCTGTCCGCCGCGCGCCCAGCCCAGTCAGGCCCTCGCCGGAGGCGCGGCGATGGAAGGCACCGTGCTGTGCGCCGCCAACCACGCGCCGCTCACGCCCATCAGCTTCCTCGAGCGCGCCGCGCTCGTGTACCCGGACCGCCCCACCGTCGTCGCCTCCGGCCCCGCCGCCGCGCCGCCGCGCACCTGGCGGGAGACCCGGGCGCGCTGCCTCCGCCTCGCCGCCGCCCTCGCCGGGCTCGGCGTCGCGCGCCACGATGTGGTGAGATCTCGAGCCGCGCGGCTTCGATTGGCCTCCCTTGCCATCCTCCTCTTCCTCTGCTTCCTTCTGTTACATGGATGGGGATGGAGCAGTAGATTCAGCCATTCCTTTAGCATTGACTTTTTACCTTTCAAAACTTCAATTTCCTTTTTTTTTCCGTTTAGCTAGTGCCTAGTAGTATGCAGTGGCTGTTACGCGAAGTGGATTGAGAGACTTGTTCTTGGTGCCGGAATCGATTTGTCGGTCCGAAATTTGTTCGCTCTGTCCAGGAATAGTTCAGAAAGCTAGTACAGCAATCGATTTATTCGAAAATGCAGTTGTTGCGCAGGTCGCCGTGTTCGCGCAGAACATCCCCGCCTTCTGCGAGCTCCATTTCGGCATCCCCATGGCCGCGCCGTGATCAGCGCGCTCAACTCGCGCCTCGACGCCGGCATGGCGTCCGTCCTCCTCCAGCATTCCGAGGCCAAGGTGGTGTTCGTCGACGCCGCGCTGCTGGACACCGCCCGAGAAGCTCTCCGCCTCATGTCCGAAGCCGGAGCGAGGCCCCCCACCGTGGTGCTGATCGAGGAGGTCCTCGACGAGCCAGCCGTTCCGGCTGATCACCACCAGTACCACGAGTACGAGGCCCTCCTGAGCAGCAGCGCCTCGCCGGACCTGGCGATCCGGTGGCCGGCCGACGAGAACGAGCCGATCGCGCTCAATTACACGTCGGGGACGACGTCGCGGCCCAAGGGCGTGGTGTACAGCCACCGCGGCGCGTACCTCAACAGCCTCGCGTCCGTGCTCCTGAACGACATGACGGCGCTGCCCGTGTACCTGTGGACGGTGCCCATGTTCCACTGCAACGGCTGGTGCCTCGTCTGGGGCGTGGCGGCGCAGGGCGGCACCAACGTGTGCCTGCGCAAGGTGACCTCGGCGGCCATCTTCGACAGCGTGGCCCGGCACGGGGTGACGCACATGGGCGGCGCGCCGACGGTGCTGAGCATGATCGTGAACGCCACGGCGGAGGAGCGGCGGCCGCTGCCCGGGGGGAGGCCGGTCACCGTGATGACCGGCGGCGCGCCGCCGCCGCCGGCGGTGCTGTTCCGGATGGAGGAGCTCGGGTTCCTGGTGATCCACTCGTACGGGCTGACGGAGACGTACGGGCCGGCGACGGTGTGCACGTGGAAGCCGGAGTGGGACGCGCTGCCGGCGGCGGAGCGCGCGGCGATCAAGTCCCGGCAGGGGCTCCACCACCTGGGTCTGGAGGTGGACGTGAAGGACCCCGCGACGATGCGGGGCGTGCCGGCGGACGGGCGCACCATGGGGGAGGTGATGTTCCGGGGCAACACGGTGATGAGGGGGTACTTGAAGGACGCCGCGGCGACGGCGGAGGCGATGGCCGGCGGTTGGCTGCGGTCGGGGTACCTGGCGGTGCGGCACGGCGACGGGTACGTGAAGATCCTGGACCGGTCCAAGGACATCATCATCTCGGGCGGGGAGAACATCAGCACGATCGAGGTGGAGGCGGCGCTGTTCGCGCACCCGGCGGTGGCGGAGGCGGCCGTGGTGGGGCGGCCCGACGAGTACTGGGGCGAGACCCCGTGCGCGTTCGTGACGCTCAAGGACGGGGGCAGCGTGGGCGCCGAGGAGGTGATGGCCTTCTGCCGGTCGCCGCTGCCGCGGTACATGGCGGTCCGGACGGTGGTGTTCGTGGACGAGCTGCCCAAGACGGCGACGGGAAAGGTGCAGAAGTTCACGCTCCGGGAGAAGGCCAAGGCCATGGGCAGCATCTCCAGGAGCAAGCTCTGATGAATGCATGTTGTGATGTAAAATCAGTTCGTGGCAGCAGATTTAAGCGCTCTGAACTGTGGTAAACTACAGTATCATCTACGTAGCGTTCTGCATTGCGGATTGGCAGTAATAAACAATTTACAGATCTGTGCATTTGAAAATTCCTCTCCGATGAAAAATCGAAAATGCAGCTGCATCTTGTCGCAATAGGAGTGTACTTGTTGGAATCTCTGGACAACTACTGTCCATTCTTTTCTGCACTCGAGGCACCTAACGATTTCAAATCAGTAAGCTCTGAACTGCAGTATCATCTGGCGATCTGCACCGGTTCATGGCATCTGGTGACTTCTGCATTTCAAAATTTCTCTTGGTAAAGTGGAGGTGCATCTGATAGCAGCAACCAACAGGAGTGGACTTGTTGGCATCTCTCTCTCTCTCTGCATTCCGATCTGCACTCAAGGTGACCGCAATAGCACTCAAAAAGTAGTCCATAACGAATAAACAATTACACAAATCTATCTAGATACATTGTGCGACGAACTCATACGGTGTAGTTCATAGCAAAAGGTACCCATATGCATATGGACAGCCTATAGAGAATAAACAAACATTAATCTCTTTCCTCACTTATTATCTCTCTCTCCGTGCTTGCTTGAAGGCTGGTTTTTACTCATTGTGGGACCCAGTTTACTACCTTCTTTCACTTTTAACATTGCGCAAATTGTAACAACTAAAGACTACTTTATGTAGATCCTATCTATATGGACTCCTCGGTCCAGAGCCACCTGACGATTTCAAATTAAATTGCGGCGCACAAAGCTACAAAGAGAAACAGCAAAAAGGCGCTGGCATGGTGGTGACATGGACCCTTGCCTTCCCACTTCGTATACTTCAAGGCTGTTTGTTAGAGCTCACCTTGATTTTTTTTTTCTGAGAGTAGTGGTTGATCTAAAATTATTTTAACTCTTTTTTTTAAAATTCAAATATGAAGTGATTTTGAACGGGAAGCAAATAAAGAGAAACTGTTTTTCTACTCTGAGCCCTTAATTTGATTCGAAAAATCATTTCATAAAATTGTCTTTGAATCATTTATCTGTAAAAAAAACTGTTTGTCAAAGCTGCTCCGAAAGATCGGTTGAACTCTAAATGGTCCTCAATCTCTAAATTTTCAGAACCCACGAGTCGTAACGGTAAGCATGTGTAGCAACGTGTACCGGTACCATCAATGTTCTTTTCATTTCTCAAGACGTAACCAGACTTTGATCAACAATATATTTACAATAGTTTCCAAAACAGTTTTGATGAGATTAGCTCTACGTCATAAAAATCACATATTCCCTCGTCCTAAGTTAAATCTATCTATTTCGATCAAGTTTATAAAAAAATATATTAACATTTCAAATACCAAATTAAACCCAATCCTCAGACCGGTCAAGTTCCACTCCTCCACTTCCCGGCTCGATTGGTTTTGCTAAATTTGACAGCCACATCCAATCCATCCGCCTCCAAAGCGGCAGCGGCAGCGACAGACCCGTTCGCCGCCGACGAGCCTCCCCGTCCAACCCGGGGAACGGAAGCAACGAAGGCCGTCAGCGCCGATGGCTGCCTCCCCTCCTGTCCCTCCTCTCCTCCTAACCCTAACCCTAGCCCTGGCTCTCACCGTGGCCTCCGCGGGAAAGATCTCAGCCCCCCGCACCCCGATCTCGCGCGACATCTACCACTCCAGGTGAGCCTGCTCCGCGCCTCCGCTCCACGCCCCCGGGCATCCTCACGCCTCCCCGTTCACCTGAATTTTTGCCCTCTCCGGCGCCAATTTTCGTCCGGCGCGCCAGCAGTAGCTTCCTGCTCATCCACGTTACCTAAGTTCTAATTCAAATACGATTGATGTGGGTTCGTCACAGCTCACGCGTGATCGATTTTACTGAGATTTTGCTTTCGCTTGCGCGTCATGATTTGGGGTTGGCTATTGTAAATTCGTGTTTGTGCCATCCACGGCGGGTTTCGACCCGACTTAGCGCATCCAACCACATTTCTTCTAATTAGTTGGTGCAAGCTATGGCTGTGTCGAAATGGGCATGGTTCCACGTTGCTGCTGCTACAATATGTGAATTCATTGGCTCGCCATTCACTGGTGGATTGATTGTTTGTACTCGCCGCCAGGGGGTGGGGGAGGGGGGGGGGGGGGGGGGGGCGAGAATCCTCAAACCTTCTGTTTCGTTTGGTAACTCTAGCTCACATTGAAACATAAAAGCTGCTCCCTGGTGACCATTGCAGCTTTTCCTTCAAACCTTGCCTCGATAACTATCCATCTCTGAGTTCAAGAAGCATACTGTATTCCTATTGTTGTATTCACTTCTCAATTTTAGAAACTACTTTTGTTCATATATATGTGTTGCCTAGTAACTGTCTTCTTCCTTCTTCTCTTGCTAGTGATTCTCTTCTGCGTGAAATCAAGGCTTTGGTTGCTCGGCATTCAGACAAATTGAGTGTGAGTGATTTGCCTATTCTTCTCCAATTGTCATTCATCAGTTTGCTTTGTTTCCGGTAGTCCCATCTATTCAGTGCTGAATAATGTGTCGCAGATGGACACTATAACAACAAGCAACAAAGGTTATTCTGCAGACCTGTTTGTAGTTACATTTAATCACGTGAAGGAGAGTGTGGACAATGGCTCAAAGGTTCATATCCTTCTGGTCAGTTTCCAACTAAAATTTCTTCGCTCTTTTTCCCCGAATTGCATGCAGTACTATGCTTCACTCAATCAGTTGCACCACATGATTGATCCAATATCTCAGCATCAAATATGAATCGCCCCATCCAAAAATTCTCCACAATACATCATAAATGAAAATGAAACTAATTAATGCACATCTTTCCAATTAGTATTTGTATGTTTGATTCGTAAATTAAATTATTGATATCTTGCGGTTTTGACAGAAAGGTTCATTGTCTTCCAGAACTTTGGACAGCATGGCAGAGAACTTATTACCTCTGAAGTTGCATTACGCCTTCTCTATATTTTAACGGAGAAGCGTAAGATTGCTGGTGTGGATTTTTCATCCTTTGAGAGAGTGCTGGAGAACCTTGTGATCAAAGTAAGTTCCTTTGAACTTATTTTACATTCATCTACTAACTTACTGTTATTAAATTATTAATGGAACACATTTTGCAAATGTGCCTTTGTTCTGCTATGCCCTGCACTGGACTAGCATAATTTTGAGGGCGATATTTTATTTGAAATTGAACCTAAGTAAAAATATGTCCGGTATTTTTTTTCTTGAGGTGCGCTGCCCTGCCCTTATGCCAGCATTACGATCTTGATCTGCATTTGCTGTCCTCACGCTGTTAAAATTTAGCGCACTATCATTAAATGCTATTGAAGGGTGGGCCTGGTGCTGTGGTAGAGTCTCCACTTGTGTTCTGGAAGTCCTGGGTTCAAACCAGACTTTTTGAAAAATTTTGAAGGCTGGGGCTGTCTAGAAATCCTCTTCCCCAGATCCCACCTTGTGTCGGAACTTTCAGCATTGGGTACGCCCTCTTTATTGTTAACTGCTATTAGCCTATTACTCAATCTAAGTTGCAATGAGAACAGAAGGCCTGATAATTAGTATGGTGGCCGTAAAGGTACTGTGTCCTTAATGCTCCTGATGGATAATCAGGATGATTATGATGTTGTTCTAGTTTGAAGAGGATGGATTTTGGCCTCAAAAGTAGAAACACTTTCATTAGATGGCATCCTTAGTATTGTCACCTTTACTCCTGTCTTACCCTTGTTTCTGCTGCCACTATTTTGATTATATTACTTCTGTTCTATATCACTACAGAATCATATCTTGAAGTAAGGAAGTCTGATATTGTTTACCTGTGCCTTTCTCTTTTAGGTGGTACCAATGGAAAATTTGAATGGTCGCAAACGTGTTGAAGAAGGGGAGCTTTGCGATAGGAGAAATGGTGATTGGTCTTTACCTAAAAATCCATTCATCTAAATCTGTTTTTGTGCCAACTATTTTTAAAATATATTCCCCCCTTTGGCAGGAAGAGGAGTTGATCTTAATAGAAATTGGAGTGTGGACTGGGGAAAGAAAGAAAAGGTCAGTATCTTGGTAGTTTCTCACTGTGCAATGGAAAAAATCAAATTCCTCTTGGTGTCAGTTGTATGCTGATTCTTTTAAAATATATCTTGAACTGAATCTTGGCTAACACTAGTTCCTTGTGTGAATTTCCATGATTTACTTTAATTCTGTGTAATTTCTTGACAAGCTTGTGTACTTCATACCAAACATATAAGAGCATTGCCCTTGAAAACTTGAATGATTATTTTGAGTGTAACGTTAGATGTATGCATAAGGAGTGAATGGACTTTGCTCATGCACTATCTTGTATATTCAATGGATGTTTTCGGTTGGGTGATCAGAGTTTTGCGGATCTTTTATGAATGTCTAACTTTTTAGTGGATCCATGGAATCACTAGATGAGCTTTTCTAGTTCAATCAAACCTACCATAGGATTGCCCCATGAAAACTTGTCTGCTTGACATGTAGGATCACTAACTTTCAGTTGAAGATTATATCTATATAGACTTGTACTCAGACTTTTGCCATGCTTTACCATGTATATTCCTTTGGTCACTGTTGGGTGTGGTAATCAGAGTTCTGGCATTGGTTTGTGGACTTTGAGCTAGTGACCTTTATATGTGACAGGTTCATTATTAATTTTGTCTAAATGTCCTTGTTGGTTGTTGGGTCCAGTCAGAGTTTTACAAATATGCATACTATTAACATATTGAACCTTTTTTATGTGTGTTTTCTTATATTATAGGACTATGACCCATATGAGGAGAATCCTGGTATTGCTCCTTTTAGCGAACCTGAGGCCCAAATCATGAGGGAACTATCCAGGTCATTTAAACCTCATATTTGGGTGAATGTGCATTCTGGAATGGAGGTAATGCAACTGTTTTGTTCTGTTGATATCCTGTATGTGACACGTAATACAAAGTTAGATCAGAGTATATATGCACCTAAGCCACAAAAGAAAAATGGCATTTTGACCCATAAGGACAAGTCCGGCCTTCATGGTTCCCCCCCAGTCAGTAAGCTACTTTCAAGCATGTTTGCCATCTTGGCACTTATAAATCTTGGTTACTATTTTTTTACTCCTTGACTTTCTCAGACTGCAACATACAAAATATTTATTTTTTTGGAAAAATCCCTCACATGCCACTTGTTAAACCCTAAATCTCTTATATGCTATTGTCAGTAACTGTGGGGGGACCCATATGTCATAGATTTAGACACACAAATTTAGAATTAAAAAACATGATATGTTTGAGTATCACATATACACCTTTTCCTTCATTAATGTGGAAACAATATTCATATGGTTATATTTACTTATATATCTGGTTCTGGCTCATGATATACATCCAGCATGAAATTCTATGGTGTCTGGTTTGCTTATTATGGAGTGCAACTACCACCATCATTAAAGTTTTGGAGTTCTGAAAGATTGGTGATGGACTAGGAGTATGCTTTAGCGAGAATCTCATTTAAATAATAGCCTTAAAATCTAAACATAATAACCAAGAAAAGCTAGCATAAAAAGAGAAACATGTTCGTTGCAGTTGCACATAACCCTACTGATGTACATCTTGATGCCACTAATTCATGCCTGTCTCATTTTTTTTTTCATTTTGTTCAACTGCAGGCCTTATTTATGCCATATGATCACAAGAATACCACACCAGCTGGAGCTTCTGCACATTTGATGCGGTCTGTTTTAGAGAATTTGAACCACCGCCATTTCCAAGATAGCTGCCTAGTTGGGTCTGGCGGTGGATCTGTTGGGTATGTACATGTCACCTGTTTCCTGTTTTCATATTTTTACTTATATTCATTTGTTGTTTGTTACGTTGTGAAGTTCTTTGACTATATCGCTTACTCAGGGAAATTATATTGACATTAAACTATTTGTTTATTTTATCCTTTCCCTTTCCAGATATCTTGCACATGGGACCACGACTGATTACATGTATGATATTGCAAAGGTGCCAATGCCGTTCACCTTTGAGGTCAGACAATCTATTGTCTCTGTTTGGAGTAGCACAGAACTGTATGGACACAATAGCACTAAGCTCATTTTTGCTGATATTCAGATATATGGAGATGAGAAAGCATCTACTGACGATTGCTTCAAAATGTTCAATCCTGTTGACAAGACAACATTCGATGTATGGAAATCTAGCATCTCTGTACCTACAGTATTTTTTAGTGGTGTAATTTCTGTCTGATAACCATTGTTTCTGTCAACAGAGAGTCATCAACAAGTGGTGCATGGCATTTCTCATACTTTTTGAGGAAGGCTTGCGAAACCTGCGAGATGCCCAGATAGTATCACGAGGCACACTGGACAACTGGGTCCCAATCGGAGGAGACGTTGTCGAGAGAAATGTAGCAAGGAAGACTGCCCGTGAAAGGAGGAAACTGGAAGGTCTTGACCTTGGAATGCAGGAGCTAAGAACGTACTTTCGTCTATTTATGCTATCTACATTCTTGTTAATGTTCATGTTCTGCACAAGGATATCAAAGAACAGAAACAGAGACTCAGGTAACGTCTTTGATCCTTGAATACCAAGAAAGCGATGATTGAGCTCGCTGCTCAGATGAGTTTCAGTTCCAAGAGTGATGGCCATCTGTTGCCTCAGATGAACAAAGTGCGGGAAACATTCGTAGTTGGAACACAATTCTGCGCCCTGCCATTTGGAGTTGGAGACGAGGCTGCTAGGATCAGAATGGTATCAGGCAGTTCCTGTTCAGATTTTCGTAGCTGCCAGATGATTTGGTTAATTGTTAATAGAGTGTACCTGTAAGTTGTAAAATTGTCCATATCAGCTTTTTCGAAGCATAGGTTCTTACATTTTGAAGGTTGGTGCACCCAAAACTGGATATGAAGGCTACATTTCGTGGCATGAATGAATTGATTAACGTCTCACTGCTCGAGTGATTTATGATGAATTGGGTTTTAAACTGTTATGGCCTAAATTAGTGAGTCACAAGAACCATCAAATTTGGATTTTAAGCTCCACAAATATGAGATGACAAGATGTTTCACTGGAATCGTCAAAAGTCCTGTAAGAATTACAGACAGCAGGAGTTCATTCAATTCATATGAAAACAGATGGATTGGTTGGTATTCAACAGGATATCAACAGGGTGCGCTCGTTATTATTAGAAAAAAAGGGGGTGCGCTCGTTCCGAGTTGGAAGCGTTTTTTTTTAAAAAGCTAAACGAACGCTATATACAATTCTTGAAAGAAAATTACAGAATCAAATTCATCTCGAAAGAGAAGCTTCGATAGCGCCTGCAGAAGATGAGGCTTCCCAGTTTGCGGAGGCGAGCGAGCGGAGGATCTGGAGAGAAAACTGCATATTTGGAATTCAAAACGTCATGCGTCGTAGTTTTGCCATTTCTAACATCGACTTCGTAAAAATAGGACTCGAAACATGTGATACCTTATTTTCATGCTATCAGGTGTATTTCCTTCCTTTTCTATTTTCTTTTTCATATATTTATCATGTGAATTGACCGTATTGCCCTTCACTTGATAACGTTAACAGACGTGGGGTGCCTTCCGCCGCCGCCCTGGTGTGCCTGGCGTGCCTTCTAGCTTCCTCGCGAGCTACTACTCCTTCGTGACGAAGCGCCAGCTGCTGCGCGCGAGAGATGGTTCGGCAACCGCGGCGCGGACACTCCGGCCGGCGGCAGAAGGCCGCAGCTCCAGAAGCCACAGCTGCGCGCGTTGGCGACGAGGCCATTGACACGAGGAAGGCGGACGAGGAAGGCGGGCGAGGAGTTCGCGGCGCTGCCCTTGCGGCGGTCCCTGTCCCTCGACTCCTGCTGCGACAAGCACCTCTCTACGTGTCCGTCCAGGAGTTCGTCGCCACGCAGAGGCAAATGTGCGATCCATCCGTGCATTCGTGATGATCCATGGTCTTTTTGTGCCCGGCACGACATGCAACATCCTGCAGCATCCATGGTTGAGCGAGTCTCTTTCTCCCTTGTTTTCTGGTTCCCGGGGACAGATTGTTGCCGGTGTCTTTCTGATCGGCCAAGCTCGCAGTTTTGGTTGGCTGCAACCTGCAGGGGATCGAATCGAGCCCGTGCCCTTCAGCATTGCCCGTCCCAGTCGGATGCCGTGGACCGTGAGCCCGGCCGGCCGAGGCCCCGCCGGTCGTCGCTCGCCGTGGCACGGATGACGGACGCCTCCCGGCCGCCGCCGGCTGCCCGCGCACGCCGGTGCCACGGCGGGTGGCGTGACCAGAGCGCGCAGCAGCAGCTGGCACTTTTTCACGAGACACGAAGGCGTAGTAGCTCGCGAGGAAGCAAGAAGGCACGCCACGTTTGTTAATGTAATCAAGTAAGGGGCAATACGATCGATTCACATGTTAAATACATGAAAAAAAATAGAAAAGAGAGAAAATACATCCAATACATGTTTCGAGTTCTATTTTTACAAAATCAATAATAGAAATGGCAAAACTGCGAAGCTTGATGTTTTAAGTTCCAAATATGTAATTTTCTCGGCCATGGCGTCGTCAGCCACGCTGACGCTGGCGCGGACGCCGTTCCTCCTGCGCAAAGCTGGAGCTCGCGGCAAGAACGTGGCCGCTGACGACGCAGCCTTCCCCTTCTCATCCAAGTGCGAGTGGGCGGCAGCTTTGGGGATGGAGAAACGAGTGCTCTGGCCGCCCGGAGAAGCATGAAGTGGCGGCGGCCTGAGCACCGGCGCGGCCTCACCGGACCTCGACCGGCACGCCGTCGTTCCTCCTATGCTAGAGCTCGCGGGGAGAATGTCCATGGCCACCGGCGACGTGGCGATCCCCTTTTCTCGTCCAAGTGCGGATGTGAACTTCGGGATGGGCGAAAGAGCGCTCCAACCGGAGGAGCGCGAAGTTGCGGCGGCGGCCTGAGCACCTAGTCAACGACGCGGGCTCGCCGGACCTCGGAGCCTGCTGCGGCGGCGGTACAGTTTTTTTTCCAAATACCTCCCTAAATATTTTCACAAAACCCCTGAATCGGATCGCGATTATTATATTTACATATGCCCTCCTAAATTGAATCGCGATCCGAGTATTTTGATATAACCCCCTAAAACCGAATATTATTTTTCAAACCAGTCCCTGGCACGGAGTTGGTTCTACGGCTGAGCGTCGTTTCCCGTCCGGCTCCGGCAACGGCGGCGGCGAATGGAGCAGCGCTCCTGCCGTGGACCTCCCCTCCTCCCTCTTCCCCGCGGGATCTCTTCTGCCGCCCGCTCTCCGTGCGGTGCGGGCGACAAGGCTGGCCGGCACAACCGGCCGTACGTGAAGCCTCTGGGGACTGCTACTCCGCGCCGACCGCGTTGAAGAGGATGAGTCGCCTGTCATGTCGGGAAGGAATGTCGTGCGGTGGACGGCGATGGTGAGGGAGAACGACGGCGGGAATCAACCGTCGACGGCGACACGTACACCGCCCGTGGCCATCAAATTTCGATGCCCACGCCTTGAGCGGCCTCACCAAGGAGGCAACGATGGCCATGGCGGATCAGTGGGTTCAGGATGATAAGAGAAGTCCGAGTCGATCGGGTGCATGCTCCTCTGCGTGCTGAATGTGCAGTGAACAAGATTCATATTTGGCCATGAATAACCTAACTGAAGAGAGTAGCCCAGCAGCTGCAACGGCATTTCATCTACCGTCCGGGGTGGACGGCAAATGAAATACCGTCCACCCGTTGGCCTCTGCTGTTCGTTGGATCGGTCCCGTGCGGCTAGGATCGACCCGACTAGTTGCAGGAAGCGACAAGCTAGTCTCGCGGTCCTCAGTCGCTGTGCCGCCGTTCGCCTCGACGAGGTTCATCCGGGGGACGTCGTGCTCTGCTCCGGCGGCCTTTGTTCCCCATCGCATCGCATCACGAGGAAGAAGAATGAAGATCGATGCGGCACTCGGCCGCCTCGCCATCCAGGCCGCGCGGCGCCGTCCCCCACCCCCACCCGTCTGTACACGCGAGCAGCGCCACAGAGCACGCCGCCGCCGGAGCTGACGCCAATCGAACCGCGCGCTCGCGACGGCGTCGAGCCGCAACACGCATGCTGCCCCGCACCATCCTGCCGAGGATTGAGCCATTGAGACCTACCGTGCTGTACTGTGCGCAAAGCCACAGTGCGCATGGACACGTCATGTCCTAGAACTGAAGGACGGCGAGGGAAGTGGTGGTTGCTTCACGAGGAGAGGAGAAAACTTCCTGATCGACCTGGGATTGATCCATCCTGAATCCAGTCAGAGATAGAAAGACCACCACAAGACATGAGTACAGCAACCTGATTCAATTTTTAAGCAAAAGAGAGAGCGGAAAGAAAGAAATGAAGCAGGAGCGCACCTTGGTGATCTTCAGCTTCCTGCAGCAGCTTGTAGTGTAGTAGTTCTGAATCATGTCGTGCTCGGTGCTGGCGTCGGACGTCGGAGTTGGCCTTGGGCATCGGCACAGGCACCGTCCCTGCGTCTACCAGCTGGATCGCCACCGCGGCCGACGCCATCTGCGGGTTGATCCACGCGAGGCGAGCGAAGAATGCCCATGGCTGTCGTCGACGCAGCCTTCCCCTTCTTCTCATCCGAGTGCGTGCGTACTGGAGCTTTGAGGATGGAGAAACGAGGGCTCTGGTCAGAGAAGCGTGAAGCGGCGGCGGCGGCCTGAGCACCTAGTCAACGACGCGGGATCGTCGGACCTCGGGACCGGCTGCGGCGGCGGTTTCAGTTTTTTTTTTCCGAGCCCCCCTAAACATTTGCACAAAGCCCCCCGAATCGGATCGCGATTAGTAATCGCGATCCGAATATTTTCACGTAACCCCCTAAATCTAAATATTACTTTGCAAACAAGCCTATGTCGCGGTTTCGGCTTCATGCCCTTCCCGTCCCGCTCCGGCAACGGCGGCGGCGAATGGAGCAGCGCTCCTGCCGTGGACCTCCCCTTCTCCGCGGGATCTCTTAAACCGCACGGCGCTTCCTACTCCTTCTCTCCCCGCCCATTCCACTTGCACACTGGCCGGGAGTTTCATTTGAATCGGGAAATGAGCTGCAAGCTGTTGAAGCTGACGACGACTCGACGATGCTTCAGATTCCCCTCGTTCCCTTGCAGCCTTGCAGGTAAGGTTCTTTGCCACGGTTGAACAATCAAGCCATGGCGCTGCCGAAGATCGGCGAGCGAGGCTGCCTGCCGGGGATAGCAGGGGTGACGTGGAAACCCGGGTGGTCTATGTTCAAGAGGTAATTTTTACGGTTTTGTTAGTTCGCTGGTGCATGATGTCTGATTTCATAGTTTCAGGTTCAAAGTCGGACGATCGTGATAGTTTAGGGTTGAAAAATAGATTTTCAACGAAAGAAAAGATAACATGTTACATTTTTTTTTATTGTTGAGAAAACTAGAGTGGGAAGATCCCACTCGAATTCATACCAAAAATGAAAGAAGTTTGGATACAAGAGCAGCACGGATCAAACTGAGGCACTGTGCTGTGATAGAAAAAGTTAAAAGACAGAAGGCCTATAAGGGCTAAATGACAAAAAAAAAGTTTGGATAACATGTTACTTTCTTATTGTAAAAGTGTTGTTCGGCAAATAGGAAATAGCAGCGGTAGAGAGATTAGAAGCAAAACACAAGACACTCATTACTCTACTCTCTTAGACCTCCTCCAAAGGCTTGCTCTGAGCCGCCTCATAGAATTTTTATATCGATGAACAGTGCTAAAAATGAAGAGTTATCTCTTATTCAAGAGATAGTTTTATACATAAACTTCGACGTTGCATGGATATGACGTGTGGAATTATTCAGCTATGTGCTAAGAGCTAGATTATTAAAAAAATTATCTTTTACGGTGCTTAAAATTAGGTACTAGCTGATACTTTTAGAGGAGGTCTTATCTCCTTACCATCCATTCTTCATGCAGCCATTTCTCTATCTCACGTTGGATTCCTGCTATCGTGGAAGAGAGAGCATGGAAGAAAAGCTTCGCCAGGGCTATTCCTCTGGCGCGCGAGCCGGCGTTTGCGCGTCGCAGGAGGCCACGGCTCAGCAGGCCCACATATCTTGATCTACGTGCAATACATAGATTCAAATAAAAATTGCTCTATCTCAGGAACTAATTATTCAAACTAAATTTTAATTGCACCGTTGCTGCATTGCTTACGATAAAGATCTTCAAAATTAGGCCACACTTGATTATATTTAGATGATATTTTTTAAAAAAATATTTTTATTTGTTCCGGAACAATTTTTTTCTCGGAAATATTTTTATCTCGTTTTGGAATATTTTATTTGGTTCTGGAGCAATTTCTATCTTGAAATATTTTTTATCTTCGGTGAACTTGTGTGATGTATTGGCAGCTAATCGCATGCGTTATGAATAGACACTGCCCAAAGCTTCGCGCTAGCGTGGGAATAAGAGACGTCTCCCGATGAGTACCGGTCCCGCCGTACGAGCACTTCCGTCTCTCTCTTGCTGCGGGCGAAGAGCGAAAAACGGGATGACGGTATTGAATGGAGCAAAAAAGATGCTTACATGTGGATCCCATGAAACCTCAAGATGTGTGCAAACGGTAGACCGATGGGTGGGCGTGCTTTTGTCATAGCTTATGGTGACGTGGAATCGCCACATCATGCTAAGAGCTAGCAAGCCGGCTCAGCTGTTGGACACGGCCTAGGATGGACTCAGGCAAGATATAAATCTATTATTTCCGACTGGAATAAATCCCATATAACTGAACAAGATCTTAGGATGCGAGAAGTTCCGAGTTCAATTCCCGGAATGCCCCTATTTTCCCACTCCGACTTCTTTTCTTTACTGAGTAAAGTGCATGCACCATATATGAAGTTGTATTATTATTTCACTTTGATCCAACAAGTTGTAAACATAACAATACGATACATCAAGTTGCAAAATACGCTAATGTACGGTCCAAGATGGTTCCATAAGTAGAGGACCAATGCTTTAAAAAGTATTAAATTAAGTTGTAAGGCTTCCTATCATTTTGTTCTAGAATTATATTTGTAGCAATATTATTTGCCTATTTCACTTTGAATTTGTTTAAATTTGGATTATCTCGTTTTCTTTTAGAACTATGGTGTTGGAAACTTTTACTGCTTTTGACGATCCAAGACATACTACATTTCGCATATTTTTTGTCAAAATATCTCGCCTTTCGGTGCCGTATGTTTGAATCCTATCAAAATGCCAAGCTTTATACTTAGCACCAGTTCACAACTACTTTAGCAATAATGATAATTTTCCATAGGTTCTACCATTGCACGTTACGATGTAAGTCTAGATTTCATTACAACATGCTAATTTTGTGTTTTAGCCCCCTTTCGTTATTCTAGCATGTCATGTTAGCAGACTACGCACTTCCGATGTACAGGGAACTTATTTGTACACAATGAGCAACTTAGTGTCTGGTGGGTGCGACGTTTGCAAATTGTTGGACCAAAATGAAACAATAATGCAACTTCATGTGTGGTGAATGCACTTTACTCTCTTATTTACTTCCTCAACTTCTTGTTAAACCCTGGAGAACCCGAGTCAAAAAAAAAAAAAAGAAAACGTCCCTTCCCTTCCTCGCTACCTCGACGATCCATCCCTGTCCCCAAACGGGGACGCGCTAGCGAACGGTGGTCCCACCTCCTCTTCACTTCCCTCCTTCCTTCCTCCGAGAAAATTTCGATATTTGACACTCAATACGCATGCCTCACTAAATTTAACATTCAATTCGTGCGACTTTCGAAATTTGACACCGGGAACGCGAATTGTTTCAATTCATGGATTTCTCTATTTACTTTCTCATTTTATTTTTTTCGTTCTTCTTTTCTTCCTTCCGTCCAAGTAAACAGACTACCTGATCGGATCGACTCCACTCCGAGGAAAAACAAGACGCGCAGAATCCTCTCTCTGTGTTCGCGGCGATAGGATCTCCTCCCCGCCTGCAACGCCGCTGCGCGCTCGAGGTGGGTCGTCATTGGAGGACCTCGCTACCATCGCCAAGCAGCAGCCTGCGGAGTCCACGGACGATGGGATGTTCTCGTGCTGGGCACAAACATCTCCGTCCTCTTCGGCTACTGGGCCATGCCCCATGCCTTCAAGTTTTTGCCGAGCTAGACAGCTCTGTTCAACTGGATTAGCAGCTTCCTTCGGTAATCATTGTGCAATTTTACCTGGATACGGCGCTTGAGATCGATGGGATGCATCAGACACAGATGCGGCGACGTGCGTCCAGGAGTAGCGTGAGGATCTTCATGGCGTCGTGGTCGTCAGCGTCAGCGCTGAGAATGGCGGCGGCGGCGGAGAGCGATGAGCTGGCGAGAGTCCGATCCAATCAGTAAATGGACAACAGCGGTGGCAAAATCGGTAGTTCACATGGGCTGGGAAATGAAAAGAAAACAGAAAAGAAGGAAAATAGAGTAAACAGGGTAGAAACCCTTGAAACAATTCGCATTCCCGGTATTAAATTTTGAATGGCACGCGAATTGAATGTTAAATTCGGTAAGACGTGCGTATTGAATGTCAAATATAGAAATTTCTCCTCCTCCTCCTCCTTCCTTATCTATTCCCTTCTTCTTCCTTCCGAGCGTTCCGCCCCAGCCAGACGTCCTGCCTCCCCGTCGGCCTCGGCGGCGGGGACGAGCCGTGTAGCAGCGCACGCGCGTCATCTAACCATTTTGATCCCCAAACCAAATCCACCGAGTCCAATCTCTAGGATCGTCCTGCTCCTCTACAAGATCGGGATCGAGAGGAAAAGAGGCTGAGTTGGTTGTCTGCGCGGTCGGATTTGACGGCACCAGCCGATCCATCTGGGATGTCGACGCCGCTGCCGTGGCCGAAGCGCGCCCGGGTCGCCGCGGCCCCTTGCGGCGCGGGCGCGCCGTGGGCGTCGCTGCCGGAGGATCTGGTGCAGCTGATCGGGTGGCGGGTGCTCTCCGGCGACCTGCTGGACTACGTCCGCTTCCGCGCCGTCTGCGCCCACTGGAGCCGGAGCGCCGCCCGCCCCGGCGGCCGGGGCCTCCTCGACCGGCGCTTCTACCCGCGCCGCTGGATGATGCTGCCCGAGGGCCACGGCCTCTACCCCGGCCACCCCGCGCTCGGCGGCCTTACCGAGGATCCAAACAGCCATTTTTGGCTTGCCAAAAAAGCAACGTCAAGCAAGTTTGGGCAAGGAAACAAAAGGTGCACCAAAGGGAAGAACAGATCAAGAACAGCAAACAGGCACCAAGCCACCGCACAGGACCACAGCTCAAAAGATTCATGAAATCAGTAATAAAACCTGGTAACAATCGCAACAGACCAACAGTCACCGCAAAGTAGCGCATACATTCATTTAGAGAAAGCTAAACCATTCATCTCAAGGAGCATAGAGATGACAATGGTTAACTGTTCGTAAAGGGGTCAACCGTGAAGGCGAATTCAGCTAACAAGACAAGTAGAAGGTCCAAAAACAGCAGTATGCAAGCAAGGCTGTAATCCAATTATCCCACGGGCTGGTTAAGGTTCACCCTCCTCTTGCTCCAGGCTCAATATCTGAAAGAAAACCAGCCTTTTTTAAGTATAATATAAACCCAAGATCAACATAAAAACCAACTTAAAACATCATATGCAAATATATATATGGTGCTACGGAGTTCCACAATCGCCCAATTCCTGCATTCAATTCATACAACATGAAATACATGAACAGGCTCATACCTGTCTCCATAATCTACACATTACTATAAACATATAACAATTAAAGGCTATTTAAGCTACCAGCAACACTGTAAAGGAAGTATAACGACACAAAACTAAAACAGAGTGTTCAGCAATGCAGCAAAGGATACTGAACTGAGGCACAAAGAAACCAATTCTATAAAATCATTATTACATAATGTAAAAGAAACAAGTGGTATTAATTTTTAAGGTGAACAGCAAAAACCCACAGAAAAGTTGCAAAATTAAAGTGAACAGCTACTTTATGTAGGTAAACACCAAACCCGGGGGCGGGGATTTCCAAGTCACCTATTGAAGTCATGGCACTCTGGAGCAATGTCTATTTCTAATATCTACAATAATAATTTTGGAGCACTAAATAATTTCTAAAACAAGGAACAAAGCAAACAGGTCGCAAATAGCACTAGTGAGCAGATAGTTAATGGTACATACTCCTTCCATCCAAAAATGATAGGCATACTGGCCTAGGGAAAAGTCAAACTTTAAGAACTTTGATCAATGATTAGTTAAAGCACATGTACATTTAGTGTATACAATTTGCATCAATATATTTATATTCAAAGTGGTTTTGGGATTATATTGAGTCATGAGCAAATGACATTACATTGTAGGAGAAATCAAGGGTCAAAATTTATTTTGGAAGACTTTTCTCTAGTCCTAACATGCCTATCTTTTCTGGATGGAGGGAGTAATACCCAGGCACTCAATTCCTGTACTGAATGCATATAACTGGTACACGGGATACACATAGATATATAATCAAACACTGCAGTATTCTAATTTGGTAATTCTTAAATGCAGAATGACAGCCTGACTGAAATTTGCAATCAATACTGTTGCATTGGAAATTCTAATACAATACTACTAGGGTTTTTTTTGGCACATTGGAAGCAAAAATAACCAGCATCACTAAAACATAACCTGCACAATGCAAACACCATACCTGACCAGCTACATCACAGAACAAGCCAAGCAGCAGCTGAGTGGTCTGGTGGATCCTCCAGCTGCTCCGAGATTTGGAAACAAGGGTTGTTGTTCCCAGGGAAGGACCACCTCCCACAGTCGCTCAACATCACTGCGCGATCGAGCGACCCTAGCTCAGACCAGATCGTCAAACTCAGCAACATCTCCCTTGAAGTAGACACCCTCCACAGCTTTAGGGTAATCAGCAAAGTCATGAACCTCGAAAGCAACGGAGCATCCTCTAGCCACAAAGAGCATACGCCCGTCGAGCTCTGCCAGCTCAACCCATCTGAAATGATCTTCCTCAGGGCTCTGGCCCAGGTGCAACTGTTCCAGTCGATACACCCTAAATGACTCTGTCCACAACATGTTCATCGGGCGGTACCTCTTGACCATAAGAAGCTGATTGCGTGAGACAACCAGATAGCGAGCGACAAGTTCAATGTCCACTTTGTCTTCCCCTGGCACATCCACTGGCGCATTCAGAATGGACGCCCACACATCTGCATGAAGTTCCAAGTCTCCATATGCAATCTCCGGAACAACAAACACGAGCCTGTCACCCTGAGTAAGGAACTTGAATACACCATTGTCATGAATAAGATCTGCGGCTCTCCTGGCCCAGTCAAAGGCAACACTGCGTGAACTCAATCCTATCTGCTGGTCTAACCTCCAAAACATGACATCGAGGTGGGGAAGAGAAACTGACGCGCTTGGTTGGGTGGGGATCTCGCCAGAGAGGCGCCGCGCTTTTGTCCGGCGCGTCTGGTCGCGCGGCCCATCTAAGGCCTCGTTGAGCATGTGATTGGAACAACGCCGATCCAAATGCTTTACCATTCCAGGCCAATTTTCAATCCAGGCTTGGATTGAGTTATTCCACTTGTTTCACTGAAACCTGCTGCTACTATGATCCTGGCCAAGAATTAAACCTGCTGCTCGTTTGATTGTTCGGCAGGAATGGAATCTAATGGAAAATCTCAGCTATATTTTAGCTCAGATAATCAGGGAACCAATTGGCCAAGCTCTATAGTATTAACAATCCAAATAATACACGAAATTGTCCAACAAACGCCTAAGGATAAAAAGTGAACCTAAATATCACAAGTACAACCATGACTTGTGAACTTCTCAGTTCTTCGAAGCTAGAGTCTAAGTACTGATTAGGTCTGCAAATATATTATAATATACTTGAGGACTAACAAAACTCCAGAGTAAAAGAAAAGATAGGTTGCTCTTCCAGCCAACAGAATGCTCTGAGCCGAAACAAAGCTACAAAGTGCACAAATTGGCACCTACTCTTCCAAAAGACTGACATGATTCACTCATGAAATTACAATCTTTTCTTACACAAATACGCCGATCCAAATGCTTTACCATTCTCATCATCATTTTTCTTTCTTTCTTTTTTTTCTTTTCATTTCATTTTTTCTGATAACCCCATGCCTATTTTTGCAACAAAATTTTAAGAGAAATATTAACAAGAACTTGGAGCATTTATTTGGAGTGAAAATCTAATAGGCATGTTTTCATTTACTCCCTGTAGGAGTAAAATATTTTTATGGTGGATCTAAATGGAAGCCATGTTTTGCGCCTACTCCCGGTGCAGTAGTAGTGCATTGTGCCAACTTCCAGTGTAGAAGTGGTGCACATTTGTTGGTGTGTACATGATCTTGATTTTAAAAGCATGATAGATTCCTCGTAAGGGTCACAAAGCTCGACCAAACTCAACGCACTGACAAGCAGTATATGTGTAGAAATTTTCCTAGTCGAAATAACATATATAAATGTGGTAGGAATTTAAGAGTAAATTTTCCGGAGCTTTAGTTTTGCATGGAACAAGATAAACAGTAGCTCAAACCTTCTCATAGCATAGCCGTCAACTACCTAGACTTGGATCAAGCATATGCTACCTATATCCTCACTGCCAACTATACACGTGGATTCATGCTGGGCTATTTGAAATATTGAATATTGTAGGAATGCTAACAGCTGAGCTATTTGAAATATTAAGCATGGTACAGAGTGACCTGGATGAGTTTGTCTTATGTGTATTTTTCTTTTCCTGTTCCAATCACTCTGTGCTTCTATGATGGTTTTCTTCAGTGACATGGGAAGCTTAATGCAGTGTCTAACCTATGGCATCACAAATTAGTTAGTGCCTTGAATTTCTCCTTGTTCCAAATGTCCTCAACTGTATGAAAATTGAACAAAAATCTATTCACAACTTTATACCCAAAAAGATTATGCATCAATCTTTAATAAGAAAAAAGAAACCTGTAAATTGATACTTATCAGTGTCAGGTAAAGCTGTGCTGTTATTGCTAGAGATTTTAAATGAGTTTGTTAACGCTAGCCGTCAATATCTTGGAGGAAAAGGCATCAACTCTTACCTGCTCATAAGAAAGCATGGCATCTGAAAAGAAAACTATTCTGTAAATAGTTTGAAGCTGCAAGATGTTCGATATCTGACAAGGACATAGGGACAACTAAGGAAAAACACTAGTAATGCTTCAGAAAAGCTCGTGATTGATGCATGATTATTGTAGTTAAATACTATTAGTGACAGCACCATATGTTTTAGCTGTTTGGTTCCTTCCTATCGGTGCTACTTGCTTTCTGTCGCTCTTTGGACACAACAGATTTCAGTCAACACCCAGTAATTGCCTGGGAAGACAAGTTTCTTTCTCGCAGTAGTAGCATACAGACTTTCAGTCAACTCTCCATGTCAATGACACGATTTCCAAAATAGAAAGCAGAAACCGACAAAGAAAAATGAACTTACATAAGAATGCCTTTAACAACTATTGGAACAATGGTTATACTACAAGATAAATGAGTGTTCACCAACCAGACAAAGGGTACGGTGTAGAATAAAAACAATATGTCATACCATGTTTATACTACAAGATAAATCAGAGTTCACCAACCAGACAAAGGGTGTAGAATAAAAACAATATTGCATAGCATGTTCATGTACTCTCTGGTCTACAGAACTATGATCAGAACAGCATATTGTTTATCTGAAGGTCTGAGTTTGTGTAACATGCAGCCATAATTCTATTGGTCTCGCACAAATTAAAAACTGAACTGCTGGTATAAAGACAAATCCATCCTTGTAAGATGATGGCAACAGTGATCGATTTGAAACGGACTTAAGTGGTCATCCATCCTTGTAAGATGATGGCATTAAGTGTACTATTGCACCACTACTTATCTTTTATCAAAACAAAACGAGAGGAAAGAAAGGATTCCTGTAAATTTGAGATCCATTCCTAAAATACAAATTGTGGTGTCCAACCTTTCATTTTATTTGTTCCAATGGACTAGCCATTTTGGAGTAGCACTGATCCAGGAACACTCAGGGTTTACACACGAAGCCATCCTCGCAGAAGAATGTGCTGCTGAGTTGGCTTCCCTTTTAACAAAAGAAATAGAAAAACCAGAAAAGGACCTGCCTAACTCTAGAATCTCATGCCAGCCAAAGACCAGAAATTGGGGATCAATCCTCTATTTTCGAGCGTAGAGCCTTTGCGAGGGTGATGTTATCGACTTCCAGGATCACCTTACGATGTCCCTGTGCCACAGCTAACAACAGTCCATCCCTCGCTACCAAAGCTTCAGCTGTGAGCGCATCAGGGGCGAGCCGCGCGGCCGGCCTAGTCGGCGGTGGCGAGGCGCTCGCAGGAGGGGCACATGGTGAGCGTGGTGAGCGGCGGCATGCGCGATGGAGCAAGAACCCTAGCACCGGGGAGAGAACAGGGAAGGAAGACGAGGGCGATGCGTTACCGGCGAGAAGGCGGCGAAGAGCGTGGGCAATGGATGGGAGCGGTCGCCGCCGCCTCGTGCTGCGGCGTCGCCTCCCCTTGCCGCGTCATCGCCTCCTGCGCCGCCGGCTTGGGCGCGGCCTCGCGCACAGCAGGATGCGATCCGGAGGGCACGAGGTGGGGATGGAATCCGGACTGTGGAGAGGGGTGGGAGGCCAATCTGGGCCTGTTTCTTTTCCGGGCCAGACCCATCCGACTCCTACCTGGTTTTCATCCGGGGCGCTTTAATCCACCTGAAATGGGCCCCGGAACGGGCCATTCCGAGGCAACCGAACCAGACCTTAGCGATCGAACTATTGAATCCAACATAAGAATCATGATGGGAGTAGTACAACCTATGATTTCGTGCATGACAGATATTAATAAATAAATAACTAAAAAGGAAGAAGAGTACATCAGCTTCTAAAAAAAGAGAGATTGAAAAAAAGAAAAGGAGGAGACGATCACTATGTGTTGTCGTCGTCATCATCACCATCGTCACGGTAACATATACAATCAGCATGACACCGAAGAAACGTGATTAATTAGAGTACAGCGCGCTGACAAATATTAGTCGTTGTTGTTTTCTTTATACAGTAAGTACTACTGTGCATGCATAGTTGATAGTTTACGTTATCCCAAAGTAAAATCCCTGTTACAGTAGTGTTCGCCGGTGCATAAAGAGAAAAGCAAAACAAAATCTACTCCCTGGCGTCAGAGATGTCTGCGTGTATGGCGTGTCTGAAACCAGCGGCGTATAGCAGTTGCCGCGGCGATGCCTGACTGGCCTCGTTTGTCCGTCCGTCTACGACAAAATAAAGTAGGTGCTGGGGCTTGGAACGTTCCATGCAAGCAATTGATTAATCGGTTTTATGCTATAATAGTAAACTATTAGGGGCTAAAGTTTAGTCACGATACATCGGATGTTTAGACACCAATTAGAAGTATTAAATATAGACTAATTATAAAACCAATTGTATAACAACAACAACATAGCCTTTTGTCCCAAGCAAGTTGGGGTAGGGTAGGGATGAAACCAATAAAAAAATAAAGATCACTGATCTTCAGGTACGTGGATGGCGAGTCTCCAAGCGCTCTTATCCAAGGCTACCTCTTTGGAGATATTCGACTCCTTAAGGTCTCTATTCACCGACTTGTCCCAAGTCAGTTTAGGTCTACCTCTACCTCTCTTTACATTTTCGGTCTGCTTTAGAACCCCACCACGCACCGACGCCTCAGGGCATCTCCGTTGGACATGTCAAAACGAATTGTATAAATTGAGACTAATTCACGAGATGAATCTATTAAATCCAATTAATCCATCATTAGCACATGTGTATTTAGCACAACATGATCAAATTATGGACTAATTAGGCTTAATGAATTCGTCTCGTGAATTAGCCTCCATTTATGCAACTGTTTTTGTAGTCAGTCTATATTCAATAATTCTAATTGGTATCCAAATATGACGGGGACTAAAAATTAGTCACAGAGATAAAAACGGCCCCTTAGTTTGGCTGAGTCCAAGACTTGGCTTCCTGCTGCTCTCAGATTATTAGGATACAGCAATACCGTCAGTCTGTCGGTACGGTACTGTAGCCGTACCAATTACATATTCATCTCAAATGTCTTTTTAAAAAATAAATAAATTACTCATCTCAATGAGAGGAGATGAGGGACCTTCACATGCGCGAGCCGATGCAGCAGCAGGAGCCCGAGCCGAGCTGGGGAGATGAGACGAGACGACCAACCCTCGCTCTATTAATGATTTTTTTTTTATTCAACAGCCGTGGAACATTCATTCATTATCCTCGTGGTGGGTTCCTGATCGCTAACCGTACGCTTCGTTCGCAACCATAGTAAAAAAAGAAAAAGAAGAATATTTGATCTACTCCAGTTGTTAGGATCTCAAGACTTGCTAAGTAACACACGGAAAGGAAGGAACCATGCGTGCGCAAGTCTACGTACCACTGGCCAATCAAGGTCATTCTGCTCGATCCGGATCGATCGCGTGGGTTTCGCGAGGATTTCATTTCATGTCTTGACAAATTAAAGCATGGTAGGCAAAAGCTCACGCCGAGTCTCCCCCTCGCCAACGCAACCCATCCAACATCGAAAGAAACCTCCCTCCCTCCTCGCTCCCAACGGGCACCGGCAGGCAGCGACGAACGCGCGTGGGCGGCGCCACCACCCCTCCGCTCCCCTCCTCCCGCGACCCGTCCACCGTAACCTCCTCTCCTAGCTTGTGTACACATATATATACTAGGTTCGTGCTCATGCGTCGCTACGGGTAGAAAAAAAAGAGAATTAAACATGAAAATAGCGTCGAAATGCTTCAAATAACTTTAAGAAATTGTAAATACAAAAATGATTGCTGATATAATTGACGCAAGAAATCAATTATGTTGATGTATTCTAACATGCTCATATATTACATGAAAGAGTGTTGTTACGGATGAAATAAATATTTATAATAAAAATGTAGCAACGGAAGCATGCAAATTCCCTCCACGAACACCAATCTTCCAGTATATATGTACTGCTGGCATCAGAAAAGTATTAATAACTGGCGTGCGGTGGAACCTTTGTTCACTACAATGAGGTAACTAACGACTTCATTGATCATCAGAAAATTCAGTCCAATAGAATAAACATGTTAAGCTTATATTATACAAACAGATAGTAGAAAAACTCGAGCACAATCTAAATAGTGCTGGTTTCTTACAGTAAGTCAATTCACACGGGGACTTTGAAGGTTCAGAAATTATGGGAAAAGAAATAGAACCGATATTACAATTTTGGAGAATACCACAAGCGCCTTGACTAATCCAAAATTATATAGGGTTGTCAATGTGGCAAATACTAAGCTCAACTAATAAAAAAATTACAGTGTCAATTTAATCTCCAACGGGCTGATATTTCGACATGATTCATCATTAATAAGGAGCAAGACTGATCATCCAACCTATTAATTTCAGATAATATTTAAAAAAGAAAAGAACTATTGATATTCGAAAATGAACTGAGAAGGCCAGAAAGTAAAAGCTTCACTTCAGAACCAACAAGTGTAAGCTTGATGACATGTATATCAGCGAGGCTAAACGATTGATTAGGCTTACCTGCTGTTCGCATACTCATTGCTTTTAATCCTAGGTGGTACTCTTCATTTCTCACTTCTGCACTCCTAATTTCTGTTTAGCATAGCCCAACCATCCAAATCTTCAGCAAGCTCTACTCCACAAACCTCTCCATTCTAAAAACCCCACGACCACATAGTTGGAATGGACAGAAATAAACATCACATGAATGCAGATCGCAAATCATATATGGGGATCATACTCGACAAGTCTGCAGAACAGAGCAGAACAAAGTAACAAACAAAGTAGAAGCGCCACTCAAGTTGATGCATTCTACAGCACGCCTTGGAGCTCCATTTTTTTTAGATAGGGACATGAGGAGCTGACACAACAACATCCGTTTTAGATTTTCACAGCAAAATATATTTGAATCATAAACAACGGAGCATTCACAATTGACAAATGACTAAATAAATGTGCTGCTATGTATATTTCAACCATACATTCAGCGTCTTTTGTTCAGAAACATATAGTTTCATCTCTTTAGATTATAGCAGCTACTGGAGTTCAGAATCTTCCATCAAACATCTTGTATTCATATACTGTGTCTTCATGGGGAGAGTTATAAATGCAAAAAAAAAAAAAAAATCAACACACGAGAAGGAATAGTAAGTCATTAGTCATACATGTGTAAAATCTTTGTTCAGGCCAACCTCTAGGCTCTCACATGCTTTAAATTAGACAAAAAGAACCTTAATAAAATGAGTTTGGATACTGCGAGTGTCAGAATACTTCAAAGTCGCATTTCAGATCCGTCTATTTAGGAAAATTAGAGCAGCGAATTTTATCTGCAATGAGTTATATATTTCAGCACAAAGATATAATGGACTTTCCATTGTATGGTATATCACACGTTTCTGCATTCAATACTATGAATAGTCAACCAAAATTGTATAAAGAGAGAAGGGAAAAGTGCAGTTCAAGGCTGCAGGTTATGCATATTTTTTAGTACTCAAGCCATTTTCAAACTTCAGGGAATGAACTAACCATCATAAATACTCGCTCTAAGAATGAAAATTTCAACCTTTGTACACGTAAGGACTTAAGAGTTAGGACATTGATGAAAAAAATAAATGAAAATCATGCGCTAATTCATCACAAGCTATGAATACTCATCATAAGGTTGAAATATAACTTGCAGCTTGCATCTCGTCAAATTATTTCAAAGACTTAACTGGAAATTCAAGTGATTGGACAAAACCAACAGTCATGAAAACCTGAATGCATCCATTGCAGCATTTGCTCAGGCTAGAAGCTCCAGCATCTGAACCAAGACTATCCACTCCAAATGCATAAAATTTTAGTTCTCCTATTTTATCAAAGTCAACTACTTATACATATATAACTTCAATATTAAGGGGGCAGCAAACACACGGCAAGCTGATCCTACTGATCGATATCCTTGTTGGAATAATGCAAGGATTGAAATACATATTATATTTTATAAAGAAGATGCACAACTCCAAACTGGTCCTTACCCTGAGCTGTGTAGCCATCCAGTCATCCCCTTCTACTTTCGTCAGGTTTCAACACAATACTTGTTGCTGCACAAAACAGGATAGGTGCTTGCAGAGGCTATCGACACGCCGGTCAGCAATCGATGTTTGTTGTCTCTTACCTGCACGAATAAAATCCCAAGCTTTTCAATTCTTGAGGATCTCACTTGTAATTGCAGATATCTTGTGCATGTGGATATATGATAAAGAAAAGATTTTACAGGAGGCCACACAACAGGCAGGCAAAACTGTAGCATTGACATATAACGACCTATGACTGCAATATATGATAGCAAATCAACTAATCAAATGGATTAAGTCAATATCCTTGGCTTATTGTACCCTATGAGCCATTTTAGATGCTGATGGTGCCTCCATACCCTTCCAGTATTCCATTGAGTGGGTACTGGGAGTGCCAGAACCAGATAGCCAGAGGTTAAGACGTCAAAGGCCTCGAGAGCGAGAGTACATTGTCGAGCGGTTAACCACATCTTGAGGGCGAACAAAATGGAATGGCCATGGGGACATAGTCGAGCAGAAAAACACCACATTCGGGGGCCGGGCCTGGCAGACTGGTGAGCAGATGCTGAGTAGGCAGGCAATCACTTTGGTTAGGGATACATTTCATCAAACACATGGGACGCACAAGACATAGCGCAGATCAAATTCTTTTTAGAAGCACCAACAAAATGAATTCAATGGAAGAGGAAGGGGGAGGTGTACGAAGCGGTCACTCACATCACTGACGAGATTGGAGTCAGAAGGGACGAACATGGCCCGCCGTCGATGCGAAAAACAACAGCGCGGCAGGACGATGGCGCTACAGGTTGACGGAGCAGCGGCTGCGCGGCCTCGAGCGCGGGGGCGGCGTCGCGACGGCATCAACAGGGGACGGGGACGGGGACAACGCGACGACGGCGACGCAGCTGGATAGCGACGGCACGAGGGCGTGACCGGCCGAAGTCGCCGCGGGTGTCCGGAGGTGCGGTGCGCGCCCCCGGCGGCTGCGGCGGCAGCCCGCGGGCGTCCGAAGGTGTGGCGCGCGGCGGCGGCGGGAGTCGTGGTTCCACGATGGTTGCGGATCCACGGCGTGCGCCGCTACGGCGCAGATCCGCGACGTGCATCGCCAGGGCGGCGATGGCACCGCTGCGGGGGTGGCGAGGAGTCGTGCGTGCGTCGGGGGTGGAGCACCGACAGCTCGGTCGCCAGCTCTGCGCGCATCGCGGCCCCTCCTCCCAGCCACCTACTTCAGCTCCTCCTTGCTCGAGGTGGAGGCGACGCCTGCGTCGAAGAAGGAGAGGCAGGCGGCAACGACAGGGTGGAGGAGCGTGGGGGCGGAGGTGGCAGAAGCGCTGGGGGTGGCAGTGGAGCGCGGGGGTGGAGGCGGCCAGAGCGCTGGTGGAGGCAGCGACGGAAGGGGCAGAGACGCGGAGGCGTCGGCTGTGCGGGGCGGGGGATAGGGCGGAAGCGGGGATACGATTTGGCTTTTAGGGTTGAGCGTTCTATGGAAGGGTGCCGGAATTATCGGGCCGGCGACGCGTCGGGGAAGGAGAAAGGGAAGGGGCCGGCGGCGGTCGGGGAACAGCCCGCTGGACGCCGACGCCTACAAGCTCTCCCTCCTCGCGCCGCCGCGGGGGGTCAGCCTCGCCGCCGTGCGCGTGTTCCGGCCGGAGCCCGTCGAGGAGACGCCGGAGCGCGCGCAGGTGCTCACCGCGCTCAACTCGCCCAACGGCATCCAGGTCAGCCGCCGCCGCCCTTGTTGGTTGTCGCTTCCCTTGCATGCATATGCCATGCCTGCTGCTCGCTGCTCATCACCATGATCGATCAGATTAGATTAGACTGTTTGCTCTGATCATTGCTTGCTTTGCTTCTTCGACATGCTCGGGTCGCGCAGGGCATCTAAGCAATCTATCGTTTGCTTGCCCAAGCCGAGATCGTTGTTATGCTTTTCCTCCTCCTGTCGTCTTACTGGTGCGTGGTCATGCGCTTTTCTCCTTTATTATTAGTTCGCGATCCAAATTCTTTTTTTTCCTGACAAAAATCAGATTTTTAAGCTGGCACTGATAGGTAGATCCTCTTGATAGTTCATTCATATGAAATCATTCAATTTGATTGAGATATATGTAGGTACCCCCTCCCTCCCTCCCCTTTTTAATTGAATGGGTTTGATCAATCCAAATCAATGTTAGTAGTAGGAGTTGGTTGGTGGGACACAATACAAACAGTCGATGATAGAAGGATGAACCGCGAGGCGTACAACTTGCTAATTAGGAGTCTCTCTCCTTGTCGATCTCATCATAGATAGGCTAACCGCTGGCCGACTTATTACGTGGGCCCTGTCCTCAACCGTAGTTTTCTTGTCTCTGTCCTGTTCTCTGTCATCATCAGCCCCTCCCCTGAATCGGTCAGCAGTTATCACATTCATAAGCCAATAAAAAATCAAAATTATTGGTTACAGCTGATGTATGTGTTACCCGAATTCCAAACGTAGTTTTTTTTATAAAAAAAATTGATTTCCCTATCAACGTGTATACTCCTATATAGAGAAGTTAAGTTATACATTGGTAACATAAGCATGTTTGATGCCATTATATTAGGCTCATCATGTGAGATACAGTATATACTTTGGCAATTTATGGTTCTAGATCTGTTTCTGCAATACTGCACTGTGACCCAAAAAAAAAAAAACTGAAGTCGAATTATTGGGGACGACGGCCGGTGTCGTCGTGCGCGCATGCAGCATGCTGGAACCAAATCAGAGCCTTTGATTTGTGGTCATGTCGATGGAGCCTGCCTGCCTATCGACAACCACCTACCACAGAAAAATGTGGGTAGGCGCATCACGATCGGCGCATGCGTGCGTGCTTTGTTTGCCGCGGTTGCTAGACTAGAGATCGTGTCGTTAACAATGGGAAAAAAAAGAGAAGTTAGCGAACAAAGTGATCGGCCGGTGAGACGGTGACCGTCGATCGAGCTGAGCTACGTCTACGTTCGACAGGGTCAAAAGTTGCACCCGTGACCAGCCTTAGCTTCCAGGGCACTGTACTTTCGTAGCACGCAACTGTATTCAGGAATAGTATTTCACTGTGCATCTGGAATACGCAGTTGTCCTCAGTAACTGTGGTTCTGCATGTCACGGAGGCATAAAAGATTGATGAGTTATATCAAAGAAACAGTGTCGGAAAACTGGGTTTCAGTTTCAGCATATATATCAAAGAAACAAAGCATCCAATCGGAACGAAATTTCAGCATAGCAACTGAACTAGTACTGGAAGACATGCATGCATCTCACTGTATACATATGTATATACTCCATGTATTTCGTTGATCAATGCATCCATGTGTTTTCTAATAAGGTAACTGTTTAACCGAGATCAACTTTGCATGTGTTTATTTCACTTGGCGCTGAACCATGCACATGTGCATCTGGATTGTTACCGCTGCTCCTGTTTATTTATACAAGAAGTCTGCAGTCTCCTGATCATCAGACCCTGACGCCTTGTTGCCATTCTTGGCTGCCTGCAAAATGAAACGTAACCGTGCGGGGCCTGCTGCAGTACTTCCGGCTGGTGGAGGGGTGCCTGGACCTCATCCGCGACCGCGAGTCCCGAGGCAACTTCACCTACGCCGCCGTCCTCCGCACCCGCGTCGACGGCTTCTGGACCGCGCCGCTCCGCCTCGACGACCTCCTACTACGTCGTCCCGGAGGGCTCCCGCTTCGGCGGCCTCAACGACCGCCTGAGCTTCGGCGGCCGGCGCGCCACGGACGCCGCGCTCTCCCGCCTCTCCGCGCTCCCGCGCCTCAACTCCGAGGCGGCGTTCCGCGCGCAGCTCGACGTCGCGGGCGTCGCCGGCCTCGAGCGCCGCCTCCCGTTCCGCGCGCTCAGCGACCGCGCCTACACGTTCCCGCCCGCGCTCGGCTACGGCGTGCCCGTGGCGTCGCTGGCCAGCGCCGGCCCGCTCAGAGGGGCCAAGTGCCGGCCCTGCCGCCCGGCGTGCCGCGGCGAGTGCGCGGCGCGGAGCGTGGATGCGCTGGAGGGCGGGTGGAGCTGGACCGAGCACGGGAACGGGACGGCCGTGGAGCTCTGCGACGCCTCCGGGGCCGTGGGAGGACGGGTGGGAGGCGCTGTTCGACGAGGCCGCCGGCGCCGACGCCGCGGCGGCCAGGCGGAGGGTGGCGCGGATGGGGGCCAGGGAGTGCGTGGCGGAGATGGAGGCGTTCAAGGCGCGGGCCGAGCGGTGGGACGCGCCCAGCCCTGTGGAGATTTGCCGGATCGGGCTCACAGCCAGGTCAGCGGCGGCGGCGTCAAGTAGCTCCGGCGGCGAGTCTTGAATTCTTGATCTGTTGTCGGACGGTGACAGGACTGCCGAGACTAACCTTGAGCCCATGGACCGTGACTGACAGTTTGAGTTTGTCGGAACTTTTTTCGGTGGTTAAAAAAGCCCAAAAATAAAAGAGAAGAAATGGATAAGTCAAAGCCGTTACGCGTCCTGATCGGAGGTCTAAACCTACTAGTGGTTGTGGCCCTAGGTCGTTCAGTGTCATATTAAACAGTGGGATTCGGTATTTTTATGATTAACCTAATCATTAAGAAACTCTAGCCACGCCACCCACTACAGCTGTCCCGATCTGCGGCGGCGCTGGAGCTATCTAAAGGCCACCGTCTCCGTCTGCCGTCCAACACCGGACAGTGCATTTCTGACCAAAGGGGAGGAAGCACACCCGTTGCAGGAGATCCCAAAAGCTTCTCAAAGATGAGCAAGCACTTGGCTGTGCTCTTTTATCCACTGCTTAATTATGTGCACAAGTGGGTAGCAAGCTGATCTAACTTAATCGAAGCACAAAGCCGAAAACCGTAGCACTCGGAGTTGCAGATGCGCTGTTGAACGGGCCAGTCATGACAGTTCATAGGAAATTAGTCATAATCTCTCCATGAACCCTTCAAGACATGGTATTCCTTTGCCAATGCGATTTGAAGTTGATGGGATGGGAATCGCTAAGGTCATCACAGAAATGACTCAAAACATATATACTGAATCACAACTTATTCCTAGGTGATAAAGATGACGGAGCCTAATAAGGCCTTGGCGAAGATTACTTGCAGTAACTAAAAGATATTATTGGCAGGGAATGGTAACTGATCTTATGGAGTTCTAACCTACACTTGTCTCTGATTCTGGGTGCACTTGCTGGATGGTGCAGGAAAACCAAGACATCAGTGTCGACTTAGCCTTGAAATCTTACATGATTGTACCTAAGGGCATACCATTATGTATGATATCGGGACACCATACAGCAGCTAAAATCCTTTCATTAATTTTTCCCATCAGTAGATGACAAAAACTATGCTCCATTTTATTGTAGGCACAGCCTACTATGATTCAATTGGTGTTAACTTATCCAGATCCAACAAGACATATTTCCAGCAGTTCCTTACCTTTTACTTTTCGTGTTGGTCATTGGAAAAAAAAATCATTGCTCATATGAAGAACATAACTTATCTGTTTACGTCAAACATTTCCCAGAGGATAAACATAATATATGTTTGTTTACATCAAGGCACTACATGACCATAGCAAGGAAAGCTTGGTACAGAACCGTAAAAGAGCTTGCGCCATTTCTACCTGTAAATACTAAATACTCAGCTGCAATATTTTTCTGGACATCCCATTCTTTCATTTCATATGGGTAAGAAGCAACATGATGCTGAGAATTTCTGACCAATTGGAAGCCGCTTTCGAGTCCCAAAGATTTATAGCCTGAATTCAAATGCATTTTTGCAGATATTCACCGTATCACAACAAATTGAGCCTGACAATGTTTCACTAAATGAAGGGTGAAGAAAGTACCAGCAGCAAATAAACTGGCGTATACTCTACTTGCAAGCTGAGTGACTTGAGTCATCATGACTTCATCTTGCGCAGCCACTTGAGTGAGTTCTCAAGCTCAGTATACGCCGTCACCTCTGTGATGCTCTTGGTCTCAATGGCATAATCAAACACCTCATAGGCATCAGCAACGCTTCCTGATCGACACAACGCCCTGACAAAGGTGGCATACGCCGGCGCCTCCATCTTCATCCCAGCCGCTACCATGGACTTGTACACCTCGACGGCCTTGTCCAGCTTCTTGTTCTTGCAGAGACCCATGAGCAGCGTGTTGTAGGTGCGCTCATTGGGCTCGCACCCCTTGGCCTCCATCTCCTCGAGCAATTTAAGCGCCCCGAGCGCATCGCCCTGGACGCACATCCCGTTCATGAGCGAGGTGTAGGTGATGACGTCCGGGAAGTACCCCTGTGCGGCCATGGTCTCGAGGAAGGTCCTCGCCTTGGCGACCATCCCCGCGCGCGCGAGCGCGTAGACGAGCGTGTTGTAAGTGACGAGGTCTGGCTGGACGCCGTCGCCCTCCATCCGCCGGAGCACCGCGAGGACGCCGGCGGGGTCGGAGGCCGCGACGTGCGCCTTCATGAGGGCGTTGTAGACGTGCGCGTCGGCGCGGACGCCGTGGTCGGCGAGGACCGGGAGGAGCCTGGAGATCTCGCGCGGGTCGCCGCGGCGGCAGACGGCGTCGGCGAGCGCGAGCAGCGCCCCGCGCGGGGCCGTCGAGGACGCGGGGTCGGGCGGGGCCGGGTGGAGCTTGCTCAGCAGGTCCCGCGCGGCGGCGACGGAGCGGCGGGCCGCGAGGCGGCGGAGGAGGAGCGCGAGGGAGTAGGTCGGGAGCGGGACGGCGGGGGGCGCCTCGAGGGCCAGCGACACCGCCGCGTCGATGTCGGCGTCCGCCGCGGCGCGGATGGCGGCGGCGAGGTCGGCGGGGGTCTTGATGGGCTTCCGCCCCTCGCCCTCCCCCTGCGCGGCGTTGGTGGCGGTGGGCGCAATGGCCCCCGGGGATTTTGGGCCTCTGTGGGGCTTGCGGTGGGGTTTAGCGGGGTTGGTGCCGCGGCGCGCGGGCGGCGGAGCGGAGGGTGAAGCGGCGCGGGGCTTGGGTTTGGGAACGAGGGCGACGGGGAGCTTGGCTGCGGCAGCGCGCATGGCGTTGGCGTGCGGCAGCTTCCCCATCCTCCGGCTTCGCCTTCCCCTTCCTCTTCCGGGGTAACACGGCGGCGGCGGCGGCGGCGGCGGCGAGGGAGGGAGGGAGGGATTCGGGCGGCGGTGACAGCAGCAGTGGAATGGAGGGGACGGACTGACTTGTGGTGTGGGCTGGGCGTGTAGCGATGATGCGGAAGGCCAGTTTGAGCCCAGGAGCAAGAGTTATGGGCTTTAGGGGGGAAGTGTGATGATCGCTCGCTTAGGCCTTCTGGGCCGGTGCTTCTCTTAGGCTGTTGGGCCACATCATGCCGGAAGAAATTCTTTGCTGAACCTGTCTGTGATCCTGTAAATACCGCCGCGTTGCAGACACTTGTTCAGCATTGAGGTGCTTCACAAATTGCTCGCTCACAATAAATAAATTCCTCACAGAATAAAAAGTCTAAAAAACAAATTTGCTCCTCCAGAGTGAATTAAGGGTACTGACTGGGGTAAGCATTGGGCGCGTTGACGTTTACCAGCTCACAAAGTTTTTCTCTTTTCACACCTGGAACGTCACTCATTCGTCTTACCTGGGCGACTAGGCACACGGAAGCCACTACACTGCTTGCCCAACCACTCAACATCCCTGTCTGTCCGTGGACGAGTCGTCGCCCCCCGCCGTTCACGCGACGGCAGGGATCGCCGGCCGGCTCACTGACGGTGGCGGCCCACTTGCGCGTGGCCTCAGCTCAGATTAAGGATGGAAACGGATCGGATACGTATGGAATCGGATTCGGATAGCATCTTTTACCATATTTTAATTCGAATAGGATATTCTCGAATACGTATGTAAAACGGATGTCTCGAATTCGAATTCGGATATTTACTCAATATATAGGATAACATTTAGCTATTTTATTTATTGATAGTTTTAGAATATAAAATTATTATATATATATAAACTAAGTACGACAATATAACGAAGATAGCTTGCCAAAAATAGCTTATTTATCAACAAATATTTTAATAAATAAATATATAGAAAATAAAATTAGAAATAAAAATATATTTTTAATAAATATATAAATAATTTTAATTAATATATATTAAAAAAATTATAAAAGTAATTTTACCCATAAATAGATAAAACAATAATATTTATGAGTAAACTTAATCTTCTTATAAGTTTATTATAAAAATTAATAATATTGGTTATGTAAAATAAATATAATTTTTTAAATAGTTCTACTGAAAACTGATGCAGATAGTGTCGGATATTGAATGTGGAATCGGATAGGGAAAAATAATAAAAATCGGATTCGGATATATCCACTTACTACCACATTAAATTCGAATACGGATACGAATATCTATATTAATATTTAAGCGGATACGCATATCGGATATTTTGGATATCCGCATTCACATTTCCATCCCTAGCTCACGTCGCTGCCTGCGCCAGTCAACTCACTTCACTTCTCGTGGTCCACGACGATTGTTCCTCCTCTCTGCATAGTAACTCACGAGACACAAGTACTCTTCCCGTAGTAGTAGTAGTATTTCTTATCATGTTTGCTATAGTATAAGAAAATAATGAATTTTCTTTTTATATAACAAATTAATAAGTTTCCTTAAAAAATTCTGTTAAATATGCTGGACTTGCCTACTTTTCTCATGTTATTTTATTTTTTTAAAATGGAAATGGAATGGAATCGGTGCCACACGCCCACACGTGATTGGCGCCCGGGACACGAATACCGTCGAACCGGTGGGGCCGGATCGCAAAAGCGCGCGCCTCCCTTCCACTCAACTCCCCCACCCTTCGTTTTGTCCTCCCCTTTCCCTCCCTGCCCGTCCCGTCCCGTCCCGGCGCCGGCGGCCACCACCACCACCCCTGCCCCCACCTAGATCCCCTGACCTGGCCCCCTCATTAAAATTCCCTCCTCCCCCAATCGCGTCGCGGCCCGCGGCACAGATTCCTCCTCCCACGCTTGGTTCCCTCCGCTCATTCCCTCCCCTCCGCCGCCGCCTCCTTCCGTCCGGCTGCGGGTTCCGATTTGGGGATTGCTGCGCGCTTCCTATGGAGAGGGGGGCAGGGAGATGGGTTACATTGGTCACCACGGCGTGGCGCCGCTGCGCCGCTACAAGTACAGCGGCGTCGACCACTCGCTCGTCGCCAAGTACATCCTCCAGCCCTTCTGGTCCCGATTCGTCAACGTCTTCCCGCTATGGTTCCCGTAAGCACAGACTGCCACCCGCCCCCTCCTCTCCTCTCCTCTCCTCTCTTCGTTTCTGCCTCCGTCGACGTCGACCTCGCCCATGCTCTCTAGTCTCTCTTGTGCTCAATGCCTGATGCGAGGGACTGTCTCTGCTAGAATATAAGCTAAATTTGGCACCCGACCAAGAGAGCATCTTGCCCTTCTGTTTCCTATTGGTTACTAGCGCGATCTGGTTCTGATTCACTGCTTGAACCGACATCTTCAGCTGTGACATATGTCATGCGTGTGTCATGTCATGGGTCATGACATTTTTGTGATCTGGGTAATTTCAGCTTAGCTGGTGCTAATGTTCCGTAGAGCGGAGTGCCGAGTCCCAAGTTCAGCATAGCACAAGGAATCATCTTTAGCTTTGGTGATCATCTTGCGATGCAGGGGCTGCATACAGCGAGAAAGCAGCAACTTTTGCTTAGTGGTTCCTTCTTTGCAAAGCTGAAAAAGACTGTTTTCAATATATTCTACAGCCTGGTTCCTGATTAGTTTATGAAACATGCCTTCAATGTGGCATATGAGGATTATGATCTGCGCCTTTAAACCGACATTTTTACTTTATTTATATGGGAGCAAACAATTAAAGTCTTGTCATTCTTTAGTTTTATTTTATCCTGTGAGCTCAATGCAAAATCATGTGTTTTATTTTATCCTGTTTTCTGTTATTTAGCTGCAAAGTCTATCACTCTACATGCTAGTGCTCGCGCACTTCAACTTACATCCATCTTTTCTCTTAGTTATGTGCATTGAGTGCTAACCTTCTTTGTTATTATTTTTTTGGGGGTATCCATGTTGGGATGATCTGCAGACTAAACATGGTGAGAATTCAATTCACGTGCTGTTACTATGAGCTATGCTGCTTTTGTTCAGTCCTGAGAAAATTGGTGCTTGTTTTTTTTCTTTCCAGATTACACTGACAGGTTTCATGTTTCTATTGACATCGGCATTCCTTGGCTTTGTAAGTGTCTTACGGCAGTAAAGTTGTCAATACATATGATATTGTATTGTTCTGACATATATATGTGACAGTTTCTTTCTACTTGATCACAGTACTAATAATCCAGTAACATATTGAGCCTTATTACTGTTTCCATTTTACCTGCAGTTATATTACCTCATCTAGATACAGCACCTCCCAGATGGGTTCACCTTGCTCATGGATTGCTTCTATTCCTGTATCAGGTTCGTCAAACTTTATATGCTCACCCAAATATGCATTTCTTTACTATTGTGTACTCCCTCTGTCCTAAGTCAAACATTGCTATCTTTGACCAACAATATCTCTAGAAATAATTTATTTTAAATAGAAAAAATATATTTTTTATACTTGATTTTACAATGAATCTATTAACACCATTTTTATGTTGTCAATCATTATGTTTTTTTTGTTATTCATGGTCAGAGATATTCTGGGATGGAGGGAGTACCATATACTCATTTGCAGTGTAACATAAGTCTATCATTCAGCTAGCACTCTAATTTTTCAATCATACTTATAGCATTTTTTAAAATTTCAAGGCATCCATTGACCCATGGTATCTAGGTTTTGTAATCATTTTGAGTATCTTTCTGAAATTAAATGGGGTCTTCCTGTTTTCCTGGGATTTTATAGCCTCAGCGATTTTATGAATATATCATGTCAAACTTTCGATTATTTTAGTTTACATGGAATGATACTGATGCAGACTTTTGATGCTGTGGATGGAAAACAAGCAAGGCGTACCAACTCATCAAGTCCTTTAGGCGAGCTTTTTGACCATGGTAATCGCCACTTGAAACTTAAGTTGGTGGATTCTGTTTTATGAAAGCCCATATGGTGCTAATAAGTTTGTATCCCTTGCAGGATGTGATGCGCTTGCCTGTGCTGTAAGGCCACCTGCCAACCTTTTCCTTTCAAGTCCAACGATTCTGAAATTGTTGTGAATTGATTATTTTATTTTATCCATTAGTTTGAGTCTTTGGCTTTTGGAAGCACGGCAATGTGCGGAAAGGCTACCTTCTGGTTTTGGGTTATTTCAGCTGTCCCATTTTACTTCGCAACCTGGGAGCAGTGAGTTCTTGTGTTCTTTCCCAGTGGTTATAGTTTTACATTCTACAATCTACATTTTTGCCAAATTGGCGTTTCGTAGATTAATGTCTCCCACATGAATGCAATTCTTCTGAAGGCTTTCTAATTTTCAAAAGCCGAACACATTATATTTTTCTTCACCTGTATGGACCTTAAAACTTGATGTCTTACATTTCTTCTAGTAGTTTATTATGGATGATTTGGTCTTGTGCATAATATATGTTGTCATGTGGGAAGTGCTTCAATGCTTTCGGAAAGTGAAGACACTTGTGAAATAAAAAATGGGGATATATTGCACCTACCCACTACCCTACTGAGATTTGCACAACTTGGTTTCTGCAAGTGCAAAGCACTGCACTTTTCAAGTTTCATAAGTTCATATTTTTTGTTGTTTATCATGATGCCTTCTTTTCTAATTTTTGCTGCAATGGTTCTTGTTTTATCCTGTAATTCACACTTCATTGTTTTGTGCAGCTTTTTTACAAATACACTTATTCTTCCTATAGTCAATGGACCAACTGAAGGCCTTATGCTGATCCACTTGTGCCATTTTTCACCTTTTTCACAGGTATTAAACTTATTTAAACCACCAATTTTCAGGCTTACCAGGTCTCTGTGGAACTTTTGAATTTTTTTTGTTCCTCTGCTAATTCATTGTGCATATGCATGAGGCCTTACTTAAAGCCATATGGTTAGGTGGTACTGATAGCTCATCTTTCCTTTTGTAGGAGCTGAGTGGTGGGCACAGGATTTCCAGAAGTCAATGCCCCTACTGGGTTGGGTGCCTCTTATTCCTGGTACATATGCTAGCACGTTTATGTTTTCTTTTATATTTATATTTATATATTCATACGGTCATCAAGTTTCTTTGATTTTAGCGCTATCCTATTTCTGATTTTTTTCCTGTTAATACTCTATGAAAGCTTCATTGTGAAGTTGGAAAACAAAATGGCATTCCCTATACTGAAGTTCATTTCTCATTTCTTCTTTCCCCAGAAATCCCTGTGTATGACATAGTGCTGTGCCTTATGATTGCTTTTGCTGTAATCCCAACAATTGGATCTAAGTAAGTTCCATGTTACAACATGTACTATTTTCTAGTGGTATTTGTTGTGTCTGATGTTCTAAATCGTTTTTTTTGTATATTATTTGACCCTGTAATCTTCTCTTTAAAGCCTCTAAAATTACATTCAATGCTATATTATTTGTCAATCTAAAGTCCAAAGAAATAATAAGCATGTTTGAATTGTAGATAATATTGCTTCATGTGTAAGAAGATTAATTCATCTTTTCAATAAACAAAAGGAATAGTCTTTCTTTAATTGATATTTGTCCATGGAGCAAAACTGCTAGAGTGATAGTGAAGTTACAGTTGCAAATTGGACCACCTGATGGGCTGATACATGGAACAGTATAGTGCTAGATCTAGTTGATGTTGCAAGTGGAGCAATTGATGCTCTTTTAGCTGACATGTTTCTGAATATATCTGAGTTGAATAAGTACCTCATTTACTTAATGTTTTAGCTTATTATATTTATAATTTTGAATTGATCGAACATTGGAAATGCAATTATGGTCGACTAAGTTAATATTGCAACTGTACAGCACTCACAATGTATACAAAGTTGTTGAAGCAAGAAAAGGAAGCATGGTGCTGGCACTAGCTATGGTAATGTAATCTCTAAATTTACCCATTTTAGTCTACTGTTATGATTCTCCTGTCTTCATCTGATATTCTTCATTTGTGTCAGCTCTTTCCTTTTGGTTTGCTCTTGGCTGGAGTTCTTGTTTGGTAAAGCTGTTGAAACCTTTCCTTGCTTTATGTATATGAAGTTCTACAACACTCGACCTAGAAATTTGAGCTTAGCAATCTAAGCTGACGGTCTAGGTGAAGCTTCTAGTATATAACTTAACGATTGCATCTTATGCAGGTCCTACCTGTCTCCTTCAGATATAATGAGGAATCAGCCTCATCTACTAATTACTGGAACTGGTTTTGCCTTTGGCTTTCTTGTGGTAAGGCTTTTCTGCTGATTTTTATGACCAAATGCCTTGTTTATCTGTCCATTTCTGTGCTTATTTGTGTACCTGCTCATTTATAAATGGCATTTTCATGTTTAAATCTTAAAAGCATTGTGTCTTCTTGTTTCTTTTGCTGTAATAACCGCCCTGTTTCAAATACAGTAGTACAGTGTAAATAGATGGACGTTACCTGATATCTGTCTATTGTTCCACAGGGAAGAATGATTCTGGCTCACTTATGTGATGAACCGAAAGGTCTGAAAACAGGGATGTGCATGGTACTTGCTTGGAAAGCCCAATAATTCTTTGTTCTCTTTTACACCATCCTCATATGTGCCCTATGCTAGTGTGCTAAAACATTGTGCTATTCTTTTACAGTCGCTTGCGTATTTTCCATTTGCAATCGCAAATGCTCTGACTGCCCGGCTTGATGATGGGTTTGTGTCTAGCTACCTTTTTCTATTATCATGTTTGTAATAATTTCCTGTCTCAACTGATCTTTTGGTCTTTGATTGTTTCAGAAATTCTCTTGTTGATGAGCAGCTAGTTCTCTTAATGTACTGCTTATTTACAGGTACTGCATTATTCTCACAACTCATCTTTTCAGTAACAATCTACAGTTGTGCGCTAAAGTACTAAGTTGATCATTTTTCTTCTTGCTGTTGCTAAAAAGGTAATATTTCATCATAATTTAACCTGCTAATTCATCATAACCTAAGGGTGTTTTGCTGGTTGGTGGCTTGCAAATTTTAGATCAGTAGCCCAAAGCTATTAATTATTTTAAATTGCCTCCTTACAGGATATCATGAGAAACTGCATGTAGGTTTGTAGCTCTCTTATTCTGTACGAGCATGGGAAATCAAATCTCACTATTTTGTTCAATCTTGGCAGTGGCACTGTACATGCATTTTGCTACATCTGTTATTCATGAGATCACCAACGCACTTGGGATCCACTGCTTCAGGTTTGTGCATCGATTCATTGCCACCATCTTCTTTTCCACCTGTTTTCATCAGTCAGTCAGTCAGTTGAAACAAATTTTGTCTTGTGACAGGATCACTAGGAAAAAGGCATAATTCACATCCATGAGCATCAGTGTTGCCCTGGATTGTGTAATCGATCTATCACAAGTGGTGCGTGCCTGCCAGACAAGAAATACTCTTATTTATCTCCATTACATCTGCCATTGCGGGGATGGTGACCCCTGAAATTCACATCAGCATGACGAACCTGCAGGCAGACAAACGAGAAAACCGTGCATTTCTGAAACATTTAGTAATATTATGTTGTATATTACCTTGAGCATGTGCCCATGCATGGATGGATATGGTGCAGAGGACGGCATGCAAGATGGAGGGTGCTGCTGATGATTCTTGCGGCATGCAGCCACACGCCGAATGGAGGATAAAACACCGTGAAAACAGTACTCTTTGGAAATAAAGTAGGGATAGAGATAGCTAAGGAGAGATGACGATGAAGACATCGTTGATCCTCATGCTGATCGTCGTCCTCATCGCCTCGCGTAAGTTGGTTACACATAGCTTCTCCCAGTTTCAACTTTTCTGAATATATGAATTTTGTTGTGTGCTTAGATATACGTATGTTTAGATATACGGTTGGTTTTAGAAAAGCTAAAACATCTAGAGTTCAAAACGGAAGGAGTACTAGCTAGCATCTCCCTTGCTTCGTTCTCTCCTCTTATATTTAGAAAAGCTAAAATAATCTATCTATAATTCGAAATGAAGGAGATTTTGCTATGCATTTAGATATGCGCTAACTCATGGCATTTTGGATCATATCCCATGCATTTAGTATTAACACGTAGTACACGATGAATATGGGCGGCTGGACGTTGCATCACTAGCACCTGTGATCGTCTATCCTCTTGTCGTAACACAGGCTATGTTTTTGTGAAGCAAATAAAATCATGCATGTACCAATCCTCCTCATGTACGGAGGCATATATGAATGGCAATTGGAAGCTAATTAATTATTAACGCCTACTAACTGTGAAAATTAAATAAAATCTTACGCATACACAATCGAACTACTTTCTTTACACCGAGACGTGGAACGCCGTTACATTACGTGAGACGTTACACACCTTAAGCGTTACTAAGCCATAATCCCAACATGCATCATCCGGTACCCACATATAGTCTTCTGGTTGAGCAGTAGAATGCTTTTCTTTTACCGCTAGCGTAGCAAAGAGAGGTGTACTTAAAAGAAAGATTCTAGCCAGAAGAAGAGATGCGCTTTTTTGAGGCTTTTACTTTTCATATGACCTTAGTATAACCTTTTCTTGAGAAAAAAAATGCTAAAGGTGTGGAAGCTCACACACTATTATTCCAGTTGAATGAACTGCTAACACAATTTTGAGGAGGCCCACTGCCAATGGTATAAAGGTGGACAATTAGTCGAATATCATTTACCTAAAGTGCTATGCAATGATCAACAATTTGATCAACTTCTAGTGGTCAATCTCCACTAAAGGTCGACATCCTCGACCTCCTCCGGTTCAGGTTTCACCATCTTCTTTGGCGAGCTTCTTCGATAACCTTGACCTTCTCCGGTTTAGGTTAGGGTTCAGGATTCGGGTTGGGGATTTGTCGGCTGCTATCTTAGAGGGATCACCGGGGAAAGCGGTGATCTGGCGGAGGTGGTGGGTTGATGGCGTCGAGATGAGGCGTCGGTGGTGCCACCGGCTGAATGGAGGACAACCGATGCATGGGGTTGGCAGCAGGGCAATATAGTTGATGTTAGCATGGCGGCGATAGACTATCAGAGTCAGCCGGGGGGGCAGGGGGGGGGGGGGGGGAAGCTCCGACCAGATTGGAAGAAGATGATGTTGGTGGGTTCTTGAAGACGGATGCCTTTAGGGAAGGTGCTGGTGCAAATGGAAAAGCGCGGATTTGGGGAGGGGGATAGAAAGAAGACGGTAATACGGTAGGGATAAGAAAATAACATGGATCTAAGAAACAAGGGGAAGAAGATGATCATACATACTCCTTCCGTCCCACAAAGACGGTTCGTTTAGGAAATTTCAGACACATTACTAGTAGTGAGGAAAATAACCTTGTTACCCCTAATTAACTATAGAAATTGTGATTGAAAACCACGCTGTTTATTCAATCCCCTAGATCCTTAACAAATGCAAATGCATTGAAAATAGAAAAATAGTATATACTTAATTATTTGATTTCTCTATACAATAGTTTTTTGGTACTTGATATTGCTTTAATTAGATGAACCTCATTACAATCTAAACGAACACTCTTTGTGGGATAAAATTTGAATGCTAAACGAGTACTCTTTGTGGGACGGACGGAGGGAGTAGAGTTTTCGTGGTTGTCCAATCTGTAGAATTTCTCGTTGTATACTTGCTCGTGACAAATTAATTAGCCCGATCCTCCCAATTAGTTGACGTACCAAACAAGCGTATATATTCAACTACTTGCAAGTCAAAATCTCAAACATCAACCGGTGCTGACCAGAGGAAGTATTAATTGGCACAACTAATAATTTAGTAACCAACCAAATGCCAAAATTGTCTCCATAACATTAAGGAAGGAAATAAAACCGAGACAATTACTTCCATCTATATACACAGCCTATAATAATTAATCCTGGGAGTAAATAATATAATTAAGGAGATTCTAATCTCTATGGAAGTACATCAACGGCATCCAGCCAATTGGTCCACAGACATTGATGTACTTACTACCTTTATTTGTGCAAAATAAGTGCGATTCTTTTTGGAACGGTAAATAAGTTCGATTCTGACCAGACACCTGGACGAGTTTTTATCCAGGTGCATATATAATCTGAATTGCACATTTTTTTTTTTGAAACGGAATTGCACATATTTTGGAATGGAGGTAGTAGGCATATTCTAGAATCTACGACCAGCACACTTATATATATACATAAGTAGGCGGAGATGAAGGATGACTACGTCTACGGTAGCTAGACAGAACATCATCCGTCCTGCACATACTCATCCAGCTATGGAGTTGGTGATGAAGATGCGCAGCGCGAGGAGGAAGACGACGACATTGATCCTCCTGCTCACCGTCATCCTCATCGCATCACGTAAGCAACTGCAACGACGCATTCAGCAGTCTTTCAATTCCATCCGCTAGCTGCTACGACGACTAACTTGTAGCAAATTCGATCGATTCCTCCATGGACCATGAATGATGCAGGTGAGGAGGCCAACATGATGGTGGCGGCAGAAACAGGCGACCCTTGCGTCGAGAACAAGGACGCGTCGCCAGAGACCAGGTGCTTCGTGAGTTGCTTCAAACCGGGCAAGTGCAACGAGTGCTGCAAGAACTTGGGCTTCGTCCGCGGCAAGTGCTCTAACTTGGCCTGCTACTGCTGCACCACACCAGAAGAGAAGCCCACCATCACCTGATCCATCTCCGCTTTATACTACTACCTGCTCTGCTAGATCTAGTGCTGCTCATATATAGCTCTATATATATATAATCGCTGCCTGCATGAATGGATCATGGATGGATGATTCTTTGTTTTTCTCTCCGTGTGCTGAATCTTGGATCATATAGACCGTGATGGACTTATATAATCAACATGATGAACCATCAACTGAAACTAGTTAGCACTTCGATCTTACATTCAGAACCTAATAAGTCTGACCGAGTTTATAGGAATCCCGAAACCACCTCTGACCTTACCTGCTTGCTCATAGCTAGTCAGAGCTCTATCTCACTCATTTTTTATACCCAGCAAAATATACTTTTGAAACTTTCAAGTATTTGCTGCTTGTATCGTATCCTCAAAATTACTTCTCATCTTAACAGTCAAATTAGTACATCAGAGCAAACAATTCGTTTTTTTTTTCTTTTGGCCTTGTGCTAGTTACTTGAGTATCAAAAGAGCACAACGAACTGGTAACAGGGCAGCAGGTAACCAGCTACGTACGAGGAGTCGCACTGCCAATGGCATTACTAGCAGTCTAGCACAAACGGAGCGTGACAGCTCATGATCAATTCATTTGGGTTAGTTGAGTGTTAGTTTTATACTTACCTCTAGTAAATTACTGTTACTGGTGCAATCACATACATATAAATGTGTCCACATGCCTGCTGGATCGTGCTGCACACTACTCGGGTTGTGGCCATCATCCATGGCTGTGCGACGAGCTGCTGCGCTTCACCGGATGCTTCTTGCGGCGGCGGCGGCGGCGGCGAGTGTGGCCGCCGGGGCCAAGGTCCCGGCGATGTACGTGTTCGGCGACTCTACGGCCGACGTGGGGAACAACGACTACCTGCCGTGGAGCATCGCCAGGGCCGACTTCCCCCACAACGGCGTCGACTTCCCCGGCGGCAAGCCCACCGGCAGGTTCAGCAACGGCCTCATCGGCGTCGACTTCATCGGTGAGCAACACAGTGGCCACTACTGTAATACGTAACTACAACGCGCATGCACACAGTTTACAGATTAATGCATCAAAACTGCGTTGAATGGATGTTTTTTTGTTCTTGTTGTGATGATGAAAATTTGCAGCCATTGCTATGGGGTTCAGCTGGAGCCCACCGGCTTACCTCTCACTCATAGCGCTAATGCTGCCAACAGCAGCAGTGAGGCGACGAGGAACATGACCATGGCAGCTGCAGCAGCCTACACTACCGGAGCTAACTTTGCCCCTGGAGGCTCTGGTCTTCTTGATTCCACTGCATATCTAATTCACCTCACATTACTTCTATACTTTTGAGACTTCATCTTGTCCTTAAACAGATACCGTAAGGGACATATGCTCTAATATCTGACTAGACAAAATCTCAGTTAACTTGTTTTCGCTGTCTAGGAAGCATTTAGCAAATTCAGTTCTAAGAAAAAAAAGGCTTTTAGCAAATGTAGGCTTAGGCTGCCTTTATGGTACACTTCAAGTATTATAAATGTGTGATGACTCCGTTTCAAAAAAAAAAGTGTGATGACTGAAGATACTTTTTGGTAGATAGATCTTTAATTGTAGCTGTACATCAAGTGATTCGTTCTACCTATAAAGATGAAAAGATTGCTCACAAAAGTTCAGCCGAAATAACTGTGTCTGTACTCAGCTCATAAATTAGGTGAAGCACATTCATGACATCAAAGACATTTTTTATCCCTTTCCAATTTAAATTGCTAGGACAGTTAACAGTAGCAAGTATCAACATAAATATTTGGAATAAAAACATTAAAACCAAAATTCTTAATGGCATTTACACCATGGATCTACAATCAGCATGATGCAGCAGATAGAGTACTTCTCAGACCGCAAAGATCAGATGTCAACCAGACTTGGCACTGCTAGAGTGTCGACCTTGCTGTCGAAATCAATCTTCCTTGTAAGCGCCGGTGCGAATGATGCCTTTGACTTCTTCTCACAGAACAGATCACCGGACTCCACCGCCATTCAGCAGTTTTCTGAAGCTATGATCTCCACATATGATAGCCATGTCAAAGTAAGAATACTAGTCGATTCTCTTCAACGCAGACAAACCCATACGTTATGGTACCTAGCAAGTGACTCAGGATTGCAACTCTGAAACAAAAAATATCTGAACATTTGAACTGAACGTGCTTCTTCATTTAATCATACTTCAAGGAATCAAGGCACAAGTCAGAACTCTAGGACTGACAAAGCAATCTTTATCAACCATAACTGTATATTTGGCGTGCTGCAGACATTGTACAATTTGGGAGCGAGGAAATTCGCGGTGATCAATGTGCCACTAATTGGGTGCTACCCATACTTGAGAAGTCAGAACCCAAGTGGAGAATGTGTTGATGCATTGAATCAGTTGGCCAAGAGCCTGAATGATGGAATCAGGGAGCTGTTCAGCAATCTCAGCTCAGAAATGCAGGGCATGAAGTACTCCATTTCCAGCGCCTGTGAGCTTGTCTCTAGTCTGATTAAAAACCCGCATACTGCTGGTAAGTGCAAAAAATGAGCAGGGGTATTCCGGATATGAAATCCACACATTGGCATTGAAATAGCAGTTATTAGCCACCTCTTTCTCCAGTATTTCTGCAGCGCTGCTCCCTTTTTGCCTGCAGGGTTGGAGGAGGTGAAGAGCGCATGCTGCGGTGGTGGCAGGTTCAATGCTGAGAGAGGGTGCATCCCCAGCTCCAACTGCTGCAGTGACCGCAGCAAGTACCTCTTCTGGGACCTCCTGCACCCTACCCAGGCTACTTACAAGTTTGCGGGCCTTGTCTTCTATGATGGACCAGCGCAATTTGTCCGTCCCATCAGCATCAAGCAGCTCGTTGAGGCATAATACTCCAACATCAGAACAAGGATTAGGTCAACACTTCTTTGAGCACCTTATATAGACTTTCTATTATTCTACAGCATAACAAAGATGCTGAGCTACCTTGCAATTCATCTGAAAACCTACACAAGGGTGGAAAAAAATTGTTCAAGTTTTCTGAAAAGCGTAAATACAAATGGTTGTTGACTCGTTGCGTCAGGTAATTTATCTGTAACCTCCTCAGGCACTGGAAAGCTGGCAAGCCATTGAGTCACCCTATCTCGCTTTGCCACAAGACGCCCTTTGTTCCTTGTGGATAGCCGAAGGGGGCTCCCCATTCGGCTCAGAACCTCTTGTGCCAGCTCCCGCACTTTGGGCTCACCTCGGACATCACTGTGCTTCCCAATGCCACACACCACAGACACCTCCAACGGTAACGTGCGACCCTTTATCACATCTACCCACTGCAGCATGAGCACATAGGCTGCAATTGTACTGAACCCGTGCAGATTAAGTTTCACCTCTGTATCAGACCATTCTGTTGCCTTGTCCAGCACTGATGAGGCCAGAAGCTCGTGCACCAGCTCAGCTTCTGATGCTAGTGTAGATACAGACTTGAGCTTCTTGACCAACCCCGCTGTTGACAGTGGGAGTGAAGGATCCAGCTCTTGAACCACCAAAGCAAGTGTGGGACATGAATTGAGCACAAAGTTGTATGCTTTCGCAGTTGGTGCAATGCGCAATTTCCTCATCTTCTTTAACCATGCCAGCATCTTGGAATGATCACGGCAAGAGCTGTAGCATGAAAGCACAATGTTCGCTGCGCCGGTGCCCAGGCGGATGCCAGCATCTGACATGGATGCAATAACCCTCTCCATCTCAACTAACGAGCCTGACTTGCCGTAGCATTTTGCCACCAATCCAAACTGGAAAGCTTCAGGCTGGTAGCCTAGAGAGACCATCTCCCTAAGTGCTTCCTCTGCCTCACTGGTCAGACCCATCAGGCACAAGGATTTTATCATGGCCATGTAGGCCTTGCGCCCGGTGTGCGGCATAGACCTTAGCTCAGTGTAGAAATCCACCGCCCGATCTTTCAGCCCGCGCGAGGAGAAAGCAGCCATGAGATCACAGTAGAAGAGAGCCACCTCATCGTTGGACTGGAGGTGCTGCGAGATGGAGTCAGAGATCAGGGACCTTGATTCCCCAGTGCTCCCATTGACTTCAAGCAAGGCAGCAACTGCAGCAGCATGAACAGAGCTCCATTTGAACCACCGGGCCTGGGTGACTGCCTCATAGAACTGCAATAACAATAAAAATCACAGTTTATGACGAATCAGGTTATGATTTTTACTGCATAACTCATTTTGAAATAGAGTTCAATAAGGTTAGACCTTTAAAAATGTCCTTGGCATGCACATGCACAAATTATGAAATGACAGTTCATCATGAAAAGGCGAAAAAGGCACTCAGAGTCTCAGACACTACAACTACAACCGCTCGAATTCAGAGCTCATAACTAGACAAAGCTGAATTGGTCGCTCATACTAGACTGTAATGCTACTAACAAGGACAGGCATCAACTTTCTATACACATCTCACCAAATTATACATGGAAAAAAATGAAGCAGTTTTCTTGGCACGGTTAACCAGAAAGACGTCATATTTACCGGGATGGCGAGGGGGTCGGAATCCATGAGGAGCCTGGAGAGCGCGGCGAGCGCGGCGCGCTCCGACTTGGTGCCGACGTAGCTGCGGATGACGCGCTCGGCCGCGCCCGCCGTGACCGTGCGCTCCAGCTCCGACATGAGCCGCCGCTCGCTGCGCCAGCTGGAGCCCCCGCCCGACGCGACCCAGCGCAGCGAGGCCGAAGCCGCGGGGGAGAACCTCCGGCGCCGCGCAGCCGCGGCCTGCGCCGGCGCCGGCGCCGACAGGGACGCCACCGCTGGCATTGCTGGTTGGACGGTGGCGGTTCCCTGTTTCGGAATCGGATGAGATGAGATGACGATGCCTTATCGTATAGCAGAGCACACGCCCTACATTACATTAGTATATAATTCCAGGGAAATATAATTCCTCACTTGAATTCAACTATTCTTTTTTGCGTAGTCACTTGAATTCAACGTGAAAAACGTGCACAAAAATAAAGATTCAAATCCTCTGATAGCATATGCATGAGATTTTTAAAAGAGACATCCCCACACTCTCACATAGCCTTCAAATTCGCAGTCACCAAAAATAAATGTGATACTGAACGGTCTAGCAACTAAATGGACCCAATTTCACCACTGAATGTCTTCATCATGCTTTGGCAATTATGTGAACTTTCGCATACTTTTACTCTCTGATATGAGTCCATTAAAATTGCAGGAAAAAAGAATTCTTGAAAAACATGTACAGCTGATTGATGTATACACCAGTGTTGAGAAACCTGTGGTAACCAGTACAAACCACCCTGGAATACCATTAGATTATTTTGTTCCAAAATGACAGAATTTGCCCGTGATTTCAACCTGCAGTCAAATCTGCGAATGGTTCTAATGGAATCTGAAAACACGGCTAAAAAGGTTCCAAGTACGCCGGGGCGGGGGGAGGATCAGACAAGAAGGATAGCTACAATTCCCTCCATTTTTACCTTGCTTACTAATACACAAAGGTTGATGCCAGTGTCTCGCCTGCGGTAGTTTCCATTAAAAAAAATCAGACATGAAACAATGTCATCAGAAACTTATTTTCATTCAGAACGTCTCTTCAACCTTATGAAGATTCAACAAAACTAGAACAACAAAAGATTAACAGGGGTCAAAAAAGAAAGGAAGAAAACGAAGTAAATTTGCCAAAAAAGCGCAAAACAGCTACAGTTACATATGTTATGACTGATTGACACTACACTACAAGGCACATTCCTCCAGCAGGATGCTGCAATTACACTATGCATCAAGCACCGACATTCGAGTAACTGTTCTGTGCCCTTCAGTGATTTCTCTTCAGTGCTGAAAGAAAGCCTGTCTTCGTTTTGTGGCGACCCTCAGTGTCAGTTCCCACCTGTTCCAAAGTGAGGTGAGAATCATGGTTGGTAAGTTCAGTATAGCATAACATTCGACAGGAAACAATAGCAATGCCAAGTTTAGCAGGGACCAAGTTTTTGAGTTACAGAAGAAAATCATGATAATTATATCTAGACATGTGATAAACTGGTGGTGAGAACCAAAAATGCAGAGGGCTGACCTCTTTGGAGAGTCTCTGAAGAATTTCCAGTATCTCAGAGAAGTCAGGCCTTTCAGCTGGATCTCTATGCCAGCATTTCTGAAGCAACTTGATGAGCTTGGGGTGGGTGTCTTTTGGGATTGTCGGCCTGATGCCCTGCAGAGAATGCACACGGGTGAAGCGAGTACTTCAAAACAGGTAAGTGAAGAATATGATCTACAAACCCAAAATTTACCCAAACTACTATGAACTGTAAAAAATCTCTAGAAAACCTTGTAAGCTTTGTAATAAAAGATTTTTCTTTAAAAGAACTGGCCATACCAGTTTCACCTTTTTTTAAAAAAAAGAAAAGAAAAAAGAAACTGGTCCTGGCTAGCTGTTTCAACTTGTTGTGTATAGAGTGAACTTGTTTATATAATATTGTATAATCTATTAATAAACAATTGCACAGCAAAGAAAGACAATCCGGTATTTAAATGACTCTTCCTCGAAAGAGCACAGGCGGCATTCACTTGTAAAAGACTGTTCCTAAAAAGAATTGCACCCCTCCCTCTTCCCAAGTCTCTGCACATGCCCTTACCTAAAATAAGAACTAAAAATACAACACCTTCTAGATGTAGCTGTCTATGGGTTCCATCAAGGTAAATCCTTTTTGGGATAGTACTAATGTGTGGAACCAAGTAGAGATGTTTAAATGCTCTTACCTTCTGAACAACACCTATTGCTGCTTGCAGTGGTGTTAGGTACTCATAAGGGATCTGAGAAATTGAACAGTTATCAACGTCAACCTTCACAGGTAACTATATACTAACTAAAAGTAAGAGAAATTGAGAGACTAATCATGTCAAAGCATACAGGTGCCATTACCTTGCCAGTTAGCAGCTCCCACAGAACAATTGCAAAACTAAAAACATCTGCTTTGTGATCGTAAGGCTTATGTTCAATGACCTGAAGTTAAATAGCATCTGTATGTTAGTTAGTGAGAATAAGCATTACTTTCTTATGAAATATGCATGTGGATGATGTGCACCTCAGGTGCCATCCAACGGTAAGTTCCAGTCTCTGCAGTCATCACTCCAGATTGATCTTTCACACGAGCAACACCAAAATCTGCAACCTTGACAACCTGCAAAATATATTCCTTTTAAGTTTTGAGATCTAGTGGTATTAGCAAAGATTGATTTTCAAGTTATCGATCAAACAAATAATATGAATTACAACTTTGTGAAAAAGCTGACCTTGTTTTCATCCATGAGAAGATTTGCAGTCTTGAGGTCACGGTGAATTATGTTGTTTTGATGCAGATAGTTCATTCCTTTAGAGATATCAATTGCGACCTTTAGTATTTCTGGAAGCTTGAAAGTGCTGTTCTTTTTATGGAGGTAATCATAGACACTCCCTCCTGACATGAAATCTAAGACAAGGATATGCGAGAGAAAAAGGTGTAAGGGGATCAAACAAGAAACTTTTGGCATGTCTACTACAGAGATGGATTTAATTGTAGTATACCTGTTACAATATATAAGTTTGGTTGTCTTGTACAGGCACCGATAAACTGCACAACATTCCTGTGACGAACCTTTCTGCAAGCATGTATAAACCAAGAAACCATTACATAATTATGAGCCTATAATAGGATTTGAGATCTTCAATACTAGACAAATTCATAACAAATTGAGATGGAACCGTTTCAGTAAAGCTAATGTCAATAAACAACAAATTCAGATGGAACTGTTTCAGTAAAGCTAATGTCAATAAATAATTTCAAACTAACCTCATAATGTACACTTCCTGTGCAAAATCTCGGTACATATCTGCACTGATGCGCTCAGGCCTCACTACTTTGATGGCAACATCCTGACTGCAGTATGATCCACGGTACCTATGGAAGCCAAGTATCAAATAAAGCTCTGAAGTTTCTACTATTTCTACTTTATTGTGACTAGGAAAAGTAAAGAAAACCTAAACTTACAAGTCGCCATTTGATCCTGAAGCAACTTTGTTTCCAAACTTGAGCAGTCTCAGATCAATTTCCCAAACATCTGCACCATCTGTTGGTATTTCCACACTAGTAGATGGCACACTTGCTCTGCCTTGCCAACCTTCTGATGATGGTGATGGCGTGCTAGATACAGGGCAAGCCTGTGCCTGTACACAAACGCAAACTTACCACAGTTAAACGATTGCAATGCTTTCTTGTAATTTCAGAACATCAGAATAAATGTTTCTAGAAGCACTGGTGTGCATATGTAACATTAAAAGTATTATTATTTCGGTGTCATCAATGTTTGAAGAAAGCAAGATTTTTAATGTTCCTCTTTTTAGGGAAATTAAAAAGATTATTTGAATTATTAGATCCCAATAGGTGATCTGCTTTGATAAGATAAGAATGGGAGGAAAAGAGTACCTCAATTTTGTGAAATTTCTGAAGTAACTTTCCTTGTAGCTGCTCAGTACTCTGAAAATTGCAGGAAAAGAAATTATTATTAACAACATAAACATTGCTGAACTAATAGAGTACTTCAAAAAGCAAATAATCAATTGCAACGATGTCCTGAAGCAAAGAGCAGCTCCGTACTTCAAGATGCCACCCAGTGACAACAAATACATCCAATGAGTAGCCATCGATTGTTGAAAATGCATGTGCTTCTTGGATGTCAAGTCCGAGCTCAGCAAGTAAACAGGTCAGCTGCAAATAAGTGTATAAATGACATAGCGTAAGCCAGCAAGCAGTCGCTGAACAACGGTCTGTTTATTTAAGTGACTTCAAATGGTTTACTGTAAATTGTTAATTTCTTTACCCAATTATCAATATTTTTTAGTAAAATATATAGTTTCACTCATTATGTTTATTGACTCCATGCTAGCTTCTAAATTTACTGAATTGCACTACCCCTATTAACTGTAAGCATTGGCTGATTGTGAGTAGCTTTTGTCTGAGAATTTCACTTTATTCCAAAGATAAAGAAGATTGCCTACCTGACTAAGGAGCTTTGGCTTATCAACCATGGCAAAGGTTATCTCATGCATTGGCCTGCAAGATTCAGAATAAAGAGAACTATCAATTAGCAGAGAATTACCTTCTCAAACTGTTTGCATATCAAGTTATCAACAAGCTCTTTATGTCCCTAAATAATATTGGTTTTCCTTTCAGGTTATGTACTCGGGACAAATGCAGGCCTCCAAGCATGACCACTTACCAGTTCCATACTACAAAATCAGACCAGAATTAAACACAGAGATGCTAGCTCAGGTGAGTACAGAGTATAGACCTTGTGGGGGATATTTAATCTCCACCCCCAACCAAATTTGAGATATTTATATTTCTCGTATACAGATGAAAATTGTACATATCCTAACATCTAATATCATTGCTTTTAAAGAAACATCTCAAGTCATATTGGAGCTGATATGCAGCTAAGCATTAGCGAATACTGTCTACTGCTATCATCTATTAAAGCATAGACCAAAACTACATTCTTCAGAAGGCAAGTACCAACACAATATAGCCATATTTGTATTTTCAAAATTGCAACACCAAAATCTTACAAACAACATATTGAGGTCCAAAAAGGCGAATTGCTTCGTTGTTAACCTGCCAATAAGTCAAAATGCTACTTCTTTTCCCGAGGAATGGAAATGCTAAACTGAAAATATAAATCGCAAAGCAAGCATGACCTTATATATGTGCACTGAGAAGGAAGTTATTTACCTGGAAATGAGATGTACACTGTGATCGGTATCATTGGTGCTTCTTACATCACCCTCACTTGTTTCAAGCCCAAGCGCCTCTAGATTGGAGGAAGAACCAAATGCAGGAGGCGGGTGGATCCTGAAGAATTGTAACACAACCACAACATTAACATGCGAAAACGCGAAGAACTGTATCAATATATAGAAAGGTACTGGTACATGAAACAGACAAATTTCATCTACAAATATATAGATCATACGTACAACTGGTTCGGCAAGTGATTATATGTAACCATCTCCATGTCAGGATCGAGAGAATCACCCATATCACCGTCAATAATCCTAGAAACCTGATGACCAAGCATGAAATCATTCGATTTGCTTCAGAAATCATGAACAATCACATATCAGCTTAATCCAAGAAATGCCTTTAACAAAAAAAAACAAATGATGCAAGCTCTTGTAAGCTCCAACTTTGGCACCATCGAACAGGTCCGAGATTGTACATGATGCTGAAGCGAGAACAAGAACAAGAAAAAGGTGCATCTCCTACAATAAGCTCTACTCGTTGGTATGATATAGATCATGTCAAAGGAGTGCGTAAACTCCAGGAACAAATAACAGCATCCTAAAAATTGCATTTTTGCTTGCGAGCTCTATTCTTCGGTATATATGTGTGATGGAACAAGTTACTGGAATGGACAGAACTCGGAAGACGATGCATAGATTCCTGAACGAGATCGAGGAGCAAATGAAGGACGACGCGTGTGGGACATGCAACTATGCAAGCATGTGATGACAGTGTATGCGAATACGATGGGTGGATTTCTGACCTGCACGACGCGCACCGACAAGGCGGGCCGCCTCTCCGGGTCGCGCGCCTCCTCCAGCAGCCGCTGGTGCGTGACCACGTCGTCCGCCCTCTCCGCGTTCACATCCAGCGCGTACCTGCGCAAGGGAACCCGCGTCAGGCGAGGCAACAGCACGGCGCAACGGCCAGCGGCCAGTAGATCACAACAGGAAATCCCCGGGGCGAGAGGCGGCGAGCGGCTCACCGTGCGGGGAGGCGGTGGAAGTGGGCCCAGAGCGCGTCCTCGAAGGCCGGCGAGATCTCGGCGGGCATGGCGCCGGCGGAGGAGCGCAGGCGGGCGAGCACCTCGTTGTACACCTCGAGGCGGCGGCCGTGCTTGTCCGTCCGCCGTCCCCCCGCGCCGGCCTCGGACTGCCGCGCCGGGGCCGGGACCGGGGGATCCTCCACGGCCATGGATCTAATTAATCAACGGCGAACGGCGGCGGCGATCGACCCAATCGAGAAAGGCGGCTTGTGCAGGCACGAGACGGCCGTGCTGCGGCTACTGCCCTTGCATGGAAGGTGGTGGCGCGCACGTGAGGAGACGGCGACAAAGGCGAGAGCTTTATAGCGATGGAGAGGCAGCGATCGAGTAGTGAGTCGGAGACGGACGCCGTGGCGGATCCGGAGAAGTAGTAGTAGTCGGAGTCACAGAGGAGAGAAGCTTGGTTGGTTTAAGGAGAAAATGTTACCGAGATCGATCAAGGTTAAAGAGGGAGTAAAGAAATCCGAGTAAATTTCGCCATTTGGGGGAGAAATCAAATTAAACTGAGCTTTGTTTTTAGGCAAAAGACTAAATTTTATTTTGGAGAGATAAGTTGTCTGAGGTGGATCTGGATTTGGATGCCGATGATAAATATATTAAATAATCGTGGAAACTAAGTCAAATGTGATGTGGAGAATGGAAGCTGTTACAGGGACGACAAGCTATCCATTGTTTTCTCCTCCTTGTTCAGAGGAACAGCAGGTCAACAGCACTCAGCACCACACACACACACACAAGGCTAGGCATGCATATTTGCTAGGTCTACAAGGCCTCTGCAACCTGCAGATATGCACGAGGAAGTTCAAGTCCTGTGTGGCTGGTGGTAATGCGTTGGTTAAGACACAGTTGGGTTCATCTCTCAGATTAGCATTAGCTGCAGGTACATCCCTCCTGGACACCCAACGAGCTGACTAGATGGGCACCCAACTTGGAGTAGTAGTATGGATTTTTAGCGTCACTATGTAGCACGGCATGATTGCGTAAATAAATCAAAAGGATATTGTAAAGTATTAGGGCAGGAGTTGTTTAAAACTCCATAGCTGTCTTTTGGAACTTGAGCACCTGCATGGATGACTCATGCAGTGTCTAGCTAACACCGTGTACACTTCAGTAAGTTCATGAAACTCAGACAAAAGATACATCACCAAAAGAAATGGAAAACAAACATCCTTTTGATCGGGCAAAATCAAATCATGTGCTCCCTAAATAAGTTGCTTTAGGTGTAGAAATTATGACATTTAAAATCAGTAGTTTTTATTTTTCTCTCCTCCTTTTCTGGGAGATTCTTGTTTGACTTTTTTTTCTATGCTTATAATAAATTTCACGGCAAAACTCTTGCCGTCTACTATAAAAAAAAAGCTATCTAAATTGCAAGCGTGATTCATTAGCTAGACAGCTTGCATGCGAGAACTTCAATTTTTCTTCCTTACAAAGCTTTTGCCCATCCATCTTCTTTTTGTAGACAACAAACAAACCAAAATTTCAAAATAGGAAATGAACTTTTCAGTTTGAGATTTAAAACCTCATCTTAGCACCTATGAAGCATGGCTTTTTTACAGGAATTTCGACTAGCATGTTATGTTTCTCAGACAATGGCCCCGACACTTTAAATGCATTTTCTAACTTTTAGAATAAACATAAAGACAAGAAGATCTTCCATGGTGGTCAGCCTAATAAGAAAAGCATGGTCATCAATTCACGACTTATACATGCTCCATTCTAGAGGTATAAACTCACTAGAGTTTGGAAAAATGAGATAAAGCTCTAATAAAGCTGATTGAAGAGGGGAAAAAAAGGAAAACACAAGAAGAGCGTAAACTATTAGATACAGTTGGGTCACTTTAAAAATCAAATAGCCCACCCTGTAGAGGTAAGATATGAATGAAATCAAATGGAGTCAAATTAGATATTAGGGTCATTGTCATGCACAGATGACTCTACACTACCGCTACTTCAATATGGATGAACATGTGTCTGCTATCAAAAACCCTAGAGGAGGATATGCCTGTATCGATCCGCCGCATCACAGCATATCCACCAATATATAAATTAAGAATGTGATTAGTTAATTCATTAATAATAATTTATTCGAGGATAAGCATTGCTACGATGCGCCCACATGATGACATGAGAGTTAGAATATGCTTGTGTGTCGAGGCGGATCATACGGTTCTCCGCGTCTCAAATAGCATGTACTTTAATTGAATTAATTCAGCGATGAGGTGTTGGATGAGCACTCCAGCCCAGCACACCGGATCCGCTGGTCCGACTTTCAGAGGGCACGTGGATATAGTACCAAACCAGCTAGGAAATCAGACACAAAAAATGGGGACGTCTATTCCTCGCTGCATGCGAATTAAGGTGGAAATATCGCAGAAGATTTTTCTGAGCGGGGCAGGCGGAAACCCTAGTGGGCCATAACTGGAGACCTCTGTTACTGGAGCGCAGAAACCGGACATGTACTCATGCACCAAAGCAGGATCTGAACTATTTTATTGATTCTAAACATTTATTGATGTTTAGAAACATTTGTAATTTATTCTAAAATGTTCCGAGTCATTTCCAAAATGTTGAAAACATTCCCGAATGTTCCAAATTTTCGAATTTCCTATTTTTCTAGAAACATTCGTAGTTGTTCCGAAAGATTTTGAGACAATTCGAAAAGTTGAAAACAATTTAGAATGTTCTGAATTTTCGAATTTTCTAGTGTTTTGGAAACAATTCTTAATGTTTCCAATAAGACAAAGTTTCAAAGAAAAATGGTCCATAAAATAAACTTAAATGTTCCAAAGAATAAAAACAAAATGTTCTAGAATGAAAAAATCTTTCAAAAAAATATCGTTCAAATATAGTCATATGTGATCTAGTTTCGAAGATTTCACCGTAAAGAACTCAATGGTATAATCAAAATTCTATTTAGATATCTAATTTGTGAGCTATAGAGTGTTTTGTGTTCTAATTCAAGCGTTGCACGTACCTCGAGGCATCCAGCTGCAGCAGCCGCGCTTCTGCGAGACGTCGGCGCCCCTTCGGGCGCGCGATGAATAGACATTGCGCCAAAAATGGTTAGACTCTTAAGGATATTGCTAAGTGCGCACCTGTTTAAACAATAATTGTCTTATATAATAATTTAACAAATAAATTTTATTTAACCAAACTGTTGGTCAAAAAATTTCTGTAGATCTGCAATCTTCCCTGTAGTTAATTATTTGGCCGACGACTGTTATTGTTCAATCTTTAAAGTTCTTTCATAGTTCAGTTAGGGTATCTCTATCCAGAGTGAAAAATAGATTGGCTATGAAGCAAGTGCAAACCAGATGATTGTACCAAAGGACCGCAGGCACACCAAAGCAGGTAATACTACAAAATTACCACCGTATTGTGCATCATAGTGGAAAGGACAAAGCAACCACCGGCTAAATTTTGAAAACATGAATACCCTCTTACAAATCATACCAAGTACTCGGTGCAAATACCTTGAAAAAGGAATCGCCGTATATGATTTGCAGATTCCTCTTAGTTTGGTTTTCACACCTTATTTGTCTCAAATGCTTTTGAGACATATATATTTGACTACTAGTAGTAGCTATATCATGTGAACAATTATTGTACTATAGCATGCACGCATGAGATAAGCACCAAAGTTATTCTGAATATGGAAGGTGAAAGTTGCATTGACTCCTCCAGTTAACACTAGAGACTGATGGAGAATATACTCCGAGCCAGCTAGGATATCATAGAAAAACTTTGAGATACACGATGAGGAGGGCAGGAGGCAGCTAGCGCAGGGTGGTAGCAACCTCGACTCGACTCGACAAGCATGTGTGGACGGCGCCGGCTTCTTGGAAGCTTTCTTTCGATCTCGATCTATCTCTCCATCACGGCTCCACGCGCGTGTGTCAGCATACGATGATAGAGATATGCTAGCAATCGGGTAACTAATTGTGGTTTAATTTTAGACTAGCAGTTAATGCATGTCATTTTAGTTTAATCCTCTCCCTTGGATTAACCTTATATGGAATGCCATCGTAGTTCATTTTAGAATATTTTGAATAATCAACCTAATTACCCAAAACAAATTCAGTGAAATTTGCATCCATAAGTACGTTGCATATTAGTGGCATGAAAAACTTCTTCTATTTCGTTATTCCTAGCAGCCATATTGGTACAGAAAGATATTAATATTCTAGTATCGTTGCAATAATTTTAGGGGCATGTACGACCATTTGCTTTTTTCTCTCAATCAAAACTCATATTTTCTAATACCTGGTTGTTAGCGTTCATAGTGTGCTAGCTATGGATAAAACATAGTGAAAGGAATCATTCATCGAGACAGTGAGGCTATATGATTTAGCGGCAGAGTCCAAAAACCACTATTAGCATCATAACTACTGCAGTGGGCATTGCGGCAGCTCCACGAAACCGCTATAGCGCCGCTATTTTAAACATTGGTTATTTTCATTAGCATCATAAGCTGATTGTAAAAATAAAGGTCTCTTAACCGCATAAGGAAAAGGGCGAGAGAGAAAAAATAGTGCTTTTCATTATTTGATCCATGATGCTACCTCCAGATCGATGAACGATGGCAGCGCCGCCATCACTGTTTTTTTTTTTTGCATGTGGTTCAAGTGCGCTGATATTTGGGCCGTACCGCGAGCCCAAATCTGGAGTAAAATGCTGAGGCCCAGCTCCATATCGTATGAAGCGGTATAAGGCCCGTGGGCCTGGTGACAAAAAAAGATGATCTGCCACAAAAACAAGTGACGTGTTGGGTTACGTGTTTGAGTTTCTACTTCCTTTTTTACGTGTTTGAGTTTGAATTTGAGCTGTACAAAAATGAAAAATTTGAGCTGTTTCAGGAACTCCTAGCTCTAATTCTGTATGAAGCCTGGGCCCCACGCACGCACAAAGTTGCCATTACCGGAAAGCACAATCCACCACTCATCTGTTGTTGTCAAAGCCGGCACGCTAAGAATCGCATTCCCCTCTCTTTCACACAGCCACACGCCACCTCGTCGTCTTCTCTTCTCCAAGCCTCGCGCGCATGCATGCTCCAGAGAGCCTCTGCTTCCCGCCACGCACCAGAGAGCGCGCTCGCTCCGGCCGGCATCCAATCCAATGTACAGCAGCTCCGGCGCCGGCGGGGCGCTGCTCCTCCACGGCGACCTCGACCTCACCATCCACGAGGCGCGGGGCCTCCCCAACATGGACGTGCTCTCCACGCTCCTCCGCCGCCTCTGCCTCTGCCCACCGGCGGCGCGGATGGCGTCGCGCCCCAGCCGCTCCGCGCCGGACGACGAGAGCGCCCACCACCACCGCCACCCCCACCACCACCCCCTTCGCCGCCGCCGCAAACCACGCCAGCCGCACGGCCACCGCGTGCTCCCGACGTCCGACCCCTACGCCGCCGTCGTGGTGCCCGGGGCCCCCGCCGCGACGCTGGCGCGCACGTACGTGTTCCGCAACTCCGAGGCGCCGAGGTGGGAGGCCAGCTTCCTGCTCCCGCTCGCGCACCGCGCCGCCCGCCTCGAGCTCCACGTCCGGGACGCCGACCCCTTCGGCTCCGACCTCATCGGCACCGCCTCCCTCCCCGCCGCCGCCGTCCTCGCCGCGGCCGACAGGCCCATCCGATCCGAGTGGCTCGCGCTCCTCCGCCCCGACGGCCGCGGCCCGCCCAAGCCGGGCTCGGCCATCCGCATCTCCGCTAGGTTCGTCCCGGCGGGCCGGACCCCGGCGCCCTGGCGCCCCGGCGGCGGCGGCGGCGTCCCGGCGTTCTTCCCGCCGCGGCGCGGGTGCGACGTGAGGCTGTACCAGGACGCGCACGTGGGGGCCGGCGAGGTGGGCGGCGTGCCCGGGGCGTTCGAGCCCGGGCGGTGCTGGGAGGACCTGTGCCTGGCGGTGCTGGGCGCGCAGCACCTCGTCTACGTGGTGGGCTGGTCGGTGTTCACCAGGGTCAGGCTGCTGCGGGACGCCATGTCGCCGGAGATGGCGGCGAAGGCGGCCGAGGTCGAGGCGCTGGGCGGCGTGGCGGTGGAGGACATGAGCCTGGGCGAGCTGCTCAAGTACAAGTCCCAGGAGGGCGTCCGGGTCCTGCTCCTCGTCTGGGACGACAAGACCTCACACGACAACTTCTTCCTGAGGACGGTTCGTCATCGTCGTCTACATCAATCTCAACGAAAATTGAAGCAGTTTGATTTCCAGATGAAGAGAGGAAGAAAAAACTGTTGCTTGTTTTGTGTGCATTTTTGCAGAGGGGCGTGATGCACACGCACGACGAGGAGACGAAGAAGTTCTTCAGGCACTCGTCGGTGATCTGCTTGCTGTCGCCGCGGTACCCCAGCAGCAAGCTCGGCATGGTCAAGCAGAAGGCAAGCGACCCTGCAGCTTTTTCTTCTAGAGGAAAGTTCCTACCACTCGCCATTGCAAATGCGAGCTGAGAATGCTGAGTGCGACGTGTCCAGCTGCGGCCGTGCAGGTGGTGGGGACGCTGTACACGCACCACCAGAAGTGCGTGCTCGTGGACACGCCGGCGTCGGAGACGACGCGCCGGGTCACGGCGTTCCTCGGCGGCCTCGACCTCTGCGCCGGCCGCTACGACACGCCCGGCCACACGCTCTTCCGCGGCCTCCACACCGTCTTCCACGGCGACGTCTACAACCCCACATTAGGTGTACGTCACCAATCTACCAGATGTAGTGTATCTTTGGGTGATCGATCACTGTTCCTATGAATTGATTTGCAGGGGGAGGGCGCGGCGAAGCTGGGTCCCCGGCAGCCGTGGCACGACATGCACTGCCGGCTGGACGGGCCGGCGGCGTACGACGTCCTCGACAACTTCGAGCAGCGCTGGAGGAAGACGAAGAAGCTGCGGGGGGTGCTACGATTCGGCAAGAAGGCGCACTGGAAGGAGGACGCCCTGCTCAAGCTCGAGCGCATCCCTTGGATCGTCAGCCCCGCCAAGGCTGATGCCGACGACGAGCAGCAAGCCCTGCAAGTCCTGCCGGAGCACGAACCCGAGCGCTGGCACGCCCAGGTGTTCCGGTCGGTGGACGCCGGGTCCCTGAAGCGGTTCCCGCGCCCCTGGGACGGAGAAGCGATGGCGCGGCACCACCTGCTGTGCGACAAGAACCTGGCGGTGGAGCAGAGCATCCACGCGGCGTACGTCCGGGCGATCCGGTCGGCGGAGCGCTTCGTCTACGTCGAGAACCAGTACTTCATCGGCTCGTCGCACGCGTGGCCGTCGTACCGGAACCCCGGCGCCGGCAACCTGGTGCCCATGGAGGTCGCGCTCCGGGTGGCCGCCAAGATCCGCGCCGGCGAGCCGTTCGCCGCGTACGTCGTGATCCCGATGTGGCCGGAGGGGGACCCCGGCTCCGGCCCCGCCCAGGAGATCCTCTTCTCGCAGAGCCAGACGATGGAGATGATGTACGGGGTGATCGCGGGGGAGATCGAGCGCGCGGGGCTCAGGGGCGCGCACCCGCAGCAATACCTCAACTTCTACTGCCTCGGCAACCGGGAGCCGGAGGAGGAGGTCGCCGGCGACGGTCACTGCCTGTGGCCGCCGGACGATCGCCGCCCCGACGCCACGAGCCCCGCGGTAACCATCATCGCCGTCCACACATATGATCACTGCGTTGCTGTTCATTCATCCGCTCTGATTTGGCGCTCTCGCTCACCTTGCTGACGACACAAGGCCATGGCGCGGAGGCACCGGCGGTTCATGGTGTACGTGCACTCCAAGGGCATGATCGTCGACGACGAGTACGTCATCGTCGGCTCCGCCAACATCAACCAGCGCTCCCTGGCCGGGTCGCGCGACACGGAGCTCGCCGTCGGCGCCTACCAGCCGCACCACACCGGCACCGGCACCCGCCGCCCGCGCGGCAAGGTGTTCGGGTACAGGATGTCGCTGTGGGAGGAGCACCTGGGCAGGGAAGCCGTCCGGCGGTGGCCGGAGGTGGTGCGGCGGCCGGAGTCGCGGGAGTGCGTCGCGCTGGTGAACGGCATCGCGCGGGACAACTGGGAGAGGTACGCGGCCGACGACGGGCGGGCGGGCGCGCTGCGGGGCCACCTCATGAGATACCCGGTGCTCGTCGGCGCCGACGGCAAGGTTGGGGCGCTGCCGGGGCACGAAACGTTCCCCGACGTTGGAGGGAGGGTCCTCGGATCCCCCAACAACCTGCCGGATTACCTGACAATGTAGGCTGTAGCCCTTCCATGGACAGATTACAGAGTGTTTGACAGATCAGTGTGATGGCTAAGAGGAGAAGAAGTCACAATGCAAGTAGTAGTGGTGTATCTTTTGATCATTCTTTCGCGTCCATTACGATTCAACTGCAAGCGGTTGAAATCATTAGATTCCAAATCAGTTCTTGCCCACCCGGCACGAGATGATCGAGATTTGTAAGAAAAAAACTGAAGCCACAAAAAAAAAGTTAAAAAAACAGATATGGAGATGCGGGGTATCGATCCCCGTACCTCTCGCATGCTAAGCGAGCGCTCTACCATCTGAGCTACATCCCCAATGATGTGCAGAGACGAAACTAGATATTACTAGTCGGTATTCAGCGCAACGGCTTTTTTGCTTGGCTACCTGGACACCCCTGGCGTCGAGCCACAATCAGAAGCCGTCGCGATGGAAGGTGGCGCTCCCGCTCCCGCGCGTATGACCACGGTGTCGCGGCACTACTTCGGCGGCGGCGCGTCCGAGCGCGATCACGACCTCCGCGTCGACATCATCGAGGTACGCGCGCCGTGCGAGGCTTCGAGCTCGTCCCTCCCACTCCCAACGCGCGCGTCCGATCGCTAGCTAAGAACCACTGCTCAGCGGCGCCGGGCGTTTTCTCCGGATTGGCGCCGCAGCGTGTTTACTGGTTATCCATCATCGAGCAGCAGTACTGTGACCATACGAGTGACGACGGTTTCTGGCGATTGATGCAGTGCCGGTCAAGTGTTCGGCGAAATGCCGCAAGGGCGTTTGGTGCCTTGGGGTGCTAGATGATGGGCAATTGTCTCACTTGGATTCTTCTTAGTTCTACCCATCGGTTCTGTTGATGTTTAAGACGTTCTAGTACTGTCTATGGCTGTATTTCTCTACATGGCTCACCAGCTTTACATGCTACTATTGCTGACTGGTGCCTTGCTGTGTTCTATATGCTGTGTCCAGTGTCCTGATGAGTTGCCTTCGGTTGGGTTTACATAATATTGAAGAGGACTACGGCATGTTTGTCTGGCCATGCAGTGTCATTCTGGCAGAGTACGTGTGGCAACAGAGGGCACGATTCTCTGGTTGCAAAGTTGTTGAGGTACTAATCTTTCTTTGGCCTACCCTGAATGTTCGTAGCTCAATAACTGGGAAGTCCCAATTCATGTCGTTAGTATATTTTACGCTCGTTTCTAACTTGCATATATGTCTTACAGCTTGGCGCTGGAACCTCACTACCGGGATTAGTAGCGGCAAAGGTTGGAGCAGATGTGACTCTGACAGACATTGCACATAATACAGAAGTTAGTTCCAACCCATCTTGGGAATCCTTATTATTTGATCCTTGTCAGTGTCTCAGTGATTTTTCCTCTTTGTTTTACACTGACTAGGTGCTGAACAACATAAGAAGAATATGCGCGCTCAATAATGCCAGCTGCACGGCATGGTTTGATTTGGAGGACAGAATTTTACATGTCTGGCGTCTTATCAGAATTCAGAGAGCTTACAGTTAGCCCATAACCATGCAGGTTTCAGGACTTACCTGGGGAGACTGGGACGAACCAATATTTGATTTTCATCCTGACATTATTCTGGGAGCTGATGTACTTTACGATTCAGCAAGTGAGCTACTTCTCTACTCTACTATGTTCAGTGAATTACTGTATTTCTTAATGTCGATAATTGTTTGGTAGGCCCATTCATTCATTGGCTGCCTGTTTCCACTTTTATTCTCGTCATTTGGGCTGTCTGACACACCACTGTCATCAATTTGGCAAGATTTTGACAATTGGGCTGTCTGACACACCACTGTCATCAATTTGGCAAGATTTTGACAATCCCTTCGCAACGGTTACTTTCCTTCTGGAAAATTCTCTTGGGTCGGTGTTCATAACCACGTACCACAACCGCAGGTACCAAGTTACCATTTCATATCAGTTTCACTTGGATGGAGTGTGTCAAGCTACATTTCTGAATAATCAGTTGGATTCTTCTATGTATGCAGTGGTCATCATTTGATTGAGTTTTTGATGGTCAAGTGGGGTTTGAAATGTTTGAAACTGCTGGATGGTTTCTCCTTCCTTCCGTCATGCAAGGCTGCTTCACTACAGGGGAACATTCAGCTTGTTGAAATTGCGCTTGACAAGGAAAAACATAAATGACACTCAGATGAGCTAACTATATCTCAATGATCAGAGATTCTGCAACTCTGATTCAGAATGTCTTATGTTTCATAGGTTACAAATTTACAGGAGCTGACTGACAGCAGAGAAACACGACTGGCATTTTTCAGTCCTCTGCATACTAATATGTAGTTCTTGGAGCGACACCGTGCCAAGTCAATCGAAAGAAGATTTTAATAAAAGAAAAACTTCTGCAAAGCTGTGCACTGTGAATTATGAATAGTTTGTTATGTTCAAATTTGTGCCTAAGTAAATTTGCAGGTGTTGACTGTTGACTGACAACACCATGTAGAGCCATCCATACGAACTTGAAAACGTGCGGTAGTGTGTGGTCCAATATTTTGTCTACTATTTGCCTCTTTGGTCCCAACTATTACTACGCACAGATGTACCGTTTGTTTATTCACTGGAAGAAATGCCCCTATCGCAAGAGCATGAATCATTCGATTTCAAAACTCATGTCATCTGTGTACATCAACCAAAAAAAAAATCGTTTCGGTTTCGCAGGACATTGATCTTATAACAGTTTTGTATTACTTAAAGCTGGAGGAAATTGCTAACTTTGATAAATTAGAGCAAAAGCATCGGTTGATACATTGGGAAGTAATGTGGATGCACAAATGACCGATTCATCGTACATCAATTTTCCAACATAAGAAACAAAGCAAGCATTGTCAGTGGCTCTTCACCAAATGAGCTGACATATGAGTCGACTGATAAGTTGAGTAACACCAGTCCAGTTCAGATTCCTTGAGAGGTCAACATGGTCCAAGTTTCCATGTTTTGTGGGCTGAGAAGCATTGAGTAACAGTATCAGTAGCTAACTGAAACTTATAAAGATATCATCACGCCGTATGGTTGAATCACACCTAAGCACTGGCTTATCTTCAAAACTCCTGCATTGATAAAAAAGAATTATATTGAACACTGCCAAAAAAAAATGATGCAATAAAGACAGTACGTATGAAAGTTTCAGATTGTCAATGTTGGAATACATGTTCCTCCAAGTTCATTGCTGGTAGGCAAGCATAAAGGTGAAAAATATGCCACTAGATACCTTTCAGGTGTCTGGGGTCAGCATGCCCCTCTCAAGTTCCTGTAGTCCTTGTAACTAAGAAATTTATCCTTAATTTTGAGCCAATCAGCTGGTTTTGGCTGGAAGATTGCTATATATCCTTCTCTGTCAGCCTAAATGTGAAAAGGGATAGAAGGGTAAGGATGTATTATGCCTGGTATATGGTACACAAAAAATACCGATATAAAAGAACAGAAAGAGTCTCATATTAAATTATTAATATTCAATCTCAAATGCATCTAAAAGGGAAAATGAGACTGGACAACAAAGTGCACAAAGAGTCAAATAAATACAATGCCAGACTAACATGATGTACTCACGGCGGTATTAAGAAGATCTGGTTGTTTGATCAATCTATCATTGATCTCCAAAAGGGAGCCTTTAACACAGCATCTGTAAAAGTTTGGCGTAAGCAACACTCCGATGAAGAAAAGAAAAATGATGTCATACATACTTCCTTGGTTTGTAAGGTCAAGGGGACCAACCTCACGACAAAAGATTTATCATTTACACAAACTTTGCACAGCGCTGAGTTTTCTTGCAAATGTTGTGCATTCTGCAATGTAAAATCAACATCAATTTATGCTGCCATTTACTAAACCAAACAGGAAACATGATTCAAGCATTCTAGTTACCCTCTTGCGTTTGCCCGTGACTTTCATCTCACTGCGATCTGACTTGCCAACATTGAAGTCAACAGCGGTTATACCTCCTTCCTCTTTAAACGCAACGTGGGCTGGAGCTAAACCAACCACACACAATCTAAGTTTTTTAACAAAAAGGAAGCAACCATAAGAATATACCAAGGCTTGTTAGAAACTTCAGTATGCACTATATCAGGAAACAGGAAGGTATTGGCACTTATCAATCGAAGTTACTGAAGAAAATAAATAAGAACAGATAAGTTATTCACAGAAAGAGCAATACCACCATTATGTAATTAAGCACACATTTGGCATTCTTGGTATCTGCAAACAATTTACTACTTTTTTGGCTAAAAAGCTAATATTGACTTCATGAAATCGAAAACCTACCCGTTTGGATGGCGGTACACATACTGATCATGCCCTGGATTCATAAAATCTGCCAAAGAAAGTGGTGGAGTTGAATTAGAGGACTCGAAGACTCGAAGCAGACTTCTTCAAAGCATAAAAACATTTTGTTCTTATGGCTATAACAGCTTAAAGTTCTCAACTTCTCAAACATTCCATTCTGTTAACAAACTAAAGTAAGAGAACCACACTACCAAGGCGAAAATACAACAGGATATTATATTATTCCCTACTTACAATGGGTTACATGAGTAAGTTCCTTCAAAGATTAAGTTGGATGGTGAATTGGTGATATGAATACTCCCACAGTGATGTGCTTAAGTGATTAGGCACTTAAATTTGGATCGAAACGAAGATATCAAACTCCAATTACAAAAATGAAACAATATTTCAAGAATACACTGAAAAATGACATCAGAACCGAATTATAAAGGGGTTTCAAAGATCAAATGCTCATCGGAAACACTTCGATCCTCTTTATTCTTAATTCCACAGCATTGCAAGGACAACGAATTTTACTCTCTAAAACAAGCATACCTCAAACTATAGCATTGCAAGGACAACGAATTTTACTCTCTAAAACAACAAGCATACCTGAAACTCAAAATAAAAGCTGAAAGCTTTCACACCAATCAAGTATGAAAAAGTCAAGCCTTTTACCAGCGATGAAGTAGCGCGCGAAGTTAGCCTCGATGGCAGAGGGGGGAGACGCCGGGAGGTCAGCGGCATCGGGGACGACGAGGGCCCGGGTCTCGTCGTCGAGGGTGGCCTCCCCGAGCGAGGGCCTCTCGAGTGGCGGCGCCTCTAGCGCTGCAGCATCCGCCGCCATCAGTGAGGTTCTCGTGCGTTGCTGTCGATGGTCGATCCGGCGCGGAGCTCGCCGTCTCGGTGGCGGCGGCGAGGGCGCGAGGCGTTGGCAACTCAGAGGGAGGGTCCGGTGTCAAGGTGAGCACCCGTTCAGGGATGCAAAGCACTCAGGCCGTTGGATCGGCTGATCCAACGATCAGGAAAACTGTAAGCACGCCGGGGCGGGATGGGCTTCGGTGAAATATTTTGCTTGGTCCTGGTCTCAACGAGCTTGATTTTGTAAAATACAAAGATAATCATAATTAAAAATCTTTAATCTAAAAAATAATTATTTAAACATCAAGTTGTGGTGGCTGTAATGAATTAGTCCCTAATTGCTACAGGCATTTAAATTTTGGTGAAATAGCCAAATATGTCCCTCAACTTTAGTCCAAGAGTCACTTTGGTCCCTGAAGTATCAAATAGTCCACCTAAGTCCTTTAACTTTTCACATTGGATCAAAACGGTCCTTAGGCTGGTGTGGCATGCCATGCTATGTCAGCTTTAATTGTTTTTGGATGAGTCAATATGTTATAATGCCTCATTTAACCCTTGTTTCATCCAATTATACATAATACTTTGCATGGATTTGATAGTTTACAAGAAACCTATGTTAATGAGTCACCACAAAATCTTATGCCCAATAATAAATGATACCTAGTACACAACCATTATAGTAGGTATAGTGAATCAAAGGGGGGAAATCTACCATTTTATCATGCTGGCTTAGTTAAAAGATGTCCTTGTTGACATGGCAAGAGCATATGGTATGCCAAGTCAGCTTAGGGACCATTTTGATCCAAAATGGAAACTTGAGGGACTTAAGTGGCCTATTTGATAGTTTAGGGATTAAATTGACCTTTGGAGCAAAGTTCAAGGATGTAGTTGGCAATTATGCCTTAAATTTTAGAGCATATCCGGTGAAAACCGCTATAAATTTGTAACTTCAAAGCTCTGTAAGATATCTTTAGAAAATTATAAATTATTTTAAAATCTTACCATCTACCATCGCCTTTGTGAGATAGGAGTACTAACTACAACATTCACAGTTTTTGAATACAAATGCGCAAAAGGACAAAACTAACATATTTTTATCCTTGTGTCCATTTAACATTGAATTGTAAGTTTTATATCCGGTAAGTAGGATAGAGTTTACTCTTGAAATTTTGTGCGGAGTCATTATTTGACACCAACTATGGATTTGGATGGCTGATTTTTTTTCATAAAATTTTAAAATCAAACTTAGAAATATTTATCACCGGCGGCTCATATCACGAGCCTTCATGGATAATGATTTCTCCAATAGTGTAGTTAAATTGTTTTAACTTACTAATTCATACCATATATGATATATTTATGGTTCAAATACAACGTACAACACGCACATATAGCCTTGGTTGTTGCAACTTCTCCTCCATCTCGTCGATCTTGAGACAGAGAGCTGCTTAGTTCGTCATGGCTACAATGGCCCGAACGAGACTATCCGTATACATATGGACGTTGAAGATGAAGAGATTCTTCCGCGTCCGTGCCCATTATTCGGTATTTTCCGAATCAAAGCCATACTACTCATTTTAATTAGTGTCGGAACTGCTCCGTATCAGTGTCGGAGCAGAAAATTAAGCTTCGTTTAATAACTCATTTAATCAACAGTGTTAATTATACGGAGCCCGATTATTGATTGATCCCCTTGGGTGAACATGAACAATGGATTGGTAGAGAAAAATGATCAAGCGAGGTATTGGAGGAGATGGTTGTAGCCGCCGTAGTGGTCCTCTGCCGCGGCCTGCGCCTGCTCATCGATGCCGTCGAGCTTGGCGTCGATGCCGCCGCTCCCCACCGGCGGCGCCGACGACCACACGCCGTAGGACTCCCGCGTCACCTCCAGCAGCGAGTCCCTCACCCTGTCCGCCTGCACCGCCACCTCGTTGTCCCGCCTCTGCAACCAACAAGCCAACGTTAGTTCTTGAGCTCGTACGAGCTGCGGCATCAATGGCGGGGTGGTAGGTAGGTTATACGTACGGCGACGCGGAGGACGTTGAGGACGAGGGTCTTGTAGGAGGTGACGTTGACGTTGGTGACCTCGAGGCCCAGCGCGCTGACGGCGTCCATGAGCCGGACGAAGCGCCCGGGCTTGTGCTCGCACAGCACCTGCAGGAAGAACTCGTTCGCCTCCACCTGCCGCACCTCCACCTGCGGCTCCATGTCGTGCCCCTTCTCCTCCTCCGCCGCAGCCCGGGGCCTCTTGCTCCCGGCCTTCTCCTCCTCCGCCGCCCGGGGCCTCTTGCTCCCGGCCAGCGGCGCCGCCGGCTGGTGCAGGCTCGTGCGCGGCGAGTCGTCGTTCTCCAGGCCCACCAGGCTCGCCGGCGGTGGGTGGTCCAGGAGCACGTCGGGGGCGCCGTCCGCCGGGTCCTCCAGCTCGTCCTGCAGCGCCTTCACCTGATTCTGCAGCCCCACGATGTAGTCGATCGCGTCCCCAAGAATCGACGCGCGGTCCATCTGCACAATGCCCAAGGATCAATTCCTCACAGCCAATGATCCATCAAAGAAGCATTTATCCACGGCGATCGATTTGGATATCTCAAGACACGAACCTTGGTGATGTTGGGGACGAGCGACCTGAGCTTGTAGAGCCGGTCGTTGAGCTTCTTCCTCCGCTTCCGCTCCGCCACCAGGTTCTTGCACTGCTGCCGCTTGCCGCCGCCCTTGCCGCCGCCGCCCCGCCCCTGCGCGTCGCCGTCGCCGTCGTCCTCGGGGTCCCCCTGCATGTCGCTCCCTTCGGACCCCGAGTCCGCGCCTCCAGCGCGCGCGGCGCCGTGCAGCTGCTGCGGCTGCTCCTGCTGCACCGCCACCACCGACGGTTCGCTCCCGGCCGCCGTGGCGTACTGCCACCCCGCCGCCGCCGCGTCGTCGACCACCCCGGGCGCCGCCGCCAGGAACGGGTCCGCCGCGACGTTGCCCGCGGCGTCGAACAGGTTGAGCGACGGCACCGCCCCGTACATCCGCTGCGGGTCCGCGCCCGCGCCCGCCGCGGCGCCGTCCCACGCGAAGCCCGGCGCCTCCGGCCACGCGTGCACGACGCCGCCGTCGTTCCCCTCGCCGTCGCCCGCCGTCGCCGGCACCCCGCACTGCGCCATGACCAGCTCCGCCATCTGCTCCTCCTCCGCCATCTGCGCACGCACGCACGCACGCCGCGGCGCACCGGCATTATAAGAAGAGTGTCAGCTGTGTCATGTGTTTGGGTGCGCCTGCGCATCCAAATGCAAAGGCTGTGGCTGTTGCGTGCGGTTCACCGCGACATCTCGGGGCGGCGTCGCCGGCTCACGCTGAAGCTGTGCGCTCTTACAACTCTCTAACTACCTTTAGCCTAACTGAAAGTCTGAAACTGATCGCCCCCACAAAAAAAAATCCTTAACTTTCTGACGGCGGCAAGAAATCAAGGTCTATGTTCAGTCGTCGCTTACATATCTGGCGGCGAAGAGCTCGACGAGGCCGCCGGCGACCGGCACCAGCAGCCGTGTCCTCGGGCCGCCGGATGTGTGCTCCTGCATCATGTCAAGGGTTCAATGGTTGATCAGGCAGTTCGATGCTTACTTGCTTAGGCCTTAGGCAGTGGCGGTTGAAGTCGAGCTGTGCTTACACTGGAGTAACTTGCTGGGAGCTCTGACACGCAGCTGGTCTGCCAGATCGGCTGGTTGGACAGCATTGCCTCGGCGTGCATCCTGATCGATGTAAAAAAAAAGAACTTGCAATCTATCCTGATTCCTGGCTTCCTGAGTAAGAATTGATTTGGGAAGTAGAACAGCTAGAAAGGCTGTGTGTGAATTACCCTGCAGACGAGGAATCCAGAGGGATTGATGAAGGCAGCTCACCAAGTGCAGAAATCTGTGCCTCAAACTGGCTGCTGCAGCAGAACCCAGTCATCTCCAAGAACCTGCATACAGTTCGTGTCACAGGGGACGACGATGTATCAGCACAGTTCCAGGAAATGTCCGAGTACAGGGAACATGATCACAGTCAGATCATGAAGCTAGCTACCTCTGGTCAGGAGAGAGCCTCCAGTAGATGCAGTAGTCCCAGGCGTCTGCACCAACAAGGGGCCTCAACGCAGACTCCACGCTGGCGCCTCCATCGCCGGCAGCCGCGGCCGCGGCGGCAGCCATGCACTGGTGATCTCCACCTCCCATGGCACTGAGCAGCAGTGATCACTTGGTCCTAGGAGTGGCTGTAGGCACATCGAAGCAAGAAGCCATGTAAATGTAAGCGTCAGTTGCAGCATGCGCGAGGAGTGTCGCTTTCATGCTGTCAGGAATCAGGATTTTTTATTTTTTTTTGAACGACGGACAGTCAGGAATCAGGATAGGATCTGTTGATGTCATGGTGTGAAGAAAGGCTGCAAGAAACTTCAGACTATGGATGAAGGATGATTCATGCAAGGGTACAATCTGACCCGATGGACCTGTTCATGTGCTCTGTGTCATGTATCATCACTACTTTATGTTAGTACATATATGAACACAAACAGAATCCTACTTGGGAAATGAAATAAAATCAGCCCAGTCATCTGAACCTTCATATCTGAACTCTAAACCCTATTTCTCTAAAAAAAACTCTAAAACTGAAGCAGTCTATAAGTAACTGTAACTTTTATGTACAAGCAAAGGTGAGTAATTCCTTGTGATTCACCAGGATGATGATGTCTAGTGTCCTGCCTAGGTGATCTGTGGCAACAATAAGCAGAGAGAAGAAAAGCAACCTTTCTGGCTTCCAGGTGACCTCCCCTCTGAAGGCAGTGACGAAATCCGGTAATGATTCAGCAGAGGGGGAGAAGTGAATCAGCTGAAAGCTATTGCTAACTGAAGAATCATTTCTATTGCAGGACTGTTGCATCATGAATGCCAGTGCGAGTACCGTATATATAGTCACTCACAGCCCCACCTGGGTCTCTCTTCTCTGAATTACCTGTAACCTCATCCGTAAAGCAGATTTGTTCACTGAAACCGTGGGATTAACTGAAAGCAAACCATGCTTTACTCCATTAGCACACCTGTATTGCTGTGAAGGTTGTTATGGGTAGGTCAGTTGCAAGAAAGGCGTGACCGCGTTTTTCTGAATTGTTCCCCTAATCCCACGGATTTGGCTATACAAATGTACATATCCTGGTGTCTAATCTGTCAAGAAATGAGAACACGCAAATCTGCGATGTTGATGACAGATGAGTTATCTGTCCTTTTTTTTACAAACAGATTTTTTTTAGGTTAAGGAAATAATTCCGGCCTCAGCATTAGCAGTGATGAATGGTAGGTAGAATCGTACAAAGAGTGATGAACCTGCAAGATCTGAGGCAAACGTTAGCAGAAACGAAATTGCAGTAGCATCATCCTCCGTCAGGTACAGATAGTGCAAAGGGCGAGAGCACAGGGATTTGTCTGGGCAAGGGACCATCATCTTCGCGGACGTGCTCTCGCGTAGGATCACAGGACAATACGAGAGCGCATCATCGACCAACCTGCCAAGCCCGGCTGCGTGAGCTCAAGCGTGCGCGCGGTTGCTCTCCTCGGCGAGCTCGCTTGGCTCCGATGGCCGCCATGTCGGGGACTTGCTGGGGGAGGAGAGAGTCAAGGCCGACATCCTAGGGCTTGAGTGCTTCGGATGGTGATGGGGCTTCGCGCTCCCGGCTGGCACGGAAGGTCAGGAGGGCAGCGGCGGCGAGGGGCCGGCGGCGGACGAGCCGGAGGTGGAGCGGAGAGACCGAGGGCCAAAATGGAGATAGAAACAGGGGGCATTTTGCATATATTCGGATCGCGATTAGTAATCGCGATCCGAATGAGGGGGGTATTTGTAAATTTAAGGGGGTAAAATGTAAATATTCGGATCGCGATTAGTAGTCGCGAACCGAATGAGGGGTGTATTTGTAAATAACGGGGACTTTTCCGTAAATAATCTGGAATGCGACAAGGGAGCCGGCGAGGTCGCACTGCCGCCGGCGACCACCGCTCGCCCCTTCGCGCTGCATACCCGGCGAGCTTCCTTCAGGTTTGCGCCGCCATCCGCTGCCTCCATCCACCCTCGCAGGTGACAATCGACCCTAAAATCCCCCAAGCCAGATCCTCATGTGCGTGCGTCCGCCATGGGCCATGACTGGCGGGAAGAGGTGCTCAGGCAGTCAAGCTACGTTGATCTGGTTCATCGGCAGCGGTGGCGGCCATTTCGGTCTGCAGATTGAGATGCAAGTTGATCGCTGCTCGGAACCAAGATTTCCAGCGGCCCGGGCTTTTCAGCTTCCACCCTCATTTCAGTTTGCAGTTCTTGGAACTTTTGTGTGTCCACTCCAGCGAGTTGGTTCAAATGGGCAGGGGGGACAGAGAGCCTTGTGTTCCCTTCTCAGCGGCACTGTTGGGGATAGCCACCCGAGAAGAGGTGTCGCCGAAGGTTACGTGGAAGGTTCGTGGAACCTTCGGATAGTTTAAAAATAATTACATATTTTTTTATTTGTCTTGCAGAACTAGCCTTGAAAGTTTGCGTCTAGCTGATCGCGCGAACATTACATCGTGACTTTCGCGCAAGGATGAACCATCCGTTTTGCGCGTCGGAGGTTAAGGCCGACTCCCTGATGGTGAAGGAATCAGTTGTGCAACCTTCGATGATGTCAAGATCCGAAGGTTTCACGATCATTCGATGTTACATGTGTGACATGACCACCTTGTCGTGAATAATTTGTACATGCCAACTTCCGAAAATGACCCAAAAAGATATTCTGGGTAGGTAGAGGCATCACCGAAACTATATAACGAAGGTAGGGGGTATAAATACCCCCGCCTTTTACTGTAATCGGGATGATTTTTTAAATTTTGAGAGTGCATATAAGGTTATTCTGTTGAGTCAAAACACTGTTTTCATTTTTTCTATTTGGAGAAATATCCTTCTGATCCCAAAGGCACCACAGCGGACGCAAGAGGTTGTCGGAACGAGAAAAAGATTAGCGGGGAAGTTTGAAGAAAAAAACAAGAGGAGCTTAGCTGGTGAGATCTTTGGTGATGCAAATATGCAATGCCCATGCTTCGGAGCTCTCAACCTAAGAGGGATGAAAAAGTGTTAGGTTGATCCCTACCCAAATCGGTCCAACGACCGAGCCGGACTTGGTATCGCGTCCTGATCGGGGGCGTCCAATCCAAACATGGTTGGTGGGTCCCCATCGCGCAACGCTATAAATAGAGGTGGGGGCTGGCGGCGTACAGTACGGGATTCACCGTGCGCCACCAAAACCCCACCGAAAATCCTAGTCCCGATCCGATCCACGGGAGCGCTGAAGCGGCGGGAAGCGCCGCCACCTCTGCACCGCGCTGGCGTCGTCGTCGATTACATCCCAACCTCGGCCACCGCCGCTGCGCCGCCATCAACCTTGGCCTCATCACCGCCGGATCGACATTGCCGCTATGAACTCCAACACCTTGAAGCCCGACGGTCTCTCTCCCTCTCTCACTATCTCCCTCTGTATCTCGGTGTAATCCAAGAACCATGTTGTTTATATTCACGAATTGATGTAAAAGACCCACTGATTGGTCCTGTGTGATCTAACGAAAAGGACAGGCACAGCAGACAAAGATGTCTACAGCTTACAGTTAGGAAAAAAACTGTTATGATTGTATATTTTCAAACAAGCTCTTGTTAGCAGGTACAAATAGCAAACAACATGCTGAATTTTTTTTTCCAGTTAGCTCACAGTTGAAGAGGCTGGTAAGAGCAACAACCTGCTATCTACAATGCACAAGGTTTGATCCAAGCATATACATGGGCACGTACAAGAAAACTAATTCGTTCAATGAAGAACTCGTTAGCTAGCGCTATGGAAAGACTCAGGAATATGCTTAAGCAAAATTGCAAAGTGAGATGATGAAAAATAATTTCAGAGAAACAAAGGCATTCATTCCAATTGTAGTTCTTTCTGAAATTTGTACATGTTCAAGCCTGAATGTACTCTGAAGAAACTGTAAAAAAAAATGCCAAACTGAATTCTGAGATTTTCCGTGGAACGGGCGTCAATGTACTGATTCAGATGTGTTGTGATACACTGATACATCTGAAGTTCTGAACAATATGCAGATTTGTCAGAGTTGATATGAATCTTGAGTGATACCACAATTTGTCTGTGGACGTACTGTAATTGTTACTTGCCCATGGTAACAAGGTAACCTGAATAATCTAAGGGCAAACGTTGAAAGAAATGAAATTGCAGCAGCATGTTATGTTAGTTGAAAACTCCGTCAGGTACGCGAGAACAGAGAAATTTGTTTGGACACCAGGACAGGGATCAACTTCTTCACGGACGTTCTCTTGCACGAGATCACAGGAGGAGGAGGTACTTGAAAACCTGCAATGGATGGCTGCATATGCTTAAGCGAAGGGCGCCGCTGCTCGGTGTACTCGCTCGGCTCCGATGGCCGCCAAACGGCCATGATGAGGACTTGCTGCGTGAACAGCAGAGAGTGAAGGACTGAGATCCCAGGTCTTGAGTGCATCAGATGGAGATGGGGCCTCGTACTCTCTGCGAGGAAGGAAGGTGGGGACGGCCGCGACGGCGAGGGGCCGGCGGCGGACAAGCCGGAGGTGGAGCGGAGGGACGGAGAACCAAATTCGAGTTCGCCACCAGGGGGCATTTTGCATATATTTGGATCGCGATTATTAATCGCGATCCAATTCAGGGGTCTATATGTAAATATTAGGGGGTAAAATGAAAATATTCGGATCGCGATTAATCCAAATCAGGGTTCTAAATGTAAATAGTAGGGGTCGCATTATAAATATTTGGATGAGGGCGTTTCGTAATATTTTGGACGACGCCATCGGAGCCGGCAAGGTCGCCTTGCCGCCGGTGACCACCGCTCACCCCTTCGCGCTGCATCCCCCGCGAGCGAGATTCCTCAGACGCGACCTCCGGCCACCCTTGCAAGCGACGGGGTGCCCTAAAATCCCCAAGACCAGAAGATCCCACAACGATGAGGACGAATGGCACTAATAGTAAAACGGCTTATAGGCTACAGCTCGGTGGCGAGATCTGGATTTTGACTCGTTGCTGCACCCATCGTTACAGAGTGAGTGTGGACCGGCCGGAGATCGACGGCAGGGCAGTAGGACACGAAGACTGCTCGTGTTGTCCTCCCGCGTGCGTGATGCATGCATCCGCCATGGCCGCTGGAAGAAGGGCTCAGGCAGCAGTGTGACCGTTGGCCTGATTCAACGTCACCTGTGGCCGCCATTGCAGTTGACAGGTCAGGCCTTTTCGTTCTGTAGACTGCACACGGCAGGTCAGAACTTGGGGCACCAAAAAATTTCCCCGGACGAACAGCTAATTTCAGTTGGCGGTTCTTGGTTCCGAATAGAACAGGCCAGCAATTCAAGATCGAACTAAGGATCTGAGAGGGGAGGGATATGAATGTGAATCTTTTGTTTTGTTCCACCTAGTTGGTTGAAATGGGCAGGGGGGCCTTCTGGTCCCTTCACAGCGGGAGCACAGCAAACGCAAGAGGTTGTTGGATCGAAGAAGAGATCGATTAGCTGGTGGGATCTTTGGTGATGCAATGCCCATGCGTCAGAGCTCTCAGCCCGACAGTGGCGAAAAAGAAGAGCACAGCAGAAAGTGATGGCTGAACTTGAGGTTTTGTTACAAGACAACAGCATGCTGTAACTGTTTGTCCCTCCTCTCATTTTAAGTTCGCTCACAATTGAAGATGCTGACAACAGCAATCTACAGCGTACAATGCAACATTTGGTCAAAACAAGTACATGGGCGCGTAAAAGAGAACTCGTCAGCTAGCGCTATATATGAAAAGATTGACGAAGAATATGCTTAAGCAAATTTTGAGCACGATGATGGCAAAACAACTTCAGAGAAGCAAAGCCATTCTCCAGGTGGTTATATATGTTAGTATGCTCTTTCTGAAATTTTCCTTTGAAGCCGGAACAGCCTGCAGGCTACAACTACAACCTGATGGGCTGCATCATTGTTGCTAGGCCGCCGGTCACGGGCTTCTGGATTTTGGCTGAATCCTCAGCACCGCACAGGGAGGGAAAAACTTCAGAGGCCATAACTCTATCTACAACTCTACCTAGATTATTCACAAAAAAAAAACTAGATACGAGAAGTAGATAGAGGCACACCTACTTGTATCTATCTAGTATTTGTCTGTCTGCATTCAGTCGCCTACGTCTCTGAACGCTATTATCCCAGCTGTATTGTCTGTCCGTGCCTGCGTGTCACGCCCAAGAGATACTTAGCTTTGTCATGGGCTACGCGCGCACAGGGAACCCTATGCAGTCTGCACGGATCCATCCAGCTACTCAAGGTGTAGTACTCGCCGTCGTCCGTCCGGGCGGTCGCCGGCGGTGGTGATCGATCGACGGCAACAAGGAGACGGATCGGAGCCGCCGGTCGGCCGGTTGCTCATCGTCATCCTGGGATCAGATCGCAGGCTCACGTACAGCGTACTAATCCGCTCCCCATCTCCTTGTGGTCGGTTGCTCGGTCCGATCGAGACCCGGGCGTCATCGTCATCCTATCCTGGCTGAACACAGATCGATCGAGATCGATTACGGCGAGCTGATCTGTTGTTGCACATCAATCGATCTCCTTCCTAGTGCATGGTCGGTCGCCGATGGGCATGACTGCGTAGCTAGCGTCATCGCCCCCCTTCTGGTCGCCTGCTGCTTTGCATTGTCAGCTACCGACGACGACGGCTTCGGGCGCCGCATATGTAATGTACATGCGGACGTACATGCGGACGGGCGGACGGACGGGCAGACAGATTGACAGATATCTCTAGTCTAGATCATGATTTTAAATCACCGGCTAAAGCTTTTAGCGGCATGTATGCCATTACGATGTTTAACGGATTATAGCCGGCTATTTAAAACCTTGGTCTAGATGCAGGCAAGGCACTCCACTGTCCACTCTTCGGTTCAGATTCAAATATATATATATATATATATATATATATATATGTGTGTGTGTGTGTGTGTGTGTTCGTTGTTGTTGCTGTTGCTGTTGGTGTGCTCCCAGTCCATCCATCCATGGAAGCCATCGCCATTGATCACGTGCACCACCAACTTTCCTGCGTCAGCTACAATGGCATGCAGCCCATAACTGGCATCATCAGTCCTCTCCTATCCTGAATTCCTGATGCTTACATATACTCCATATACATACAACAAATTAGCACAAACAAAACATTTATATTATTATATAGTATATTATTGGATGATATATGTCTCTACTAGCTAGTATATGGAGATTGTTTTTTTTTTGTATATATTATTGCTCTTGCACACCGGTAACAGCAAACGAACCGTTCTTAGTTTCTCGATTGAGATCTACTCATGCAATGCCGGTGAGCCACATGTGAGATCGACCTTGATCTCAGCACACGGCCGTCGCTCACTCTCCCACAGCCGGCGAGCAGCTAGCTAGCGGGCCACCAGGGCGGCGAGCAGGCCGACCACGTCCGCGGGCTCGTCCACGTAGAACGCCGCCTCGCTCGCCTTCCTCCCGACGGTGCACGCGAAAACGCTCGCGCCCGCGGGGAGGAGCGCGCCTGCGCCGCCGCCGGCGGCGGCCCTCGCCGCCCTCGCGAGGGCCGCGAACATGACCTCGCCGTCCCCCGCGCACAGCACCAGGTCCGGCGCCTTCCCGCGGCGCGCCATGGCGCCGAGCAGGCCCTCCACCGCCACGCCCTTGCTCGCGCCCTGCTGAGGGTTCACTTGCCGATGAGCCCAAGAAATTCAACGATCAACAGAGAGATGAAACTGGTCGAGACCTCACCACCTGAGGGTTCACTTCCACGGTCTGGCTGCCGATGGCCACGGACGCCGGCTCGTTGGCGAGCACGCCCACCAGGTGGTCGTGGAGCTCCTTGGCCTGGCACGGGCCCAGGACCGGGTCCGCGTTCTGGTAGTGCCACGCCATCGCGGTCTCCTTCATCTCCATGTACGAGCCATGGGTTGCCTCCGAGTACTGCCTCATCGCTCGCTCGGCCACCGCCTCCCATCCAGTGCCAGACGCCACCTCCTGATTCTTGTCGCTCACCTCCCATGGATTGTCCCTGCTCCACCTGATAGATCGATGCAGATCAAACGCACAAAGAGATCGAGTTAATCAGGTCTCTGGCAAATTGTGAGGATCAATACGAAGCATGTAAGATTAAGATGTGTGTATTCTTAAGGGTGAGTGTGCGTGCATGTACGTAAGCGATTGTGTTTGTATTGTGTTTTCTTTAAAAAAAAGTATCAGCCTTACATTGGTCAAACCGTCAAAGTTACAAGTGGTTACTGGTTACTAGATCTGGCAAGTTCAGAACATCCTTGTACTTGTGCTCTGATAGCATACAGTATCTTGTACGGTTGTACCGGGTCGATCAGTTTTCCCCAAATCCCAGTGGATATGATACTCAATCAATGTCACAATGCAGGCAGGCCATATCTCGATCCCAAATCTTGACTGATCAGTAACTGAATGCAATGCAGGCAGTGAGTTCATTAAATTGTTGCTTTACCTTGTGAAGTAGCCATGCTCCGCGCAGATGCCGAGCTTCTCGCATGGAGCAAACCACGCCGCCAGTTGATCCTTGCGGCGGCCGCTGATGAGGAAGACGACGTTCTTTGGATCAGCGCACAGTTCATCCAGGAGGCGAAGCACTCCGCCGCTTGGCGCCCTCTTCCCTTCGTCCAGCAGTTCGGGCACCATGGTCCCGTCGTAGCCCAGCAGGATCAGCCTACGCGCCGCGCGGCGGTACGCCGGCCGGACGTGCTCCGCCGTGAGCATCTGCAAGCTCGGCCGCACCGCCACGGCGCGGTAGCTCATCCCGAGCCCGAGCCCGACGAACCTCATCGCCGGGTGGTCCCTGCAGGCGACCTGCAGCGCCTCGTCGAACGACCGCACCCAGGCGGCGGCGTCGTGCGCGCTCAGATAGCTGTAGTTCGTCCGGTGCCGCGCCTGCTTCTCCCCGGCGCCCATGGTGACCGCGGCGCGCATGGCGTCGGCCAGGGCCTCCGGGTTCCACGGGTTCACGCGATCGCGCCGCCCAGCGACGCCGAGCAGCCGGCGAACTCGGACAGGATGACGGCGCCGCTCTTCCGCGCGCCGGGGGCCTCCTCCCGGCACACCGTGTAGAAGTAGGGGATCCGGTTGAGCCCGTCGCGCACGGCGCTGACGACGCAGCAGTCGGCGGCAGCGTAGTAGGCCACCTTCTCGCACATGGGCACCGGGCCGTCGATGGTGACGATCAGGGCGGACCCTCCTGCCCCGTCGACCCCGAAGCGCCTGTTGATGCGCTGCTCGATGCGCTGCGTCTCGACGCGGACGGCGTCGACGTCGCGGCCGCGGCTGCGCGCGGGGTTGTTGATCTGCACGAGCACCACCTGCCGGATCATGTCCTTATGCGCGTCCAACATCTTCTCCAGGGCGAGGAACTTCAGGCCCACGCCCTTTAAGAGGTCGACGTCCACCATGATCACGCGGCCGCGGTATGCCTCGGCGATCTCCTTGGCCTTGGCGGCAGCCTCCGGCGAGGCCAGCGCAGCCCGGAGCTGGCCCATGTCGACGCCGACGGAGAAGATCTTGACCAGCACGGTCCGGCCGTGGTAGTTGATGCCCATGTGGCCGTGAAGGGAGGTGTTGGAGATGCCGAGGAGGCGCGAACAGCAGGACACGAACTGGTGCGCGTAGTCAAAGGTGTGGAACCCGACGAGGTCGGCGTTGAGGAGCCCGCGGAGGAGTTCGTTGCGGACGGGGACGGAGCGGATAGATCTCGGCGAAGGGGAACGGCGAGTGGAGGAAGAACCCCACGCCGGCGCGCGGGCATTTGCGGCGGAGGAAGGTGGGGAGCGCCCAGAGGTGGTAGTCGTGGACGATGACGAGGTCACCGGCGTCCGGGGAGATCACCTGGATCACGCGGTCCGCGAACTGCCTGTTCGCCGCGATGAACGCTCTGTACGAGGCGGCGTCGAAGCGCAGCCTCCCGACGACGTCGGCCGGCGTGAACGGTAGCATGTAGTGGAGCAGCGGCCACAGGTAGTGCTTGCAGAAGCCGTCGTAGAACTCGGCGTGGCGGTTGCCGTCGAGGTGCACAGGGAGGCAGGAGAAGTTCTCCAAGAGGTAGCAGTCGAGCTCGTCGGAGGGGACGATCTTGGATTCGGCCGAGGCGGGCAGGGTGCCGATGTCGGTGACGGGCGCCGGGAGGCCGCGCGAGAGCTGGAGCGAGAGCGCGTCGGGGTCGAGGGAGAAGGCGAAGCCGAAGGGCGAGTTCTGGTCCGGCGACGCGCGGAGGGGGAGCCGGTGGGCCACCACGATGCGGCGCGCCGGCGGGCCGTCGGCTCCTGCGACGGGCGGCGGCGGCGCCACCGCCAAGGAGGGGTTGACGCACGAGGAGCTTGAGCTTCCTTGCATGGGACGAGAGAGTGAGGTGGCTGGCGGTGGGGCCTTGCTTCCTTCCGGTGGTGGTGGGCTTGGAATGCCTGTGGGCTGCATGCTCACCAGGGGGGGAGGGGTGGATATACCAGTGGCAGTGGCAGGGGCGGCTGGAGGTGCACAGTTGTCAGTGAATTTGCAAACTAGGACCTGGATTTTGTAGAAACATTAACGAAAGGCTCTTCTCAAGAAGTGGAAGAACAGGATTGGGGGAAGGGATGGGGAATGGAGGGTTTCGAGGGCTCTTATGCGTAAAGGAACGCCACGATGGAGAATGTGGTGTTCACGGACTAGGGGTGCGGTCGTCTCATCGGAGAAGCTATCCAGTCGGGTTGTAGAGCTATGTACGTGTGATTCTTGTCCGTTGATGCTTGGCGTCACGTTTGTTGTCCGATGTGTTTTTGGACGTATTCAGAAGCCGTTCTTTTGGTTGGTACACGGGAATGCCAGCTAGATCGAGCATAGCAACTAAATGTGTTCGTCGCACTATCAACCAATACGATCGTGAATGGCATGGCGGCTTTGTAAGGTTCTTGCAAAGATGATGACGCAATGGTGACGCTCCGCGCCATCCAGAAAGCAAGCATGTGACATGCTTGGAATACATTGGTTACAATTTCTTCTGCCAATTATAGATGCTACCATCCAATATATCTACTAATTACTAATGATACGGCCGTTGATCATTGTATGATAATTTGGACCTTTCGGGATAAATTATCATAGGTTGAATTTTGAATATGTGTCCCATTCTTTTGACATGAGAGTGTACATGTCATAGGGACTAAATTAGAAACTTTAAATTTTATAGTAGCTTGGGTGGGAAATGTAAAGTGAACAAACATATGCTTGGAGCTTATTAAATACAAACCTTCCAAAAAGAATCGAAAAGATACGCTAATTCCACCACAATTAATGCGAGGATCCTTCTTCTTATATTTCTTTGCAGGTTTGGTATTAACGAAAAAGGATAGTTACGTGGCTGCAATAACAAATATGATATAGCATTTTGTTGTACCTGGACTGATTGTTTTGGATCGTTCATTTATGCAGGCTCTATGACGTAGCCAACTTATCTTTTATTCGATTGGGGACTCAGTGATATATGCATTTTTAGGCTACAATATTAATGATCGTAGAAAAAAATATTGGGGAAACTTTGTCATTGTAGATATCCTTTTCATGCAAATAGGGGGTGATGGTATTAATCCAAAGGATAAGAGGCAATGGTACAGTGTGTCTCTTGAAACGTATTCTCCTTTTTTTTTTGCTTGCTGTCCTCTTTATGTCTGACGAGTCTTCCTCCATTGCCTTTGATAACCTTTTTTATAAAACATAATGCTTAAACCTATGTTATTTACAAAAAAAATATTACCTGTAAATCTTGTGATACAATAATTTTCATATGGAAATAGATAGCTTTGAGAACACTAATGGTTAGATCCAATTGTACAAATATTTGACAGCATAGATTCTAAAATTCATACATGTACAAGTCTTAGAAGTAAACAGTACAAGGTGTTGTATTTGTCATTGTGGTTATCTCTGCACTTGTCATTTTAGACATCAGCATAGTAGCTAAAATTCATACATGTACAAGTCCTTAAAAGGTGAAGGCACGACATATCCATTACATTTTTTTCGGTGGTATGTTAATGGTGTTTATCTTGAAGCAGTTTCTTATGACATGTTAGGAGTGCTGAAGCTATTGACGTTCATGTCGATGATGATGTTCATCCCATAAAGATATCAAATAGATAAAAAGAAAAACTGCACAGCCTGCGTGCCATCGTATACTATCCTATCTCTACATACCATTCTCACACGTCCCTCATCACCTTCTTCCTCCAGATTAGAGAGCTAGGATTCACCGGCAGCGCTGCCTTGTTATTTCCTGAAGATTGTTTGAGGATGGGTATCCATCCCTATCTCCCAAAGTCCCAACTCCCAAGTCGTCTGGTGACGAGGAATCTAGCTAGCCAACTTTCTTGAAGATTGATGTTCTAATAATGCAGACATGATAGCTCATACATGCATGGCCAGTAAGATCGCCAGTTGCACAAAAGGTCTGGAAGCCATGGCGACCCCGGCGAGCAATGCCGCCCTTCACTTATCGCTGCTCTCTCGTACCAAATATCTGGCGCCACTCCTCCCGTCTCCCATGGCGCCGCCGTACGTCGTCAGCTCCGATCCCTGCAGCGTCGGCCGTGCGCACATGTCCCGGGACGGCCGGACGAGGTTGGCCGGGATTTGTGGTGAAGGTGACCATGATCTCGACGGGGTGAAGGTGACCTGGTGGAGCACCTCGTTGCATTATTGCATCACGCCAGGTTGAGGTCCCGACACCGACACCGCCGGCGGCACGTGAAGGAGGCGGCCGGAGAGGAGATGAGGCAGCCGTGGGTGCAAATTTGGAGGGAGTTTGGGTGCTTGTGGGCCATGTAGCCACCATATAGGCCCAAAGCACGGCAAGCCCACACGCCGCCAGCCCAGGTGCTGCGAGTTCTGGAATCTTGGCGGATGCATCGTCCATGCATCAGAGTTCTCAGCTGACAGTTTCAGAGAATGATAGAGTCAGAGAGCAGCAGCCTCACTTTGTGCATCTGAACAACAAAGTTTCATCCGGTGAAGGACAAGACGGTGGCAAAAAGAATCAGAGAAATACAAAAAAACATATCGTCAAGGTGATTATGTTAAGTTTGACAATTACTACTTCAGCAGAGGGGACTACTACACCCTGAACTAAGTTTCATGAACAACTATATTCCAAATTAAATTATGAGATCCATGCCAGTTTGCATCAACGAGGCCGTGACAGCTACCGTTCGGTACTTCTAGAACATACCGAGGAACCACAGCAGCAGGGGGCTCGCACAAACAGCCAAGATGCTACTCGCGATAAGCTAGAATATTTTCGACAGTTCAGGCTACCAAGAACAGGCACCGACCGGATGTCTGACGATATTAGATGTCAAGATGATTTTTTTTTCTTCCAATGGAAAATCTTCTCTTCTCTTTTTGTTGCCTCTGAAATGTACATGGAGGGATCAAGTTCAACGAACCAGAGCTGTCAGTGGTACAAGTTATGGCACTGCTTTTTCCCACTTGCAATTGCCCTTTTCGTCAGAATCTCACCTCTGTACTAGCTTCATGGTGAATACATCCTTTTGGAGCCCTAAATTCATTCCAGGCACAAGCGCAAATGCGCGACCGCTTATTCAATCTTTGCAGAGAATATTAGGTTTGATATTGTCATTGTTTATTATCATCGTCCTAGCCTTTTGCTTTCTTCTTCCATCTCATTCAAGAATCTAATGCCATTTGACCGTGCCCAAAAGGTATTTTCAGCGGGCAAGAACAAAATTCTTTCTTGGTGTGGGTGTATATATAGAGAGGCCCGGCGATCCTCGGTTCCCGGGCACCGAAACAAACAGGTTTGCTTCATTAGTTGTGTGCAGTTTGAGGCGTTCAGATCAGTAAGGCACACTTCATCTCAAGAACTATCAGGAACTAGTGCAAGGACCCGAGATCGATGGCGCTGCGGAGAATCATCAAGGAGCTCAAGGACCTGCAGAGGGATCCACCGACGTCCTGCAGCGCAGGTATCGATCGATTTGATCTAGTAGACATGTTCAATCAGAAATACAAGTTCAGACAAACAAAGAAAGTTCGAATTTGATTTTTTTTTTATGAATTCTGGTTGAGCTGTTCATTACGATCAGGGCCCGTGTCTGATGACATGTTCCACTGGCAAGCGACGATCATGGGCCCGAGCGACAGCCCCTACTCTGGAGGAGTGTTCCTGGTCACCATCCACTTCCCTCCAGACTACCCGTTCAAGCCGCCCAAGGTACTTGCTTGCTCTTCTTCATCCGGTCATCCCTGACTGAAGAAAAAAAATCCAAAATTTTGCTGAATGCAATGCTAAGTCTGAGACGACGGCGAACTGAACGAATCTGAAAAAAAAAATCAGGTGGTGTTCAAGACGAAGGTGTTCCACCCGAACATCAACAGCAACGGCAACATCTGCCTGGACATCCTCAAGGACCAGTGGAGCCCGGCGCTGACCATCTCCAAGGTGCTGCTCTCCATCTGCTCGCTGCTGACGGACCCAAACCCGGACGACCCGCTGGTGCCGGAGATCGCGCACATGTGCAAGACCGACCGCCTCAGGTACGAGTCCACGGCAAGGGGGTGGACGCACAAGTACGCCATGGGCTAGGCAGGCAAGCTTTTAGCAGGCAGCAGGGGCCAAGAAGATCGTGAATGTACCCAACATCCATGAACAATAAGATTTTGCTTTAGTTCATCACGATATAACAGGCCTAGAGCTGGGAGATGCTCGGCGGCGCATCCTTCCTCACGAAGGATGATACATAGGATTGAACAATCATAAATTCAATTTTGATAGATCGATGGACGTTTAGTGTCTGAATCCAGTGCTAATAACATGTACCTGAATCACAATGGAAAAGTTAATTTTATCTTATTCGTTCTTTGGGTATCCAAGAACGACGCTTTGGCCGAGTGGTTAAGGCGTGTGCCTGCTAAGTACATGGGGTTTCCCCGCGAGAGTTCGAATCTCTCAGGCGTCGTATTTCATTTTTCCTTTTCCCTCTCTCTCACTTAATTTTAAACGTCAACCATGCTTTGGCATTCAACATCCGTTGTAGTCTAGCTGGTTAGGATACTCGGCTCTCACCCGAGAGACCCGGGTTCGAGTCCCGGCAACGGAAGTCTTTTTGCCAGTCCGTCCTTCCCTTCGCACGAAATTACCATAACACCTCTGCACTCACTGCGTACGAAATTGTACACAGCAATAGATTTATATTGTTTCCTTGAAATCATTTTTGGGTTCTTATAGATCTGGGCCTGGGTTTGCATTCTGCCTCACTTTTTGCTGGTGTGAATTAAACATTATTGAGAGCTACTTGGTGTCCCCGATGAAATGCGAAACATTTAACACTTCTTTTTAGAAAGTTGATACAATTCTTTCAACACAATGACACGTGACAAAACAAAACTGAAAGAGTGAAATTGTTCACTCAAACCAGTTGGTTCCAGTCTACTGCTGTGGTGGAAAAAACTAAGGGGGTGTTTTGTTAGGTGGACTAAAATTTAGTTCTTATCACATCAAATCTTCGGATGCTAATTAGGAGAACTGAACATAAGGTAATTATAAAACTAATTACACAGATGAACGCTAATTCGCGAGACAAATCTATTTAGTCTAATTAATTCATCATTAGCACATGTTACTGTAGCACCATATTATCAAATTATGGACTAATTATGCTTAATAGATTCATTTCGCAAGTTAGTCTCTATCTGTGCAATTAGTTTTATAATTAATCTATATTTAATATTTTTAATTAGTAGCTAAATATTTCATGTGACAGAACTAGAGTTTAGTCCGTGCCCTAGAGAAGCAGCCAGTCAAGCACAATTTGTATGGACCACCCGATCCTACGCACATCTTTGGAACCTGGACGTGTGCACCACCACATTCCCCGGCCTAGGAGGAAGTTGTTGCCCTGCCCACATGGCTGTCTAAACAAAAGCCGGGCCCTTTAAGGTCTGTAACCTTCTGATATCGTATCAGACGATGAATATTCTTCTGTTGCAACTGCAACTTGCAAACATGCTCTCCATGATCTACACAGTACCATACTATAATTCTGGTGCAAGCTGTAAACCTTGGGATCATTGTTGTATCCAAATGAGCAAGTCAAAACGCTATGGATGCTCCATTTTGCCAAACAAAATGCAGTAAACATGACAGGAGGGCATTCTTTAGGAATGCATTGGCATAGAAGCACGGCCATCATGTAAAGGGAAGCATAATTTTCCATTGAAGTGAAATAAGTAAAAATAAACTTAGTACGATTGCATCATGTCTACTTATGGAACAGAGATAACAAGATATTTTTTTGCTCAAACCCAGGAAATACCTTCTAAGCAAGTTACCTAATTGCCACGACTTGTCAGTCACACCCACATAATCACAAGGCAGGAAGGAGGAAATGAAACAAACGGATCGCTCAATGCCTCGACAAAGAGAAGAACTTGCTGCAGCTGCCAGTAAACCTAGGGGGACCCACCAATGCTGTTTCGCTGAAGCAAGACGCGACGATAATAAACCATGGCAACTTCGCCCTTGTTTCTTTGTCTACTGATGATTAGATCACAAAATGGAGCACGCCCCCCTCTGCGCCTTTTTCTTCTTCTTTGCCTTGGGTGGCTGCAGCACAACCTTTATCGCCGCATCGAAGACACCCTTTACGTTCTGCAATTCAGGTGGGAACAAAAAAAAAGCTGTTAGTAGCTCACATAATATTGCATGTTTAGCAGACGATTGAGTAGATAGCAATACTAGTTGGGTCTTTGAGCTGCATTCAATGTAGTATGGTGCGCCTATTTGCTTTCTTAGCTCCTCTCCCTACAGGCGGCAAGGTAACCATGTGAGACAACAGACAATGGGTAAGAAGAAAATCAGCACAAGCTTAAAATTCACTAGATCTCAAAGCATTTATGTAATACTCCTATAGCAAACAGGGCAGTAGACCACACATAACCATACCTGAGCAGTAGTGATAGGAACAGCACCAGGGTGGTCCACAAAGAACTGCTTGTCATCTCGAAGATCTGTTAGTGGCAATGCACAATGTGAAAATGTGAGACACAGTGCAGCTGGCAATCTGAAGCTTTATGCCCTATGTGGGTTTATCTAGAAGTTATGCCACTAGTTAAATATTGTAACCACTACAAGAACAGTAGAAGAAGAAGAACTGAACCCAACAGGACAATAGCTAACTGAGGGACAGCTAACGATTACCTGTTGCAATGTTTTTTTCAACAAACAAAGAACAGAAACTAGACAATCAATTCAGACAGTGCTTTTATAGTCTACAGACTTTCTCATCACATGATATTATAGTAACATTGCCAAATTCATGCACTGTTATCAAAACAACCACCAGACATAATCCTGTCTAACCAGAAACTACAATGATTACTTCCCTCAAAAACTAACATAATGAACCTTACAAGCACAGAAGGATGGATTTCTCAAAGTTTAGAACTGCATCTTTCTTACCAAGCTTTGTCCCCACGAGAATTATTGGCACACCGGGTGCATAATGCTTCAGTTCAGGTATCCACTGAAAAATAGAAGGGGTTCAGAGTCAGCAGACAAGAGTCAAGATACTATGCAACAGAAGTTTGGGAGCCATCTCTGTATTAAATCTTATCCGGAAATTGATTTTGGAATGTGTTTCCAGTACAATTTAGTAAAATTTCTATTACTGAGAAAAAGTAATCACTCAGAATGTGATGGACAAACCAGAGCAACTAATATTATCACAAAATCAGCTAAATAAAGACTATCATGTAAATCATATAAAAACATGTATGTCGAGAGAACACCAGGATAAAGTAACATGTAGTTTGTAGTCAAACAAAAACAAATAGAGAAAATAAGAATCAGTGTCTTGCCTTCTTCGAAACATTCTCATAGCTAGCCTTACTGATCAGTGAGAAGGCCAGAAGGAAAACATCAGCTCCACGATAACTCAGTGGTCTCAGTCTGTTGTAATCCTCTTGACCTGTTGTAGTTGCAAAGATGGAAGTTTAACCACCTTGAATCAGGGGGTGGGGGGGGGGGGGGGGGGGGGGGGGGGGGGAGCCATAAGTAGCAAAATAAGACGGAATAGCTAGTCACCTGCAGTGTCCCATAGCCCGAGGTTGACAGTGTTACCATCAACCACGACGTTAGCACTGAAGTTGTCAAACACCGTCGGAACATAGTCCTGGCAAAGCAATGGTGACAACAGTAAGTACACATATGACTTATCACTAAAGGCACAACTAATCCGTAAACGGAAAAATAGGCACAAGCCCATGGAAGAAGACAAGACGGAATGAAGGCACAAAGCATCGACAAAGTAAACGTAAAGCAACTAGAAAAGTTTGTCATTAGACCCTCCATGAACATGGAGGGTGGCCCAGAGTGGTCCTGTTCATATACTGGTACGTGGTCACACTTACTCAGGGCTCCAAGCTAATCCACCGCAAAGCACGCGTGAAAATAAAAATCGCATCTCTCGTAAAAATCAATAGTGCTATGGATATGCTACTACATGGTCAAAAGAATTCGGTAAGAGGAATACTATATTTACTGTTGTGGAAAAGGAAGCATGCGTGAAAAGCTAGCGATGCTTTTGTTACAACAACCGGTGTGGAATTGCGTGAAGTGAGACAATGGCATTATGGCAATCCATTTCACCAACCACACGGAAGGCGTGAGTAGCGGAGGAGGGCACAGGCAGGCAGGGTAACTAAAAAGTCGGGAAAGTGATGCTGGTCTGGTCGAAACGGATCAAGAGGCGCGCAGATATTTTGGGAAGGGAATCTACATTTGCCCCCATTTTTTTTAGCAACTCCCTCCTACAAATGTAATTTGTACACAAATTCGAAACTCGCCGGGGGGCGACGCCTCCACCAACCCTAGCGTGCTAAAGGTGCCGATTTGGGGGTAGGACAGAAAAGATCCCCTTTCTCCGTGACCAATGGGCAGCTGCTGCGGTATGCGACCCAACCCTAAACATGAAAAGATTGCAGCCGCATTGTCCAGACCGGGCAGCGCACAGAGGAGTTTAATTCCCCCCCCCCCCCCCCCCCCCCCCCCCCACAATTCGTCCCCCAAATCCAGCACCCAGATCAAGAATGCCGCCGGAATTCCACATTATCTTTCCCCCAACCAAAACCAGAATCCCGGGACATGGAAATCTTCACAGACAAGTAAAAAAAAAAAAGGAGAGGAACGGGGGAGGGGAGGCGTACGGTGGGGAAGGTGTTGGAGGTGTAGGAGATGAGCATGCAGGTCTTGCCGACGGCGCCGTCCCCGACCGTGACGCACTTTATGAACCTGGACGCGCTCATCCTCTTCCGCCCTCCCCTCTCGCTACCGGTGCAGGGGGGGAGAGGCCTCCTTCCTCCTCCTCCTCCTCCTCGTCCTCTGGGGGAACAAGAAGAGAGATGGAAAGTGGTGGGGGAGCCGAGCGTTTTGGCTTGAGGGGGGGAAAGGAGGGCGGACCAGGGGAAGCCGGGTGGCGGGAGCGCGCGCGGCGGGTGGTTAAGATCGGGAGGGAGGGGGCCGCGGACAAATGGAGGGAAGCGCGGAGGAGGCGGAGGGGGGAGAGGGTTGCGGGCGTGGGGGAAGGGAAGCGGTCTCCGCGCCGGAAAGGTGGGTGGTGGAGGAGGGCTTGAGGAGAGAGGAGAGAGAGAGTGGGTGGCCCGGCCCGGCGGTGGGTGGGGAGGGGTGGCCACGGTGTGCGCGCGCATCATTTCCTTCTTTATTGCCCCCGCCGTGACCGTGAGGATATTATTACCGCCCTGCACCTCCCATTCTCTGCTGTTATTATTAATCGGAACTATTGGTCAGTTAGTAATTAACAAAAGAATGCACCCCTTGTTATTATGCTGAAGCATTCTTGTGCGAAAAAGAGCGCGGTGTCTAGCGACATTACGAGAATTTGTACTCTGGGTGGTCAAGATTCTTATGCCTAGAGTTCAATAGGGTCTAGAATTCGAGAAATTTGAAGTCACATTGGAGATCTAGGATTAGGATTTTTGAAATTTACACAAAGAGCATGGGGAAGATTGATCTCCCTCCCCTCTCCTCCAGCAATACTTTGGCATGATAGGCTAGAATGCATGCTTCCAAATGACGTCAATTCAGCAACGAAACCCACAACCATTCCCATAATGTTACTTAAGGGCATTCTCCAACTGCCCTACTGTCTCCTCCTCTTGATGATGTCTTTTCCCTAATCATCCTAATCTTTTCCTTTTATATGTGTCTACCAACTGCCCACACAATACATATATTTTATTTCATTTGGGGTCACCTAGGCACTAGGCATTCTTGCTTCTTTTTCCAGTGAACGGCCCAACTGCCATTGCGTTTAGGTAAACGTTTCTGCACCTTAAAAGATGCTACCACGTACTGTATCCAACAACCAGCAGGTAACACCATTGAGAATGTCCAGAGAAACAGGTAAAGTAAGATTTGTTTGTTGCCACAGAACACAGGAATCAGTGCTTTCACATCCATCTGATATGATGTATGAACTACAACTACGGATAATGCTTAGTTTAACAACTTTGAAAACTTGATGCATATATACAAGATAAAAATAGCATGCATTTGGTTGTTGCATTGATGAATAGACCAAGCGCTACTACCCACAATTCGTACATGACATTTGATCCCAAAATTGCAGTACTAGCAATTCACATGACAAACATTTCTCATGACAAACAGCAAACTCCATCCAGCGGTGAAGAGGGAGCAGTTGGGAAGAACCAAATACACCATCATGTGTGTGCAGTGCAGTGTACCACACATAAAAAAATGGGTGCAGACAGCTAATAAAATACAGGATCCAACTGGACAGATTAGATTGGAGCGCTTGTCAGCATTATCCCACATCGACAATGGCACCCACCAGTCACAGTCACAGGTACCCAATCAAGGCATGGAAACAAATTTTGCTGACCTGGTCTGATGCATGCAGCAGCAATATTCATCCCAGCTTACTGACACCTCAACTTACTGACATCTCAGATTCACCTGAATTCCACTGGTGACAAAAATACGGTTCCATGTCACATTATCAAATACAATACTGTATCAGGCCAGGATACAATCTCATCTGTGTCAAAATTTATTTTTTTAGGGCTCCTGTTGCACTTTTCTAGTCCAACAGAAGGCACATAAAACAGTTGAGCAAAACCTTAGCTTTTAGTCTACATCAAATGTTAGGTGCCCATCCCCAACTTCTTTCTGTTGGATTCTGCAGTTATTTGAATTTGTGGATTCTTTTAGCCGACTCAAGTGTGTTTGACAAAAGCATTGCAATAGTCATCGGCCCAACACCACCAGGAACCGGTGTGATAGCTCCAGCAACCTTGGAGGCCTCCTCGTAACAGACATCTCCGACGAGCCTATAACCCCGAGGGCTCTCTGGGTCCTGCAGCGTTCCAAATCACTAAGCATATCAAGCAAGAAAAGCAATATGAAGCCACAAAGGGCTAGGAAAAGAGCAATAGCCACTGAAAGATGCAGATGACATTTAGGATACGACAACATACAGAACCAAGCTCGTGGATAGGACAAGTCAATATAAAGAGTAATAATCGATTGATCACCACATGCTGCACAGCATATAATACAATGTGAAGAAATGTCACCTGGAACACTCTAACATGGTGCTCATAAATTTAAGAAGCCAATTTCAGTATTAATAAATGAATTCTGAATGGGGGACCGCAAAAGTAAGTAGGCCCTTTCTGGATTTGATCAATGACAGGAAGAGAGTGGAAAACCACCTTCGCCCTGCCCTCCCCCCTTTCCCCACGAAAAAAACAACCTAGAACTATTGCTGTTCTACGACTGTAAAAGTTCTGCATATCTTTCTGAACCAAATGTAATACAAACAAGGGTACCAAGTGCAACCAGTAACTTGCTAGAAATTAGGTGTAACAAGGGTACCAAGTGCAACCAGTAACTTGCTAGAAATTAGGTGTAACAAGGATGCCAAGTGCAACCAGTAACTGCTAGAAATTTTCTTTAAAAGAAAATAGCAGGTACACCGGCAGTCGTGTAGGTCACACTAATATAGTGAAATTCAAGGGGGGCAACTAGAATTGGGATTTGCAGTTGAACGTGGCTGATACAGGCTTGTGCTTCCATTTAGAAATACGCATCCAGTTAAAGCCAATGGATTTCTTTAGCATTAAATGAACAGGCGCAGAGAAAAGGTATTTGGAACAACAGAAAGTCTTTTAGTCCCCCAAGTAAGTAGGGGTAAACTAGACTACTAGAGATAAAACCCAAAAAGAGTCACACAGACCATAAAAAACATAGAAATAACATAAAATAGAAATATGGTACTAGTAATTATTAAAAAGGGTGTCTTACATCAACTGGGTTGATGCCAACATCAATAATAGCTGCTCCAGATTTTATCCAATTCCCTCTGACCAAGTTCGCAACTCCAACAGCTGCGATGACTATGTCCGCCTGTCTTGTTATTTCCTCAGGGTTCTTAGTTTGTGAATGTACAATGCTGACAGTTGCATTTGCTTTCTGATAATCATATAAAGATGAATTAATCAAACACCACAAAAAAAGTTGCTCCAACTATTAGAAATAAAGAAGAATCAGTTCATACTTGCAACAACAACGCAGCAGGCATTCCAACAATATTGCTTCTTCCGATTACGACAGCTCTCTTCCCTTTTATTTCGACTCCATATCTGTGCAGCAACTCCATGCATCCTTTTGGGGTGCAAGGAACAAAGAACGGATCTCGACCTTGCATTGCAAGTCGTCCAATGTTCAGGGGATGAAAGCCATCGACGTCCTTTTCAATACTGACAGCATTCAAAATGTTCTCATCGTTCATATGCTGCACAACAGAAATGTCGATTGTTGATGAAATCCATGTACTTATTGATACTACAGGCATTCAGAATGTTCTCACATTTGCAACTGCAACTAATGTAGCATCTAATAGCACTCAAGTACACAACAAAATCCAAGCATCTGCACAGAGTACAATTTTACTAAGAATGATAACAGCCTGCTTACACCACCACAGAATGCATATTCCAGTTTTAACACTTCCCAAGTTTTTTTACAGAATAATAAGAGGGCTTCCTTTTAACACCTTCCAAGACAAGAAATGGAAACATTTGGGGCTCCATTACAAAACTCTACCATTCAAAAAGCTTAACAAGATATAGTATGCATAAAACATGTTACCCTGTTATGCCATATAATGTCTAGGCAGGTAATCATTAACAAGCAAAATAAAGTAAAACCCGAATATTCCAGTTGGCAGTTGCTAGGAGGCAAAAGGCAATTCTTGACTCCTATTTTGCCGGTTATAGTTACACTAGCCAATAGAGTAGCGACAATCACAAACTCACCCGAGGTAAGGGCAGCTGAACCAAGATGCCATGCACAGATGGGTCACTGTTAAAGCTCGCTATGTGCTTGATAACCTCCTCCTCAGAACTGTCCTCTGGCAAGTTGACCTCATACGACTTTATACCAACCGCCTCACATGCTTTCTTCTTGTTTCGCACATACGTTTGAGAATCCTTCCTCGATCCAACAAGAATGACTGCCAGGCCAGGCACTATGCCGATCGCATCCTTCATCCTGCTGACCTCAACAGCTATTTCTTCTCTTACTTGCTTCGCCACTAACTTCCCATCAATCACTTTGGCAGATGCATCGGCTGAGACAGTTACTATACGTGGAGATGAATAAAAAAAAAATTATTGTCAGTGTGGCACAAAGCAGAGTACAAGACTTAAAAGTTACAAATGTCAAAACAATATTGATCACTTCACTTGTCGCTACATTTAAACCAATAAATAACCATTCCTTCCCAGGGAAAACATTCTATGTTTCATTTTAGCATCACCTAAATTTCTTCACACTAGCAAACATTCTATGTTTCATTTTAGCATCACCTTAATTTTAGCCCTAAATTCGACAGAAGACAATACACACGAGCATGTCAAGTGCACGGGCGTGGAAACATCATCCGATGTGAGCATGACTGAGGGCGCGCACCTGACTCGGCGGAAGAAGCGGCGGCGGCGGGGACCGAATCCATGCGGGGCGGGCGCGGGAGCAGCTGGGGTCGGGCGGCGGCGAGGAGGCGCCTGGGGGAAGCTAGAGCCGGGCAGGGGCGGATGCGGGGCAGCCGCTGCGGGAGGAGCGCGCGGCGGAGAGGGAGGAGGCGGGCGGAGGAGCAGTCGGAGAGTATCGAGGACGCCATGCCTAGGGTTTAGGGCCCCGAGGCTGCAGTGGAGGTGGAGGCGGCGGCGAGGAACCCGTGTGAGAGCGGAAAAAGGTTCCCTGCGGAAAGAGAGCGCACAAATTGTGTAGCGTGGCACGCTTCTCCAAGCACTACCATAACCAAGGGTTTACGAGGGTTTAATAAGGGATATCTATCCGTATCAAGAAAAGAGAGAAATTGAAATCCAACGAAACGGTAAGACTCAAATTTTTTTCTTTCTCCATTCCACTCTTCCCTTCTCCCGGAGAGATTTGATTCTCCCTTGAATATAGAGGATGGAAGATGGATGGAGGATAGTCAAGCTGGCTAGTACTACCTCTATCTTAAATTATAATTTATTTTTATTTTTTTAAATATATATATTATATTTTGTTATGCATCTACCTGTATGTTTGGAATGGAAGGACTAGACACGAAGGTCGGGATATTAATTGTTCGTGAAGATAATTAGGGGGCAGGGTGATGAGATGGTGGAGGATGGCTCGTGGGCAAGATGAAGGCTAGAGGCGATTGATGAGCAAAGCGGCGGTAAATAATTTTTAGATAGGAACAAGGTTGAGATATATCAAATAATATTAATTAGAGTGGAGGTGGTCGAATCTTGACTGTACGGAAATATGACGGTAGCACGACAAGAGGAAGAAAAAGGCCGTGAGAACGAAGAAACTAGATCATTAGGATGAAAATAAATAAATATGAATGGATTAGATGACCAAAATTCGGATATTTTGGGACACTATTTTCTCACGTCCAGCATTTTGATTTTTGACCCTCAGTATAACATTTTAACCATCTGATGCAAAGTTTGGTTTCATAAGCATGGTGCACCGAGATCGAGATGAGAGAGACAATGCTCAGCTCTTGCGACGAACACGGTAACTATATGAAGTAATTTGATTTGGTACTAAACAACTTCCGATCCGAATCCCAGGAGTTCTCATGCCATGTTTAAGAACAGCACGCAAAAAAAGGCTTTGCTTAGGAACATCTGGATTCAGAAACAAGATCCTCGTCACCTAATCATTCGATATTGTCCATTACAGCATCAAACTAATAAGATCAAAATTCTGTTATTAACCACCGAACTGCTGCCACTGGCTGGAGCCTCTAGGCAGCCAAAATACAAACAAAAAAAAAATGAGAGGCGTCAAAAAAATAGGGCAAAATTCCTCTGGCTCGACATTACACAAAACAAAACCCCCCAGTGATTGATACGAACACCTACAAGCACGACCTATCGTCTATGAAGCAGCGGGGACAGCTGATTCAGAAGGGGACTCCTGCTCCTTCACCAACGACTCCCAGTCAACCTCCTTGAGCATCCTGAACCGTTCATCTAGAGTCACGAAATTCGACTGAGGCGTCACTGCTCCACAGATGCCAGCTTTGTGTATAAGGGCTATGCTGGCACCCATGTCAGGCCCATGAAGCTTCCCAGTCAACAGTACTCGGAGCGGCATAAAGAGCCCTTTGCCCTGGTCACAAATGGAAAGAAGAAAAGATAAAGCGTGTCAAACGTTCGCTATTAATAAGTTTGCTGCTAAATACAAAAGCTTGCTGCGACTGTCTGCCAAGGTTTGCATCAAATGATTCTCCTGCAATTTCATGATTCTTGGCATCATTGTTCAGGTGAGACAGGTCACTTGCAGAAGAAGTCACCAATCCAGTGCTAACAAAGTCAAAAGCACAACAGAAGGGAAAAAAAAAGACATAATAGAGTCACAACGGACCTTTCTTTTGAGAGACTTGCCAAAACCTTTCACCCACGTCTGCCAACCATCACGGCCCTCAGCTAGTGCTTGAGTAAGCTCACCGCTATCGTACGCAGAAATAAGACCCAAAGCAACCTCAGAAATCTTGTCTTGCACCACAGGTTTAGCTTCATCACTGAAGAATACAAGTACATAATTAGTGAAGCTGGCCAAGCACAACAAATAACTCATCATAGGAATTTACCAAAGATGACAACATTGCCAACCATGTGCAAGTTGTAGGGAATAAAATAGGAACCACAAGTCAATAAATTTAATCCAGTATATTGTTTTTACGGACCTGCTTAAAGTAGCGTGAAGGGGATACGACAACAAATTTGTAAGAGCTGCATCAGCCTCTGTTATCAAATCAATACCATCCTTCAAAAGCTCGGCAGCTTCCTGAATATAATTGTGTATATCAAAAATAGTGTTTCCCTTAGAAGTAATTTTTCAGATATCATATAATCCTAATTACCCTCTTCTTTGTAGCTTTATTGTGCTTACCATTGCAATTGCCAAAAAGAACTGCTACTGGTATCAAACAGTGTGTTGGATGCTTTGGCATATGTGAACCTTTAATATGTACTTCCAATATAGAGAGACCCCAGGTGCACAGGAGAGCCAAAACGACAAAAAAGACAACACTTTTACCTTTGCAAAACCACTTTCAGACTCCTGGAGAATGCCGGTGTCCTTCCACCGATCTTCAAAAGCCTTGATAAGTTCATCTGTTGGAAATGATCTGAGATGCTGTCCATTCATCCATCTAGAAAAGTACAGAAGTTCAGTATGAAAATATACTGGTGAAGCAGAAAGAGAGTGCATCTTTTAAGGGAATACTGAACGGAGAGATAAAAAAAAATGTAGCAAAAAGTGAAGGCCATGGGTCAGTATTAGTGTATGGTTCGATGTGTTGTGCTTCAACACACAACAGAGAAGAGACAACAAAATGTGCTTCGGGCATATCATTAATTTCATACTATTCAACCAGCTTATGAATCAACTGGTTCAATATCTTGAAAGTGACTCTAGAATTTTGCTGCTTTCTAGGTCAACTGTCCCGTGAAACTCATTTGACATCCAGTTTTTTGGAGGTACTCTCAGGAAGTGTCCATGAGCTCCAAGCAAGTTTGTCATGATTATAGTTCTCATATAATCGAAACCGGAGTGTATGACTTAGTTACAAAAGATTAAGTGCAGCAAACTCCTAGGTTAAATCAGTTTCACTGAAAATATCAAGTAAGCTTAGGATCCTGACATCTCTGTCGCAAAATCTTCCACAAATAGAAACTTGGCAAATAGTATCTTACTTTAATTTTGTTGCATCAAAGACGGCTCCGCTCTTATTGACACGATTGATAGTGAATTTTTCAACTGCAAATGGAAAACAGCAGAAAAAATTAAGAAGGAATTACTGAACAAGTGATCATTGACCCTTTTGGAAGGGGCAAAAAAAGTAAAATGATAGAATGAATTATTGAGAACTAACCTAGATCATCAATAGTGAAGAACTCATTTTCAGTACCATCACCCCAGCCCAGTAGTGCTAAATAATTTACCATTGCCTGAGGTAGATAGCCCATCTCTTTATACTGTCCAAAGAAAAAGAAGCTTTGTGTTTCGTTATATACCATTTAAAAGGAGTCATTGTTGGCAAATATGCGAGATTGGAAATAATCACAACCAGCAGCGATAAAGACAAATGAATAGAGAAGAAAACAAAGAGCACGGCCGTTAATCAAAAAATCTGATGCAGATAAACAAGTGGCCTTGTAAATGACCAGGTAGTTACCTGACCCACAGAAGTAGCTCCATGACGTTTCGATAGTTTGCTTTTGTCAGGAGCCAGAATAAGTGACACATGGGCAAATGAAGGCATTGGGAATCCAAGAGCCTGTAGTAGATCATAACGTTACAGCATGCATATTTATGTTGAGATTGCTTTTAAAGAGTCAAGACTACAGATCATGATATACAAGATAAAAACAGATAGAGGAAATTACTTTGTAAATTAGAGCTTGCCGCAGTGTGTTTGGTAAATGCTCTTCAGCTCTGTAAGAAAATACGGTAAAGAAGTCATTACAAGGGTGCTAGTCTGCTAGACCATTCAAAAGAAATATTGCAACAAGATTGCTTTTCCTTCTTACCTAATAACATGAGAGATTTGCATGGTAGCATCATCAACTGTCACACAGAAGTTATACACAGGTTGTCCATTGCTTCTCATAATCACAAAATCACCAAGCGTGTCTAGGTTCCAACTGACCTTTATGAAACTATCCGCTGATCAGTTCATGTATATCACTTTTGACAATATGCAATTATCAGTGATGCAATGTAGTGCCAGAGCTTTATGTTCTGGAACTTGATTATTACCTCGCCACGAATAAGGTCATTAATTTTCAATGACCCTTCCTTTGGCACACGGAACCGATAAGTGTAAGGTGTCCCTTTCTCTAGCTCCTGCTCCACTTCGACGTCTGAAGCAGTTGCCCACTTGCCCATGTACACAGGAGGGAGTTGCCTCTGCTTTGCGACTTCCTTCATTTGCTCAAGTTCCTGAAGTAAAGACAACAATTATGAAATGGAAGCTGAGGTCATGGAACTGTATCATGCAAGTCATGCAAGAGAAGAACGATACCTCGTTGGAGCAAAAGCAGCGGTAAACCGCACCAGAGTCCAAAAGCTTCTCGGCGTACTCCTTGTACAGTGAATTCCGCTCTGACTGGCGATAGGGCCCAAACTCCCCTCCAACATCCGGACCTAACCAAATACACAGAGGAGCAGTCATTTCCTCTACCATTGTAGTACGTAGCATCGTTTTGCAGTCAAATTAGCATATCTAGCTTTTCTATCATACGCTTTGCAACCAATGGTTCTTAAAAGCTTCCAAGTCATCGAGTGCGACCAATATACCAATTACCGAACAAATTACCACTCTGCGCCTACAGAATTCAATTCAAGGTTGACTCCTGGAGCCACCGCACCAGCCGTAGCTAGCAGCAGGTAAATGTGACAGCAGCATTAAGAGTCGCTGCAGGAGGCACTGACTAAATCTACGAAGTAGGAGTACTGATCAAGTTAAGTCAGCGCCCCAACCGCAGGCCGCCAGGCCTAGGAGGTCGAAATGAATCACCACAGAGCTAGGCTCCTAACGAGACGAGAAGCGATTCGGAGTCGTGGAAGCGCGGCGAAGAAGTGGTGCGACCTTCGTCCCACTGGAGCCCGAGCCACGCGAGGTCGGCGAGGACGGCCTCCTCGGACTTCCTGGTGGATCGCTCGAGGTCGGTGTCCTCGACGCGGAGCACGAACCGCCCGCCGTTGGAGCGCGCGAAGAGGTAGTTGAAGAGCGCAGTGCGGGCGCCGCCGACGTGGAGGTTGCCCGTGGGCGAGGGCGCGAAGCGGACGCGGACGGGGCCGGCGGGGTCGGAGGCGGAGGCGGAGGCGCGGGCGCGGGAGGAGAGGGCCCGGCGGAGGCGGACGTGGCGGGTGAAGGGGCGGCGCGCGGGCGCGTCCGGGCGGAGGCGGAGGCGCAGCCACGGCGAGCCCGCCAGCAGCGCGGTCGCCGCCATCCCTGGCGACGGAGAAGATTGAGGGGAGCGAGACGGAGACGGAGAGGAGAGGGAGCAGGAATGGGGTCTGGTGGATTGGATAGAGGCAGGCGGAGGGGGTCTGGGGTTGTTGGGGGCCCAGACGGCGGACGAGGCCCAGCTATGGCAGGTGCGTGACTGACACGTGGGTCCCACATGGCAGGGGATCCATCAGCCGGATGGGGAATGGGGTGGGAGGGGAGGGCTCCGAATTCAATATAATCATCGCATCTCGATGTAAAAAATCACGTATAGCTGCCAGCAGATATATATAGAAGATGCGAATGCGAATGCGGTGCGTGAGAAGAAAAGAAAAGGAAAAGGCATATTTGCTTTTCTCTTCTCTTCTTTTCTTGCAGCTAGTAGAAGAAGAATCATATCTCTCCGGACAAACGAGTGATCCGATCCGATCCGATCCACCTGGCAACCTATCACTGCAAGGTTGATCAGCGGGGAACGGGGCAAGATGACCCGGATCAAAGCAACCTCCTGCTACTGGGCGAGTGAGTGGTCAAACAAAAGCGTCCGGTTAAGAGCAAGGAAGCCGGCGGCGGCGGCGCTCGTCCTCGGCTCACAAGACGACGGGGTCACGGCGAGGCAGGGGAGGGGACAGCGTCGCCAGGTACCGGCACATGGCCGCGCCTGGCACGCGGCCCTCCCCACCCCCCCTCCAGTCTCCCCTCCTGCTGAGCTGAGCAGAGCAGCTGCTGCCCGGCGCCGACACCACCACCACCACCACCATTTATAGCAAGCCAGGCTGCTGGCCGACCCAACCCGCCTTTACCGATTACCCCCTCCCATCCAGATTTTTCTTCTGTTTTACGAAAAACCGGTCCAGCTTTATCCATTGCAGTCCCTTGGTATGGTGGCTGATGTATGGGACCAGTCTAGCGCATCATCCACAAAGTTAAAGTTAGGGAGCCTCTAATCCTCTGCCTCCACTACCTATCCAACCTCATTCTCGCCACGTCGTCTTCCGCGTACGCCAACCCTCCGTGTTCCCACCTCTTCTCCAACGTGAGTAACCTAGCCCCGAAAGCTTAACCCCACCGGCCTCTATTCTTTGTAGTGGTACTCACGACTAATTATGCACTCGAATGGCATTTTGATAAGATCACGACAAATCATGTGCTTAGATGCCGCCTTGACGGCGTCATAAAAGGTTAAGCTCGTGGTGGAAAACGCTCCGGGACGTTGCCAAATACATTGCGACCGTCAAAACGTAATGCACGTCGCATGCAGGAAATAACCACCTAGCAAACAAGAGCCGGGCCTCTGGTGTTGGATAGTCTCACTAAAGAAAGACGACACCTAAATCAGAAGAAGAGAGGGGATACTAATTCTACCACCGGATAATATAGCACTACCATTTCATCTTGACGGGTCCAAGGGTCCGTCCCTACCGGACCCACTTCCTGCTGGAATTTTGTACAGTCTAATACCACGCGTGGATCATACGGGCCGTGACTTTCTCCGTACCGTCCAAAGTCTGAGGGGACGACCAAGGCTAAGGTCCGTACTATGGTACTCACCTAAGACGCCAATCAAACTCCGCCGCGCACGTGTCACTTTCCCCGACTGACGAGGTCGGGAGCCTGCCGAACCTCGCACATTGACCGTCCCCGGAGGCACATTCCCCACAGTCAATTGGGCCAACCACTCCCCCACGGTGTTACAGTCCCTCCCTCTTACTGTCGCCGCAGGGGAACACTATTTCACTGCCCGTCGGGACGCAACGTCATCACGACGAGGCGGACACGCCTCCATCACAACGGAGTGACAGTGATAGGGCGTAGCGTCAATGACGGAGCGTGACTACCGTACCATACTTATCGTCGCACGCTCACCCCCCGACCGACGGAGCATGGCGCACAGGGACAAGATAAGACGGCCACCCACGACGCAGAATTTGGACGGTAATCATCGGAACGCCCCGACTGACAAGAGTTGGTGACCCCGACTGACAGAGCTGTCGACCAGGCGAAGCAAGGAACATTCTCTCTTTCCACCTCACTCTTTCTACATTAGGTTCCCATAAATGGAGACCCCCTTGGACTATAAAAGGGAGGGTCATCCGCCTAGGAAAAAAAAAGCAAAAGATCCTATCTCCCGATAGATCTCGACCTACCGGATCGTCCACTCGCAAGCTTGTAACTCTTCAAACTCTCACGAGCACCTGGGCTCAAGCAATATAACCGACTGACTCCCGACTGGACGTAGGGCACGATTGTCTGAACCAGTTTAAATCTTGAATCACTGTGTGCTAGGCCGCGCGATACAGGTACCTCCGATCACGACGCGCGATACAGGTAGGTTTAGTTGTCGGAAATACGCGCGATACAGGTAGGTTTAGTTGTCGGATATTTCCGGAACTTGTTTGTAGACTATCTATTACCTGCATTTATGTTTTCATTGGTGGTTTTGTATTATAAGAGTATTATGTCGCTATAATAGTACTACCAAATTAATGCGTAGAAACATGAGCAATAGAAGAGTACAAAATTAATGCATACAGACATGAACAATGTCAAGTAGAAGAGTGCTACAAAATAGAAACATGTACAAAGAGGAAGCCATGCCGTGAGCAGAGGAAGCCTTCATTCTCTCAATGGCATGTAAAAGAAAGAAAAAGAAATAAATCCTATGTGAATTTATTCAAATTTAAATGATACAATGTACCGGGAATAACATGAGTGGTTGGTAGGCACCATTTGCTCTATAGATGCGCTTAGGGTCTTATCAACCATCCGTGGTGCATAGAGAGAGTGATAAAGAAAAACTGTGAACAGGATAGACAGGCATCTGACAACATAATTTTGAAGTGTAAATCGTATGTCCACTACCGTTTGGAGCCACCTGACAAAGCAGTGGAAATATACACATCTAAGCCGGCATCCAGCAATTGGTTAATCCTGAAATGAACTCAAATATCTGTGCAACTAGGCACACCTCTTGTGCTTTAGCAAAAGGAGGCATCTCAAGAGCACCATTTGACAAATCCATATGGCCATTGACAGTGGAGCATGGTCCCTAAGATCCAAACTGGACTGAGCCTCAAGAACAGAGCTCATGCAGCTGATGGCGCCGTGGAATGGAAGTATCATACAGCAGATGGTACCGTGGAATGGATCATGCAGGGCAACAAGCCAAAACTAGTACCAGTAGTAAGTAAGCAGAGAGGGTCAAGAGGTAAGCCCCGAGACAGAAGACAGAAGAGAACATGACAGCAGGCAGGCAGCCATGGCTGAACTGACACCCGTGTCACCCAGATTCCAAGATGCAGCAAAAAGCTAAACCGCACGCACGACACGGGCAGCGGCAGTGTCGTTGCACCCTACTCATCATCTTTCTCCAGCACTGTAACCACAAGGAAACAAAACCACCTCTTGTTGTTGCAAAGGCACAGCATCATCAGTTCATCACAATCATTCACATCCATCTCCAGGCAGATGAATGAGTAGCAGCAATTCCGTACCACACAAGAACAGGAGCAAAATGTTACTCCCTGTGATCTAACCACCCACCAGATTACCAGTGCCACAGACAATGCCCATGCATATCACAAATAATGCAAGCAACTGGAGCAAATCATAAACACAGTGCAGCGCAAAGGTAGGATTAATCGAGGATAATAATAATAATCTTTTCCATCAGGTGCAGCAAACCACAAAAAAAGAGAGGCAGATTTTGTCATCTCCTCAAGCAACACAAAACCAATCCATCTCACTTCATTCTTCTTAACCTTAACGACAACGAACGACGAGACTCACAGCAAAAGCACCAAGCACACGATGATAACCTGAGCGGCAGTTCCCCTACGAACCAAATCCGAGAACAAAAGCGAAACGAAAGAAAAAAAGGCGGCTGGGCTCCTCTATAGCAAGGAGGCGGGCGCTCGGGCCCAGATCGGCAAAACTAAAGCGATACTCCGACGAACGAGACACAGTGAGAGGCTTAGGCGAGATCTATAAGGAGGGCACCACCGGGTAGTGGCGCGATCCGACCCGATCTCACGCGTGGCAGTCGCGGGCGATGTGGCCTGCCTCGCCGCAGTTGTAGCAGGAGCGGTCGCCGCCGCCGCCGCCGCCGAACCGGCCGCCGCCGCCGCCACCGCCGGTGGCGCAGTCCCTCGCCATGTGGCCGGTCTGGCCGCAGTTGTAGCAGGCGCCGCCACCGCCGCCGCCGCCGCCGTAGCCGCCTCCTCCGTAGCCGCCTCCGCCGCTGGAGCAGTCCCTGGCCATGTGGCCAGGCTCCCCGCACTTGAAGCAGCCGCCGCCGCCGCCGCCGCCACCGCCGTAGCCGCCACCGCCGCCGTAGCCGCCGCCGCCGCCGTCAGCGCTGGGGCAGTCCCTGGCCATGTGGCCGGGCTCCCCGCACTTGTAGCACGCGCCAGCGCCGCCCCCGGCGCCGGATCTCCTCCCGCCGCCCCAGCTGCCGCCGTAGCTGCGGCCGCCGCCGCCAGATCCGGCCCCTCCGCGGGAGCCGAAGCCTCCCCCGCCCCCGCCGCCGCCGGAGCCGCCCTTGACGAAGGATCCGTCGGGGCCGGTGACGTCGACGGCCTTGGTGCGGCCGTCGTCGCCCTCCGAGACGGAGAACTCGACCTCCTCGCCCTCGGCGAGGGAGCGGAAGCCCTCGGACTTGATCGACGACTGGTGGACGAAGAGGTCCTCGCTGCCGTCCTCGGGGGAGATGAAGCCGAAGCCCTTGGTGTCGTTGAACCACTTCACCGTCCCGCGCTGCCTCGCCGCCGCCGCCATCTCGCCCGAAACCCTAACCGCCGGCTGCTGCTAGGGTTAGTTCGATTGGAGGATGATTTTTTTTTTTATCCCCAACCTCCCCGAGCTCGATCTTATCTACTCGATCCGTGGACTCGGCAAGGGGAGGGGATATTTATAGGGGAGGGCGGCGCATACGAGGAGGGCGGGCGGATCGGACGGCTGCGATGGATTCCGGGGGTGGACGCGGACGGTCGTGGCGGGGAGGCGGGAACTGGCGCGGTGGGCCCGGGGCGCGAGTATCACGTGCGGTGTGGCCCACTGGGCAGGGGCGCGGTCGGGTGGAGTCGATGGATGGACAAGGCCGCGCCAGGGAGGCAGGCGCTGGTGTTGGTAAGTTGCTGGGGATTATGACGCGTGGGGCCAGCGCGGATGGACGGTTGGATCCGGTATACACGGGCGTGAATGGCCCTCGTGCTCCTCCTCGCGACTGGCGAGGTGAATCCATTTCGTCGTCTATCTGTGATGATTTCTGGGCTGTTTGTTGTTGTCTACCCTGGAGAGAGAGAGAGAGAGAGAGATGCCCACAGCTTTATTGTTTCATGATTAAATTACACTTAATAATCACGGGTAAAGAGAGACGAAAAGAATGGAAAGGCGCAAAAACCCTCCCGATTTGAATGTAGGCGAGTTGGAAGAGATCATTGCTAAAAAAAACAGTAAGGAAACCGCAATGTGTCGAAGGAAGTATCGTACAATAGATCTAGATTGACGGACGGTAATGCTTTGGTGATGTTACAATGTAGGATTAGAATTATGGATATGAGATCTGCTAGGCAAAGTCTAGAGGCAAATGTAGTGCACTTTAGAAATAGCCAAAGAGTGAAACAGAAAAATCATCTAGGACATACAATGTGTGAAAACTGATAGCACCGACCAGAGAAATGGATAACAAAAGCAACGTGCAACAAACATCAAACTGCATGCGGAAACATGCTCTCCTGTGGTCTGTGGAGGTGGTGAAGATGGTATTTTTGTTTCCCTTCCAAAAGATTGAGACTATTTTCTTCAAAGAAATGAGATAATTTTCCAATTTTTGACGTCTCATAAACCATCTAAACGTAGGTGATCTGAGCCAACAGATCACGCTGCCTTCGTGCTCACAACCCACAATCACGGGTCTGAAATTCGGAGATACACAAAACCACACAGAACATCAGCAAAAAGGGATCAGGGTACCATACAGTTGAACAATGCCGCGCCTCTGAGGTAGGGGCAATTACATTAAACTCTGCTGCCGGCAGCAGGTATAGAAGCGTTGTACTACAAACATGTTTCACAAACTCATCAATTTCACAGCAGCAGTTTCTTGCACTGTTCCGTTCACTGAAGTTCAGATCATTGACCAGGGAAGCCGTGCAACAAATGAAGGGGGAACAAAATTCCACAGGCAATGCAGTGTATCAGATATCTGGTTTGTACTAATCATCGGTGTTCTATTTTGTCATTCACTCGATGCGTTCAGAGGGTTTATTGTGCGTGATGTTGAAGGATCTTGAAAGCAAGACTCTCATTGTTGGCGTTGTCAAGTCATTCTCCGAATCCAGATAAGAAATGAGGCCAGCACACCAGTCACTGTTGCTGGTATTTTCACAACCTTGCTATCAGCGCAGAGCGCACATCAAGAAAAGATGTGAGCAGCAATGACTCCCTGCAGTGCAAGTGCGAGTTTCAATCACAGCTCAGCATCTCTGTTTGTGGCTTCTAGTTAAGCTGTTGTTGTCTCATGATTTCCTCTCGCACGTTCCTTGGCATCCAAAAGACTTATCCGTGCAGAGGCAGCTGATACATCCGTCTGATTAAAGCTCATAATTAAGGACTTTGAACTATCGCGCCTTACTGGGACATTCCATCCTTAATGTATCCTCCAGCTGAGAGAATAATGATGAGAAGGTACCTGCAGAAAAAAAAAGGGAAAACCAGTGTCCTTGTCACCACACAAAACCAACCAACCCTTGTGTGCCTTACTAATAAGAAACAGAGCCATCGGACAACACATCCAAAATATCATAGTAGTGTTGTTCGGCTCAGAATTTCTGAGTGCTTGTTTAGGTTCTTAAGAGAGTCCAATGGTATAACAGTTATGAGCTCAATGTAATCTATGTGAGTGTCTCTGTGCAAATGCATATAGTACACAGGAACAGTGCATTCTGTAGCAGTTTCAGCTTCCTGAAACAAATACTCCCTCCGTTTTTATTTACATGTCGTATTAGGTTTGTTCTAAGTCAAACATGACTAACTTTGACCAAATCTATAGAAAAATAGAGAAAAACAATACTAACCAACCTATGCACTATCAATATATATTTCATGGTGAATTCAATGAAACAAATTTAATTTTGTAAATGTTATTATTTTTTTCTATAAATTTGGTCAAAGTTGGACAAGTTTGACTTAGGACAAACCTAATACGACATGTAAATAAAAACAGAGGGAGTACAGAAGAATAATTACAAAAGCAAAAAAGAAAAAAATGATGTCCTATTCAACCATGATAGAGAACTTAGCTGGCCTGTCCTATTATCTAGATTTGTTAACTTCGTTCTGCAACCTGAATAATTGCACCCTCAATAGCAAAGACAGTCGATAACAAAAGGACTTGAAAAACCAAATGTCATATGATCTGGATCTACAGGCTCTGCCTCCTACAGACCAACAGCTCAAATTGGTCCCTAAGGCACCCTAGTGACATTTATGTCTCCATCGTGGGATTAGCCACTAGCGTCTGTCTAGAGCCAGTGACAAGCCATATGCAAGAGCCAGCCAGACATCAGTACCACTGCCACTCCCTCTTTACTGGATAGGGAACTATTCTGCAGGACCATTTCATGACTATCGGCCCAGCACAGCTTGGCAAAGTTGTACCAGACATACTACAGTATTTTCATATGCCAGCCTGTACATTTGGCATCTTATTGGTGAATCGAACTTTCAGCCTCTATGATTTCATTATAATAGAGGGCACATGGAGTAGTAAAAGCATCAATTACAAATACAAAAGCAAGACATGATTCTAGACATGCAAGAGTTAATATCACTAACAGAATAAATTCCAGATCTCATGTGTCATGAATTACTCATATTAGATTGTTCATTTGATTCCACTGTTCTATACAGTAGATGGGGAGGACATAAAGAGCTCAACATGGAGGCACCATGCTATTTGAGCTGGATTGGATAGGTGTATACCTACACATGAAACTACATGAAGGCCAAGAGCATAAATACATGTCATATCTAAAAGCAATCAGATAGAGGTGTTTCAGTATGTTTGGATCATGATGTATGCCAACAGTCACATAGAGACCATGGGACTACCTGATAAAGCTTTATTCAATAATGAACCTTTAATTAGGAGGGTCCCAGGAATTTGTTCAAACACCTACACGAGTAGAAAAAAGTTCACTGATAAATTATTTTTGACAAGAAATTTATCCAAGTATAAGGCACGTAATTTGCAGCCAACATACCGTAATACGAAAGGATACTCCCTTAACAACACTTTGTAACTTTGCAGAGCTCTCTTTTAGAGATCCGCCATAATCATCACCATGCAATATTGCAGCTTCAGTCTGCTCATCTGACAACGTGACCTAAACAAATATTTCATGCAAGTATTACCAGGAGAACAACATGCAAAAATACACAGATCTCTCAAGGAGGTCAGTGTATACATCTCTGTTCAGATAAAAGAAACTAAATTGGTGTCATATTAACAAAGAAACTTACATCGACAGAAAAAGACAATGTATCAATTTTGCATGATAGCTTAGAAGCTAGAAAAAAAGCCTCAGTTGACTTCAGAACTTGGAATGCACCATGTTCACGTCGAAGACCCTGATTTCATTACGCCAAATAGAGATTTGAAAACAGAGGGTTAGATAAAGTGCAAATATAGTAATAGAGTAGCAATAATTCTGACATAACGATAGCCACTCAAGAAATAGGGGAAGTAAACAGGAAGGTTTTTTTGAATGAGCTTAGTCAATAAGTTTACCTCAACCTTATTGCAATGTTAACTATGCAAGGAAGTAATAAAACAATAACGAAACAATCTAAACATCTCAAGCATGCAAAAGTGTGGATACCCGGAGCTTCGTAGAACAGATAATGTGATGGTTAATTATCTTAAAAAAATGCCCTACATGATGGGACTAGGGAGAAACTAGGCACTTATGGCTGTACCAGTTGTAGCCAAAAGAATGGAGGATTGCACATACAGAAGTCAAAGCTCTCACTCTCCTTTAGAACACCCACAAGGACAGGTGGCTTTGGCATCGCTACATCCTCCGCGGGCTCTAAAACGTTCTCCCTGATAGGTTCCCTGACAATAGCTTCAGATTCAGAGGATAAGGATGCTGCATTTGCATTTCTGATCTCAATTAGCTCTGTTAGGTGTGGGTTGTTCTCCGCATTCTTCTTAGCCCATTCAAGAGCAACATCAGTCACGTCTACAAACAAAAGGCAGTTGCACACTTATACATCTTTCAAATTAACTAGTCAATGATTCCTTGGCCAATGGTTAACAGAACTCGTAGTGCAGAAGCTCAAAAACATACCAGACCCAACAAAGCTCCATCCCAGCAAAGATGCTCCAAGGAGAGGGTAGATGCAATTGGCACCAGTTCCTATGTCAAAACCCCTCACCCTCCCACTTGAGCTGGATATTGGTGGTATCAGAATGGAGGAGAGAAGATCCTCGATCCAGTGAATGTAGTTGGACCTGTTTGGAACAGTAGGGCAAAGCTGTCCATCTGGAATCCACCTAACAGTAGATAATATTAAAAATTGTTTAAACAATGGTCTGGCACAAACCATATTGCATGCCAAGTACCTCCATAGAGCAAACAGTGTGCCCAGCATACACACTTTTAAACAAACCTTTCTTAATTTTACCTAATAATTTCTGCAAGCAAGGTTACTTGCACTTTGGTCATACAAGTATTTCTATATCAAACAGTCTACCCTTTAAGAGCAGCGAGAAAAAATTACTGAAATGTTTAAGCACAGAAAATGTGCATAAGAAGAAGAATGAAATATAGCAGAATGCAGCAAGCATGGATAACATGGTGAAGGCAGTTTAGTCATATCTGGCAGCTATGAAAATTTTCAAACAATAGCATCAGGATCTTTTGTTTTATTGTGGGCACCTTAGCAGGACAGCCCAGAAAATCTCTTCCACTTTTGTTTAGTGGTAACCAATATTGAATTTTAACCAAAACATTAAAAAAAATCTCGCCCTATATTATCACTTCATCATAGAGTAACATCGGTAGTTTGTAAACCAGAATTGGGCACAAGTATTGGAAGAAGACGAAACTGAAGTAATTCAGACTTCATGCACCACAATGGTTGTTGGTTTCAGGGATTTCATGAGCAAATTGGAGTGAAGAATTACAATCAGCAGCAAATTCGGCATGGGAATAGGTTAGGGTTCAGTTAAAGGGCTGAAAGAGGAGCCAGTGACACCCACCAGTTGACGCCATGGTCGTGGAGGAGGAGCACGCGCGTGAGCTCCCGCGTGGCGGAGAAGTCGGTGAAATCGACGGACGCGCGGCCGCGCTCGGAGACGGAGACGAAGGGGCGGAAGGACGGGTAGAGCTCCGCCAGCGCGGCGAAGTCCGGCGCGGCAGCGGCGTACCGGTTCCGCGGGTGGATGGAAGGCGCTTCCGAGCCGTCTCGCCGCCGCTTCCGTCCGCCGCCCATCGAGATTGGTGGAGAGCGCCGGCCGCCGGCGAGGAGCGGGCTCGAGGAAGCGAGAGGCGCAGCCGCTGACGTCGTCGGACGGGCGGGCGAGCGGCGAGCGGCAAGTGAATGGGGAGCAGCAGCACTCGGTTTTCTGGGCCTTTCAACTTGCACTCGGCCCTTACATCCCCTTTGGGCTTCGTCTGATCATGGGCCGTACATACTGGGCCGGAATCAAGATTGCAGATGGCCCATTCTTCTCATTTCCATGCAATTCCGTCGCCCTCGCCGTTGATTCCGGTATCCTACAAAATCTGTTCCAACTCCCAAAGATTGACACTATCTTTTATCTGTAGTTTAGTCAGATTAAATTTTGAGAATTCATTTAGAAACGAATTGACCTTGAGCTGATCAACCTCTAATACTACTCAATTCACCACTTGTATGTAATTCTATACAAATAATCCGTCCTGCCGTCATCATCTCCATGCTCTTCTCATGATGAAGATTGGCATTTTCAAAGGCATCTTTTCTTTTCTAGCCTGAAAAGATGGCAATTGGAATCACAGGGAGCTCTCTATCTTACCACATATATGAACGTAGCTTGCTAGACTATATTATATTATGTATGTAGGAGTACATCAAAAGAAAATAAATAAAGGCACGTTACGCCATTGCCACACCTTTAGCACCCCGTGATTCCATTCGGTTGAACAGCCAGACAAGTTATTCTTGTTCCGGGGATATGGACATGAAAAAGGAATTTGGAGATATGGGCTGCGAAAAATTCCGACTCCGTGAGTGTGTGAGAGAGAGGGAGAGGAATCGACGACGCCAAATGCCAGTTGCAATGGTGCTTTGGAATCCATAGAGGCAACGAGATGAGAACACGAGCAAAGGGAACACGAGCTAAGTGGAATCATACAAAACTGCGATGCAGTTACAGTGAGGAAGAATGGTTCGACCCAAATAGAAGCTCAAGCTGTGCGTAAATTCTTTTGGCTTGGCATTTTAAGCTTTAAGCTAGGAAGGACATCTCACGACAAAGAGAACGCGGCAAATAAAGTTGATGTCGAGGAAGGGAAGATTCGGTGTGTCATCGTCGCTCAACGTATCAAATGCGACGCGTAACATGCATAGATCAATCTAACATGAAAGCGTTTGTTGATGCTAAATGTCGCCACATATATACATATTTTCTTTTGGAAAACTTCAGAAAATATGTTTTTTGAAGAAATACTTGAGAAAATATGTTGCATGCAAAGAGAGCCTTCATGTTGCTTGGGCCGGCGCGGCGCCAGTAACCGAACCGGTTGGGGCGGGTGCTCCCGATCCCGATCCAAGTCGCGTGGATTCCAAGCGGAGCGCCACATGCCGCCCGCCCCTCCCCTCCGGGAATATCTCGCCCACTGGCACGCGGCATATCCCTCTCTCTCTCCTCCCCCGCTCACTATCGTGCAGCCGCGCGGACCCCGTCCATGCACCGCGCGCCGCCGGGGTCCCCCTGGACCACGTCCACCGACCAACCCCAGACAAATATCCGTTGCCCCGCCGAACCAACCAACCTTGGTCAAGGCCACCACGGTCCTTAACCCAACCCGAGTTACCTACCCCACAGGCCACAGCAGTTACCGCCCGAAGGAAGAAGAATCCAAAGCCCTCTCCTCTCGCACGCAGCCGGCTGACAATCCTGACCCACCAAAACCGGGGCCCGCGCTCGCCTCCAGCCGCGAGCGCCGAACCGGACCGGCCCGGCCCGGCCCGTCAGCGGCGGGGCGCGTCACGTGCTCCTCGCGGTCAGTCACCGAAGGACCTAACCCCGGTTCGCCTAACCCCACCGCCTTACCCCCCCGGGGTTAGCCCTCCCACCGCCGGATCGCGCCGCGCGTCCGCATCCGACGGCCGAGCCGCCCCCCGCCATGGATTTCCGACCTCCGAGCCGGCTATTTAACCGCGCCGGGTCTCCCCTCCCCAGATCACCCAGCAGCCGAGCCAGCCACCCACCTGATTTCTTTTCTTCCTCCCCAACCCAAATCCCTAAACCCCCCCACCGCGCCATGGCCAACCCCCGCGTGTTCTTCGACATGACCATCGGCGGCGCCCCCGCGGGGCGCATCGTGATGGAGCTGTACGCGAACGAGGTGCCCCGCACGGCGGAGAACTTCCGCGCGCTGTGCACGGGCGAGAAGGGCACTGGCAAGAGGGGGAAGCCGCTCCACTACAAGGACTCGGTGTTCCACCGCGTCATCCCCGACTTCATGTGCCAGGGCGGCGACTTCACCGACGGCAACGGCACCGGCGGCGAGTCCATCTACGGCGCCAAGTTCGCCGACGAGAAGTTCGTGCGCAAGCACACGGGCCCCGGGGTGCTCTCCATGGCCAACGCCGGGCCCAACACCAACGGCTCCCAGTTCTTCATCTGCACCGTGCCCTGCCCCTGGCTCGACGGCAAGCACGTCGTCTTCGGCCAGGTCGTCGAGGGGCTCGACGTCGTCAAGGCCATCGAGAAGGTGGGCTCCCGCAGCGGGTCCACCGCCAAGGTGGTCAAGATCGCCGACTGCGGCCAGCTCGCCTAGATCCGCGCCGATCTGGCCCCGGCCGCCCTCCACCCGCCGTCGTCGAGCCCCCGTCGTCCCCTTCCATCCGCTCCCCCCCCCCCCCTCCGCTCCGTTTAGATTCGCGCTGAATAAGATGACGGTGATCTGAGAGGTGCTTCTTCTGGATTGAGTCGTGTCGTTTGCCGTGTGCTGTGCTGGCTGTGTCTAGGGTTTTAGGTGGCGGATCTGCGAATCCGATGGGTCATGGATGGATGGTGTCTCTGCCTAGTCTGTGGTATGATGAATTGATGATGATGATGCTACGAGAACTGAAACTTGTTTCGGAATTTCTTCTCTGCGATGCTTCTTTTCCGGTTTTCCCTACTGTCTGGTGAGTTGTTTGGCTGGGGGAATAGAGAAAGAACCAAAACTCTGTTCATCATTAGCCGCTACCCCAGAATGCGTGATTTATCCGATCCGATTGTTGGCGATCAAGCCTGCAGGTAAAAAACTTCTGATTGGATTCAGACTTTGGAGAGAGGCGCGCAATGCTAGCGATCCTGAATGCTGGTGTTGATCTTACGAAAGCAGCAGCCTTATCTGCCTGAAGGAACTGTAAATCGTACCGAGGAAAGTGACTGACCCCTTATCTGTTGCTGTTCCTTCTGAAAGTACGCGCAGCGCCTGTTTGTTACTGCCGAGCCGAATCTGTCTGTCACTTTATCGCAGAAGGTAGTACAAACAAACAGGTTCTTCAGAAAAAAAAAAGTAGAAACAAACAGTCGCAGAGTTAGTAATTCTTTTTCACGCCATGTTTTCACCTTGGGTTTATCAGGTTTCCAACGTACTCCAAGATTAGTTAGTCCTAGATTCTCGGCGGTCAGACGCAGTCACGCAGCATCGGGGGAGGCTGTGCCATTATCCACTTGGGCCATTGTTTATTTGATGGATTGACGGGGTCTTCACTCCCTTTAGATTAATAGTGATGATGAGGGAGTAGACTGTAAAGATTGGATCATGTAATAAGTCTCCTTTTTCACATCCTGATGCAGCAGCTGTGTTTCTCTTGCTAGCAAACCTGCGCACTGTGCAAGTGCTATCGAGGCCATGGCCATCGTTTCCCCACCTCATCAGATCGTTTCTTTCCGGGTAAAACGATTGATGGCTCCATCCACCTGATGTGTTGCTCCTTCAGAGAGTACACATACAGCACGGCGCCTGCCTGGTGTGGCCGAGACGGGTGGATCTCAGCTCATTCGTTGCAGCTCTTTTTCAGAAAGTCCATCGCAGCATTTCTTCTTCATCTTATTTTACCTTATTTTCAACCTTATTAAAATCTTATTTGTCACAGTTTGGATGCCATTGCAGGAGGAGAGGAGCAGATCCGATCACCGATGGGTCCGTGAACGCCGTAGCGGGAGGATTCGATCCCAGCTTGCACTAAGCACGAAGCTTCCTCACCTGGTTGCAACGGGTGAGGATTACTGGGAAAGGGTGGGCGTGGACGGCTCGAGGCAGGCAGCGCCTCCTTCATTCAGAGCCCCCGTGTGGTGTGGGGCCACTAGCATGGCATCCCCCGGCTGCAGGGTCGCGTTGGTGCTACGCAGCTTCGACTGGGCCCTGCCTGCACGGACGGGGAAAATGATTGGCCTCCTCGGCGCCCTGCTCCCTCTACGGCTCCACGGCTACTCGGAACGCGCCTGTTGCCATGGCGACCACGACCTAGGCGGCAAGTCTATTGGACACAGAACAGAACCACGTGCAGGCGTCGGGCTGCTGTGACTTTGACTCGGTCATCGTCGTGGGCCTGCCGCAGCCCAGGGTGGCCTCCTCCAGCGAACCGAAACAACAAAAGCAGAGGGAGAAACAGCCAGTCAGAAAAGGAGCTTGGGCCAGTTGTTTCATCTCTGGCGCGCCACCTTCCTTCTTCCTTCTGCTGCCTGCCTGGGCCGGGTATGTATAGTGGGCCTAAGTAGGCCCAAACCAAATGTGCAGCCGGCGCCGACTTCTGGGTTTCTATCAGTCACGGCGTACTTGCTTGGTTCCTGAGGCCTAAATACTTCGCGGCCCATACAAGGCGTCCGGTAGCACAGCACAATAGAGAGAGGGCGGGAGGAATGCCGAACGCAGACCAGCCCAGCCCAGCCCAGCCCAAGGCCCGCCCCATCGCGAACGGCGGGGGGGCGGGGCGGCAAATGAGCTAACTGCTACTGTTTGCAGAATCATGCTACCCCTACCTACAAGCGGATGAAAAAGAAAAGCAAAGAAAATCAGAACCATTTCAGCTACTGCTCTGTTGAACGGGCTGTGCTGCATTGCCAACCTTACATACAGTTAATAATCGATACTGTCTACTAGTAATACCGATCAAAAATCTCACAATGTTCCAGGACGATCCGGATCGACCTGGGCATGAATACGAATGGGCTTCGATTCCTTCCTCCTACACTCTTCTTCTTCGCCAAAACAGTTTTGATTGCGCTACTATACCACTACTACTATAACAAATACTACTACTACTACTACTACTACAAGCTAGTGCCGGTCCAATTCGACCAACCTGCCACGCTCAAAACTTGCACACGCGTCAATGGCGCCGCCGCCGGCGGCCGGCCCTCGGCCAGCGCTCACCCCGCGCGCCGCGGCCTGCTCGACACCAGCGGGCAGGCCACCTTGGCCCGCAGGATCTCCAGCCGCCGCCGCCGCGCCCCCGCCGACACCGCGGCCTTCTCCATCGCGGCCCGCACCCGCGCGTGCCGGTACCACTCGGCGGCGGCAGCCGCCGCCGCCGCCGCCGCCTGGGCCTGCGCCCTCGCCTTCTCGTCCTCCTCCGGCGCCCGCGCCGGCTCGTTCAGGTCGAGCCCCAGCGCCGCCGCCGCCCGGGGATCCGCTGCGCCCGGCGCCTGCGCCGCCACGCGCGGCCGTTTCCGCGCCTGCTCCTCCTCCTCCCGCTTCACCTGCAAGAGCGACACGTAGCATCCCCGCGTCAGTCTTCACCCTTTTTCACCTCGCTCACGTACGCGTCGTCCGTCCATGACGACATGGCGTCGGGCCTAAATCGGGAAACCCATCGCCCAAAAGGGGCAAGGACAATCACCACAAGGGAAAGGGGGATTTTTTACTACTCGTGCTATCTATCTATGGTCGATGGCGATGGGAAATTTCCTCTCTGATTTCTCTTCCCTCTGTAGCAATGGAAAAACATTGGATTGGAAAGGTGCCGTCTTTCTCGGGGGAGCAGAGTTGGAGTGGTTGCCGTGCGGCCAGCACGCAAGCGCCCGAGGATTGAGCAGCAAGAAACCACCGTGGCAATCACTGTTTCCTCTAGTGCAGGATGTGGATGGAAAGAACTGAGAGAGAGAACACCGCACCTTGTGCAACTGCTTCAAGCTCTCGTTCGTGCTTCTCGAGCTCTGCAGCCGAGCTCTGTACTCCTCGATTTGCTGTTTTTTTGTTGGGGAGGTGAACATAATTAGTAACCGGGGATAAGTGTTTGCAGTTGAAACAGACCGTCACGAATCCTAATCGCTCCAGCTCACTAATCGCGAGGCTAATTACGCAGGCTATCGAAATCTGATCTCGCGAGGAAGAAGATGAGGGGTGCTGGTGCTCACCATGAGTAGATGCGCGTTCTCCTGCGACAAGCTCGCGACCACGCCGTGCTGCTGCTGCACCCACTGCGAGCGGAGACAGATGGATTAGAGTACAGGAATCGGAAAGCGAAGCGACGACGAAGACTAGCAGCAGCAGCCGCGGCGGCGGCGGCGCGCGCGCGCAGATCTCGCGGCCGGCTCACCTGTTCGTGCGAGGTGGGCTTCTTGGCGTCCTCCTCCTCCATCGGCGCGTCGTCCCCGCCGCTCTCCGGGTAGGCGAGCGGCGTGTCCGGGCTGGCGGCGCCGTCCTTCTCCGCGACCCCGGAAGCGGGGACGGGAGCAGGAGTGGCGGGCTTCTCCTCCGGCATCGACCGCGGCCGGCGCCGCCCCCACGAGGGGATCTCCGGGGCCGCCTGGAGGCGCTGCATCCGCCGCCGCCGCCGCCGGTCCCGCGCGCGCAGGGTCTTCTTCAGGTCGCACAGAATGGCGGCCACCTCCAGCTCCGCGTCCGTGAACTCCTCCTCCTTCGCCGCCGCCATGGGGATTGGGGATCTTATCCGCCCGGAGGCGAGGCGGCTGCCGAATCGGGCGAGGCGAGGCGGCGGCAGCTGCTGCAGCGCGATGGGAGCGGAAGGAGATTGCTTGCTCGGCTCAGGCCGTGTGGTTTAATAGGGGCGGGCGCGCGGCGTGGCGCCACGTGGCAGGGGCGTCGTGGGGATTGGGTGGCCGCCGGGGCCCCGCGCGGAGAATGACATGTGGGGCCCGGAGGTCGGGGGCACGGGAGTGGCGGGGTGGCCGCGCGGGCTGCGTGTGGGGCCCGCCCGGGTCGGCTGGCTCTCGGTTTCCTTGGCTCTCCCGGTCTCCGCTGGATTTTCGGCTCCGAATTCCGGTAGTGGCAGTGTACAGCCCCCGGTTTTTTAGGTTTCCTTTACGTGCTCTGTTGGCTTTTCATTTCCTCACTGATGGATTCATCCGGCTGCAAAGCTGCTTTTCCCCGGGCACATACTCGTGAATCTTGTTTCATGACGATTGCAACGTTAGAATGATACATTATTGATAACAGGTTACTCCAATAACAACGTGACACTCTAAGAATAACTAGTATATGGCTTCGAGCGACATATAATGTAAGAACGTAGTTAGCGGTGTTTAATGCATACTAGGAACCGGCCTATCGTAAAATATAACGTTAGAATCCCACTATAAAAATGAATAAGGTGTGGCAAGTGATAAAAGGTATGGTAAGTGATAAATTGAAGCATTGCAGGCTGAAGTCGTTACTCCAATCAATATGATTACAACCGAAAGCACTGTGTTCACTCTTCACACATATTTCAAAGGAACGTTCGAACTCCAGAGAATCTTTTATGTCTCCGAAACTCTCTGCATGCTTTTGAAGCTTCGGCAATACTCTCGTACTCATGAGTTTTGTTTTGTAGCAGTCTAGAGCTTTTAGGATGACCCGCTGTCAAAGATATTCTCGGCGTGCACAATTATCTTGACATACCTTTCTTTTTATGATCTTATATATAATAGACGAAGATATATGTAAATTTTGCGTGAGGGTACATTGCCGAACCGTATGGTATTTACAGATGAAACCCATGTCGATGTATCATTGGTAACACAAATCATGGATCATCCATCGATCTTGATCACTGGGGCAGTGGGACGGTGGGGCGTCCCGATTGCATTTGTCCTAGCTTGAAATCGCACGGCCAGACGGTACACCCCACGCGTTCCTGCCCGGCCCAGCCCCTGCACCTCGCGCGTGCATGTCACGTGACCCCGGTCGCGCCGGCGTGCGGCCCAGCAACGACCTCGGCCAGCCGAGACGGAGGAGGCGCCCGCCCGCCGCGACGTGATGCTCGACTACCGAAGCACGCCGCCGGCGAGCGCTCCTGGCGACAAGTGCCCATGTTAATTTGCGCAGTCGATTTCACCCTTTTCTCCTGTACGTGTAAACTGACAGAGAGCCTTGTATTGTTTTGTGCAAATGGGCATGGCAGATTTTGTTAATTACAGTTTCAGCCCCCGGTTCAGCTCTAGCACAACCCTTCTTCAGTTCTTCTTCACCAAGTTAATTACTTAAACACTGTAGCATGGATTCCTCTTTGTTTTTTTTTGTGAGATTAACCTCAGCAGCATCCCAGCTATATATAAATTAGTAGTGTATATCTAACACTAGAAGGCTAGATCAACCTGAGCTGCTGTGGCTGCCGGCCGCCGCCGCCGCCGCCCTGGTACGGCGCGCAGAAGAGCTCCATCTGCGGCGGCATCGCCGGGGGAGGGAGCATGGCCATCGTCGGGCGCAGCGAGGGCATGTTGTGCCACGCTGCCGGCGGCGGCGTAGCGTCCGGCCTCGGCTGCTACTGAGAAACATGGTACTGCCACATCTGCTGCTGCTGCTGCTGGGTTGATATCAGCTGATGGAGCGTCTTCATCATGGCCGACGAGCTCGCCGGGAGGCCGGGGCGCGGAGCGTAGCCCATGTACTGCTGCGGCATCTGCCAAGTTCATCCCGAGAAGGAAGATGGAACAAATCAGACGACCCCCATCTTGAAGCATGTAACAAACTACGATTGCTTCTCTGCTTCTCTGCTTTTGTGAGATCCTGACATGTTCAGAAGCGATGTGCAAAGGAAGAGCCTACCTGTTGCAGTGCTGCAGCAGGCGCCAAGTTCCCTCTGCTGTAAGGAAGATGTGGAAACGGGTACGGCATCGCTCCCCGTGGCGCGATCTGGGGGTGCAGGTACTGAAGGTGCTGCGTGCCCGGTAGCGCCGTCGAAGTGGGCAGGTTCAGGAAATTACCACCGACCTGAAAGATGCAGCGTAACAGCTTCAGTTCAAAAGTTCAGAGAAGTTCAGACAGAGTGTTAGCAGCACCCCGCCGCAGCGAAACTAGCCACGCTCACAATCTTTTGCCGACCAGCACTCGTGTCGCCCATGCCGGCAGATGGCTGAACCGGGACCTGCACGTCGAAGTGCACGGTGTAGAACTTCTCATCCCGTGGGCTGTTCTTGGGTATGGCGGAGCCGGTTGGAGACCTCGAGGGGCGGGCGAGTGGGGTTTCCTCCGGTTTTGCTTGGTTTTGGGATGCCTTCTCCTTGTTCATATGCATCTGGATCACGTGGCTCACATAGACATGGGTGATACTCCTCTTCCATGCCTTTGTTGAGCCCACATTTTTAACCAGTGAAGGCTGCAGATAAGATTGTTACATCCATCAGTTAAATATTCAGAGCCAATTCGTAGATTTTGTTTTTCAGAGCTTCAGGTAGCTAGATTATAGCTCGACCAAAACATTTGTACAATAGGAAATTATGAAAGCGTCCACAAGTCAATCCTTGACGATGAATTTTAGGTAGGAATCAACCAAGGTCATTCCTATCAAATTTGTTGAATAAGAAAATGAAAGTGTGTAAGCCTAGTATCGGAGATGACACGTACTTTGTCCTGATTTGCACGCGCTGTAAATTTGGAGGCTTCAGAAGTAGTATTTTTGTGAGCTGTCAATTTGCTTGAAGATGGCCTGAAAAACAGATATACATTTATCATCTCCTTAACAACCCAATAAAATCTCTACGGGAAAAGATGTTATTGTCTTAAACAGAAAATTACTTTATTAAGCATCCATCTGGGGTATGAGGCAGTGGAGTCTGGACCAGAGGCACAATTTCTGAGACAGTAGCAGCAAATTTGCAGATAAGTAATAACAATAACAACCAGTATTTAGTAACATGTAGTTCAGCTGTTATGGTATCCTATAATTGTACCTTGTGCGCTGCTATTCTTGGCCTTTTCTCTCTCATGTGGCGAGATATCGGATTTATTAGAATTTACCTGTATAAAAAACATATTTGAGGAGACCATGAAGCATTAGGACCAAATGAAAAGTACATCATTACTTTCAGACAGATAACAGTGCAGTACCAGCCAAAGAGGAGCCTCTGGTTTCTGTGCTGCATAACTTTGGCTATCATCAAACCGCACTTTCTGCTGCTTTAGCGTGCTACAAACAGAAATAGACATGAGAACGCAGTTTACATAAGGACAAGGGACCAGACAGCATCCGCGAGCAGTTCTCTACCTGTTATTGGAGGAGTCTTTAGACGGGCTTGGCAAATTCACAACAGTTCCCAAAGAAAGATCGTATTTGCTCGTTTTCTGACGAAGGTGGGTTAATGTTGCTGGATTGATCTCTAGCACCAGGCACAGGATTTGCATGTGGAACGCTGTTGGTGTGTCCTACTACTTTATCTATGCAGGTAGCTTGGCTAGCCAAATCATTAGCAGGACTTGGCAGTATGACAATTTCGTCAACCCCCCTAGTAGCTCCTGCAGGGGCGATCACACAAAAACTATGAACATTTTCTAAAATTGTAATATTTAGCATGATAATAAGAAAAGAGTGAAGACAGACCTTCTGAATAAGAAGTTGAAGCAACATTTGGATTTGAGCTATCTGCTGTAGCCTTGTCAACCGTGAGCTCACTAAGAGAGGATATTTGAGATAGGGACAGCAAAACATCGGCGATTACTTCCTCCTCTTCCGTAAATAACTGTGAAACAAGAATGTTTATCTCTCACATTCAGTTTTCAGTCTTGCTTCCTTAATGAACGATGAAATCATTGCAGCAGGATTTTTTTTTACCGAGTTTCCATTGAATCTTGTTTTCTGGTCCACAAAAGAAATTTGAGCACTGATAGCCGAAAGATGGAGCCTCTTTTTGACATGCCGAGATGATGCAGAAACAAATCGATCGACTCGCTTCTTTATGGCTGAAAGTAGGAGGGTAAAACTGTAAAAGTTGAAATATTATCTTAGACCTTAAAAACCTACAACTGAAAGTACCCATGGCATTGTCGCAATTTGCAACCAATTACATCAAAACACTTGGAAAGAAACTTCAGTCGAATATTTAGGTACCCCCAAAACACATAACCAGCTAGGCTAGATTTTAGGTAATAACTAGCAATTGTTCCCTGCCTGACAATACATGGTAGAAATCAATTAACATATTAACAACTATGTTGTTTGTTCACTTAAACTTAAACTACCGTTCAATCAAAAGTTACAGTATTATTTGTTGAGCATACTGTAAATAAAAAAAATGACAGATGAGGCAGCCAAAATCCCTTTGTCTAGTCATGTAAAAGAAGAAATATAGTTGCTAATTGGTACCTGATCTTAACTTTCTTGGAACTGGAGGATCCACAGCATCACACTGCTCAGCCACCTTTGAGACAGCAAAATGAACACAACGATTAAACATAAAGAACAGAAAGCAAATGACTGAACACGGACAGGGTACAAAGCCAAACAAAAATACCTTCCCAAGGTTCCTCACTCTTTTCCGACTAACCAGGCTGCTGAAGCTTGCTGTAGACAGAGAGCAGAGGACTGTATCATTGTAGACTTCATCAGACCCCCCTGCCTCTACCTTGTTCATGTCGCTGTTGCTTGATCTCCACTTGAACGACTTAGCCTTCAATTTGTTCTGCCTCAATGCCACCTTGTGATCTCCGCCTTCACTCTCCTTTCCGGTACAACCTGGAGACAATATGAAATGACAATTAACGTTACGAATCACACGAGGATTTAGCAGTTAGAACAGCTAAACACAGTTTTCAAAGAGCCTTCCTAGCTATTAGGAAAACAGAAAGGAACTTTTGATGCCATCCAGCCTTTTCGAAATAATCCAGGATTATAAAACTTCTATACTAAAAAACAAGACAGCAATACAGTGGATCATACAATTTTTCTTAAAAGAATTACATGATTGCATTACAAAAATCTGAAGAACTGGAGAGAAAAACTCTGAAAGTCGCATGTGTTCACGTTTCATCAGGCTGTGTGGATCCATATATTCCATAAGGAACATCTGTGAAAAGGACAGGAAGCTGAAGCTAAAGCCTTGAAGGCTTGCGTGCATATCTATCTACACGTAGGCAGTAGGTGTCAAGCGTTACGACCCAGGCCAACATCACCATATCTCGGAAATTTTTTCACGAAAACTTCACCCAACTGAGCCATCCGAAACCAGAAAAATCTGGAACAGCCCCACAGGAAAGAAAGGTTTCTTGTGGCCAGGGATCACTAGGAACTCAACTAACCACGTCAGAGCAAAAGAAGCACTACAGCCCATCGAGCCAAGATGGCAAAATTCACCGTATGGTTTACAGCTACTGTCGATTTGAGATTCTTTTTGGAGCAATGAAATTTGGGAAGAATTCGAGCCACTGTATGATCATCTAGTACTAGTAGATAATTGCTGTTGTGGTCTCTACCCAACACCTAGTACTACATGGTAGTACTTGCTCTAGGCTCTAGCCAATGCTCTTGAGTCATATCGTACTATAGATAGATTAGCTTACTCCTGTAGTCCTGTCCAAACCAATAATAAAATGGGCCAATTTTCCAAGGGGAAAAAAAGAGCGAGAGGAAACCTTAAAACCAATTAACCAATCACAAAGCACACAATACTATATCAAGGTGAGCAGTGGGGCCCAGCGCCCCCACCAGGTGAAGAAAAGACCAAAAAAGTTTTGATCTTTCGAGGGCGCATTAGGAAAAGATAAGGGGCATTCTGGGGAACGACAGGGATAGAAAGCCCCATAGTTAGTTCACTGTGTGTGACCATCTGCTCTGGACATCGGAGAGAAGCACCAATGGAACAGCACGCACATACCACCACCAGCAGTTGGAGGAGACGAAGAGGAGCAGCCACTCATTATCGTGTGTCTCCTTGCGAGCTGCCCAGCCCAACCACCAGCTTGCCCCTCGTCTCCATATCCACCATCCAATCCAAAAAGGGTTCACTACTAGCTCCAAAAAGATCTCACAGCTCTCTCTCTATCTTTCTCTGGTCTCTTCTATCTTTTCCTCTCTCTCTCTACACAGTACACACAAGAAATGCTGGGAGAGAAGAGGAGATGAGGCATGGACGGATGGACATGGTTAGGGCAAAGTGAACAGCTGGGGCTGCTGTGACTGGGACAAGGGGACAGCATCCAGAGGCCAGCAGTATATTGGAAGCAAAGGCGGCAGCAGGAAAAGATAGGATAAATAAAGAGGAAAAAAAACCAAGCTGCTGCGTGGTCCTATGAATGCAGAGGAATCAGATGCCGGGAAAGGCTGATGAGGGGGATGATGGAAAAGGTGGTGAGATGAAAAAAAGACGGAATTCCTTTTCTGGTGGTCTTTTGTTGCCTGAAAATGATTCAGGGATCTTTAGACCCCATACTTTAAAAAAAAAAAATTGACCCCCACTCTCCAAGAATCTAAAAAGGAGGGTGCATTTCCAAATCTTTATCCAGATCCAACATATAAAATCTTTTCTGAACCTCTTGATAGGAAAAAAAAAAGAAATCAGATTTTGCTCCTGAGAGAAATAAAGCAGATGACGATAACTTTCGCTGACAGGCATGTTCATGTCTTACCCAAACAGAAGAAAGGAGATGATGGTAACTTTACTCTTTGGGAGCAAGTCCATATCATCATCATAGGGATCGAATTAAGCCCCTTTGTCCATCATTACATTTGACCCCAAATGCTCGGTTCTTTTTCAAGCGGTAGATTTCATAGTAACTGCCGAATTAACCCCGACAGGTAGATTACCTGAGGTCCCCATCTCGCGATGGGCCGGCATGCAAAGTTCATCGAGCAAAAAGGGCAGCGAGAGAAGAGAAAAATCGAAGTAGTACTAGGGGAAGCTGCAACCGTCGCTTGAAATCCGCGCACGATTCCAGCCGAAATCGCAAGAACAGTGCACGCGATGAGTCCAAAAAATCGAAGCTTTGTCCCCCAATCCGAAACTGAAAAAAAAAACCAAGCGTGCGAGCACATGAAGAACACTGACCTCCTCCTATCTGCATCTCCTCGAATCGTCCTTGCAGCGGCAGCAACAGGGGTCGGTGAGGAAGACGCCGCCGGGCAGGGGTGGAAGAACGCGGCCGGCTGCAGGGGAAAGGGAAAGCGGAAGCGGCATGCGAACGAGGGGTGCCTGCTGCTGCTGCTGCTGCTGCTTTGGGTGGTTGCTTGCCTGTGTTCTTCTTCTCCCTCACCTCACCCCCGGTGTTGATGAGCAGCAGCAGGGAGGAGGAGGAGGAGGAGGAATTGAGGGAGGAAGAGGGTGAGTGAGTGGTAAATGCTTGGCAAGGACGGCGGGCAGCAGCAGCAGGCGCCGCGGTGCGGGGACGTGGCCCTTTTTGTTGGCCGCCTTGGCAATGGCGTGGGCACAAACGGAAAGCTGCAAGCCCTTGCACTTGCCTAGTTGCCTTGTCCTGGAGCACCCCTCTCTCTCTATCTCTCTGGGAGGTCTCTCACGAGAGAGAGAGAGAGAGAGAGAGAGAGAGAGAGAGAGAGAGAGAGAGAGAGAGAGAGAGAGAGAGATGAGTCTGGACATGGTGTAGGACTGACATGGGGATGGTGATTGGTGCGTGGTGATCTGCTGATGCTGGCGCTTTTCCCATTCATCTCACCTGTTAAATAATTATCCCTTTCTTTCTTGCCTGCCTCTGATTAATAATAATCTGCTGCAATCAAGAGAGGCAGGCTATGAACATGAATTCCATGCATCCACCTTCCATCTGCAAAAGCAAAACCTCCTTTTTTTTTCCGAGATGCATCTGAAAGCTCTTGATCAGCCTGCCTGAACCTGACAGAGAAACAAGCAGCAGCAGTACCAGGCAGGCAGAGTGATCTTGCTCTCGTCTCACCTCATCGCTGCACTGTACCGCGATCTTGCCATTGAAGACGAACATGCAGTGCCGGGTTGGGTTCCTCCCTCAGTTTCTCCTCGTGAGCGTTAACGTTCACGCGTCGTCGTTTCCGGTTGGTAGCTCCTGCAGTCCTGCACATGCGCCATGCTGCTGCTTGCTGTCTGTCTGGAACAAGAAGAGATCATCAGAGCTCCTCCAAAATCAGGGCGAAAATGCAGACACTTGACTTCTTGATGGAGTTAGCCAAAACTAAACTACCAGTCTTTGCTTCTGCACAAACAGGCTCTTCTCGTTTATCTGCTGAGCGAATCAAATCTCCTAGGTGTCCATTCATGCTGTCTGTAATGTTCAGTCGTCAGTAAAAGGAAAAGTGTGATGTGCTATGCGTGCTCCAGCAGTACAAAACAAAAGCGTTGCGGTAGTACTCTGGTCAAACAGGAAAAAAGTTGCTGATGCACAAGCACAATCAGGCAGGACACACGGCTCCTTCCTCATGGGCCGGGCCGTGTCAGTGATGGGACTAGGCATCGAGTTCTTTCTTGCACGACGCATTTTTTTCTCTCGGGCCGGCCTAGCCCAATGACGACCCAACCCGTCAACCCCCAGCCCAGAATGGATGGCGCCTCGGCAACTTGAAAGAACTCATCAGCGCAACGGAGAAAAGGATATGCTTGCCCTCTCTCGCTGGCGGCTGGGCCCGGCTCCTTCCCGAGCACGCCGCCTCCAATCCTTCCCTTCTCCCTCCCCCTCTCCTCGACCTCCTCGCCTCTGGCGTCTGCTGCTCGGGTGCCGTGGAGCGGCGGGGGTTCCATCTCCGCGCCGCTGCCTGCTCCCCCCACCAGCCGCGCCGGTTCCGTCTCCTCCCGGTAAGGAACCCTAGCTTCCTTGCGTGGGTGCGGATTCGCTCGCTCTTAGTTAAGACTGGCTCCTCCGCCTGTTGCTTTGAATGCGAGCAACCGATTCAAATGTTTCCTCCTCCCCATCCGCTTCGTCGCGGCCTCCTCTGCTGCGCGGTACGGCACTAGTCTAATCTAATCTAACCCATCCGTCCGTCCTCGCTATTCTTCCTCTACTGCGGTTGCTTCTTCAGCGCGCGCGCGAGATCGGTTTCAGTTGACCATGTACAGGATAGGATGCATTTCGTAGGATGGCTTCTACCCTAAGCTAGTGCTTCCGCGAGCAGTTTGTTTTTTGCCAAAAAAAAAAAAATTTGAGGGTTCAAGCCCCACGTGAACTGCCGTGCCCCTATCTAGGTGCTAAAGGGGGCCCCGTCAAGTATGTATGGGTGACTGCAAGCATGATTGGGTGATGATTTTTACATGTGTGGTGGTTGCAGTACTGAGTTTGTGGATAGAGGCCTCAATATGAGCTATCTGTTACTAGCCTATTAGCCTCATTCAGTTTATCTGCGTTTCGTGCTGTTGGGGGATTTTGCGGAGCCATGTCACGTTATCTCTGCTTTCGGTTCATTGATGCTGCTTTTTGTCCGTTTCTAGTAATCTAATGGGTGTTTAATACAATACAGTTCTCAAGATGATCGGTTCACTCGTTACCGGAGCTCTAACGTAAGCAGTGGGCTGACCCTTTTTTTTTTACCCTCATTCGTTGCAATGGCGCAATGTTCTTTGTCAGATCTGTTTGATCTATTTTTATTTTTCTTTCTTGCAGCCTTGTTCTTGGATATGCATACCCTGCCTATGACTGCTACAAGACGGTGGAGCTAAACAGGCCTGAGGTCGAGCAGTTGCGGTTCTGGTGTCAGTACTGGTTCGTTAATCATGCACCCTTCTGTTTGGGAAATTGCATATGCATTTCACTTCACCTTATAGGCCATGATTTTTGCAGGATTTTACTTGCAGTTCTCACTGTACTGGAGAGAGTTGGGGAAAATTTCGTGTCATGGTAATGCCATCCATGCTCCTTTTGGACTTGCCATTTTTGTTAACCTTTTAAGATGGTTGAAATTGGGGGGATAGCTTACCTGCTTGCCCTTTATTCTATTCTTAAACAGGTTACCAATGTATAGTGAAGCAAAGCTGGCATTTATTGTGTACTTGTGGTATCCAAAGACATGTGTATGATATTCTGTCCCTTTTAATTGTTAACATATACTTTTCTCATGGTTTGTTTGTAACACAGTCTTGTTTCAGGGGACTGCCTATGTGTACGAGACTTTCTTCAAGCCATACATCGCAAAGCATGAAACTGAGATTGACCGAAATCTGCTTGAGTTGAGGACAAGAGCTGGTGACATGGCAGTTGTTTACTTCCAGAGGGTTGCAAACTATGTCCAGACAAGGTCTTATGAAATCTTGCAGTATATTGCCTCACAGTCACCGTCTCAAAGACCTCACCCTCAGGTACTGCTTCCTTGATTGCCATTTCTCTTTGCAATTAGAACTATTTAGCGACTAGAGTTGTAACTCATGCAATACAGTTGATGTATGTACCTAAGTGTTCCCTTCCCAGTGCATGAGGCATCAGATATCTGTCCTCTTCTTCTATCTGGCATTCTTTCACTCACATGAGTGACACCATGTTTTTGAACAGTTATAGTACTATCAGGTCGGTTTTCTTGAGATTGCCCTCAGATGTCTTAGTCCCATTATGTCACCTGGAATTTAGCTTGTCTTTCTACAAGCATTCACATATGTTGAATTTATAAAATCCACCTGCCCCAGCATACTCTAATTATGTTGCTGGTGCATCTAGTTGCTGATGGAGGATAGAAGAGATACTATTTTCAGATCATTGGTTTATCCAGAATTTGAAAACGTGCTGAAAGTGCTTAAATTGACAGAACCGGCTACTTGTCAAATAGTCATGCATGCAGCACGCCTTCTCCAAGAAATCTCACCACATGTCATGTTTACCATTAGGTTTTTCCAATTCCACCATGCTCAACAAACTTTTTCAACCAATGCAAATTATTATGTACTTACAATGAGATTTAACTAATAATATTTTACCAAGTTAACTGATCATTTATTATGGAAAGTTTTGACACATGCATGTCTCAATGTAGGATTTCCCCCTCATTGCTTGAAGAATTTGTGCTACTGATTGATATATTGTGAACTTATTCTGGTCTTGTGAGTCTTTTTAATACTAGCAACGAAGCTGAGCTTCACAGCATACTGCATGGTTTCAGAAAGATCTTTAACCTAGTATCTGGTAGGATGTTCACTCAACGGTACCCTTTAGAATAACTTATGTCCAAATCAGCTAGGAGCTAGGCTTGAGTTTGTTATTTGTCATGCTCCTAACGTTACATCGATGGTATATTATTTATTTCACTAACTAGGCTGCAAAATAACAGACATTCAGTTCTATGAAATAAAATTGGCTAAATTTTTCAAGATTTTGGACATGGATCTATTATCGGTTTCTGTTGGTGGGTGATGACCCTTGGTATGGTTTATGGTGTCATTTGCCTGTGATTTTGTGTCACTCTCCTATCTTGCGCCTAATTGCTGTAGCTGCCTGGCCCCGTAATCTGCCTAGGCAGTGATTAAGTGCTACGTGTTATGCAGCCACCCGTCTGTTGCCTAGCACATCTTAGAATACTGTGGTTCTGTTGTGCCTGTAAGATACTTTACTGTTATACTTTATCTATTGTGTAAAATCTGCACTAGGACCTTCTATCTGCTCTACTGTTTTAATTCTTCAGTATGAGGTATCTCTTGGCTCCCATACTGTTGCATCTCATTGTTTGCATCCAAATGTTTTGGATATTTGGATTGCTTTGTGTAAGCTTTAAGAAGAGGATATCAGATTTCCATATTATTCTTCCTTAAGAAAACTAACTTTTATTGATGCCATTTAGGAGCTTTCATGCTGTAGGGCCTAATATGTGCTGGAAAAGGTCTTTTCATTGAACCATTATGGAAATGAACGCTGCTTAATCTAGTTTGTCAGATAGCAAATTCTTCATGGAGTTCAGCGCTTCTGTAGTTCCTAGCATGAGGTGATGGAAAGTTCATGAGATTAAAAACCAAGTGGAGTCATTATTCATCTAGGATGTGCGGTGTGATTGTGACATGTCAGTTGACATTTTGTCTTAGTCTGAGTCTGGCTCTATGACCGACGAGAGGTTTTTTTTTGAGCCTTTAGTAGTGGTAGGCTGTGAATATTCTTTTATGTAGATAAATGAACGATTAATTGATACTTTGCTCTGTGCTGGTTTGGTCTCTACATGGTTTGATCATGCATCCATACCATGAATAGTTGTAACAATTTTAGCATGTAACATTTTCTAGAGTTAGTGACTCGATAAACACAGATTATCTCTCTATTGGATTGTGATGTAACTGATATCTGTTTTACCAATTCATCGTGCCTTTTTCTGTTCATTCTAATGACAAATGATGTGTTTCATGATTGTTGTCGCATTACCGGTTGTCCTGTAAGCACGTAGTCATGCTTCCTGGTGTCTGTACTGGATAATAATTTACTGGTTGCAAAATTAACATGATTCGTTCAACTCAACTGATGTTTATAAAGGAGAACCAAACAATTTATTAGAGATGTGTGAGGGTGCCAGTTTACATATTTGCACAGCATACTGAATTGTCTTCACTGTCACTTCCTTTCTGCAGGGACAGCAACAGCAGCAGCGCCCACCTCCACCACGGACTCGGCAGGTGAACCCTGGACCTCCACCTGTTCCTGCGCCATCAGCTCCTCCAATGCCACCACAGCCTGCCCAAGCCCAAGTTCCTCCCGCACCACCAAGGCCCCCAGTTCCAGTTGCCCCTCCTGGTGCAGTGCCTCCCACCCAGCCACAGCCACCACCTGCTCCTGGAGCTGCCGCCTCCAATGGTCCTCAGAATACCGAAGCCATGAAAGTTGACCCACCCCGCGCGTCCACGAGCGGCGCACCGCCACCATTACCATCTGAGGAGACGCTCATCGAGGAGGCGATCCGGCTGACTCGGGGCCGGCTCAGGAGGCGCATGGCTGGAGGATCTGGACCACCGCCAAATTAGCGTCGACCAAGGTTCATCTCATGCAGGTCACTCTACACTGGGCTGGTTCTGTTGCTCAACTGAAAAGAGGTGGGGGAATGCTGAATTGGTTAAAAAGATTTCAGTTTCCAAGCATTCATTCCTACCGTACAAACTGGAACCGGTTCGGTGTTGTTTCACGACTCAAATGTGAATAGATTCCCAGGAACAGAAGTGGATTTCGTGATGCTTATAGATCAGTCTGCAGGATAGCACTAGGAAATACGACTGGGCTGCAAACATATGTGAAGTGGGCGGATGCTGCAGGTGCAGCATGTCTGAATACGTCTGGTCTTTGAAGAACAAAAAAGTGCCTGTACTCTATGCATTAGCATTTAGCAACGATGATAGCACTGAATACACTAGCATGGAATCCAAATCTGAAGGAGCTGTTGCAGCACCAGCGAGTGGCTATGTTTGCATCCCTGGTTCGGTGTGGTGTGTCTCAGCATGTGAATCACGTGCTGGCCTGGTATTGCAGGCAACTGGAACTGGAACCCAATGTTCTTCTAGCATCGTTAGAATTTATTATTTCTATGCGAAATAAACGAAGATAATAGATTAAAAAGTCGTGGCTGGGAAGGATATGATAGCAAAAGCCACTGGAATATCATCCGTTTTGTTACTAATTGGACGCCCTGCGCTGGAACCTAAGCACGAAACTATTCAAAACATAGGCACTATGCTGCTGGGCATCATTTTTTTTAGCTGATGCGTTTTTTTTCCATACTTCATGGTTGTCAACTGTTCGTTTCTTGTTACTTTTGTTGGATATGGACGGAAGGCTGTCTGCTCTCTGCTACAAACACTAAGGCGCGCATCTACATTGATGAACTCCTCAACCACGCCGTGGCTGTGGCATCCGCCTGTTCCCGAAGGACGCGCTGCAAAGGAAACCGCTGGCTGCTGTAGCCAAGGAGAGGAGGATGGGACAGCTACGGTCTACAAAAGCCATAGGTTTAATGTATAGATCACCATACCATTTTTGCAAGAGATGAAAGTTGTAGCAATGGTGATAATCTCTTGGTTCTATCCGGAGAAAAAAAAGAGAGGCAAAAATGACGTGGGAAGATGCAATGATGTGCCAACTACACCATTCGTGTTTTATGCAAACTAGACCTAATAGTTCCGATAGGGCAAAGTGAGATCGAGCTTTCTTCTCCATGTAAAACGTGCTTAGACACATTCTCGGAAAAAGATGTGACACCTACACCATTCAATTAATGATGAACAAGCATCAATGCTATGGCCGGATATGTATATGTATATATGAGTGGCTGGCCTGTCCTCTCCCAATATGAGTCCGGTGAAACCGCTACAATCCTAAGATACTGAAGCATTCTGCTTGTATAGGGATACATGGATGCTAGTAACATTTTTTTTATTTTAACTTAAGATATTAGAAATAATATTTCCGTAAAGGGGAAAAAGAATAGCATGCATGTACCCTATCTTACGCTATAACTTGGCGCACACAAATAAATTGCTCCATTTTGGACACGAGAATGAAGCTATTTCGTGTAAAGTCGACGTGTTTCCAAATATGCCTTTCCTTTTTCCAAATACGTGTAAAGCACATGCTGCTGATTCACACACTAAAACCAAAAAAAAAAAGAGAAAAAAAAAGCAAAATGCACAAGTTGCTGCACCACAGCAAGGCTATTCTCTCCCCATTGACTGGAGGGTCTGCATGCACCCTATATAAGCTAGCGTATACCAATCAGCCAGATCGAGACACCAAATTGGCCTCACAAGCTAGCGCCATGGCTGCTGCAACCGAGTGCGTCTTCTCCTTCCTGCTGCCGCTTCGTCGTTCAGCTTCTCCGGCGGCAGGAAACGTCCGGCAAGGCCGCCCACGCGGCTCCATCCGCCCTTCGCAGGCGTCAAAAAGCTTGCTGTTCAGTGACGATCTTCATCTCCGGGTAGTTTAGCGAGCATATATATATATATATATAATAATTGAAACCATGCATATCCTTTTGTTTTATTATCTATTTTATGATAACCAAATGGGAAGCCTTTATGTGATCCTCACGAGATGCAGCACTTGAAAAAAAGAGAAATCCTAAAATTTCATATAAAAAAGGAAAACATTATGAAACAAACTAAAGGCAAATTTGTGAGGTTACTTTAGTTTATTCTTCGTACTGTCTTTGAAGCCAGAGGCTGTGTTTCCATATTTGAGACCTTCCACCATCCCGTGGATCATATTAAAGAATTAATGGCCTGTTTTTTGGCCCTTTTGGTTTCATTCTGAAATTCCCACTAGGAGCCAAGCTAAAATTTGGTCACCAAATTGGTGGCCAAGATCATCTTAGCCAACATTAGCATCGTAAATGAACTATGTGGCCGAATGAGAAGAATGGCAAGCCAGATTTTGGCACCTAACTAAACGGTGGCCAAACTTGGTTAAAATAAAGTAGCCAAATTTGGGCTAGCGTCCTTAGACTAGCTGTCTAGCATACCAAACCAAACACACCTTTTGGCTGTCGAAAGCTGGCCTCTATGAGGTGCTGGAAATATTTTCCTGCACCATAAAAGCTATGGAAACTTGTTTGGGTTGGATTTACCAAAGTAGGACCATTATGAGTTTGCCTGCACTATTTGGAGGTATTGTAAGGGCCAGTTTGGTAGAGCTCCATCTGATTCTGATTTTTTATAGAAGTTGATTCTCTGAGAGAAATAATTCTATAATTAACTTTATAAAAAATAGAACCGTTGTGAAAAGTGAATCACACAACTAGAATTCCGACCAATGTTGAGTGTTATACGTAAGTGGCCGACGGCTATGCAGATTTAAGTACCAGGTCTTGTCTAATGGCGGCCGAGGGTAATTAAGTCTCTTAGGAGCCATTGCTGAGAGCAAGTTGGAATACCCCCTAAAAAAAGAGCAAGTTGGAATTAGCTACCAGCAATTGCCGACCACCAGGAATTGAGGGCGGACTGCCTCCTAGTGTATAAAACGACTAATCAACCGTAAACCATTCTCTTGAAACTTTAGGCAAAACTCACGAATCTTGTAGCGTTAGGAGAAGCTATTTTTCCAGCTCCTAGCTTCTTAGTTCATTTCAGAAAATTACTTTACAGAATTAGAATAGAATCACTTCTCTTAGAACAATTGAATTGTTTAGCAGATTAGCGGAACTTCTTCTGGATTCAACATAGAAGCTGCTTTGGAAGCTGTGCCAAACAGATCCTACTTATCGAAAGACCCGGAGCTCTACGGCTACTTACATGATTACAATAAATCATAAACCATGGTATTTGACAACGGTTCGGACATTGCAAGCGTAACATAGCATGTGAGTCACGTTGTACCGGTACCTCCGGGTAATGATAGCCGACAAGAACGGGATCTCCTGCGGTGCTGAGACTGCTGACTCTGCACCTGCAGCCACATCGTGCGCGTAATTTGCTTGTGTTTCTCGTGAAGCTGTGCACTCAGTAGAGGCCCGTGAGTTGGGTGCTCGTCGGTGCAGTTCCAACATGTTCAAAGAGAGAGGACTGCTCAGTTCCATCGGACAGAGTCTGAATGTCTGGTGGACAGACAGAATGTAGCCATTGGTGAGGGAAATTGAACTTGTGCTTGCACTCTTGCCTGAAAGTCTGAAACACACACCAGGAGAGCATCACGGATGTGCAAAAGACTCTGCATGGACATCTGAAGAGCGGACGGGAGATGATGGCCGCCGTCGACAACCTCAAGCGCCTCTGCATCGACCACTACTTCGAGGAAGAGATCGAGAGCGCCATGGCCGTGGCCATGGATCTCGTCCACAGCGATGACCTCCTCGACGCAACCCTCTCATTCAGGCTCATGAGAGAGACTGGACATGATGTTTCAGCAGGTCAGTAAATTGTCATCCTCAAGTTTGTAGGAAAAATATATTAATGTTCAAAATTAAAATAGTTTCAGCGTGACCCATCGTCGATCAATGTGTGTGGCAGATGATGTTCTCCGGAGGTTCACCACCAGCGGCGGCGAGTTCAGCCTTGCTCTCACCAAGGACATCTTGGGGCTCCTAAGCTTGCACGACATGTCACACCTGAACATCGGAGAAGAAGCTTCGCTCCACAGGGCAAAGGAGTTCTCAACCAAACACCTCGCATCTGCCATGAGGAACCTGGAGCCAGCAGGCCTTGCGTTGTACGTGAGGCAGTCCCTGGACCACCCCTACCACCTGAGCCTGATGCAGTACAAAGCAAGGCACCACCTCAGGTACCTGCAGAGCCTGCGTCACAGGAATACTACTGCAATGGAGGAGCTGGCAGTTGCAGAGTTCCAGCTTAACAAACTGCTGCATCAGAAGGAGATGGTAGAGATTAAAAGGTACTTGCACAAATAAGAGTCATCAAATGGTGGATGGATCAATATAATTTGTTTGTGAATTCCAATTAATTAATATTGTTAGAGAAATCTATGTCATATATACAGATGGTGGATGGATCTAGGGTTGGCTCAAGGGATACCGGTGGCCCGGGACCAGGTGCTCAAGTGGTACACGTGGTCCATGACCATACTGCAAGGATCTTCCTTCTCCAGATACAGGGTCGAGATCACAAAGATCATCGCGATCGCCTATGTTGTGGATGACATATTTGACCTTGTTGGCACACTGGAGGAGCTCTCCCTCTTCACCCAGGCAATCAAAACGTAAGCTAGCTTGGTTATACATCTAGCTTGATTGTAGTATAGATCACAAAAAAAAATGCAATGTGCAGGTGGGATATTGCTGCTGCCAGTTCACTCCCTAGTTGCATGAGGTCATGCTAAAAAGCTCTTTACACCGTTACAAATGAGATGTCAGATATGGCTGAGAAGGAGCATGGGCTGAACCCTATCAACCATCTCAGGAAAGCTGTATGTTATTGTTATCTCTCTCTCTCTCTATATATATATATATATAATGTCTGCCTGAATTTTATCTGACGACATAATAACATGTATTAAAATGTTGTCGTTCTATAGTTACTGACTCTTATAGTGGTAACTATATTGGAAAAAGAGATTCAAAATTCTTCTGCCATAGTTGTTAATCACATAAGAATTAGTAATTACCACGGGAAACAAATTTAATCTCAGCCTTTTCCTTTTTTTTCCCTTGAAGTGGGGCGCGCTGTTTGATGGGTTCATGGTTCAGGCAAAATGGCTGGCAACCGATCAGGTTCCTGGTGCAGAGGAGTACCTCAGGAATGGCGTTGTCACTTCAGGAGTGCCGCTTGCATTTGTGCACATACTCTTCCTGCTAGGGCATCATCGTCATGCAGCAAGAAGTGACGCCGCAGAGCTCGCCGACCACATCCCTCTGGGACGACATGGGCAGCGCCAAGGATGAAGCACAGGAAGGGCTGGACGGGTCGTACAGGGAGCTGTACCTGGCGGAGAATCCTGCTGGTGACGCCGAAGAACACATGCGGAGGCTGATCGCGAGGGAGTGGGAGGAGCTCAACAGGGAGTGCTTCTCCCGGAGGACCTTCTCCGGCAGCTTCGCGCGAGCCTGCTTCAACGCCGCCAGGATGGTGAGCGTCATGTACTCGTACGACGAGGAGCAGAGGCTCCCAGTCCTCGAGGACTACATGAGGATGTTGCTGCTCTGAAATTCCATCTCATTCTTGTCGCCATGAAAATATTATAGTTTTAAATCGTTGGCTAAGGTGTTTAGTGGTAGGACTACCGTTACGGCATTGAGCGGGCTACAACCGGCTTTAGCAGATTAAATATTATAGCGGCTATCCTTTCTATCAACTTTAGCTGACTATAGCGGCAGTTGTAGCCGGCTATTTAAAATCTTAAAAAATATTCGCACATGCATGCATGCAAATGCATGTTCTTTTTTCCACGCAAACATGTCTAGGCATTACGTGTTCTGCCAGGCAAGTTTAAGTTATGATGAGTGATTTAGATTGACGATGCTATCAATTACCCTTAGTTGCTGGTAGACGAGGCTCAAACTTTATTGAACTGGCCTGTCGCTGTGTAGATAGCCTGCTGCTGCTTCGCCCAACGGCCTGCTGTGGCTCCTCGCCACCCTTGCTTGCCGCATTCTGTCCGGAGAAGAGTTGTTTTTTCCCCACAACGCCAATAGGCAATAGCCATTCGGCGAGGAAAATCGTTGCACTAGCAGCCGTGCACAGCATGTCTGAAACTCTAAATGCAAAGTTGGTCTGGTCCTCGAAGAAAAGGTAAGTCGGTGTCAGTGCATGTAACAATGTAAGGGCCACCAGGAGATTAGGCTACGCCACAGCATTTTGTATTTTTTTTTGGCCTAGATCTTGTTGCTTTTGTTTCACTCTCCTATATTAATATAAGAACGGCGGAACTCTTGCCAGTTACTTTCAAAAAAAAAAATGTAAGAGCCACACCTGCAAGGTTGTAAATAAATCATGCTCCTTGGTTGGTTTCCCACAGCCTTCATCAGTTGCCACAGCTTTTCTCACATACATCATCTTAGACGTCAGATTCTCGCGCCACGACTTGCGCAGGTGCGGCTATAGTATCCAAGCATGCCCTAGGGCACCATGTGTGCCACGTTGTAGGGGCATGCATGCACTCAGAGCTGACTGTGCAGCTGGCTCGGCTGGTCGTCGTCGCGTGTCGCTTACTAATTAGCTGTACGCTGGAGCAGCTTCGTCCTAGCTTGCTCCTGCATTAGTACAATGGATCCGGCCCCCTGATCCGATCAATCCCTCTCTCTTGTTGGTGGCCGGCCACACCCGCATGCATGATGCATCCATCGTTACGGCCATGGGTTGGACTTGGCGGATATCCTACACAACAGCAGCTACTGATGTCATCCTACGTACGTAAGCGATGAAGGTAGCAGCAATGGCGACCCCTGTACTCTGCAACCGTGACGTAACATGCCCAGCCAGGAAAGCCACAAGCAGAGATCACTTTATTTCTGTCCTAAATCAAACTTCTGTAATTTTAACTAAATTTCTGAACACATAATAACATTCAGAGATCGACGACCCTACGATCGATGAATCTTTTGATAGGGTTTGTTGGGAGGGCTTTATTTGTGTTGGCAACCTGATTAGTATACCAAAAATATATATAAAAAAAAAATCTTCAAAAAAAAAATTCCAAACTTGACCATAAAAAAAATCTTCTCTGTAGACAGCTCCTTCTCATGTAATAAACGTGCGGGCATCTCACACTGGCCACATATATCTTCCGTCCCCACATGGTCTTGGGCACTAACTGCTATCACAGTCCTAGACACACATGGGCCTCTAGCTAGTTGCGTTGCATCCACATGCTGTGCTTGCATCAGTCATACATAGGACACATACCAGAAACAATTATTTTTCTTTATTTGTTTATAGAAAAAAAATACTAGTAACAATTTTAGAAAGGAAAAAAACAAAGAGATAGAAGAATTAACACGTTTGCATCCGTGTTAATTATTATTTGTGGACAAACACGTAATTTCGACTGATCTCGGCCGCATTTGAAATAATGTGGTGGGATAATTGAACTGTGTTTCGTAGAAAATTCACGCGTTCCAAATGAACATGCGATTTGTTTGGACAAGGATTGGTAGCTTCTACATCTATGCTATCTATTACTCCTAACTAAGAAGCGAGGGAAAGACCTTTTAGGCTCCACATAAGGCAATTGATTCAGCATTATTTTAATAGATGCAGTTAATGGCAGGATTAGCTCCTAATTGGCCAGATATTGTTTGGATACAAAATTTAAGTGTAAGAGGTGATGAAGTATATTTTGGGACGATCAAACTGTAGCCTGAAAGGAATTAATTAATTGTAGTGTCTTGGAAAACAATTATGAAGCCAATATTCAACCTTTTAATTTGCTGCTCTGAGTCAATCATCTCTTGTTTCCCACATGGGAAAGCTGTTATTCACGTGAATACAAATTGGATCGAGATACAGTAGCGCTGCAGATTCACACGGCACGCGGTCCAGAGGAAGAAACACCGAAGGCGGCGTGGTATGTCCTGAAGAATAGCGGCACCAGTGGACTTGCTGCATGCCCTCTGCAGCTGTTGATGATGCTTCGATGCAGAACCTGCAGAACCACACCACAGCAGACAGACACTGTAGCGAGCGCTCACACATAATATCTGAAAAACGAGGGAGTCCTAGCTCCTTCTCCTGTCTCTCAGATCCCTATAAATTTGAGGGCCGGCGTGCAAGAGCGAATGCAAGCTAAGAGCACACAGCACAAAGCAAAGCAGTTCGATCGAGTAGTTCTACATAGTAGTAATTGACCACTTAGCTGCAGATCCAGCAATAATAATGGCGGCTGCAGTTGCACGCATCTTCTCCTTCTCCTCCGTGGAGCCTCTTCTCCTTCCCGCTCCGCCGGCGGCGGGGAACGGCCGGCGAGGCCGCCTCCGTGGCGGTTGCATCCGCTCCTCGCTGGCGTCCAGAACGCTGCTGCCCACTGATGACTTTGACCTCCAGGTAGCTTAGCGCGTGGGCCATCCCTTTTCTCCTTTCATTTCTCAATGAACCCTAATAGCCCTATCTTAGTGATGATTCGCTCTCTTGATGAAAAAGCTTGGCGTATATATATATGATGTTCACAGCACGTCCATAAGTTTCAAGTTTTTTTGAAAAAGAAATGCATGTGGTAACTCTCCATGGAACACACCTGCATGCAGGAGGGCCTGACGACCAACATACAAAAGATGCTGCGTCAACGTCGTCGGCAGAGCGGCAGGGAGATGATGGCCACCATCGACAACCTCAAGCGCCTCTGCATCGACCACTACTTCGAGGAAGAGATCGAGAGCGCCATGGGCGCGTACATGGACCTCATCCACAGCGATGATCTCTTCGATGCAACCCTTTCATTCAGGCTCATGAGAGAGGCCGGCCATGATGTTTCAGCAGGTCAGTAGACGCAACATGTAAAAGGATACTGATAATGTCCAAAGTTTAAATAAATGGTTTCCATGATTGACGATCCTTGTCGGTCGACGATGTGGCAGATGACGTTCTCCGGAGGTTCACCGACGGCAACGGCGAGTTCGCCCTAGCTCTCAGCAAGGACGTCAGGGGGCTCCTGAGCCTGCACGACATGTCACACCTGGACATGGGAGTTGAAGCATCACTGCCCAAGGCAAAGGAGTTCTCAAGCAAGCACCTCGCATCTGCCATCAGGTACCTGGAGCCAGGCCTTGCAAGGTACGTGAGGCAGTCCCTGGACCACCCCTACCACCTGAACCTGATGCAGTACAAGGCCAGGCACCACCTCAGCTACCTCCAGAGCCTGCCCACCAGAAACATTGCAATGGAGGAGTTGGCAGTTGCAGAGTTCCAGCTCAACAAACTGCAGCATCAGCAAGAAATGCAAGAGATTAAAAGGTAAACAAACAATTGACATGTATGAGGCTTTATGTAGTGATAATTTGCATGTATAGGTGATGTGGAGATAATTATATTATTGTTTTTTTTATTATTTGTAAAATCATAACTGTGACAGATTCGATTCATATATTTGGATCGATGCATCAGATGGTGGATGGACCTAGGATTGGCTCAAGAAATACCGGTGGCCCGGGACCAGGTGCTGAAATGGTACATGTGGTCCATGACAGTCATCCAGGGATCTTCCTTCTCCAGATACCGGATTGAGATCACAAAGATAATCTCACTTGTCTATGTTGTGGATGACATATTTGACCTTGTTGGCACACTAGAGGAGCTATCCCTCTTCACCGAGGCGATCAAAATGTAAGCTTGGTCTTCTTTCTTTCTTTCTTTCTTTCTTTCTTTCTTTTTTGACATAATATATAGGAAGTTCTCTCCTGCTTCTTTTTAATAATTTCAAAACAAATGTATCAAACTTGTATAATATATGTATAAATATATATATAGTAGTTGCCAACTTTAAATGCAAAATAACAATAATTTTATCATATTACAAATAACTGATTTAGAGTTTTAGACCTTAATGTATATCAATGATTGTTTCATGTGCTAGCTGATACATGTTGCAATTTGCAGGTGGAACACTGCGGCTCCTGATTCACTCCCCAGTTGCATGAGATCTTGCTACAACGCTCTTTACACCATTACAAATGAGATTGCAGACATGGCCGAAAAGGAGCATGGATTCAACCCTGTCAATCATCTCAGGAAAGCAGTATGTTACTAACTGACTTGTTTTTTTTCCCCTTACATACACTCCTTCATCAGTTTGATCTCAGGAAAAACTTATTAAGATATTTCGTTCACACTGCAGTGGGCAGTGCTGTTTGATGGATTCATGGTGGAGTCAAAGTGGCTGGCAACCGGTCAGGCTCCTGCCGCAGAGGACTATCTGAGAAATGGCGTTGTCACTTCCGGAGTTCCGCTTACATTTGCGCACTTTTTCTTCCTTCTAGGGCAAGATCACGTAGCATGCATCAATGAGGATGCTGCAAAGCTCAGTGATCACATCCCTCCTGCTGCCGTCTCTTGCCCGGCTAAGATCCTCAGACTTTGGGATGACTTGGGCAGTGCCAAGGTCAGCAGAACGCACACTACTGCTTGTTAAATGTTTTTTTACCATATAAATCCATAGCAAAATTTTCAGTACAAATAATCTAGCCTACGTAAAATAAAGCCTTAAATCTTTTAATTGTTGATGGATTTTATTTGCAGGATGAAGCACAGGAAGGACTTGATGGTTCCTACAGGGACTTCTACTTGATGGAGAACCCTAGCTGCACCCCAGCTGACGCCGAAGAACACATGCGGAGGCTGATCGCGAGGGAGTGGGAGGAGCTCAACAAGGAGTGCTTCTCCCGGAGGACCTTCTCCGGCAGCTTCGCGCGAGCCTGCTTCAACGCCGCCAGGATGGTGAGCGTCATGTACTCGTACGACGAGGAGCAGAGGTTCCCAGTCCTCGAGGACTACATGAGGATGCTGCTGCGGCTTTGAAGCTTTATTATTAGTTTGCTCCATCTATCTCCATGAGAGCCCATGTGACATGCGTGATTTATCTGCTCCATGAGAATCACGCCTTGCTTGTAAATTAAATCGCTAGTAGTAGAATATAATTATCTGAGTGTCGAAAAGGTGATGACACGCTTAGGGTCAGTTTTTTGTTCCTTTTTTGTTGCAAACATTTCTCTTCTTCTTCTTAATGAAATGCTTGCACGCACGGCGTATGATATTATTTTCTCTTCTTGAAAAGTGACCTGCTATATATGATGTGTCTGATGTCTTCCTACTACCTAGTTGAAACTAACAATGGATATAATATCGTATATTACATGGTTGGAAAGCTTGGTAGTTACAAGGATAATGACATGTCTGGTTTGGGAGTGCATGGGCCACTGGACCGAGATGGAGGATGTGATGTAGGTTAGACACGGTAAGAAGAATATAGATTAGTAGGGAGGGAGCAGCGGCCACACGTACCCAATGATAGGGGACCCTGTCGGAGATAGGAGGTCCACTGGAAGATGCTAATCCAAGTTTGCTTAAGAAGTTAGCATCTATTTTCTCCATAGTTATTTTAGCTTTTCTAGATTTATAAATTTTATTATGTACCTAGACATAATATATACGTAGATACATACGACTAATAATTTGAAACCGGAAAATAATTTGAAACCGGGGAAGTAGTTAGCATATTGCTCTCGGTCCGTCCCTCTGTAGAAGTTCGTTCAATGCAGACAAAAAGATCGAATCCACACTGACGTATGAACCAATGACCAATGAAAGCTCCAGCACTTGACACTGACCAGCAGATTTATTTGTATGCGAGGACGACGGCGACTTGCCTGGCCACCGGAAATATCAAACAGGGGTCACATCATCAAAACGTTCGCACCTGAATCTGAATCTAACAAATACTGTAGAATTTCCAAGTCAACAGTTTGGTCATCAGTCTGTGCTACGTACGTTGTGTGGCTAGCAATGCAAATTAACCCCAGGTCAGATGATCAAACACCTTAGCTTCTCCGTAGGATCAAGTTGAACAGCATTTTTTTTTTTTGCTATACGATGCTCCTGACAGACAGACAGACGTGTTAGGAATGAAACACATGTCACTGTTATGTGTGAAACCAGTAGCTGGTTGCGGCTTCGGTCACGGTCAGCAAAATGTATGCATCAATAAGTACTACTAGAGGTCTAACACACAGTCTGAATGGATCCTCATGTCTGCAGGCACAAGCAAGTCCAAACTACTAGCTAGCAGCACACACACACACAGATCCAAATTGACTTGACCAATTGAAAGAAACCTCGGCTTAGCTGGGGTTGATCACCTGAATGGGAATACCCGGATGGAATCGATCTGTCGGGCTGCGACGCGACATGCATCGCCAGAATTGAACCAGCACCCAGATCAAATCTGACTGGCTGCTCTTGCTCGCAATCCATGGCAACGCTGACGCTGTCGGTGAGGCGGAGTCTCACAAACACACATGCCGGCGGGATAGTTTTCCTTTCTCATACGGAGAGTCGGAGATCACATCTCTATTTGGCTGCTGGTGTGACGATGACGACGTGGTTTGTGGCCAAAACACCGGAACTTCCTTTTGAATGTACGAGAACTTAAATATTTGATGCAGCTGAATCAAAAGACACACACACACTGGTTCACATTCTAGCATAATTATATATATGCCTTACAGTACATTAAAACAGAGTTACAGATGCTTTATATTCTTTATTATCTGGTTGTGATAAAATTTAGTTGCCAATTACTCTATATGCCTTTTCAATTTTCATTCATCTTCAGTTTTTCCCTTTAGGCGGATTTATCCGGTTGTGATAATTTTAGTTGCCACTCGGAACTGATGAGAAATTCAGAATCTAGATCAAGGGGCGACTCGAGCGGAAACCGCGCTGCCGGCGCCCAGCTTCCCCGCCTTCCATCCCTGCCCCTCGCCGCCGCCGGAGCACTCTGCCGGAAGTCCATGCGGGTGCCAGGACGACGACGGCAGAGCCTCTCCGCCTTCCCCTTGTTTCCTCTTTGGTCCCTTCCCTCTTTGTCTCGCCGAACTCCGCCCAGATGCTGCAGCCGTCAATGGAGCTCCGGCGCCCAGATCCGCCCTCTCCTGGGCCGGATCTCGAGCCCCCCGGTGGTGCTGCGCTGCTCCCGGCGCTCGGGCGGAGCATGCGACTCCTCGGTGGGGGCGGCAGGGGCCGGCTACCACCCGGTCACCGTTGCGACATCCGAGTGCGGCGGACCTCCCCTCCGTGCTATCCTTTATGGCCGGATCCGACCTCCCGAGGTCCTGTGCTGCCATCAAAAGGGAAGTCCGCGGTGGCCACCGCCGCGACCGCCCGCCGCTCCTCCACCACCACCCGGCGCTTCCTGTGCGTGTCGATTGCTTGGCGGTGGCGACGGGGCCCCATTCCTCCTCCCCAGATTTGGGTGGGGCCTCCCCTCACTGCCACCATGGCTGTCGCCGCCTGCCCTGCTCCCCTCCCCTCGCGGATCCAGGGCCTTTGGCCCGGTCCGGCTTCAACTGAGGCCGATCTGGGACGGAGGGCAGCGGATGTGGTGCGCACGGGGGGCCGGGGGGTGGGGGGTGGGGAGGAGGGGGTGTCGCTTAGCCGGCGCCTCCTTCTCGACGCGGTCTGCTTGCTCGACGTCGGCTCACCGGATTCCTCCATTTCGTCGACGAGACCCTATTTTTGCTCTCCGTCGGCTGGTGGCGATCCATGGGGTGAGTAGCCCATAGTCGCCCCGGGGTGCAGAGAGGCGGGGCCAGTGGACTCCGGCGTTGAGCCTGCTGGTTCCTCGTCAACCCTCGGCATTTTGCGAAGATCTTGAGGCCAAATTGTGGAGGTTCACCATTGCTGCTCAGCGAAAGCGCCACGCTCGGTGCATGGGAGGTGCCCCACCTCCGCTTGGGGAGGCGCCCTACTCTGTCCGTAGATCCGGTGAATTTCTGGGTGTTCTTGACCCTGTTTGCTTGCTGTCTTTTGGCTGCTTGCTTTATCGGCGGTCCAATAGAGAAAGCGTTGCGCCCGGTACACGGGGAGGTCTTGACCTCCGCTCGATTTACCATCGTGCAAGCATCTTTACTTCCTTCGCATTTGTCATCCTCTCGCTGGTGCTTTCTTCCTGGAGTCTCCTGCCTTCTTCTCTGTCTGTGTTTGTACTCTTCTTGACCTGATTGATGCTGGTCAGTGGCCATTGCTGTGGTTCGGCAAGTGTTCTCCTTCGGTGCCTATACTCCGTCGGCTTTGTCCTTGTTCGTGGATCATCGAATCAAATGCCGGGTGCTGTTATCCACCTCTTCTGTTATTCCCCTTTAAGGCTTCCCCCTTTCATGGCGTTAGATAACAGTATGTGAAGCTCGGATGTACTACAATTGGTGCTGCCTCCAACTTCAGAGGAGATGGTCGTGTCCGGCAAGCTGCGGTTGACGTGCCTTCCATTGCTCTTAGTCCCGACTTCATTGGGTGGTCCCTCAGATGGAGGGCGATAGTGGAGCGACGTAGCTATGAGAGGTAGTACAGATGCGTTTTGGCCGTAGTTCGTCCGGTGACCATGTTGCTCGGCGGCGACTCTTTTCGGCGATCGGTAGTCGTCCATTGCCCATCATGTATTGTCCTTTGAATTGTACATATTGTATTTCCCTGTTGTTATTTGTTGTGTTGAATGTACCTCTATGTTTTGTAATATGTGTGTCGGGGGAAAATATCACGGATCCCCCAAGAACGTTTCTTAGAAAGCTGATCATTGATTAGCTCCCTCAAAGTACGCGGCTTGGGCCAGCTGGGCCGTCAAATGGCCGCAGAACGGCCCACCAGGAGAAGGGGCACCGACAGCCCAACGCGAAGCACTAGAGAAGGACACAACCACCTCACCCGACCCTAAGGATAAGGGATCAGGCACGTCCGCCTCGCTCGACCCTAATAATGAGGGGTCGGGTACGTCCGCCTCGCCCAACCCCAAGGGTGAGGGGTTGGGCACGTCCGCCCCAAAAGCGCGAGGCCCCAGGGACCTCACGAAGTGACGGGCTATGCCGAAGGACGAACCTCTGGCGTAAGAGTAGATAAGGACATGCGACGATATGACCTTCGGAAAGGACAGGCTATTACGGCAAGCCCCGATCATCCACCGCGTCAGGGGTCAAGCCGTAGAACGCGCCGTGGGGCTCACGCCGCCCGTCTCGGCAGGGCGCACGTCGCCCGTTCTGCGGCCCGACAGACCCGCACCACCCGTTCTGTTGGGGCGCACGCCGCACGTCGCACCAGAGCGCGGCATGGGAGCGCCTCCACTACAGGGCCAGCGGGGCCCATGCGAAGATGAGGAGAGGTGGCACGATCCCGGGGATCCCTTTCTTTGTGTGTGTATCCATTCCTTTTAACTTATAAAAGGGGAAGGGAGACCCTACACTAAGGGGACCGAACTCTTAGACTCACATTGACACACGCACACTCCACCAAAGACTTGGGAGCCTTTCCCTCTCTCGCTCGTGTAACTTCTACTGCAAACTTAGTGCAGGAGCACAACCGGCTCGAACTGGATGTAGGGACATTCTGTTCGAACCAATATAAACCCTCGTATCTTTCTTGCACACCATTCGGGCCAGACGCGCAATCACAAGATTTACTGGCCGGTGGTTCGAAACACCAACAATGTGGTTCGCCGCATGTTTTAATGAAAGTTTCATGCCCGCATCACGCCTGCATTAAAAAAAATAATTGCCAAAGGGTAATTTATCACAGCAAAAACGGAGGATGGAAAACGAAGGGCAGGAAAAATCGAGTGGTGCAACACTCCCATATGTCGTATAATTTCCATAAAAGTGTGTCACGTTTTGTGCAATGGTCACACTGTCGCAGTTTCTAAATTTTTTCTGACATAAAAGATTAGCTAAATTTTACTCAAAACAAGTGCAAGAACGAGCACGCTTGGACGTCAATTTCGCCCCCACCTCTATGGGCTCGTCGGGAGCACCGCCGGAGCCGGAGCCGCCGGCAGTAGCGGCGGCGCGGAAGCTGCACCACCTCCTCCGCTCCCGCGACCTTCGCCCGGCGCTCTCCTACCTCCGCGCCCTCCCTTCCCCGCTCACCCTCCTCCCCAACCACGCCCTCAACGCCCTCCTCCGCGCGCTCGCCGCCGCCGGCCGCGTCCGCGCCGCCGCCTCGCTCTTCCGCTCCATCCCCTCCCCCACGCCGCACTCCTTCAACTCCCTCCTCGCCGCGCTCCTCCGGCGGGGCCGCCGCCGCGCGGCCTCCGCCCTGCTCGCGGCGTTCCTCCGCTCCCCCGACGCCTCCCCCGACGTGACCACCCTCAACACCCTTCTCCATGGGCTTTCCACTGCCTCCCCGCGCCCGTCGGCTCTCACGCTCCTCAAGCTCTTCCGCTTCTTGCCGGAGACCTACGCCTTCGCCCCCGACGCCATCACGTACAACTCTCTGCTATCCGCTCTGTGCCGAGCGGGCGACCTGGCCACCGCGCGCAAGCTGTTCGACGGGATGCGCGCGAGCGAAGGGGGCAGCCAAAGTGGCGCCTTCCCTAATGTTGTCACCTACACTACCATGATCAGGGCGTACTGTGCAAAGGGGCTTGCTGACGAGGCATTGGCGCTCTTCAAGGTGATGGCTGCAAATGGTGTGCCACCGAACAGGATCACCTACAACACGATGGTGCAGGGCTTCTGTGAGGCCGGAAGGATGGAGCTAGTTAAGGAGGTGTTCGAGATGGACTCGTTTATGCCAGACACATGCACATTCAACACGCTAATGGCTGCACATTGCAGGGAGGGGCGGATTGAGGATGCAATCAAGGTGTTTGATCAAATGACAGAGCTTCATGTGAGACGTGACTCTGCAAGCTATAGCATGGTGATCCGGGCATTGTGTGAGAGCGGTGAGTTTGGTCGGGCTGAGGAGCTTGTGGATGAGATCTTGGAGAAGGAGGTGCTCAAGAAAAGAGGCGGTTCTGTACCGCTTATCGCTGCGTACAACCCAGTGTTTATGTACTTTTGTGAGAATGGGAAAGCAAAAAAGGCCAGGGTGCTGTTTGGGCAGTTGCTGGATAGGAGGAGCAAGGTTGATTTCCAAGCATTCAAGACGTTGATCCTAGGACATTGTAAGGAGGGAAATTTTGCAGAAGGGTACGAGCTAGTGCTATCAATGTTAAAGAGGGATCTTGTCCCTGACAACGAGTGTTATATTGCTGTAATAGATGGCTTTATGCAGAAGGGAAGGATGAAATCTGCTTGGGAAGCTCTTCACAGGATGTTAAATAGTGGCCTTCGGCCTAGCACAAGTACATTCCACTCGGTTCTTTTGGGGCTTTTGAAGAAAGATGGCTGTGCGAAAGAAGCTGCCGACTTGATTGAGATAATGCTAGAGAGGAAAATCCGGCAGAACGTTGATCTCTCTACTAATATGATCGATGTATTGTTCAAAAGTGATCTCAATGACCGTGCATACAAGATTACTAAGCGTCTGTATGATAATGGCTATTACATCAAGATGGAAAAGGTAATTGCAACACTTAGCGAGGACAAGAAGTTCATAGATGCAGCGGAGTTTACTTTGTTTAGCTTGCAGAAGCACCATGAACTGGGTGTTGCAGTTCACAGTCTTGTTCTGGATGGCCTCTGCATGGACGGTAGAGCTGCAGAGGCATTCCGCCTTTTCTATGAGCTAATTGAGAACGGAAGCACTTCTGCTGTTGCTGCTCCCCGCAGCCTAGTCTTGCTTCATCATGCACTCGAGGAAGCTGGAAAGATGAAAGAAGCTGATTTTGTTGGTAAACAGATGAGACGTGCCACTGCCAGAATTAGGCAAAGGAGCTAAGAATTTACTCCACATTGTTCCAAAGAAAAACCTTGCAAACTCTTCGCAGCTTCAGTGCAGTGTGGTCTGGAAGAGAGAAAGGATGCTGAAACTGGATATCAAGTTGGTTGCCTGATCAGCTGACCAGCAAGGGATTGATGGTTATTCGACAAGGGTTGTTTGATGGTGCAGGATTGCATTTGAAATCAAAGGATCGTCAAATAGCTTGATTTTCTTGGAGTTACCTCTATCATCAGATATTCAGATGCACAAGCACATCTCATGGTCAGTCCTAAAGTCAAACAAAGCCTTTATTTCCTCATACTGTATTTACATCTCACTATTCCTGTTTAAATGAAGTGCATACTGTTTTTTCCACATGTTCTGCAGTTTAATCCTCTAACATACGTGAAACTTACATCCGAGGGACGTCTAACACGCATCGCTGGTCTTTCAGCATCCGACGGCAAGTGCGAGGGCGCCCGTTGCCCCAGTCGGCAACACTGGACAAGCAAGGCCCAACATTTGGCCTCATCATTCCGTGAGACTCTTGCAAAGTTCCGAAGCGCTCGCAGTCACAGCTCCCACTCCCAGCCATCTGTCAGCCGCATCCCAGCTCGGGTTCCCGGCGACGTGTGGAGGCTGCGCAGCTAGCGAGTCTGTTTCTCGATTTCACTTGTGCAGAAACCTCTGTGCGGGCAGCAAGTAGGGGCACAAAAAGTCGTGCCAAATTGGAGATTGTAGTTGATGTGACTGAATGTTAAATTCAGGCTGTAACTGATGTGAATTGGGATTGTAACTTGTGATTGTGCACCACTACTAGCTGTTATCAAACTGCCATTCTGAATTCTGTTATCAAGCTGACAACATCAGTGATATGTTCTCAAATTGATCTGGTGTCAGTTAACATTCTGTATTACCGATGAAACCAAGAAATTGAAGAAATGTTATCTTTCTCTGAAAGTCTTTGTTTGGATGCAGACACTTGTGGTTTGGAGCGGACCTGTCAGCAGCGGACGCCGACGGCAGTGGCACGGCGGCCCCGGTGAGTCGCCAGTCGGTTTGATAATCAATCGGCCTGTGGGCTGTGTTTGCCTACAACCGGACGCACGTGATTAATTGTGAGGTGTCTGCTGTAATTACCGTGATGATGATTACTGTACTACTCTGTGACTGCTCTTAGATGTAATAATAATTTCGTGTAAGATTAGTTTGACATCTCGGTGCTCAAGCCTCTCTGCTAACCAATTTCGTTTGACGTATCAATTTCTTCATGTTTGAGTGATGTACTTGTCAGTAAAAAGATAAAAATGTAACCTTTCGATCAGGCCCGTATATTATGCGGTGCAATCAGCGCGACCGCACCGGGCCCCCAAAATATTGGAGCCCCCTAATTAATCAGCACTTAATTAGGCCCGGATGATAGCCAGCCGTAGCTTCTAAATTAGCTCCTAAATGCTGATTCCTTTCCACAGCCGAACAGGCCAGAGCTAACATCGTTGACAGTTCTCCTCCGATGCCCAGAGTAACAGCCTAGAACCGGAAGATGCCCGACGCTTTTCCTCCTCCGCCGCCGTGCGTTCTCCTCTGCCATCGTTGACAGTTCCGTGGCCACGAAATCACCGCCGGAGGGGACGGAGGAGGGGCTGGAGGGCCTCCTCGCGAGGTCATGGCGTCGTCGTCCATGCCGATGCAACCACGCACGTCGTGGGGCCGCGCCGCGCCGCCTCCCTTCTTCTCCGAGTTTGTGCGGATGCATGGTTTGAGGGTGGAGCTTGGAGGGCCGGACATGAAGCGGAGGCGACGCGATCACGGAGACGGGCTCGGGGAGCTCGGGCTCCGACTCGGCGCCGGCCATGGCCGCCCGGCCGGCGCCATCGGCAGTTTTCAACCTTTTTTCAGAAAGCCCCCTATACATTGCACAAAACCCCCTAAACTGGATCGCGATTAATAACATAAACCCCCCTAAATATTTTCAGAATGGTCCCTCCGCCATGAATGTTGACGGGCTTTGCTTCCCGCGCGGCCCCAGCGACGTTGCGTACGGAGCTCCGCTCTTCCTCCTCCCCCCTCCTCCGCCCCAGCCTCCCCTACCGCATCCCCCTCCCTCCGCCATTGCCAGCCGCAATCGTCGTCGTCGCGGCCGGGCTGTGGCGTCGCGGCGCGCCGACCGGCCGTGGTTGCGCCCTGCTGTTCTGGTGCAGGAGCGAGGCTCTTTCAAGAGACAACTGGCGCTGGCCTGCTGGGGTGGCTGGGAACCGTGAAGGCTCGCCGTCCACGCCATCGCCGAAGTTGGGAGCCGCCTCCTTCATTCGTCACCGCTGGACTGCTCTTCGATAAGCTGATGCTCTGGAGTGTTAGTGCATGCTCCTAGCACCAGTGTAATGGAGCTCAGGACTCAAACTGATTTTCACACTCGTGTATTTTTTTTCCGTGTGTGTGTGTATTGTTTACATTTTGGTGCAGCTCAGGACTCAATCCGATTTCTCACTCGTTTCCCCGTCAAAAACAACAGCTGTTTTCTTTTTCAGAATTCTAGGGACACAGATCCTGTTCATTTGCATTGCAATCAGTCCTAAGATGAGCTCTACATGCGCAGTTATTTTCTTGTTGAAATTCTCTATAGATTCAACCAATGTGCAGGACCTAAACTAAGGTTCCAAAACACCGTATTTTCTCTCCATTTGATTTTACAGATGTAGCAGGGAACATGTTCAAATGACAACGCTCCTGCTCTCGAAGATTTGTACAGTACCGCAATGCAATGTTCAGTCAATTCTTTGGTAAAAGTTACTGACGGTGCCATGCCAGAACTGAGTGATGGGCCGTTGCAAAACGGATGCATCATCGATCCATGTCTTCTTCTTGCACAACACGGGCTCTCCTCCTCAGCCCGGCGTCGCCCACCACCGCAGGTCCGCAGCCGCCGTCGTCGCCAGCAGCAGCAGCAGCTTGGGTTCATCCTGCCGCTCGTTCTGCTCTGGCATCGTTGACCGTTCAATCGGCAACCAACCCACCGGAGGGGAGCGATGAGGCTCTCCTCGGCCATGGCGTCGCCGTCCGTGCTGGTACTGGTACAGACACGCACGCCGTCGAGCCGCGCTGTGCAGCGCCGCCTGAACTGAACCGGGCTCGCGGCGTGGAAGCTCGTGGGTGCAGGCCGCTGCGGCGCCGCCGCCTCCCTTCTTCTCGTTCCAGTGTGTGCGGATGATTTGAGGGTGGAGCTTGGCTGGAGGGGCATGAGGCGTAGGCGGAGCGAGCACGGAGACGGGTTCGGAGAGCTAGGGCGCTCCGACTCGGAGACGGCCATGGCCGCCGGCCGGCGCCATCTGCGGTTTTCAACTTATTTGCAGAAAACCCCTAAGACATTTACATAAAACCCCTAAATCGGATCGCGATCCGACTTTGTACATTAACCTCCCTAAATCGGATCGCAATCAGTAATCGCGATCCGATTATTTACACAAAACCCCCTGCATATTTTCAGAAAAAGTCCTTCCGCCATGGCGCGTGTGCGCAGCTCCTCTCCTCCTACAACCGATCTCCGTCCCCTTCCCCCGACGAATCGCTCCTGCCGCGGCCGGCTCCCCCCGCCATTGGCAGCCCTCAAACTGCTGTCAGGGCCGGCAGGCGGCGTCGCGATGCGCCGGCCAGCCGTGGTTCATTCGGCGCCGCTGGTTCTATGAGCTAGTTGAGAATGGAAGCACTTCTGCTGTTGCTTGCTGCTCCCCGCAGCCTAGTCTTGCTTCATCATGCACTCGAGGAAGCTGCTGGAAAGATGGAAGAAGCTGATTTTGTTGGTAAACAGGTGAGACGCGCCCCTGCCAGAATTATTAGGCAAAGGAAAGAGAGAAAGGATGCTGAAACTGGATATCAAGTTGGTTGCCTGGCCAGCTGACCATCAACAAGGGTTGTTTGATGATGCAGGATTGCGTATGAAATCAAAGGAATATCGTTAAATAATAGCTTGAATTTTTCTTGAACTTACCCTAGTCATCAGATATTCAGATCGCGCAACAACCTATTCTCATGGTCACTCTGAAGACAAAATACTAAAGCCTTTATTTCCTCATACTGTATTTACAATCAAATTACATCTCACTATTCCTGTTCAAAGGAAAGTAAGTGCTGGTCTCAACAGGGCTGCTGTTTCTCCAGTAGTTCGGTGCGATATATAGGAGAAGAGATGTGAAAACCAAAATGTCGGAGAAGAAAAAAGTAATTCCTTGCAAAAAGCCAATGACTTATCCTGAGTTGTTTTTAACTGCCGTGGAATGTTAAGAACAATACTTTCTGTCAAGATTTTACCAAGCACTGACGCAGTATTTCCCAGAGTTCTGTGTGTAGGTGCTCGTGTCATGCATAACGTTTTCGTCTTCAGATAATGCAGCTGCTCTTCTCGCCTATATATATGAAGTAAACTCAAATTTTGATATTCTTTACATAGCTTTCCTTGAGATTGAACTGAGAGGAATCTTGGAGGACGAGGATGGTTTGGTCACTACATGAAGACACTGAAGAAGAAGCTTTACATTTACATTATAGATAGCGTGCGGGTCTCAACCATGTCTACCGCGAGGGGCTGCTTGTGAGCTGATATGAAACTTATGACAATCTACAGAACCCAACCAGAATTGTAATTAAATACTCTCTCGAACGTACATGGCATTGTATGCAATTCAAAAAAGTTGAAGCTGTTTCTTCAGTTCTTGCAACACGCTTTGGCAACATATATACAATATACTACTCCCTCCGTTCCAAAATATACTATTCCCTCCGTTCGAAATTCCCTCCGTTCGAAATTGTAGTTCGTTTAGCAAATCAAGATACACAAATTTTGTTATGTATATAGCCACAATGTATATGCATAGCAAAATCTATGCATCTAGCCGCGGTATTTTATTTTATTAGAAAAATATTATATTATATTAGAAAACAAACAGTACCCAACTAGGAATCGAACTTGGCACCTGTACCGTTCAACTGACGATGAACCCCGCAGCAACACGTACGCGCGGCCGGTGTGCCTGCTGCTAGTTTAGTTTAGAATAATATATCACGCTCCAGGAATGTGTACATGTTAGTCAATCCTAAACCATTACATTATCATAATATTAATGCCGTACACACGCACTGCACGCACGCTGACAACGTACGGTGCCGGCATTGCACGCAAACGTAAATAACAAAGCACGTGAGTCACGTTGTTGCTGGTAATAATGACAGCTAGCCGACTGGAGACACGGGATCAGCTGCCACGGTACGGTGGCAGTGCTGAGACTGCGTGCTGACTGTGCAGCCACGTCGTGTCGTACGCACGTAATCTGCTGCACGCATGCGTTTCTCATCGTGAAGCTAGCTAGCTAGCTGTGCCCTAGAAAAAGTAGGACCCCTGCCGAGTTGGACGATGCTCTCGGCGTCGGTCCAGTTCCATCGGGCAGCGTCTGAATGTCTGATGGACAGGCAGGCAGATGTTAGATTATTAGGTTCACTAGGTGTTAGATTAGAGGGTGTTTTGCATTAACCTTGAGGTAAACACCATGATTCACATCTTGGAGAGGAAGAACAAAAAGAGAGGGTATAGACCGTCGGGCTTCGAGGTGTTGGAGTCCATGGTGGCGGTGTCGATGTCGGAGAGGCGGCGCCGACATGGTGTAGTAGATGCAGGGGCGGTGGCGGACGTCGAGGACGCCGGCGTCGAGGGCGCGGTCGTGGATCACGATGGCGGTGTGGTGCAGAGGATGGGGAGCTTCCCGCCGCTTCAGCGATCCCCAGCAGATCGGTTAGGGTTTTTGTCGGTGGGTTCAAAGGGGCATGGCGAACCTTGGCTTGCGAGCCCCCACGGCCCCCACTTTCTCTATATAGCGTTGCGTGACGGGGGCCCACCAACCACATCTTGGTTGGACGTCCCCGATCAGGGCGCGATCAAGGACTCGGACTCGGTCGTTGGACTGAGTCGAACGAGATCAATCCTAACATTCTCCCCCTTGATCTCATCTTACTTACTTACTCCTTACGTTCTTAACTCAACCCATTTCATTACAGATAAGTGTATAGACCATGCCTCGTCATAACAGTTAATACCATTAGATTAACAGCCACAATACACCTTTCTGTTTTGAAACAGCTTCTCAACTAGGCCTTACTGTCCAGGAATCATAGGCTTTCCCGTAAACCCCTGTCGGCTAAGTGTTCTCTGAACACATTGGGTGGTAAGCCTTTTGTGAGCGGATCCGTAAGGATTTCCTTTGTTCTTACATGCTCAAGACTAATAGTATGATCCTGAATTTTCTCTTTTATAACATAACACTTTATGTAAATGTGTTTGGCAGCACCACTTGACTTGTTAATGTGTTTGGCAGCACCACTTGACTTGTTGTTGTGAGCATAAAACACTGCCGGCTCATTGTCGCAGTATATCTTAAGTGGTCTTTGAATAATGTCCACCACTTTCAACCCGGGTACAAATTTCTTTAACCATTTTACTTGCCCCGTGGCCTCATAACATGCTACAAACTCAGTATACATCGTCGACGATGCAGTGACAATTTGCTTGGAGCTTTTCCACGATATTGCTTCTCTTGCGAGAGTGAATACATAACATGACGTGGATTTTCTGTCATCTACATCTCCCGCAAAATTTGAATCTGAATACCCTTCTATCTCTAGGAATCAGATCTTCTGTACGTTAGCATGAGGCCTTTTGTGCCTTGCACATATCGTAGAGCTTTCTTTACCACATTCTCCAGTGTTCTATTCCTAGATTATCCTGATATCTGGCAAGTATCCCGGTAACAAATGCTAAGTCAGGGCGTGTACATACTTGAGCATACTGTAAGCTTCCGACAGCTGAGGCATATGAAACCGCTTTCATTTAATCGATCTCATACCAGTTTCTGATCGCCCTTGACTATAGGAGCCGGTGGCTTACTCGCATGCATACTATATTTCTTTAGAATCCTTTTACGTATGCCTTCTGCGATAATCCTAATACCCCCTTTCTTCTATCTCGGAGAATTTCTATTCCTAATACGAATGAAGCTTCACCGAGATCTTTCATATCAAAATTTGAGGACAAGAACTTCTTCGTCTCCAATAGCAGATTAACATCACTACTAGCGAGTAAGATGTCATCCACATATAGGATATGAAAAATGAATTTCTCATTCTTAAACTTTCCATAAACGCAATTGTCCTCCTCATTCTCTTTAAACCAAACTTCCTTATTGTTTCATCAAACTTCAAATACCACTGTCTAGAGGCTTGTTTCAATGCATAAATGGATTTCTTCAGGCAGCATCCCATACGCTCTTTTCCTTCCATGACAAAACCTTTGGATTGTGCCATGTAAACATTTTCATATAAATCCCCGTTAAGTAATGCCGTTTTTACATCCATCTGATGTAACTCTAAATCATAGTGTACCACTAATGCCATTATGATTCTAAAAGAATCCTTGCATGAGACTGGAGAAAATATCTCATTATATTCTATTCCTTCTCTTTGCGTGAAGCCTTTCGCCATGAGTCGCGCTTTATATCTTTCTACATTCCCTCTGGAGTCACATTTTATTTTGTAGACCCATTTACAGCCTATTGTCTTGGCTCCTTTAAGAATTTCTTCTAAGTCCCAAACTTTATTGGTACTCATTGATTTCATCTCATCTTGCATGGCTTCAAGCCACTTCGACGAATGAGCGCTTCTCATGGCTTATTCAAATGTGGTGGGATCACCTTCCATTTGAATTTCTTCACTAACATAGACTTCGTAGTTTTTAGAGATAGTTGGTTTTCTAGTTCTTTGAGACATCCTGGGGCCTTTATTAATTGACACTTCTTCTACCTGGGGCTGTTGTAGCTCTTCCTCATGTGCGACAATGGGTTCTATTGGATGCTGAACAACGGGTTCCTTATTTTCATTCATTGTTGCCACAGGAGAACTAACAACAGGTGTTGTCACCGTAGTGTCATGCGCTGTCGGTGCAGCAACAACAGGTATCGAGAAGAATGGTTCCTAAATCATCGGAGTAGGTGCATGCACCCGCTTCTCCTCAAGACTAATTTCTCGTGCTACCGTGTTCCCCATGACCATCTCATCCTCCAAGAAGACAGCGTGTCTCATTTCTACGAACTTCGTATGTCTGTCAGGACAATAGAAGCGATAACCTTTTGACTTATCGGGGCCAATAAAATGGCAACTGACTGTCTTGGGATCTAGCTTCCCAATGTTTGGGTTAAATACTTTTGCCTCAGCCGGACAGCCCCGCACATGTAAATAATTTAATATAGGTTTTCTTCCTGTCCATAACTCATACAGTTTTTTGGCACCGACTTACTTGGTTCTCGATTAAGAATGTGAGCGGCGGTTTTTAGTGCGTCCATCCACAAACTTATTGGTAAAGTGGAGTAGCTTATCATACTTCTCACCATATCCATTAAGGTACGGTTGCGTCTTTCAGCTACTCCATTCTGCTAAGGCTCGCCCGGTGTAGAGTACCGAGCGACTATACCATTTTCCTGTAAGAACCTTGCAAAGGGTCTAGGAACTTGACCATATGGGGTATGTCAACCGTAGTACTCCCCCACGGTCGGATCTTACTATCTTAATCTTTAAATTGTGCTGATTTTCTACTTTAGCCTTGAATATCTTAAATTTATCCAATGCTCCGATCATTCTTTAATTGGATAAATATAGCCATAACGCGAATAATCATCTGTAAACGTTATGAATGAATCATAACCGTCCACAGTCCTCATGGGGAATGAACCACAAATATCTATGTGTATTATTTCCAAAACCCAGCACTTCGTTTGCCTCCTTTCTTAATTTGTTTAACATATTTTCCCTTAATGTAATGGATGCAATATTATGTATCTAAAAAATCTAGAGGATGCAGGATTTCCTCTTTGATTAATCATTCAATTCTCCCCCTCGAAATATGGCCTAACGACAATGCCATAATTTCGCTGATGTTTCCTTATCACATTGTTTGCGCTTGGTTTGTACATTTGTACATTCTTTTCTTTATTGCATACAACATTCATATTCTCATGCATAGATAACATGTAAATCTTGTCTTGTCAGAAGCCAAGACCAACACACTTATCATTAAACTTAATCAAACATTGTTCTTTGCCAAAATGACAATCAAATCCATCATCCGCTAAGCATGCTGAAATCAAGTTTCTACTCAAAGAGGGTACATAGAGCATATTGTGCAAATAAAGAATGAAGCTATTATTCAATTCTAATGGGAGTTCTCCTATCGCTTCAACTTCAGCCTCGACGCCGTTGGCGACTCTAAGCCTTCTTTCTTCTCTTTGCAGGGTCCTCCTAGTATGGAACTCCTGTAAGAAATTGGCAACATGAATAGTTGCACCTGCATCAATCCACCAAGTAGATTTTTTATAACTTAAATACAAGGATTCATCTACGAATGTAATATGATCCTCACTTTTTCTATTCAGATGCTTCAGGAACTCCGGGCAGTCCTTCTAGTAGTGTCCAATCCTTCTGCACCATCTGCATTGGTCCCTGCCCACTTCCTCTTCATTGCCCTGTCTCGGATGATGAACATTTTGTGGGGCCTTTCCATGTGACTTAGAAGAAGAGCCTCTTTCCCACTTAGGTTTCCCTTGTGGTTTATCATTCTTATCAAGGTAGCTCCTTTTCTTGTTTTGTTTCACATAGTTTACCGAATCACCATGTGAGCCCTAAAGTCTCTCTTCTTCTTGCACACACATGGCAATGAGCTTCTCAATATCCCACTTCTCTGGGTGTAAGTTGTAATTAAATTCAAAAGAATCATACTCTTTGGGCAAAGATGCAAAAACCAAGTGAACTAGAAACTCAGTTTGGAGCTCCATGTTCATAGGCTTGAGCTTGGATGCCATGTTGCTCATCCTCAGTATGTGCTCTCTTATCCCTCCACCTTTATATTTCTCAGTGACTAACCTCTTAATAAGAGTATTTGCATAAGCCTTTCAAGACCTTCCTGAGATACTCAATGGCAGTGGTACTTTCTGGGATTGCTCCCCTTATTGTCTCCACAATGGAGCTCTTAATCACCATCAGGCACTTGCGGTTCGACTGATCCCATTTTGCCTTATCAAGGTCATACTTCATGATGATCGGTGCATGCTCACGTGTCTGAGCGGTCCACGCTGCATCGGTCTCATTTTCTCCCCTCACCAAGTCCACAGATTTAGTGGGACAGGGTGAGGTCAGTGCTAGATCAATTTCGGACAGCGCAAGTGCCATCTCAAGCTTCTCTCTCCATGAGCCATAGTTCCCTCCATTCAGGGACTCGATGGACGAGATAAATAGCATTGGGTTGTAGCCTGAAAACAACAAATTCAAAAGGGATTGAGGATATTTAATAATAACACTTGCATGTTTTAATTTAACGTTGGTCAAAATTAAAACATACGATCTTTACTGCTACATTAATTCTACATCATTGTTGGGCAGAAATAGAATTAATGCATGGAAAAACTCACGAATAAAAAATTATAATATTGCTATCAACAACTTTGGTCAGAAAGCGTCTGGATGTCTGATGGACAAGCAGGCAGATGTTAGATTATTAGGGTCACTAGGTGTTAGATCAGAGGGTGTTTTGCATTAACCTTGAGGTAAACAATATGATTCACATCTGGGAGAGGAAGAACAGAGAGAGAGAGGGTATAGACCGTCGGGCTTCGAGGTGTTGGAGTCCATGGCGGCGATGTCGATGTCGGGGAGACGGCGCCAACGTGGTGTAGTGGATGCATGGGCGGTGGCGGACGTCGAGGACGCCGGCGTCGAGGGCGCAGTGGTGGCGGCGTGGTCGTGGATCACGATGGCGGCGCGGTGCAGAGGATGGGGAGCTTCCCGCCGCTTCAGCGCTCCCCAGCAGATCGATTAGGGTTTTTGTCGGTGGGTTCAGAGGGGCACGGCGAACCTTGGCTTGCGTGCCCCTACTTCCTCTATACGGCGCTGCGCGACGGGTGCCCACCAACCACATCTCGGTTGGGCGCCCCCGATCAGGGCGCGATCAAGGACTCCGACTCGGTCGTTGGACCGAGTCGGACGAGGTCAATCCTAACATTCTCCCCCTTGATCTCATCTTACTTACTTACTTCTTACATCGGATTGATTCCACACCGGTCCAAAATGGCGCGGCCATTTAGTACCGGGCCAAGACACCGGCCGGTACTAAATATCACTATTTAGTACCCGGTGGTATCTTGATCCGGTACTAAATGGTCATCCATGAGTTACTTTAAACGAAAAGCATCTCCCACCTAGTCACATGTGACGCATATGTGAGATGGTAAGGAAGGTTCGCACAAGACTTGAGGTCGCGCACGCGCAAAATTCGCGTGATTTGGGGGTTCGTCAATTTTTTTTCTTTATTTTTGGACCGGTACTAAATGACCCCTTTAGTACCGGACGTTTTGGCCAGTACTAAATAACGTCTCATTTAGTACGGACCAAGCTGTACCGGTCAGGTGCCTGGTACTAAACAGGGTTCTCGACCGGTACTAGAGGTCAGTTCTTTAGCTGTGTGTTGTATCCCGATCTGAAATAAATCCATGTGTAACCGAACAAGGCCGGCCTTACAGTGCCAGCTGTGGCATTAGCAATATATATAATGGCTGCTGCACCCACACACGTCGTTGTCTTCTCCACCTCCATCCAGCTTCTTCTCCGTTCAGCTTTGCCGGCGGCCGGGAACGGCCGGCGAGGCGGCGCCCCCCGCGGCTGTACCCGCCCTTCGACGGCGTCCAGGCCCCCTAGCGACCTTCACATCCAGGTAGCTTATATTAATAATATCTTTGCACATATATATATATACACGATGTACGCACCAGCGAGGGGCTATGTTTGCATCCCTGCTGGTTCGGTGTGGTGTGTGTGTGTCTCAGCATGTGAATCACGTGCTGGCCTGGTATTATTGCAGGCCACTGGATTACTGGAACCAGGCCACTCTGTTCTTCTTAGCACATATATATCGTTCCAAACTTAGAATGAATTTGTTATTATTTCTACGCGAAATAAGCCAAGAGAATAGATTAAAAAGTCGTGGCTGGGAACGGAATGAAGGATATGATAGCAGCAAAAGCCACTGGAATCATGCATCCATTTTGTTGCTAATTGGATGCCCTGCGCTGGAACCTAAGCATGCATGCATGAAACAATTCAAAACAACATAGGCACTATGCTGCTGAGCATCAATTTTTTTCCACACTTGATGTTGTCAACTGTTCGTGTCTCGTTGCTTAATGGCTAGGGTAGGAGGATGGGACAGGTATGGTAAACAAAAACCATAGGTTTATTAATCATACCATTTTGCAAGGGATGAAAGTTGTAGCAGTGCTGCAATGGTGACATCTCTCTTGGTTCTGTTCTATCCGGAGAAAGGCAAAATGACATGCACAAGGAAGATACAGTGATGTGCCACCTACACCACCATATATAGGACAGGGTTGCTACTCCTCAATGAAAAACGTGTTTGGCACATTTTCAGAAAAAAATAAAAGATGTGACACCTACGCGCGTATGTACATTATTCATTAATTCAATTGACGATGAATAAGCCTTTGCGCAAAATAAAGGCCACAATTGTAAGAGACTAAAAACGTTCTCCTGCAGCTAGCCATACATACCGGTAAAAATTTTCCTTCATTTTTAACTTATTATGATGTTACTAGAAACCATTTTTTTCCGGAAAATGAAAAAAGAAAAATAACAGCAGATATATGAACCATGCATATCTTACGATATATATAACTTGGCGCACAGAAATAAATTGCCCCATTTTGGACAAGAGAATGCGTGTAGAGTCCACGTGTTTCCAAATATGCCTTTCCTTTTTTCCAGATACCGACAATATAATACACAAGCTAGCACATCGTCGCAGATTCACACACTAGAACCAAAAAAACCTGCGCAATTAAGTTGCAGCACAGCAGCAAGACGATTCTTCTCCTCGCAAGCTAGTTAGCGCCATGGCTGCTGCAACAGAGCACGTCTTCTCCTTCTCCTTCCTGCGGCCGCTTCACCTTTCAGCTGCTCCAGTGGCAGGAAACGGCCGGCAATGGCATGGCCGCCCACGCGGCTCCATCCGCCATTCGCAGGCGTGAAAAAGCTTGCGGTCTAGGGACATTGATCTCCAGGTAGTTTAGCGAGCGTTTATATATATGTATATAATAATTGATGCATGCTTTTGTTTTTATTATCTATTTTATTATTACTAACCCGGAAGTCACGATGTGATCTCACCTCGTGAGACATCAAGACTAGCCGTTGTATTTAGTCCGCTTGAGAAAAGAGAGATGCTAAAATTTCTCATAAAAATGCTGGTCGGTCTGTTCATCTGACAGTCTGATGGACGGATAGAACGTAGTCATTGGTGAGGGAGACTGCGCTCAAATTATTGCACATCTCACGAGCTGAAATCTTTGGGATTTCAGAAACACTTCCCATAAATCTTTGCTACCTTTCTCTGTTTGTTGTGTACTCAGCTGTAGCTAGCAATGGCCGCTGCACCCGCACACATCTTCTTCTTCACCTCCGTCCGGCCTCTTCTCATTTCAGCTTTGCCGGCGGCTGGGAACGCCCGGCGAGGAGGAGGCCGCCCTTTGCCGGCTTCCAAAACGCGGTCGCCGGGCGACCATGACCTCCAGGTAGCTTACCGATCAGCTTATATTATATAGAGCATGCATAGACGTCCATTGATCCCCAACGAATTGCAACAGTAATTAAGAACCCTAGTTCGATTTTCTCTACACAAGTGACTTAATATCTTTGCACATATACACGATGTAAACGAGGGGCAAGAGGCTGGAGTAGCCCCCTGCGTCACCTGGACGCTAGGCACCGAGGCACTCGATCCCCGGCCGGACCGCCCTTCCCTTTAGCGCAAGGGCGTCCGAACGTATACACCATGTATGTTCAAGAGTTGAGCTTCATCATTTGAAAAGTTAAACTAAATGTGCGCTTACGCGTACTCTGCCTGAAACAAACCCCAGAAGAGCATCACGGATGTGCAAAAGACTCTGCATGGACATCTGAAGAGCGGACGGGAGATGATGGCCGCCGTCGACAACCTCAAGCGCCTCTGCATCGACCACTACTTCGAGGAAGAGGTCGAGAGCGCCGTGGGCGCGGCCATGGATCTCGTCCACAGCGACGACCTCCTCGAGGCAACCCTCTCATTCAGATTGCTGAGAGAGACCGGACATGATGTTTCAACAGGTCAGTAATACTTCTTTTGAGCAAATCCTTGCCGGGGATTGAACCCAAACTTATTTCATTCGCAAGGCGTTAGAAGTGGAGCAGAGAGAGGTATGACGCAAGCATTGATCGACGTGTGGCAGATGACGTTCTCCCGAGGTTCACCAATGGCGCCGGAGAGTTCAGCCTTGCTCTTAGCAATGATGACATCTGGGCACTCCTCAGCCTGCATGACATGTCACACCTGAACATGGGAGAAGAGGCATCACTCCACAAGGCAAAGGACTTCTCAAGCAAGCACCTCGCATCTGCCATCAGGTACCTGAATCCAGGCCTGGGAAGGTATGTGAGGCAGTCCCTGGATCACCCCTACCACCTGAGCCTGATGCAGTACAAGGCCAGGCACCACCTCAGCTACCTGCAGAGCCTGCCAAACAGGAAAAGCACCGCCGCAATGGAGGAGCTGGCAACTGCAGAGTTCCATCTTAACAAACTGCTGCATCAGAAAGAGATGGAGGAGGTTAACAGGTACACAATTACAGGTCATGTATACTTGTAAAGAGATGATATGCATTGGGTTCTAATTTTTTAAAGAAATCTGTGACCCAGATGGTGGATGGGCCTAGGATTGGCTCAAGAAGTACCGGTGGCCCGGGACCAGGTGCTGAAATGGTACATGTGGTCCATGACAATCATCCAGGGATCTTCCTTCTCCAGATACCGGGTTGAGCTGACAAAGATAATCTCTCTTATATATATTGTGGATGACCTATTCGACCTTGTTGGCACACAAGAGCAGCTCTCCCTCTTCACCAAGGCAGTCAAAATGTAAGCCGGAAAATAACTGTCCAAAACTCCTACACTAAATGATACAGTAATAGCACAATATATAGTTGTCAGGTTTCCATGCAAATATATACTTGTTCTAGATTTTGATATTCATGGATCATTGTTGTCACATTAGAAATATTTCTGTTAATTGTTTCCTGCATATTTTATAAATTGCAATTAATTTACAGATGGAATACTGCGGCTGCTGATTCACTTCCCAGCTGCATGAGGTCATGCTACAAGGCTCTTTACACCATTACGACTGAGATCGCAGATGCAGCCGAAAAGGAGCATGGGATGAACCCTGTTAATCATCTCAGAAAAGCAGTATGTTACTGTCTTACATTCCTTTAGTTTGATCTGCATAGACAACAATCAGTGAAAACTTGCATGCTCATTGCTCAAATGAGCAGCTGTTAACACAAGAGAATAATCTGCCACTTCGTGCAGTGGGCAGAGCTGTTTGATGGATTCATGGTCGAGTCAAAATGGCTGGCAGCCGGCCTGGTTCCTGCCGCAGAGGACTACCTAAGAAATGGCGTTGTCACATCAGGAATGCCACTTGCATTAGCACACGTGCTCTTCCTTCTAGGGCATGATCACGCAGCATATAGTGATGCTGCAAAGCTCTCTGCTGACCACATCCCTCGGCCATCTCTTGCCCGGGCAAGATCCTCAGACTTTGGGATGACATGGGCAGTGCCGAGGTCAGAGCAGAACATACAATTGTTAGATGTTTCTTTCTCTATACAAATATTACAAATTTTCAAATCCAAACTGCCTGAAAATTTAGCAGCAAGGCCTCAGCATTTAAATTTGTGCATGGATTCTCATTCTCCAGGATGAGGCACAGGAAGGATTGGATGGATCATACAGGGATTTGTTCCTGATTGAGAACCCTAGATGCGCCGCCAACGACGCGGAAGAGCACATGCGGAGGTTGATCGTGAGGGAGTGGGAGGAGCTCAACAGGGAGTATTGCCGCAGGAGGACCTTCTCCTCCGGCTTCATGCAGGCTTGCTTGAACGCCGCCAGGATGGTCAGCGTCATGTACTCGTACGACAAGGAGCAGAGGCTCCTTGCTCTTGAGGACTACGCGAGGATGCTTTTCAAATTATTGGATTTTAGGATGTGATTAGAAAAAAATAAAACAATAATTTTTTTATAATTATAAAAAAAAATTCAACATTTATTTTCTTTACAAAGAATTTAGTATAGAAAAAATAAATGGTTGTCTTTCTGAATTAAATAAAATGATTGTATGTATGTTGCATTCATATCGTTGCATTAGTTTTTGTGTGTTTGCGTGTTTAAGTTTGCAAAATAAAAATACCCAAAAACTACTCTTAAATCTTTTTTTCTCTCTTCCCTATCTCTTTTAGCTCATCCCATCTTTCTCTCTCTCGTTCCCCTCTTTCCGCCCAGCCCAGAACCCCCTCCTCTTTTTCTTTCCAGCCCGGCTCAAACCTCTCTCTCTTCTCCTTTTTACTTTTCTCTCCCCGCGGCCCAAAACCGCACAGCTGGCCCAACCCGTCACCCCGCCCTCTCTCTCCACTACTCTCTCCCCCTCTCACGGCCAGCCGGGCCCCACCGGTCAGCCCCTTCCCCTACCTCCAGCTGCCCCGCCGCCTAAACCTCGCCGCGAATCCCGCCGCTGCCTTCCATCCCGCGCGCCCCTCCCTTTCCTTTCCTGCAGCGCAACATTGCCATAATGGCCGCGGCACGCGCCCCGGTCGACCAGCCCCCATTTCCACCGCAGCTAGCGCTGCATTTCCGAGCACAATCACCGGCCGCCGTCGAGCCCGCTCCCCTCCCCGGCCACTCCGCTCTGCTCTCTCGCCCCCCCCCCCCCCTCCCCCCTCTATTTAAGCAGCACCCGAGGCCTCGCTTCTCCCCCTTTCCACTCCCAACATCCACCTGCGCCTCGCCGTCGCCCTTCCACCCGAGCTCGAGCTCGCCGTTGCCGTCACCACTACCGTCGCGCTCCCGTCCCGCCGCCTCATCGTGAACCCTCGCCGGAGCTTCGCCTTGGACCAAGCCTCGTCGCACGCCCCGTCTTCCCCTCCACACCGCCGCACCGCACCGGCATCGCTCGCCAGAGCGAACATCGCCGCCCGATCTGCATCTCTCCATCGACTCGCCGTTCCGCCGTTTCCCCGACGTCTTCAACCCTCGTAGAACCTTCGCGAGGAAGTAAGCACCGCGCCGCCCCCTTTTCCCCTCTTTTTCTCGCACTGTCGCGACCCCAATTGCTCGCCAGAGCTCTGGCTCTGCCTGCCACCGTGGTCCGCCGGTCTCCGGCCGCCGCACGACCGTCTCGTGGCCCCCATCGTGTTCGTCGTGCCGCCCTCTTCCTCCCCGGCCAGATCTCGTGCCGATTCATGCCCCGGAGCACCGATTTCGGTGTCTTCCGGCGGTCCGCCGCCGCCCCCACTCGCCGCCGGCATCCAGCGCCGCCCGCCCAGCCGCCCCGAGCGATCCCAGCCCTTGGATCTAGATCCGACGGTCTAGAACGGAACTAGACCCGAGTCAACAGAACCAGTACCAGTCAACCCTAGGACATTTTGCTAAAGAGCCCCCCGACTTCTTGTTAATCAACCCGCGGTCCAGATCTGTTGAAAAGTAATTATAATCAGGTCTTTTCTTTTCTATTTAGGCCCCTGACCTTTCTAGAATTAGTAACCACCGTCCAGGACCTCCAGTTTTGCACCCAGGGCCCTCTATTTAGGGTTTAATTATGTTTTAGCTCCTGGTTTCTTCTGATCTAACCCCTGGAAGTTTAAACCTCTCGTGGTTAGGTCCCCGGATCACTGTTTTAGCCATATCTTCATCGTTTCAACTCCGCTTTTCACGTTTCTTGTGCTCTTGTAACCGTAGCGGCGAGCCTTATCCTTTAGCACGCTTTTTAAAAAGCTTTTGTTTTGTGATTGGTGTATTGTTCTTAGCTGTACTTGTTTGTTGTTTTGTATATTTGTGCTCGATGTTTGCTTCGAGTAGAATGATCGCTGTTGAAGCTTGAAGATCAAGTTTTTCAAGTGAGCAAGAACTGAAGAACAGTAAGAGTAACTTTCGTCGGAGAAAGGCAAGTGACCCTAACCATCCTTCTATCTATGCTTATTTACAAGAATACCATGTATTAATTGGAACGTGGAGAACCACCAAGGAAAACAGTACAACCACGAGGACTATATGGCTCTGGTCTTGGCTAAATAATTAGAGACTCTAGTTTGAAGCAGTCTTACCGAAAGGGCAAGGAGGGGGTCGATGATTGGGGTATAGCCCGGTCCTCTTGAGGTAGCAGCCTTTGCTAAGGTGCTAACCATTAGGGAGGGTTATGGAGGGTTATGGTTCACGCCGCTACCGAAACTCTAGCGGACTACTTCTTATTAGGGAATCTTTGTAAAGGCCTCGTAGCGTCCCTATGCAATCACACCTCGGAAGTGTGGTATTGTGCCTAGCTAGCACAGCATGGTTGGGTCCAAAGTTCTTTTGAACTTTTACGCGACTTGTGGTGAAAGTGTACAACCTCTGCAGAGTGTCTAAAACTGATATATCAGCCGTGCTCACGGTCAAGAGCGGCCTAGACCCTCACATGATTAATAAACTTAAAGATGGATTTAAATCGTTACTCTGGTTATTTCTTGTGGCCTTGCTGAGTACCAATCATAAGTGTACTCACCCTTGCTAACCGCTGCTCAGAAGAAGGTGTGAAGGCTACTGAAGATGATGAAGAGTTCTAGGCGTACGCAATCTCCAGTCGTTTGCCTGTGAAGTTTGGAGCCTTCGTTTCCGTGTTAAGCGTATATCTCTGATAGTCTTGTAAGTCCTTATTTATATTTCTTTACGTGATACTGTTACCGTTATTCACTGATGACTTGATCCTGGCATACATATAATGGCATTCGGTTTTATCCTTGAACCAGGTGCGACAATGCTGCTGCTCTGAAGCGGAAGGTTGGCTTCAGGCTTCAGAAATCCAAGCAGTAAAATTCGTTTGCCAGCGGGTTTTAGCAACATGTCTTGATTACTGAAGAAATCTGGAGAGAAGAGTAGAAGACTGAACTCAAAACTCATGCACTGGATCAGATCGACCCTTTCTTGTACTTTGGCTATCTTCGTCAATCTACAATGCAGGTTCGACCAGCATTGCTAATCCGAGATTAGTTGCAACTTGTAACCATGTCCATTTATCTAAATCCTACCTCAAAGCTATATCGGTCGGCACTCAGCCCTGCTCAGCATGGAGCCATTGACGTACTTCACAATGGGAAACGCACGGTGTTCAGATTTGAAAAACTCCAGGCACCACAGATATAAGTACCATATTAACAAGCAATCACACCATACACCTTCAGCGTTCAGAATGTTTAGTGAACTTTGATCGTACCGGTATTACAGACAATTTTAGTTCCAATTCCTAGTGCTAACACAGATTCATCCTTGGCTCCCGGGGGTTTTGACTCACAACAGTTGCATCCGGTACGGTGCAGACGTCGAGTTCAGCATGGGCACTGTCTACATGATTGCAACACTCAAGTAATCACCAATCTGCAGAACGAGGCAGCATAGATGAGCAATTTGTGCATTGACAAAAGGGATAATAAGGAAGGGCACACAATACAGCATTGGCGCAAACCTGGAACCCGAGCTCTGCCAGAGTTTTAGCATCATCCCCTCTTCCATGACCAAATGCAAAGGTCGAACCCACCTTCAAATATTCAACAAGACGAGTTATGAAATGTTAGCGATGCAGTGGAACATGAGTTGTATAGAGAACTTTGCGCGAGTAGGCAGTTTGCTAGCTGTTTGGATGAACTAACAAAGTAACAAACAGCATTTCAGCAAAAAGTTCATGACCACCCTGATGTGAACAATGAAGTCGCTTCAATACACGCATGGAAAGCCTAGAGTTGTGCTAATGCCGCGGGTTGCGTATGTAATACCTAAGAACATAATTGTATGATGGCAAAAGTAGCAAATAATTCAACAGGCTATTAAATAAGAGAAGAATAATTATGAGACTAATGAAAAATTAAATGTACACTGGCTCATAATGATAGTTCATGCATCTGTATTGACACCAAGGGTGCTTCTCATTTTAGCATTAACGACACAAGCTCATTTCACAACAGAACTTTGGTAAAAAATAAAGAAGTGGCATTTGCTATCATAAAAAAGGGAATGTAGTGGCATCAGCGTTAAACAATTAACGCCAAGGAGGCTTCACATTTTTGCAACAGTAGCACATTAATCAATCCATTTCTTAGAAGAAGGTAGATTTGATAATTGGTACATCCTTAGAAGGATAGATTTGGCATTTGGTACAAGTGAATCATGTGGTACTTGTAAATGAAGGGAAGAGGCCGTTATGGCAAGATAGTAAAAAAACTGGAATAAATTCTTACCTGTCTGACAACAAAACGGCCATTCTTGTCTGGGTATACAAAAGCAAAAGAAAGCCTAGCATTTCTTTTCCTTGCTGGAAGAGCAACCTCTTTTACCTGAAAAAGGACAATCATAATAATAAGATTGCGAGAAATGCAATATACCACTTGGCATGTTATTGGCATGCAGGCTCAGGCCCCACTTGTCATTGTCACACCCAGTGGTATGTAATTAAGACATGAAAACTTATTTTCCTCCAACATTTTATTTTTTCTCAAAATGGCACAAGCAAGTAAAACATGTGAATGACTTACAAGGTCTGTGAGCTCACGGAGCGTGGCATCCTTCCATGTGTAAATCTGAACTTCATCTTTTGGCTCCTTCCCTCTCACTGCAAACTCTTCATTTTGGTGATGGCCAGCAACCTGTAAATAGTCACCAACAATCAATTTTCTGAATACAGTGTTTCCTCATCGAACTTTACTACAAGACATGTAAGAAGATAAGAGGTTCACAATACATGTATCACATCCACAATACATTTGTGCAAATTACCCACAAATAAACTTATATCCTAAGGTCAGAGATTGCTACTATGGTTTCAGGAAATATTATAGGCAGCCAACTTCAGAATAGACAATATAGTTTCCATTGAACAGCACCAGTTGACCCAGTAAGGCAGTAAGCTTCCAGGGCAGCTAAATAAGTATACCATATAAAAATGTGCTCATAGAGCACAATTCCTGGCCCAGTGAATAGGTAAGATGTGTAAATGTCAATCTAACTTGCAGGGCATATTATGGTGCGGCCCTATAGGGTGAAGCTTGGGTTTGGGGGGTTTCTCGGCCGGTAGAAGGTTGAGTTCCTTCTTAATTGAAATACCATGAGGGTGCACTTCCCCCACCGGCTGAGGGTTTTTTTTTTTCTTTTGACATAACAAGCAGTTTATTCCCTTTAGTTAAGCAGGTCAGCTTTTTCAAGAGTAATTCCAAAGGTCAGCCACATTATGTTTGTTCCTCTTTATGCCACTGTGTAAGTACAGCCTAGTGTTTAACTAAACTTTGCTGATAATTCATTACACCATCAAACAGTTGTACTGTTATTACTTAGGCAAAAAAGTGCAGCCCATGCTTCTAAAAGGAAGCCCAGAACAAGTAAACTGGTAGTAAATTGCATTTTTAATACCAGAGTTCTACGAGTAAGGAAAAGATTTCTTCCGATTCCACTACGGGTCGTCTATACCATGAATTCCATTCAAAAGTTGAAGTCATATACAAACAAAAACAGAATAAATTTGTGCAGATCATCCAAACAAAAATTATATCCTAAGGTCTGAGATTGCTACCGTGTTTTTCAAGAGACATTGAGAATGATAGGTGGACAACTTCAGACTTATATCCTAGGCAATATAGTTCCCATTGAACAGCACCAATTAACCCAGTACAGCAGTAAGCTTCCAGAGCAGCTAAAGAAGTAATAGAGTACCACAAACAGTTTGCTCACAGAACACAATTCCTTGACCAGATTAGCTAAGTTGTATAGCAAATCTTACAACTTGAAGGACAGCTCACTGTGCTCGACAGCTCTACGGATAATCAAATATGAAAGTGCGGGCTTCCCAACATGACAAAACAGTTTATTCCCTTTAGTTAAGAAGATTAGCTTTTTCCAGAGGAACATATTTTGTTTGTTCCCCTTTATGCCACTGAGTAAGTACATCCTAGTGTACAGCTAAATTTCACAGTTACACCATCACACAGTTATACTGTTATGCAACTTTACTTAGCCAACAAAGTGCAGCCCGTGCTTCTAAAAAGATTCCCAGAGCAAGTAAACTGGCAGTAAATTTCTTGTTTTTAAATACCGGAGTTCTATGAGTAACGAAAAGCTTTCTGCCAATCCCACCATGGGCCGTTGATACCATGAAAACCGTTCAAAAGGTGAAGTCATATACAAAGTTACAAACAAGAACAAGTGGATCCAGAACACTACAACCTCTCAAGTCTGAACACACTAAAGCACTAATCAGCACATGTAACCAAAAATTTAGAGGGGGCAAAAACAAAAGGACAAGCATGCTTACCCTTGTGAAGACCCTGAGCAGGAGAGGACAGGTCTGCAACAACAAAAGGAATAGCATGGTATCAGTGAGTAATCAGTCAGATTCATGTTCCCCTCGATGCAAAACCTAACCTAATGCCGTGGAATCGCACATCGTTATCCACCTACTTCTAGAAGCACAACACGATGGCCAAGCCATGAGTTGGAAGAGCCCATGAGTTGGGAGAGCGAGATCAGGAGCAAGGGTGGAACTGACCTTCTCGCGGTCTATCGGTTCGGGGCGGAGGCGCGCCATCGGCGGCGGCCCCCGGTGCTGCATCGGCAGGCCCGGCCGCGCCGGCCTCATCGGCATCTCACCCATGCCGGCCATCCCGCGTCTTCAACAACAAGGCTCTAGCTCTCGCTGCCGCTGCCGCCGCCGCCGCCGCGAGGAGAGGTGAGGTCTGAGGTGGGGTGGGGATGGGAGTCGACGGCGAGGATGTGTCTGGAAGCGAAGCAAATAAACCCCTAGACTTCGCAAATTCCCCCCCTGATCTCAATGGAAATTGCAATTCGGTCCGCTCCTCAACGTTGCGTGCGGTTGTTACAATTGCGTCAAGTTCCTTGCGTAGTTCCCTTTGCTACGTTCACACCATCCTTGGCAACGATTATTATTATGGTATAATAAAGTACAGATCAAACTAAAACGGAATTGTTGCATTGCGAGCGCTCTCAAGTTGAGTCTCATCGCTATTTAGTTTGAACCTTGCGTGCATGGAACTATGCCTATTTTATTTGGCATATAGAAGGTGCACATGACATGAAGCGAAGCAAATATTACTCACAATTTATACCATGCCTAAGGTTCTATTTGGGTGGGTTTTACCAACTACGTTTTCATCTGTTTGCGCAAACCAACACACTGTAGCGTAAACATGTTTCATAAATCAAGGCAAAAACAAACTATACAAACCGATTTAAACCACTTTTTCCGACTTCACCGACTTTAGCGTAGAAGCCCTCTCAAAATAGCCTCTAATTCATATTCACTCAACTACCAATCACGCACAAAAGCATCTCTTATTTCTAACATCGCCAAATTGTAGAACTCTCAAGATGCATTTGTAGGGCACTCATATGTGCTAAAGGAATGGATTTGTGTATTCCCATGACAACTCCTCATGTGAGGAGGCCTTTCAATGATACTAACATGCTAGTACTTGTTATGACACAGCAAACGCATTAACACATGCATGTAGACACAACAAACTTGCAGTGAGTGAATGATCTATGTTCATCACTCACGCTCACGATCTCAAAGAGCGCATGCATTTGCTGATTGCGATTTGCATTCATACCAGGGTCTCAAAACCCTGTAGAAGAATGGAGCATTGATAGATGCCACTCTAGTACTCTACTCACTTCTTAATTTTGATGAACAAGTCTTCAACTGGTTGCAACGTGTTTTACCAGCGGTTGTTTGTCAATGCCAAACGACAAGCCGGTGACTTTCGTAGGGGCAGGGCCGCCGCCGCCGCCTTTTCAAAAAGGCCTTCCTTCCCCCAGGCAGGCCCAGTCCACTCACCCCCCAGGCCCCCACGCACGCCTTCCTCGCCTGCCGCGCGCCATGGCCGGCGACGCCCGGGCCGCCGAGGACGGCGGCGCGCCCCCGCCGCGCCCCGTCGCCGACGGCTTCCTCCGCTTCCTCATCCCGGCGCCCAAGCCGCGCCCACCACGGCTCCCGCGCGCCTCGTGCCGCCGCACCGCCTCGTCGCGCCGCCGCCCGCGGCCCCCGCGCTGCTGCGCCCCGAGGAGCGCCTCTACATCGTCCCGCCCACGCGGCCCGACTGGCTCCCTCTGCCGCCGCCGCGGCAGCCTCCTGCTCCTCCTCTTCGCTCGCCGTCGCCGTGGGTGAGGCCGCAGCCGTTCCCGCCGGCGTTCGGCGAGCCGAGGACGCGCGATGCGGGTCGCTTCGCTGGACAGGTGAACGGCGCGAGGGGGGGGAGCCCAGCGTCCGTCGCCCACAGCAGTGGAGGAGGTCGCTCTGGTTCTCAGAAGCCCAAGGCGGCGGCGGCGGCGGCTCACAAGGAAAAGAAGGCGCGGGTCGCCGTCGAGAAAAAGGGCGATGATGCCGGTGACGATGATCGGGCGGCGGTGAGCGAAGGGTATTCCGGTGGGAATGAGGCGGGCACTGAAGACGAGGACCAACTCGAACCGGAGCGCGAGCAGGACACCGGTGGCCATCGCCGGGGTCTCGATCGGGAAGACGACGCGAAGAATTCTCTGGACATGGCTGCTAATCAGGAGTGTTCCGGCGGCGGCGGCGGCGGCGAGCGGCCAAGCGAGGTAGGAAATGTCTACAATCTCTCCGTCGTGGCAGTGAAAATGCAAACCGTTCATCGATCGATCACACATGGTTTGTTCATTCGCTTGCTGAATTACCTGTGCTCGTTTATCTGTTCCGCAGCAGCTCGTATGTCAGTCGAATCAAGCAACACATTCGCGGGGCAGAATGGGCAGATCGCAGGTGGAATGCCGCCCCGACATCGACACCTTCACGCCTGGCTTGCTCGCGCTCTACGAATCCCTGAAGCCGTCAGAAGAGCACAAGTCAAAGCAGAAGCAGCTCGTGGACTCTCTGGCGAAGTCTGTCAGCAAAGAGTGGCCCAATGCCCAGCTGCATCTCTACGGATCATGCGCCAATTCGTTTAGAACATCACACAGCGATGTTGATGTTTGTCTTGAGATGGAGATTGGCACCGCGAGCACAGTTGAAGTTCTTCTGAGATTAGCAGATGTATTAAGAGCTGATAATTTCGACAATGTGGAGGTAAGCCTTGAGTTTTACTATCGCATTATGCAGCATTCTCATCCAAGTTACTTGCGTTGCTACGCACATTGTTGTGTAATTCTTTACTTGTGTGCAATTCGTACTGCACATGTTATTGAACTCTGATGAACACTTGCCTTCCATGTCTTCGCTTGATTGTCTGTCCATGTTGTTCCTCCTGGTCTCTAACATGATGTTTATGCAGGCCATTACCAGTGCCAGAGTTCCGATTGTAAAGATGTCAGATTCAGGAAGTGGCTTCTCTTGTGACATATGCATCAACAATCTCTTTGCTGTCGCTAACACAAAGCTTCTCAAGGATTACGCCCAGATAGATCAGAGATTGCTTCAGCTGGCCTTTCTTGTGAAACACTGGGCCAAACTGAGGGGTGTCAATGAAACATACCGTGGAACCCTCTCTAGCTATGCGTGAGTAAAAAATGATATTTTTGGTTTTATTACAAACTAGGGTTCTAATCTTTATTTACATGAACCTGCAGGTATGTTCTTATGTGCATTAACTTCTTGCAGCTACGAGAGCCCAAGATTCTACCATGTCTGCAGGTTTTGTACTTAACTTTATCAAATTTACTTGTCAATTCCCAATTATATTTTAGGATAAGATCACTCCTGAATTTTCCCAGCATATTGATACATGATGTTGGTAGGCATGCTAAACCAATTATTTACATTTCAACCCCCCTTTCATTTTTTAAACTTTTTTCTTTTTTTTTCCTTTTACTTGATGGTGGAGTGCTATGCTCGATTGGTCCTGGATTTCCACCATTCGACTCTCCCTCCATATGTATACTTCTTTTTGAATGGCTTGCTCATCATTCAACTATGGTTGGTCACCTTTTATTTTTCTTCTTTTTTTCACTTTTGCGGAGAAGGGTAGGTCCCTTGTTATGCGCTATGTTTTTTTCCAGCTATATGTCACTGAACTATGAGTGCATTTAGAACTCTAATCGTTCATATAGGTTGGAAGGAGCATGGAGCAAACATTTTATCCTAATGTAACCCGCACCCATCCCTCGTTTTTCAGGCCATGGAGCAAACATATACCATGAATGTTGATGGCACCGAGTGTGCATATTTCGACGAAGTTCATCAACTCCAATATTTCGGTGCTGAAAACAAGGAGAGCATCGCGGAATTGCTCTGGGCGTTCTTCCACTACTGGGCATTCCACCACGATTACAGGCGCGACGTCATCTCCGTTCGCACGGGGAGCACAATCAGGTAATAAGAGCCAACGGTCTTTTTTCTGAACAACAAACTTTGAGCGTCGATTTCATCAGATTTCACGTCGGACTTGAAGAATTTTACAAGTTCACTTCACTCTATATGATTTGTTGTGAACAGCAAGCAGGAGAAGAACTCGCGTCGGAAACGACCACCACCTGATGTGCATCGAGGACCCGTTTGAGACCGGCCATGATCTAGGCCGTGTGGTTGACAGGCAGACGATCAGGATCCTCAGGGAAGAGTTCGAGCGAGCTGCTGCCGTGCTGCAGGACAGCGATGACCCCTGCGTGGCTCTCTTCGAGCCCTATGACTATGAAAATTAATCAGCATGAAACAAACTGACAAGTAGCTGACAGGACAGTTCAACGACGATGTCCGGAAGTGAGTTCTGACTCGGATGATAAATCGTTAAGACATCTGATAAACAAAGTACTAACTGGTTGAAACGTAGGAATTGTGCCGGGTGCAACATCTAGTTGCAACAAGGATATAAGATCTCCTATGTGATAATTTTAAGAAAAAACGATGGTAAGAATTGTTGCAGGCCGTAATGAGTTCCTGTAAGGGCACGCTTGCACGTGAGTGCTCTGCAGTCTGCACCCTGAAGAGGCAAATTTAATTATCTGATTTGGAGAACATGCCATTGATGCCAACACTGATGGCCTGTACTGTAGGCCAATGACGCATTCTTTCAATCTCACTTCCCAGGATTTATGAACAATTTCCATGATATTAGACATCTCGTAATTCTTAACAAAAATAAATAGGGCACCCTGTAAGCTCACTTAACTCCAAACTTATGGCGTCAGGTGTTTGACAGTGTAATCGCTACCCTTCTCAGTACCAGGAACTTATCATGTAAAATTCCTATTTTCCTAGGGCAAAAGATACTAACAAGAGGATGAGTTCTACCCTAGGTAGCCAACTGGCCTTTTCATGGCCCTAACCTCCTAGGCTAAGTATCAAACCTTGCTTCCAAAGAATACCGCCCACAACTGCACATCTCCCCCAACATAGAGCTAGGCCAAGTGGCCAACTTATGGCACAAAGAATGGCAGCTCTATGATCTTTCCAGGTTTGTGTCTCTCCTTTTGTATCTTCATCATGATCTCACCTCATCAATCGGTATGTACGATCTTCACGTGGCCTTCGTTTTGATATAGTCAACCTGGTTAAAGTTTTCATTGTACAACATGCCCATCGGAGAAATGAGCCGCTGTAAACCACTTGCAAACCGACTCTGCAATGTACAGTTGGACATATTGTTCAAGAAAACCAGATTAGGGCTAGTTAAGACATTAGCTGTTATATGTAAAGATATCCAATATATAGAAATGACCATACCCACTGAAACAAGACGAGTATCCACCAGCATCCTGGCAAGCCACCAAATTTGTTGCGGAGAACCTTTCAAGATGAAACAATAAAAAATATCACCGTCATAAAGCCTTTTAATCTCAGACTATGTAGTACGGATTCACGCTCTTTTCCTTGCTCAACCTAATCAACTGACAGCAATCAAAAGTGAACAGAGGGTAGAAAGTACTGTGGAAATCACATTCTTATTATTGATTGTTCAGACTCCTGATCCCTCTTTTTAATTGAAGTAGCAGAAAGATTCATGTGGTCTCCCACTAATGACTCACGACAGGAAAAAAGAGAACAAACAGGCATACCATCAAAAGAAGGGTTCCAATGCAAAAGCATACACCCATTGATTGACTCAAATATCGCAGATCCCTTCCGGCCTAAAAGAGGACGAAAACATAAATTAGATGTCAGCACATTTTCCAGCAAATGGTAGGCAACAATATGCTGGCCTTACAAAATTATGCATGAATATCCCTTCAATCTATTATATTACCACTACCATGCCATAATGTCAAAGATTGTTCAAACTATTACACTACTACTATGCCTTTTTTGCATGGGAATAGTACAAGGGCTCCTCTAGTATGTCATTGCTATGTTTATTGCAAAAGCAATCATACTCAAGAATTTATCTGGCATAGTGTGTGTTGGCTTGTGCCCAATCAACACGGCGAACTTTAGGTAGCCCCAGGAGTTCGCACTCTTTGGATGCTCGCCAAATTTTTAGAAGAAACACATAGCTTCATGGTCATACCTCATGCATTTTTCTTTTCAAATGCTTGGCCAAATGCCAGTGTAACCAAAACATTGGCCAAAATTGTTGCCAATGTTTGGTAGGGCTAATTTGAGTGCAAAACAAACGAGTCTGGTTAACCCTTTAAAGGAGAATCAGTGTGGGCCAGACAGATGAAATAAATCAGATTATCAACATACCAATAATGTTCCTTCAAGGGAGTGTACTGAAGGAGTCACCAGCAATGCACTGAAATATGGAGCCAGTACTCTGTGCATCTGTCGGAAATATAAGGCAGACGTAATGAGTTACAAAGAAAATTCAAGCATTAAACACTAGTGGCCAAGCATGAATAATATCTAGATTTTTTTGAAGCGATGTCTCAGACCTGTTGGACGACCATTCTGTCATTGGTGAAGAGACTAGGGAAAAGCCATGGAACAAGTGTCCCTACTGCCCCCAAAACCGCTCCAGCAATCACTCCAATGATCACAAGTGACTTCAATAGCATCCTTGCCTACAATAAAGTTAGCTTGAGGATCTTTCAGAGAAGTAAGGAGCAAAATATTCATACAGTTTAGTGCAGAAATGAATTTGAAGTGTGCTGTGTCAACCATTAGCTGTTGCTCTAATGGAGGAGAAAGAAGGTCTGTGCAAATACACTTTCCATGAAAAGTATATAGAACATGAAAGCTCAAAAGAATGTGTCTCTTGAGAAACAAACTGCTGAAGAAAGGCTAACTGTATCAATTGATTCATCAAGTGTAATTAGTTTTCTTTAGCTGAAGTGCTGAACCATATGAAATCATATAAATACAAGTGTGCAAGGACACATATTCATCAAACAACGCATTACTATCAATGCCGGTAAGGGCAACAATGCTATAGCATCATTATTTACATAAATTTTAACACTGCAATCAATAGGTACCTTGGTCAAATTACGATTAGCACCATATATCAGCTCCGGCATGAATGACTGTGCAGTTTGCGACAGAGGCTCACCCCAAACAGTACACATGCATAAGATATTAATCATAACCTTCAAAAAATATGAAGTAAATGATAAATTTATCAATTTCCCTTTTATTAGATATTCCCTCGTGAGCAATCATTTTGTAAGTTACCAAGTATAAACCTGGTGTGCTGCAAGAGTTACTGCTCCCAAAGAAGTCGCTGAATATGTGAGCAATGCATAAAATGCTACCTGAAGAGAATTTTGAAATAATTCGTTAGAATGATATGAAGAAAGTATACAGATTGTCAGACCCCAAAATGATACCTTGGATGTCATTGTCACAAAAACAGGAGCTGCAATTTCAAATATCTGCAGCAGCTCTCTCGCGGATGGAATCGTAAATGAGAAAGCTTGAAAACCCTTATTGTTTAGATTCTGCATCATCATGAAAGCTGCAACAACCTGATAGTGTGTCAAAAAAATAGCCACTCAAGAGGCAGACCCAACAATCGAAACAAATTGGCTATAGATCAACATTAGTAGCCAGAGGAAGACGGTAGAGTGATCAAATCATGAAGAAAGAGAACTTGCTCATAAGAAATGAAGTTTATACTTATAGGTTTTAGAGGCGATCTGGATAAAATAAAATAAAAAAACTTTTACCACTGTGGTATTTCACTTGGGGACAAATCAGAATGTATGCCTATTAATCTATACATCGGATGATCAACAACTTTGTGGAATCATGCTCAAGTTGTTACATGCTTTTTGGGTGACGACCAGCCTAGGCCAAGTCCTTAGCATAGCAAGAAGGAATTATCCATCTAGTTCTTGTGTGCCCCTCATAGATGATCTCCTCTCCCTTAACCTTAAATAGAGAGGAGTATCCTGCCATAAGCATATAATAGGCACAAACTATTCTTTTTCAAGTTAAACTAATCTGAGACTTCATTATCTCTCGATTTCTAGCTTAATGTGCAAGACAACATAACAAGTCCATCTTCCACAAAATAGAGAGAGGAGGTCAATAGTGCCACCAGAGATGTGAGATGGTGAGTTGGTGACTGGGAAAGTGTGTCGGTACCTGTGAAACCATAGTTGCCCAGGCCGCACCAGCAATTCCAAAGCCACAAACAGAGCAAAGAAGTATATCACCAACACCATTTACAACAGTAGCAGCTGCCAATGCCTTCAAAGGACCCCAAGAATCCTTCATGCCCAGACTGAGTTAACAAAACACACCATATAATAAGAGATGCATCCAATCAAGATAGTTGTAATATAGATAGCTTATAAGTATTCATTTATATCTGAACCATTTTATTCATGTAAGTGTGTAGCTGTGTAACCCACACATGTTTATTCATGTCAATATGAAGACTAGGTGATTACAAGTGCTGACTATTCTTAATACTACAATTGCCAAATTCAAAGAGATATCTACCAGTGTTCCACTAGTTCTCGCTAAAATGCTTAAGATTTATGCACATTTTCACTGCTCTGCTACAATTATAGCATTTGGGAAAGCAGTTGGGGATCTAGAGTGCAGATATAGCTTTTAACCCACATTCCAAACTTCTGCTTCATGACTTCGATTAACTTTTAGCATTAGGTTTCTTTTGTGGCTAATTTTACTTTTTTAATCTGAATAAACAAAAGTAATACATTTAGACTTTGACAACCTGTAGTTTGACAAAGAAGAAAGACAGGACAGAATTAGCAGGCATGAAAGTATAACGAGAACTACCAACCTGGCACTTTGAGCAACTAAGCCCACAAGAACTGCAGGCCATGCAAAGCCTCTTATCTGAAAGTAAGTACACATATTGGTACATGTTATTTCACACAAAAAGGGGAGGTTAACTTTATATCCTATAATATAGGGTATTTCAAGAATTCAACAAGCTTAGAAGTAGGTGTGAAACAAGAACCCAAGTCACCTAGCCAAGTAAGGAAAGGATCTGTCCAGACTGTCTAGGGACAAAGATAATAAACATATAATGGAGACAAACTAGGCAATTCAAAAGATAGTTTTACAGATTATGATAATAAGCAATATCTGGAGCTAAATAAGCATAACACTGTTTGAAAGTTCAATCGTGATATATGCACCTCATCTGCATCAGGTGAGGACGTGACGTGATCACGTCATATCAGTTCACCACATAAAAATATGCAAAAGTACAGCTTTCTCACATGTAGACTTCATACGCAGAAAACATGTCCATCGGGTCTTATCATCCATCATTAACACCCATGTTTACACATAACTCTACACAACTAGTTGAATATTGAAAGTAACGTGTGAAGGAAGCTATCAGGGTATAATGACCATGACTTCATTTTTGAACCTGCCTTGATATATTTTTCTGTCTGTTTCCCATTCTCATGCACAAGCCTACGAGGTTTTATTTCATATACAACATAAAGTTGAAATTTGAACCATATCAATTTATGCTAGTAATTTTTTAGTGGTATGCTCAGTAAGAGAAAACTCAAACCATAACATGCTAGCTATATATCCCAGAAATATGGCATTTCCTATAAATTAAACTGGGGAGTAATGTCGCAGAGAGAGATGTTGAACTATACAAACCTGTGCATATGTATTGGCCGAAGAGATAATTTCATAATTCCCTGATCCAGCAAAAGCTGGAAAGCAGAAAAAAGAAAACAGGTTATATAGTTTAATGGAGGATAGTGCAGGTACCACATATGAAGTTCAATTAATGTATCATGAGTATAGCAAAAGATTATATGTGGAACAACAAACTGACAGGAGAAATATAAGTGTGTACTATCTTTTCTAACCACACATCCTAATCTGAAAATAAGACTAAAATCAGAACAGTAGTCAAGATAAAAGAAGTAAATAATCCCTACTTTAAACAGCATTGTGTACTTAGTTGGTTGAGTCTAGGACAAAGCAAAAAAGCAGTAAATGAGATAATACAATGACAAATTAAGTAATCATCAAGGTTTTCATTAGAAAATACAAAATTCTCAACACTCCAAAGGAAGTATGAAAAGCGGGATGATTGTTGTAGCTCCAGATACTATTTTCCTTTAGAGTCTTACCTGACAATGCTTGAGTACCAAAAACTTTGGTGAACAAAAACATTCCTATGCCACAAGCAAGAGCAATAAACAGCAACATAGACACTTGATGTTGCACAAGTTCTTTGTCCTGCATATAGTAACTGCAACCAGATTAGGTTACCGATACGGTAAGAATGTAAAATCCAAGAAGGTGATTGACATCTGACACTGATAACCATTGAGCACACAAGGTACAACTGTAACAGCATGCCAAACTGCCAGGTGCCAAAATTCACGAGAGCTTGGTTTCACATTAGTCTAATACTGCTAAATGGTATCCTATGGAGGGCCTGGTGCAATTTTCGTAATACCAAACAAATGTACAGTCACATGAAGAGGGAGCAAAGTTATATCACAAGTCAAGCATGCTGGGGAATGAATATCTTTTTTTTTTGTCACAGCTTACTTAATTTGGCACCTCTAGTCTTTTCAAAAAGGCAAGCATACTAACTACAGTTTTGGAATAACTTTATGTGGCTATGACACTACAGAACCATTTTCCATAGCTAAGGTGGTATCATCTTCGCCTTATAGACTACGACACCAAAATCAGTTCATGTAACATTCTAACATAGAGGCACAGAGCATCTGGGATGGAATCAGAGGATGCACCTTTTTAGCTAAGGAGGTGGCCACCATGTTAGAGGTTGCAACCGAAAGGAACATGAATATGTAGCTTAGGTAGTCGCAGAACACTGTCCCAGGCCCTGAAAGGAATTGAAAGCAAGCAGTGGAATAAGAAAAATGCATTGAGCTTTCTGTCAGATGGGCCTGTTTTACAAATTTTATGGACATCACAACACGTTTATCAAGCGTGCAATCCGCATTTGGCGATTAGCTCACCACGGGGAACGTGTAAAATCCACGTCGCATTTGGGCAGGGAGATTAAGAGCGATAGGTAGAGCGCCACTGAATATTACTAGTATGCTGCGATATGGCCTGCGCCGTAATGCCGTATGGAGATGGATAGGAAGGCAGAGGAGAAGGACCTAGCGCGGCGAGCTGGAGGGCGGAGGTCTGGCCGATGACCATGGTGTCGATGAGGCTCATGAGCGGGCCGCAGATCCAGAGCCCCAGCGCGGGGCCCGCGAACACGACGATGTCCCGCACCTGCTCCCATATCCCCGCCGCCGCCGCCTGCTCGCCGCCGTCCTCGGCGACTCGCGCGACCGCCGAGCCGGCGCAGCGGCAGCGGGCGGCGCTGGAGAGGCGCGGGCTCTCCTCGAGCCGCGGCGGCCGGAGCAGGCGGAGGCGGGCCGCGGGAGGAGGAGGAGCAGGGAGGCGTTGACGGAGGCGGTGGAGGGAAGCGGGGGCGGGGATGAGGTGGGCGGCGGAGAGGAGGCGGAGGTGCGCGGACATGGCTGCCGACGCCTGTGGAGTCGGAGACTAGAACTAGTTCACCTCAGCGCCGGCCTCCGCCTGCCTCGTCCCCCCTTGTGCCGCCGCAGCCGAAATGGAATGACGGTGGTGGTAGGTTGCTGTGCTGCTCCGGATCGTGTGGAGGGGAGGGGACGCGAGCAACCAACGGCCGTTGCTGTTGCTGTAGCTGGCCAGTGTGGGTGTCCAAAGTCCAAAAGAATCGTCCCCCTCCGTAGAGGGCGTGTACGTATACGCCAAGGACATGTACGTGTACGGGCACAATCACTAGTATTACCTACACAACATCATGGAATACACTCTGCGTTTGCATCAGAACGTCAAACCCCAAACTTTCTAGGTCACATTCTGATTCGCCGCACTCACTCTCAGAATCTCTGATTCAAAATACGTTCATTTTCTGTTTCAACGAAGAGAGAGACAAATTCACTTCTCGTTGGCCATCGTGTAGGAGCTCATGTTTTAGGCTGTGACAAACATTTTCTGGCCACTCTTCTTAGCACCTGCACCTTCTTGGCAACTGCCACGATGAAAAAGACTCGTATACAGCCAGCCAAATGGGCAAGCTACAGTCGTACAGCCAGCTGATTTGGAGCCATTCCAAAATCACAATAGGCAACCAGACTGGACGATCGAGGGACCAGAATCTTCAAGCGGCACTCATACACAACTCCAGGAACAAGTGAGACACCCTCTAGGATTACTTGCATGACTCCAAAGTATAACCGGATACATGGTATATAGTACAGTTGGCAAAAGAATAAATACGAAAGAGTGAAAGAACAAGAATAAGAAAACACACTTGTGGGTCCAGACCACAAATGATATCCTCATCCTGTAGAGTCAAAAATCAACCTCAAATAGATAAGCATGTTCCATGCAAAACGTTTCAGGTGCCCAGTCCAGGAGCCTCTGGAATGCCAACCATGCCGCAAACTCTAGTAACAATCTCTGCTTGCCAAGGTATACATGACAGAAACCTACTTTCGCTCCCAGCCAAATCACATGAAGTCGTACTCATCCGGATCATCATAGCCACCACCCCGGCCGGGGATGAAGTCATCGTCTCCTTTCTCGATGTGGAGTTGCTTCTTTTTGGCTCCTACGAGAAAGAATTTCGTTCAGTGTGAGCATCAGTGATGATGTATTTCAACCTAGGTACTGGTTACAAGATCCGCCTTCAAAATAGAAAAGCACCTAGAGCCCAAGAATTGTTACCTTGTTTCTTTTTGCCTGCTGCAGCTTCTTTCTCAGCCTTGATCTTCTCATTAGCAATTGCTGTCACCGATGAAGATATATCTTTTGCATCAGCACCTTTCAACGGTGTCATGGAAAGTCTCATGACATTCTTAAGTAGACCCATGTAGTGAAAGCTTTTCTGAAAATGCAAACATGAAATCAACAAGGTAAGATCCTGCAGAAAAAGGGCAGATATACCAGAGACATAGCAATGCCAATGTTAAACAGACCTCGTAGGGTCGTAGTTTATTTACAATAAGCTCTGCATATTCCGCAAAGTCACTCTCAGACTTTGGGATAAATGTATCTAGTGACTTTTGGTCGCCACCCTTCTTTGCAAAAAGTTCTGTGGTTGACTTGAAATCGGCTTCTTCCACAAGCCTGTAATAAGTAAACATTGTAACCATGAATAAACTTTATAACCATGATAGTTTGAATAAAAGCAATCACACGTTGATGTGCACAAAGTTTCAATATAATTTCCAAAAACCTAACAGTTCATAGAAATAGCGTATACCTTTGCTGGCGAATTTTCTCCGAAGTGGGACTAAGAGGAGGCTCATCTGGTTCTTCAGCACTAGTAGATGCCTGCTGTTTTCCCTTTTTCGCAGGAGCCTTACTGCTAGGTTTCGCCGTGGGCTTTTCTACAGGCGGTGGCTTAGGTTTCTGCAATAGTCATTGAAACAAAAACACCAGTGTTGAATCAGTGGCCATTCAATATTAGCTTATTAAATGGTAGGCATCTAGAAAACAAGTAAACAACTGACAGGTATCAGGGTCAACATGAAAATGCTGCTCGTATCTTAGCATATCAAAGCCAGCAATAATCACAAAGGCTTACAATCACCAATTACATTTCCATGAAGTGTATTTTAATGAGAAACAATATATTAAAGGAAAACTACATTAAATAATTCAAGCTCCTGAGCAATTGTTTGAGCTATTCAACAACTCATGGAATCAGCGACCAGGTATACAAATAGAATGGTATTATGAACAAGAAATCACCCCTATAATGCATATATAAACCATATCGAACCAAGGCATATAGATCGAGTATCCACTAGATTATTTCCTAAATCAAAGAACCAAAACAAAGGAATGTATGTGATGTACTCCCTCCGTCCCAGTATATAAGGCGTAACCACCTCTGGTTCAAAGACCAACGAACGTATTTAATTCTCTCTATCAACACTAGTATTACTGCATCGATGTACGTGCATATAGAGAGATCGTGCCTTATATTATGGGACTTGAGTAAAATGTACGTCTTATATATTAGGACGGAGGGAGTATTAGTTCACCAAGTATGCTTCTAATAAACATGGGTATAGATTTTCACTGTACCTCCTCCTCCTCTTCTTCCCATGAATCTTTTACGTCATCTTCCTCAACATCTTCATCAGCCCACTGATTTTTAAGTGGCTCTGCTTTAATGACAGGTGCGGCTGGCTGAAAATCTTCAGCATCTGAATGCGGAGTAGATTTACATATATTCATAAGACACTAACAATAAACGGGAAAGTGCCAGAATAAACCAACATCAGAACTGATACTTAAATTCAATGGACTAACATAGATCGACCAAAGGGACCCATGGGAAGTCTCCCTGTACACTCACTTTTCTCTAACAGCAAACAGAAAGATTGAAATTATCGGAACAAAAACATCAAAAACCGAATACAACAGATAGCAGGTGACCTCAATCTACCTACTGTATTGCGTCACCGTCCCAAACCAAGTGAAGACAATTTGAAGCTGTTCCTCATGTTTAGGTGAAACCCAAACATCCAGCACTCCACGTGCAGTGCCACATTCATCAGAAAATTTATAGGAGTAACCTTTTTAACTACCACGTTAAATCTAAACAGAGGGAGCAAATTAATTGGTAAACGCCACACATTTGCCCAAAGATTTAACAGACCTACATAGGAACTGCTCATGAATTAATCCTAAAAACCGTAAGCCCAAAAACTAAACCCCAAAACAATTAGACTTGGGGCAGGTTAAGGTGCTTTTGCTTAGCAACACCTAATTTGACGAATACCGCGTGAACCAATCGCCTACGCATTCATCCAAAGCCCTCCGCTAGAAAATATTCTCGCCAAACGGGGGGCACGGCTTCGCGAGATTCAAAACCGGTCGTGTGAGGCCGGGGTCTCATCACGAAACGCGCGCGCGCATCGGGAAGACGAACCAGCCGCGTCGGACGGCGACCTCCGAGACCGGGAAAACATCGGTGCAGATTCCCACGCACGGATTCTACTAAGCCGTAAATCGGAAGTCGCGAGAGGTAGAGAGGAGCTCACCCCAGTCCTCCATCGTGGCTCGACGGGTCTCGAGATCCGATCGCTTCGGCGGTGTCGGCGGCGGGGGCGACGACGGGGGCGCCGGTGGGCGCAGAGGCGGGGAGGACGGCGGCTAGGGTTTTCCCGCTGCTGTGGCGGCGGCGGCGGAGGCGGCGCGGGAGGGGTGAGGAGGGGCGGAAGCTTCTCGAGGGTTGTGGAAGGAGGGGAACCGAAAGGATGAGTCGAGTCGCGCTCTGCTCTGCTGGCTTGGCTGGCGCTTTGGTTTGGTCTTGCTCGCTTCCCGGCTTTGTCAGGGTCACAGCCTTGTCCTGGTGGTGGTGTTCTCTTCTGATCCTCCCATTGGACGGTCACGATCCTCTACGGATATATAGTGCTACGGTTTTTTTTTTCAAAAATTGTATAGTGCTACGTACACGAAGGCAAATCGGAAACGAATATTTTTCCTTTTTGTTGTTACTCACTTTTTATTTATTCCGGAATCGAAACGGAGCCGAATCGTTCAGCGTTTGTACACGTTCCGTTTTTACACCCTCCGAATACAATCTGGGCAAAGACAATTTCAATTTCAACTCTCTCTTTCCATCCGAATATCTGTGAAATAAAACAAACAAAAGTAGCCTGATGTTGAAACTTATTTTCGAGGGATATACAATCTCATTCTCCTCGGACAAATCTGGGAAATGAAATGAGCACACAACCCAGCAATGGTATCGAGCCACAGGCAAACGATCTGATGTGACCCGATGTGGTAAGCAGTGACCTTTGTCTGATGCAGTGATGTGGTAAGCAGTGATGCACTTATGCCTCCCACTAGGATCTCATCTCATCTCATCTCATCTTGTACTGCCTTTTCCTTACAGGATCCAACCAAAGACACTTTCTAACACAACCTGATCAGCAAGTCTGCCATCCACTGCTTCAAACATCAAAGGATCTATGCCAAACTATCAATCAATACAAACTAAATGAAGAGCATATGCCTTCGCGACAATTTTGTCCCACCGGCGGAACTCATCTCTGACCAACCTAATCAAGCTCTCTAGGACTGAGAAGAAACCGTTGTATTTACAGCAAAACTGAAAGGGAATTAAGCTACAGCTACTGCTACTGCACACAGTTCTATGACTTGAGGACTGCTCCTTCGGTTATCCTCCACCCTCCTGATTTCGAGTAGGCCATCTCATAGCGCGTAGTGTACTTTGTGTCGTATGAATCATTGTTCTTAGGGTCTGCTACGTCGGTAAGTTGGCCAACCTCCTCGATTGTCGCCTCCACTGTTGCACGCCGGCCGTCCACTGAGACAGTGACACTGTCAATTGTCACGTCAGACAGTGTGTACTCCCAGAACCAGCCATGGCGCTCAATCTCTGTAACTCGGTCAGTCCATACCTTCAGCATATTGCCGTCAAGAACCTGTAGGAGTTAGAAACATCAGTACCACCTTGATATTTAGGGAAGGGCAATCAAGCAATGCAAGTACAAGTTAAAAAACCATGCTTGAGCATTTGAATGTCCAGGCTGTTGCACTTATCTCAAATGACTAGGTTACAGACAGTTCTCATTATGAGAATTAAAATTCTAATATTGTGATGAGAATTTTGATAGCCTCCTTACCAAAAAATAAAAGCCAGCAAACTACTTCTTTGTTAGTCACCTATTTTTCTAATGGCAGGACACATCTTAGAAGCACTCAGTATCTTCGAAACAGTGAACCGGCACAAGTACATAATTTCTTGGTGCATTTTACAGTTGTCTTAAGCTGTCAATAGTATCTTGAAGGCAACAGCACGACCTATAGGACTACATCCGAAGTGTCTCTAGCAGCATAAACAGTTGTGCATGGGAGTAAGCACCAGCCAGATAAAAATAAAAAAAAGGTCAATATTTTGAGCCTCACCTCTTGCAATACTGCAGCAGAGTGTTCTGGACCCAAAGCCTTTGACTTGATACTCTGCCACTTGCGAACAATATCTTCAGCCAACTTTGCGTCCATTCTAGGAATTTCTAGTGGTTCTTCATCTGCTGCTGGACCTTCAACAAACAATAATGGAAGGATTAGTTTTTGTGAAGAACATTACACGACTGATGAATAATAAATGGCTTTTAAGCATTCTATGTATACACTTGCACATTACATATAGGGCTAGGAAGTATTATGGTTCCAGAAACATTTATGTGGAATTTGGTACATAGATTTGCTGGAAACATCAATGAAAAATCCAATGACTTGAAGAAAGTAATGGTATTTGATCACAAGTTTACTCACCACCAATGGAGTCAGCAACTGCCACAGACCCATGCTCACTCCTAATATTAGGAAGTGACTTCTTACGAGGCAAGCACTTCAGGCCTATTACTGCAAATAGTGCAAACAGTGCACCAGCAGAGATAATCTTCAAAGCAGCATTTCTGGAATCATTGATGTCATCTCCAGTAACATTTTGTGGGGCAAGCTTTTCAGGAGATTTCTCAAGATCATCGCTAGGATTTCCTTTGTCTGATCTGTCTAGCTGTTCTATCAATGGGAAAACCTTGCTGAATGCTTGAAGAGCACTTGATTTTACCGTACCAAGCACAGCTGTAGCTTGAGCACTAAGTTTTGCTATAGCAGCAGCTGCAGCCAAATGAGAAGCCCCACCACCTTCCATCCTTTCTAGGTAGCTTAAAACTTTTGGGTCATCATAATAGTCTCCAAGTCTGAATTGCATCCCACGAGTATCTCTGCTCCTTGGGAAAACCTCAGAGACAAGCCAACTCTCCAAAAGCTTGCATAGCCCTGGAAGAAGATCATTCTCTTCATCGATGCTAGAGTTATTCACCACAAACTCAATAATTTTGGGGTCTCTATATGACCAGGATTCATTATCAATTCCAAGCCACATTCTGCAATTGCTAATATCTCCCACTAGTAACAAGCAGAGTGCCCGTTCCAACGCAAGGTCCATCTCATTTTCATAAGGATATTGAGAACCTATATTGAACTTCTGAAGTTGTTCAAAAAGATCATCTGCCATCATGATGAATTGTGGCCTTTTACTTGCAATTGCTTGAGCAATATGTGCAAGTGCCACGCTATAGATTTCAAACCATTCTGGTGGTATGCTATTAGGTGTTTTAGAGAAGAAATCCATCTGAGATATATGACAGAAAATGATTAAGGTCTTCTAAAAATTATGTTCAAGTAAAACGTACATACTACAACATGTTGCTGCTCATTAAACTTGGTAGGCACAAACCTGCTCAGCTGATGTCATCCGCAAAAAGGCCTCATTCATAAAGGCCTCACGAGAAAATCCTCCTCCAACAGTAGCAATACCGCCTCTGCCAACACTCCACAATATGTTTCTTGCACCTTGCAGACCTTCTTGGCGTTTATTTTTATGTTTCTCATCAATAGGAAGAGCAAGTAGCTCCAATACACATCGAGGTGTAATTTCCTCCAAAGTTTCATCAATCTGTGATAGCAGATCGGGTGCAAGATTGCTTGCACCATCCTCCTAAAGTACAATGTTTGTATTAGCACTGCTTCCAGAATATCTCTTTAAATGAACCGAAAGCTGATGTTCAAACAATGATCTAGTACCAAATTAAAAATTTGATAGCTAAAAGGCAAATATGTCTTGAGGCTTATGATTATTTAGCAGCAGCCTTTTTAGGTTATAGCAGTTTGCAATAACAGAATGAGGGGAATGAAAAGACTGAAGCACTGATTATCTCTAGGCAGCGTTGGCAACTAGCTTAATGCCAATTTGGTTTTACAGCATAACAGGATAACGGCTACGTCATAATGTACACATCGATTTCATTATCTACTAGTAATGATTCATTATCTAATAGTAATGATTAAGACTAAATTGGATTGATTTCAAGCTTTTGAAACTGATAGTGACGCAAGGGCTACAGAGCTTCTAATTACAGAAACATATACGCATCTGATGCTTACAAAAAAAAAGGGACTTTGTTTACCAAAGAAAACAATTGGTAATCAGTATTAAGTATTAATAGCAAGAAAACTTGATAAATCTAGAACATGCTGATCTACAACCTATGGTATATACAGTCCTATCGAACACATGTCACATTAAAGTTAATAAACAACTGTGTGTGCAAAGTCACCTCAAGATAGATTTGATATGCGACCTTAAAACAAATTAGTTCACCTGCAGAAGCTTGAGTGCCCTCTCGAGCACCTCACAGCAGCGGATTACATCTGGAGGGCTTGCAGCCATCGCGTCCCTTGATAGGTCCACATAAGCCAGTGCCATTGCTAGCACCACATCCTGCTTGAACCGCTTTGGTGGACGGCCCTGAAGCAACTGCTCTCCTGTTGCAAGAACTAGCTGTGCCTCCCCAGCCTCCTGAAGTACACACAGCACCCCTGGAACCTGCTTAGCAAGTCAACCAAAAGAGGCAGCAACCATCATATCCTAGTGCCATTTGAAATTCTAGAACATCAGACTGCACTGTTTGTCTGTTTGTTGAGCTACAACCCCACCTTATCCCAGGCAACATCCATGGTGAGTGTTGCGTCACGGTCCTCAGAAAGTGCACGATCGTACTCAGTACGGGAGCTCTGGTTTGTCAGAGTATCATGGGCAAGCTGCAGCATTTGCCGACGCCCAAGAAGAGCTTCTGTGCTGTAGCCATACTGTGGTGGCTTGGTTATCCGCGCCTCAAAGGCCCTCCGAATGCCATCACCAAGAAAATGTGGCTCCGCTCCGAGAATCTGAGAAGAGCAACTCCAACAGATCATGACCCAAATCCAATATGAAAATTATTTTTGTTCACAGCATTGGAACACTACCAAAATCTCTTCACAATGCCAATTTTTTTTCTGAATTAAGTAGGGTGCGATGTAAGTTGCAGGAATATGACGGACTTGAAACCCAAAGAGCTGACGTTGCTAGTAGTCAACCCAACATCCAGATAACAGTTAAGAATGGAATTTTTCATGATATTGAAGTAGTCAATAGCCTAGTGATAAACATGAAAATGCAGTAATGAAATCAAGTACTACCTTGAAGCTTTTCTACAGCACGGTACTATCCCCGCTAACAAGTTTATCCCCTGTTTTCACATCAAATGGTAACCCCGAATCTGATCAGGGCCGATCAAACAGATTATTTTCCGAAAACCGAATATGCAGGTTCTTTTTGTAACAAGCATTGGAATGCACCGTACAACTCCACATAATGCCACCTTTACAAAGTCATGTAGGTTTCAATTTAAGCTGGAAGATATGGTGGATCTAAAACCCGTCGAATTGGAATTGCTAATTGCTAACCAGCCATACAAAAGCGGTAGTTAATAACCTACTAACAATCCTTGAAATGGAGTAATCGAGCCGAGTGCCCAACCGCACATTTGTACAGGGCAGTACTATCCTCTTTTAGAAGGTTATTAATGATAACCCCAAATCACCCGAGGAACTAGCTGGATTACTGACCTTGTAGAAGTCGACAGGGAGGGGAAAGGCGCGGTCGGCGGTGTCGGGGAAGAGCGGGACGAACGGGGACGAGGAGGGGGAGGCCGCGGCCGGCGGGTCGGCGGCGGCGGTGGGGAGGAGGTGGAAGTCCGCGAAGAGGCGGTCGGCCCAGCGGCTGGCGGCGCGGCAGGCGACGGGGGCCGGCGGCGGCGGCTTGGGGCGCCGGTGCGTGGCCGGCTGGAGGGAGAAGGCGAACGGCGCGGAGTTGGACCGGGCGAGGAGGCTGTGGACGCCCTCCATTGCCGGCGGGGGCGGGGGCGGCGAGCTCGTGAGCGAGGGTTTTTGAGGTTGTCCTCCTGTGGAAAGCTGTTTGTTTTCTTCTTGTTGAGTTGTCGGGTGATTAGCACGCAGGAAATGCCAGACTGGAGGCGTATCATGTTCATGTGATCATGTCATGTGCGTGAGTGTGACACACAACTCAGGGGCCTTTTTTTCTTCACCTTTTTCCTTTTGGGTGGATTTTTAGGTGGTTTTTAGCCAATTTAAATTTCGTTTGAACACTGAAATTTGTTCCCTCTTTTCACGATGAATTGGAAAAAAAATCCGTATTTTGCAAAGCTGTTACCATGTTCCGAAGATAATGCTAAATTGTAGTTGAAGCCGGTAGAGTTATTTCGAAAGAAAGTATTTTGTTATGATTAGTTCCACAGCAGTACTATCTGATATATAAAAACATTAGCCATAAAAAAAAGAACATAAAAACATTACGTTCCATGTAGAGAGCACATTTATACTATTTGTACTGATTATTTTATTATTCCATCCACATGTTTAAAATCCTTTGCTGCCAAAAAAAACGAGCTCTTACTCGTGTTTTAGAAAAAAAAAACTGGGATTCGACAGTCTCGCAAGTCACAACCTTTATGAACATCGACACAGGTCAAGAAAACAATCCTGGCATCCTGCAGAAACGGAGAAAGAAAGAACTGCAACTGAACGAACTGAACACACACGGCTACCATCAAGTCAACAACCTAACGGGGTGGAAGAGAAGAGACATGCAGAGCGAGGAAGCAGACTAGCAGAGGTGCCCAGGCGGCCGCGTCAGCGATACGATTCCCAGCAAGCAGGCGCTGCTCATGGCCATGTGGTGAACTCGAAGACCTTGCCGACGATCTCGAGCCCGGTGGGGATCTGCCAGATGAAGAGCAGGACGTTGAGCGCGTTGAGCGCGATGTGCAGGCTCCTGGCCGTCTCGTTCCCCTTCTGCATCGCCGGGACCAGCGCCGCCGCGCCCGCCCACAGCACCGTGATGGCTGCATTGCCGTCATCATTGCATTGGCCGAGCTCATCAGCAAAAGGGTTAGCTAACTACAAGACGTGCCATTGCATCCGCAAGCGTGCGTGGCAGCTCCAGCGTACCTGCTCCGGCGAAGAGGTGGGGTCCCGGGAAGAGCTTGCCGGTGCGGAACCAGGTGTTGAGCGCGCCGCCGACGGACTCGAGCACGCCGAGGCCGAGCAGGATGGACCCCGCGTTGAAGTGCCGGTCCCGGAACGACCCCTTGAGCAGCTTCTTCCGCTCCTGCGTCGACGACCATGCACACGTGTGAGCTGAACAATTCCGTTCCTGCAACAATCGAGCTGTGCCTCTGATGTACAAGGCGATCGGTGTTACCTCGGTGAGCTCGTCGATCTTGATCTCGGCCGGCGACTTGGGCGCGGGCGGCGGCGGCGCAGCGGAGGAGGCGTCCCCGGCCCCGACCGCGGCCGGCGCCGCCGCCGCGGCGGGCTTGACCTGCTTCTTGAGCTCGTTGATCTCGTCCTGGACGGTGCGCACCCGGCGCCACTGCCAGCCGAGGTACCCCGCCCAGAGCGTGTAGCCGAAGAGCCCGCCCATGACGAGCGGGTGCAGCAGCGCGAAGCTCCGGCCCTCGAGGATCCCGAACTCGCCCCCCGCTGCCAGCGCGTCCGGCGGCAGCGCCGCCAGCAGCAGCGGCACCATCGCGGCCGCCGGCGCCGCCGCGGCGCTCAGCGGAGGAGCGGGCAGCAGCCGCGGTACCTGCTGCTGCGGCTGCCTAGAGCTGTTGCTGCTCTTGGAGGGGGCGGTGGACGCGGAGCAGGAGACCCGGAGGAGGCCGGGGCGGACGGCCGCGAGCGGCGGCGCGGCCATGGGTGCAGCGCCCACCATCTCGCGCGCTCTGCTCTGCTCTGCTTTCCGACGCGGGCGGGCGCGATCGAGGTGTGGCTGACCTGACCTCTGACTGGTTGGTGGGGATGGTGGAGCGCGGGAGAGGACCGAGGAGGAGATAAGGCGGGGACGAGAGCCGAGTGGACGACGAGACAAGTGTGCTGCTGGGTCTCTCCCGAGGAGCGGAGAAGAGTGTGGCGGGCAGGCTGTGTAGGGGAGGCGAGGGAGGGGTACGTGGCGCTCACGCGCGCCCGGCACTTTTTGGCCTCCGGCGAAAGCCGACGCTGGACGGGGACGTGGGTCGTGGGAGGTGGACGGCCGCGGCCTCGAGCCGACGTGGCCGATCTGTGGCGGTGCCAACTGCCAACAGAGAGAGCGAGAGCATAGTGTATGAGGGGAACGAGTCGGGCCGGCCCAACTCGGTCCTGCCGGATCCTCTTTGTTCACAACTATTTGGTGGCCCAACCAACCTCGCAAAAGCTCTATGATTTCCCAGTTTCTCTCCATCTCTTGAGTATTTTTACATTTTACATACCAATTTCTTATCTCTTTCCGTTTTGATTGCTGAGTCCTGAGTCCTGAGCACCGAGATGCAAACAGCATCAGGACATCCAAGAACAGTGACGCGGTGACCATCACGGCTTCACAAGCACCACGGAGGGAGGCACGGACGGACGGCGGAACTCAAGGCGCGCCGCGGCGGCGGCGGCAGAGGAGCCCAATGGCTATCGCCTTGCAGCAGGCGAGGCTCTCGTGCCCGGCTGCGTCTCGAGAAGATCATACGCAACACGCGGAGCAGTGTGGATGATCAGGGGGGCGTCCGGATCAGTGTCTCTTCTCCGGCGAGGCTTATACCACCGAGGACGAGGACGAGCATCGGGTTTCTCTGAAACTCTGATCAGGGGCCGACGAGAAAAGCGAAACTGTGAAAGGGTCCCTGACATGTGGGCCAGCGGGCGGGCCACTGATGAAGAAAATTCAGACAGGAAACGTGTCTGGATTACTGATTCACTGTGAACAAAATTGCTCTGCAGAAACTCAACCTAGATTTGACTAGAAATCATACTATGTCGACTCTGAAGCTACGCAGACAGACCAAACAAATTCCAACACCTTCAGGCATAGAGATAGAGTCGTCAGAATCATGATATCAATAGACACATACCAGCCGGCTATGGTTGGCGACAGCAAACCTTTAGTTTTGCTGCTGGCTCCAATTTCAGCAGAATGTGAGTAGACTCCTCTTCCACTGATGCGCACTCCCAAGTGTGAGTACTAAAATGCAGATTTTTCTCTCTTGCTGGATCTTTCTGCTGGATCCGATGCCCATCGAAAATACTACTTACTTTATCTTTGCTGCAGCCAACATAAATTAGTTATTTCTTCTGTCTCCCTCCCCGTCAAAATCTACGTGGACAACCATTAGTTTTTGTGCTATAGATATCTACAAAGCCAGCATTGCAGCCTGATAGGCTGTTGTTTGTGTACTGAAGAAAAGTGTTCAGGTAAGCCCAGTGTAGGAAACACCCAGGTTGGATTCAATCCGATCACACTGGTAACTCAATGTGGTCCCTCACTGATGTTTGTTGTTGCCTGTTCAGAGTCTTTTGCAATATCGTTTTTCGCGAACATGCCTGAACACGTATTTTTATTAAAAGAAAAGCAGTATGACAATTACAGACCTTAATAGGCAGAGGCTATTAAGGCGGATACAAGCACCATCAAGCAAGTGGCGAACGACCTCAACAACAAACAAGAACAGCAAGAATAACGGAGGAGGAGCCTCACCCGAACCCATAACCCTAGCCACAACCATACAACTGAACCTGCTAAAGGATACTACAATATCAAGGGTGCGAAAGTCTATGATGCAATAAAGGTGGCAAAGCATCCACTCGACCAACCATCCACAACGGCAAAGAATCCGCCAGAGGAGATCCCTAATCAACACGACGATGGTGGCAGCATCCGCCAGAGAAGAACGGGCAAAGTATCCACGAAGAGAGAGATGGCAAAGCATCCGTCAGACGACGACCAACGCAACCCGAACGATGTAGATGCAACCGATGTAGATGTCTTTTGCAACATCTGGAAACATTTGTTTGGTTTTAGACCAGCATATTGCATATTTGCATTGCTGCGTTGGATGCAACACTGATAACCACTTAGCTAGTTTGGTGGCAGCGAGTAATTTATCCATGCTCTATCCTACAATCCCTTGCTCCAGTGTTATGTCGGTTTTGACAGGTGAAGCGAGTGAGAGATTAGTTTCAGAGTCTTGAGCACCGAGATGCAAACAGCATGTCGCATCAGTACATCGACGACGACGAGCGTTCGGATCCTGGCCCCAGCACCAGCGGCGCCGGCTGCCGGCCCCGACAGCGGTTTGGGGGCTGCCAATGGCGGAGGGAGCCAAGCGTGGCAGGAGAGATTCGGCGGGGGGAGGGGACGGGGATCGGTTGTAGGAGGAGCGGAGCTGCGCACGCGACGACGAGGCGGCGCGTCAGTCGCCAGAGCCGCGCCGGAAGGGGGGCCCGGCAGCAGTATTGGTGGAGGGACTTTTCTGAAAATATTCAGGGGGTTTTGTGTAAATAATCTGATCACGATTATTAGTCACGATCCAATTTAGGGGGGTTAATGTAAATAATCGGATCGCGATCCGGTTTAGAGGGCTTTATGTAAATTAATAGGGGGCTTTATGGAAAACAAAGTTGGAAACCGTAAATGGCGCCGGCCGGCGGTTACGGCCATCTCCGGGTCGGAGCCCGAGCTCCCCGAGCCGTCTCCGTGCTCGCGCCGGCTCCGCTTCATGCCCGGCAAGCCAAGATCCACTCTCAAACCATCCGTACAAACTCGGAGAAGAAGGGAGGCGGCGGCCGGTGGCCATTTCTCGCCGTGACCGCTTGGTCCCGTCCCGTCTGCGCTGCGCGGCTCAACGGCGCCCGCAGCAGCAGTGTGGACGAGAACGCCATGGCCGCGAGAGGAGGCCCTCCTGCCCCTCCTCCGTCCCCTCTGGCGTGATTTGGTGGCAGTCGGAACGGTCAGCGATGGCAGAGGAGAAGGCACGGCGGCGGAGGAAAAGCGTGGAGCTTGCGTCGGGTATCTTCCAGTGATTTTTCTGCTGCATCTCCCCATCGAAAAGACTACTTTTTTTATCTGTTACTGACAAAAAAAATTACTTCACTCAAACATGAGGAAATTGATACGTCAAACGAATTCGGTTAGTAGAGAGGCTTGAGCACGAAGATGTGAAGCAAAAAATTACACGAAATTATTATTACATCCAAGAACAGTCACGGAGTAGTACTCATCATCACGGTAATTACAGCAGACACATCACTGCTAATCACGGTTCACGGCACAGAGACACGCACAGCCCACAGGCCGACTGATTATCAAACCGACCGGCGGCTCGCCGGGGCCGCCGTGCCACTGCCGTCGGCGTCGGCGTCGGCGAGCCGGGGCCCTTCTCCTCGGGCGAGCTCCTCGGCGATGGCCTCCTCGAGCCACGCCTCGGCGTCGGCCATGATGCCGGGGCTGAGCCGCACCATGAGGACGCAGAACTCGGCCTCGCTGAGCGCGCCGTCGCCGTCGGCGTCGCCCTCCCGCACCATGGCGTCGGCCTCCGCGGGAGTCATCCCGGCCACGCCCAGCGCCGCCGCCGCGCCGCGCCGCAGGCTCTCGGCCGTGATGGCGCCCCGCGCCGGGTCGGCCAGGAGGCGGAACCCCGCCCGGAGCTCCGACAGCAGGCCCGCCGCGCCCAGCCGCTCCCCCATCACCGGCAGCAGGTCCTCGTACGCCTCCGGCGCCTCCGAGCCGCCGCCGCCGCGGGGGCTCGCTGGTGCCGCCATGGTTGGGCTGGATCGGTGGCGCGCGCGAGCTGTTCTTGGCTGACGGCTGCGGCAGGCGAGGGAAAGGCAGGCTTTATTATTCGGAGGACGAGTTCGATGGTGTGTTGACAATGGGCAGCAGCCTGTGTATAAAAACCCGAGCTTTGGCTGCGTCGGGCAGATGCGATCATCTCATCTGCTTGACTGTTAGTCAGTTCAAATTTTCAACTGCCGTTCAGTTTAAACGCGGGAACGAATTGTTTTGAACGATGCTCAAACTTCAAACTCACTTTGTTCTAGAACGAGAGATTTCTTCAACAACACATTTTGTTTTTCGAAGTAAACACCGGGACTTGAAACAGCACGGGGTTGGCCCGCGGCGTCAGGACGGGGATCCCATCGGAGGCGAGCTTCCAGGAAGCTTCGGCGACGGCAAGATTTTTGTATGGCGTGACCCCCCCTCCGTCCTTTCTCCTTTGTCAACTTGCCGAGTCCCCCGTCTACTGACTCCACACCGCACGTCCGGCACGGGTCCAGCCACGTCATCACCACGGCGCACGGGCGCGGAGGAGGGTTTCCCTTTTGGGACCTTCTCGTGCTGCGATGGCATGGCATGCATCCGGAGGGAGGGGAGGAGGTGACGACACGGCCGGTGCGCGTCGCCGTCGGCGGAAGCTTCCCAGAAGCAGGGGATCGGAGTCCCGTGCCGGCAGGGCGGGACGATCCGGCTGCTGGGCTATGAACGGTCGCCGCTAGTAGTGTGGAAACAGTAGAAAAGCAAAGCAGCACCGATCCTTTTGTTTCTTCTTCCCGTGGAGAGCCAACGATCGATCGCAAAGCGAACAGGTCGTCACCAGAATCCATACAGTTACCATCCAACAATTTGATTCCTTTGAGCTTGCAGGTTTTTTTTTCGCGTGCTGCAACACAGCACACCTCCATTTTTCTGATTTTTTGGGAACATTTTTTTTTATTCCAGGAGTTACGGGGCTCAAATCGGAAGGAATGAGCTCATGGCCCAGCCCATTTAGCGCTAGCCCACTCCGCTCGAACGAAGAAAGGCCCATCCACTCGACAGGTGGTACCTGGCCCGAAACCGACCCGGACCTACGGCCACGGGTGACGGAAGCAACAACACAAAAAAAAAAACGGCTACACAAAACTTGGCGCGCGCTGACCTCCGGCCCCCGCGGTTCCCGCGAACCCGAGCCCCCGTGCGCGCCAAAACCCCGTCCCTCTCCCGCCGCCGGCCCCGCCTCCATTTCTATTTACCCACCACCTGTCCCTCCTCCTCCGTACCCCACCCACCCCGCTTCCGCTGCCGGCGCCCACCTCACCACCATCCGAGCCAGTCCCCCGCGTCCCCGCGCGCCTCCGCGGATGGGCGCCGCCGGCCAGCTCCGCCGCCGGACGCGCGCGCGGACGCCGCCGAGCCGGGCGGAGTCCCGCGACGACGACGACGTGAGCTGCGAGGCCTGCGGGTCCGGGGACGCGGCCGCGGAGCTGATGCTGTGCGACGGCTGCGACCGCGGGTTCCACATCTTCTGCCTCCGCCCCATCCTCCCGCGCGTCCCCGCCGGCGACTGGTTCTGCCCCTCCTGCCGCTCCCCGGCCCCCGCCAGGTCCAAGTCCGCCGCCGCCTCCTCCTCCGCCACCGCCAGGAAGCCCAAACGTGAGCAACCGCTTCCCTCCCGCTCATCAATTTTGCAATGCTAGCCGTTTGTTTACTGAATTTGGGGATTCGCCCCCCCCCCCCCCCCCCCCCCCCCGCAGAGTTCCCGCTTGTCCAGACGAAGATCGTGGATTTCTTCAAGATCCAGCGGAGTCCGCTGGCCGCGGCGTCGGCGGGGTCGTCGGAGGCGAAGAAGCGGAAGCGGAAGCCCGCGGGGGCGCTGGTGGTGTCCAAGAAGAAGAGGAAGCTGCTGCCCTTCAACCCCAGCGAGGACCCCGCGCAGCGCCTCCGCCAGATGGCCTCGCTCGCCACCGCGCTCACGGCCACCGGCGCCGTCTTCAGCAACCACCTCACCTACCAGCCCGGCATGGCGCCGCGCTCCGCCAACCGCGCCGCCCTCGAGGCCGGAGGGATGCAGGTGCCAATTTCCTTTCTTTTTTGTTACCGCCAATCTCAGGCACCACCCACCATTGCCTTGTCGCTGAATCGATCTGGATCTCTCCTCGCCGCCAGGTGCTGCCAAAGGAGGACGTGGAGACGCTGAGCCAGTGCCAGCGGATGATGGAGCGGGGGGAGTGCCCGCCCCTGCTGGTGGTGTACGACCCCGTGGAGGGGTTCACGGTGGAGGCGGACCGGTTCATCAAGGACCTGACCATCATCACCGAGTACGTCGGGGACGTGGACTACCTGCGGAACCGGGAGCACGACGACGGCGACAGCATGATGACCCTGCTCTCGGCGTCCGCGCCGTCCCGGAGCCTCGTCATCTGCCCCGACCGGCGCAGCAACATCGCGCGCTTCATCAACGGCATCAACAACCACACGCCGGAGGGGAGGAAGAAGCAGAACCTCAAGTGCGTGCGCTTCGACGTCGCCGGCGAGTGCCGGGTGCTGCTGGTGGCCAACAGGGACATCTCCAAGGGGGAGAGGCTTTACTACGACTACAACGGCTCGGAGCACGAGTACCCGACGCACCATTTCGTGTGACCAGCAATGGAGTCAAGCTCTCCTAAGCTAAGCAAGCTTGGAAAGATAGTTGGGTTTGGGGGATCAGAGTAGCAGTCTCTAACTTGCATATTCATGTAACTGAAAAGGTAGCAATTTGAGCAGAGAGATAGCAGTCTGATTGGTGAAATTGGAGGTTCAAACCGGGGAAGGGGATTGTATTGTCAGTGATTCCTGTTGTAAAACATTCTGTATGGCTGCTGTATCAACCATCAGTCTTGGGAAGCAATGGCAATTGCCAAGAAGGGTATCTGTTCATCTCATACCTGACGGACTCCATCTTCAGTGAAGTGTTCCTACGTATTGTCCAAGTAGAAACAAATTGTTGGCCTGAATACTCTGTTACTATCTCACTGATAGTATTGTTGCAAGTACAGTCTGAACATTTTGTCAGAGTGAGCTTTGGTGCTTCAAAAGTTCAGGCTGGGGTGCTCTTGCTGACTGGCAATCTGGCATGTGCTGGCTACGGGAAAAGGAGCTGACAGCAGGTCACTACTTGCAACTTGTAAAGCTGCATTAGCAGGTTTATACACAAGCTTACCGCGTTTAACCATAGCAGCTTGAAGTTAGCTTTCGTTGCTATCACGACTCAGTCAATCTTAACTTCTTATCCATTTGGCCCACTTGTTAAAGGCTAATTTTTCCCTAACTTCAGAGGTGGCTAATCATCCTGTCACATGTGTGTATAAGATCAACTTTGGCACCTTAGACAATCATGTACAGCAGAATTGATTGTCAACCAAACCAGCCACTACTTTTGCCTTGCTATGGGCAAAGAGACTTTGATACTCCCTCTGCTCAGATTCGACATGGACAAGATCCTCAACGCTCACAAATTACACAACAAAACTATACTATTACGAAACTAATTTTTTCAATATAAATCTGCTTGAGTCATTTTCTAATATCCAATCCGAACACAGAAAAGATAATCTGCAACCTAAGTTTCAATTAATTGGCTTCAAGACATCCAAAATACCAATTGTGTTTGATTAGAGGAGGTACAGGGGAAACGGACTAAGATAACTTAAAAGAAAACGTTGTAAGTGAACTACAGTGAATAAAATGGCCACCGCTGGCATAAATAATACAATAATAGTGGTAAAACAAACAAGATCAGGCAATAGAGACGTTCGCCAGCAACAGCACGATAAGAAAAAAAAAGAAATATCGCCAACAAGAATGTTCAACTGAAGTACTGAAAGCTACCAGTCAATACATGAGTTACATTCTGGAGTTGCTTCATAGAGAAACGGGAAATATTAGCAAACATCGCGCGTTCAATACAAGCTAACACAGATGGTACAGAAGTTTCCTGCTGCCTAACATTACCAACTTCAATATAACATCAGTTGACACATTCATCCAAAGCGGCTGGCTCGAACACAGGCATGGAGTACTTAATCTCTCTCGTCCCTTCCAGGCGAGCTGCTACACAATGCAAACAGGTGATTCAGCGTGATGCCTCAAAATTATACTCTTAAGACGTAGCAATATTACGATGACACCAAACATACCTGGGGGGCCTGTCATAGCCAGGACTGGCTTCACGGCGCTCGCGACGAGGGCTGGCTTCACGGCGCTCGCGACGAGGACTAGCTTCACGGCGCTCGTGGTCATAATTGGGGCTGCCCCTCTCGTCACCTCTGCCACCACCATTTGAGCCATAATCAGGGCTACGCCTGTCAACTCCCCTGCCATAGTCCGGGCTCCCCCTCTCCCGTCCTCTGCCGTAAGGACTAGGAGATCGCCTTCTACCTGGGGATTTTTCACGACCCCTCCTGTCTGGGCTGTATCCATTCCCTCTTTCACCTCTTTCATCATCATCACGAAGTGCGTATTCAACTGAGATGACCCTGTCCATGAAATGGCTGCCACAAGAATGCCAGAGTCAGTCAAGATGTACAGTGCACATACACATTTTCCACTAAATGTGATGTAATAAACTAGCAAAAAAACAACATGGCTAAAAAAATCTCAATAAGCAAATGACAAGCATGAGCATATTACCTTCCATTAGTACCCTCCAATGCTCTAGTAGCATCCTCCTGGACCTCAAATTGGACAAATGCAAAGTTCTTTTTGATTCTCACATTCGCGACCCTGCCATATTTATCAAAGTGCCTCTCCAGATCTCGAATTCTTGTGTTGATTGGGTCAAAGTTGATCACAAACAAGGTTTTGGTTGGCCTTGCGCTGGTTGGAGATCTCCTCGAGCTTCCTTTTCGACCAGCACTGCGATCCTCCTGCATAATGGATATGACAATTCAGTAAAACCAGACAATAGGTTATTAAGTGCTAACAGGTCAATATTCTTTTTTCGCATCTGCTCACCTTTGTCCACTCAACTCTGATTCTCCTTCCTTTCCTGCCAAAATCAATCCCGTCAAGTCTACCAATAGCATCTTCAGCATCACGTTCGTCTTCCATGTAGACGAATGCAAACCCTTCATGTTGAACATAAAAAGAAGTGATTGATTGTTCAAAGAAATAACAGTATGGTCCAAACCCTGGAGTAAACAATACAAGATGAATCGCGATGCAATCTCTACAAGGAAACTTTCACCTCGCAAATGTACAGACTGATACACTAGAATAAACAGGAACCGACCTTGTATATGTCGAACTAAACAATGTCAGAGTACAACAATCCAAACATTCGTGGCACATCAAACAATTGGTGGTGCAACCTCCACTTCTCTCCAGCCGGCCATGAGATTGGCATGGTTGGATTGGCGAGGAAATGGTGATCGGGCGGGGGAGGAGGATGCAATGTTGATCGTAAATGTAAGACATCGGTCACGAGGTGGTCGTTGCCAAGTGAACAGATGCCATGGTGGACTGTGAACTCCTGGAGATGGACAAGACATGAGGTGGGGCTCGGGCAGATGCAGGAAAGGTAGAGCCCAGTCCATCAACCAGGAAGAGCACATATGCTCCATGATATTCCTGCGGCAAAGAAATAATTGAGTACTGGACCTAAATTTCAAGAAAAAACTTCTTTTCTAAACTTATCCTGTTTCACACTTGTCCAGTGACTTAACAATAAAACATAAAAACAATCTGACTTTGTTGAAACTCCTCTGGCTTCACAACGGATGAAGTAACAACTTGGTCTATTTGTGGCTTCCTACACCAAGCATGGCTGAAGGAAGATCAACAATCTCTGCCACACCATGGTTATAGCAATTTCCACTTGAACTCACCAGATCATATTAGTCAAATGAACACACTCTTAAGTGGAGTTATGTGAAGATCATGGATTTGTTCACAGCCATACAGGATTGAACCAAAATAGTAAATCAGATGGCAAAACCAAAAAGGCATTGCCTGTTTTTGGAAAGCTAAAAATTATTGAAAATTTAAAACAATGCAAATTAAGCAGCATTGTCTTATGAATATATTCGGTAATACTTCAGCATATAAAATGAAGAAACAATTTGGGGAAAAAAGATCAATTCAGAGTCTCAATATCAATAATGTTAGCTGACTCTTGAAGTAATTCACTTAATGAAATAAAGCTCTTGTCCCTTGACCAAAAACAACAGATAGCTAAAGCAGAAAATATTATCTTGCTAACATACACCATAACTTTGAATAACATGGAAAAGAACAGACTAACCTGTCTTTAGATCCACTCGTTCCACTCTTCCATACTTGCCAAAAAGTCGCTCGATCTCGGAAATGCGAACATCGTAGTCAAGGTTCCCACAAAAAACTGGCCTCATTTTACTGGTTGAGGTTCTATTCCTCAATCTGTATAACATTTTTTTTTAAAAAAACATTAGCTCCTGAATACATAACACAAATCCAAAATTCAGCAAGTCTAACAGCGTTTCATCAAAAAGGCCGTTAACATAATAACAGCAGAACATCACTTCCAGCTTTCCCAAATATCAGCAGGCTTATGGTTACTTTTTAGGATACAAGATAAGCTGCCTGTCTAAACACATTACAATTTGTTTTGAGTTCACAAACCAATTGCACCTCAAAAGTTTCACATCCCACTGGGTTATAGATTATTTCAAATGGGAGCAAACGAAACTGAACTACCATACAATCAACGTAACTTCTAACGTAAACACTAGCAAAAAAAATGAGCAGAAACAAACACGATGAATACTGAAAGGATCCCTGCCTCTTCTAAGAAGACACAGCCAATTATTTCATAACCAATATAAGCCAGTCTACAAACAAAACAGCAGCTGCAAGGCCTGTTTAACAGAGTACCAGCATAGGTACTCTCCGAACGATTTCAAAACCTTCAAACTTCTTACTGACTGCCAAAGCAAGCATCAAGCAGAACAGAAGGGGCAAGGGGCTGCATAAAATCAAATCAAACATGATACACGTAGCTCTATCGATACATTAGGATCTCCCCTTTCTACAATCCCTAATTCCCAGCAAATCCAACCACTTCATTCTCACCTATACATAATGCAAGCAACGATAGAAGCGAGAGGGTATAATTTTCTGGCAATTCCACTTGCCTAAACCAGCCAGCCAGCTACTAAAAACCACAGGTGAAGCCAGAACCCAATCATCAAATCAATCAGTGACCTAATAGTAGTCATCACTTGGCAGAAACCCCTAGCAACGCGCTGAAATTCAAATTTCAGACAGCGTAGATTCCTCACAAGCAGGGGGTGGTGCCTGCGTCACAGATCCAGCTACGTTTGCAAGCAAATCCACAATGAACAGGGCAGGTTGGGGCATCGGCCCCAGAGAGGCAGATTCGGATTCGAGGGTTCACAGTAAAGAGAAGAAATCATGCGGAACACAAGGGGTACGAGCAGCTAGGCTAGGCCGCTAGGGTTGCTTACCAGTTACCACGGAGGGGCTGCTTGGTTGGTGACTCGCCTCCCTCGCCGCCGCCGAGATGCCGCCGTGGAAGGGGAACGGGGACGAAGGGGATTAGGGCTGGAGAGGCGACCGAGCAGGAGTATTTCTGATATTTATTTCGTGATTATTACAGGCGTGAACTTTGGACCACTGTTTGATTGTTTTTACCACTTTGCCACTGGATTGTGTTGGGTTGGGTTGGGCCTACAGCGCTAAATTTGATCCACTTCGCTTTCCTTCGTTTGAAATTGCGTTGCTGTTTTAACGTTAAAAACACTGATGAAGGTGGCTCTCTAAATATTCGTCCATGTTAAGTAGAAAATACTGTCTCAGTTCATTATATTTAAAAATATGGAGACTAATACTACTAGTTTCTTTTTAAAAACAAGGTACGTACAGCACTATGAACCAACGGGTCCCTTATAAACACCACGGAGATGTGAGTCATAACAAGTGTCTCTCGGTATTATTAGATTTATCTTCAAATTTCTAATTATTTCAAACAAATGAAAAATACAGGCATTTCCCACAGGACAATTTTCATGTGCATGTTTTTTGAACAAAGGATTGCATTTCTGACGAAATATGTACAAATTCCTAGGAATTTTGTAAGTAAATCCAACATGAGCGACCTGGATCTCTTGGAAACTTTTTTTTCATCTAAACATGATTACCGTAAACATTTTTTCTGGTTATCGGTCACGAATATCTAAATACACTGACGGCAAACATACATGACAAGTAGGCAAGTACTCTCTGAATATTTCAAAACGTCCGTGCTGAAAGAGAGGATAAAGCGTCCACTCAATACAGTTCATGATTCAATAGCCCGGCAACTCTATCTACCAGCACCATACCCATGCACCGGAGCAAAAGCGTCCTTGCTCTGCCCTTACATTGCTCCGGCATGCATCTTTGGCATTACATTGCCTCCTCTACTTGTGAAGAGATGAACCAGGGTAGTAGATCCAGTATGTACATGGTAGTCGATAGATCAAGCTAACTGTAAATAGTGACACGTATAACGCACTTCTTCTGCACCGATTGTGCAATTTCTACGGCTTGAGAGACTATTCCTTTCAAGTTTGAACATCATCACCCATGAAGAAGTGCTGGTTGCGTGCCAGTATCAAACCAGCTGGTCACTGGCGGCAGCTGAGCTGGAGGCACCTGTAACCCATGAAGAAAAACCAGCTGGTTACTGGTGGTTAACAGAAGCTCAATTGCTCAAATGTCAGGATCAGAAAATCTGACTCAAGTCAAGTTGCAAGATCCTATCCTTTTAGCCAATTTACTTCCGGTCTTAAGGGTCAGGGTTTACCTGCAGAACAACTCTCGGGCAGTCAGGCCCCGCTCACTTCATCATCATGCCAACAAGCAATTCCCTAGGCATTTCGAAGGCACTGCATATAATCAAACTTCCACCAGGTGACTGTGCAATCTCACGAAATCGTCCAACGTCAGGTCAGAAGGTCTAGCCTGCCAGCAGTTAAGCAGTTAGCACATGCATGCAGAGAGGGTGGGAGGAGAGGATTCACAGGAAAGGAGCGAGAGCTTACTGTAACTGGAAGATCAATTTTGTGAAGAGCGGCCTCGATCTCAGAAGAAGAGCATAGGTGCTGAAGAGATTTCCTAAGCATCTTGCGCTTCCCATTAAAAGCAGAATTCACCTGAAAGTCAAGCATGAGAGCTAATCTTAATGGCAGTTCCAAAAATGTGGGGATTAGTTTCAAACCACATAAAGCACTTCACATGTAGGGACTCATTTTTTCACATCATGGCCCCATGACTCACACTAACCATTGAAAAGAAGCTTTTGGGGGAACCAACTGGTGGATACTCCTCAGCGTTCTTTAGTTTAAAGCTGATAACAGCACCATGAACCTGCGAATGGCATTGGCTAAGAATAGTATAGACTTGCAACAAGGTTTATGAAAACCAAGCCTATTCCCCAAAGGCCCAAAGTAAGTCACACATGTAAGAAAGAGATTACCTTTGGTCGAGGAAAAAAATTCTCTCTGTCCACTCTGAACTTGTATTCAGGTTCTGAAAAGAAGAAACAGATTACTTCCTTGTCAGTAAATGCAAACTAGGAACTGTGATCCATGAATGGACTAGGCATTCTAACTAAACAGTCAAAACTTGGGCGATCTCAGGTGATTCCATGATATTGAAGAACATGGATGAATACCTACACAAAAATTACTAAGCCACTCTTGCTCACATTTGAAAAGTATTTTGATTGAACTCTTTGAGCATAATCCAAGATACTGGGCTCTCCCGATTTAACCAAGCAACATGAATGTGTATCTACAAGTGGAATCCCTAACAAACAATACATGCTTAACTGCAGTAACGAACCTGATCAAATGTATCAGACATAATTAGAAAACTGATTAAAGTGCAGTAGAACTATTCAAGGTAGAACAAAGTGATACTGTATTTTTTTTTCATAAGACCCTTGTCAGAGCTCCTGCCCAAATCAGAGTAATTGGCAGAATTTTTATGATGAAGCTGTGAAATGTAGGGTGTGAACTAACAGTTGTGGAAGAGGTACCTCCATTGTTTATTTTGGAAGTGACATCCATTGTTCTATGAGCAACATAGAAGAAAGCTCTAAGTTTGTAATTTCCCAGTTTTTTATTTTTGTCCTCTTCCATCCCTCAGACTTCGCACCAATTGCTTTCTTTATTCTCCCTCGGGACTAAAACGGGATATCCAGAAGCCAGACTATTTATAAAACAAAATAGATAAGAGCAAATATACTGTCAAGTGGATGAAGCCTACGAGCATCTTTTACAAACAAGTTGGCCAACAAGGAGTCCCTCAAAGTGTTTCATACGAAAAGCTTACCTGAGTAGAAATTCACAAACACATTTATAGGTCGGTACTCTGGAGTTTGTATTGAAGAATCTGCAAGGCGCACTGCCGTTTCATCCTGAAAATGAGAATATGAAAAATGAAGGATAATGTATCACCAAAAATATTAAAAAAGTAATTCATTCAAACTGAGAGAGGAGGCAAAAAAGATAGATTAAAACGATTCCATTTCTAAGTAGATATAGTGATATACACAAAAAAACGAGCGGTGTTTCTAAAATCAAGAACACGCAGAAATATATGACTATTGGAAGTTCCATACCTTCTAAAACCTTGACCATCACTGGTTCATAATTAACTGCTGGCAACATTAGCCATTGCAAGTGAAAATAAGAGTTGGCTCAAACCTGAAGCATAAGCACCACGACAGAGAAAATATCCCCCATTGGGAGAAGTAGTTTGACAACTTCGGTGCTGACATTGAATGGTAAGTTTGAAACAACCTGCAAAGTAGAAAGTGGAACATGATAAAAAAAAAAGACTCATTGCGTCCAATGGATGTAGAGCTCCATATAAATTTTCTGTGTATGGGCATTAAGTTCACCTTTGCACGTTTTTTGGTGTCATGATATTTCTCCTTCATGAAAGGAAGAAAATGGGAGCGAATTTGAAATTTTGTGATGTCTTCTTCAATGACCTGCACCAGATTTCAGATTTGTACTATCAACAGAGATCATGTGCAAGGCATGCTTGACTGATAGCAACAACATTTTGTTGATACATTTTTAACTTCTGGATTCCTGAATTTGTCAAATGTTGAAAATTATTCATCTGTGAAAAATGATGACAGATAGAAATCATAAGCTGTTTACAGGACATCATCGTCCATGTTGATGTCCAGAGAGCAACAAGAGAATATTGCAAATCATTTTCGTTAAGGAAACACGACATATCAAATGAAGAACTAGTTGCTACCTTCAATCGTTCTGTAGAAGCAAACCTATCTTTCACAAGGGTAGCCATATGCTTATCCTGTTGCCAAAAAAAAAAGGAATAGAACAGATGATGCTGCAGATTATAGATCCTTAATATAAAGAATTTCTAGACTTCAACAGTTAAAACTCCAAAAATGAAAATGAAAATCACAACTACTTTCTCCATTCCGACAAGGCAAAACATCCTGTAATTTCAAGTTATATTGCCATCGTCAAATGTGAATCTACCAGAATTTTAAGGAACTAAAAGATACTTGTCAAACAGGTAACTTATTCCAATCTTTCACAAGTAACCCAAACATCACCCTATCGGCACATCATTTCGCAACTCGGTCTCAGGTCAGTCTATATAAAAGTGAGACGCCGATCATAGTAGTGTATCACACACCAGAAATGAAATGAACCCTTCACCCCAAACACGCTGAATTATTTCATCACGGGATCTCGGTTCAGGAGCTCCGACTCTCAGCAATCAGCTGTCAGCACAGTTAGTCGGAAACATCAGCAATGTCACCGACCTTCTCGACGGCGAAGACGGTTGCGCCGGCCTCGAGCAGCGCGGCGGTGAGCGACCCGGTGCCCGGTCCGATCTCGAGCACGACGTCCCCCTCCTCCACCCCCGCCGCCGCCGCCAGCTCCTCGTTCACCTTGGAGTTCAGCATGTAGTTCTGCGTGGGGGAAACGAGAGGCACGTTGGCACGAGACAGGACTGCAGCGCTTAAGGAGTGAACATTAGGATGAGATGAGCGCCTGGACCTGGCCGAGGGATTTCCGAGGGACGTGGCGGCCGCGCGAGTTGAGGGAGCGGATGGTGGAGTGGTAGTCGTCGGCGCCGGGCGTGGCGTCCGCGACGGCGGCGGCGCGGAGGATCACGCCGCGCGGAGAGTAGGCACGGCCGCGAGGTGGCGGCCCGCGGCGAGGAGCTGCCGGAGTCGGAGACGGGCGCGGTGGCGCTGGGGATAAGGAGGTGGAGCGCCACCATTTGCAAACCTCTTTTCCTCACTTCCTTCCGATTTCTTTTTTTTTTGATATAATAAACCGATCAATTGGGCTGTTTTGCTGGGCCGGGCCGGCATCCTAGTACGCAAATGCCCATAAATTGGTGGGCTTTGCTATTTACCCGTAGCTTGATCTGTCTCCAAAATTGGAAGTGTGGGCCCACGTGAACTAAAGTCACCGTTAAAATGAGATATCTAATGACGGTCTAAAACAGCAGACTGAATATGGGGCAGGAAAGCACATGCTTCCAGAAACCTAACAGATCTGTGCCTAACCACTGGAAGGGCATTGCCACTAGTAACACACGTTTCCTTTCAAAAACTAGTAACGAACGTGGCAGCTCGGCGGTCAAACCCCGGTGTGGTTAGGCGGTTGATGCGGTTTGCAGTGGCTCTTCCCGCGCTAAGCGCGAAACGAAAAGCAAAGCGGGCGGCAATTAGCTGGTGTGGCTTTCGGGGGTGGACTCGGTGTGCCAGGTAATCATGGCGGAGGCGAGGCGAGACACCCATGGGCCATGGCCGTGCACGCGCGGCCCATGACACGCTCCCCTCCCTCCCCCACACGGCTGACCTGGCAGGCCGCCCCCGTGCGCTAAAATAATTTCTTTTTCTTTCGACGGGGTGAGCTAAAATAATTTCGCGGCACGGCGAACTGGTGATACCCGCGCGAGCCATATGATTTGTGACGGCGACCGCACCGCATCGCAGCGCCAGCCAAGCCGAGCCCGGCTCAACGCGAGTCCACACACACACACCCCCACCCACCCACGCCCTCCCCCCTTCGCCGCCGCCGCCCGCCCGATCCGGCCGCGGAGGACGCGCGGATCGCCCCGCCATGGACCAGGTGAGCGTCCTCCCGCCTCCCCTCTCCGATCGCCCTACCGCCGCCTCCTCCCTCCTCAATCCGCCCCGGAGCGGCGATGGTGCGGGGCTGAGCAGTGTATAATGCGCCGGAATGGTGTGGCGTGGGCGCAGTACGAGAAGGTGGAGAAGATCGGGGAGGGCACGTACGGGGTGGTGTACAAGGGCAAGGACCTCCACACCAACGAGACGATCGCGCTCAAGAAGATCCGCCTCGAGCAGGAGGACGAGGGCGTCCCCTCCACCGCCATCCGCGAGATCTCCCTCCTCAAGGAGATGCACCACCGCAACATCGTCAGGTCACTGCTCTTCTTCTGCTTCTGCTGCTCCCCGTCCCGAGCCGGCCGCTCGACGCACGCGAGACTGGTTGTGTGCGGCGGATGTGTTTCGACGGGCGATAACTTAAACCGGCTGCTTGCTGATCCTGTGGCGCTGCGTGTGCAGGCTGCAGGACGTCGTGCACAACGACAAGTGCATATACCTCGTCTTCGAGTACCTCGACCTCGACCTCAAGAAGCACATGGACTCCTCCCCGGACTTTAAGAACCACCGCATAGTCAAGGTCAGATTCCCCTGCTAAATACTCCGGTCCCTCTTCATTTCGCGCTGCTCTGAATTGAACTGACGTACTAGTAACGACTTACGCCTACCAGATAACAGTTGCTCCGGTGAGGAAGCTGTGATTGATAATTGCGAGATACGAAATGGTAATGCTGAGCTATACTCCGTGTGTGTGTGCAGTCCTTCCTCTACCAGATTCTGCGGGGCATCGCGTACTGCCACTCGCACCGCGTGCTCCACCGCGACTTGAAGCCACAGAACCTGCTGATAGATCGCCGTAACAACCTGTTGAAGCTCGCTGACTTTGGATTGGCAAGGGCGTTCGGCATTCCTGTTCGGACTTTTACTCATGAGGTGCGCTTTGCTGTCACCGACATGCTGTCGGTCTTGCATGCTGATTTAAGGTGCCTGCATGAGTCAAGCCGCGGTTGGTGGAAAATTGCCATGTCGTGTTTGCATCTAGGCAAAGGAATGCAGTTACTTTTAACGAATGCGACAAAATGCTATCATTGTCGCCTTTGTTGCACTACAATTTGTCATCAGCCCATTAGGCCACATACACGCATTTCTTCCTGGTTTACCAGTACAACTGTCCGACTTGCAATGGACGATTTCGTAACTGCCAGTAACACCGATTGCATTTGCTTTGCTGTCTCATGTATTAAGGTTCTTTATTTTGTCCTGTAGAAATGACAGAGAAAGTATCCAAGCTAAAAAGGAAAGAGAAAAAGAACACATGCTTACGCATATACATATCTAAAATAGGCTTTCATATAAATTTGGAAAGGCTGTTAAACATGAAAGTTCTAGAAAAACGACCAATCTGTCATCTGCTTGGTGGTAGTGCAGTTCTTTTTTTAGAGACAACAGCTTTCTTGTTAATTTTAGTATCCTCTTTGACTTGAGGCAAACATCATTGGGGCTGCCATTTATATGAATGAACTGTTACCATGATGTCCTGCATCTGCTCCTTCCTTTGAGCTTGTTTTCATTTAATTGGAACTGAACTTTTCATTAGGTGGTGACACTTTGGTATAGAGCACCTGAAATTCTTCTTGGTGCGAGGCATTATTCTACTCCAGTTGATGTGTGGTCAGTTGGTTGCATTTTTGCTGAAATGGTGAACCAGAAGCCTCTTTTTCCTGGGGATTCTGAGATTGATGAGCTGTTTAAGATTTTCAGGTCTCATTTACAAAGTCTTTGTCAAACTTCCTTTAGTTTGTTGCGTGTTTTGGAAGAAATACCTTACCTGGGTTGCATGTCCTCTTCTGTTAATGCAGAATTTTGGGCACTCCAAATGAAGAAACTTGGCCTGGAGTTGCTTCATTACCGGATTATAAGTCAACTTTCCCAAAGTGGCCATCTGTGGTAAGTCATAAACGAGTTCTTTTTATTATTCCATAATTAGATAAGTTTGGGATCTCCTTTTTATTTGCCGACATTTCAGTTATTGGCACACTTTTGGCTCTAACATGAGGCTGATGCTGTAGGATCTTGCAACAGTTGTCCCAACACTTGAACCTGCGGGAATTGATCTTCTGTCCGTAAGTCACAGTCACATTCATGAATTCTTTGAATTCCATATACTTGTATTTGCTTATGTTCTCCACTTCTCCTAGTGACACTGCTTTTCATTAGTCCACTAGATCATCTGCCTTTTGCCAATGCCATTAGTTTAGTGAATAGCTGACATGGCCTTCTTTCTGTGGTTTATTCGAGGGCCGAAAAAATTGATGGCATCGGAATAGCTAGGGTCCATCCACTGGAATAGTTATAAGTCTACCCGCTTTTCTGTGGTCACGTCTCTATGCGCTTAACACTTTCTTGTTTGCATTCTTGAAGCTGCAAGTACTGCAAAGCAGGCTAGCAGCATTGTAATGCTGCTGTTCCCACATGATGTGCAGCCTAATCTGAGCATTACAACAGCTAGTTGTAGGGTTGAATATCACCCTATTAATTCCCACTTTGTAGAGTGCAGCCTGTACTACACCGTATCCTGAGTTGCAATACAGCAATAGATCAACGTTACAGAACATTTGCTTAAAAGAATTACAGAACATTAATCAAACTAGATTATATGCCCTTGGTACCATTATTTTTTTCATGCTAGCCTATGTTGCCTTGTCCTAAATTCTGTGATTATATTTTGGGTTGTACATTCAAGCTGCTGACTCCTCCCCACCAATTTGCAGAAAATGCTACGTCTAGACCCGAGCAAGAGGATCAACGCCCGGGCAGCACTCGAGCACGAGTACTTCAAGGACCTCGAAATAGCGTAGTAGATCAGTCATGCCCGCTCCCCCCCCCCCCCCCCCCCCCCCCTCTGTACATTAAGATTGCATTGCTTGGCCCGGCCGAGTCCCTCCTTTTTGGCTGCTGCGTTAATCTAAGATGGTGTCTGCTCCTATTGACTTGTGGTTGTGTAGAGAAATGAGAACAGAATGTTATCTATCCCGGTATGCTTCATTGCAAGTCTTGACCAAAATTGAGAGATCCTTGTGAGAGCCCCATATCGCAATTTTGCTTGGTTTTGTGTCGGGCGCTGTGGACTTTTCTCGTGCCCTGAATCCCTGATGCTGCTGATGCCCACTTCTGTGTGTCAGCTGGTTCTATACTTGGCTGTCTTTTGTCACAGTTTGTTAACTGACGGTGATGGTGTCTTGTACTTGGGTATAAGCATCGTTGTTGTCATCAAGGGAATCTGCTGCGCCGTTGACATATCGCAATAAGATCTGTGATCAGTGATCAGATGCCGTCATTCTCTAACTGAAAGGCACGATCACATCTGATCGTGATGTGGAATAGACAGTTGAAAAAAAAATGCAATATGGCATGGCATCTGTGCTGGACAGTGTGCGCGTGCTCACGCGCAGGTCTGCACTGGCCCCTCATGTGATGGAGGGGTGGACTGGGGGTGGACACAGACTGCAGAGGCGACGTGCAATTGAATTGAATTAGTTGAAAGATATAAAGACTCATGCAGTACATCCGTGCCAAAAGAGAATATAATGTTCATGTTTTTTTAAACAAAAAGATAGAGATGTTCGTGTGGTAGTACGATTCCAGGGCATGGAAACAGGAAGAACAGGATGACCAAACAGCAGAAAACGGTTGAAAAACAAGGATCGTGTGCTGCTGGTAGCCTGTAACTACAGTGTTGGCCATGCTTTGGCTGCAGGCCTGCAGCAGAGAGTGCAGAGGGTCGAGAGGTCAGACACAAACGCATGGCACCACGAGCTTACTTGGAGACTGTACAGCGCGTGTCAAACCTGGTCAGCATCGCTTTGGTCAGGCCTCTTTGGAGCAGAATTTTCACATGAATTTCATCTGAAACTGCAGCGCCGAAAATAAATTCCATTAGAGGGCGTACAGCTCGTGCTGAAATCTGGGGAATTTGGACGCTCCAAACGGGTTCTCCAACAAGCAACAAGCGAAGCACTAGGGACAGGGCCATGATGAAGGAAGAAGCTTTGGTCCGTTTCTGTTGGCAGGGGGGCGGATGGCCAGGTAAATCGGTGAGGACAAGGAGCGGTGAGAGCGACGCGGCATTTATATATTACTAGCGATTGGCGCGCGCATGGGCGCGCGATTGATACATGATTACTTGTTGATGTGTGTTATAGGTTATACTAATTGAACTGGGTTGATAATTGATGAAAAACATATAGTCATGGAGTTTGAAAAAAACCTAGATCATATTAATGGTAACACTACTTAAACAATAATCACAGAACAAATAGATGAGAGCATGGCAGTAGATTAGCACATATGCATACAAGCGTAGAGTTGCAATGTTAAGCAAAATGATAAAAATAAATAGATAACATATTATTACAAAGATATAGTGGCAGGATACAAAGTTCATGGTAGATCACGTGTTAGGCTAAAATCAAAAGATCTAAACATAGATTATAAAGTGATTGTGGAATGGAACCGCTGAAATGGGAGATGGAAGCAAATTGCATGATAGTGTAAGATAGGATTTCTTCATTTTGTTGGCAAGGCATACAAACTTGGTAGATCAGAAAGACTACCAAGTGTGCGTACTTCATAGTGTATATTACCACACACACACACACACACACACCCACCCCCACCCCCACCCCCACCCCCACCCCCACCCCCACCCACACCCACACCCACACACCCACACACCCACACACCCACACACACCCACACACACACACACACACACACACACACACACACACACATATAATATATATATATTAAAGGAAGCCCATCTTCATTGGAAGACAAGCAAGAATTATCTAAAAAGACAGCTTGTTTTGCAAGCTGCAGTGCATGCTGTGGTGTAAGGTGGAATGGATGGAGCAACATTATTTCTCTGTATAATCTTGTTGTTGCTAGAACCAGAAGAAGAATTACCTGGAAGCCGGGAAATTGCCCTCTATCTGCCATGGGGAGTGATAACAGAATACACTAGAGATGTTTTATCTCGACTATAGTAACTCTAATTTGTCAGTGGTTGCAAAAGTAAATTTGTTAGAAATAATGCTTTCTATATATTATAGTAAGTTTTCCCATCGTAACATGGCCTTACAGATTTCATAGCAACGCCAACAGATCCGCTGATAATTCCGGAGGAATATGCATTTGCGGAGCGGTCCAATGTCACAGCCCATGGCAGTGCCAATAGCCTGAGCAATAATCATCGATCTAGGTGGTGCCCAGTCTTATAGTCTTGCATCAGATCAGCGAATATTGACACCAATGATTTAACCAAAGCACAGCCCACTAGGCCAGCAACAACACCAGAGTCCTTCCCAGTCCAGGCTGCAAGAATGAAGAGGGCAATCTTTATATAATTGTAGGCCATGTCGATATCACTAAGGCCAGCACCATAGGCATTGCAGAAACCCAATGCAGAAGCCAATAAGTATGGTATGATAACATAGTACCATTTCATCTCATGGAACATCAAGGGAATGGCATACACATCAACCATTGATAATGCAAGATATTTAGAGTAGACTAGCCATGTGGGGATACCATCTCTTGTAGAAATCTCATTGCGATAAATTTCATCAAGTATTGAAATGTCTTCCTCGGGAAACAGGATGAGTCCCACATCAGATCAACTACACATCAAATATCATATTCACATGAGTTAGTCAGACTTCTCACCTTTGTTTGCAGTCTTCAGACTTGATCTATCAAGCACACTCTTAACAGTGAATGATACAATCTTAACGAAATTGTATAGACTGTCTCCTAAAATAAGTGCTATGCAGATGAAGGCCTAAAGCATAAGAGAAGGTAAGTAAACTATAACTGTATTGGATGTGCACCAAGGAAATGGAGGTGTGAAACAAACCTTGTAATCTTGCAGGCTTGTCGTGCTGCTTTCTGGTATGTCTGCAGGATACCAATCCTTTCAAATCACTGGTCAGTGACCACATTATTCCCCATGAGAGAATCACACCAAGGAGAGACAGATTTTAAAGGTGGGAGCAAATCATCCCTGCCCCAACATATGCTAGGCTGAAATCGAAGAAAAATCTGAAATCCAAGAAGCATATATCTCGATTAGATGATATTGTTACTACCCAGGAACTAATTAATGGACTAATGAACCAAAAGGCTAGTGCTACGTTTGTTTCCAAGCTCTTAATCTGAAAGTGGGAAACTGTGAAAACCCACAATTCTCTCCACCTGAGTAAACCACTGGAAGAAGCTCTACAATTCTCTCCACCTGAGTAAAGCCACTGGAAGAAGCTCCAGAGTATTTTGTGAACCCATTCACTTGTTGCCTGAACATACACAAAAGTTATTCAATCATTGAAATTTTATCTGATTCTGGGGGTTGAGTTACGTCAGAGAACCACATACTTCGCTGTGGCATCTTCATGAGGTGTGTGGAATCCATTTACAAGCACAGCCGGTGCAGTCAGAAGAGGAAGGGTGGACGACAGCGGCGGCTTGCCTCACCTCGGAACGCCGCCGCTACCATGAATCGGGCCGCCGAACCCCAGCCGTCACTGGCCCTGCACGGCGCTCCCGGATCCGCGACCGCCGCTTGCTCCGGCTACCGCTTCTGAGCACCACTCACACGGGTCACCGCGCGACGTGGCGCGGCTCGCAAGGCCACGGCGCCACTCGCCCTAGCCACCGCGTCCAGCCACTGGTTGCCCCGTTCGCCGCTCGCCCCGGCGGTGCGTGGAGGCCGCCCCGACGGCCTGCTGGCCTGGCCCGCTGCGCCGCGCTACTGGGAGCGGAGGCCGCCTGGCCAGCCGCTGCGGGGCCAGGCGTCTCGAAGCCGCACCCACCGAGCGTGGGAGCCGCCCGCGCCGGCCGCACCGGTCCCGGCCTCACCCCCGCGCATCGTCCGCCGCCATCACCGTGACGCTGCAGTGGGGAGGATAAGAGCGACCGACAGGGGGTCGCTCGCTCGAAGGCCAGCAGGAGGCCCGGATGAGACGGCCGCGCCCGGCCCCGTCGACGCCCAGGCCGCGGCGGCACAGGGCCAGCGCGCCGCCGACCCGCTCGCCCACGGGCGCGGGGAGCCGGCACACGCACAACGGTGCCAGACGCGGTTGGGTCCCCAGGTCCGGCGGGTCGACGGTGTCTGGGTCGCCCGATGGCGCGAGGGCGGTCCCGCGGCCAGCAGCGAGCGGGACGGCGGTGGCGCGCGCCGTCGAGCCATGCGGCCTGCAGTGCCGCGGCACACATATTTTTGAGGTAAGGACCGCGGGTTCATTTGCCAAAAACGTGGAGGCCTAAACGCAAAATGTCGGTGGCAACGGTGCATCATTAGCCGTCGGATCGTGATGGAACTGCCGAAATAATTTTGGCTGACGTGGCCACCGTGATTGGCCGCCGAGGGCGCCGTGATTCATAGGTTCTAATTTATATATTGTTAGTACGGAGACGCATGTGTTTTGTGCTTGAGATATGTCGTTAGTACGAAGACAGTTGAACGCCGAGGAGTTTATTCTTTTTCCGTGCTTGAACAAATTAGGGATGATCGCAAGCTCATTTGTTATTTTTTTTATTGGCAACCTCATCTAGTTAGGTTGGTTCGAGTGTTTTTAACTCTATACAACCCTCGTATCTCGTATTTTGAATTTCTTTTTTTTTAAGTTCAACCAGGTGATCTACATGGTGATTTCATCAATTTTAAGCAGTCCATCTAGCCATTTATTTAGTTTTCTGGCATAGTAAGCGTTTGTGTTGCGTCCTAAGGCCAGTCTTAATGGATTTTCATATATAGTTTCGTATACATTAAATGTTGTGCCATATCAGCAAATTTGATAAGCATTGGCGGATTTAGAATTTTACCGTAGGGTACGCCGCCACGGTTAATTTTTCATATACAATTTGGTAAAGACATACTATCCATTTATAATTTGGTTAATAATTTTAATTTTTGGCAAAGAATTCAGTATATAAGAATAAAAATAATGTACTAAGTCTTAAATCCCTATCTCTATTTCTACTATTTCTAAAGCAAGCAATAATTTCTTGATCCGTCAATCGGAATTCTAATCGGAACCCAGACAAATCAATCGGAATCCTAATCGGAAACCGGGCAAATTAATCGGAATCCCAATTGGAACCCGAACAATCAATGCCTCACGCGGTCACAGCACGACCTATATATGAAGTGAAAAGAGTACAAAATTGGTGATCTCAAGTAGATCCGGATAAAATTTACCCTTAACCAGACATACTGAACTTTATTGGACCACCGCACACCTGACATGCCCCCCTTGGCTCCGCCACCGATTATAAGAGAGGGAGGAGGATTTTATGGGATGAGAGAGAAATTTCATCACCATAACACTTCTCAAAGGATAGAGGAAGGAGAATTTTATGGGATAAGAGAGGAGTTTTATCACCATAACACTACTCTAGCTTAGTAACCAAATTCTCAATCTTAGGGACAATAAAATAAAAATATGCACTGGTCTAAGAAAAATCGGAATTAAGGGAAAACGGTCCTCGAAAATCCAATCCGACAAGGAGGCGGCCCCACCAGTCAGGTAAGCGAGAGTGCTAGGCTGACGCCGGGATCACCACCACCAGGTCAGCTCCAGCCGGAGGACCAATCCTCCCCATCCCGACCGACCGCCGCGGTAGCAAAGCAGAAGTTGACGCCGCCCCACCTTCTCCGCGCCCGCCCCGCCGCCGCCGCGTCCGATCGCAAGCCTCCACCTCGCCCTCCGCTTGCTGCCGGTCTTCCATCCAGCTTCTGCGCGAGGAGAGGGAGGGAGAGAGGGCCCGCGCCGAATTGGCGGCGGCGGCCGAATCGGCGGCGTCGCCGTCGCTGCCCGCCATGGAGGCGTACAAGCTCTGGGTGCGCAGGAACCGGGACCTCGTCCGCTCCCTCGAGTCCCTCGCCAACGTAATCCCCCCGATCCCCGCTTCCTGCTTCGCTCTCGTTGGGGTTGGGCGCCGAGAAACCTTGCCGCGCTCCTCCGCTGGTCCCGTGAGCTTAATCCGCGTGCGTCCCGTCGATTCGGGTGATGCTCTTCGTACTAGGGATGTGCATCTCGCTTGGGGCTGGCTGAATCGCGCGGTCTCGTGGTTGCTGGGGGCTACTCGGTTGGGATCGTGTGCTTCGGCTGGTCCCTCAGAGCTTCATGTCCTCTTCCTAGCCACAGAAGAGAGTAATAATATCATGATGTGTTCGCGAATTTTGTCTTGGCGATGCTCTGTGGTCGCGGGACTTAGTTGGGATCGCAAGACTTTTGTCAGGATTTCGCGTCTTAATTTGAAGGGTTACGAGTTACCACTTTGCTTATGCTTGCTCGAACTCTTTTCAGGGGCTCACTTGGATACTGCCTGAGCGCTTTGCCAACTCAGAGATCGCGCCAGAAGCAGGTGCTGTCAATGGTCCTTCCTTCAATTGGAGTAACGTTTAGTTCCACCGTGCGGTTTTTGTTGTCTGAATCTATCACTGGTCATATGTATGTTTACCATCTCACCGATTCAGACTCTGAGCTGTGCCATGAGATGGAAAATAGGAGCTGCAACTTCCTCGCCACAAATATACTGTGAACTTTTAGAGGTAGAACGGCTGGAATGATTATGATTTAAGAGGTATAGGTTGTACTTTTAAGATACATGGATGCCCAAATGTCAAATTCTGGGTGGGTGAAGTTGGTGTGTCCTGCCCCTGTGCCCGTTAGGTCATGTTGCATGTGATTCATGTGTCCAAGGCCCTTAATTTCTCAGCATTATTAATAAATGACATAATATAGATAATATATGTTGACACAAAATTTGGCAAGTGTGTTTCCTATTTGGTCATGTTTCCTGTTTGGGTGCTACCGTAAATGCTCTCCTAGGTTTCTGGGATCTTATGTCTACATGCACGGAGGAATACATGATCTATTGTGCTTCAGGTCAAGATGCGATCAATATTATTGTGGCAAAATAATCTGTTTCTTACAAGACCAACAAAGTGCAATCCATCTTTTCCTGTTTGAAAATGCTAATAAAATCACCTAGGTACCAGAAGTCCACTGTGGTCGCTGTTTGAGTTATTTCATAAAGGAAATAAAAGTTATTCATTACTATCATCCCTTTGTTTTTATGGAATTCATATGGAGCTGCTTTTGGTGGCCTTAGCACTAGAGTGATTAAGCTTAGTTCAGAATCTGTGTTCACATTTTTACCCTGGAATCTTCCATTGTTAGCTAAAAAGAGATACTAATGTCATGCTCATTTTGAACTATTCGATGTAAGAGACCATAGAAAGTTTTCTCATTGGCCTGTCTGAAGCTATATTAGGGTTTGCATATAATATTCTGTATTGAACATGTTTTACTTCAGGATATTGTATGTCTTGGGGATTCAAATTTTCTGATATAACTAAATTATAGGGTTGCAGACTGTTTGGCCAACTATTTTTGTTACTAATCCGAGATAAGACATCACTCACAGAGCTTAGCTCTTGAATTTTACTATAATCTTGCCTAGGAAACTCAATCCTGTACGAAATAATTCAACACTTGTTCAGTTCGTAAACATATGCATACTGGCATGACAATGTTTTCAGGACACTTTTGCTCTTCTATTTGATAGAAGTCTGTTGTGAGTGGTACATGCTTTGATTTCTTCATATTAATGTGTGCTTCGTTGTCTGAACAGTATATTCGCTATTGGGTATTGTGAGTTCTGTCAACCAGCACATAATTGATGCGCCCACCGAAAACCACTCATTTGCCTCAAAGGAGCAATCTATCCCATGGGGTCTTGTTGTCTCTGTACTAAAGGATGTAGAGGCGGTTGTTGAGGTTGCTGCCCAGCACTTTGTTGGTGATGATCGCAAGTGGAGCTTCCTTGCTGTTACAGAAGCAGTGAAGTAAGACAGTTGTTGTTTTGTTGGTTGCGTATTCAGACCAACAATAACAATTTTGCAATATTTCAGAGCAGGTGTCAGGTTAGCCGCTTTTCGGGAGAGTGGATACAAGATGCTCTTACAAGGAGGGGAGGTGGCAAATGAAGAAGAGGTGACCGTTCTTGAAGATAATTATGGAGTAAATGGTAATGGAGTTCCAGTCATCTATCCGATGAACGGGCATCCCCAAAATGGTCACCAAGCTGTGACCAACGGTCTGGATGGAAAAAACGAATTTGTATCTAAGAGTCTTGAGAGAAGAGCAGTAGCTGCTTTGAACAAGTTTGGCGAGAATGCAAAGATGATGTCTGATCCTATGTGGATGAGGAGGCTCCAACCTGCGCCCGAGCCAATTGGTAATATATTTTATACTAAATCAAGCATCCATCTATTTAATTATCTTGGTATTTCCATTGGATACTTCTGGGACTATAGTTTTTTTTTCTTATAATGAGTTAAATCTTCTGTTCTGTGCAGTCTCAGTTGTCGAGAAGCCAACTTTGGCAAGTATTTGGTCTGCTAAAGGGGGTACTGGGCGCTTATTTGTTTTAGGGGAGGTTGTTCACATATTCAGGCCACTGGTTTATGTACTTATGATCAGAAAGTTTGGAATCAGATCATGGACCCCCTGGTTAGTGTCGCTAGCTGTGGAACTGACAAGTCTTGGCATCCATTCACATGCGACTGATCTAAATCATAGAGGAGGGAAAGTGCATCAGCTCTCCTCAGCTGAGAGGGATGAGGCAAGTTGATTTCAGCTCTCTTAACTAGTTCAGTTTGTTTTACCACATGCTTACTATTGCTGAACTAGCTATTCTTTGGTTTGATTCCATCAGTTGAAAAGGAGAAAGATGATGTGGGCTCTTTATGTGATGAGAGATCCTTTCTTTGCCAGTTATACCAAGTAATGAACACCCAGCCCTAAGATGCTCGTTGCTTGACTGAATTTGAACCTTTTATGCTCATGTGTACATTGCGTCCTGACAGGCGTCATCTCCAGAAAGCTGAACAGGTGCTGAATCCGGTGCCATTGATTGGTTTCCTTACAGGTATGTATGTCTTTCATGCCTTTGATGTATTTGTATTCCGTAAAAACATGCTACAACAAGCTTTTCTTTTTTGATTCATCACAGGTAAACTTGTAGAGCTACTGGAAGGGGTTCAGACAAGATATACATACACGTCAGGTTCATAGAGATGGCCGGATAGATGTCTGAGCTTGGTTCCTGATTTGGAGGACCTTCATGCTTCGTGTGAGTTGGTTGATGGGTTATGCTTTACTGGCCGAGAGCTTGTGCCCGGACCTGTAGTCCCATTTCCTTGGCAGATGTGGCATTGTTGTCTTATGACTTATGAGGCTGCTAAGCTGAGGCCACTTTCATCCACGGTGCCAGATGAGAACTAAGAATCTAAGTATATAATTCTAGTGCGGACGTAATGCTAAGAACCGGCACGTGTATCTGCAACTCATCATGCATGATTTACTGGAAAGGAATGTTGATTATATTTATATGTTTCTTCTTTAATTGCGAAATTTGTGTTGGATGCCATTAACAGTAAGTGATTTATGCTTGGATCGGATGAGGACCTTATCTTGAAAGTTTATCCGAATCGCTCATTGTTCAACTGGTACCAGCCAGATCAAGAGCCAGTCCAGATGGCATTTAACAGGTGAAACTGAGGTCTGTTTGAATTATCACTGCGACATGGATTTTGTAAAATTGTTATCCGAACCCAGAAACACACAGCCTCCTTGAGAAACCTTGCATGTTCTTTTCCCAAAGGCAACTGAAATTTGAAAAACTTATATAATCCTTGCGACATGCATCTAATTTACTCAATTTTGTACGGGCAACACGCATCCAATATACTGCATGGTGTACTGATTTTACAAGCATGACAGATGATATCACAGGCGTGCCATAGTTCTGTTCAGGGTCAGCTCATCGCTTGCTACAGATGAAGCATTCGTGGCCTTGCTATGAGACTCGCTACGACTCGACTGCGAGCTGATGTAGGAGAGGGACTGCAGCCACGACACAAGTACCGGCTTCCGAGTGACATCATCAGACTCTGCAACATGGGCGTGCATGTCATCGAGGAGCGCATCCTGCCCTTCCTTCGGTAGCAGAGTCACGAATTCTGCCAGCTCCTTCAGCAGGTAAGGGAATGACTGCAAACAGAAAGAAATCTGAGTTACCATAAAACATAGAATATCTTGGTTTGAGCGTCATCGGGGAAAAAGGACAAGATAGCCTCCATCTTCATAAACATTCAGCTAGCACATGAGAAATATCCGACAGTTTAGCTACTTCAGTCTGAAAATGTTGTCAGAGAAAAAGTACTCCAGCTAAAATTCTGCATGCTGACAAACCAAAACCTGAATGCAACAATTGACATAACTACCAGCCTTACAGAAATCTATTGCTCTACAAACCGTGAGGGGGAAGAAATGGCCATATAATCTAACCTGAATATCCACAAGGAAGATTAGTCTCAGCAACAGATCCAATGTTTTCTTACAAGGTTCTGTGCTTTCTTCCCATGATCTCCATAAGGATTTGTCCTGAACCTTTGCAGTATCACAAAGATCCTTAGCCTTGACAACAAGGCTATGGATACAAAAAAGAATGGCAGGGCTCCCTGCAGGAATATGCCGAACAATTGCTGCGACTCCTGATGCTAATCCGTCGAATGGGGTTACCCCAGGATAAGCCTATCAAGGAAGAACATCAGAAAAAATAAGTCATCTTTCAGTCAGAAATCAAATAGAGAAAAAGATGCTGAGTGAACTACCTCCAAGGATCGCTTGATGTAGTAAAAGATAAGTTGCTCTTTCAAAACTGTTCGATCATCCTGATCAGCGTCATTGCCAGATGACGGGAAAGATACCATCACAGAATGTGAAGCACTTGTAACTTTCTCATTTGAATGCTGTAAGTATCTTGTTTATGCTAAGGAGAACATTTTTCAATGCCGAAAATCTTGATAAACAAAGTAACAAATAATAAATAAGAAGACAAAATAATACAATAGAATATAAAAAGGATACAAGAACATGATTGAAGCCACTTTATCCCGAATCATATGAGCTGGAATGAGGCCAACACAAGTTGGCACAACCCGCAGGTAAAACAGTATGCGTGATGTCTGAACCTCATCTTTGTGCCAAATATATCTTGTTCCAGCCAAGCTTGGAAAATCTATAACAAACCAAACACAAATCAAAATTAACAACTGCAAGCACATCCTAGCAATCACAACATAACATCAAGATAGGTGCCATGAAATAACCTGGTTGACTTGTCAATTCAGCATACGAAGGCATTGACGCAATAAACAAAGTAACAGCTGCTGCATTCTCTTGATTGGCGAGTACAGCACGCCACACTGCCTCAGTGTACTCAGGAAGACGCAGGCGCCTCAGATGCTCCACACATGAGAATGCCACCAAGATTTTAGCAGCAACCTCAGGTTGGAACCCCTCTAAGGACTTAGCACTTAGCCTGTGTTTAGTGACCTCAGCTGCAAAGACTACAACCATAAGAAATGAGGCCTCAGCAATCTTGTCAATTGCAGTAATCAAGTCATCCTGCTTTCCCCGGTGCAGCAGCACTGCTGCACGAAGATGACAATAAATCTCCTGTGCATACTCCCACACACAAGTTTCGACAGACTCTTTAGCCATGTTGCCGGCATATGAGTAGTGATTGCAAAGAACCCCAGTCACCGGGCCAGCCTCTTTGAAAAGGACACTATCCAGGTGTTGGTTGACCTTAGCCTTGACAACCTCAGCTGCGTTCCCTTCCACACTTTCAACTGACATCCTGAGTATATCCGGCAGAGGGAGGAATTCCTTCAGTAATCCCATACAGATACACTGTAACACCGGCTCATGGAACATGACCTGCCCACACTGTGTCAAGCCCAATGTGACACACTGAACAAGGATACGCTGATCATCGGCAGGCCTCCCTTCTAAAACAACCCTCTCAGCTGCAAACCGAATTGTCTGCTCAGGCGCCTCTTTCAACCGTGGATCAAAGTCCAACCGGTACCTCGCCGAAGCAACCCTCAGTGCCCGCAATCCACCGCATGCCGCCATGACCACTGGAAACAGCACATAACCCTCGCTCTTGCACGTCTCTGGCGAGATCATCTTAAAGAGCACCTGAACCTTCCGCATCCTCCTCGACTCGACAAACCCCATTACCAGCCACTCTACCAGCTTAAGCACCCGAACACCGACAGCCAGGTTCCCAATCCTCCCACAAATCCTAAGCAAGGACACAAGAATCCTTCTGAATTGCACCTCATCAGCAGACGCCAGTGCGTAACCAATCCCGGCAAGTGCAAGGTGATCAAGATCATCGATGCTCTGCCCCCCTAGCTCCACATCCTCAAGTATGCGACCCACAGCCAGAACAGGATCATCATCATCATGGCCACTGGCAGACTCACCACCGCCGAGATTCTTGGCGGTGGCGCTCCCCAAGCTCGCACCGCTGGGGAGATCCTTGGCGCTCTTGGCGAAGGCGCGGGCGCCGAGGAGGAGGAGGCGAGGGGAGACGGGGAGGGAGTCCGGGAGGGAGGCGGGGAGGAGGTGCGGGGACGTGGCGAGCAGCGGAGCGACGAGGCGCGGATGGAGCGGGAGGAGAGGGAGGAGGAGCGCGACGTGCGCGGAGGACAGGCGGAGCGCGCGGCGGTGGAGGTGGAGGGTCTCGAGTGCGGCGAGGGCGACGGCAGGGGAAGAGGAGGAGGGGTCGCGGAGGCGCGACCACGCTGAGAGTATGGCGGCGGGGGCGGAGGGGGCGGCGCGAAGGTCGCGGACTCGAGGCGGTCGGCGAGGGGGGCCGCCGGTCCCGGTCGGAGCGGCGGTGTCGCCATGGCGACTGGCAAGTGGGTCCGGTCGGGGAGGAAGGGAAGCAGTTCAGACTTCAATGAAAAAGTCCCCGACGTACCTAATATATCAATGGTTGACTAAGTCATCTCCTCAACTATAAAACCAGGTTTCTAACCTTTTATCTTTTATATTTGTAAAACCGTTTAAAGTGCCTCTAAAGCAGTTTTGCAGGGTGATTTTACCACGCTGGTACGCTGAAGTGAACCGAAATGCTAACATGAACGACCTGCTCCTCCCCCCCGTCGTCCGACATGCTTCACTTGACGATGCTGGAGCCCGTGCTTGCACTGGCCCGATCTGCTCCTCCCCGCCGCCTGACCCGCTCTGCGACATCGCCGAAACCCACACTCGCGTGGGCCTGCACCAGCGCCTGCAACGCGTATCGCTCCAGGGTGCGCCAGGCAGGTCCAGCGGGTCCCGCAACACCCTGCGTCATGCGCCACTGCCACTCCAGCTCGGCGGCCGCGGCTCGCACCACGACAAGGACGGCAATGCCGTGGCAAGAGGATAAGGAGGAGGTGAAGAGAGGGATGTGATCAGCCACTTACAAGCTGGACCAACCTGTCAGTTGGTTCATATCAGCGTCTCGATCCATCTCAGCGCGCCAGCGTGGCAAAACCATCATGCAAAACCATCTCAGGGGTGTTTTAAACGGTTTTATAAAGATGAAGGAGTTAAAAACCGGGTTTTGTAGTTGAGAGGTGATGTAGTCGACCCTCGATACGTTAGGGGCTTATATAGACTTTTTCCGACTCAGAATACTAGTCTCTAACGAAGATAACGTTGAGAACCGCAAAAGGCACGCTGAGATCGTACTCCCGTGAAATCACCCATGGAATTCGAATGAATTTTGGCAAGTGTGACTGAGATATTGAAATTATGCTGGAATTTCAAAAGATTCCACCTACACGAATCAGGAAAATTGCCACAAGCTCAGCATATTTCAAATCCCCATTGAAAGAATCCTTGTTCTACGAAGGTGCTTTGGACACGCCTGACCCCTGTCTGTCTTCTTTATTCCCTACTCGATTCCCGCCCCACGAATTCTTGCGCGTCACTAGCATTTTTTGTTCCAAACAAAGGAGCCATGTGGGCCCACTTCGCACTCATCAAGCTTGCTCAGCTGCCCAGCAACCTGCTACTGGGGCGTGAGTGGAGGCCGTAGCTAACCCTTTCTTCTTTCCTCGTCCCAAACGGATCCCCCAAACGGCGACAGAGACCAGAGCGAACCCAGCAAGTGCCACCATCCTAGCCGAGGAGGGGAGAGGGAGCCGAGGGAGAGGGTCAGCTCAGCTATGGGGGACACGGGGAGGAGCTCCATCCTGGTGCACATCCTGGTGATCGCCCTCTGCCTGGCCGCCTTCGGCTTCGCCATCGCCGCCGAGCGCCGCCGCAGCACGGTACTAAACACACTCCCGCAAGTTGCTTCATGTTCCTCTTTTGCCTCCCGCATCCGTAAACCAGCAAGCATCCTGCAAGCACCCTGCGCCGCTAGGGCGCGCGGAGATCTGGGGTTGGATTTTAACGCTTGTATTGAAGATTTCCTGCTGTTTGGTTTAACAGAAAGGGTTTTGCGACTAGCTTTTTTTAAAATATTTAATAATGAAATCAACAAGCGCCTATCCTGATATCCCAGCCTTAACAGATCCAATCGTAACAGTAGGAGTAATCGCTCGACTGCCGTTCCGTTACTACGTTTTGAGTATCTTGTCTTCAGTACTTGTTTGTTATTCACGATCTAGGGTGGATAGTGCGGGATTGGTGGTGGTAGAGAATACCTCAACATATTATTTGTAGTTAATCTTCTATTTTTTTTAAAGAAAAAGGTCACTCCGCACTGCAGTCCATTCGAACTCGGTTATGCTACTGTGTTATCATGTGCAGATATGTCTTACTGAATTTTGCGTTCGGAACCCTTTTATCAAGATGATATCTTAAACATTGTGTTCGTAACAATCACTGTGCTCATGTTATGTTGAATTGAATGCAAGTAGTCTTTGAGCATAAATTCTCCCTATGTTGAAACAGAGTGGAGCCAGACAGCCAGCCAATCTCTTGGCCAAGGCTTATTCTTTGTTCATTCTTAAAGAAGCAATATATATCAAGCTGCTTACAATCTTGAACCAACCAAATCATAGATATTACAAAAAAAAATTATCTTATTGCCAATGAATTAATAAGCTCAGTTACGGCTTCCATGGTTTTAAGTTCGAACTGCCCATCTGGCCCATGCCCTTGCCACAGCTGGCTCCTGGCCCTGGGATTTCTTCATTGCTCCAATGGGGGCCAATTTGGAGGTTTATATTGAAAAGGTTGAATTTAGGCTTGAATAGGGAAAGACAGATTTGTGATTTCACTATAGATGTTTGAGCTTTGGAAAACAAGCTGGGAATATTCACGCCCCTTAATACTCTGCTAGGTAACATCTTTTTGATCAAGCACCATCTCCACAGCTTGCGTACTACTAGAACCAACAAGGATCCAATTTAGTTTCTTTCAATAAGCTGTATGATTTAAGATAGAGCACTTATGGTTTAGTTACTGGAATCAAACCACGAGGCCACATACAATGTTCCAGACCGTATGATATTCGGTTTTACGACTATTTTGAGCTATTTGGTTTAACCAAGGGTTTCCCGACTGTCCTTTTTCTTGGGTAATGGAATAAGTAAATTATAAAAAGCGCAGTCTGCAGTCCCAACACATCCAAGACAACAGTTAGACTAACTACTCAAATATGATTGCTGAGTCTTAAGTCTAGTTGGCATCACTTGTTTCTTCATGTTTTAGGAAGAACATAGACTGGGTTTGGTAATGGTATAGAATATCTGAAATTTTATTTTTAGTTCATCTGTAACCTTTACAGATCACTCATACTATGCAGTTCACTCATACTCTGTTGTGCTATCGTCATTTTGTTATCATGTGTAGTAATATGTCTTACTGGATTATTTGTTTGGAACCCTTACTTTTATCTGAGACCTTGTGTTTGTACCAATCTTTTTTATCATGCTATGTTGAGGAAAATATCTTTTGAGCGATTCTTTCTATGTTCAGACAGAGTGGAGTGACTCATTCTCTTGGGGGAGGCTTATTCTTTATTGATTATGAATGAAGCAATATATTGGCTGTCTAACAACCTTTTAACAAGCCAAATCTTAGATCTTATTGGTAACAAGTCAATAAGCTCAGCTAATGCTTTACTTGGCCCAACATTCGGCGTGCCCATCTGGCTCATAATATATGAAGCAATTTAATCTTTATTTTCGTTTGTCAAAAACCATTCAGCATGTGCTGTTGATTATGGTAAAGAATTAAGGCCTATTTGGGACTGCTCTGTTCCACCTTTTTAGCTCCATGGATTGGACTTCCTCCCAAACATCCCAACTCCACCAAACTCTAGATCAACCAACTCCACAGAGCTGGAGGCCTCCCTAGTTCATTTTGATGGATTTAGTGAGCAGATAAAGGTGTGCTCTAGAGATTGGTGGAGCTGCGCCACCGTGGAGTTTTGGAGTAGGCTGAAAATCGTGGAGTTGAAAGCTACCAAACAGGCCCTTAGTTTGCTAGTACATATTTTACAAAGCTGCATGAGAGTCTCTTCTGATCATGAATTGTTGTTACCTTTTACATTTTTATAACAGGGTTCAATAGTCACGGACAGCTCCAATACCACATTTTGTGTTTATGACTCCGATATTGCTACTGGCTATGGTGTTGGTGCTTTCCTGTTTCTTCTCTCAGGCCACTCACTGCTTATGGGTCTTACGAGGTGCATGTGCTTCGGCCCACCACTTGCGCCAGGTGGAAGCAGAGCCTGGTCCATTATATACTTCACATCGTCATGGTTATTTCTGAGCTCTCTTACATATGACCCAAAGAAAAAAAAGATTTTTATACTTGCCAGGTTTTGTAGCCCAACCATATAAATTTTCTTGGCATATTTGCAGGGTCACATTTGCAATTGCAGAGTCGTGCCTAATTGCTGGAGCAACAAAGAACGCATACCACACCAAGTATAGGGATATGGTATACGCTGGTAACTGGACCTGTCAATCTCTGCGCAAAGGAGTGTTCGTTGCCGGAGCAGTCTTCGTGGTTTTCACCATGATTCTGGACGTGTACTTCTACATGTACTATGCCAAGGCCACGAGCCAAGCTGCCAAAAAGATCAGTAAGACAACCCCCAGCGTTGGCATGACTGGCTATGCATGAGCAACCTAATAAAACTCTCGCCTGATAGAAAAAGAGACTATTTCTATTTCTGGTATTTTCTGTAACACTGCAGTGAGTGATTTTAGGATATGACGTAGTTTCGCGTAAATGTTGCTTACTATATAGGTGTATTGTTTAATCCTTGCAAAACCAAAGTACTCTTGTGATCCTATCTTGTCTGCTAAAACATAACAAATATCAAACGTTCGGTTGTAGGGAATTTTCGATGCTGATGGATTGGCCAATCCAACCAATGTTAAAAAAATGTTTGCAGCAAACAAAATGACCTTGTCGTTTGAGCATTGTGGGTAATGGGTATTGTTGGGGTACGGGTCACGGACCGGAAAAGCACAGGAGCGAGAGGAGAAGACCCTCTTTCGTACCAGTGCTTATAGAGAGGATTTAGTTTGTTCATGTGCTTAGGGTGTGCTAACAAGGTAGTCGAGCCTGTGTGAACACCAGTTCGCATTGGAGTTTTTTTTTTTTATTTTTTATAAGGAGCTTTGGAGAGGTTAATATTAACTTCTGTTACACATCTCCTAATTGGACATATACGGACATCTACACCATTTTTCCTACAAGCGACATAAGCGCAAATGGAACATGAACTACAATTAAATTGCCCCCAAAGATAAACCAGAGATACCAATGAATTGAAAAGGAGCGTTTAATCAGCTACTATATATATGCTTTTCAAATTCATAACAACATGAGGTACAATACAACAATCGCCGTCAGATGTTGTGACCATTTTCAATGGAATATGGGAATAGGGTGACGGCCAATAGCATCGAGCTCACTGCAGGAATAAAACACATTATTGATTTTGTTCCAGCCATTAGATGGTGGATGAAGCAAGTTTTCAGAAAGGTCCACACGGTAGCTGAGTGAGATTGCGAGCAAGAAAAGCTAAGAGTAGACGTCGATGCCCCAGAACTTGGCAGGCTGGTTGCTGCGCTGGTTCTTGTCGATGGCCTTGATCTCCTCCATGTCCTCGTCCGTGATGTCGAAGTCAAAGACCTCGAGGTTCTCCTGCAGCCTCTCCACCTTGGAGGTCTTGGGGATCACCACCGCGTTCTTCTGGAGGCCCCACCGGAGGACCAGCTGTGCAGGCGTCTTGCCGTACTTCTCGGCCAACTCCTGCCATGGATTTGCAGCGAGCAAGTTGATCATCAGAAAGGCAGGCTTGCACAATGCAAGGTACTCAAATGGAATGTTCCTCAAACTTAGCATTGAAAAAAAAGGCGACAGTGCAATTTAGTAGTGAAGATTTGGAATAACAACCACCTTGATGACAGGGTCGTCGAGGCATGAGAGCGAGCCGAACAGCTTGGCATTGGCAGTAGAGCCACCCAGTGGGGTGTGTGCGGTGACGCAGATGCCATGCTTCTGGCAGAACTTGACGAGTGAATCACGCTGGAAGTAGGGGTGCATCTCAATTTGGTTAACAGCAGGCTTTATCTTGGCATAGGCCAAGCAGTCTCTGGTGAGGAAGACACCATAGTTGCTGCGAAAATTGCTGTAATTGTTAGATTTGTTAAGCTGACTTCCTGTACCATGACAAACGTGGAAGTAACAGATTGAGAAGGTGCAAGATGTAACGCAGCTCTTCTGGTTGTTCTGAACCTTAATCTTCAGGCTCAGTAACTTGCATTAATGAAAGTGCTAGCTCAAATAATTTCAATTATAAGTAAAGCAAACCGTGGCTATCACCAAAGATAACAATATGGTTATAATGAGCCATGGACCAATTTTTAACATTAACGAATCACATGATACAAGACAGCTAAACATATCAAGGTCAAATATCTCCAAACTTCCAAGTCAACAAACGCATAGACAAAAATAGTAACAATAGTCCATTTCTTACCTGATTCCAATGCTGCGAACCAGTCCCATATTAACAAGATCTTCCATTGCATGCCATGTTGCCTCCAGTGAGACAGTGGTATCAATGTCTAGCACACCATCTTCACCAATAACACTAGCAACTGTGCCAACTTCTGTAGATAAAGCAGCAAAAAAAAAAAGGACCGAGTCAGTCAATGAGAAAATGCTCTTGCTCCTTACCATATAAATAAGGGTAAAAGGAGTACCAGTGTGTCTAGAAGCCACTGGGAAGTGAATAAGATAGAGATCGAGATAATCTAACTTCAACTTCTTCAAGCTATCCTTACAGGCTTCAATCACATGCCCATGATCTGAGTTCCACAGCTACAGCCACAACAAATACAGATCCTTCAGTCACATAATTAGGGAAGGAAATAAAGGCTGCAGTAGAATGGAGAGTGCATAGCATTGGGGTTCCAAGTGTCGAGGTGAAAGTCTATCAGGGTCCCAATGGCATCTCACGTGCATCATTATAATTCTAAAAGGTTTAGCGCACTGGAATTTAAGAGGACACAATTCACAGTTACCACTGAGAGTGAGAGCTAATCATGGTTGGGTAAAAGACAGTATTAGTATTTGTATGTCAGTCTAGAGACTGGTGAAGGATTTTAAGACTTTTCAGCTTAGTTAACGCCGGCAATATATGATGTGTGTATACTGACTTTGGAGTAAAATTCAGTGCCAGATTCCCTGATGTTTCTCAGGAGATTGTATAACCTTTATCCTTTGCTATGATTTTAACAGGTTTGAGGGACATGATTTTCAGTGTTGTAGACCCTTTTCCAAAACAAGACCAAGAAAAGTAGCATTGATTTTGTGATCTGGTTAACCTTGGTTGTGATGAAAAGGTCCTCTCTCTTGACAAGCCCAGTTTCGAATGCCTCTGCAAGCGCATCACCAACTTCAGCTTCATTTTGGTATTTTGCTGCAGTCCAGAAAATAAAACATAGTCAAACATATAGCCCGATAAACATTTTGGTAGGCTAGCAACGGGCTACCAACACGCCATTCATCACAGTACCCGTGCACACAATATAATCCGAAATTAAGCGCAATGAGTGTTCATCAACGGGCGAGAGGAGGGAAAAAAAACTTCCACTTTTCTGGTCAATCCCAGACGGAAGCCCAATTGGTCGAACAGCTCGTGGGTGGTTCGGCCGTTCGGGAATGCAAAGGTATACCTCGCGGGACGGCGGCGTGCGGACGAGTGGCGGAGGCAGGGCGGCGCTCTGCCTGGGTTCGCCGCTCGTGTGGGCGCAGGCCGGCGAGGCCACAGCTCTGCCCACGCCTGCACGCCGCACGATGTCCGCCGCCCGGCTGCTCGCTCACCCGCGCCTGCCCGCCGCCCGCCGCCGTGGCCGCTCGCGCAATCTCGGTCAAGCCGCGGTGTGGGCCAGGCTGATATAGACTGGTCGCGCAGGCCCGGTGAGCGTGAGTCCTGGGCCGCTAGGCCCCTTTTAGTAGTTGACGGGCTGCTTGAGGACATGGGCTAGTGGGCTGATTTTCCATCCTGTGTCCTTTCAGACCCGCTAGCTGGTGATGCACTAGCTACCGGCCCGGCCTGTGTCACGGGGGCTATTCGTGACTGCGAGGCGGGGCGTTGTAGAAGGCTTGTCCACCTCCACCGCTGTGGGCCGTGGGTGGGCCGGCCGCGCTCACCCGCCTCCGCTGCCGCCCGCCGGCTTCGGCGCCGCCATCCTCTGCCGCCGTCGACGCTAATCCGGCCCTTGTCCTCGGTACCAGCATTCTTCTTGCCGCGCCGCCGGCCACCGCCCCGTCGGGCCGGCGGCGCGGCGAGCGGCGGCGCATCATAGCTGGGCCTTGTGCGACGGATCGCATAGCATCCGCGCGCGCGCGTGACCCTAGCATTAGCGCTGTGTCACCCGCAAATTAAAGCCAGCAGCTAGCGGACCTTGCATGCGCATGCGCTCAGTTTAAAATGACGATCTCAAAAGCTCTCGGGTCGGGTGTCTTGCAACACTCTTAGACGACCTAAACCTCGTCATTTTCGTAACGACAACAGTTTTTTCCTCGATTCTTTCTCGACAAAACCTACATATAAGAGCATGCATGCACACAGCATCGTCGACCGTTCGGTCCTGCTCATGCACGCATGTGTATACGATCGTTAGATGTATTGTGCCCGTGGCCTGCAACGTTAACAATGGTGCTGAAACATTTATGAAGATTATGGATCATGTCTAATTTAGTTGGCTTTGCATTGGGTCATTTAATTTCTGACGATGGGCACGAACAATGCAGCAATTAGCATGCATACCGGCGCAGTCAAAGTGGCGGTAGCCCTCGCGGATGGCGGCGTGGATGAGGCCGCGGACGTCCGCCTTCTCCATCCGCCACACGCCCAGCCCCACCGCCGGCATCCGGTGCCCGCTGCTCAGCGTCACCGCCGGCGGCATACGCCTGCTGCTGCGGTGCCCGTTGCCCGCGGGCGCCGCCACCGCCGGCGGCATCTTGCTGATGTGCCCGTTGCTCATCAGTGTCACCGCCGGCGCCACGTCCTTCGCCGCCATATCCTAAGCTGCGTACCACCAGCTTAGCTAGCTATCTAGTCCGTCCGTGGGCTCGAATCTCGATCTCGTCGCAGCTGGCTGCTCTTTATTTGTTGCTGGGGCTTCGAGAGCATGATGAGCGCCGGCCCTTTTATAGCGCTCTTTAATTTCGTTCTCGACACCAGCACTGTCTGGCTTCGCTGCTACCAAATGAGTAAGACTGTGACTTGCTACCAAATGAGTACTACCGGCGACCTACCCTATGGGGCAACACGTACGAATCTACCACAGAATTTTCCTCGAATGCTGGCACGCCTGCACAACTGGAGTTCCGGACCGCTTTGAGGTTGCTTTCAGTATAGACGACAGGCCGGGAAGGACCTGGTATATTTCTTTTTTCTAATTTCCATAGGGAACAGATAAAACAGTAGACAACGGATTTGTTTCATTTCTTTTCTACACCGTTGACGATTTGTAGTATTTGGTAATTAGTTTGCGACCACTCATTTTTACTGGACCTGGAAGAGGAAATAACAAATGGATTAATAATATTCAGAAACGTCCACGCGAATGTAGATGCTACTTTGGCTTATGATAAGGTTCAGCTGGACCACATGATGTTTCCTTCATCAAAAATGAAAAGAGGGGAGACCACATACATGATGTTACTTTGAGATGCAACTTTCTGTTTGGAAAGGAGACATGAAACAATATGTATCACAAGACCATAGATGACCAGCAAGAGCAAAAGGACTTGCATTGTCTACCACGGCCAATGGTTTTGTAGTACTTTCGGTTAAATATCTTGTTTACCACAGCAGTATAATGGGTAGTATGACTAATGTTGTTGGTAATGTTAAAATTGTGAGGGAAGAAATACCCGGTATATAAGAAAGACTGCCAACCACGTGTAAATAACCAACCGTCGGGAAACAACGAGAATCTTGTAGTCTACATTGGTGAATCTGACTTGAAAGAGATGACAAATGTGGGGATAACAAAACAAACCCTAACAGCAATTTCACACGTGATGGAGAAGAGGGGATCCTCATTATTGATGCCGTATGGGGGACAGCGGATGGAACAATTATTCAGAAATGTCCACATACATGAAAGCTCAGGCGCAGTGCAAGTGAACTAAGCATACAGGTCGATGCCCCAGAACTTGGCAGGCTGGTTGGTTCGGTAGTTCCTGTCGATGGCCTTCATCTTCTCCATGTCCTCGCCCGAGATCTCGAAATCAAATACCTCAAAGTTCTCCTGCAGCCTCTCAACCTTGGAGGTCTTGGGGATCACCACCGTGTTCCTCTGGAGGCCCCAGCAGAGGACAAGCTGCGCAGGCGTCTTGCCATACTTCTCAGCCAAGCTCTGTAAATTGTAGCAACCAAGTTGGCAGATTGCATTGTTACCAGAACTGATATTTCAAGGTATCAAAATGCTATGAATTTATTAGAAATGGGTGATAATGTATTGCCGTAATGGAGATTTGGAATAACAACCACCTTGATGACAGGGTCGTCGAGGCATGAGACTGACCCGAACCACTCGGTATTGGCAGTGGAACCACCCAAGGGGGTATGCGCTGTGACGCAGATCCCATGCTTCTGGCAGAACTTGACAAGCGAATCACGCTGGAAGTAGGGGTGCGTCTCAATTTGGTTCACCGCAGGCTTTATCTTAGCATAGGCCAAGCAGTCTCTGGTGAGGAAGATGTCGTAGTTGCTGCATGAATAACTCTACAATTAGATTTGTGAATGTGACTTCCTCTCTCACGAAAAGCAGACCATGGAAATCTCCAAGCATAGAAAAAGTGGGAACAACAAAATGAAAATGCATGATTTATTATATTTCAATGGTTATTCCAAATCTGAAATACTCTCCAGGACTAGTAACAGATGATAGTTGACACCCATTTTACAGTTCCTTGAAGAAAGAGCAGCCAGCCAGCCACACTTGTACAAGATTCAACACCATAACAGATTCACTCCAAAAGGGAAAGCATTGGGGACCAGTGAAAGAGCATAAGCAAATGTTAACGGAAAGTAGGAATTCGTAATGAAGGAAACTAAACTTTAGTTTAAAATGAATAATACCTTCACAAATTTAAATTAGAAGGACAAACTAAATAAATGTGAGGCAAAGTTTAAGCGGGGATAGAATTTTTTTCACAGAAAAATAACTGTGCCCTTTTAACTTCAAAGGGATGATGATAACCTGAGGGCAACAGGAAGTCGGAATGAATTTGAACACAAACATATGCAATGCAACAGCAAAATTGGAAAGATTTGGAAGAACCAAACCATGTTAGAGATGCTGCATATAAAAGGCACATGATCAAGCAAGTTTTTGAAATGGGTAAACAAAGGGAACAAATGAACTACATAATTCCTATGTAGACAAAAATACAACTGCAACTAGAAACAGCGAAATTATATGTGCCACCTAATTTGCAAAAGTAATTAATCATAATGACAAGGTAGGAAAAGAAAAATGTCATTTCAATTTACCTGATCCCAATGCTGCGGACCAGTCCCATAGAAACAAGTCCTTCCATCGCATGCCATGTTGTTTCCAATGAGATAGTGGTATCAATGTCAAGCACACCATCATCACCAAGAGCACTAGAAGTTGTACCAACTCCTGAAGGAAATCAAAATGCTCCATTCAGTGAGACACATATTAAATCTTCCTAAATACTATGCAGAATCAAGAGTTAGAATTTACCAGTATGTCTAGTAGCTACTGGGAAGTGAACAAGATAGAGATCAAGATAATCTAGCTGCAGCTTCTTCAAGCTATCCTTACAGGCTTCAATCACATGACCGTGATCTGAATTCCACAGCTACAGTCATAACAAACGCAGATGTTTCAGTAGAATGAAAAAACAGAAACATTAGTTGTGATCATGCGCAATTCTGAAGTGGTGGTTTCCCAGAATACAGAGAGTAGCACTTTGCAATTCGGATAACCTTGGTTGTGATGAACAGATCCTCCCTCTTGACAAGTCCGGTTTGGAATGCCTCTGCAAGTGCATCACCAACTTCGGCTTCATTCTGGTAGTCAGCTGCAGACAGAGGAACCAAGCAGATGCAGTAAATCACCAAGTAAAGCAGGAAAATTCCTGAGCCGACACTAGAACTTTGAATAATATTCAGATATTCCGTCCTACCAAAGAAATCTCAGTCATGTACAGTACAGTGCGGTGTCTACGCATGCCTGTATCAATCATACTAACCAGAGAAACATACAAATCTAGTGTTCGTCAAGACAAAAACCGAACAGTGATAGTCTGCTTGACAGAAAAACACTCATATGTCAGGTGGCATTGAAAGAAACATTCAATGATTTGATTAGCACAGTGCAACAGACCAAGATTGTGAAAGAAATCCCACTATTGAGCATGCCTGTATCATTCAGACAAGCATACAAACATAGTGTTCGTCAAGATGAAAAGGAACAGTAATCAACACGCGTACACTCATGAGGCATCGAAAGAAACGTTTTAAGGATCAGATTAGTTCAGTGGAACAGACCAAGAATCGTGAAAGAAATATCACATCCTCACTCATCCACAACGCAACGCAGTGTCCAGGCATGCCTGTATCATTGACAGTACCAGATAACTCTAGAAATCTAGTAGCAAATGCCAGGACACTAGAACCTTTTGATCCGTCTTCAAATGTTACATGCTAGTTAGCCTGATTGCCAAAGAAATCCCAGTCTTGTACATCGTAGCGCATTGTTTAAGCCTCCGCACAAGCATACAAACCAAGTGGTTTTCAGGACAAAAAAACGAGCTGTGACTGTCTGATTGACACGCAGACACTCAATGTGGCACCGAAAGGAACATTCAATAATTCGATCGGTACAGTACAACAGCAGACCGTATGATTTGCCAAGGAAATCTCAGTCATATCTCATCAGCAACGCAGCGCACTGTTAAGCACGCCCATTTCATCCATAGCCCCAGACAAGCGTACAGAGTCCGGTAGCATTCGTGAGGACAAAAGCGCGCCATGACGGACAGACGCACACTCGTGTGGCCTCCAACGGAACAAGGAGGGGAATTCGATCCAATTATTACTAGCGATTTATTTATTCGATCGGGTGTATTGTATAGTAGTATACTGTATACAGACAAGGCCGGCGATCACGGTGGGTGGGCGGTCGGGTTCCCGGGGGGGGGGGGGGGGGGGGGGGGGGGGGGGGGGGCGCTGGGGGCTAGGGGTTGTTGGAGGCTTACCGGCGCAGTCAAGGTGGCGGTAGCCGATGCGGAGCGCGGAGTGGATGAGGCTGCGGATGGCGGGCTTCTCCATCCGCCAGACGCCCAGCCCCACCGCGGGCATCCGGTGGCCGCTGCTCAGCGCCACCGCCGGCGCCGCGCCCTTGGCCGCCATGCCCGCAGGATTCGGCTGCCGCTACTCTACCACTGGGCTTCAGCGCTGCGCTTCGCCTCGCTCTCTTCTCCCCCTCCCTCGCTGCGCTGGAAGATGCGGATCAGCGGATGGATACTATTACTGCCGGGTCTTTTTTATTTTCTTATTGTCTTTTTTTTTATGTGAGATGTTTTTGAAGGTCGGACTCGGAGATGCCGGCCTGACGTGGCATACTCTCCTTCTCAAAACCAGTAGACTGTGAATCTTGGGCCAAGGCCCGTTTAATAGAACGGGCCGAGCCGAATGCTATGCTAATTTAAGGGCCCCAGTTGGGCTGTTCGCGGAATCCGCGACCTATGGATGGGCCCTCTCCGGGCAGCTGCTTCCTTGGGCCGTCCGGCAGGCCGAGAAATGGGCCTTGATGTCGGCCCGCGCGCACTCGTGAGTTCATCTTCATCTTCCATGTCTGATCCACCTCCTCGGATCCCGCGCGCCCGTGAGTTGAGCCCCAGGAGCAAGCCGCCGTGATTAACGACGACCGCATGCGGAACGGCGGCGGATTAATTAGCGCTAAATAAAGCAAGCCGCAAATGGAGCCACCAGCTACGATCCTTGCAGGAAGGATCGATGGCTATGGCTATAGCTACAGTATCGATCTGATCATCTGCACCTGCGCCGCCGGCCGGCAGCCGCCGCTAATCCCGCGCCTGAGCAACGGACGCCGGGCGGCGGGCGATGGCTGGATCCGCCGTGTCGCCGCCAGCAACTGCGCCGGAATTACCTGACCTGCCCCTGACCCGCGTGCAGCAATGCAGTAATCCTGTCCCTGACCAGCGCGCAGCGACAGGGATTGGCCGGATAAAGCCCCTGTCAATCCGCCGTGAGCTGCTAACAATGCAGTAATCCTGCAGAGCCAGAAATGCTTGCGCGTATCTGCAACAAGCAAGCAGAAGTTTACAACAGCGAGAAGAATTTCTGGACAGAGACGGGGGGGTTTTGTTTTGGATAATGAGGACAGAGACGTACACATGCGTGCCATTCGTTTTTGTCAATTGTATCGGCCTGCACTCCGTTCTTGGACGCCGACAGTACGCTACTCTGCTCGAGACGCGTCAAACTCCGATTGTTAAGAATGAGGGGACAGACGCCCTGGAAGAAGGAACAGCGAGACAAATGTCACCTTAACTACTGAAGAACAACGCCACCTGAATTTCAGCAATATCACGCAGAGAACCTGAAGAGTGTGACATGTCATCTGAAGATGCATGATGCATAGCCTGAATGGCAAACTCATCACCTGCTCCAGATGCTAACGAGATACTACACGCCACGATGAAATGGCATGGCTCCTCGTGAGCTCTCCGAGTCCTTTTGCATTGGATCGATTCACAGGTCACAGCACGTCCTCGCGTGGTCCATGGCTGCTACTAGCCCGGCGCCGGACTCCCCGTCTCCGCCGCAAGCCCCGCCGCGCGACGATCGGAGCTACCCCGTGACCCGGCCTGACCCCACTCCCTACACTACACAGCAGCAGTTTGACCACCACGCGACATGCACTGCACCCAACTGCCCCGTAACAGACGCCACCTTTTCGGTTGCTTCCAACGAACAACTACCATACCTGTCGTCTCCTCCGATCCGCCCAGCATCCTGTACTGACGTCGCCATGCGTCTCACTCACTCACCACCAGCAGGTTGATCTGATCCTGATTGGCCTCCTCGACTCCGCTATATAAACTCCACCGGGTTGACACTAGACAGCATGCACTCATCGTACACACGTCGAGCTGGTGGCGCGCACACACTTGCTCTTTCTACTAGCTTAGTAGTCAATGGCGGCCGTGAGGGTCTCCGACAAGGCCGCGGCGTCCGTCGCCGTCGTCGTTGTCGTCTTCCTCTTCCTCATGGCCGGCGGCAACGCGGTGGCGGCGTTCAACTACGCGGACGCCCTCGACAAGGCGCTGCGCTTCTTCGAGGCGCAGCGCTCGGGGAAGCTCCCGCCGGGGCAGCGCGTCGCGTGGCGCGGCGACTCCGGCCTGTCCGACGGCGCCGCGGAGGGGGCGGACCTGGTCGGCGGATACTACGACGCCGGGGACAACGTCAAGTTCGGCCTGCCCATGGCGTTCACGGTCACCATGCTGTCGTGGAGCGTCGCCGAGTTCGGGGACGCCATGGCGCGCGCGGGCGGCGGGGGGCACCTGGAGGACGCCAGGGCCGCCGTGCGCTGGGGCGCCGACTACCTGCTCAAGGCGGCCGCGGCGTTGCCTGGCGCGCTCTACGTGCAGGTGGGCGACCCGTACCAGGACCACCGGTGCTGGGAGCGGCCCGAGGACATGGACACCCCGCGCAGCGTCTACAAGGTGACCCCCGACAGGCCCGGCTCCGACGTCGCCGGCGAGACCGCCGCCGCGCTCGCTGCCGCGTCCCTCGTGTTCCGGGCCTGCGACCCCGCCTACTCCTCCAAGCTGCTCCAGACAGCTCGAAAGGTAACGGCAATCGATCCGGTCGATCGCTGAACTCAGCTCTCACATGCATGCCTGCTAGGTTTTACCTCGCCGGCGTCGCCCGTGACATGTCGTGCTCGGCGTGCAGGTCTTCGATTTCGCCGACAGGTATAGGGGCTCGTACAGCGACTCGCTCAGCTCCGTGGCGTGCCCATTCTACTGCTCCTACTCCGGCTACAATGTAAGCAACACAAGCTCTTTATCTGTCTGTAGCTTTGACTCCTTTGTCTTCTCTGCCGATTTCAGAATTTCTTTTGTTGTTGCAAGCGTCGGAATTCAGACGCATATGCGTTGCATGCGACACGGCACGGGCCGGTACATCCAAAACTTGTTGTCTCTCAGCACCAGAGGCGGCACATGTCCCTTGCATTTTCTCCGAACCCTTTTCAGAGTTCTTGGCAACCAATGGCGTCGCAGATTCAGTTCATCTAGATTCTTTTATTTTTTATGGTTAAGCCAAAGCTAGATTCGCAGATCGCAGCTGAATGAAATTTACTGATCAACAACAACCACGTAGGACGAGCTCCTGTGGGCGGCGGCGTGGCTGCACCTGGCGACGACGGCGGCGGGGAAGGGCGGCGGCGGCGCCGGCAGCAACTCGTCGGCGGACGCGTACCTGTCGTACATCTACTCGAACGGGCACACGCTGGGCGCGGAGCAGGACGACTTCACCTTCAGCTGGGACGACAAGCGCGTGGGCACCAAGGTCCTCCTCGCCAAGGGGTTCCTGCAGCCGCGGGGAGGTGGCGGCGACAAGACGGCGCAGGCGGCCGCCGCGCTGCAGCTCTACAAGGCGCACGCCGACCGCTACGTCTGCTCGCTGGTGCCGGGCGCCGCCGGCTTCCAGTCGTCCCAGTACACCCCGGGGGGGCTTCTGTTCAAGTCAGGCGACAGCAACATGCAGTACGTGACCTCCACCGCGTTCCTGCTCGTCGCCTACGCCAAGTACCTCGCCGGCGACGGCGCCACCGTGTCCTGCGGCGGCGCTGCGGTGCCGCCGCCGGCGCTGGTGGCCGTGGCGAAACGGCAGGTGGACTACATCCTGGGCGCGAACCCGGAGGGGATTTCGTACATGGTGGGGTTCGGCGGGCGGTTCCCGCGGCGCGTGCACCACCGCGGCGCGTCGATGCCGTCGGCCCGCGCCCACCCGGCGCGCATCGGCTGCGACGAGGGGTTCCGATACCTGCACTCGACGGAGCCCGACGCGAACGTGCTGGTGGGCGCCGTCGTCGGCGGGCCCGACGGGGCAGACGGGTACACCGACAGCCGCGACAACTACGCGCAGGCGGAGCCGTCCACCTACACCAACGCGCCGCTCGTCGGCGCGCTCGCGTTCCTCGCCGGCGGCAGGGGACACTGAAGCTAGTAGCTAGTACCAAGCTAGCAGATTGCAAGTGTAAACCAGCTAAACGCAATGTTGAAAATAGCATGCTAAGATATTTAGCGGGTAGAGCAAAGCCTATAGTCCGCTATAACCCTCGCTAATCTTATTTAGCCGTTTTGCAAATTGAGTAATTAAATTAAGAATCTAGATGTTCAGAACATCAAATCTAACTGATACAGGTCACAAAGTTCATTGCATCGTCGAACAAAATAAAAAATTCAAATATTCAGTACATAATAGAGATTTAGACAAACACAAAGTTTGCACTGAGCCAGTGATCTATCAATCTAATACAGGACAATTTAGATATAAACTGAAAGCTAAATGAAGATCCAATTTAACGGTTTTAGTGGGCTAATAGCGGCTATTGGCGAAAATAAGCAATTAGCGCTAAAGGCTAACTATGCTAGTGGAGGGGCTTCCTATAAGCTACAGCTGGCTTCTCAGAGGTATAGCCGACTATTTTGAACATCGGCTTAGATATCGATCGATTGGTGCTGCTGCACAAAAGCCACAAGTGCGTGCGGGTTGTATTGTACCCGTGGTGTGTGTCGTGTCAAGCATGCATCGGCGTAAAGGTGGTGTATGCATACGTGTTTGCAAACATTTGCGCGAAACAAATGAACCGCGCCGGAAATCCATCATGTTCGAGCGTCTGAACTCTGAAGCGAATGTCTGACACTGCTGCGACCCTGTGGGGACAGATATGAGACTGGCCGCGGGCCTACTTGGCCCGTGAGAAGCACGCCCACCAGCCCACCACAGGGATAGGGCCACTCGGTGCACTTCGTGGACCTCGTCCCCGGAAGAAGAAGAGGAAGAAAGCGGTCACCAAAAGCTCCTAACAATGATGACACCTATAGATGGCCAAACAGATGGCATGGCCCGATACGGCACGGGCCCGGTTAGGGCACAGCACGGTTAGGCACGACCTGATTTGGTGCGTTAAGCTAACCGTGCCGTGCCTAATCGAGCCTGTGTCGGGCCGACCTGATCAGCCTGTCGAGCACGACCAGCCCACCAGCCCGTCGTGCCCGTCTCTAGTCACGCGGCGGCACTGTTGCTACCTGCCAGCGGACCTCGCTTGCCCACACCGCCGCATCTTGCGCTTGCGCCGCCCCACCGTTGCTCACCCGCCGCCCTCGCGCACCGGCTTGCTCGCCGGCCGGTCGTCTCCAGCCCCCGCGCACACGACAGCTGCTCGCCCACCGCCCGGCTCACCGGCCGGCCGTCTCCTGTCCCCGCATGCGCCGCTCCTAAAGAAGCGGCATCGGCAGGGAAAGTGAAGGGGCGGAAGAGAGGGGCTAAGGCGCGTGTGTAAGTGAAGAGAGAGATAGGAGGGTGGCGGCCGGCTGGTGGGAGAGAGTGAGGGAGGGATCAAAATTAGGGTTGAGGGAAGAAGTTTATGGACCGTTAACGGGTTAGATCGTGCCATGCTTAAAAATGTGTCATGCTCGGCACTACGTGCCGAGGTTGCTGCCCAAGCACGCCTCGACTCATCGTGCCAGGCCGGCACGACACTATCGGGTTAGACCGTGCTAGTGTCGTATTTTTTTTTATGTCGGGCCTCATGCCGTCCGTTGGGCCTGGCCTATTTAGCCATCGGTATGGACCCATTGTCTAGCAAAAAGCTCTTTATATGATGCTATAGGTTGGCATGCGTGGCTCCTCGATCTGCCATATGATATTTGTAAAACATTCTCTATTTCAAGTAGGGTCAGATCTAAAGGGGAGCTAGGGATGCTTTTAAGCCCTTCTACCTTCCCAAGATCGATGGATACCCCGTTAAGCCTTCCCTCTATTTTTGGAAGAAATAATGAAGAAGGGGGAGGAGGAAGAAGAGAAGGAGAGAAAGAAGAAGAAGGGGGAGGAGGAAGAAGAGAAGGAGAGAAAGAAGAAGAGAAGGGAGATCGAGTCCGCACGCAGCTAGGACAAGACAATTGCTTGGGATCGATGAAATCGAGCAACCCTTTGGATTGGGTATGTGCGCGGCGATGCGGTTTCCTTACGATCACAACGACGGTGGATCGACAGTTCCGATGCTCTTATAACGACCCAACAAGATCAGACAGAGCTTGCATTGCTGGTTCGGTGAAACCAACCAATGCAAACACTGGCTGCAGCATGCGTTACTCGCGTCGCGCCGGCCGGCCATCTATAAGTACGACGAGCCCTCTCCATCACGATGAGCACCAGATCCATCCAGATTCCGATCCTCAACTACTGTCTGCTATCAGAAGTAGTGGCACAATAATGGACGCGTCTTCGTGGTCGTCGTTGAGGGCGAAGGCGTCGGCTCCGGCGAGCCACCACCCGAAGACGTCGTGGCCGGAGGTGGTGGGCATGGCGGCGACGCCGGCGGTGGAGAAGTTCATGCAGGACCGGCCGGACGTGGCCGTGGAGGTGCTCCCGCCGGGCACCCACCTGCTCCCCGGCGCCAACCCCGAGCGCGTCCGCGTCTTCATCGACGCCCGCGGCGCCGTCGCCAAGACACCCCGCGTCGGCTAGCCGCTAGCTGCACGCATGCTAACGCCGGCCGGCGTAGTCGCGCCCATCGATCTGTGTCGTCGTCGTGTGTAATAAAACAGGCGTTTCGATCTGCTCGTGGTCGGATCGGATTCAATCCGGCCGCGGCCCGGAACGCTTGGCGTACGCGTTCGTACGCGTGCAGTTGACAATGTGCGCGCGCCATGTTTGATTTCACTAGCTCGATCACCAGGCTGCTGCTGATGACAACGTGCGCGCCATGTTCTGGCTGCTGTTTTGCTGCGCTCGAGAGGAAGGGAAGCATGGCCGAACAAATAAAAGAGGAGGAGCCCGTGTTAATTCAAGATTACTCGTAGATGAGCGCCGGTGCACGCGTCGAATCGAATCATAGCTCTACTAAGCCTCTAATACTCTTGTTCTCGCCCTCGTTGGTGGTGATCTGGTGATTGAGGCCGCCATGGTTCGGGTTTGAGCTCGGAATGGTCATCCGATGCATCCCTGCTAGGCGACGGCGCCATTGGCCGCCCGGGTCCGGTCTGGCCGTCTAGGCGATGGACGGGGAGAGACGGGGTAGGAGGGAGGGCGTGGGGCGGGAGAGGTGCTGCGGGAAGACGGAGGGAAGATCTAGCGCGGGTCCACTCGCCACGAGGCGGCGGCCGTTACCGGAGCCGGACGGGAAAGACGCAAGGACTATTTTACAAAATAATATTCTAACTTAGGGGGTTTCTGAAAATAATCGGATCGCGATTACTGATCGCGATCCAACTTAGGGGGGTTAGTGTAAATATTTGGATCGCGATTATTATTGGCGATTTATTTTAGGGGTATTTCTGAAAAAAGCTGCATCGCCGCCTCCCTTGGTCGGCCGCCGGCCCCGAGGCCCGGCGAGCCCGCGTCGGGGCTCAGGCGCTGCCACCGCTTCACCTCCTCCGACCAGGTCACTCATTTCTCCATCCCAAGCTCCCGTCCGCACTCGGATGAGGAAGAAGAGGATGGCCGCGTCGTCGTCGGCCATGGACATTCTCGCAGCGAGGCGCGAGCTCTAGCAAGGGAGGAACGGCATCCGCGCCAGCGTGGCCGACGACGCCATGGCTGAGACCTTCCAGCTCGCCCGCTTGTTCGCCTCGATGGTGACCTCTGCAACTGAATCGGAACCCTCATCTCCTGCTGGCGAGATCATACTACTGACCGACCATCAGATTTCAGAACACACCGACATGAATCTGATTCTGTTAATTTCTTTCAAGAATTGCCGATATCGTCTCCATTTAGCACGCAAGCAAGAGGCTTGCAACTCCCGACGAGCGCATCAAAGGTCCAGAACCTGCTGAGCCCTGCCAAATCTGAATCCATCTGTGCTCATTTGCGATGAACTTTGCCGGTCTGTAATTTTCATATTACTCCGTCCAAAATTATGCAACCTCTGGCAACGTCAATAGAACACCGCCCCCGTCATCTCATATATGTGAAGCTCTAAATCCAAATGTAACCAATCCATGTCACAAAATAAATTTAGACTTCATATCCAGTGCTGGGTGCACTAATAACCGTAAAGAATGTGAAAAACACTAGCATGGCAAACGCTGGAATGTAGAATTTTACAACTTTCAGGTACGATCTCTTAATGATTCAACCAAAGGATCATCTGGCAGCTGCTACAATCCAAACAGGCACTGCCTGATGCATTCTGATCCTAGCAGCCTCGTCTCCAACTCCAAATGGCAGGGCGCAGAATTGCGTTTCACCGGTAGATTAGTATCTCATAATAAATGCAAGTACGTTTAGGACGAAATTAACTTGGTGGGCTCTATCAGCTGCAATGCAGACGAGGAAAACGGACTCCGTTTTCCGGTAACTCGTCCCATAGTGACTTTTTTTCCCCGGTTTCGGCCTTACGGGCCCACACGTCACAGTTAACGGCCCAGTTGACGTTGTTGCAGTTGCCGATGACTGCCACTATCTTCTCAGTCTTGAGCTGTCGTAAGCTTAGCTTGTGCGAGCTAGCAAAAGACAAGGTTGGTGACCGATCGATCAGCTCCAGTGAGGGCGCCATGGGCGAAACCGATGCTCCATCGCCCCATGGAGAAACCCTATAAACACCGCCAAGATCCAAGCTGACTCTGCAGCTTCATCACACGGACCGACCAACAAATGGGCAGGGGCTTGTCGTTGCCGCCGCCGGCGGTCGGCGGCGCCGACGAAGTGAACACCTCGTCGTGGCCGGAGCTGGTCGGCAGCCACCTGACGGACGCGGTCGCCGTCATCGAGTCGCAGAGGCCGGACGTCCACATCAAGCTCTTCGGCGCCGCCGACCCCGAGCCGCGGGACTTCGACCCCCACCGCGTCTGCCTCTTCGTCGGCGACAACCTGACGGTCGTCAGGATGCCCGTCGTCGGCTAACAGCTTATCAGGGCGACCGGCGGCGACGTGCAGTGCTTTCGTTCGATCAGTCACGGGTACACGGAGGATGACGATGGCGTATGCCGGCCCGTGTCAGAGTTATAATAAGTACCCTCATGCGTGCGTACTCCGTAGTGTTTGTGGAAAATAATGTTGTGCCTGATCGATCGGTGTGATCCTATATGTTCTGTCGTTGCTGCTAGTGTCTAGAGATGATGTGTCTTGCAGCCATTTTGTGCTCGTTCCTGTGTTAGGTCTGTAGTTCTCACTTGCAATGGTTTCAGGCGAGTTCTACATGGATCATATGCTGGACTGACTGATCATGCTCTCCAAACTGAAGGTCTGAGACTGAACTGCACAAACTGTAATTTCGTTGCTTCAGTAATGAAATTTGGGTTCCGTCTCGCTATGGAAATATGCTGGATTGACATTCAGTTAGAGCAACGCTGGCGCATCTAATTTTTCATGGCGACCTGAATTAGGCAAGTACAGTTTGTTTTAGCTTTCAAGTTCAGAATTGCACGCAGAAGCTGGGAAAGAAAAGAAGCAGATTGTTGGGTTGTAGAAATCTGGCCGGTAGCTAATGGTTCGGGATTGAGGTCGGAACGGTTTTCCAATGCATCCCTGCTAGGCCCGGCGGCCTCGCCAATCCTTCGCCGCGCCAGCGATGGATTATTCAGCGGAGGCAAAGAACCTTACCTGCAACGGTCCAATCTGGTCATCTGGGCAATGGACGGGGAGAGACGGGGTACGAGGGACGAGGGAGGGCATGGGGCAGGAGAGGTGCTGCGGGAAGAGGGAGGGAAGATCTAGCGCTGGTCCATTCGCGACGAGGCGGCGGCCGTTGCCGGAGCCGGACGGGAAAGGGCGTCGTCAGCCATGGAGCCGAGAATACCCAGGGACTATTTTGCAATAAAATATTCAGCGTTAGGGGTTTTTTATGAAAATAATCGGATCAATCGCGATCCAATTTAGGGGAATTTATGAAAATATTTGGATCGCGATTATTAATCGCGATCCAATTCAGGGGTGTTTCTGCACAAAATGTGCACCGCCGCCTCCCGCGGCACGGCCGGCCCGCCGGCCCCGAGGCCCGGCGAGCCCGCGGCGGTGCTCAGGACGTTGCCGCCGCTTCGTCTCCTCCGGCCATGCCACTCGTTTTGTCGTCCCCCCAAGCTCCCGTCCGCACTCGGATGAGAAAGAACCGAAGAAGGAGATGGGCCGGTCGTCGGCGGCAACGTACGACGACGTGAACACCGTACCTCGTCGTGGCCGGAGCTGGCCGGCAGCCACCTGACGGATGCGGTCGCCGTCATCGAGTCGCAGAGGCCGGACGCCCACATAAAGCTCTTCGGCGCGGGCGACCCCGAGGCCCGAGCCGCGGGACTTCGACCCCCACCGCGTCTGCCTCTTCAACCTGACGGTCTCAGGATGCCCGTCGTCGGCTGATAGGCAGCCTATTAGGGCCTCCGCCGCGCCCGATGTGTATTCAGTCGTTGTTGCTGTACCCGATCGATCGGTGTGATCATATGGATTGTTGCTGCAGATCGATAATGCCGTACCATTTTGTGCTCACTCTCGCTTGCCGTTGCACCTGCTGCTCATCCTTTTTTTCTTCGAGAACTTACCTGCTCATTTTTCTAGGCCTGTAGCTCTCGCTTGCAAGGCTTTCAGGCCATATCTGAAAGAGGGAGGAACGGAAGAGACGAGCGAGAGAGAAGCTCTATATCATTCGTTGACAGGATCTCATTTTTCATGGCTACTTGTCGACGACCTAATCAAGCGAGTAAAAAATGACCAATTTTATTACGGAATTATTATATTAGTACACCTTCACCATGAGACCGGTTGAGAAGAAGATTTGGTGTGCATCCATCATCTTGTACAATGAAGGTATCAGCAGATAAATTAATCAATAATAATTCGATCAACACACGATAAATGAAATGGTGTACTTTCCTCAAAAAAAAAAATGAAATCGTGTACACCTAAGTCTAGCATACATCTAGGCCATGCTCATTGGAATACACGGGGAACTTTACTTTTGTTGTCGCCATTACCATGTAGAGCATGTCCTAGTAGGACCTCGCTCTCAGCAGACAACATCACCTGACCAAACGAGGCATGCTGCGTGTGGCATCCAAATTTAGGCCTAGCTAATCACTCCAACGTTAGTTAGTTTTGAGGCAAAACCAGGCATCCGTTCTGCCGCCGTGCAGCTAGCTGCCGCATGCTCAGCAGCTGCTCGAGCCCTTTATAAGCCGGAGATCGATGGATGCTGCAAGTATCTCACACACAGCAGGCTTGAGTGACTGACAGGATCTCTGTAGATCAGCTCAGCTAGCTGCTGTGGGCAAGATGAGCGTTCCGATCCCGGGGAAGTCGTCGTGGCCGGAGCTGGTGGGCGTGCTGGGGACGCTGGCGGCGACGGCCATCGCCCACGACAGGCCCGACGTGGCCGTGGAGGTGCTGCCGCAGGGCGCGCCCATCATCCCGGACTACAACCCCACGCGCGTCCGCGTCTTCCTCGACAACAACGGCCTCGTCGCCAAGACACCCGTCATCGGCTAGCCTACCACGCACCAGCTGTATGCTGGTCATGCATGGTCTCAAGCTCAAGCTAGCTGCTATCTGTGTCGTCGTCGTCTCTACCGTGTGATGCCACCACGTACCAGCTCATGTGTGCGTGTGTGGCTTAATTATAATGGAATAAAAATACCTACTGGTTATTGATGTTAAATGCTGTACTTTGTATGTCCTCGCTCTCATCAGCTGGGGCATACATACATACATACATACATACATACATACATACATACATACATACATACATACATACATACATACATACATACATACATACATACATACATACGTAGTGCATGTACGGTCTCTCTCTCTCTCTCATTGAAGTTGGAACAACAAAAAGAACAGCCATCTGTGCATGCATGTTGTACTTGAATTGTTGGTTACGGATCTTGGTTGCTAATTTCTCGAGGAATGTCCATACCAAGCTACAAAACCCTTAGGCCGGGTCCGGTTTGGATACTAAGAATTGGAAGATCTGGATTCGATCTGTTTCTATTTCTCGGTGAATCAAAACCAGCAGTAATTGAATTTAAAAGCTTCATGTGGGCTGCTAGAGCAGCCAAGATGGGGTTCGGGTGGAAAGTAGGTGATGGTAGAAAGATTAAGTTTTGGGAAGATAGCTAGCTAGGCCATACTAGCTTAGCTATTCAATTTTGGGAGATCTACGTTCTAGTCGATGAGAAAGGCAAAACAATTGCTGACTTTTGGGATGGGGTGAACCTCAAGTGTACCTTCAGAAGGACAGTGAATGAGAGGTTGGAAAACCTTTGGTTGGATATACTGCAGCTAGCCTCTACAATTAGCTTTAGCAATGAAGAAGACAGCCTGATCTGGCAGTTTTCTAGTAATGGGGTCTACTCTTCCCAGTCTTTTTACAAGGTCATTAATTTTAGGGGGATCCTACCAGTTTACACCCCAGCTGTGTGGGAGCTTAAGATTCCCCCTAGGGTTCAGTTCTTCCTCTGGTTTCTCTCCAAAAAATAAAGTCCTTACTAGAGATAACTTGGCCAAGAGGAGGAAACTGGAAGACGAGTGCTGCCTGTTCTGCTGTGAGAAAGAATCTAGTCAGCACCTCTTCTTTAATTGTGTTGTTGCAGTCAACACGTGGGAAAACATTTCGCAAGCGGTAGGTAGGAACATCGGCGGAGATTTTGAGTCCATTGGTACCTGCTGGTTGAGTAACAAAAGGTTTCTGGTGATCAATATGTTGTGTGCGGCTGCACTTTGGTCACTGTGGAAGCTTAGAAATAACCTGTGTTTTAATAATGTGTCTTGGCAGTGCCTGGAAGCTCTCCTGATGAAATTTGTGATGATGGTACAGAATTGGACAATTCTGTGCCCGGACAACATGAAACAAGATTTGGCAGAGGCTATATCGAAGGTAAAACAGCTTGCAAGCAGGCCAGGGAGGCTTACCTGCTGAGTGGCAAGCTAGACGACGACCTGGTGATCTTCCTGTCTTCTCACCCAATGAGAAACCTGGAGGAGGCGCCAAAAGATCTGGTGGACAAGCTCATGCTGAACAATGGGATGCCGGATATGGAAGCGCTGACGAAGCAGGAAAAATGGTCTGACGAGTCGCTGCAAGAGTTAGGCGTTAGGTTTGGGGATCTGAGCGGGTGTTTCCAGTTCCAGGCTTAGTTTCGTCAGAAGTCCCTTTTTGTTCTGTCATTTGCTTGTTCGCAAACTTTGGTGACTCTTGCTGATGGAGCTCATCAGCCAGTGTTGTAAAAACGTTCCGCTTGCCTGTTACGTAAGGCTGGGGCTAGTTCCCTAAAACTCTAAAAAATTTAAGTTTCAAGTATTCATGTTTGGTAACGCATCTGGAATTGTAAGAAGAAAGCAATCCGAACTCTCCGTCTGCACCATTTGTGATGGAAGAAAATCAATCGGATACTCCTTTAATTTGAAACTAGATCAAGTTCGCAATAGACTGCGACGTAAAAATCCAAACGAAATGATTTAGGTTAGAACTAACTGGCAGGTATGAGACCTCGTAGCATTTGACAAGGTCGTCCATGGCGAAGAGCAAACTGGACGTATAGCGTGTGATGGAGCAGGTGCACAGCAACGCCTGGCATCGAAATTAAATTGCGCATGGCGAGGAAGGCGATGCCATGGCCGCGGGCGCTGATGATGATGGCGGAGTCGCCGGCAAGACACGAGAGGGAAGGGGAGGGCCTCATCATCCGGTACGGTTCGGGAAGGCCGGCGAGCGATCCGTCGTGTGCGAGAACAGCAGTGGCGAGAAATCCGTCGAGCCACGAGAACACGGGAAATTCCACACGAATCAGAGCCTAGTAGAGATCAGGCAACTTGGAATTTCAGATGGAAACTCTGATTTTGATTCTACGGAGAGTAGCCAAACGCATTTGTGGAATCAGTTTCCAATTCCGCAATTCTTGCCCAAGTTGAAGGGATCCAAACGGGCCCTTAGCCATTTGTGAAAAATTACAAAGAAAAACAATATCAAGGTAAAGATCGAGCACATGGTTTGCACTGCATCTGCAAGCATGCATGAGCATGGGAGGAAGCCATATGTCCGATCGATGATCCTTTGTGCTATGGAGATAGTTGCAGTTCCACGGTCGCACTGTTGCAAAGAGAGAATGAGGACTGGACTTCGTTTCAAAAAAAAAAAAAAGAAGAAGAAGAAAAGGAATGACGACTTGGAACATGCAGCAATGTTAATCTTGCCAATCACAACCACCACCTCTTTAACTTCTCACTCCACTTAATTCTCGCCGTCCAATCACTCTGACGACCCAGGGAAAAACACAACCCCACTCTACCCTACCCCACGATATCTTAATTAAAAGGCGCATGAAGCGTAATCGCCGCAATCAATGCGCAGACCCAGCAGTCAACCGTACACCAAAGATAAGACATGCACCATGACCGTAGTAAAAACCTCTTTCGATATGTGTAATTATATAGCAGACATACACAATATCGTAATTACCAATCGCTACATAAGTAAGAATACCAGGACAAGAGTGTTTTTACGGTTCCAAATCCCCACACTGGTGGTTCTGGTTAGGGAGTCGTGACCGTTTGAAACTCTCGGGAATCACTGCGGTTTCCTCCCCTAAATCCCCTCCCCCTGCATTCATTGCACTTGCCCAAAAACCAACCGCCCAGGTGCGCCGGCGGATCCGATGGAGCCACTGCCCTCTGGTGCATCCCTAACCACCACCGATCTGCACCCAAACCACCACTATACGCAGGTGCATGGCTCGATCTGCTGGAGAAATTCGCCCTCGCCCGCCACCGTTCCAGATATGCAATCGCTCACCGCGTGCCCGCGCATTGCCGGCCGGCTCCATCGTTGCAGCGGGGGGCGGACCCCCTCTCCGATCCCGAGGTGCCTGCGTCGACGGCACCCCACACCCGCGTCCGGCTGCGTCGCGGCCTCTGTGAGCGGCGCTCACCACCATCCGCGGCGGACCTGGCAGGAGGCCCCCGATCTCCGAGGCTCGTTCCTGCGCAAGAGGACAATGAAGATGTCTGATGGAGAGAGAACTCACGGTCTCCGTGGCACAAGCATGCGTTACAGAGGTCTGCTCGTCTACTCTTCCGCTTATTCTTGCCTAATTTCACTTGCTTGATCGATATTAATTACTGCAGATAAACAATGCATTCTATCTATGTCCAGTAAAACAAACTTAGATAGCCTGGAACTTGGCACGTCGGCAGATACAAGGTTTGGACCCAACTTGTTTACTTGTTTTGTAGTTAGATGAATCGCAGTACCTACTAGGAGTAATTTTAAGCATTCAAAGAAGTAATTTTGAATCTAATTGGATCCATTTCATTACCATAATTTGACTAATAGGGATTTTAAATGTTTAAAGAAGAAATAACATCTTAGCAACCTATGCTACATAAGCTTCCTAGCTGTCATTCTATTCACCACCATGACCAGACTGCAACCTTTCATGTGTTATACCATCAGGTCTCAAGGGTAGTCGGATCGATCATTTTGGGAGAAAATGAAGCATTTTAATTGCTACAGGAGCATTATCTCTTATGATGTGCCCACACTGTATTCTTGAAGACTTTCTGGTTTGTTTGAGCATTATGCCATCTAATGGAATGTTTGTAGATGGCTTTGATGTTTGACAATTTATGTTTCATTGTTAATGTAAATGTAGTAGTGAAGCTATTCAAGTATGTTTTTTACATATGCTCTAAGACCAGTATTTTTTTAGCACCTTTATGCTAGGTAAACTTGTAGGGTTATTAAACATGTATTCAATTGTCCTGTACCATATTCGATGACACTCATTCTTTTATGTTTGGACCTGAGATCTTCATGGGGTGTTTCGTCACAAAGAGTGGAGATCATCACAATAGATTGATTTGTTCTTCATGAATACTCGGACAACTCAAAAACTGTATTAATTTATTCATGTAGATGGATTACGTGGGATGCCAAATATTTTTATTGGTAAGCAAATCATAAGTTGTCCTTTGTGTGTACTTGGTACACGTTCTGGTCATGTCCCACTTCTTTTGGCATATATTGTATGAACTCCAATCTAGCTGTTGCTATGTGCTTTATAACACCAGTAACAGGATGAAGCAATAATTAGTGCATGCCGTGATAGTGACCTTGTAGCCACTGCAGCAACTTTTGTCTGAAGCTTGATTGAGTCCATGTTCAGTACGTCAGGTTCTTCCAACAGATATGTATAATTGGTTGCTTTTTGGTCTATTTGATCCACAATACTATGGGCTGTACAAATTGCAAATTAAATTGCCTACACCTATGTGGCAGCAGCTAGGGGCATCGACAGATGATCACAGTTTTGTCTCGAAGAGGAGCAACTTCTTGAAGATGATCATAGTCTTGCACATACATCTTGAAAATGAATATGTACCAATCTTGACATGAAGGGTCTCATTTTTCCTATATGGTGCCACTGCCTTGACATATTGGAGGCACTACTCCATTGTCCATGGCACTAAAGCTTTTTGGAATTTCACAATATGGCGGTGGCTCCCCTCTCAGGTCCCTGATATTTACAAGCACACAATAACCATCTCATTAGGGTTGAGTTGTCAGTTGTTGAACTGCATATATATAATTCAGAGAACCCAAGACTAGTCCAATTATCTCATTCTCTTGTCAGACGTATAAATTTCAGATATTCATAAACTAAAGAAATATTAGAATGCCCTGGGACTGTATGCTACATGAAGAAGGTTCTTGTGAGCATCAATCTATTTTCAAATAGAATATTTTGAAGGTCGCTCCCACATGCTAAATAAACTAGCCCTGCAATGCAATATGTTGGCAACAGTAAAACTCAGGGATAATGTTAGATTTTTGTATTCACCTTCCATGCCACAAAACCTCAGGAACATCAGCATCAGAGCTAGACCTTGCTTGCAATGGGACTGACAAACCACATCGTTGTGTCCATCTGTTGAGATTGATTGGAAGCAAGGATCAAACACAGTTCAGAGAGATTTTGGCCATCCACCTCCTTGACTTACTAGGACAATACCTTAAAATTTTGAAGAAAATAAAAGGATTAAGGATGAACTGAGCAGAGAGCAGCCAGGATCTGAAATGTAAAACTAACGCTGGACGTTGAGGAAATTGGGAATTTCTACAATTCTTGAACTATCAAACCTATGGCTATATTGAACTATAGAAACAAATAAAAGATATTTATACTTGGGAGAGAAACAGTCCTCACTCTATGGAGACAAATGCCAGATCTGTGAATCCGTCTTCTCACAACAGACGCAAAACCAAAATGAGTTGAAAAACTAAACAACTGGAATGGAAATATGAAATATTACTAGCCTAAAGGCCACTACCAATTAATTCTGTACTGTTTGAAACCAAATCAGTAAGAATAAATGCAACAAAACAATTTCAGATAAGGACAAAGCCATGGTTTGATATACCACCAGAAAAAAAAATCTTGCTACAACTAAAAGTGAACACAAATGGATAAACTCATACTTGAATATCCCATGGCTCAAATAGTGAATGAGTTCATCATACACTTGGACAGCTAGCTCCACAGGGCATATCTGATATGTTCAGTCCAAGTATCCAATATGATATCTACTTATCTAGAAAACAGAGCCTCTTGTCAATTTATTTATGTATTTGTTATGTAGTCACAAAGGAACATTTTAACATGGATGAGATCTACGATTGGAACTAAACCAATATGGATGTTCAACAAGGAAACCCTCGTTATTTTGGGTTTATGACTACAGAGCATGAGGATCATTTGAAAGCTGAATTGTTAAGACATTTCAAACAATTGACTACATGCATAAAGGTTGTAGGCAAAGTCTAAAATAACAATTCCTACGGCAATAAAAATATCGTTAATTGAATAAATTGACTGGAATTTTGTTTAAAAAAAGGGCGAATTTCTTAGGAATGGACTTCTAAAGATTACATATCTAAAAATGCAGGTCTTCTTGTCAATACACCTATAATATAATGCATAATTATCTAACTATGCAGTACACTACAAAGCAATACTTTTTCTCTAACAATCTGTACATGCAAAGCCCTGGTTCTATAATGGACTACCGATAATATACAATTTTTAGCAATGGAGGGAGTGACCTGTATCAATGTCCCCCAAAATGCAGATGTGAATAGGTATCAATCTGTCTACCTTGGTAGGGTTGCAGTGTTGACTCCGGGGACTTCTCCACAACATCCAAACCTGAACCAACGCAGATTTATTGGATCCACCTGAATGTGGACTTGCAATGGATTTGCTAATTGACAAACGTCATCCTGCTGCATATTTACAATCTAACTTAACACCCCTAACCCAATGAATGAACCCATCAGTACATGCAGCAAGAACGAATGATTCTTTTTTTTTTTAGCTACTGAAGAGCGAATGATTCTTACCTGTACATCTTGTCCATGCTGGCACGCCGGACTTCGACTCCCGGCCGATAACCTGCATGCCTCCGTTCCAGCCGCATGAGATCTAGATTTCTGACGCAATGACTGCAGCCGATGGTGTCCGGACTTTGGAACACAACCATCGCCTCTCTAGGTTGGTCGGCCATGGCTTGGAATGGTCCTCAAGGCGCCGGTAGCCGGCAGATGAGATCCTAGCAAAGGGCTCTCCCCCTTCGCCTCCATTGCCGCACTGAATACCCTGTGTACTGGACTACTATGCTCCCCTCCCTCATCCGCGCATTTGGGGATTTCTGTTCCCAACAAGGTGGCGTACACAAGCCAGCCCGACACTCATATTCTCTCTCCTCCATTGCCGTCTCCCTGGAACTGAGCTTCCTTTACAAGCGTCGTACCCCTTCCCAAGACGACGATGATTTCAAAAGTAGCAGCAGTACATTTCCTATTTTACCTTTCCCATCGTTTTCCCTCGCGGGCCCACATCTCACTTAATTGATTCGCCCGTCCCCGCGGAGCTCACGAATCTTGGAGCAGCCCTGTGTTCCTACGGTCCAGATACTCATTGCGACCACAGGTAGTTGTGGAAAAACCGCGTCCGGGGAAAGGGAGTAAGTACTCCTTGTTTCGCATAGAAAATTACTCCTCCCCTTACAAACTAATTCTTATTCCGAAGACTAATTACTCCTCTCCTTTCGCTATATAGTCCATTCACTTAAAAAAATAAAATTTATTCAGATTAATTACTCCATGTCTAAATACTTTTTTGTACGAATAATTGCTTCGGGCATCTTTTACAAATTTACTCCTTTATTCCCCATGACTAACTTTTGCAAATTATTCATTGTTTCCCTCATTACGGTTTAACTGCACCTAGAATCCCTTCATCAACTGCAATGAACCTCCCTGGAGAACGCACACACCGTATGCAAAAAAAAGATCATGCATGCATCATTACGGTTTAATTGGTCGTCAATCCTTCCAGAAGCACGAGGATGGGACGGTGATCACGCCTATCCACTTCACATCAATGGTGGGGTGACTGCATCGTTGATGGCAATGAAAACCTGGCATTATAACGATTGTAACTAGAATGTTGCACGATTTTTACTACCCGCGATGAATAGGAGCAAAAAATCATCTAGAGGGCTCGTCGGAGCTCCGGCCAAAAGAGGTAGCACGTGCAGAATATTACGAACTCATTTTTAGGATTGTGGGATGGATTCTTGACAAATTTCAGTCACAGGATATCTCTGGAGCTTTGGGAGCTAGCCGCTATCAATTTTTACGGCCGTAGCACAAAAATGGCGGATTTTACAGTCGCGGAGGCTTGCCGGACCTCCGGCTGCAGCCGTCGCCGGAGCGCTGAATTAATTAATGTGCAATACAAGTTGGATTCGATTTTTACTACCGCGTATGAAAACGGAGTAATTCTGCGATCAGAGTGCTCGCCGGAGCTCTGGTTGAGGCTGGAATAGGGGACATTGGCATCCATTAGGGTGGGACTGCGTAGGGTTGGATTTGCACCACACGTGCACGAATTATTATTTTTTTTTTGCGCGCACACACACGGTTGCATGCTATGCTTGAGCAAACTAAATGCCATTTCTTCTTGTGCTTTAGCATACAAAAGATTAGCTGACCAAACGAGGCACACAGGTACACGCATATATCTACTCCGTGTGCCTGCCAAAAGGATTAATTCCAACGTTTCTACTTTCTAGCAACGCAGCTAGCTGACGCATGCATGTTTAGTAGCAGCTCGAGGTGCCCTTTATAAGTATCGCGCACACAGGCGGCGTGACAAGTCGATCTCCCCTAGCTTAGATGAATAGATCAGCTGGTAGGACCGGAGCGGCGGGCAAGATGATTGGTAGTGCTGATCGATCACTAATTCTTCAGTGTCTTGTTTGAGAACTTGTTTTTAACCTCAAGGAAAACATCGACAGTTGCACTGTTACAAAGCAAGAATTTTTAAAAAAACGACCGGAACAACAACACGTTATTCAAAAACTAGCATGTATGCACATGCAAGGTTGTTGCATGCATGCATGAGCACCGTACCGACGACCATGCACACCACAACACAGAGATAACAAGACACACACAAAACTACTGGATCCCAGCCCGTAATTCCTTCTCGAGCGCAGTACGTGGGCTCCACGCCTCCACCGACCGAGTTTAACCGACCACGGGGGTGTAGAGGACGGGGCCGGTGGCGTCGCCGGCGTCGAAGTAGACGCGGACGCGGCTGGCGTTGTACCCCGGCGCCACATTGGTGCCGGCCGGCACCACCTCGATGGCCACGTCGGGCCTGTCGCTGTTGATCTGCGTCACCGCCGCCGACGCCGGCCACCCCACCACCTCCGGCCACGACGTCTTCTCGCTGCTCATCTTCCCTGATCTCTTCTCCTTCTTCAGCCGATGGATTTGCAAATCAAATCAGTCTGCAACGCACACACACAGAGAGAGAAAAAGAGTTCGCATACACATTCATCAGCACATTGCCCAACATGTATATTGATTGTTTGGAGTGGGAATGATAAGGCTAACCAAGAAGTTTACCCTACTGCTGATTCAGGACAAGTGTGACTGAGGAGGAAATGAAGCTGGTGGATGCAGATGCATCTCATCCGGATGGAATTTATAGGGGTTTGCTGAGTTAAGCATGCATGGATTGGGCACAAACAAGAGCCTTGGTTTTGTCACCCCTTCTATTGGCATTTGCTAATTTTTTTAAATTTGCTGACAATCATGTAAGGACACACGGCCGGACAGATTACTGTCCTTTTGCAACATCTAACGTTCGAAAACTGTTATCACAAGAGTGCCAATAAGTAACTGACTGAAGCTAAGGCAATGCAAGCCCCTTTGCTCTCTGAATCGTCGTGTGCAGAAGTAAGACCACACACACACAACGAACTGTGCGCTGATTGGCACAACGTAAAGGCAGAGTTCGATCCGAACATTTCCATGTGGCTCTTCATAAGAAGGCTTTTAACTATTATTCTAATCTTCGTCAGAAAACAATGACTAGGTAATTGACGTTTTGAACTGGTCGTCTTCCTGCTGGCCAGCCTAGCCTGCAGAGAACTAAAAATAATTAAGGTGCTAATCCGTAGAATATACCCCCTCCATTTAACAGTTTTTTTTAACAAAAATGGCTCTGCCTTCACCACCAGTCTGCAGGAAACTAATTGAACGAGGTGTTTATCCAAATAGAATTTGAATTTCTTTCACCATATCCTACTCTACTCTTGATCACACTTTTGATGTTTGTGAGAGAACACTGGCAGACCACAGATGATGGATGTGCACTGCAGCAGAGCAGGCATGAACCCAGCGGCACAGCAGCTGGCAAGGGGTGACACGACCAAAGAGTTCCGGCCAAGCGGTCGTCGTCCTCGTCAAGTCATCGCTGTGGATGCTTGCCTGCATTTCAATTCGTTAACGTGTTTTGATGCCACTGATCTATCTCTTCGTTGCTAGTGATACAATAAAACGGATCAAGTCATCATGTTTATGATAGCACTGATTTATTTTAGGGATCCCTTTATTTTATACAGAAATTGTGTTGATGCGAGATCTATACAGCTTTGTCATACCAATTTAAAAGTGTAAATAGATACCATATCCTTCTGAGTTCATATGAAAATTTATAATTTTTCGAAGATATTTTGCGCACGGAGATGACCCTGTCGCCCCCATGGGTATAGTATAACAAGAATAAAATTATCAACTTACCACCAACGGGTCACCTATTACTAAACTTTTCGCCATACCACTAGGGGAACTTTTTTTTTGCCGTCTACACCTAATATAATTTTGTGATTTCTACTAACAAAAATGTATTTTGAAGAATCAGAGCGAGAACATTGTTCTCATGCGTGTGTGTGTGTATGGGGAAAATTTCATCACTATTACAGAAACGATCTTTCGTCCTTCTCATTTGTTCCAGCCAGTTTTAGCCTGGGACTAATGAAGGCTTTAGTCCCGGGTCCAATGGCTAGGAAGCGGTGGGGAGCTTTAGTGCCAATTGGAGCTACCAATCCGGACTAGTGGCTCCAATCGCGACTAAAGGATGACCCGTTAGTCCCGGTTGGTGGTTCCAACCCGGACTAAAAGGGTCTTTAGTTCCGGTTGGTGGCTCCACCCAGGATTAAAGGTCTTTCACATGTTAGTTAAAAGGAAGGTATTCCATTCAAAATCACATATGCTGTGTAGGTGGGATGGTAAAAAAACTATGTGCGAGGCAAGAGGTCTTGTGTTTGAGTCCCAGGTGCAATCTGGATCTTTTGTCCTGGATTCGTAGTCCCGGTTCCATGGCCGAGACTAAAAAAGGTTGGGAACCGGGACAGCAAGCCAATTCTGAGCATAACTTAAGTATTCTTGACCATTATTATCTCACGACGATGCATGCATTTGTATGTGGGATTATCGGTCGTCTAGTTAAGCCACAGCTAGCTTTATTTATCTAGCCAGCATCTGATGAGGGCCTGGTAGCTAGGTGGTATACATAGTAGACAGCGGATGGGAGCTAGCTACTAGCCGAGCACGGGGGTCTTTGCGACGCGCAGGTTGGCGTCGACGAAGACGACGACGCGCTTGCGGTGGAAGCCGGGGTGTCGCCGAGGTTGAAGAAGAACACCGGGACCTCCGGCCTGTCGTAGCAGATCCTGAGCCCCGCGTTCAGCTCCGGCCAGCCCACCAACTCCGTCCACGCCCTCTTGTGGTGGTTCGGCGGCGGCGGCGGCGGCACGTCGTCGGCGTCTCCCTGAATTACGACAGCATGGCCCATACGGAACGGCGGAACTGTCCGTTGTTTACTTTTTTTTCTTGAGACGTGTTGGGCTGCAGATTAGGTGACGACAACAACAAAAAAATGGCGGGATGCGCAGTCCGAAACAGATAATGGGCCTCCCACTCTCCTGGGCCGTATGAGGCCTAGTATCTCACATAGTAGCCGTATGTTTTTTTTCCCTTCGAGTTTCATTTCAGTACTTCACTATAGTAGGTCGCAAGAAATATACTGACATGGCATAGCAAAAACTTCCTTTTTGATTGTGTATCATATGAACGATGGTGGCTTGTTTGCTCCAGCATTTCATTTTTTTCCCCTTTTAAGCTGTTCACCTGTTTCTGTTCTTACTGAAACGTGGCTGCTCGTTCATGTTTTCGGAAGTCACGGGATGTGGATGGTGAAGAGCGAGGAGAGCTGTCTTCGTTGGGAAGTCGACCTTTTAAATTGCGCTCATATTTGTTCTTCTGGAAAGTGAAGAGGAGAGAAGAAACAAAAAGTATAAAGGGTGGGTCGTGGCCATGATGGATCTTGGATTGTCCTCCGTCCTCGGTCTCCCCGCGCGAGGGCGGGCAGGGGCAGACCGCAGACGAGGTCAGTGATGGAGTGCGGCGGCACGCCGAGGGCGGAGCGAGCGGGAAGCACTCGGCGCGGCGCCCGATGGCGATCGAGTGCGGCAGCTGGCCGGCCGGCGTCGGGCTCCGGGTCCGTCGGGGAGGGAGACGAGACCGACCGAGCGGCATGATGCCACTCCGCCGCCTGACAGCACGTGGAGTACAATCCGGGCGAAGCAATCCCGCATGTCCGGTGGTCCACCGCCAGCCAGCCTGCCTACGCCGTAGCTCGGTTCGGTTCAGCTCCCGCAGCCGGCATCGATGGCCCCCGGGGGCACGCGCCGCGGCGGGGCCCGGCCAGCGGCCACCCCCGGCACGGCAACATCAGACGCCGCCGCCCCGATGCGGATACGACGCCGCCCGCCCGCCTGCCCGCCCGCCCGCGCGCGCGCGCTAGCTACGATCCCCTTCACCCAATCCTCCCCCACGCGCGCCTCATAATGGGATGCCGTTGCCGCTCGCGTGCCTGGGGATGGATTGCTCTGCCACGATGCCCACCTCCACTCAGAAGAAGGGGAGAGGAGGAGGAGCACGGCCACGGCCACGGCCACGGCCAGGCCACGGTGGGAAGCGGCACGCGCACCCATCGAGTGCGCACGCCACCTCATTCATTCGGCTCCCGCCCCCGCCCCCCCATCCATCCATTCCCATCACTGCCGCTGCACGCCGCTCCACCTCCACCACCACCGCCTCCCCCTCCTCTCTCTCTCTCTCTCTCTCTCTCTCTCTCTCTCTCTCTCTCTCTCTCTCTCTCCGCATCACTCAAAAGAAGTGCCTCCCTCGCGCAACAGGACCGGCAATCCGAGGGGAGGGAGCACCCGTCCAATCCGGCACCGGCCGGCCTGTTCGTCCGTCCGCTGTATAAAACCGGACCCTGTGCCCCTCCTGGTCGCCTCTCATCCTCTGCCGGGAGGCTCACTCCATCCATCCATCCCGCTCCAATCCGTTCCATCGCTCCTCTTCTTCTCTGCCTCCCTCCATCGGTGCTGTCGCTTCGACGGATTGCCCAGCCTTGATTTGATTGGTATGTCTGGCCCTGATCACCACATGCTGTTGCTCTTTCCTCTGTTCCAAGCTGATCGATTGGTTGTTTGGCGCTGCTGTGTTTTCAGAATTCCAGGCGGACGCCGAGGAAGCCAGGGGGGCAGAGCAGCATGGTCCTGCGGCTGCTGGTGGTGTTCTTCCCTGTGATCTCGCGCCTGCAAGTTTGACGCAAAGTTTGCCAGGTCAGCGCCCTCTCGTTTCGCCAGCAACAAACACATAGGCAATTCAGGTTACCTCCCCGTCACATTGCTCGATTAGCATATCGTCAGTAAGAATCGGGCCCACGCCTGTTGTTCATGTGCAGTAGTAGATGATGAGCAGCCAGCCAACTTGTGTTCTTGGTGCTGTCTGTTACGGCTATCGTAGTCGTAGGTAGATAGGATCGTAGGAAAGCGGTCGCGGGTCCACTATGTGGACAGCGTGTTGACAATGCTTTGGGCAGTCAAAGAGACGGCGTTCCCTACTTTTCAAGAAACTCGTCAACTTTTTTGTCAAAAGTTGCAGCAGTAAGACAATAACATAAACAAATCTGTACTCTGCGTCGATCTGGGAAGCAGAGTCTCTTTGTTGCTACAATTTGAAAAAAAAAAAGACCAAAAAATTTGCTTCATTCTGAAAATGAAGTGGTACAGTAGTAAACCCTTCTACGTGATCCACCCAATTTATCCTTGTATATGTCATTCCTGAATGCGTCACCATAGCTGCTCTGTTTTTCGCACATACTCTGTTCTTCCTTCTTCTTCACCTAAGAAAAAAAACTCTCTTGTGCTACATTCTTGCACTTTTCTGATGGAACTGCTGCCTAGGATAAGCTAACTTATGTATGTGTCGGCCAGCATAGCCTGCAAAGTTCTGAATCATACATTGTCACTACCCTTAATAGAAAGGGCCTGTTGTTGTTGTTGTTCACAAATTGCTAGATGCGTACTAATTACTAGTGCACTCATGGTCGCTTTAGCTTTCTCAACTTGCCAAATTGCTCCGGCCCTCTTCTCTTTGTGCCCTGTTCTCACCTTGCAAGCGGATCCTATTGTAGGTTTGTAGCACGCTTTAGAACGAAAAAGATTGTAACAAATGCTCTGTAGTCTGTTCGAAAAATACCATTTGCTTTTTACATGCAAATATCACTCTAATTTGTTTTCCAATGGTTACTTGTTGCAGGCCAAATAGAGTTACTTCCTCCAGCTTTCTGAAGCCCGCAACATCGATTCAGCCATCCAGTCCCCACCTCACTCCCCTTCAAACAAAACCTCAAACCCAAACCAGACTTCACTGAATCACAATTTTGAATTCAACCACAAAAAAGCCAGCTCCCAACTCCAGTCAACAAAATTCCCTCGAATTCTTGTTCGATCCCATTCCAATCAGAAGCTCTTCCTAGCACAAACACAAGCAGCACTTCAGCGATGCAGGGAGACCCCGGGTACGGGTACGGTGGCTACGGCTACGGCGGGTACGGCGCCGGCGGCTACGATAGCGACATGGCCGGGTACGGCGCGTACTACGCGGCGAGCGACCGGTACCCCGCGGCGCCGGCTGCCTACGAGGACCCGCTCGCCGGGCGGAGGCAGCAGGACTTCCCGGCGCCGCTGACGGGGCTGGAGTTCCAGCCGTCGGACACCTGCCCCAGGAACTACGTCATCTTCGACCAGACGTACGACCGGAGCCGCGTCATGTTCCACCCCTCCCTGGCCAGCAACCTGGGCGGGGGGTACGGCTACGACCACCGCTGCTACGGCTACGACCAGGCCTACGCCGCCGCCTATAACGACGGCGGCGGCGTGGCCGCGCCGGTTCGGCAGAAGGAGGACACGGACGAGATCGACGCGCTGATGAGCACGGAGGACGGCGAGGACGAGGACGACGTGGTGAGCACGGGGCGCACCCCGGGGTGCCGCGGCGGGGGGTCCTCCCCGGACTCGACGTGCTCGTCCGGGTACGGGGCCGGCGGGCGGAAGCAGGAGGCCGGCGGCGGCGGCGAGAACAAGAAGAAGGTGCGGATGAAGAAGATGGTGCGGACGCTCAAGGGGATCATCCCCGGCGGCGAGCGGATGGACACGCCGGCCGTCCTGGACGAGGCCGTCCGGTACCTCAAGTCCCTCAAGGTGGAGGTCAAGAAGCTCGGCGCGCGCGGGTCAAGCGGTTAGCTTCCCAGCTGCGCAAGGCGGCCCACGTATCAGCAGGCAGAGTTCTTTTGTTGTTGTTCCCGGTGGCGGCTTCCTGTACTGTACCCACTCTGCGTGCATGCTTCAGACTGCATTACGCGAGAACGAGAATTCGGATAGAACAAGGAAGGTTCAGTTTAGAATGCTATGCAGTTAGATATTCCCGATGCAATGCAAGTTGAGCGTCAACAATCTTCGTATAAGGAAAAAAAATGGGTTAATGCAGTCTGAAGCAACACCTTGTAACTGCACCTTGTTTGCTCAGATCTTTCACCAGGAGGAAAACGCAAACAGATCGATCTGTTGCGGACGGCGCGAGCAGCAGCAAGGAACGCTTTAACATGTGGGTTCGTGCTGGACCGCGGGAGGCCTAGCTGGACTGGACGGGCCCAACAACGGCCCGAGGCACCTTGTGGAGCGTTTGTTTGACCGCCGCCGCCGCCGCCGCCGCTGCTGTCAGCTCACGACGTCTCTAGGAGAGAGGACTAGGCGCAGAGAAGAATCCAAGATCTACAGAGCCCATGATGGGCGGCCCGTGCATGCCATCCATGGTTTCCATGGTCGTATCATGGTCGTGGCGAGACCCAACGTGTACCACCAAATGCCTGCTCTGCTCGATCCTTGGCAAATTTTAAAACGCCGTTAGTAGGAGTACGCGCAGGGAACGACGTGCCGAATCCAGCCGGGTGCCCCGCGCGCGCGCCTGCGCCTGGCAAGGCTGTGATCATAGCAGCATCATGGGCATCCGTTTGGTGGCGCCCGAAGCAGATCCGGCGGGGCGCCATCATCGCCGGGCGGGCATGCATGGCGCGGCGCGCGCAGCAATCGAACCGGCGGGCGACTGCCGCCGGCGCCTAGTGCTCCATCGAGCTGGTAGAGTAGCAACAGCCAGCGCAATGCCACCCACCAGAGCAGCGAGCAGAGCCGCAGTGCATGCTCGCTCCCGACAATGCTAGTACTACCACGCGACGCTACCCGCCCATTGCCTCGGCGCGAGGTCGCCATGATGGCGGCGATCATGGCCTGCGTGCCCTGGATGCGGTCGCGGGCCGAAATGATGCCCGACCCTCCTCCCCGGTCTCTCGCTCGCTCGGCGCTCGGACCGCCGCTACAGGAGGATCGCCCTTCACCGCTGGCCGGGGTGCCGTGCCCTCCGCGGCGGCCAGCCTACCAGTGCTCTGCGTGCATATATGGCCGCCGCTACAGGATGATGGCCTGCACCGCGCAGCGTTCAGCTAATCAAAATCAGACGCGACTGGTGATGCATCATGCGCCCCGCGGACCCGGCATGTGGGCCCAACGTGCCCCCCATGTTCTTCTTGCTACTGCCGAGCTCATTGCCACTCAAAAGGTTAGTACTACAAGCATACCACCATCCGTGGAGTGGTACGTTCCAATGTTCCATACCGTACATTCGCTGGTTGACAGTATCATTATTCATGGGCAGCAAGTTTACCGAGATAGACAAATACTGCGAACTGCCATGATCGCAGGAGAAGGGAATCCTAATCCCATGCCGTATAGTAGTAATCTGGCTCTCTGATCAACAAAGCACTAGCATCTCCGAGTGTACATTCAAAATTGGATACGGAATCAATCCAACATTCCGTTTGGATACCACGTAGAATACCAGGCTAGGACCCCACGCGCTAAACTACCACTCACTCCCTTCGTCCCAAAAAAAATGCAACTATTGCTTCCCTTCCCGATAAAAGTCAAATAATTTCAAATTTGACCAGATTTATACAAAATAGTATTAATATTTATGTCTTCTAGTAGATTTTGTATAAAAATATATTACATGATTGATCTAATGATACATATTAGTTTTTATATAAATTTGATTAAATTTAGAATTGTTTGATTCTACGGTAAGCGAGAGTTGCTTTTTTTTTTTGATGAGAAAGCCAGCAGCGGCATCACGCGGCCCCAGTGGGCGGTCTGCTCCGGCCATGCGGCCGGCCGCGACAGAGGGTTTGCTAGGGGGGCGCAGCTCAGGGGATTGTGCGACGGCGACGAGGCTGATCCGACGACGGCCGCGGCGGCACACACGGCACGGCACAGCCTTTGAGCTGAGCCTGCCGAGGCCTTTAAGCAAGGGGGGTGGGTGGGTGGAGCCCTTTTGGGCTAGCTTTTCCACCACCGCCGGATCTGGCTCTTGTGCAGCAGCCGCATCGTCGCCCAGTGACATGTCAGGCCTTTCGATTGGAGGATGGCCAGGTTCAGATCAATGGCGCCCAGGCAGGCATGCCGTTTTGCTCTTGAGACATCCCTGCGCCGCGCCGGCAGGCTGTGGTGCGCAGCCAGCAGCACCAGAAGGCTGAACAAACGGGGCAGGCTGACTCGAGTACATGAGCCTCGCGTGCACTGGCACGCCAGAATCTCTCTGCTGGGCAGCCGCATCAGGCTAGTCGTGGCGGCAGCTGCTGCTGCCGCCCTGCCTGGAGCAACACAAGACAAGGATGGTGGAGGGAGTGCGCCTTCTTGCTGGCCCGGCCGATCGAGCGCCACCGGGCAGTCCACTGAGCTCGAGGCGGTCTGCCCTGGTCAGGTAAAGTCTAGCCAGCCATCAGAGGATCGGATTCCCCACTTGTCCTATTCGCCCCCGTTGGTGGCAGCGGCAGACGGTGGTCGTGTGACTGAGCCGCTGGTGGTGCACGGGCACGGCGGCACGCACGCCGGCCAGAAGGCCACCCACCTCCACCTCCATCTGCATCTGCAGGATGGGCGACACGTGGGCGGCAGGGCCGTGGCGCAGGCAGCAGCCGGCGAGCCGAGAGTGTGAGCTGGGCTGCCGAGCCTTTGCGCACCAGCGGGCGGGGGCACGACGACTGCACGAGGCACGCGCGCCCACCACCCCAATCGAGTGCCCACGCACGCAGCCAGCCGCGCTCTCCCTCCTAGTCCTAGTCCTAGTCCTAGTCCTAGTCCTCCCTCATCGATCGCCTTCGATCCCCGCGCCTCTGTATCTACTCGAGAGGAGCGAAAGCCGCCGGCCCGGGCGGGGAGGTAAAAAAAATCAAAGAGGGCCCGTGGAAAAAAGGACCACCGCGGCCCATTTATAAACCGGGTGCTCCTCCTCACTCCTCGCTCAGCTCGCCATTTGAACTCGCACCGCTGCTCAAGCTCAGCTCAGCAGCGGCGTCCTTCCAGTCCAGCCCCTTCTCTGTGCGCCGGCACGGTGAGGGGAAGGGGTTGCCGGGTGCTCGATCACCGCATGTATTGTCTCTTCCTCTTCCCTCTGCTCTGCTCTGCTCTGCCTGTTCGGTGCTGATGCTTACCATCTCTGCCAGTTGCTCTCTCTCTCTCCGATTCTCTGTTCTGGTTCAGCCGAATTCAGGCTTCGTCGTAGCTGGCTAGCTGCATTGGTTTTGGTTACAGTCTTGAGGTTAAACACCTCTGTCTGCCCTGTCATTAGAGTAGAAAAGCTTTGCATGAGGTTCCCTGACGAGCTCGCACGCTATGTGCCGCCTAGGCACCCCAGGACCAGGGGACGGGGCCCTGCTTGCGTTGTGTGGCATGTAGGCCAGATCCTGTTGCCACTTGAAAAGTCGCTTTAGCTTCGCATCGTGCGCACCAAGCTCTTTGACTTTGCACAACAATGGCACGGCACTGAATTCGCACTTGCGTTTGCATTGGTTGCATCGCCATGGCCTGCTCTGGTTAGTGGTGGCGGTTTTCTTTTCTTTTTTTTTTCTTTCAGGCTGCTCGCCTCTGATTAGTGTTGCTGCGCATCGCCTCGCTTCTGCTTGCAATTCGTTCTACTCCTGGTCCTAGCATTATTAACTGGATGCGTTTTGATGCATGTTTCATTTGGTTCAGACGGCTTCAGAACTGAAACGGAGGCGTCAACGCGATGCAGGGAGGCCACGGCTATGGCGCCTACGGTTACGCCGGCTACGTCTACGACGCCGGCGCGTACGCCTCCGCGGGCGGGTACTACTCCGACGGCGGCTACCCATCCGCGCCGGCCTACGAGGACCCGCTCGCCACGGCCGGCCGGCGGGCGCACGACATCCCGGCGCCGCTCAGCGGGCTCGAGCTGCAGCCGTCGGAGGCGTGCCCCAAGAACTACGTCGTCTTCGACCAGACGTGCGCCCACAGTCGGGTTACGTTCCACCCCTCCCTGGCGCGCAAGCTCGTGGGTCCGACGGAGTCGTACGGCGCCGGCGCGTGCGCCGCGGACGCCGACGACGGCTGCTCGGCGGTGCGGCAGGAGGAGGACCCGGAGGAGATCGACGCGCTGCTGAGCCTGAGCTCGGAGGACGGCGGCGGCGACGAGGACGACGTGGCGAGCACGGGGCGGGCCCCGGGCTGCGGCCGGGACGACGGGGGCTCCCCGGACTCCACGTGCTCCTCCGGCGCCGGCAAGAAGAAGGCGCGGGTAAAGAAGATGATGCGGGCGCTCAAGGGCATCGTCCCCGGCGCCAAGCGGATGGACGCGCCGGACGCGCTGGACGAGGCCGTCTGGTACCTCAAGTCGCTCAAGGTGGAGGCGGCGAAGAAGCTGGGCGGCGCGCGCGGCTCGGACAGCTAGCCGGGCCGGTGCGTCGATCGGCAACAGCTCCAGTCGGCATGGGCACGAGGCGGCAGCAGCCATGATCTGGCGACGACGATGATGGCGGCACGACGGCACACTTCCCTTACCCAGTTCCTCGCTGTGATCATCGTGTTCGATCGTTCGTGTCCGGTGTTGGGCACGGCCCAGCTTGCTGCCTTTCGCCTCCGCCGTGCCGATCGAGTATCCTGTACCTTTTTGTCCAGTGCAAGCTCGCAATGTCGTCAACCTGATGATGCATGCTTTGCTTTCTCTGTAATGACACTCTAAACAATAGTACTAGTACTACCAAATGCATGGCTGCCTCTTAAATCTTGACTGTAACCTTGATTAGGGCATCGATGGTTGTTGTTCAATTAGACGAGCTTTTAACAGAATTACTGGCCAATGATTGGCTTCAGCTGCTATGTATAAGTGTAACGGTTCGTCCTTGGATAGTTGAATATAGCTAGCTAGGCTTTCTGCATGCTCTGAGCAGTGTCACAACCTTTGACACCCCCAAAGCCTTTTCACTTTGCACTTGGCAGTGTCGCCATCCATAACAGACAGGCCATGTATTGGACTGGGCCAACCAAACATCGTGGCCAGGCCGCCATTTTTTTTCCCTTCAGATTGCTAGTTTTTCTTTGAGGGCTTTCAAATTATCATTTGAACGAGACCATAGCACTGGACGACAACAACAGCCCAGCCCACGTAATCGACCACGGTCCACAGCCCATCATCAGACTCGTACTTGATTGGGCGAACCATCCCTGCACAGCACCGCCTTCCATCCATCTCCATCCTAGCTGGCGCTGGACGTTGATCGTTTGTTGGTTGTACACACCCCCTTCTCTCTCTCTCTCTCTCTGATGGCGCACACACTACTTGTGAGTAAAACAAAACAAAAAAAACTTTGCCAGTGTTTATAAAAGAAAAACTCAACTATTGTTGTTGATCGTTCACTGGTTGTGCCGCCATGATCTGTCTTAATTAACCGCCGGCCAGCATCGGTCATGCATGCATCAATTCTCGTTGTACCACCTGGAGCTACATATATAATCGATCCGTAAATCCAAATGAAAAGGCTCAACGTCTGTCTAGTTGCATTGCATCAACCACAACGCCGGCCGGCCGGCGAGTAGCCACTCGTCCAGTCCAGAACTCACCTTAACAATACTAACAACAAGAAGCAAGTGGTCTTCGTTCGGCACCTGCAAGCTGAAAAACACCGTCGTCAAGCAATGGCCAAGAGCATCGTGTCCATCAGCTGAGCCGGCCGACGTGTGTCACGGTCGAGAGAGTCCAGTGCTGCGTGCGTGCGTGCGGCCAAACGCCGGCGGTGTACGCGATGCAGGCATGCTGCTCACGCATCTTGCTTGGCTCTGACCGAGTCGAGTACTAGCTAGCTTATATTAGTTAGTGGCCACGCTGGCATGCTGCAGTGGTATAAATTAGCTAGCTCATCTTGCAGCCACAAGCATAGCTAATTAAGCTAGAGAAGGGCGGAGAGGGGATAGTCATGGGCAGGGCGGCGCCGGCAGCGAACAACGACGACGACCTGAAGACGTCGTGGCCGGAGCTGGTGGGGTTCGAGATGCTGAACGCGGCGGACAGGATCAACATCGACAGGCCCGACGTGTCCGTCGCCTTCTACATGCTCCCCACCCCGCTGCCCAGCGACTACGACCCCAACCGCGTCATCCTCGTCGGCGACGAGCGCAGCGTCGTCGTCAGGACCCCGGTCATCGGCTAGCCCGGCCGGGCCGGCCAATAATGCCTTCTACTGTTCTACATATATATGATTGTCGCCTACTTTCTGCCTTTGCTTCTTATTATGCCCCGATCTGTTTAATTTGCATGTTTGTTTCCCCAAGCAAGAACAACTACTTATTGTTACGTGCCAGTTTCTTTATTTTATACAGCCATCCGATCGATCTACTACTTATTAGGGAAGAAGAATATATAATGCTATTCATCAGTCAACGTACGTAAATGTTTTATGGAGTATGTGTATTGGTAGAGCGCTAAGGACATCTCCAATGTGTATAGGACCGGCATTATTGACTCTAAGATAGAATTAACCCATGGATCAATCTTGCTCAGAATGTCGAGACGTATAGTACCTACTTCTAAATAATAAGGAAAACGTCCATTTATGGCCATTGAATTATCGATGATTTGACAATGTAACTCTAAAATCAGACATCCACAGCCATCTAACTCTTAAAACCGTTCATATTTGGCTATCAAACGGTTTTGCTGGGTGGTTTTGGTGACGTGGATGCCACGTGACGATGGGCCCACCCGTTAGCCCTCCTCTCTCTTTCTTCTATCCTCTCCTCTCCCTCTTGCTCCTGCTCGCCGGGCGAGCTGGAGCTCTGCCGCCGGGCGAGCGAGCTGGAGCTCCGCCGTGGGCCAGCGCCGCTGGCCGAGCCACCGCTGCACCGGCTCCGAGGCAAATTAACCGCCTTTCTCACCAGTCTCCCCGCTCCCGCACTCCTCTAAGCACCCCACACCGAGCTCCTCCTCGGGCTCCGTCTCCCGCGCCCCGCCCGCGCACGCCTCGGGCCTCTCCTCGCGGCGGAGCCACTCCGGCAAGATCCATCTCCCCTCCGACGCGCCCCGCGCGAGGCGCGTCCGAGCCGCCGCCGCCGCACCGGCTTCGAGCCCCTCATCTTCACCTCCGGCGCTAGCGCATGCTCCAACTCTGCTACCTCCCCGTTCACCAACGTGCTCCCAGCGGGCAACATCTGCCCCACTGGCCAGTGCCGCCGGGGCAAGCGAGCTGGATCTCCGCCGCGGGCCAGCGCCACCTGCCGGGCGAGCTGGATCTCCACCGCGGGCCAGCACAGCTCGAGCTCCGTCACGGGCCAGCGCCACCGGCCGGGCGAGCTAGAGAGGCGCGCGAGGGGAGGGCGGCAGCAGGCGCAGGGTGGGAGGAGACGGATAGGAGAAAAGAGAGAGAGGAGAGATGAGGGCTGACACGTGGGCCCCACTACCATGTGGCGTTCACGTCACCAAAACCACCCAGAGAAACCGTCTGATGACCAAGTATGAACGGTTTTGAGTGTTGGGTAGGTGCGGATGTCTAATTTTAGAGTTGCATTATCAAATCCGGACGCTGCCAAAATTAGACTTTTTCCAAATAACTAAGAGGCGGCAACTTCACAACCACTATTTTCCCTATCCATCGAGTCAACAATTGTATCACATGAAGAGGCGAGAGGAAGCTTTCTTTTGAAATAATACCGTTTTAGTAAAAATCGTTGGCAAATTCTAGAAATTGTGATTCTAGTGAACATTGCCAGCTTTTGAATAGCTTTTTTCTCCTCTATAAAAAAGGCTTTTAAATAGCTGAAAGGTTGGATCAGTTGACTGGGCCCGTTGGTGCCTGTGTGGCCATTCATGGGCTGAAAGGGCCCACCTCAAAGCCCGAAAAACCTTACTAAGGGGTAAGACTTCAAAATTAGTTTACTAAGAGGTAAGTTGGACCAAATAATATAGTTTAAGGGGTATTGCAACTAAGAAATAGTTTATAAAGTTATCTGGAGTTTTACGATACTTGAGGGAAGTAATACGGACTTCTTCCTTTTCAAAATGAAACGAGGCTCGCATCCAGTTCCATTCCAAGAGAAACATAATTACACAACTTTATTATTATATATATGACCAATAATAGATCATCAAACTGTATGGATCGGAGGAGACCTAGTCTTGGTGACCCTGCGAGCACCTGCGGCTGCTAATAAACGCTTGGCGGTCGTAGCTGAGAAAATGCCCGTCTTCTCCTCCAGTTCCATGCTACATCTAGAGGCAGACGGCGGACGCAGGGATCTGAGTTTCTTGAGAACACTATGCTCTTGCGTTGGGAGTTCGCAATGCGGAGACGAAGGGTAACTTCGTGTTTACCGCAGCGACGGCGATTCACGCGATGTATTACGTGGCACAGGCTATGCTGGACACGTAAGCGCGCGCGCGCGTTTATATATAGACCATGAATCTAGCTCCCTAGCTTCTTCATTCCCTGCAGGTTTATCCTTGCAGCTTATTTGTAGAGTACGCAGGCTAGCAGATCGAGCGAGATGTCAGGTGGTTTCCTCAAGACGTCGTGGCCGGAACTGGTTGGCACGCCGGGCCACTACGCGCACGACATGATCCACAAGGACCGGCCGGACGTGCAGATCCCGGTGCTGGTGGTCGGCACGCAGGTGCCGCCGGGCTTCGACGACAAGCGCGTCCGCCTCTTCGTCCAGCAGGACTTCAACCTCAAGGTCGCCCTCACGCCGGTCGTCGGCTAGCCTGCGTGCGTGCATTCTCTGCCCGGCCCCGGCCTCGTCTCAGCTCGCTGGCTCTACTACTTTATTAATTATCTCCATCATATCATCGTGTACCGATGAATAATGGGGTCGAGTGGGTGTAACACCGATCGATCGGTCGGTCGCCATGCATTCTCGAGTCACGTATGGATCGCGGATGTTGTCGTGTGTGTGACAACTCAATTGTTTACTTCGATTACAGGACCTATATATATATATAGAATCAATGTATGGGATAATTAGTCGTGTGTTCTCAGTTTCTACTCAAGTGTTTTTCTACTAGTTCTGTGATAGAGGAGCACACATGCACACGCGCACAGCCTTGATAGATTCACCCCGATGTATACGAAACAAAGATTCATGGCAAGGCGAGGCTCAGAGAGTATCGTACCAAGAGAACAAAGGTTTTGCCAATCAAGGCTGATGTCTTCACTCGTACGCCAAGCTACTTTTTCTTTATTATTTTATTACCTGTCCGGAGCACACGATGAATGCGGCAAGACCGAAGCTGAAGCAGTTAAGCTAAAGGCCGAGCACACGCACGTCTCCACATCATCTATGAACAAGGAACGATTTTTTACGCATGCATTATTCTCATCGCCACGAGGCGAGCTACGCTACGTAAGCACGCGTGTATTGGCAGGCTAGGCCATAGTCCATGTCTATACATGAGCACCATAACCACAAGCTAGCTAGCTAGACCTTGGAGAGACGACGGCAATGGCGGACGACCCCGCGAAGACGTCGTGGCCGGAGGTGGCGGCCCGCTGGCCCGTGCCCCCGCCGTCCACTACCGGCGATGGTGCTCGGCAAGACTCATCAAAGCTGTGGATCGAGGTCCATCGGGTCGGCGAGAGCGTGCCGCCGGACGCGTGAGCCGCCTCTTCGTCAACCTAAATCAAACGCTTGTCGTCAGCCAGCCTGCCCTGCCTGGCTATGAGTTGGTATATCTGAGGTTAGCAACCGACCGAACAGTGCGAGAGGTTGCGATACCGACCAGCATGTATGCATGCACGCACGCAATCCAATGATGCATGCATGGCGATCGCATTATCCTGCTGCTTGCTAGTCCTGGATATATCATGCAATAAATATATAGAGCTAGTATAAATAAAGATGGATATGCTGCCTGCATCGATTGTTGTAACGACGTTGGATGAAAATAATAAATCGTATCATTATATATCTCAGGATATATTTCCCGATCTACTTGTAGAACAGGGGCACACGTACGCATACTCACTACCCGATATGTGACCACTAGTCATCACAGGTTTATAGTCTTATTTTCCTGCAATCATTGATTCAGCTTCTCCACATAAAAAAGAGTCAAACAACACCACATTGAGGGCTCCGTTTCTCCAAAGCATATATGCTTATATAGTCATATATATGAGCGATACGGACAAGCTATGCCGCCGACGTCAAAGGTGCTGATCGTTGATAATGCCGAGACGAACCTGACGAGAGGCCGTGAGCATGGCGTGGGTCGGATCCACGCCGATTGACGAACCCAATCACCATTCAGACCGGACCTGGACTGCGTGTTTGAACTTCTCGGCAGCTTTTCCGCGTGAAAAGCCAGAAGCTCAAACAATTTCTCGTGCAACTTTCGGAAAGCTAAAAGTTTAGAAAAGCTAAGTTTATATGGAAAGCTGAAAAGCTCAGTTTTCTAAGCTTAACTGAAAACGTAGCTGAATATAGGTGCCTTACATGTTGAAGTTGAAGTTAGAGTGAAAGAATATATATATATATAGCCCCTTCCTTTATTTCTTTTTAAAAAAACACTTAGTTTGCTTAGCTAGCGCTATAAGCAGGTAACTAGCTAGCATCGTGCAATGCAAGCCCTTGTAGACATGGCGAAACCGATGTCGGATCAAGAAACAGTATCGTACGTGGCACTTGCGGCATTATTGCATCACGCAGGTAGGTATATGCATGCATCCATGCACATGCATACGTACGGCATACATGCCGGGCATTGGGCTCGGTTTTTGTCGGCGAGCAAGAAGCACGCAGAATCGACAAGGCAGAGACGACGAGGTCGTTAATACCAGTGAGGGCGATTTGCGCAATGACCCTCTGATTATCATTAGTTTCGCAGATAATAATGCATGCATTATTACCATCGACGCACAAGACAAAGCTAGTCTGCTACGTGTGTGCACTGTATATATATAGAGAGCACATGCATGGTACCAGCTACAGACACAAGCTCTGATCTACAACGACGTCCTTCTTCTGCAGGTACGTGTTGCACTGGCAGCATCATGCAGCAGACGAGATGTACCAGCTCTTCTGCATTCATTCTACAAAACTGACAGTTTGAGCAGGATCTATCTATCGGAAGACGATCGACATGATGCCGACGAGCAGGATGGCGATGATGAGCGGCGGCGGCGGCGGCGACAGCGAGGACAGGCTGAAGATTTCGTGGCCGGAGGTGGTGGGCATGGGGCTCCTTCTGGCGGCGCGGAAGATCCGCGGCGACCGGGCGGACGTGCGGCTGGAGGTCCACAAGGTCGGCGACGGCGTCGAGCCCGGCCGCGACGACAAGCGCGTCCGCATCTTCGTCAACATCGACGCCACCTACACCGTCGCCCTCACGCCCTTCGTCGGCTAGACCACCCACTGCTGCATGCCCTGCACCGCAGCTGGCTCTCTCGGCTCGCTCTATCTATAGATGTTTAAGCTGCAGCCGCGCGCGATCTAAGCGAGCGGCTACTGAATAATGCGAGAGTCTGTGTGATCGATCGCCATGCATGCATGTCGTCATGCGTGGCATCGAGCATGTATGCAAGCTAGCACCTCTGGCTGCTGGCATGCATGCATGCTTGACTCTTATATTTGCATGTGTGACTGTGTGAGTGATCAATAAACAAACCAACTTTATTTCTCTGCAAATGATATATATTTACAAATGCTCTTTGTTAGATTAGATATGTCCTACGTCATAAGATAGATATATGAAAGTAGCTACGAGTACGTGTAGAATGAATTTTTCATATATATATATATATATGGTGTATTTAGCTCGCAGCGAGCTTAATAACATTTAGCGCGCATGTGGTGCTTCCAGGCGGAGGTCCGGCGAGCCATTGGACCGTAAAAATCTGCTTGTTATGTGCTACAACCATAAAAATTCATCGTGACCGTAAAAATCATGTGTAAGATCTTTCCTGCATCCGTTTTGACGTGTCGATGATCCATCCTGTGCATGGCATGAGGGCGGCACGGTAGGACGTCAGGGGTAATTACTATAGAAACAAGGAGTACTGAACTACTTATGCATAACAGTATGAGAAATAAGTTTCCCAATGGTAGTTTCAATTTAAAAAAGTAGTTCAAATTTGGTACATTATCTTTATTAACATAATTATTGTTCGAAGAAGTAATTTTCAAACATAAAGAAGTAAATATCTTGATGACTTTAAGTAATATTTAAAATTTAGGGCAGTATTTTATCTATGACTTGACAGTAATAATCTTTTGAACCTCACAATTGTGCCACCAAACAAGAAGTAATATCCGCTATATGGAATCACAGATCTTGAAAATCACTATGATCACACAAAATTTGATTCAACAAAGATTAAGTAATGTACTAGCTGAACGCACAAACACATCAATTGCCCATTTTTTCCTAGAGTGAGGACAAAAATCGTGTGGATTACGCCATCGCTTGCTGCCATTCACCTTGAATCCCATTGCCGCGAGGAGGAAACAAAGCCGGTAACCATAGGGGATCGGAAAATGATTTTTTTTTTTGTCTTAACGGGATGCATTGCTTCTGCCCTCCAGATTCTACAAGAAAGCTGACGCGGATACATAGCGGAGGAAGAATAAGGATTTTTAGTGTGTGTTTGATTTTGACTAACCTGGCTGGTACATAGCGGAGGCACTGCAATCGGTGCCTGAAAGAGATCCCGCCGCCGTCCCATGACAAGCTGAATCTCGCGTGACGAGAACCACAGGGAGTAGCGGCTGTACGGGAGGAGGAGCAGCGGGCTAGCAGTTACCGCATCGTGGGGAATCTGAAGTGGTCCCACTGCTCCACAACTGCTGGGCTGGAGACCGATCACGACGTCGCCGTGCTTGAGGGGGGAAGGCCGCCGTCATGCTGGTGCGGACGGCGTCTCCTAGGCTGGGGCTTCCACCATCAGACCTAGGGAGCTTGGCCACGCGCCGCCTTCCGCGCCTCATCTTCCCAGGAGCCGTCGCAGTGCCCGACCTCGAGGGCCTGCCGGATCTGGGGTGCTCGCCTGTGCAGCCATCCACGGCCGTCCCTTTTCACGAGGTCCATGCTGCTGCCATGGATTCGGTCGCGGGAAGCAGGCCCCGAGGAAGCTCCGACCACGCCGCCATGCGTTGGAATGGGATGGGCACGAGGGAGAACGACGCTGCCTGGGAGCTCTGGTTTTTGGGAGGAAGAGAGGGAGAAAAAAAGGAGAGAATAAAGAGAGGCTGGGGAGCTTTATTGGCTCATATTAATGCTGTGGGAGTAAATTGATGACTTGTTTTAAGGCAGCGGGATTTTCATGGGCTGACTGGAGCTGGGCGGCGCTCTCCCGAGACTTTGAATAATATTCAACACGCTGTCAGTAGAATAGACAACATGCGTGTATATATATACTCACGTACTATTCTACAATTCTACATTTTACGTGTAGCTACACCTAACTAATTACTGAACACTATTTTACTGAATATGATTAAGTAATTCGGCAACCTGGTTTAGTAATTTCTGGTCAGTTCGGTCAGTAATTTAACTGCTGGATGTAGAATAAACGTACACTTAATGTGTAGAATAGTATTATCGTGTGTGTGTATATATAGCTAGTATATGACCGTCGAAAAAAGCTCAACGTATGCTGCATGCGCGCCTTGCTTGGAAAGTCAACACATCCGATCCTTACTACTACACGCAGACCCATCACCGCCGGGTCAAAAGTGTCATCACCGCCGGGTCCAAAATTCGTTGGATAGGGTCGACGGTGATGACTAGGGTCATCACCAGCGGTTCTTCATCCGGCAGTGATGGGCTTGCCACAAAACAAAAAAATGCCATCGCGCCCCTGCTCGGCGCCGCTCGCAGTAGCTTCGCGACGTCGCGCCGCTGGCCGCGCCTCCGTGCCACTACCCTTCTTGCCGCGCCGCTCGCAGCAGGTGAGGGGCTGGAGCGGTGCTGCCGCCGCAATACCGTGGCCCCTCCCGTAGCACGCCGCAGCACCACGCCTCCGCGCCGCTTGGCCACTTGCCCGCGCCGCCGCGGATCCAGACGCCCGGCCGCTCGCCGTGGGGGAGGGGAGACCCCGCGCCGCCATAGTACCGCGGCCCCTCACGCATCACGCCGCAACTCCGCTTCGTAGAGTATTGCAAGCAGTTGAGTCCCGGCGGCAAGTAAAGTTGTTGGACGGAGAGCTTTATATTCTCCTATTATGCATCACAAACATCTATCTATCCATCAGAGGTACATATAACATCTAATCCACAATGATCTTCCTGCTTCTCCGACTAATCTACTCCCTCTGTTCTTCCCTCTGTTTTTAAATGTACAATGTTTATAGAACAAGGAGATCAGTTTATTTTTGAACTACTAATTCGATTCTCCTAAACTACTACATATATTTAAGGACAGAGAGGTAGTGCATACATTTGTTGGCATGCAGATGAGCATTTGCGAGAGGAGAGGCAGGAGCCTCCAACAACAAAATGTATTCTCCACAACTTTATTATATTTTTTGGAAAAAAGGTTCAAATTACTTCCATCAAGTATGACCAAAGTCCAAATAACCTCTTTAACTATATCTTGATTTATTTGGCCCCTAAACTATGTTATTTGATCCAAAATTCAATTTTTTTTATTTCTCCATGCACAAGTGGAACCTTAATTTAAGATTTCGTAGGGTTGTAGTTCACATCATAACGTATGTAAAAAATATATTATAGTTTTCATCATTATTTTCCTATAATTTTGTATTATAAGGGTTAATTTATTATTAAATATCATACCCTATCATAATAATAATGATTTTTTAAATAATTTTCTAAATCATGTTATGATGTCCATTAATTACCATCCTACAAAATTTCAACGTAAGACTTCACTTGTGCATGTCCGCTCGGTGGGGAGGCGTGGCAGGGAGGGAAGGGGACATGGCTGCATGGGACCACCGGCGAGGGAGGGGAGGGGAGGGAGGCGGAGGAGGTTAGGGGAAAGGAGGAGAGGGGAGGGAGGTGGAGGAGGTGAGGAGCGGCGTGGGAGAGGAGTTGCAGCGGAGGGGAGCAGTGGAGGAGGAGAGGGAAGGAGGTGTGGGGGAGATGGGAGGGAGGCGGGGAAGAAGAGGAGCGGCGTGGAAGAGATAAGGATGACACTTGGGAGAGAATGAGAGGAGGGCAGGAAAATAATGAGTGGTGAAGATATCACCGCCCGTCGAGTCTATCACCGTCGGTTCGTGGCTGGTTCGTATTACAAATCGGTGGTGATGCCAACTATTATCGGAACCGGCGGTAATAGACTATCACCGCTGGTTCAGTTAAAACCGGCGGTGATAAGATATTTGGGATGTACTGTTCTGTTGTAATGATTAGATTTTTAGGGATGAGGCCCACGCCAAAAATTGAACAGGAAATGTCATTTCCAATTTTACCTTTCTCATACTTGTCATTTTTACTTATTGGAACAAATTGTGAGATTTTGATTTATATAAGGCCCTGTTTGGATCCCTTCATTTTGAGGAATTGGAATCTACTTAATAGAGTAGGATATTTGTTTTGGAATATGGCATTCCACAACTTTCCAAAGTATATATATAAGCTTATCACAAATTCATGGGGGTGGAAGGTGAAAATTTATTCTATAGATCCTCTTGTTATGTTTCTAATGTACAATTTACAGCACACTCTTCAATTCGCTTCCCTATAGCAAAAGTGCAATGCATAAGTATCTCTCCCATATGGCCAACAATAATATATAAATATATTACACATACAACTATATTAGCTTAATTAATTTATATCTAAATTATGATTATTAAAATAGAATTTAATTTTAAGGATCCAAATGGGCCTAATTCTATTTGATGTTTCTAACTGGTTATGCCACGCGCTGTCATTATTAGCGTCGCAAACCGACAACCAAACCCAAGGGAAAAATTAAGGGAGATGCTACATTATTACAGGAATATGATTTTGGGGGTTTTCTTATTTCCAGGTGACAAATCTCGGCGTTCCTTCATTCTTTTTTACCAGGATTAATATCGATCATTTCCATCTCATAACATACGGCTAATCGCTACATCCCGTTCGTCTTTTTTTTTCTTGAATACGCAGGAGATCTGCGCATCATTATATTAAGATAGAAGTTTTAGAAGTTACACATCGCGCTACAACTTCGTGCGCCGGCCCGCTTAAGCTAGATTACAAATTTGCCCGGGCCAAGGTTTGACGATCAAAGCCGACTACTCACAAACTAAACAACCTAGCTTGACTGCTCCCGCTTCAATCCAAAGCTCAGCATCCCTCTTGATGTGTGCGAGCACCTGTTGGACTGAAGCTTCTGCTCCTCTGAACACCCTAGCGTTCCTTTCCTTCCAAACTTGCCAAGAGACAAGTGCGAAGAGAGAGTCAAAACCTTTTTTCTTGCTGTCCGGGCACTGCCTTCTAAGTTGGATCCAGCGTTCTCTCGTAGAACCTTGATCAGATGTTGCTGGCCAACTGATCCTCAACGATCTGAATATCTCCTACCAGACCTGCTTAATGTATGAGCACGAACAGAGGATGTGATCAATGGTTTCAGGTTCTTGGGTCACACAGCAGGCACGTTTCACTGGCTTCCAGGTTGTGCCTGATCCGTCTGTCGGCCGTCCAATGTCTTCTTCTGAAAGCCAGCCACAAGAAGATCTTCACCCTCATCGGAGCCCAGGTTTTCCAAATTAAGGAGCTGCCAGGGAAAGGAGTCGAGCCTGCATGAAGCATTCTACAGGCTGACCTTGCCGTATACTCCCCGGTTGGTGTCTACTTCCAGATAAAACGATATGTTATTTCCTCCCTAAAAATCACTTCTGAAACCTTGTCCCAAACCTGCAGATGTTCAGTTATAGCAGGCACAGACAGACCACCAGTTATCTTAGTGATCCAGGTGGCATTGAGAAGCCATTGGTGCACCGTTTGTGTTTTGATCACCCTCTTGGAAACTGCATTGATCAAAGTTGGTGCCATGCTACTGACACTTATGCCATCAATCCAGTTGTCGGTCCAAAATAAGGTTCTTTTGCCATCACCTACAATCACTGAAATTGAGGCGTGGAAGAATGCTTGTACCAGGGGATCAACTTGAATGGGTAATGCTGACCAAGCACGGTCGTGGTCAGTCTTTTGTAGCCAAAGCCATCTTGTTTGCAGAGCGAAGCCGGTCAGCTTAAGGTCAGCCACTCCAAGACCGCCGAGAGAAGTAGGTCTTGCCACCACTGGCCAAGTGACCAAGTATTTCCCTCTGACTGACGAATCTGACCCTGCCCAGAGGAAGCGTCTGCAAATGCTCTCAACTTCCTGCCGTGCCCAGGCAGGGAGGTTTTCTGACATCATGGCATAGATTGGGGCTGCAGTTAGTACTGACTTCACCCAAATCAATCTGCCACTTCTTTGCATCAGTGGCCTTTGTCTCGGTGGCAGCTTCCTAGCTACTGCATCCACCACTGACTGAAAATGTGCTTTCGGCAACTTCCTAGTGCTGAGGGGTAAGCCAAGATACCTTATTGGGAACTGGTCAGTTTTGCATTGCAGGATTTCCTGAACGTCCCTTAACACCGTCTCATCTCCAAAAATAGGAGTGATGAGCATTTTTGCAAATGTGTCTTGAGTCCAGATGCTTCACCAAACACACCAAGGATATGCTGAATTGCCCGTGCCTCGGCTGTTGTCGGGCTAATGAACAGTATCACGTCATCGGCATACATGCTGCACTGGAATTTGATTTCAGGTAACTCCAGTGCTTGCAATGCTCCCACTTCTCTTGCCTTGAACAGCATCTTGTTTAGGGCCTCCATCACCAAGATGAACAGTAGGGGAGAAAGTGAATCCCCCTGTCTAACACCTCTCCCATGTTTAATTGGATGGCCCGGGTATCCATTAAGAAGAATTCGTGAGGAAGCAGTCGAAAGCAAGATCGAGATCCATTCGCACCATCTGTTCCCATACCCAAAAGCTCTCAGTACCTCGAGTAGGAAAGGCCAAGCGACGGTGTCAAAGCCCTTTGAGATGTCAAGTTTCAGGAGCAGCTTGGGAATTTTCCTTTTCCTCAGCAACACTGCCGCCCTCTGAACATATTTGAAATTACCGTGGATCGAGCCGCCCTCTGAACATCCCGTTCGTCTTCATCCGTTCGTCTCATAAAATCACTCTGAGTCGTCTTGCAAGGGCCCAAACCCCCCATCCGGCCATCCCTAACCTTGGCTGATGATGACATGGAAACTCATGGTGTGTTCGCACTTTGTAATTTAGATCACATGAAATTTCAAGCGACCCAACTATAGGAGAGGTGTGGAAACTTAAAGGCTAAGTTTTTTCTTTCTTTCTGTTTGTAGATCCCTGTTTTGTGGTCGTCGTACTGATTGTATTATATTAGCCTACATGTATCATTAGCTATGCACACTCCGTGTACGCGGCCCATCAGACAATTGAATACAGCTAGCTAGATGCTTAGTGCTTCTGTCGTCGGTAAACAAGGAAATACACGGAAAGCTTCATTATTATAGTATCACAAGGATCGGAGTTACCACCAAAGCTTCATTATTATTGAGTTTCGACATGATCCGGCAAGGGCGTCATGAGCAATGAACATGCACGCCTAATTGTTCACGGAGATCCCTATATATATACACCACATCCAGTTGAGGAGAAGCATGCACTCTCTATCCAATCCACCACCACCAGCAGCAGCAGCAGTGCAGCACTGCGAAGATCTCGATCGATCGCGTGAAGAAGAAGAATGAGCTCTGCGAAGACTTCGTGGCCGGAGGTGGTGGGGTGGCCGGCGACGGCGGCGGTGACGCGGATCAACCTCGACAGGCCCGACGTGGCGATCGAGGTGGTCCCGGCGGGCGCCACCGTGTCGCCGGGCTACAACGCCGAGCGCGTGCGCGTCTTCTTCAATGCCGGCAACTCGCTCGGTCCTGTCGTGTTCACCCCCATGGTCGGCTACCGTATCTAAGCGCGTCGTACCTCCAAGTCCTTCCAAAGAAAAGAGAGTACGTCTAAGTGGTGTGGGGTCATCAAGGGCGTCCTTATTTAGCTATGGAACATAGATATAAACCCTATTATATGTTTGCGTGATTAATACGATACGTACGTACTCGCTATTGTAATACGTACTCTCTCTCTCTCTGTGTGTGTGTGTGTGTGTATACTCAGTACAAAATAATGAAGGAACTAATATTTTGTTCACGTGTAAATCTGCGTATCATCATTGTTTATAGCTAATTCATCACTAGCTATAAGAAAATGCACTAATATACCAACTCATTTTCGTGCCAGCAGAAAACAATTGCATAGGCTAATGAAACTCTTAATCTTTTGAACCAAACAGATCGATGTCGACCCACTCGCATGCACACTTAACCACCAGGAACGACGACGGAACTCTCTGCCAAATCTGCCGTGTCGTCCAGCTCCAACCCGGCAGCAACCTCTGCCGGCCGGTGCCTAGCTAGGAATCGTCGTCGTCATGCCGGCACACCCTGGCCTCCTTGTACACCCTCCCCGGCCGGCAGAAGTACCCCTTGCTGGGCGCGCACTGTCAGTCGCGAGAGCACACGCACAGCCCCTCCAGCGCGCACCCATCACTCACCAGTCACCACGCTCACGCCGTCGGACCCGAGCACCGCGTCGCTCCACTCGCTGGAGAACAGCCCGTCGGGAACGAACGTGCGCTTCACCGCCACGAACGCCGCCACCCGCGCCGTACCTCGCGGCGGCGCCCTCGAACGCCGCGTTCTGGTCCTTGCCCCAGTGCGGGAGCCCGCCGTACTTGCGCAGCACCATGTGCGCCTCCTCCACGCCGTCCCCGAGCAGCCGCAGCGTGCGGCGTACCGGCGAGCCTGTCGGCCTTGATGGCGAGCGTCGGGGTGGGCCGGGCGGCCGGAAGCAGAAGTCGTAGACGTCGTCGCCGGAGGTGTTGAGGGGCACGCGGTCGTCGACGCGGTAGACGGCCTTGCGGTGGCCGGGGTACCAGAGGATGTCGGCGAACTCGTGCTCTTTTGCGAAGGCCACGACGCGGTCCGCCAGGTCACCGCCGTCGCGCCTCTCGAACCGCACCGACCACTTGAACATGTTCTGCAGCGCCAGCGCCAGGATGACCTGGGAGATGACCCCCAGCACCCGGAGCGACACCCTGCCCGCGTCTAGCTCCGGGTCGCGCGCCGGCACCGAGCGCCCGCACCCTGGCGTACCCCTCGGCCGCCGGCGCCGGCGTGAGGATCCTACGTTCTCGTGCGCGCCCGTGGAGAGCAGCCTACCGACGGTGAGCCCCAGCCAGTAGGGCGTGTACGGCACCGCCAGCCCGGCCCCCGCCGCGGCGTCGATGAGCTGGCCCAGCGTGACGCCGCTCTCCACGGTGACCTCCCTCCTGGCGGCGTCGACGGCGACCACGCGGATCAGCGCGTTGGTGCTGATGATGAGGCCCCGGTCCCCCGTGGGGCAAGCCAGCTTGGGCACGCTGTGGGACTAGCGCATGCCCAGGCCTTCATCTTGGTCCTTGACGCCGTGGCGTTAGCCACCACGGCGCCGAGCTCCCGCTCCGACGCCAGGAACGCGGCCGCCGCCGCCCGGCACACGAAAGCGCGGAGCGGTTCGGGAACCTACGCGTTGGTCAAGATGCAGCCGGCCGCGCCGCACTGGACCGCCGGCGGGGCGCTGGGCTCGGCGAGGTGAACCGTCGTCATCAATGGCACGAGGCATTGCATGGACATCATGGCGACGAGCGGACGATGTCCAGGAGGAGGCCATGCATGGACATCATTTCGTTCGCCTTGGGCACCCTTGCATATATTTTAACCTGTGCTAGGTGTACTTGCACCGCTTCTTGTGTAGGTATCTGAGATGGCTGCATGCAAGCATGTAGTTGCAAACATGTCCACTACTCTGACACCCATGCATGGCTCTCTCCATTATGAGACCTGTGCCCCTTGCTGGAGCGCACTTATGTTGCTAATTACTGTATCATCTCAATGCAATAAGAGTCATTAACTTGTAAAATATAGGGGCTTAAGAGTAAAATACATTAAAGATCCATTAACATGTAAGCGGGTGTCACGTACATCCACAGATTCCGAAAGCGAATTTCTAGATTATAAACTTTGCAAGTCGTACCAACGAGATCCATATCCCTCCACGAAGGCTTCTCGTGCTGACATGGCACGCTGACGGAGTATCTCCCTCCTCTCTCATCAATTTCCCCTTACTATCTCCCCATGGGCATTCCATCGAGCAAGTTGTGGACGAGATGAGCTCCGGCGGCAGCCGCCCCGGCGCCCCGCTTCCTCTCACCTCTCCACCTCCACCGCCTGTCACCAGCCCTGTCTCCATTCGCTGCTCTCCCCTTTGCGTTGGCAGCATGCTCCCCCTCGATTCTTCGCCTGCTACCTGCTACCAAGCACGGCTGCGCTCTTCTCCTTTCTCGTCGTACGCGGAATTCTCGGCAAGCTGATGAGCCACATAGCAGCGGGAGGGTGAGCCTCTGCCGGGCTATGGTGTCCATGCTCAGGTTGGTAGCAGCACGGAAGATCCTGGGAGAAGTTGTAGGCAAGCGGGTGCCGCAGTGCCGTGCGCCGGCGATTGGGCCACCTGCAGCAGCGGCCCCAGGCACCCCGCCAGCAGGCTGCAGCATGCCAGCAGGGGCGTGCGCGGCCTCGACCAGCAGCGCTGCAGGCTCCTATGCAGGGTCGTAGGTAGCTAGTAATCCCGTCCATGAGCAGCGCGCGCGTCCAGTGCCGCCTCCCGCCGAGACAGCTAGCGCACGCGCACGAGTGGCAAGGCAAGGGCCCAGTCCGCTCCCTGTAGTGATCTTGGGAGCGTTGTCCGATCCCGGCCGAAATGACATTGGCCGCGTGCGGCGGCCGGCCGGCGACGATAAGAGCGACCTGCACGTCGTCATGGCAGCAGGCTGCAGCTAGCCGCAGACTTGGCCATTGATATGATGCTGTTCATGTCTTGCACTCTTGCTCCGCGGGCAAGCTCGTGCACTGACCTGCCCGGGACGCACTGCATGCCGTGCGGTCGGGAACGGGTGGGACTAGCGGCCATGCATTGCCTTTAACTTGCTCCGACGATTTGGAACCTCGGCGCGACCGCCTGCATGCTGCGGCAAGGCGCCCAGACAGCAGATCGATCAGATGCCTGCCGGTCAAGCACAATGCTGTACGCACTGTCGTCAATCTCCCATGGTGGCGCGGCCTAGCTCGTTCGCGCGCATTCGTGTCACGGTCACCGGGAACGTGGTACGCGTACCGGGAACGCGGGTATATTTTCGTCCTAATAGTTTTAAAATCACTCTTAAACAACGCACCACGTCCCACGTCCCTCAATCCAGAAACTTTTATGACCGTGGTTCGTGTACGTGCAATGCGGCCGATCCTGCTGGCACGACAACGCCACTCGTCAGCTAAGCTTCTTCATTATTCGGGCGGAGCATGCCAGTGCTACTCTGGAGTACTCCAAGCGAAGTTGGCCTAAACGTGGCGACGGTGTAGTCCGATCCGCGGCGATCGTGCCGGTGTCGCGGCGAACAGGAAGAAGGAACGTTATTGCATTATTGTTGCGGACTGCTGCATGCCCGGCTGCGAGGTCCTTGTAATAATCGCTTAAAATCCGCCCTTCATCCGTGCCTATTCTGTTGGGGGTCCTTGTGATTCTGTCGCCATGCCATGAGGATCAGCAAAATCGTCGTTGTGCGCCGGTCCAGATTTCCCGCAAATTGTAGCTGTAACCTCATCAGATCTGGCCCTCTCCGGCTCGATCACCAGACGAGTCGACGATCTTGCTCTCGACAGCTCAGTTCAGAGCCGTGCCACGAGAAGCTATCGTCCTGCCATCAACTCCGACGATCTGATTTCCGGATTAGATCGCATCAGGCAGACCATCGCCGAGTCGGTCCTCCCGCGATCAAGTGCCTCGGCAGGTGATTCGCCCCGGCTCCGGCGGCCACTCGGCCTACGGACCGTATCCGTCACCAGATGGGCGTGATTCCTGCAGCAGATTAGGAACAACCCCGCGTTGTCCAGATTGACGCTCCATTGGCTCGCGAGCCGATGGCCGAATTTCAGGATGCTTTGTTCACCCTCCCTCCCAACCTCGTCAGCTACACGGCAAGCCCAGAGCATCGCCGGTGGGCGGCGAGAATCAATCGCTGTGCCAGTCCAGATTGCCTCTGTTTTGTTTTTTGTGATAGGAGGAGGTCAGGACCAGGAGCTAGCTTTATTAGTATGGTAACAGACATACAATGGAAAATTAGCAGACCTACCGTCAACTGAATCTGTATGGACTGACGAGGGCTGGGAGACGCATGGTGCTGTTAGCAGTGTAGTCTTTCAAGAGTAGAAGAGAACTACAAACTCAAGTATCCACCTCTTGATTTACTTGCACTGTGTACTGTATGTCTTCTGTTGGTCAAGTTAGTCTTCATAGCAGAAAGTATTTGCTTGTCATGTTTTGAAATGTATCCATGCAACTGGGCTCGGGTGGTTCAGTGCTTCAACATCTTATCTATATACTATATCCAGGAATATAATGAATTGTTGCTCTTCCAGCCCAAGTTTCACCTTGACAGGAAATGGGCTGAGGAGTTTCTATTTCTCGCCATATTGTTAATCTGGTGATTACTACATCAATGTTCAGGCTACCATTGTTTGCCACATTACTGCTCAATTTACTCTTTCCTTGTGTGGACACCACACTGTGGAGATGGTTAATTCGATATACCACTAATAATCAATGCACATCTGCTTCAACTCTGGTTGTCAAGAAGAAAGTTCAGATGAGAAATGAGATATGCTTGCAGTCAAAAACCATTACACGTGCAAACGATGTGGATGCACCCACATCAAAAGTTCCTGGTGATGCCATTACCAATATATCAGATTCTGTATCCGCATAGATTTTTTTTTTTGCGTTTTCAAAATCTGCCAACAAATGACGAGCAACTGAATTGCATGCATTTGTTGTAACTTTTGGTTCATGCACATAAAAAAGAGACACTAAGGTAATGTGTGATTCCTTATATGCTATCAGTAGCAGCAAGAGCAAGACTGAAATCACTTCCGCTGACCTGCAACACTCTGATGTTCTCTTGAACAACCCAAAAATGAATTGAAGCAAGCACAACAACAATAATGAATGGCAAACCTTAACGCTGTTAATATCATGCCAAGAAGGTAGCGTGTGCCATTCAGTCCATTCTTATTGAGCAGGATAACCGCTATGAAATGCAAAGACTTCAGAGCACCTTTTTGCTGTGTTGTTGCAAACAGTACCATAGTTTGATTTCAGTGCCGGCGCTTTGCATTGACTGGGCATAGACCAAAGCCAACTCTTCTAACTCTTTGAACAATTATGAACATACTTCCCACCAGCTGTAGAAATTATGAACAAAACCATATATTGTTCAAAAATTAATAATGTTGGAGCTTACAGAAAGTCATTGGTGATTCTGACCACCATTTGCTAAGAAATCGTATAGATAGAGCCAGTCCATTGCATAGCATTGATCATGAAGCACCGGTACATCCTCATTGAATACATAAGTATTTGAACCCATACACTTCATATTGTATATTCTCCTCATAGGCTATAGACCGATGTTTAAGCAACCATGCCCTGACCGTCAAAAAAAAAAAAGCAACCATGCCATTTCCAGTTGGACACAGGAGTATGCCCAATAGGCTACTCTGACCTGAACATTCAACTGAAAGGTGATTTGAAGAAATATAGTCACATGCAGTTTTGTTTAAGGATAAACATAATGGAATTTGGAAAAAAAAGAGATGAACATAGCTGGTGAATAATCACATATAATAATCTATACGGTAGCTCTTGACATAATGGATCCAAATCACACGCAACACAATTATTAAGTGCACATACATGCAAGAGGTAGTTAGAGCACATCAGTTTGTACTCTGTAACAACTGAAATAGTGGTGCTAAGATCTAAGCAGTCTGTAAATGTGATCACAGTTAATTTGACCAAACACTCCAACCATGTGATCACATTTAATTTGACCAGGCACCAATATTAACATACCGCCAATGCATACATAATATGAAAACCTATCTGACTATCAATCTGCCAATTATCATAGAAGGGAAGTGCAGCTTCAACAATTGGTATTTTAAGTAGAATCTAGACTTTCTACACCATCAAATGTGGAAAGTAGATGCTAGGCTGCTGGTGATGCCATATGTCCTACTCTGAAACTGCAAAGGTGCCAATGAAATATTATCAGATAATACAGGCATACATTATAGTCCATGGAACATACTGAATGCACTGATAATTAACAGAGGATCCATCTGATCAAACTTTTATGTATAATTAGCACCGTGAAGTTCATATATCTCAACATCAAGACAGGCTCTGGTATAAAAAATATAAGTCTCCATTGTACATGAACCTTTTCAGAAGCATGAACCGTTTCAGAAGCAGTCAGGAGAAAGGGGTAGAAATTGAACCACAAGTGTGGAAATGCTTTACCAATCCATCATGACTGCCAAGCTGAGTCGATGTGGACTATGTAGACTGGACAAAGCTAGAATCTGACCACAAAAACACAGCATTGCTTTTGCTACTAACACTTGGACATTTGGAGTTTTAACTGCAAAAGTTTATTAATTACTTATATGACCTTAATTGTCAGTTAATCTGTAATAATGGTAGCAGTGAAACCTATCCACTACACATTTCAAGTACATTAGCACGGCATGTATTTTTAGCACAAATAAAGGAATATTGATAGAGAAAATATACCCACAAAGTCAATTCAATCCCTCTCAAGGCTCTAACTGCATAACAACACTGCAACCTTTAATAAACCAAAGAATCTTCAGAGTATTCTAATCAACAAACCAGGAGTAGATATCAAACTCAATTCGTGTTAGTCTGACAAAACACTTGCATTTCCATCAATTGATCTTATCATGAGCACGGTCTCTGTTGCAGTGTGATCATAATAGACGTCATCGTTGAGCACATCATCATCCAAATGAGACAGGATGATAATCAGTCCCCTACCCGAAGTGTTTTTGTGCTTAAAAAGATCCAGCAAGCCAATAAGATGTCCTCCCAAGTGATAAAAGGAATAGATCCAAGCTTAATATATGCTTGATCGCGTATTAAATCCATTCAGATTCTTTTCTGAAATTTGTGGCAACCTCTGCGTTCAGACATGTGCATAGCAAGAATCAGGCAGAGCGTAAAAACTGTTGAACAGTATTTCACAGCGATCATGTATTGACAATGCAGATCCATTGAAAATACCAATTTAGCAAGCATGAGTTTGATTAAGCACACGAAACAGGCAACGACTTATCTAGCAGAGGTAAACATGCAGGGGCCCTTCGGATTAAGTTGCACCTTGCTTGATTCACCCGTCATCAGTTTCTATTTCAACAGACTTGCCACCTATTTTCTACAAATGGAGCAGAAATGTAGGGATATAGTAGAAGTAAACTGTTGCATACTTAAATCAGGTTTAGCAATTTAAGCTTCTCAAATGTCATGCAATACTGACTGGGTGAAAAAAGCCAGTCAAGTAAACTGCCCACTATATATTTGAACCCAAAATTTGCACACTGACAAGGGCAAAAAAAAGTGACAATGCTCCAATGTATCGATGCACAACTAATGGAGTGATGGACTTCGCCTGAGGTGAATGCTGGCAAAATAAGTAGTAATTCTAGCCAAAATTTACCATGCATTCACACGACACACCTGTTGGGATAGCATATCGAATTAGGTAATCAATTTAGCAGAATGAAATAAGGAAGAAAATCAATCGAATTCGTACTCCTGTAGTCCTGATCGTAATCTGACTATATGAACGTGCTACAACCCATATGTTCAATTCAAGTAGATGCACATTATCGGTCTCGAGCTCGACTTCATCTCATCGTCGTCCATCCTGCATCGAACGGCCATCATTTCATTGCATAAAAGCGTTGTAACAGCGCTTAAACGTCTTGTCAGACGAGTAACAGTGTCATTTACTTTCTGTTTAAGCTTTTGCCCAGCCAGTGCTTTATAGGCTCGGGGTTGTTGGTGTAAAGACCATCCGGTCATGAACTGGTATGAACTCTAGGTAGGAATAGGCTAGTTGTAGCTCCCGTCGTCTCCCTGGCGATGGACTAGAATCGGGATCTTGTATCAGACTGTTATCTTGATTCAGAAGCTAGCTACCTGTTCCTCCCAATATCGGTTCCTGATCTGTGAACTTGTTCCTCACAGATGGGAACTTGCTATTTCTGCCGTGCCGAGGGATCGGAGACTCCGATGAAACCGGGAGGTGGAACAATTACCGGTGAGCGAATTAAGGAAGGAGGTGCGATATTTGCGGGATTCGCGAGACTGGTTGTGCAAGCATCATTCACGAGCTCAGTACTGCAGCACCAAGAAACCTCTTAAGCATCACGGTGTTTGGTTGGTTGGGCTAAGTAAACGCAGACCAGTCTCGTACACTTCAGAGCATGAAGAGGCGACAGTTGAAAACTGGCAAACTTTCCAAATGTTCAAGCATTGCAGCTCGTAAATGGCATGCTCCTAACAACAGCTTCGGCTTGCAGAAAAAGCCCAAATGTAGTTGAGCACTCCTCTTCCTGCTCGCTGCTCTTAGCTGCAAAAACGAGAGCAAAGGAAACAAGGGACCAGACCAACATCTGAAAATTTCTAGGATACATACATTTACATTCAGTTTAAATAAAACAAACAAATCGATCGGAGCAAGACACACTTTTGGGCCTTGGGACATCATGGGCCGAAATTTGCGTTCGCTGTAACAGGCCCTGCCCGTCTCGGCCCTCTGTGTGTGTGTGATGGATGGACCGCATGAAAAAAGTACGCCGCCGGGCCCGAACGAAGCTCGTCATAATCACCCGTGAACACACCTCCTACCGATCCGATTCCGATCTATATAGAAAAATAGCTGGGCTGAATTGGGATGCATGTCTGTTGGGCCACGTCACGTGATGCTCTCGGCCCGTCATAAATAAGAAGGGGGGGGGGGGGGGGGGGGGGGGGGGGGGTCTCAAGAACCGAAACGCTAGGCGATATCTCATCAGATCGGGTAGATTTACTTCTTGCCCCTTCGTCCTTTACTTCCTTGGCAGCGGCGTCGTTGTATTGTTCATGGCGGCGGCCGGCAGCGGCTCGGGGTGCGACGAGTATGAGGAGCACTGCCCCGGATTGGAACCTTTCTTCTTCGATGAGGCGGAGGCGGTGGCTGATCATGAGAGGCGGATGCGGAGGGAGCAGGAAGAGGCGCAGAAGAAGGAGCAAAGGGTTCAGGCCGCGAACGCCGACAAGCTCGCTATGGCTAAGATCTTAGACTACGACCCTAAGCAGGGTGGCAAATATTACAACCGATTCCCCTTCGCCGACTTCAGCAAATTCAACATTGACGAGGAGTGTAAGTCGATCGATCTATCGATTAATCTCAACTTCGGTCACATGCATTGTACTGCTCGCGTCTAGCTTGTTTGCCAGCCGTGAAACTTTAGTTCATACAATTTTCGCTGGATTGATTCGTGATTTTGTGACTGAACATTAGTATTGTAAACATGAATCTAATTTCTTAGTTTTTCCTTTTCCACACCACAGCGCCCATTGATCCGATGAGATACACCGATAAGAGTCTGTGCTGAGCACTGGCACTTAGCTGCAGTGAACATCCTATCCGTGAAGATAGCATCATTGGATGTTGATTTCCCCATCAACGTGTATGGCACTGTCATTGCAAGAGGCAACATTGATGGGAAGTGTATTTATCTCTTCCGTCGTGAAAAAGATCATTGCCAGCTCATCAACTCTATGGTAAGTAGGATTAGGCACTCCCTTTTTGCCTCCAGAGAAAAATCCAATATTTATACTTTCCTGAAGTAAATTTCTAGTCTTCAACAGTATACTGTTATCTCTAGTGGCTGTCAATAAACATCTGCAGTCCCCTGGGTGCCTAGGCATCCTCTGGTTTTAAAAGTTATGTTGCTGAAAGGTGGAATTTTACATGCCTCTGATCGATCATCAGAATGTCAAATAACGTGCTGTAGCATTAACAAAAGCACACGTTCAAAATGAAGCGTATTCTTCTTCTGTGATTGTTTGTAATGTTTCTTTTAGACAAAATGGGCATTCTGCAGGTGCATAGTAGTTGCTAGCGGATGCATTTTATATAAGATCATTAAAATAAAATATCTTGCTTGTTTATTAATTTGTCATGCACGTCTGGCTTATTGATCTTCGTGATACTACCATTTTTTAGACCTGTACTGATATCATTTTTAATCATACACATGGCTGAAGTTTCATGTGCACACAAATCAGTAGACTATTAACAATGTCGTATATGGTAACAAGTCATCTACACATGGCTGAAGTTTCATGTGCTTTGATTTATATCATAGAAAACACAAATCACTAACCTATCATGTAAACTTTTCCATATATATAGGATGAAACATTGATCTTGACTGGCCCAAAACGAGGACTTGTGTTACTGGATGATGTGTTCGTTGAGATTGATTTGAAGATCACAGATCATCAAGGGTGGGAGGAAGAACTTGTTAGGTCTATTCACGGATCGCTAGGTGCAAGATCGACTCAGGAATCTTCTCTGTGTCTACGTCTAGGATCAAACAGATGTGCACGTGTGCGTGCGCGTGTACGAGATTAAACCGAGAGGGGAATAGGATAGTATACCTTGCTCTGAGGAAGACGACGCCATCACGTTCGTTGGTGGCGTCTGCGCTCGGGCAGCGTCGCGCAGTGCAGAGGGTCGGAGCAGATCCGCTCTGGGGCGGCGATGGCCGGTGCAGTGCAGGCCGGTGGACTTCCCGCCGCCGCAGCACCACCCCTTGGGATCGGGTTAGGGTTTAGATGTAGGTGGGGAGTCGGGGCATGGTGATTCTTGGCGTGCGTGCCCCCCGGCCCCCACCTTCTATTTATGTGGTGCTAGCGACGGGGGCCCACCAACACGGAGTTGGGTTGGGCGCCCCCGATCAGGGCGCAGATCAAGGCTAAGACCTTTAGGCCTTAGGGTAGAGATCAATCTAACAATCTCCCCCTTGATCTCACATTATCTTTCTCTTTCACTTTTCTATTTTCTTTATCTCATCACAGATTTATGTATAGAGCATATCTCATCGTCACGCGCAACTGCCGATAGAATCAATAGCCACAATACACGCCTCTGTTCAGAAATAGATTCTGTATTCCTTTTGGGCCTCTATTATCCAGAGATCATAGGCTGTACCTCATCCCCATGCCGGCTACGTGTTCCATGAACACGCTGGGTGATAAGCCTTTCGTTAGCGGATCCGCAAGCATATCTTTTGTTCTTATATGCTCGAGACTTATGGTGTGATCCTGGATTCTATCTTTTATCGAATAAAATCTTATCTGTATCGACTTGGTAGCCGTGCTCTTCTTGTTGTTATGAGCATAAAACACTGCTGGCTGGTTATCGCAGTACATCTTTAGTGGTCTTTCTATACTGTCCACCACTCTTAAGCCAGGTATAAACTTCTTTAACCATTCTACCTGCCCGGAGGCCTCGTAGCATGCTATAAACTCAGCATACATCGTCGATGTTGCTGTGACCGATTGTTTAGAGCTTTTCCATTAAATAGCCCCCCCTGCGAGAGTGAAGATGTAACCCGTCGTGGATTTTCTATCATCTTCATCTCCCGCAAAGTCTGAATCTGCGTATCCTTTAATCTCTAAAGAATCGCTTCTTCTGTATGTTAGCATGAGACCTTTTGTGCCTTTCACATATCGCAAGGCTTTCTTTACAAGTTTCCAGTGTTCTAGACCTGGATCTTTCTGAAATCTGCCAAGCACATTAGTGACAAAGGCTAAGTCAGGGCGTGTGCACACTTGAGCATACTGTAAACTTCCGACTGCCGAGGCATACGGAACAATTTTCATCTGTTCTTTTTCATATTTATTTCTGGGACTCTGAAAGTCTCCATATCTGTCACCCTTGACTATCAGAGCAGGAGTAGGCTTACTCGCTTGCATACTATATTTTTCTAGAGTCTTTTGTAGGTATGTCTCTTGTGACAAACCTAATACCCCATTTCTCCTATCTCGGTAAATCTCAATCCCTAGCACAAAAGAGGCTTCACCAAGGTCTTTCATGTCAAAATTTGCACTACTCGCTAGTAGAATGTCATCCACATACAGTACCAGAAAAATGTATTTCCCTTTCTTGAATTTTGCATAAATGCAATTATCCTCAATATTCTCTGTAAACCCAAACTTCTTTATAGTCTCGTTAAACTTCAAGTACCACTGTCTTGAAGCTTGCTTTAATCCATAAATGGATTTCTTTCAATGACATCTCATATTTTCTTTTCCTTTTACGACAAAACCTTTAGGTTGTGCCATGTAAACTCTTTCTTCGAGATCCCAATTTAGGAATGCCGTCTTTACATCCATTTGGTAAAATTCTAGATCGAAATGTGCAACCAAGGCCATAATTATTCTAAAAGAGTCTTTACATGAGACCGGAGAAAAGGTCTCATTATAATCTATTCCTTCCTTCTGTGTAAATCCTTTTGCCACAAGACGAGCCTTGTATCTTTCTATATCCCTTTGGAGTCACATTTTGTCTTGTAGACCCATTTACAGCCTACTCTTTTGGCTCCTTCAGGAATTTCTTCTAGATCCCAAACTCGGTTGGTCCTCATCGATTTCATTTCATCTTCCATGGCTTCAAACCATTTAGATGAATGTCTGCTTCTCATGGCTTCTTCGAATAAGATGGGATCATCTTCCATTCGAAACTCTTCTGTGTTATACACTTCATAATCAGCAGGAATAGCTGATCTTCTTTCTCTTTGAGATCTCCTAGGAGCCTCTTCTGTTCGAATATTCTCTGCTGGAGCCTGCGACGGCTCCCCCTGATCTGTGGCAATGATATTGTCTATAGGATCCTGAAGGACAGGTTCCACGTTTTCATTCTGCGTCGCCACAGAAGGGATCAATTCGGGAACTAGCATCGCAGTAACTCGTACCGCCGACGCAAGTCTCAGCAGGCAGTGACAAAAACGGTTCCTGAATCATTGGAGTGGGTGCGCAAACCCGCTTCTCCTCAAGAACAATCTTTCGAACTGCTGTGTTTCCCCGAATCATCTCTTCTTCTAGGAAGGTAGCATGTCTCGTTTCTACGAACTTTGTAAATCTGTCTGGATAGTAGAAACGATATCCTTTTGATCTGTCTGGATAACCAATAAAATGACAACTCACTGTCTTGGGATCCAATTTCCCAATGTTCGGGTTGAATATCTTTGCCTCAGCAGGACTCCCCCACACCCGTAGGTGATTCAGCGAGGGTATCTTTCCTGTCCACAGTTCATACGGTGTTTTAGGCACCGCTTTACTGGGTACTCTGTTGAGAATATAGACAGCGGTTTTCAACGCCTCCATTCATAAACTCACTGGTAGCGTAGAATAGCCGATCATGCTTCGTACCATATCCATCAGGATACGATTCCGTCTTTCACCTACTCCGTTCTGCTGAGGATCCCCCGGCATAGAGTACTGGGCAACTATTCCTTGTTCTGTTAGGAACCTCACAAAAGGTCCTGCAACTTGTCCGTATGGGGTATGCCGACCGTAGTATTCCCCTCCACGGTCAGAACGAACAATTTTTATCTTTAAATTGTGCTGATTTTCAACTTCAGCCTTGAATTCTTTAAATTTATCTAATGCCTCTGATTTCTCTTTTATTGGATAAATATATCTATAATGGGAATAATCATCTGTGAACGTTATGAAAGAGTCATAACCGTCTATGCTTTTAACTGAGAACGGACCGCAGATATCTGTGTGAATTAATTCTAAAATACCTGCGCTATGCTCAGTATTTTTCTTTGTTATCTTTACATATTTTCCTTTAATGCAATGGATGCATTTGTCTGAGTTTGAGAACTCAAGAGGAGGTACAATCTCATTCTTAACCAGCCTTTCTATTCTCCCCCTCGAAATATGGCCTAAACGACAATGCCATAATTTCGACGACGTGTCTTGAGTTCTCTTTCGTTTTCTGTTATTATCTGTGGTTGCAGACACATTCGCATGCACATCACATACGGAATTCACACTTTCACGTAGCGATAATAGATAAAGATCATTTCTTCTAAAAGCAATCGAAGCAACTGTATCATCAAATTCTATTACACACATGCCGTTTCCAAAACGACATGCAAATCCATCGTCATCAAGACGAGACACACTGATCAAGTTTCTCTGAATTACGGGAACATAAAATACATCTTTAAGTAATAAATTAAAGCCTGTATCGAGCTCTAAGAGGAGGTCTCCAACCGCCTCAACATCTGCCTCGACTCCATTTGCGACTTTAATTTTGTTTTCTCCTCTTCCCGTAGTTCTCGTTGAACAGAATCGCTGTAAATTGTTTGCAACATGAATTGTTGCTCCTGAATCAATCCACCAAGTAGATTTCGAATAATCTTTATACAAGGATTCATCTACAAATGATATAATGTTCTCACCTCGTTTCTCCATGATCATCTTTAGGTAGTCGGGACAATTTGTCTTGTAGTATCCCTTCTGTTTACAGTGAAGGCACTGATCCTTCTCCACTAAAGGTTGCCCAAACTTGGGCCTGTGTTGCGGCTGAGCCAACTGGGGTCCCTTTCCTTTGGATGAAGAGGGAATATCTTTATTGTATGTTTTCTTGTTCACATAGTTTATGGATCCACCATATGCATTCTTTATTCTCTCTTCTTCTTGAACACACATCGCTATGGACTTTTCAATATCCCATTTTTCAGGGTTCGTGTTGTAATTGACAACAAAGTTGTCAAACTCTTTTGGCAACGAAGCAAAAACCAAATGAACTATGTGTTCTAGTTTGAACTCCATATCCATTGGCTTAAGCTTGTTGATGTTCACCAAGCGATGGATGTGCTCTCTTATCCCACCTCCCAAGTACCTCTCTGTAACCAGTTGTTTGATCAACTGGGTAGCATAAGTCTTTGAGGAGCCAGTGTACTGACTCCTTATCTTGTCGAGGTACTCAACGACAGTAGAAAGATCTGTGATTGCCCCCAGAATAGCGGGCTCTATAGTGTTCTTGACCACTGCCAAACATTTCTTGTTGGCAGGTAGCCACTTGGCATGATCAACGTCATACCTCTGTTTGCTCGCCTTGTAGGCGAGCTATGTTTGCTTCCAAGAAGCATCTGTAACCTCTTCCCCTCTGACCGGTCTCTCAGGTTCTACTGGAACCGGTGCAGAGAGGACCCAATCTAGCTCAACCATGGTAAAGAAGAGATTCAACTTCTTATACCATTCATTATAGTTGTCGCCTTTCAGAATCGGAATATCCTTGATGGAAACCATCATAGGAAAACCAGCTGAAACAGGTTAGCTCAAGTGAGAACAATATAACAATAATTACAAATGCATGGAAATCATAATGTTGTTATTATCAACTTTGGTCAGAAAATAACAACATTACAATTTAATTTGAAAATTAATCTGTGAAATCATAATATTGTTATCATCAACTTTGGTCAGAAAATAACAACATTACAATTTAATCTGGAAAAATTAATCTGTGGAATCATAATATTGTTATCATCAACTTTGGTCAGAAAATAACAACATTACAATTTAATTTGGAAAAATCTGTGACTCAAAATTTAAATTATCCCTTTGGTTCAAACTTAAATTCAAGTCAAAACAATTATCTGTGCAGCGGAAACATGAATAAAATAATTCTATTTTGAAGCAAGATCTGTGAAAATCTGTATTTCTATTCTCTAAACATTTATCCCTTTGGTTCAAAATGGAAAGAGATCAAATTCTGTGCAAAAATATTCAAAATTTGCTTCAAAACAGAATGAAAAATATCAAATGTTACTGTTCATCTGCGAAACGGGCCAAAAATCTATCACTGTGCAGCCCGAAAATCGCCTCCGCGGCCCGGCCCACTCATGAAAACGGCCTGCTACTGTGCGGCCCGCGGCTAACAGGCCGCAACCTGGGCCTGGGCCGCGAAACCGACCCACGCCGCGCGCGCGCCGGCCGCTCCTCCCCGCGTCGATCTCAGCCGTCCATCCCGATCGGACGGCTGAGCGCGCGTTTCGGGAGGTATAAAAACCCCGCGGCCGAGCGACGCCCGCGGAAACCCTAGGTCATTTCTGTTCTTCGCCCGCGACTCTCGCCTGGCTCCTCTCCCTCTCCCACTCTCTCTTTAGTTCCCTCGCCCTCTCCCTCAACTTCTCTGTTCCGGCCAGAGGCTGCGCCGCCGCGTTCGTCCTCGACGCCGGCGGCCGTGCCATGGCCGGATCTACTTCTCCAGTACCCATTCTCTTTGATTTCTTGGCTCGGTGTGCGTCCACACGAAGCGATACTGTGCCCTATGGGCCTCCTCGCTGGAGTCGCGTGCGTCTCGCGCGCGGCTCCGTCGAGGGGATCTCTGGGGTACGGGAAAAGAGGGAAACGGCGGAGGGAAGAGAAGGAGCAGAGAAGAACAGCAAGAAGGAGCAGAGGATGAAGGGCTAGGTATGTCGGGTCGAGTAGATCTAGGGTTAGGGTTAGGGTTTTCGAGCACTGTTCGATTTCTTTCTTGGATTTGTATTTTCTTGCTCTATTTGCTCGATCCCTTCCCCTTTTCCTTCTTCTACCAAGTCAAAACCACAACCTAGATAGGCTCTGGTACCTTTGTTAGGTCTATTCACGGATCGCTAGGTGCGAGATCGACTCAGGAATCCTCTCTGTGTCTAGGTCTAGGATCAAACAGATGTGCACGTGTGCGTGCGCGTGTACAAGATTAAACTGAGAGGGGAATAGGATAGTATACCTTGCTCTGAGGAAGACGACGCCATCACGTTCGTTGGTGGCGTCTGCGCTCGGGCAGCTTCGCGCAGTGCAGAGGGTCGGAGCAGATCCGCTCTGGGGCGGCGATGGCCGGTGCAGTGCAGGCCGGTGGACTTCCCGCCGCCGCAGCACCACCCCTCGGGATCGGGTTAGGGTTTAGATGTAGGTGGGGAGTCGGGGCACGGTGATTCTTGGCGTGTGTGCCCCCCGGCCCCCACCTTCTATTTATGTGGCGTTGGCGACGGGAGCCCACCAACACGGAGTTGGGTTGGGCGCCCCCGATCAGGGCGCGGATCAAAGCTAAGACCTTTGGGCCTTAGGGTAGAGATCAATCTAACACTTTTAGTAAAGGATCACTGACGATCAGGGGCATAGCAGGTCAACGTTCGGATAAATGCAATGTTGAAAGCAAAGATCTTGCTACCAGGCTCAGTACCATGGAGGTGATGTATGCAGTTGTGAATGATGCGGTGGAGGCTACTATTTCAATTGAAGTCATAGAAGGAGAATTTTATGGAAAAATTACTGCTTTAACCACCGATAGCCTCAATCTTGTGCTTCATGATAGCAAAGTGGCCGGTGTGATGAACGGCAATGGTAAAGGTGTTATCCAACTTCTGCGGTCAGTTGTATCTGTCACTCTGGAGGGGTATCTGCTAGTTACCTTTGTGGACCAGAGTGGTAATCTTAAATCCTTGGGTTGTACGCCTGGCATCAACGGTAGAGTTCAAACTGCTACTACTGTTGGTCTCACCAGGATGCTGGTGAAGGTTGCTTGGTCACTGTTTATTTGAGCTTTTGTATCTGGTAGCAATTACCTCAATCTAATTTATGATGACTGTTGAACACAGCATAAGTAGTTGTGTGTTTATCGACTGGTATTATGATGGCTGATTATGTGGAACTTGCGTGTAATGTGATCGTCTTTATAATTAATAACATATGCAATGTTGCTGGTGATGGATGCTTCACGCCTCATCTTGGGCGTGACAGTGAAAAACAGGTTTATTTTTGCCATGTCATTTGCACCAAGTTTATAAGAGTCATCGGAATGTAACTGTGCCATTCTTTTTGTCTGATCTGTTGCTGTCCAGCAAAGTAACTTGAATCAAAGCAGTTGTCCCTTCCTGCGAGTGAACTGAATAAAGAGGGAAAACACACCCATGAACACATGGATTGCCTATGTTGTCTCAACAAAATCTTTGGAAAGTTTGTCTAGGATGTTTGAAACGGAGGAATGAGCAGGAAACATACCAAGGATTGGCAAACCGGGTGAGCTTCACTTCTATGTGTTTGCGAATTCACATTCGATGAAGTACTAACTATGCATGGGTACATTATCTGAAATTTCTTTTTGTTGTGGGTGACAAAGAAGCTCAATTGGGCAGTCATGCATTTGACATTTAAACCAGCGTAGCCGTTCATATATTTAGGAAAACCCAATGTATTCGAAACAAAATAATTAAAAGCCAAGGTACACAATGTTGGGGATCTCTAAAAGAATTCCACTGCGGGTGCCCTTTGTGCTAGACTTGTCACGCTCAGGCCTCGTGCTGCTGCAGCGTACAAGGTTCAGACTTCAGAGCGATGGTTTGTTGGCTTAGTTTAGAACGCAGGTAGAACGCCATTTTCTTCATCTAAGAAAAAAAGGACATCATTGTATTCATCAGAGCGGGGTGGGGGGGGGGGGGGGGGGGGGGGGCGGGGGACGGGGGCCGTCGCCCCCCACGTCGTTTGCCTGAACCGGGAGATGGCTCGGCCCTGCTCGTTTAATGCGCCGGCAGGCACAGAGAGGCCGCCGCTGGAGAGCTCTTTCATGCTCCTTGGCTGCTCCACTCGCCGGCGATGCAAGCGACACGCGGGGGCAACGTAGGTAGCCTCAACTCTATTGAGTGGTATTTTCTTCTCAGGCTTTGAACCTATGTCATGTGATCACGCTGTATGCAAAACACTAAGATAACTGTCATCCTGCCTTTGCCTTCGTCAGCACCAACTTCAGATGCTTGCTATGCTTTGAGTGACACATCGAGCAAGATACCTCTTCTCATCCATTATTTTCAAAAGCTGCGTGCTTCAATGCATGCTGTTGCTGATTCTGATATCAATACATATGTGCCTGGTGATTCAGCTGCAACCAAACCACATGACAGGTCTTCAAGAAAAAGGTGAGCCTTACTGACTGAAGTTCTATATATTTTTTCCTCTAAACAGTGCCGGCTATATATTTACAAAACATAACGATTAATATTGTAGGCCACGCTGTTCACCAATGAAGGCATTGAAGATGTTTGGCGGTGATGATTTGTGAGACATTATATCAGGTTTGCAACTTCGTCGTATGTTTCTCTAGGTAACTATTATATTTCCCCATCCCTTTTCCATGTTTCTTCATAATCATAAACTACAAGAAATTTGTGTGTTCCATCACATTTTGTTATTCTATTTAGACACATAAGTATAAATTAATAATGATTTTGAAAAATTATAAATTAATAAATATAATGAATGTCAAATCAGGATTGGACAGGCAGTGTTCCTTCCGTTTTCACTGGCACTTACTAAATTTATTTTTTAACACAGCGTTGTGCCATACCTACTAAATTCCATGAGTTCCAATAAACCAATATACTACATAGATAATCTGCGACAGCTGTTAAAGAATAACCAGTGAAACAATATATAAGCCAACACATATGCTGGAATGGCATCCTCAAAGGCCACACGCATAGTGCGTACATTAATTTTACTAACAATTTTTTACCGAAGCACAGAGGTAGTGGGGTTCAAGATTGCCATAAGCACAATAGACTGCAATCAGGTCATCAATAGACAGTATTCATGCTTGGTCAAGAAAACATGATGTGAGATTTAACAATTTATCTCAGCTTATGTTTGGGTCTTTATAACATATGTTATGAACATATCTAGGTGCGTACCAAAATCTATGCACTAGAAAAGTCAAAACGATTAATAATTTGGGACGGAAGGAGTATTAACATTATCTAAACTTCCCATTATTAAATTATCATATTAATAAGGTCAGTCTCGAGTGTCATTGCACTGTTGCTAAGACTGAGAATTTGATAAATTTGCTGATGTGATATGATATTTAATGCTTGAGATTGGTCTAAGGAGGAAAAGAAGTTTAATTGGGCAGTCATGTACATTTGACACTTCGGGAAAAAGCAAACTACATATTATACACTCAACCAGGGTAGCAGTTCATGAATTTAGGTATTAATGTTCCAGGTGTTCAAAACAAAAATGATCGCCAATGCCCTCAGTATGACACTCGTTAGGGTGGCCCGCGGCTGTGGTGGCGCCGTTGGCCGGCCGGCAGGGGCCAGGACGCGCGCGGCGAGATGTGGACGGAGAGGTCCAGGGACGGCGGCGTCACGGCGGAGGCCACGTGGAGAAGGGAAGGCCCATGGTGATGGCGGCGAGGACCGAGGCCGCGCGGTGGGGCGGCGGGGGTGAGGGGGCGCGAGCGGATGTCTTCTTTGGTGGAGGGGACGGGAGCTAGGAGGACAGAGTCGCCACATAGAGGCGCTGTAGACGGATCGGTGAACCGTGGATAGGGAAGGGAGTGGAGTTTGGTAGGGAAGGGAAGAAATAGAAGACGCGCGTGATTGATGGAACTAGACGAGCGGGCGGGTAAAAGAACCATCCCGTCAGGAAAAAAAATCCCTTTTTACACGTGATTTTTGTAGGTTTGTTTTTACTTCCACCTTGATCGATCCTGACGTGGATTCGGATTCAACGTGAAGGGTACGATAAATTTAATTAAAAAAATATCTAATCGTTCTCTATATCATATATCATAGATAGAAGATATAACACCCGGTGTTAAAAAAAATACCACGCTTTTAATCGCGACCATCCTTCTCTCCTTGCCATCCAAACCGCTAGCCGACCGGTAGCCGCAGCAACACCCAACGAGACGGCGGGCTCTATTTTCGACGGCTTCCAGAACAAAGAAAAAGGCACCCAAGTCCCCAACCCAACGCCTTCCGATCCTTCACCATCCCCAGCCCTCCAAGGCTCCAATCCATTCCAATCACCATGGCCGCACCCCAGCCTCCGCCAACGCCGGGATCCTTGGTGAGCCTCCCGGATGAGCTCCTGCATTCGGTAGTCAACCACATCCCGTGCAAGGCAGACCGAGCTCGCATGTCCGCCGTTTGCAAGGCGTGGCGCGAGGTGCTCGCCCGCCTCAAGGCCCCGGCCCCGCTCCCGTGGCTCCTCCTCCCTACGCCCTTCCTCGACGGCTCCACCCGCGTCGCCTGCACGCTCAGCGGCTTCCGCGTCCACCACTACCTCACCATCAACCCGCCTGGCGCGCGCTGCTTTGGCTCCCACGACGGCGCCTGGCTCTTCCTCCACCACATCAAGAATCGCAGCCACGTGCTCCTCAACGTCCGAAACCCGCGAGTCCGCGACCTCCCGGCGGAGCTCCGGCGGTGGAGCGACCCGAATGTCCACCACATGGTCATCCTCGCCGCCGCGCTCTCGTCTTCACCGGATGACCCGAACTGTGTCGCCGCCGCCATCGTCGCGGCGTCGCGGGATCCACCACCGGGCGCCATGGCCCCCTTGCCGCAAATGCAGCGCTGCGCTGCGTTCTGGCGCATGGGGTGGCCGCGGGCGATCGAAATCCCGCTGGATGCGAACCAGACTGCCCCCCAAGTGGAGGACGTTGTCTACCTCGACGGATCCTTCCGTTTTCTGCTCACCGACGGCGACCACATCCTAATGTGTACGCCGACCATGGATCAATTGGGTAATCTGATGACTGAATGGGGGTTGCTTCGTTTCCATCCTGGCGGCCGTATCAACAACGACCAGTACATCCGCGCTCGCTACCTCGTCAAGTCCCGCGGAGAATTGCTATTGGTTATGAGGTTCAAGCCTCAACCAAATCTCCCATGGAAGTTCGCGTTCATGGTCTTCCTTGCTTCTGAACGCAAGATGCCTGACGCCGAAGCCGACTTCCCTGTGTCTCAATACCCCTGGTTTTGGAGCGAGCTGGACACGCAGGGTGGCCGGATGCTGTTCGTCGGGTATGGCTGCTCCAGATCCTACGAGGTGGATCAGTACCCCGGCTTCAAGGACGGCATCTACTTCTTGGATGATGGCAAGTTTTATGATGAAGCAGTGATCTTCGGCAAAGACAATGTGAGGCCATACCCCTGCAGCGACAACGGGAAGTGGTCAGATGGCCAGGTCCAGCGCTGCTTCCCGAGGCCAGACCCATCGGACTACTCCGCTCCGGCTTGGCTTCTCCCTTGAGGCAGCGACAGGTTTTCAACTGTCCAAGGATCCTTTAGTTGATTTGTCATGTGAGGTAGTTTCTGTCTTTCTGATACCAATATTCAGAGTGAGGTAATTTCTGATTGCAATGTTCAGAGTGAGGTAATTTCTGATTGCAATGTTCAGAGCGAGTTAATTTCTGATTTCAATGTTCAGAGTTAGATAGTTGTTGAAATCACAACGTGCTGCTTCAAATGGTGAGGCTGCATACTAGTCCCAATTACCTTGTGGGTATTCTTTCGGTTTTTGTCAATTGAATGCAGAGCAGAATTGGAATTGAATGCAAGCTGAACCATTGTGATTTTGTTCCCTCAACTCATTTACAGTAATAATACTTTTGTCATGATATGATGATTGTTGATTAGTGCAGCACAATGCTACGAATGAAGTTTGGAAAGCTTTCTTTCAATGGCCGTAAGGATTTTGAAAGATCTGTGAGCACTTTAATTGTTATTGCTTGTCCTCACTAATTTCCATGTTTTATCTGTCTTTCGGATTTCGTGAACTCGAATGAATAGGATTTGTACGTAATCTCAAATGTGAATCCTTCACCTTCTGAATCTCTTTCCAGAACCCAAACCCATTTGAGTTTTATATGTTGTTCTACAACTATTGAATAATGAGACTGTTTTCTGCATTTCAAACTGTTCCTTTCTGTATTTCTGTGTTGTTCTACAACAGTTGACTAATGAGTAATGATTTCAGTGGGATTAAACAGGTGTATACACCTGTTATGTGGAAGCTGAAGGGGCCACCGAAACCCCATGTGTTTTTATGGCTGCTTGCAAATAATAAACTTTTGACCAGACATAACCTGGCCAAAAGTAGAGAAGTTGAAGAAAAAATATGTTTGTTCTGTAGTTAACAAGAATCTGTGCACCATATCATGTTTGATTGTTGTGTTGCTAAGTTAGTTCGGAAGTCCATTCTGATGCTTGTGAAATTGAACTAGGTACTGACTTTTAGTCGGTTGCCAAGTGGTGGATCAGGAATGAGAACCATGCTAGCCTGAATATGATTACTGCAGCCGCTATGTGGTAATTTGGAAACTGAGAAATGAATTGTGTTTTCAGGATGCAGTGTGGAAGGACATCAAGACTTTGCTGATCAGGATCGTGAGGATGGTGAGGAGATGGATCGCCGCTGAGCAGAGAAAAAGATTGGCCGCGCCTGGAGAAGTTCGCTGGAGCTTTGGAGGAGAAGGCAACAGGAGCTTGGGTGGGATACGTCAATACAAGTGGCTGGCCAACAGGACAGACTCTGACGCTGCTTGGGAGCTGACCAGGACGAGCCAGGAGGAGGGATCGCAAAACGCTGCAAGAATACTTCAAAATAGTGGAAGAGATGGAAACCAAACTTAGACATTCACTTCTATCGCTCTCTGAGAGCGTTGAGAAGCTCCTGAGCTCTGTAAGACGGGCGCACCATTACGCCGAACTTGGGACAAACATGGTTTTATTTCATAGAAATAAAACAGGGGAAACCTTTTCTCTAAAACAATGAGTAATATGATTTCTGCATTTCAAACAATTGACGATTGAGTAATGATTTCTGCATTTCTGTGTTGTTCTACAACAAATGAACTCGAATCCAAACTGTTCCTTTTATTTCATAAATTGCGTATTACAATCTCTGCATCTCAGTATTTCACTTAACTTTCGATTTTCTCAAACTGCACAGCAAACAGATTTCTTTTGTTATCTTAAGCCGCTACCTGGATATCACTTCAGCATATTTTTCTAGTTCATTATGACTGGTCAGTGACATGGAATATTGGCACTACCATTTGCAGAGTGGCATTTTGGGCTAATTCTGTATAGTACAACAATATGAAAATTTCACATAGGTCCTATGTAGAAACAATGCATGTGGTTCCAGTGTTCTGGAGATACACGATGTTCTGGCTTTCGTACTATCTGAGAAAAAAATCACTCATTGAGAGTAACTGCATAGCATTTGTCACATCTGTAGTATGTTTATAATCACCATCAAGCTAGTCATTCATCCAGGATTCCAGTTCAACTGATGCATTGATAAACGCCTCGCATCTAACATAAATTTGAACATGTCGCAATATACTAAATCATTTCTCAGAAGTTTTCCCTTCGTGTGTACAAGTTGCAGTTTTCCCTTCAGTCAAACTACATTCTTTTGAGGTTAGTCAAACGTATTGGTACACTCAAAGAGAATGGCACGCTGCTCACAAAAATGTATTGAGCGAATGAAATAATACAGCGCCTAGCATGGAATTTGGTAAAGGATGTTTGTTCAATCAAATTTGAAAAATGTGTTTGACATAATTTCTCTGAAGAAATAGTTTTACAATTGTTGATCCATTTCTGTTAAAAAAACACAGTGCATGTGCTTTCCAGCGTTCTGGTAATCTATGGTGCTACGGGTACCAAACAATGCACGTTCTAATTTCCAGTTGGTAGGAGCATAGCCTATTGATTCATACTCCATTCGTTCATTTTTAATAAGCGTATTGGGATTTTGAAAAGTCAAACTTCACAAAAATCGACAAGTAATTAGTCAAAGTATATGCACATTAGTTTTTATAAAAGTTATATGAGTAGATTTGTATTTCAAATATCTTTTAGTACTGACAATGGTTTTTATAGATATTTGATATATATTGTAAGAGAAACCAGCGATGCATTATCCAGCTCCAGAATAACTTTCCTATAGCCCAACGCCACAGCTATGAGAAGGCCATCACGTGCAGCTAGAGCTTCAGATGTTAGTAAAGCATCAGGAAGATGGTCATACCAAATGCCCTGTCCCTCAGAATAGCTCCACTGCTTCCAGTACATGTACGCTCATCGAAAGCTCCATCTGCACTTATCCTCAGCCATCCTTCACCAGGCGGTCTCCATGACGCCCTTGGCCTCATATGTGGTTGATCGCTAGTAGTATTAATGCATAGTAGATCTTCCAGCATACTTACCACATGCTTCACCGCCGCAGGCTGAGTCCATTGGATTCGGCCATGTCTTCGTGAGTTTATGCCTGACCACAACGACCAAGCACCACACACAGCAAACACGGACGCTTCCTCCAGAGAGCATATCTATCGATCCTCCCAGAAGCTCCGTCGTCCAAGTCCCACGATGCAACCAGGGCAGCTTACAGGTCCTCTGATGGTGCTCCACAAAACGCACAGAAGCTCTCCGGCAAAACATGGCACCGTTTCAGCTCTGCATTGGTGGGCATAAAGTTGTTGATTTCCCGCCACCAGAAAATTCGGACCTTAGGAGGAATTTTCATTTTCCCAGCACCTTCCACCAATAACCTCCATGCGGAGGACCAGCCCAATCCCTTATCTTTATGCATAATTCTAGCAGTCTGATCCCCCTTTAGCACTTTATATGCCGATCGGACAGTATAAGTGCCTCCTTTGTCAAAGGCCCATGCTAGAACATCTTCCATTGTATTGCCAGGTTTCATTTTCAGGATCTCATCTGCATCCATTCTAATACATGATGACCGGGTAAGTTGCTCATTCCACTGCCTCCTCCCTGACAGGAAAAGCTTGCTCACCCTTGTAACAATGGCTTCAGGCCGTTTGACAGTTATCTTCCCAAAATGTTCATGCTTGTTCAGGGCCTATCCTTCTAATAACACCTCGTTGAAGAATATCCCGACCATACACCATGGCTCTTCAAGTAACTGAGCTATTCCTCTTCCTGCAGGTAGCAGTCAGGAAATCACCATTCGGGAAATACTTCCCTTTGATCACCCGTGTACACAGAGCCTCCGGCCTGGTCATGACTCATGACATGAGACGCCCGCCAGCAGTCCTGCTTGCTTAACATCGCCTTGTTGAACAGGGTGAGGTCTCTGAATCCCATTCCCCCTTCTTGCTTGGGCCGTGTAAGATTTGTCCAGCTCTGTCAATGAATTTTGTGTGCATTAAATAGAGCTCCCCCACCAGAAATTTGAAATATAAGATGTCATCTTCTGGCACACATTGGCTGGAAGTTTGAAGCAGCTCATTGGGTAGGTTGGAACTGCTTGAGCATTGGCCTTCACCAGCACTTCCCTCCCAGCACAGCTCAAAGTATTCTCCCCCCATCCGCATACAAAGTTTCGTACCCGATCAGCCACATACCTGAAGGCACCATCAGCCGCCCGACCAACCGCTGTTGGTAGGCCTAAGTACTTTTCACCCAGTGCTTCTGTTGTAATATATCCAAGCACTCATGAACCTCATGTTTTGCTTCCTGACTGCAATTGTCACTAAAGAAAACTGCGGACTTTTGCTTGTTCACTAACTGCCCCGACCCTCTGTGATAGTCATTCAGGGTCGTGGCAATTCTCTCCGCACTCCGCTTCGACGCCTGGGCAAAGATCAAGCAATCATCTGCAAACAAAAGATGTGAGATCCATGGTGCATTTCTGCTCACTCTCACACCGCGTGACAAGTATAAAGGACCCCGGCACTTCAGCATACATGAAAGCCCCTCAGCACATAACAAGAGTAAATATGGTGACATTGGATCACCCTGTCTTATCCCCCTCGATGGTTTGAATTCAGGTGAAAACACACCATTTACCCGCACCGAAAAGGTCACCGATGTAACACATTTCATTACCAGATCACACCATCTTGAAGAGAAACCAAGGGCCTCCATGATCTCCAATAAATATCTCCACTCCACCCGGTCGTAGGCTTTTGCCATTTCAAGTTTAGCCGCAAAGCTCCCTCTTTTCCTTTTTTTCTTCCTCAAATAGTGAATGCACTCATGTGCAATAGTCACATTGTCAGTGATCAGCCGACCTGGAACAAACGCACTTTGCTCTTCCGAAATTATATCATCTAAGAACAATGCCATAGCTTTCGAGCAGATTTTATAAAGGACATTGCAGAGGGAGATAGGACTGTACTGAGACATCTTCTGGGGATTAGCAACTTTAGGAATAAGATCCAGCAAAGTTTTGTTTACCTCTTCTGGCATATCACCGCCGTTTAAGAAACCCAGAACCGCCCCCACTACACTGTCCTTCACTAGGCTCCAATGTTTTTGGAAGAAGCCCGTTGTAAAACCATCCACTCATGGAGCCTTGTTTGCACCCATCATGCACTGCCTTCTCAACCTCCTCTTCCAAGAAAGGCATATCCAACAATTCATTCATCTCATCAGTCACCTTTCTTTCAACATGACGACACACCAGATCAGGTTGCAAGTCGTCCTGTGCATCAAACAAGTTCTTGTAGAACTCGACGGCCACATGTTCCAGCTCCTCCTGGGATGTCACCAGTCACCACTGAGCCATCAGCCCGATTCAGCGCTCTCATCCGTTTTGTACACGCTCGAGCTCACGCTTTAGCTTGGAAGAATTACGTGTTCCCTCGTGTAGCCACTGCACGCGAGAGCGTTGTTTCTGCATCACTTCTTCCCTTGCCAATGTCGCCACCAGCTGGCCCATCAGAGCCTTCTCCCTTCGTGTAGGGCCTTGGTACAGAGTTTTGCTTCTCTCCTCCTCCAGGCTCCAGCTCCTTACTCAGGCTTTTTAAATTCTTCTGTACCGACCCAAACACATCTATATTCCAAAATTTCAGAGAATCTTGCAAGGACGACAGAGTTTGTGTCACTCGTTTCAAGTCGGCACTGCCCCTCCCCCGGGTCCCAAGCTTGGTGTACAAACGATTCGTCGTAGCCCTTGAATATTAGCAGAAACAACTAAATAATTAATTAATTAAGGGGAAAAATCAGCCGGCTCTCCTAACTACCTGCATGCTGCTTCCATGGATCTAGCAGGGACTTGCATGTTTGCATGTAGGCATGCATGAAAATCTCGATGTCCCTTATTCCCTTAGGATTCAATTGTGTGCATGTTTGTTACATGCTGGTAGTTAGACACATTTGTTACATGTCGATCTCTCTTGTTTGGAAATATTTTTTTCAAGCACGTCTCAAGTTAGATCTTGAAATGTTCGTGCATGCATCTCGTGTCATTCCAACATAATGTTACAAACTCACGGTGGTTCCTTCATATGCCACAAAAAATGATACAAACTTAAGTATGCAAAGGCTCCAATCATGTTCGTGTCACTCCCCAAGAAAAACAAAAAATGTTACACTCACATGTACAAAGGCTCCATCACGTGCCAATCATGTTAGATCTATATGCATACATGATGTATCATGGTATTTATCCAATTAATATATCGAATTGAAGATATTTTACCTAATATCCTCCCTATGTCTTTTAATTTTTAAAAAATAAAAGGGAGTCTGCTAACAATCCAATATTTGAAATGTTCTAGATATTGAGGAATGTCATTGGCGTCAAAGCAGCCTCCAACAATCACCCACACAGCTCTCGCCACTGGACAACTAAAGAACAGGTTCTCAGCCGTTTCAGGCATAAGGCAAAAAATAGCGGGTGGGATCACCACCCCCATTTTATTTTTTTATCATATTGTCCTTTGTTATGACAACATTGTTTTCCAGTAGCCACAGAAAATTTTTGATTTTAGATGGAAGTTTCGCCTTCCAAATGTTCTTAAAACTCTTCCCAGTCTCACCTTTGGTGAGGTATGCATACACTGATTTAGAGGTCAACTTACCACTCTTCCCCATTTCCATTTCACCACATCCTCACTGTCCCTAAAATTAAAGGAGAAGGCACTTTGTACTACCTCTAGCCAAATCCCAAATAACTTTGCAGATAGCCATCTTCTGAATCAAATTTGCCCATGTCTTTCCACAAACATTTGAACAGTGATGTTTTTTTCCTCACACAAGTCAAAAAGCACAGGGAACTTGATACATAATTTCTTATCGAGACTTTATAAATTTACATTTGATCAATACATATTTTCTAGATTTCCTTGATAAATTTATCTGTCACAATTTTACATGCATTTTCATGATTATGCTTTCATTTCCTCTTTGCTGAATAATTATTATTAGTGTCATCTTTCAATTTGAAAACTTTAAAAATAAAAAGGAAAACATAGAGAGTGAAGGTCATGTCTTAATTCCATTTGTGCTCTTGCAAATATCTCCTTCCATTACTAGTGTCATATTTAAAATTTTACTCCTTTGAACAAAAGAAGATGGAGAAAGATGGTACAAAATGAAGAGAAGAGAGCACAAAATGAGAGAGCAAGTAAGGAGAGGAACAGAGTGGGTCCCTTTCTCATGACATCATGGATCATTTATATAAAACAAGAGAGTGGGTAGCCAACATATCCAAGAACCCTAGTGGATAGAACATTTACAAATGGATGCTTAGGCCGTTACATGGATTATCATTTGTTTGTGGGCCACACCATTTCCCCAATATGTCCCTTACGTTTTGCTATAGTATTGTAATCTAAATTTAGTTATTACAAATTAGATTTTATATGAGTCATTTGTCTAGGTATTTTTTATAATACTCATTTGGTTAGCCTTTTTGTTATTATAAAAACTTAGGTACTTATTTATATCTATTTGGCGCACACATAGTCTTATTCGGTTATTTTTATTTCTAAGCGATATGCAAACCAAACTGCTAATTTTAATTTCATTGTTTGCTAGTGCTCACTATGGATCTTTAATTTTTACTAGATTCAAATTTCTAATTCATATACTATTTTTATAATTTTATGAAAATATTTTAACTCTTTGTTGGGAATTTTACTCCTACAGACAGAGAAGAGAGAGGGGAGAGGTATGAAGGTGACAATGAGGTGTTTGAAGGTATAAAAAAAAGAAATCAAGTGTGGAGTGCTCAAGTGAGTTCCATCCTCATAACCCCTTGGCATTTATATAGAGAAGTGAGGGATAACAATTTGCCCCTAAACCGCTGGTGGATATGACATTTATAAATAGGCCCCTAAACTTTTACATGAGATCCATTTTTACATGGGTTGGACCATTCCCCCAACACTCTTAAATTATCTTGAAAAAGAATAGAAAATATGCTCTCAAGACACGCTATAGGTCCTCTATTATCGGTCATCATCTTTCATTTTCTATCTTCGAGCCTTTCTTTCCGTCTCTCCAACATCACTAAGGCCTCATGCATCTAGCCATGACTAAGATGGAAATTTAGATTATAGTGAGTTTCCTCAATTCTGGTATTCTTTATTTGATCACAACTAAGATGGAAATTTAGATTGTAGTGGATTTCCTCAACTCCACTTTATCACTGCAACATCTTTCAAACACATGCAGTATTCCAGTAGCCTTGGTTTTGTGCCCCGGAGAGGCTAAGATGTGTGTGGCACATACAAGATGGTATCTCACTTGGTCATTGGCATTGGGCCAATGTGGTTCCATCATCGACCGCTCATTCTAGCTTCCCAACGTTAGAGCGCCATCACACTTGACAATTATAATGTTGCTCTCTAGGTTTGTTTATCTTACACTTCGTAGCTAACATGTGTGCCACATGGGGTATCCACCATGCAATGTCGTCGTTTCCGTCATGTCACCTTATTCCACCTTCCTTTTTCTCTCCTATTTTTTGGTGCATTGTTGTTCATAGATGCAAGTCCACATCTCTCATCTGTTTTCCTTCCTTATGATGCAAAGCTTTATTTTAAATTAGAGTTGTATCCCTATACTTTACTCTTCCATCAGAGTATGATCAAGTTGTAATGACGCGGGCCACTAAGATCAATATTAGAGATATTTTTATTCCTTTTGTTGATTAACATGGTAACTTACAGGTTCTAGAATCAAACATAATATCTTCATCTAACACTTTGGTATTAAAATAATTAATGCATAAATTTTTTTTGTCTACCCTAGATGCTGCTTTTGTAACAATTTAACTTACTATAACTTTGTGTAACAATATCTCCATACTCTTAATTGCAGACTCGTGGATCTTACCATATCAGAATTACATCGGACCTGTACCATGGTCACGACATGCCTTTCATCGATATCTTCTTATCGTTGTGACCGCACCGTGAGCCAGTGACTTGGCTGGTAATACGGAACATGCACTTGTTTCTAGCTTGTCAACTATAGACTTAATTTGGGTATAAACAAGCATTCCAATTTCAACAAATATGAAATGCAAGATATTCCTTTTTTTCTAAAATGAGGAAGAGAGGGGGGGGGGGGGGTTCTGGATAGATAGTTAGGACTTGTAATGTTGTGGTTCGCTATATGTAAATTGATGGTTCATGTATTTTTTTTATTCTAAATTTATATATTTACTAGCAAATACGTACATGAAACCATATAAATATATCGATTAGCATACTATAATACTAAAAGCATTTTTTAAAAATAATATATTATACAATATCTATATTTTTTATTATAAATAAAAGAGTAATAATCTAGTACATGATGGTCGAGGATTTCCATCTTTTCCGTCTTTCCTGATTTCACTCGCCAAGCTCTAATTCCATATGGTTTCGGACCTTTTAACTCAATATATGGTTTAGTTTCCGGTTTCGATTCAAACCTTTTTCATCCATGCACCCACCACCGCCATGGCGTTACCAAGACATATGAAAGTCAATGACGGACCTAGAAAATGGTCCTCTCTTTAGAAATAGGTAAAGATTAGTCGTATTCTATATAGACTTTTTATGTTAGTCTGCATCGTTAAATTATAAGATCCAATAGTGTATATTTTTTTCTTCGATCAATGTGGTAAATTTTAGATCTCTCAGCGATGTGGTGCCTTCTTTTAACTTTATTATATTAAGATAACATATAGATATTTCCTCCGCTCTTATGTGGAATAGAATGCACCTGCTGCCGTGCGTTGGCCCCCTTGCGTTTTCATATGGTTGATCCGTACGTCCGGTAAGCTGCATGATCGGGTGTGCTTGCTACTGCAGCAGCCAGCACCAGCCGCTGCAACCAGGGTGTTGGTTTATGGTGTAAAAATAGGCTCCAAAGCCGCTGCTTGGGTCTGCAGCCGAACTGCTTGGGTCTGCAGCTAGCCAAAGCAGCTGCAGAAAAGCAGAAGCCGGCAAAGGGGGGAATAAAATGACATATAACGAGTTTAATTTTTCAAGTGGTAACAATATTAACATTAAATTTGTTGCAAGTTCATAATAGAATGGTAGTATGCATTAGATTGAATCGGGTTTAAATTTCTAGATTTATGCTTTCGGGTACTATGTACTATAGGAACAAACTGTGCCATAAATCTAACGGTAGAAATTTTTGTACATTAACAAACATGTAAGTATAAAAATTAACCCACCATATTTTAATACAGTAAAGATTCCTCAGGTATCGGGTTGTTGTACCCTTACCATCTCCGCCTGCCTCACCTGCTCCCACTCCGTCGCTCGCTAGGTGGCCAGTACAGAAGAGGGGCAGCGCCGCAGCCGACAAAGGCGAGAGAGGGTTTTGCCCTGTTTCGTCTCGTTCGCTCCACCGCCATCCATCTCCGTCTGCTCGGCGGTCCCGCTCAATCCGTCACATTATGGCGGAGCAAGACCAACCCACGCCCCCCCCCCCCCCCCCCCCCCGGGCAACCCCATGTTCGCAGGGATAACTATTAAGTGATGCCCATCCCACACGCAGGGGTAACTATTAATTAGGGAATAGTAGAGACTGGATGGTTCGATACGATAGTGTGGCAGCTGGTCTTATTTAAGAAGATTCCTATCTGCTATGCGTTTTTTTTCTTACGATTTGGATTCTCACGCCACCAACGATTCGTTGTTGTATGTTGTGCCAACAAACCATTTTTTTCTCTTTTTTGTGTGTTTTCCCTTGCGATTTGGATTCTCGAGCCACCCATGATCCGTTGTTGTACGCTATGCAAGAAACCATCTTTTCTCTTTTGTTTTTTCTATCTCCCCAAGATGAGTAGAATAGAGCAAATAAATTAGACATCTTTGTTTGATTTGTTTGCTGGGCAGCTCAATTTTTTTGTCTTTCTCAGTCCACCAACTGTGCTCGTATATATGTATAGCAGCAGTAGAATAGAACAAATAAATCAGGCGTTACATGGATTATCTTTTGTTTGTGGGCCACACCACTTCCCCAACATGTCCTTACTTTTTCTATAGTATTTTAATCTAAATTTAGTTATTACAAATTACATTCTATATGAGTCATTTGTTTAGGTCTTTTTTATAATACTCATTTGGTTAGCCTTTTGTTATTATAAAAACTTAGGTATTTATTTATATCTATTTGGCGCGCGCACATACTCTTATTCAGTTATTTTTATTTCTAAGCAGTATGCAAACCAAACTGCTCATTTTAATTTTATTGTTTAATAGTGCTCACTATGGATCTTTAATTTTTAGAAAATTCAAATTCTTAATTCATATACTATTTTTACAATTTTATGAAAAACTTTTAACTCTTTATTGGGAATTTTACTCCTCCAGAGGAAGAGAAGAGAGAGAGAGGTATGAAGGGTAACAAATGAGAGGTATGAAGGTACAAAATAAGAGAGCAAGTGTGTGGAGTGCTCAAGTGAGTCCCATCCTCATGACCCCGGATCCTTTATAGAGGAGGGAGGGATGACCCGAATCCTTTATAGAGGAGGGAGGGATGACAATTTGCCGCCAAACCCTTAGTGGATACAGCATTTATAAATAGGCTCTTGACCTTTATATGAGACCCATTTCTACATGGGCTGGACTATTCCCCCAACGCTCTTAAATTATCTTAAAAAGGAATAGAGAATATGCTCTCGAAACACGCCATAGGTCCTCTGTTATCGGTCATCATCTTCCCTATGGGAAAACCAATTTCTTCCTTTCATTCTGTATCTTCGAGCCTTTCTTTCTGTCTCTCTAGCGTCCACTAAGGCCTTATGGATCTTAAGATGGAAATTTAGATTATAGTGGGTTTTCTAAATTCTAGTATTCATTATTTAGATCACAACTAAGATGGAAATTAGATTGTAGTGGATTTTCTCAACTCCACTTTATCACTGCAGCATCTTTCAAACACATGCAGTATTCCAGTAGCCTCGGTTTCGTGTCCCTAAGATGTGTGTGGCACATACAAGGTGGTATTTCGCTTATAGCCTCGGTTTCGTGTCCCTAAGACGTGCATGGCACATACAAGGTGGCATTTCGCTTGGTCATTGGCATTGGGCTAATATGGTTCCATCATCGACCGCTCATTCTTTCTTCCCAATGTTAGAGCGCCATCACACTTGACACAATCATAATTTTGCGCTTTGGGTTTGTTTATCTTACCCTTCGTGGCTAACATGTGTGCCACATGGGCTATGCACTATGCAATGTCGTTGTTTCCATCATGCCCCCTTCTTCCACCTTCCTTTTCCTCTCCTAGTTCCTCGGTGCACTGTTGTTCATAGATGCAAGTCCACATCTCTCATGTGTTTTCCTTCCTTACGATGCAAAGATTTATTTTAAATTAGAGTTGTACCCCAATACTTTACTCTTCCATCAGAGTATCATCAAGTTGCTATGACGTGGGCCACTAAGATCAATATGAGATATATTTCTATTTCTTTTGTTGATTAACATGGTAACCTATAGGTCCAAGAATTAAACATAATATCCTCATCTAACACTTTGGTACAAAAATAATCAATAGATAAATTTTTTTGTGTCAACTCTGGATGCTACTTTTGTAATAATTTAACTTACCATATATAACTTTGCATGATAATATCTTCGTACTCTCTATGTACATCAAATTCTCAATTGCAGACCCGTGGATCTTTCCATATCAGAATTACATCAGAGTTGTGCTATGGTCACGGCATGCCTTTCGCTAATATTTTCTTATCGTTTCGACCGCATCTTGAGCCGACGTATATTTTTAAAATATATTTTTAAAGCTAGAAACAAGGTATTTTCCCTATTAGTAGCCGACGTCTGGCTACTAATAAGAAAAATGCCTTGTTTCTAGCTTTCAAATTAACGTTGTCTCTAGGTCAACTATAGACATATTAATTTAGGTATAAAGAAGCATTCCAATTTGAACGAATCCGAAAGGCAGGATAATTTTTTTCCTATAATTAGGAAGAAGGGTCTGGATAGATAATTAGGACTTGGTAATGTTGTAGTCTGCTATATGTCAATCGATGATACATTTAATTTTCTTTTATTCCAAATTTATATATTTATTAGTCGTATTCCATATCTACTTTTTAGGTTAGTCTGCATCGTTAAATCATTATAAGATCCAACAGTGTATATTTTTTTTCGATTAACGTGGTAATTTTTAGGCTGTGAACGTGGTGATTTTTTTAACTCTATTATATTAAGATAATGGATATATATTTTCTTTGTTCTTAACTGGAGTACAATGCACCTGCTGCCGTGTATGAAATCAATCAGTTTCATAACCTTGCCCCCCCCCCCCCCCCTCGTTTTCGTATGGTTGATCCGTGGTCGCGTCCGCGTCTGCTTCAACGCGTCGCTTTCAGGTTTTCACTTCCCTTGGTCGATGGCCCGGCGCGGCAGCTCTGTAGCAGCAGGAGCACGTGCACCTTCTTATGCACCCACCATGCAAGCGCTGCGCGGTCTCAGAGGTTGTCAACTTAATTGGACTAGCACAAGATTAGTATATATACATCGTGGTGCATGCACGCTTGATTAGCACATATCGAACACAAGAGGCATGCAGGAGATCCACGGCTCGCCAAGTACATACAATGCCAATTCAATTCATCACTAGCGATAAGAAAATGCATTGATCCGTGCGGATGAAGGAAAGCCCGTCTCCCCCGCGTCGCCCCCGAGGGCGGCTCGGGCGGAACCGCGCCGCCGCCTCCTCAGCCTCGCCGCCCCCCCCCCCCTTCCTGCCCCTCGCCGCCACCGGAGCATCACGCCGGAAGTCCGTGCGTATACCAGGACAGCGGCGGGGGGCTTCTCCGCCTTCCACACCACACCCGCCCCTGCCCTCCGCTCGCGATTCCTGGGTACCTCGCCGCCCTGGCCGCCGCCCCTGCCCCTGCCCTCCACTCGCGATTCCTGGGCCAACATTGGAACCGGCCTCATCTGAGGCCGACCAAATTGGGGGTGTGGATCCGGTGCTGCAGGGGCCTCTTCGACAGGGCCTCCTTCTCGCTGCGGCCTGCTCGTTCGTTGTCGGCTCGTTGGTTGTTCCTCCATCTCGTCGGCAAGACCCTGTCTCTGCTCTGCATCGGTTGGTGTCGATTCATGGGGTGAGTAGCCCATGGTCGTCCTAGGATGCGGAGGGGCGGGTCCTGTGGACTCCGACGTTGAGCCTGCTTTTTGCGGAGTACTTAAGGCCAAACTGTGGAGTTCACCATTGCTGCACAATGAAAGTGCCACACTCAGTGCATAGGAGGTGCCCCACCTCCGCTTGGGGAGGTGCCCTACATCTGTTGCAGATCCGGTGAATTTCTGGGTGTTCTTGACCCGTTTGTTGCCTTTGGCTGCTTGTTTCTCGGTGATCCGACAGCGAAAGCGTCGTGCCCGGTGCGCGGGGAGGTCCTGACCTCCGTTCGATCTACCGTCTAGCAAGCTTCTATGCTACCTTCGCACATATCATCTCTCTTGTTGGTTTCGCCATTTGTTGCTGGTGCTTCCTTCATGCAGTCTCCTGTTTATTTTCTATTCGTACTCTTTTTTGGACCTACTTGATGTTGGTCACTGGCTATTGCCGTGGTTCGGCAAGTGTTCTTCTTCGACGCCTCTACTCCGTCGGCTTTGTCCTGTTGGTGGATCATCGAATCAAATGCTAGGTGTTGTTATTCACCTCTTATGTTATCCCCCTTTAAAGTTTTCTCCTCTTTCATGGTGTTGGATAGCAGTACGTGGAGCCCGGATGTACTTCAAATGGTGTTGGCCCCCAACTTCATAGGAGATGGTCGTGTCCGGCAAGCGGCGATTGGTGCGCCTTCCATTGCCTTTAGTCCCCACTTCATTGGGCGTTCCCTCAGATGAAAGGCACCAGTGGAGCGGCGTAGCTACGAGGGGTGGTGTGGATGCGTATTGGCTGTGGTTTGTCTGGCGAGCATATTGTTCAGTGGCGACTCTTTTCGGCGGTGTGGTCTCTTGGCCCGTATTATGTATTGTCCTTTAAATTGGATAAATTATGCTTCTTTGTTGTTAGTGCTCCTGTTGAGTTGTACCTCCATACGCTGTAATCCGTGGTTTGCCACATGGTTTAATGAAACTTCAGGCCGGCTTTTTGCCCGCGGTAGTTCCCCATAAAAAAAAGAAAATGCATTATCTATATCAACTCCATTTCCGCGTCAACAAAATAAAAATTCATAGACTAATAATCTTTTTCTAAAAAAAGAAAACAGGAGGGGTTGCTTATAAACCAAACAGATAATGTAGTAGATACACAATTGAGAAATCTTGCATGCACACTTAACCATTAATTAACGAACACTTTGCCAACTTTGCTGCGTCAGCATGCAGCCTCTGCCGGCCAGTGCCAAGCTAGTCGTCGTCGTCGTCACGCCGGCACACCCTGGCCTCCTTGTACACCCTCCCCGGCCGGCAGAAGTACCCCTTGCTGGGCGCGCAGTGCGAGTCCTGGGCGCACACGCACAGCCCCTCCAGCGCGCACCCATCCCTCACCACGCTCACGCCGCCGCCGCCGATCCCGAGCACCGCGTCGCTCCACTCGCTGGAGAAGAGACCGTCGGGGTCGAACGCGGGCTTCACCGCCACGAACGCCGCCACCCGCGCCGCGCCGTACCTCCCGGCGGCGCCCTCGAACGTCGCGTTCTGGTTCTTGCCCCAGTGCGGGAAGCCGCCGTACTTGCGCAGCGCCATCTGCTCCACCTCCTCCACGGCGTCCCCGTGCAGCCGCGGCGCCGCCGGGTCGCGGCTCCGGTAGTAGGTCAGGTCGAAGTCCACGCTGTCCTCCGACTTGCCGAGGTGCGCCGACGAGGCTTTCACGTAGCGCAGCAGGATGCCGTTGTACACCTCCACGCCGCAGAGCGCGTCCGGGTTGAGGTCGCGCAGCCGCTGCACGTCGCGGATGAAGGACGCGGCGCGGAACAGCGGCACGCTGATGCCGGACTGGAAGTAGAAGGTGCCGTGGGAGACGCGCGGGTCCCGGGGGCACGCCGTGAGCAGGGCGTCGTCGGGGCCCGCCAGGCAGCGTCCCGACGACTGGATGCGGTTCTGGAACCCCACTACCGGCCGCCCCGGCAGCGGCGGCAGCAAGCCGTTCTTCATCAGGCCGTAGTTGCGGTGGAGAGGATGGCCCTCGTCGCTAGCGCGGTGACGCACCTGCCGCCGGAGTTCTTGGTGGCTTCAACGCCCTCCTCTGCATTCGAAGGAGCAAACAACAGAATCACCTGCTGTCAGTATGTAGGCCATAGAATGCGCGGGCGAGAGCTCATTGATGAGTTCGTTGCATGCATGACTAAGAGTCCATGACTAATAATGGCGGCGTACCGGCGAGCCTGTCGGCCTTGAGGGCGAGGGTGGGCGTCGGCCGGAAGCCGATGAAGTCGTAGACGCCGTCGCCGGAGGTGTTGAGGGGCACGCGGTCGTCGACGCGGTAGACGGCCTTGCCGTGGCCAGGGTACCAGAGGATGTCGGCGAACTCGTGCTCTTTGGCGAAGGCTACGACACGGTCCGCCAGGTCGCCGTCGTCGCTCCTCTCGAACCGCACCGACCGCTTGAACATGGGCTGCAGCGCCAGGGTGACCTACGAGATGACCCCCAGCACCCCGAGCGACACCTTCGCCGCGTCCAGCTCCGGGTCGCCGGCCCCGAGCACCCGCACCCTGGCGAACCCCTCGGCCGCCGGCGCCGGCGTGACAATCCTCATCCCGACGACGTACTCGTGCACGGCGGAGCCCTCCCCCAGAGGGAGCTCCCGTGCGCGCCCGTGGAGAGCAGCCCGCCGACGGTGAGCCCCAGCTAGTAGGTCGTGTACGGCACCGCCAGCCCGGCCTTCGCCGCGGCGTCGATGAGCTGCCCCAGCGTGACGCCGCTCTCCACGGTGACCTCCCCCCGGGCGGCGTCCACCGCGACCACGCGGTTCAGCGCGTTGGTGCTGATGATGAGGCCCCGGTCTCCCGCGGGGCAGGCCAGCTTGGGCACGCTGTGGGAGTAGCGCGTGGCCACCTTCATCCTGTTCCCGGCCGCTGTGGCGTTGGCCACCACGGCGAGCAGTTCCCGCTCCGACGCCGGGAACGCGGCCGCCGCGGCGCGGCACGCGGAGCGGTCCGGGAACACGCCGTACGCGTTGGTCACGGTGCAGCCCGCCGCGCCGCACCGGACCACCGGCGGCGGCGCGCTGGCCCCGGCGAGGCGCGCGGGGCAGACGCATTGCGCCGCCGCCACCGTGATGGCAACTGCGATGACGGCCCGGAGGAGGCCGTGCATGGCCATCATTGGCGCCTGCCTCTGGCTGCGGCGCTGCGTGCGGTCGACTACCTGCACTGCTTGTTCTGTAGCTATCTGGCATGAATGTTCCAACTCCAAGTGGTAGTGGCTGCTGATTGCTGGGGTGTGGTGTGGCCTGGCAGTGGCAGGCCGCTGGCTTATAATGCCACGCGTCCGTTGACCGTTGAACCGCCGTCGGTTGGAATAATTGAGTAAAATATTGGTATCCCCGCGTTGATTTCATGGGCCTGCATGCATGCATGTGGTGATCGCGCGCCACGAGCGCAATAATCTTTTGCTGGCTGCCGTACGTGAGCAATGACCATGGCCCCTGGTTGGTTCGGTACGATCAGCTGCTAGCTGCTGCGGTGTGGAAAGGCACCATCATCCTCTCCTCCTGCTCACCTTTGGACTTTGGTTGATTCGGCTTGGACTCAGCTTGCCCACCATCCGACGCACGGAAACTTGCCGAGGGAGAAGGTGAGAAAAGGTTGCTGCTGCTGGATTATTATACTGGCAGGCAACATGCATGCGCGGAACACATACATTCCTCCTCTTTAATCGCATTATTTTGTTTCCCCGTCCAAAGCGAACATTCGTTTGCTTATTTTCTAGTTGATTATTTACTAGTTGAATGCCCGTGCGTCGCGGCGGGATGGTAATATCGAATGCCGCGCCGTTGCACCTCGGTCGATGTGATTTGGACATGTCGATATGCCTAGCGCCGCGCCCTTGCAATGGCGCCCCGTGGTTGATTGCGCCCTTCCATAAGCTATTGGCTATTGCCGCCTTTTTGATATATATGTAGTATACAATAAACTGTAGGTGAATGATTAGCCGCCGATAAGACGATGCTCACGGACGGGTGCAGTGTCTTTTGGTCGCGTCTGTGTGCTGGTAGCCGGTAGGCCGGCCTATTTCTGAAACGTCGCCGTTGTGTTAGGAAATATGGCCCCTGTATGCAGATTTTGCGAGTAGCGTATGTACTCCCTCCCTCTGTTCCGTTTTGTAGTCCGTTCCGATCACTTTCGGAGAGATTAACAAAGTAAACAAAAAGTATTCCAGATACGTAACAAAAATTTGTCTAGATGTATCTACATCTAGATATATATTATGTCTAGATATATAACAAAAATTTATACATCTAAATTTACTAAAATGACCTATAATTTGAAACGGAGGGAGTACAATCCATGATCCTAAGTTAAAACAAACATAGTCGACATGCCTGGCATGTAACAGAATAAAAATAGAATAATTAAGATCGGCTCTTTATGAACATAATCTGTTTAAAACGGATAATTCTGAGGACGAGTTTCAAGATGTCTGAACACACTATCATTACTTACTTTAGCTCCATAGGGAAATGAACGTAGACTCCTCGAAAAAAAAGGGAAGGAACGTCAGAACGTGTAGACGGGGGAGACCTAAGGCCCATCAGGCCGACGTCAACGATAAGACCCGTTTCCCACGGATAGATAGACTGGGCCTCAGCCCAATTTGTACATACCGTGACACAGTCAGCAAACTAACTGGCAGAGTTCGCTCCCCAAAATTGCAGCACAGAAAAACCTTCGACGAGAAGGCGGTGCCCCCCATGCCGTCGGCGTCGCCGCCGGCGATGGCGTCGCAGCACCCGCCACCGCGGCAGGAGCTCGACCTCGACGCGTTCCTCCCCTCCTCTCCAACCTCCTCCGCGGCCTCCGACGCCGACGCCGACCACCGCCGCGCCGTCGACGACCTCCTGCTGCTCCTCTCCTCGTCGGACTCCGACTCCGAGGAGTCCACCCCCGTCCCCAGCACCAGCAGCCGATCCCTAGCCCGCGTCCAAGCCCCAGCGCCGCCCGCTGAGCCCTCGACGCTGCGTTCCCCGTCCGCGTCCTCGTCCCCGAGGAGATCCACATCCGCCTCGCCGTCGGAGGCCCTCTCCTCCCTCGTCGCGAGAACCTTCTCCAGCAACGGCGCCACCTCTTCCTCTTCGAAGCCGCTTCCCTCGCTCTTCCGCGGCGTCCGCCCCAGCCCCAAGCCCGGCGCCGCGCTAGCCGCCGCTGCCGCGGCATCCCGCGCGGTCCTTACCCCGCACGCGGCTGCAATCAAGTCCCGCCGATCAGTCTCGGCGCCCGTCGAGAAGCTCCTGGAGGAGGGCAGTGGCTCCGAGGCCTCCGAGGAGCTCCCTTCCACTGGAAGCTTGGAAGCAGAGGTAGAAGAAAAGGGGAACTCGGAAGTGGTTCCTGAGCCGACAGAGCAAACTGTCAGTGGGAATGTGACTGATGAATTTGAAGAGGAGAAACATGGAGAAGTGGAAATTGAAGAGAGCTCTGAGTCTATGAAGCTGGTGGAGGCGAGTACCCTTGATTCTGTAGTCGCTGACGATTTCAGTGGGCATGAGCAAACGGCTGAAAATGGCAATTTGGTGGAAACCGACAAAATTGAGAATCAAATTGCGGTTGTCTTTGAGGAAAATGCAAATGACCAAACTGGAGGTGATGGTTATATGCAATCAGCTCAGGGTATGGATCCAGCTGGATCTGTTTCCGAGGAAAGTTTTGATGATGACCGGGAAGCTGACAGGTCCGATGGCATCATCGAAGACCAAGTGGAATCTGAGAGTTTAATTGATAAGGTGATCGAGGAGAGGATGGAGCAGCTGGAGATCAGCAGAAAGGCTGAGAAGAATGCAGAGAAGAAACAGAATGTGTCAATGAAGCCGTTGGAGTGGGCAGAGGAGCTTGAGAAGAGGCAGGCCTCGTTTGGTCAACACTGGGAAGAAGGAGCAGCTGCGCAACCCATGCAATTGGAGGGGATTGGAAAGGGCCCACCAGCTATTGGTTACATGCAAATTGAGATGGACAACCCAGTAACTCGTGCCATGTCCTCACCGTCGTTTAGGCCAGACCATGGTTCTCCCCAGGTGCTGGCAGTCCATAGGAGCTATATAGCGATGGGTACATCTAAAGGTGCTGTCATTGTCATTCCAAGCAAATACTCCATTCATCAAGCTGATGATACAGACGCAAAGGTTAGTCACACTGGTGCTGGTGCGAATAAGGCATGTTTCGTTAATACTATGGTATAGTTGCATATTTTGACTTAAAGATGATGTATCATTATGTGGTATTTGTAATGAACTTCGAGATGATTATTTCAAAACATTGTGCACTATATCAGTCCGTGTTAATTTATTGGTAATTTTAGCTTTCTTGTCTTAAGGAGATAACAGGAAGGCACAGAGAAGTATGGCATATTTTTGTTTCTGTAACTACTCTATGTTGTATTTGTGCATCATCATTCTACAAATGAGTTCTTGTGATCAGAATAGCACTTGAAATCTAGCTGAATCTGAATTTAGTTTGCTGGCAAACATGTGGAGTCAGTCACTACACCAAAATCTAGTACAAAGGCAACATTTAGGTAGATTTGCAGAAGTACCTCAGATTCTAGATCTGGAGCAGAAAATGCAGCAAGTCCTTGTGAGGAAGCTGATTAGGAAACTCCCTTGTTCGATGTACCCTTTTTAACATCAAAGGATTGTTAATTCATGCCATGCATCAGTGAATCATTGGAACATCGATCATTGTTTTCTCTTTCTTTCTAGCTAATTGAAATGCTATTAGTCCCCCCCCCCCCCCCCCCCCCCCCCCCCAACCCACCCACCCACAAAAAAAAACACGCCGACTTGATTAGCTGCTATATTTGCACATGTTGCTCCTGCCATGTTTTTAGCCATGATATGTTCTTGCAATTGCTATTTCATAATTGGGCCAATGGCTGCACATATATCTTAGGAACCAATATGCAAAATGTTGTTGGATACTTGGATGAACCTGGACAACAATAGCTCTTCTAGTTTGGTCGTTTTGAAGTTCTATTAAATATGTGTATTGGCCTTTGAGGCTCTAACCGCTGTTTTTTTTTTAAAAAAAATCAGATGCTGTTCTTTTGGAACCAAGGTGAGAAGACTCAATCACCGGTGACTGCCATGTGCTTTAACCAGCAAGGGGATCTTCTACTAGTAGGATATGGTGATGGTCATATGACAATTTGGGACGTACAAAGAGCTACAGCAGCAAAAGTCATATATGGTGAGCATATGGCACCAGTAGTGCATGTTTGTTTTATCCGCCAATCTAAGGCCATCACTGGGGATTCAAAAGGGGTAGTTCTATTGCACACATTTTCCATTATCCCAGTAATTAACCGTTTGACTGTAAAGGGAACCCAGGTATGGAGAAACACCATTTTCCCCTCTATGTTGCATGTATTATCTCACTAGCTTTCGTGTTGAACATGTGGTCTGACAAAAGCTAGCTACAATTTGTCAGCGACTTTTTGATGGAAATACTGGAATTGTGCTCTCAGCCTGTCCTCTTCTAGTGGATGAATCCTTTGGTTTTAGCAACCCATCTACCCAGGCAAACCAAACAACTTCCTCCAGTGGTAGTGGTCTTGGCAGCATGATGGGTGGTGTTGTTGGAGGTGTAGTTGGAGTAGATTCTGGATGGAAGTTTTTCAACGAAAGCTCCTCTACAGTGGAGGATGGTGTTGTGGTCATGTTTATTATGCATCAGCATGCTCTTGTGGTATGTACCAGTTATATTCTGGAAACATTTTCTTCGATTTTGGTAGCAATCAGATATGTTATGAATTCTTGGACTGAGCATAATGTTCTACTGTTTGCCTGTTAGGTTAGACTCCGTACCAATATTGACCATGTTGACCATATTGAGACCTTCTCTAGACCAGATGGAGCACGAGAGGGCTCCATCGCGTATGCTGCATGGAAGTACACATCATCCTTCAGTGATTCATCATCATTAGGTAAAACTAGGCCTCTTTCGCGAGCTCTTATTGGTGCTTTCTTTTTTGTGTCTTTTGAATTTTTATGGACTAAAAGGATGATACTATAGATGAAGAACGAGTATCATGGCTTGCACTTGCATGGGACCGTCAAGTGCAAGTGGCAAAGTTTGTTAAATCAAAGATAGTTAAACACAAGGAATGGAAGCTCGATAGTGCAGCTATTGGTGTTGCCTGGTTAGATGACCAGGTATGCAATAGGTTTCATTTCTGTAGTTCATTTAATATCTGTTCTCTACTTGGTTATAAAATTAAATTACTGTCTTTTTTCCTCTTCAGATGTTAGTTGTCCTTAATTTGAGAGGACAGCTCTGTTTGTTCTCTAAAGATGGCAGTGAGCTTCGCAGAACTACCTTTGTTCCGGATGGCCTTCTGTTTGATGACACTATATTGCACCATGCACATTTTTCTAACAAGTTTGGTAACCCAGAGAGGCATTTTAACAGTTCAGTAGCAGTAAGAGGTGCTACAGTGTATATTCTTGGGCCAACCTTTCTCACAGTTTCACGACTTCTTCCATGGAAAGAACGAATTGAAGCACTAAAGAGAGCTGGCGATTGGATGGGTGCACTGGACATGGCAATGAGACTTTATGATGGTCAGACACAGGGTGTTGTTGATCTCCCGAGAACAGTTGATTCAATTAGAGAAGCCATAATGCCTTACTTAGTAGAGTTGCTTCTATCATATATAAGCTATGTCTTTGAATATATCTCGATTGCATTGTCAAGTCATACTGGAAAAGGGGGAGAGACAGATGTTCTAATTGAGGCTGATAGATCCCTGCTGACACAAAGAGAGGAACAATATGCTCGTGTAGGAGGGGTTGCAGTTGAGTATTGTGTCCACATTGGGCGTAACGACATCCTTTTTGATACAGTCTTCTCTAAGTTTGTTGCTGCACAAAGCGGAGGTAGGCTTATAATTCTTTCATAATAAACAACAACCTTTTTTTGTTTTAATTATGAACTTTATTTTGGTTGATGCAAGCCCCCATTCTGCATTGGTTAGATCCTACTAGATCATTCTTTAGTGTATCATATTATTTTCCTTGAATTTTATCAATAAAACTAGAGAACCATGCAAAGCTATTTCATGCCTCTGATCTAAGCTATCCATTTCCGTTGGATCCCTTTTTGATTTTTTAACCTCAACAAAATCTTTTCGATAGCCTGACCTATGCTCTTATGTTTTCGTGGTCCATTAATCTTCCTTTTTTTGGTCTTTGTAATATTTTGGCTTGTGTGTTGAAATTCCATAGGCTTATGTGTAACTGTGGTTGTGGAATCTATTTTAGATACAGATTGCATATGCCATGCTGGCTTATGGGATGTTGCATGTACGCATATCATATCATTGTATCTGTTGTTAAATTGTTGCTATTTGCTAACTTGAAAAGTTTGAAATGACATGATGATAGGCATGTTTCTGGAGGTACTAGAGCCCTATATATTGAAGGATATGCTTGGTTCTCTCCCCCCTGAGGTGAGCAGCATCAGGATCTACCAGTGTTAGCACACCATTCTATACATGAATATGCATATATTTTATTTGCAGATTATGCAAGCACTAGTGGAGCACTATAGCGGCAAAGGATGGTTGCAGCGAGTTGAACAATGCATTCTTCACATGGATATTTCTTCATTGGATTTTAATCAGGTATAGGCAATATTTGTTACTGTAATCTTCTGCATCGTCTTGTCAGTTATATTCTGTTGCCTAGATTGACCGAGACCGTAACTTTTTAATTCATATTGAATTTCTTTCGGTCCCATTTTTGTAGCTTGAACTACAGTATTGTTTGAGGTTGCCAACACATTTTGTTATGCTTGTGTTGTGTGCAGGTAGTCAGACTGTGTCGTGAACACGGGCTATATGGTGCACTAATTTATTTATTTAACCAAGGTCTGAATGATTTCCGTACACCTCTAGAGGAACTTTTATCAGTCATTCAGAATAGCAACAGAAAAGATGCTGCTTCTACTGGGTATGATTCTGGCTCATAACAGTTCTATGAAACTTTTCCAGATAAGCTAAACACCCCCTAAGCTGCTTATATATAACCAGATCATGGTTTCAGTATTCTGAAGTTCCTGATAAAATATTTCTTCTGGCAAACGAACTAATCTGAATCCTCTGGATTAGCAAACACCATCCCCACATATAAGATGATACAATATTTTGTCCATAAGTTGTGGGCTGTGATTTGGTTATGATTTCATTGTTTTGAAATTCTGGATCGAAGTATGTGTTTTGGTAAATTTTCATTAAACAGACTTTAATTCTTAGCAAACACCATTGTTATTCCTTACCTGACTATCATTTTTATTTGAAAAATAGACCAAATGAATCTTGATTTTCCCCTCATTCTTGAGTGTCCACATATGGAGGATGCTTAAGATATTTTTGCTAGGTTTAATTCTAATACTAGCATCATATAGATATCTTACCCTCTAACGCTTTGTGTGAAACAGATACAGGATGCTTGTTTATCTGAAATATTGCTTTCAGGGCCTGGCATTTCCCCCAGGTTAGTGCCTTCGCCATTTGTGGCATACTTTGTTTACCATTTTCCATTAAATCAATTGCAGTTTAGTACGTAGTTGGACCCCAAACCTTGTTTTCCATGTGGTATGGCTTTGTTGGAAAACACTGTAGTGGAAGCATACTTGATTTCATAAAACTGGAGACATTGAATTTACCACATGATTGATTCGTTGTCAGTCAATATGACTATCAGCAGGTTCTTTTGTATAACCAGAAACAGTACATATTAGAACTCAGAGATGTTCTGACATGATTTCTTTTTCAGGGCATGGGATAATTCCCCGATCCCACCTTCATTCAGTGAGGGAAGAACTTCTGCAATTTCTGCTTGAAGAATCTAAGTCACTTACTTCTGAGATATTTAAGGGTTTTAGTGCTTCTTGTGGGAAGTGCCCAAACATATGCTATCTTCTATGGATGGATACTGAAGCGACCTTGGAAGTTCTCAAATGTGCTTTTGCACAGGACAGTTTTGAACCTAGAGATGAACTTTCTGGTACTGTCAATGCACCTGCCTCAGAGGATGAAGATGGCATTATTGCTGGAAACCCAGGGAGTCAAAATAATATGGTACAAAATGTATTGGATGCTATCATTGACATTGTTGGTTTGGAAAATGAGGTTGTTCGGTCCGTTGTTATGGGTACAGCTGACTCAGAATTTTGGCCTTCAGAGAAGGAATTTGGCTATTTAATCGAGTTTGTGTCCTTTTTTGTTTCCCACAAAAGGGCTACTGCATCTAAAAGAGTTGTTATGCACATTCTCACTTATCTCACTTTGTCTTATGATGACACAAGAGCAAGGACTCAGAAAGAAAAAGAAGTTCTTCAACTCTTCAATGCAGTTCCCCGAAATGACTGGAATTCTGATTTTGTCTTGAACCTCTGTTCAGATGCTCATTTTCATCAGGTCTGCTACCACTGTTCTATTAGAGCCATTCCTGTGAAATTTATGTAGCATGCTGCTCGAAAATACCAGTTGAAATTTGTGTAGTAACATTCTTGTTGCCGTGTAGGCCTGTGGCCTGATATTTACGACCAGGAATCAGAATTTAGCTGCTCTAGATAGTTACATGAAGGATAAAGAGGAACCATTCCATGCTTTTATCTTCATTGATAAAAGGTTATTCAAATTGGCTGATGATGAAGCTTTGTCATTTCGTACCACAGTAATATCTCGTTTTCCTGAGTTAGTCAAGCTAAGCAGGTAAAGTTATTTTATCTTGTACCATAGTAATTATTTATTAACCAGATCATATTCTTCTCTTCCGTTCTTCCTATCATGTTTATCTTTCAACTGAATCATTATCTCTTACACCTGAATGCTGATAATCTTCATGTTTATCTTTCAACTTTATCAGGGAATGTGCATTTGTCTTAGTCATTGATCATTTCTGTGATAAGGTCCAGCAAATATTAGCAGAGCTTCGGTCTGATCGACACAGCCTCTTTCTTTTCTTGAAAACTGCTATTGAAGTGCACTTGTTAGGAAAACTTGACTTCAGCGAGCTTAGTGTAAGAAACAATCAAACTGTTGAACTTCAGTACTCTTCCACTGACCTTGAAGATTATCAGCAGAGGTTATCAAATCTCAAGTTAGACCAGAATCCTGTTTCTGTTGACGACGAGTTAGTTGAACTATATCTGGAGGTAAGTGTGGTGACAGATTAATGACTGTACATTTAAGTGCTAGCCGCTACACTGTACATTGAATGTTATAAGAAAATCAGGCAGCTTATATAGTGAATTGCCAGAAATAGTAAGGTATCACAAAGCAATATCCTTTTGCATAGTGTAAAATTATGCGTTGTTATCTACAAACTTTTTTGTACCTGTTGCAAAATTGCTCTTTCTGAAAAATACATAAATAGGAAAAAAAATTATCACAGCATATTTCTCATGATCTTCCCCCTCTTTGTTAATCCAACACATCTTCTTTCACAGCTTTTGTGTCAGTATGAGAGAAGGTCGGTTCTGAAGTTTCTGGAGACTTTTGACAGTTACAGATTAGAACGGTGCTTGCATCTTTGCCTAGATTACGGAGTTACAGATGCTGCTGCATTTTTGCAAGAGAGGGTTGGTGATGTTGCGAGTGCCCTTGCACTTATCCTGGCTGGACTTGATGAGAAAATCAGCGTATTCATCTCTTCTGTGGAAAATACTTTCTCTGGTGTTGCATCAAAAAGTACCTCTGAGACTAAGCAACCAGACATTGTTCTAGAAATGAATGAGGTATATTTCCCATACCCATTTGAATTATCTAGGTGTGTAACCTCTGCTGTATGGGTATTAACATTTTCAACATTTTTTAAGGCTCATCCAGTGCTTGATGCATTACATGCCTCCATTGGGTTGTGCCAAAGAAATTCACAACGCTTGGACCCAGAGGAATCTCAGTCTCTTTGGTTCCAACTGCTTGACTCGTAAGTTATGCTAATACATAATACTTGACTCTTAACTTAGCATTATAGTGTTACAAAAGTATTTTGTATGATGAATCTATTGACATTGTTTCCATCTGGTTAGTCACAGTCAGTCCCGCTACTTATGATCATAGTTAGAAAACATCAATGGCCCAGTTGTCTAAAATGACAGTATTTATGAGCAGAGTGCTCACGCATAATACCTATAGTTATCCTTAGTTATGGTTGAAACTTTTGATTAAGAAGTAAGAAATGAGAGAAATATTTTCCAGGAAATTATCTGTTATGTTCAATAGCATATTTGGAAAGACAATAAGAACCTATTGCTGTATCATATTTGGGGAAGTTTTTTTCTAAGCAGTTCTCAACTTTGTCATGCTCTTAGTTTGCTGAAGTCATATTTTTTAATTAATCCTGTGTACTGATAGTACCATTTACTGCTTCCAACATTGTTGTGTTATTGATTCAGCTTTTCAGAGCCACTGAAAAAATTGTATGGAAGCAACGATGTAAATGAAAAAAGTGCCAGGTCCAAGGGGAGCGAAGCACCAATTGAACATCTGAAGGGAAAAGCACTATCACAACAAATGAGGATTTCAGCTAAACAAAGGTGCCTAAATGTTCTGCGGAAAATATTTTCACAATTTGTTGGAGAAATAATAGAGGCAATGGCTGGGTATATACCCCTACCAGCAATCATGGCAAAACTTTTATCCGATAATGGGAATCAAGAGTTTGGTGATTTCAAACTTGTGATACACAGAATGTTATCTATGTATCTTTACGAAAAAAGAATACTGGTATGACTCTCATTTGTCTTTTACTTGTAGGCTGCAATTTCTGGCTCCATTTAATGCTTTGTGGAACATTGTAGATGATCATTGGTAATTTTTGAATGGCACGATTACATATTGCGATAGAGAAAGGTTTGAAAAAATTGCACTGTTTGCTGGTTGTGTTGACTTGTATTCTCATCCTAAATGGTATATTTGTTACTCTATTAGTAACTGGCCTTGATGAATTGTCATTTCTTAATGCTACTGCCTCATGATGTCTTAAATTAGATATATTCGTTCATGATCTGATTAATGTTCCCACACTGACATCTTGAACCAATTTTTGAGGGAACATCTTGAACCAATTATTTTGTTTTGCTCCAGTAAATCTAAAGTTGTTCCTTAAGTGTTGAGCTCTCTACCCACCATATTTCTTATTACATGTGAAATATCAAACAACTTGAAGGCCTAATGCAACACATCACTGCTTTTATCTGGTGATCTTCCATAATTTGTCTTGATAAGAAAGAAGGCTTAGCTCGCAGCGCTGATACCTTATGCATCTGTCTGCAGGAAACAGCTAAGTCAGTAATTGAGGACGACTCATTTTATACCTTGAGCTTATTGAAGAGAGGAGTTTGTCATGGATTTGCTCCACAGACTTTTGTATGCTGCATATGCAACTGCTCACTTTCTAAAGAAGGTGCTATTTCAGCCATACGGTTGTTCAGTTGTGGGCATGCAACACATCTTCAGTGTGAGTCTGAGCAGAGCAGGTCATCTAGTCGGGAATCTAAAGATGGATGCCCTGTCTGTCTCTCAACGAGTAATACACAAGCCCGAAACAGATCGCCTATGGTTGATAATGGGCTAGTCAAGTATTCTGGGGCTCAACATGATGAAGTGTCACATGGCATCCATCAGACTCATGAAGTCGATCATGCTGAGAGATCTCGCGGGCTTCAACATATGTCACGGGTATAACTATCTCAGATAATCTCATTTTTTAGGCTGCATCCATAAATCTCTCGACTTAAAACTGAACGCCTTTCTGACAATTGAGAAGTGAAACTGTACCTAGTTATAACCTTCTATTGTGTCTCTTCTCATCAATATGTAATATGGGGATAATATTTCTTTTTGCAGTATGAAATACTGAGTAATCTTCAGAAAGAGCAGAAGTCCTTTCATATAGAAACTGTACCTCCATTGAAACTTGCACCACCAGCTATATATCATGAAAAGATACAGAAGAGGACCACTTCGGTGGGGGAACCTAGCAAACATTTAGTTAGAAGTCAAAAACCCCGGAAAATATGGCAAATGAAGGAGCAAAAGTCAAGCGTATTCCGTGAGTTACTCCCGTCACTGACATCATAGGCATCAATTTCATTGTGCTGATTCAATTATGGAATTTTGTTTGCCCATTGATCCTCTGCAGGTTAATATAAGAATCAAGTGCTCTACTGTTTGTATGGTATGTAGTTCAAGCTATAAGCCTTCAGTAATCCTGCCTGTATAGTGTTTCCCTTGTTTTAACATCTGTGACATCTACTGAGAATGTTCTCTAAGATCAGTACTACATTAGGTTTTGAAAAATGTTGAATCTACTCTTTCAAAATGTTGTTATAGATTTTGATTAACAATGAATTTAGTACTTTTCAAAATGTTGAATCTATTTAAATGTTAAATCTAGTTTTTCCAAAATGTTGAATAAAAAAACACAGATCCATAGCATAAGATCGTTTATTTAGTGCACGGAGCAGGTGTATGGCAGGGACAGAGATACTAAACAATGTCCAATGCTCATTGGAATTTTTTCTATTAATCCTCTAGCCTAAATATGATTGAATGCACGATGAGACTGAACTTATCACTCCAGTAGCTGTTCAAAAGTGGCACCAAACCTCTGCCATTTGAATCTTAGCAAAACACATGACGCCACTACACAGTTAGATATTCCTTGTCTCCTGACTTGGCACTATCCATTTTTCAAAACTATCCTTTGACTTATGATTTCTTTTATACTACAGTATTTGTAGCAACAAAATCATACCTGTAGGGAAGTACTTTTTAAATCGTATTCCAATGATATTATTGTTTGCAAAACGGACTTAAAAATAACGTGAGGCTAATTTTTGGTCAAAGATCACAAGATTTGAATCTCGAAATGCATGTACACCTTATATTTTGGGAAGAGGGAGTCCTGTTTCAGTTGAGCTTGTGAGATGCTTTTGATCCCCTGCTGAGACCAAAGGATTTGCAAATGCTCATGATCAAGAGAAAATCTGGCAGGATGAAAAGGGAAGCATGTATACTCGAATAAACTTTAGAACTTCTACTGAAATTCACTTTCTATGATTGATTGGTGGATAGTGCATCCAATTTAGCATCTAGTTTTGTTTGCATTCTCTATTGATAATGAACTAACTTGAATGATGTTTCTCCTTTGCTGGTTAGTTGCATGCCTGGTATGCTTGCTCATTAATAGTAAGGCTACCAACATTTCTTCTTGTTTGGCGCAGGAACCAATTCAAACTGATTGTTAATTTGCTTCATGACATCACCACAATTGGATCTTCAAAGACTGCTGCGAGCTGCTCATCAGTACATAATTTTCGTCTTTGGGATGCGTCTTGTCCTTTGGAGCCATGTGATTCTCCCACCCTATACCTTGATCAAAGGTAGCAACTTTGATTCTTTCAGTTTGGGACTCTTATCTTTGTTGCCTAAAAGTGTCTCATCTTTCGGTTATTTCAGGTTTTGCGGAATTTGGAGTTAGGTTGCTTTGAGCTAGGGAGGGATTCTCAACACTCGCGAGAGCATAGAAATTAGATCCTAAAGTGATCCCTTGAGGCTGTAACTTGAAAGTAGAGTTTTTTTTAGATGAAGTTGAGAAGTTCGTGATAAGTCGTGCAACTCACCATGCCGACTTCCTGTACAGAAGCATACGCGTGGTGACGTGATCCTCGTACAGTCTGTAAAATAGTCTAAAGTAACACAGGAGCGCTGACATGTATATACAGCACGAGAATAATGCTTGTACGCCCACATGACCTCCAACCAGCTGAGCTGCGATACTATCGGTTCTGATGTAAAGTCACATAATTATTTTTTAAAAAAATATCAATGCACATAATTGCCTTTTTCTTCTTTCTTACAAGGGGATACAGAACTGAATCTCTGTTGCATCTTGTGATTATACATCTGCGCGTCGAGCAATCTGAAACCAGAAGTGCCTGCAGTCTGAACTGACTATCGGATCTGCTACAGACTCAAGATCCTGAAAACAAGCTTCGAATTTGGTAGTAATCCAAAGCCTTTGGTGTTAGAGTTTACATCACATCAGTCTGCTCAGCCAGCAACATGCTGCTGCTAATCACGATCACTAGCCCTAAGCCGTGGATGATGACAACCGGATCAGCGAGCAATGGGCGATCTCGTCGACCTGTCGACCCTCAGAACACGTCGGGGCCGCGGAAAACCTGGAAGCGGCAGCTGTCGGCGCCGCGCGCCTGGACGCCGAGCGCGTAGTTGGCCGCCGCCAGCTCCGCCACCTTCTTCTTGAGCTCCTCCGCCGCGCGCTCCGCCTCCTCCTGCCGCCGGTGCAACGTCGCCACGCCGCGCTTGAGCACCCCGTTGTCGCGCTCCAGCTCCTCCTGCCGCCTGTGCTGCGCCGCCACGCCGCGCCTCAGCACGCCGTTGTCGCGCTCCAGCTCCTCCGCCCGCGCCTTGAGCGCCGCGTTCTCCTCCCGTAGCGCCGCCGCCTGCGCCTCCGCCGCCGCCGCCGCGCGGCTGGCGACGGCGCTCTCGACCAGCTTCAGGATCAACGACGCGCGGCCCCTGGCGTCCGCTACGTCGGCCGCCGCGGACATCTGCTCCACCAGGACGCCCGCGCACTCCTCCATGCCGCCGCCGTCGGCCCGCGCCGCGGCGCTCGCGACCCGGGCCGCCGCCGCCTCCCTCTCCCTCGCCTGCCGCTGCCGGGCGCGGCACGCCTCCACGGTCGCGTGCACATCGCGGCCGGACGCGGCGAAGCAGGCCTCGAGCTCGCCCGGGCCGGCGTCCGGGAAGACGCGGCGGAGGGCGTCGAGCGGGTCGACGGCCAGCGGCGGCCGCTGCGCCGACGCGGCGCCCGGGCACGGCGAGAAGCGGCCGCGCTTGGCGAGGTGGGGCGGCGCCGGGATCACCTCGTCGAGGAACGGGGTCGCGGAGCGCTTCCGGCAAGCTATGGCGGCGGCCATCGCGTCGGGATCGCGGCGCGGAGGGGGAGCTGCTCGTGTTTGCTGCTTGCCGCGGTATCGGCTCGTCAATATTTATGGTGGGGCGCAGTGAGCATCCGAGTTCGAACCAAGATCGAGTTCGTGTCCGACCAGAATTCAAACAAGCGCCTCACCGACTCCCAACCGAACAGGATCCAGGTTCAAATGGCCTCCGAGTCCGATTCGTGCCCGGACTATCCGACGCCCGGCTGGTCCTGACGATCCGACTCGAGGGCGAGCGAGAGCTCGTGGCCGACGACGAGAAAAATGGAAACGTCGACGCTGCGCTCCACGCGTTCACGCTCGCCGGGGTGGCCCGCGACGAGTAGGAGAAGATGCAGCGGCAGGAGGCGCTCTCGTACTAACGGTGGGCATCTGAAGCGGCGGCCTGTCGAGCAGAGGAACGCTTCGGTGGACAGCGACCCGGCGAGCAGCCGGACGGCACTGTCGAAGCTCTGGAGGTGCCCTGTGACCGTGCGGATCGGCACCGGCGCCGCCCTTACCGAGGGCGGCTAAGAGGGCCGTCGCGTCGAGCTGGCGGAGCAACGGTACGATGCGGCGGGCCGAGAACCACGCGGCGGCGTGGAAGAGGTCCGAGCACGCGCCGACCATCCCGTGTTCCGGTGTTGCCCGAACAGGAGCACGGGGACGCGCGTGCCGCCTCACCGGACACCGGCCAGCTGCGCCGGACCAGGCAGCAGCGCTTGACGGTCCGCCGGACCTCTATCTCCTGCGCGGAAGCCGTGAACGCCCGCGGCGGAGGTCAGCACGGCGTTGTTGCCGTCGTGGTGCCGGGCACGAGGGCGGACGGTGTCTGATTTACCGTCCGGGGGTGGACGGTAAATGAAATACCGTCCACCCCTGGGCCTCTCGAAACCGTCGGATCGGCCTTGTACGGATAGGATCGACTTCGAGGTAGCGAGCCCCTCCGCTGGCTCACGCGCTCGGCCGCTCCAGGCTGGCCAACCTCGTCGGGGAAGATGATCGACAGCGCAGCCGCGCAGCAAATGGGCAGTTCTCAGGCCCTCGCGGGACCGACGGACGCCGCCGAGGCGTTGTACCGTACCGTGCATGAGCACGACGCGAACGGCCAGCCGCGCCGCTCCATGCCCAATGCTCTATGTCCCCATGGGCCTCCATCTTGAGCGAGCTCGCTGTACGTTGAGATCACGACGGCGTGGTCGCCATTGATGGCGCCGAGCAGCCCGTGCTAAGGGGATCGTCGGACCTTCACGGCCACGATCAAGCGCGGCTTCAAGGCAGTGAGTTCCCTTTCGCTCCACGCTCTTCCGGTCGCTCTACCGTGCCACGGTTCCCTGCCACGATTCGCTGGGCCGGAGCTCTGGCGAGCCGCAAAAACAGGACTAATACCGGCAGGAGGATTCGCAAACCATTCAGGTGTCAATGTTCAGAAAGTATTCTATTTTCTAAGCAGTTACAGTGCTAGTATTGTCAGAAGCAGAAGACAACGCTCGTCGCCGCTGATCGTCCTGCGAGCCGGAGCAGGCACGAACGCAGCGCGGCCGGGCATGCCCACCCGCACCTCCATCCATCATCTCCTCGTCCTCGCTCCTCGGCACCCAACCGCGCGCTACATCCTGCACCAGACGGCGGCCGCGACCGTAGATCCGGAGACCTCGTCGACGAGCGCCTCCCCACCCGTACTTCCAAGCTCCGTCGCCGTCGCAGAGCATGCCTGCGCCTGTGGCGCCCCACGCCGGGCGGCAATGCCCCGTTAAGCGGGCAGGGGCTCCCCGGCGACTCCACTGTCACGCCGTACCGGCCGGGAGAGTGCGGGAACATGCAGGTCCGGTCGCCGGGCGACGCAGAACGGGAACCGGCGCCCGAGCGCCTGCGCGACGACGAATGCCGGGACTCCGGGGAGGACGGTATTTGATTTCCCGTCCGGGGGTGGACGGTAAATGAAATACCGTCCACCCCTTGGCCTTTCCTGGTCGTTGGATCAGCCTCGTGCGGCGGAGATCGACCTGAATAGTTGCCTTTCCTCTCCACGGGCCTCGCGCGCTGTCCGCTTGGGCTGCCGCTCCCCGGCACCGTGCGCTGCGCCTGGCGCCTGGCGCCCGCGTCGCCGTCCAACGCGCAGCCTCATCCCCGGCCACCGTGCACGCATGGAGCACGAGCTGCTTCTGCCGCGCGCCCGTCCAGCGCCCACGGGCAGCACGCCGACGCCCGCATGCTCGCCAAGGGCTCCGCTCCAGGAGTTTCGCGGCCGGGCAGCAGCTGCGGCAGAGGTCAGGATTGCTTATGCTTCAAGAGGAGAAAGAAGCTTTGCGATCGATGCTGATGCTGCTGGGACCTAGTACATGGTCATCATGTTGGGCTGCTGGCAGATGGGCAGCCATGGGCCGTCCAGTATTGTCTGGCACGCCGGCCGGCATGGCCGGCACTTAGCTTGCCCGCGCTCGTCGGCCCGGTCGCTGAGAACGCAGAACGCCGTGCTGCGAGCCCGTCCGGCAAGGGCTCCAGGAGTTTCCGGCCAAAAGTGCCATGGATGGACGCGCATGGTTCTCTTCGACTATCCCCGGCGTCGACGTCCGACTCCTGGGGTGGTCGGTATTCCATCAACCGTCCGGGGGTGGACGGTAAATGAAATACCGTCCACCCCTGGGCCTCTCGGAACCGTTAGATCGGTCTCGTACGGCTAGGATCGGCTTTAAGGTAGCGAGGCCCTCCCGCTGGCTCGCGCGCTGGGACGCTCCAGCGCTGGCCAACCTCGTCGGGGAAGATGATCGACGGCTCCGCACGCCAGGCACGCGGGCTGTTCTCCGGCCGTGGACGCTCGCGGGACCGACGGACGCCGCCGAGGCGCTGAACCATACTGTGCCTGAGCACGACGCGGACGCCTGTGAGAGCTCGCTGTTGAGGTCACGACGGCGTGGTCGGGGCGTCGGGCAGCTCGAGCTCAGGGGTGTCGTCCGACCTTCATGGCCACGAGCAAGCGTGGTTGCAAGGCAGCGAGTCCCTTTCCACGCTCCTCTAGACACGCCGCGGCTCCCCGCCACGATTCGCTGCGCGGAGCTCTGGCGAAGTGGCGAGCCGCCCGGCGCCGGTCGTGAGGCGTTGGTGCGCATGAACGCCGTCTAGCTCGATAAGCGACGGACATGGAGACTGCTCTTGCACGCTAGTGCCCGTCAGCGGCAGGCCTCGCTGGCAGCAGCACGACGCCGGGCGCTCCATGACGCGAGCCGGCGAGCGTAGGTTGTGTCAGCACACCAATGTCGGCGTCGGGACGGCGTGGCGCCCGCGAGGGTGCAGCCGTCGCGGAGGCAAGTGTCGGAACCAGTGTCCACGGGGCATCAAGTTCGACCACAGAACCATTTGTTTCACGATTTACCAGCAACTACGCTCAACACAAGATGGGACAAAACACTTTTAATTTGATCTGAATAGTCCGCTCTAGTTTGGTCTTGAGATGGAAGGTTACATTACATGAAACGAATTCATATATATAGTTTTGGAATTCCTTCCCCAAATGAAAAGTACAATGATTTTTACCCTATTCCCTCTCTTCCTCGTTATCTGACGGCCGGCAGCATATATACACATCAAAAATGCTCTGCATCTGCTCTCTTCAGTCTCGATGGTATTTGCCCCAATTAACCAGGCATTGAATCACCTCTTCCCTCCAATCTACGACAGCGAATCAGGGCGAGTCCAATAACCACATTGGCCAAGGCGGAGGACACCGAGAAAAAACAGCAACTCTACAATGTCTTCCTCTGCCCCACGAATTTCCGCGCAACGCCAAAGATGACAGCCTTCGTCAGGAGCCCTTGATCAAGGGTACAAGCCAGAGCGACTGCCCCGCCGAGCACGAGGAACCTCGACATATTGCTTCTTGCAGGTTTCTCTTCTGCTTCCACAATTTCTGATTCGTCGCTGTTGGTCTCCAGTGACCGAACAAAGTTGTCGCCAACCTTAGTATTGATCCGGGCCATCAAGGCACTCTTTGACGCTGGCTCCCCAGCAGCCCTGGCCTCCTGATAGGCCCGGAGTCCAGGCTCAATTTTCTTTACACATCCCCACATTCCCTGCCGAATCCCAAGCTTTGCAATCTCGTATGGTATACCCATCTCCTCATGGTGAAACAGGAGAATCTCACAGGCTGTCAACCCTCCATTCCCTCTCTTTGATTCCACTGTTCAAATACCAGTCAAAAGAAAATTCTGAGTTAGACAAGAGTCCACAGAAACAGAAACAAAAGGGATTTCCTTGCATTCAGTTCTATTTTTTCTGTTATGCAACTTCTATTGTTTCCCAGTCTCGAGCATAATAAGCAAGGAAAATGATTACCTGCACGGATGCACCAGCTTGAATAATACAAGTCAACTCTTCTAGGTTTGTTACGCCGTGGGATGGATGAGCATGGTATACCCTGCATCAAGTTACAAGAACATCAATGGCTGGGCATGAACACATGACATGATGTGAGTAAATCTACTAATCTCTTTAGTCACATTCACATTTTAGTGATCTGACAAATGCAAGCGGAACTAGCCTCAAGACTACCCATCACTAACAAGATTATAAACAAACTTTTTACCTGGCACCGATGTAAAAAAAAACATCTAGGTTTAGAGAAACATCCTATTAACCACTGTATACAAGGTAACTGCTCAAAACAACAATGTTGATACATACTCATGGAGCTTCAACTACAATTTAGACCTAAACGATTTTCTCTATTGGGCATCTAACAAGAACCCCGAGGGGCAACCATAACCCATATTGACTGATAGAAGAAAATAATAGTGACTCGTTGATATCAACTAACAGAAATTTGATGAAGAAAAATAGCGAAATCATTTATATCAACTGAGTGAAGAATGATAGGTCCGCAAGGAGTAAAATAAGGCAGTAGAGAAGTATACAGGCAGTCAAGAAAAATAGTAATGGGATAATATTTATTAAGTGAAGACATAAGAATGGGGATTCTACAATGCAACACAAAGAGGACCCGGTTGTAGAGGGAAAAAATTGGGAGGGCAGGGGTGCAAAAAAAAGAAAGAGAAACCTTAAGAAAGCTCTTGCCGTTTCAGGAATGGAATTGGACCAAACTTTTAAAACATGGGTAGGAATATGAAATGCCGTCAAGGGATTGATTTAAAGATATGTTCTTGTGGCTTATTTATTTATTTATTTATTGCCAATGCTTGTGGCTTCTTTATTGAGACTACAAAGAATGGAAGAACACACCATGTAAGGAAGGTAAGAGTCCATCCAAGTCTAGAAGTAAGCCAGAGACAACTGAACAAAGGCTGGCGTCAGCACAAGGGTGAGCTGAAGAAACCTTTTTGAAGAAATTGGTTCTGACGTCAAAGATTGGCTAGCTAGGACTGACTATAGCCAGAACCGACATATTTCTAAGTTTGACATTGTTATATCTGTTACTTCCTAACCTCTCATTACTGTAACAGGCAGCTACAATTAAATGAAGGTTCCTTCCATAGTTTGCTTTCGAAGGAATAATGATGAAAAGGAAGAGTTGGAGATTTCCCTGTCAAAGACTTAATATTAACATCAAAACTTCAATGATGTCAAAAAGCCTGTCTAAGTGAGTGCTCCAATGGTGGACAAGTAGCCTCAGGTCAGTACCATTAGATACATGTAGCTATCATGAAATATCAGGACTGGAAAACAACCGCTGAACTTCCTATAAGTGACCACCAGGTAACACGTAATTCTGTGATTGCCTAGCCAAGTAATAAATCCATATAGCCGTACGTCTGTGCCTATTTCTAACAGAGTTAGTTGAAGGGAAACAACATAAATTCTGTATGTAGCCAAAGCTATATGGACCAAATTGATCCAAGAAAGGATATATTAGGGATCAAGCATAAGTCCATACATCCTGGAATCAACACTAAAATAAGGAAGTATTATCATTTACCAAAGACAACATCTATTGGTTTTTCAAGTCTGCTTCACCTTTGTGACACAATAGTAGGCGCCCCCCAATTTCCATATTCGACGAGCAATTATGTACTCTCTGTCACTGCAGAAGAAGGGGAACTGCAACAACACGAGATCAAAGCATAAGCTGGTAACCATAAAATCAGGAAAATTTATAGCAAATATATCATCCGAAGACCCCACTTACCTTCCGAACCCAATGCACTTTCATTGTCCCGGTTGTCTGGCACTCCTCCAGCGTCTTATGATAGATAAGCATATCATCCCACTTGTTGGACATCCGGAACTCATCGTCCCCAAAGAAGTCCCTCACTTCCTCAGGAGTTGCATCCTCAAAGATAGTACTACTCTGATATTGTGGAGGTCCAGTCTAATTTCATCCAAACAAAATTCAATCATTACACGAACATGAAATTAAGTAACCGAATAAGCACATAAACACTTCAAATTTTGCAACAGAAAAGCTGGTGAAGATTCGTTCACCTGGGCATCCCTCCTCCACGCCTGGTAGGTCATTGTGGGCAGCGACTTCTCCATCATCTTGATCCAGGCCGGCCCGCCGTCCCTGCCCTCCACCAGCCTCCAGAGGTTCACCAGGTCTTCCTTCCCCACAGACAGCTCCTCGTTCGCCATCTCCGACGACCTGCCAAGCACCACCATTCCGTCAAAGGCGGGCTCCATTTCACACGCCAAATCCACCAAAGAACACGGCTTTGACCACAACCCGGACCAAGAAACACAACACATTTCTCCAAACAGTCCGCGAGCCTACATACCCATGCGCGGTGGCCTCGTCCTCCTGCTGCTGCACGGTGGTTTCGGAGTAGCCAAGCGGCGCCCGGAGGCGGGCGGGGAGCTGGGCCTTCCAGAAGTCGAGCGTGGCGAAGGGGAGTTGCGCCGGCGCCGGTGCAGCGGCGTTGCCGTCAGCGGTGGCGACCAGGCCGGCGGCCCAGCGCGGGCGCCAGGCCCAGCCGAGCAGGAGGCCGAGGAGGGCCGCCGCCCAGAGGGGCCCCGCGAGGAGCGCCATCTCCCAGACCGCCCCCCACGCGGTGGGCTGCTCCAGCACCCTCGCCACCGCCGACAGCACGTACCCCATCGGAGCCGACCGGGCGGGCGGCGACGGAGTGGGGGGACGGACGCGGCGGTGCGGGTGGGGTGGGGGGCGGAGAAGAAGAGAAGGAAGGAATGGGGCTTTGCGGCCTATGGAGAGGATTAAAGACTCGATTTTTGGGGATTTTTTTTTTCTCTGGGGGACGGAAATGGTGTGGTGCACGAGTAGAGATGGGGCCATTGGAGTGTGGACATGGCGCATGGACTATAATCTGACTCTCTGAATATTTTTATTTGTTTTTAAGCCATTGTTTTTAGACTTTGGAGGCTTTAGGATCCGAGTAGCTTCTCTCTAGTTTATTTGGGACATTGATAGTTCTGAAAGCTGATCAGTCCTCTCTGTCTTGTTTATTTGGAATTTGGTGAGTTTTGGGGATGGGTTTTGTTCTTCTTTATAAGAAAAATGAGATGATGTGGTAACACAAGCAATGGGTTGGGTGAGCAATTTGTTTATTGGTTAGGAGTGATAGCATTTATGTAAAGGTGTTGGTCGCTCCTTTGATGTTCTAACTTGGATTTTTTTAGTACTGTTATTGTGTGCTTATCATATCATCTGATTAGTTGTTGGTTGGGAAGTTGTTTTCTCAAGAGTTTCATGTTATCATGGCGTTCCTTAAAGGTACAAAAGGTGCTCTAAGGAATCTAAACATGCATAGAATTAAAGGATTGCACTCTAGGCTTGCCTAAATACAATCCATGTGTAAATTATTAAAAAAAGGGGGGCAAATGAATGTAAGCCCATTCCTTTGTAGAGTAAGAAAATTATTGTACAGGGTTTACATCACACCCTACCAAATCCAACATTAAAGCAACTAACGCGTGAAACTCGTTGCACTCGGAGAGTGTTATTTCAAGCATGGTAGATTGTTGTGTTGACCGGTCAACTTGCTAAACCCTTTGTGTGCGCATACCGCAACTAATTGACTAATCACCTATCAGCGAACTCCTTTTGGGTAGTGGAGTAGGGCTTTCTTCTTCTCCTTCTCCTTCTCTACCCAATTGCAGTTAGTTTATATATTGGTCAAAATAGAAAAAGTTTAAAAATCAATCAAAGAAAAACACAGTTGGCCATGGCCAATGTGATGTGAGGGCAGCTGCGTGTGCGCCTGTGGACCGGGCGCAGCGACGTGGGTGGCCGCGCCCCAAGCGATAAGGGGATTTGGGAGCTGAGGCTGTTGGTGGCGCGTGTCGATTCTGGTGGGGGCCCAAATCTCCTCTCCGGCCAACGGCCGCGCGCCACGTCGGCCCGCGCCCCGGCCGAAACCCACCGGCGACGGCCTGCCCTATTGGTTCGCGGCCTCTGCATCTGCCAAAGGACACAAGTAGGCGGCTGACCATATTTTGTTCTCCCCTCTTCTTTTTTACCTTCTGCCAATGTGTTTTCGTATTGTTTGCCATGGGTAATATAATATGTGCACAAAAGCAAGAAAAACGTCTATTAAACAAAATTACGGCTACCGTTGATGTCCGAGAGGAACCATTTTCATTAGCAAAATTATTGTCATCGAAGTTGCTGCATGCTTAAAGAAATAAAACAAAATTATTGTACTCAAAGTTAGTTGGTGAGATGCATGTCTGAGGTCAAGGGACAGCTGCTGAGCTTCGCTGGCCGGCCGTGAGCTGAGCTCCGTCCTCTTGTACACTGTACTTGCTCCTCAGCCCGTGTGTGTTAAACGTTTGCCTTGACACACGAAGCCGACGACCACTGACGCTAAGTGAGCAGGACCACCATCCACTAATGTAATGATAATGCTTGCTGCCTAGCTTTTCACCGAAAGCATGTGATACGAATATGATTTTATTTGCGCCTCCGACGATGTGATCTTAGCTAGCTAGCAGTCAACCAAAGCGACCATGTGCTTCTCTCCGTCTCCTCCGCTCAAAAAAGAAAAAAAAGTAAACCACATGTGCTAGATAGCTGCTCTCACACTAACCTAACGCTAACATCAATCTGCGTCGCTTGTTTTTGCCTTCTCCTTTTTAACTAGTGCAACCCAAGTATAACCATAGCTATATTTTTTTTATCACAGCATTGTCGATCATGCATGTATACCTCTTACCATCTTCCTCCAGGAAACAGTACCTCGTGATATACTCTCCATTTAAAGTTATAAAGCTTTATTTATACTAGTCCATAATACAATAGCGCAACATTGTTTAATTCAAACAACTTTATAACTATTTTTCATCATCAACTAACATCAACGACAGTTCGAGTCCCACTATTTGCCTTAAGAAAATGTTGAAATTTACAACATGCCCATTATTTTTTGGGGGACAATAGGAAAACATTTTTTTCACATTTATGATGAAGTTTTTAATTGCCTAACATGAATCTAAAGCATAGATTACCCTTATTCGTAGATGGAAAATAAGTTATTCAGAGAGACAGACTCTTCCTAAAAAAGTGCTCCGGACAGAAGATGCATGGCCTTTTTTAAAATTTCGGCATGAGATTATGCATGCTTCAGGAAAGCAGTGCAGCTAAGCAATTGGGCTCAATTTTACCGGCCCAAATACGCATGGATCAGAAGCCTCGGGCCCCCACCTCACATGGCCTAGCCCGACTCTTCTCTCCGGCCCAGCCCCCGAAGTGTCGGATAAGCCGCGCGCGGCCGCGCCGTCGCCGCAGAAGCAGAACGCCGTCGGCCATGGCGTCTCCCTCCACCGCGTTCGTCCCCCGCGCCGGCCTTCCCCTTCTCCGCGCAACGCCGCTATTCCGCGTCATCGCCTCTACCTCGGGCGCCGGGAGCAAGAAGAAGGACAAGAAGCCCAAGAGCGGCAGCAAGAGAGCCGGCCAGGACAAGGATAGCAAGGCGCTGGAGCCTCCGGCCCCCGTGGTCCGCCGCGCCCCGGCGGGCAGCGCGTCGATCTTCCAGCAGCAGCAGGAGGCGGCGTCCAAGGCCGGGGGCGCCGGTGGGAAGGGGCCCACGGAGGAGGAGCTGCGGCAGCGACAGGCCAACGAGAACGCCTTCCTCCTCGCATGGCTGGGGCTCGGCATCATCATCCTTGTCGAGGGCATCGCGCTCGCCGCCTCCGGTAATATATACAGCAGCAATTTGGTCTCAAACTTCCAATGCTGCATTCGCTTTGCTTATTGGTGGATGGTGATGGTAATTCAGTTTAGCATTCTGCTTGCACCTGCCAGGGCGTATTACCTGAATGTAGTATTGAACATCCCCAAATGAGGAACTGTAGTGTTGAGCTCTGTGAGTACATAACTACATTAATAGACGATTAATTAAAGCTTTCATTGTGGCAATTGTTGATGAATTGAAGAAAAATTGTCATGATGGTGGCATTTTGGTTGCTTTCCACACCATCATTCTGTGCGCTGTCACGTGGCCAAACTTTTTAACCCATCCTAGAGTAGATAACACACGTTCAAATGCGGAAACACCTAAATGAAATCACAATCTAATACTCCTGTCTCGAGAATTTTCAAATGGAAAATGTTGGTGCAGGAATGATCTGAGGAAGTGTAGCATGAAGCACAAAAGTACCAAAGAAACCATTTAACTTTGCTCATCTAAATGAGAGAGAATGTCCAGCAACAGAAGCAATAATTTAGTTACGTTCAGGTCACCTAACTAGTAACTAATAGTTGAGTTGTGGGTTTGACTCATCCAGTAATTATATGCCAAGGATTTTGATACTGCAGAACTGTTGAACCAAGTAAGTCATGTCTTAAACTTGTATATGTTATATGCAGGCTTTCTGCCGGAGGAGTATGACAACTTTTTTGTCAAGTACCTTTATCCATCGTTCACTCCAACAGTTGTTCTGTTTTTGGCGGGTACGGTTGGTTATGGTGTCCTCAAATACTTTGAAAGTGAGAAAAGCAAAAGCTAGGTAACAACACAAAGGTGGGACTAGATATAATCATCTTGCGAATTTCCGAGATTTACTTATCCTAATTTTCTTCACGCTTTAGTCTACATTTTGTGATATGCTATGTACTTCCTCGCCACAAAAATGATATTTTTGCCATATAACTTGTTTCATGCATGGAATACATAAATTTTCTTAATTAGATAGGATGTTGAGGTATCAACCTATTACACATCCTGCACTTGATGAAGACTCAAATGAAGAAGCGATAAACGAGTAACAATGCACATCAAGTCCTTTAGAGTTAGATTCTGGATGCTACACTAAGAGCTAACTTTTTTAAGCAAAAGGAGGTTCATAATCATTACTAAGGCTTTTTGTATTCGTAGTTACCTTTTTTTCGAATGTTTAATATTACAATTACCTAGACCAAAGTTGTGGGAAAATAGTGCTTTATGGTTTCCTGACTTCCCTGATATAATAATGCACCCTAGCAGTTTTCATTTGTCCAAAAATTCATGTTCCATACTAAGTTTTTCATGTTTTGTCCATATACCACGGCATATGTCTCTGACTCATTTCCAGCCTCTGGTGGACCCGCTAATTTTATCTGATCAGATGCAGCATTCCATGCTAACCTTTTCATGTTTTTAAGTTTTTTTTGTAGACCATGATGTAATCCTGCTAATTTTATCTGATTGAATGCAGCATATTTGGAGCAAAGTTGAGATGCACGCTATGTATGAAGTATTACGGCAGAAGATCGGTGGCAGAGAAGTAGATTGGTGTTGTAATCTGTATGAAGTTCAGTTGTATATCGGTGTTTGGGATTAATCAGCTTGTAGAGGTTCGTTGTGGTTGTGTAGAGCATTGCTGTCAGAGTTTAACTTGATTAAATCGATCTATTGATGACATTGAAGGTGCATTTTCGTGATTATGCTCCCTATATAATATGTACGGGTCGTTTGTACATTGTAACTGAATAAATGTGGCATATACAGTGTTTCAGATCAGTTTTCTTTTGCACCAAATAAACATGAAAGCAGGTTTGCCATTCCCCCCTGTCACACTCTATCTCATATCAAATTAAACCATTCGAGCTTCATGAAACAAATTAAATCTGGATATAAAGGCATGGTACAGGAACCAATCTGAATATAATACACTACCCATCATTGCCAATCCCTTATAAACAAAAAGAAAAACATTCATATTACTATGGAATCAATTTTTTTACAATGAGATCAATGTATTTACAATTGAACATCCACGAATCTTCAGAATCCAAACCAAGAACTATTAATAGCCTACAATTAATTAAATCGTTTTTGGATGTGATTGACCTGTGGATATATATTTACAAACATCCATGAAAACACCATAGTTTGGCGCCGGCAGCATATTGACATTCTTCTCTATTAGTACCTGCTTCGTCTCCCTTAGCTTGACCACCTTCCTGTGGCGGTTCGAGTGCTTGTCACTCCGGAAGCTCGGGCTCGTCGACGGCCGGTACTCGGGCAGCAGCTTGTTCATCGTGTAGCGGATGCCGCACGCGTTGCACAGGGTGCCCGGCCCGTCCGGCCCCGCGCGCCATTGCGGCGTCTCCGTGCTGTCGCAGTGCCTGCACGCCCTCTGCTGGGTCCGCCTGTTCCTCGACCGCGCCCCGAGCAGGCGCGGGCGGACACCGCTGTCGACGCTGCGGCGGCCGTCCTGGTCCCCGTCACCTCCGCTAGCGCTGTCGCGAGACGCGGGGACGCTTGGCATATCCAGCGACCACAACCGCTTGCGGCGCTTGACGGACGTGTCCCGTTTCTTCCTCGGCACAACGAGCCGCGAGACAGGCGGCGGCGGCGGCGGCGGAGGCGACTCGGTCTCCAAACTGGACGTGGTCGTCCATGAGCTGTCCGACAGCGCGGCGTGCACCGCCGGCGGCAACCGTGGCGCGCCGTCGGAGCAGGCGGCCCCGTCCCGGCAACCAACGTCGTCGGCAGCGTCCACGTCGAGGACCTCTTTGCCGCCCCCGGTGGGCAGCACTCCCCGGTGCGGCGGCGGTAGCGCGGCGGCTATGAAAACGTCCTCCAGCAGGTCGTCGTTGAATAAGTCGGGGTTGTTCATGATGGTGTCCAGCGGGTCGTCGGGGCAGCAGAGCCCGGCGTGGAGGAGGAACGGGGCGCCGCCGCCGCCGCCGCCGCACGAGCCGTCGCACACCGCGACATCGGGAAAGTCGTGAGGGGAGAGATAGGGAATCCCGAGTTCACTCATGTTACGGGTAGCCGGTCATGATTCTACCTAGTTATTAGGGTTTATGGATCATCGGAGGAAGAGATAGCGACCGTGTACCCTCGCGTGCAGTCAGATCGAGTTCAATATGGAAAGGATAATAGAGTTCAGATATGTGCAAAGTACAATGCACGTTACATTGCAACGGAGAGGCCGTCTCGATCTGCCTACCCGAGCCAATCAGGACTCGGACTATAATAGTAAGTTCACAAGCTGCTAACAAACAAGGTCTGCGAAAACTCTACTTGAGTGCTGATGTGGACAATAACAACCATGCATAGTGCATACCGATCTGAACTAAACAATTGATAGATTTCTCGTGACGGTGATTGTTGTCCACTTCAGCACATTAAGAGTTTTTTAGAACTTTCTAGAGGTAGCAATAGCATTACACATAGGGGGGGAAAAAGACCTACCCGCAGGAGCCCAAGTCTTTCAGGATTCTGTAGAAGAGATGCTGCTGGTATGTAGATGAATGCATTTTCCTTGTGTAACGATCATGCTTATTTTTGACAGTACATGCCAACCTCTCGATTTGCAGTCGCCAGCAAGGTAAAACTGCTTATTTGTCATCCAGAGACACGTCTAAACTAAGGTTCAACACGAAAAAAACAGTGATACAGGCATTCTGTTACATCATGAACTCTGCCGTTTCAAGGTCGTTACATGAGGAAGTCCCTGGGGTCTGTGACATACCCAGTCAGGGCCGAGGCGGCCGCGGTGTAGGGGGATGCCAGGTAGATCTGCCCCTCCTTGTGTCCCATCCTGCCTGGGAAGTTCCTGTTCGTCGTGGACACACAGACCTACATCCAGATTATAAGTGGTTGAAATCTAATTCATCATAACTGTCAATGTCGACAAAATAGAATTTTGAGCTTGATGTTTGCCTTCACAGACTAAGGACTTCAATCAATGATAAAAGGTTCCAATGCACTTGTAGTTTCAACTGTCGTAAACATCTGTTAGGGGAAAAAAAGAAAATGCACCCCCAAAGGAAGGGTCTAGTGCTAAATACTAATGTATTCTAGGGAGGAGCTCAAGTCTACCAAGGGAGCATTTTTGTTTAGTGTTTCCAGCCATTATTATTCGACAACATTAGAACAGCAACATAGCACATAAGTGAGACCATGGTAGCAATTCTGTACCCAAGTAAGCATATGCGGAACATCAGGTAGCCACAGTCATCGGTGTGAAATTTGTATGGGCACAAGAATTAAGGTATCATACTAATTTATGTACATAAAACCATAGTGGCCTTGCCCCAGGTATACATTAAGTACCAAGCCTATTTTACACAAATTCTTCAAGACGCGCATAAGATTCTTACCATCGGTTCATTCATGCGTGCATATGTATCACGAGGGCCACCTAAGCAAGCACCGCAACTAGGGCTAGCTGGTGTGTCGCATCCAGCCTCCTCAAATATCTGGGAGCAAGTTTTGCCACCAGATCCTGGTACAGGGAGGCTATACAAGTCCATCCACACCTGCAGAGATTTCACATTTGTTTTAGCGAATATGAACAAGTTTATAGGATGTTACAGTGTTACTTCAGGATATTTTTACTCTAGGTAGTAAATTTACCTTTTGTGTCGCAGGGACAAGGAATGTGGGAACTTTAACCTTCTTGCCCTGGATTAAGACAAAAGTTTGCAGTTAGTCAAGTAGTCATGGAATAAAATGATTTTGAAAGATAGCAAGTACATGCATAAAGTACAAGTTTCAAGTACACAACGGGTATCATCAGAGTATCATCCAGCATGCATATACACCATGGTAGGGTTCAAGAATCTTACTGAAGCTAGGAACACCTTTGCAGCAGCAAGGAAGTCCTCCGTCTTACCACCAGTGCAAGAACCAATATAGACTCGATCAATCTTGACATCTTTGCATTCTCTTGCTAGAGCACGGTTGTCAGGTGAATGTGGCTGCAGTTCATGAAGATTATCACTTATTTTTTTATAGGAAAACCAACAAATCCAAGATAAAGATTTTCAATAGATTACATTAACAAACCTTGGCAACTACTGGTTCCAGTTTGGATACATCGAACCGATAGTCACTAAAAAATCTGAAGAAAAAAGAACTCGGTCAAATAAAAGAACAAAGAAATCAATAGCTTATCCATATGCCATATCAAAAAATCACACAGAAAATCCAAGCTCAAAAGTTGCAACGGAAAAACTGTCTAGCTGAATGTTTGGTGCTGCTACTGTTAGGCAGTGGTTTAGCTGAATGTTTGAGATAGGAAAATCAATGTTTTTTAAAGTTAGGCAATGCTTTAGCTGAATGTTTGGTGGTGCTATCCTCAGCTGGTGTCTCCAGCAAAAATGGTCTGTGCAAATGTTATATTGCTTTCTCTTGAAGTGGGGTGTCCTATCTTTAAAAAAAATTGTGAAGGAAAACACTAGGCAACACTCTATTTCTTGTATATATGCATAACATAATCAACTTTTCAGAAAACCATAAGAAGTTCAGAAAGCAAGGACAAACTTGTTGAATAAGTACTATTTATCCATTTATTCTTGAATTTCAATGCTGTCTAACAAGGAGTCATGTCTCCGTAAGAGAAATATCTTTAAAATTCTAATATGCAAATCAAAGCATAGCATGAGCTAAAGGACCAGAAAAGCAAGGGCAGTCTATAATCACCTGGCCTGAGCGTCACTGTAGACAGGTTCATAATCAACTGATGTCTTGCCCTGCAGTATACCAGTATGACAGCTATGATGTCAGAACTATCATGAAAAATCTTTTGCAAATTGTTTTGAGCAGTCGCTATCACATAGGTTATTGGAATGTTATATAAGAGGTTAATTCTGTACCTCAAGGTATTTAAATGTAGTCTCATCAGCAGGCACAACACCATTCTTTCCACCAGCTTCAATAACCATGTTGCACAATGTCATTCTCTCTTCCATCTAGCAAGCGCGTGAAAAGAATTAGTTCAATGTTACATAGCGTATTAGTGTGGCAATTAATTAAGCTAATCTTTGAGCAGGTAACGCACATTTAGACTCTCCACAGTTGATCCAACAAACTCCATGGATTTATAGGTTGCACCAGATACAGAAATCTCACCAATAATCTGTAAGTAGCAATTAACAAGAATAAGAAGTCCCGCCTACAAGTAAATCCAAAGAGATTAACATATTTAACATAGCTTGTTGGCTTACTTGCAAAATCAGATCCTTTGCGAGTAAATAAGGTGGCATTTCTCCATCTAGTACAAATCTTATAGTTGGTGGCACCTGAAAATAAGATTAACATATCAAAACACTGTGTTCTTTTTTTCTGGAAGTGGCTGAAGCGTATCGGCGATATATGAGAAAGTGATAAGAGGATGTACAAAACAAAAGTGAAACACATAACTAATACATAAATATAACTGGATACTACATTCGATGTTTCTGTTATTGTTGTATTTTGACAAAATGCAAGTCAGTGCAAACGATAATAACATTTTACTGATAAATTTATTCTTTGGTTTTGGTTTATGTTAAACAAAGTTGATAAAGTCTCACTTGCTGGGAATAAGTTCTTATACTATAGTCTTTGTGGGTCTCAGTCTTTGTAGCATCTAGAGGACAGCTCATGTGTTGTGGTCTTGCTGCCCCTAGGACAGCATCTTAGACCAGAGGACAGCATCTTAGCTTTAGCTGTTAGGACAGCATCTAGGCATCTTAGACCAGAGGGCAGCTATAAATATTTAACCCCAACCCCTCGGGTTGGTATGAGCTATAAATATGTAACCCCAACCCCTCGGGTTGGTATGACATTGTGTGAGAATTAAACCAGAAAATTGCCCCAACTCCTAGTCTCATCCTCTCAGTTTCGATACTAACAACTGGTATCAGAGCCGTTCTATCCTGTAGCTTAAACATCTCCTGCTCATCTCCTTCCCACGCCTCCCTTAGTCCTCAGCCGGGAGTAGGAACACCGGTTGTCCCTGCTCACCCCTCTTCCCCTGCGCAGACGGGCAGGAGCTCGTCTGAGGCAGCCTCCTCCCAACGCAGCAGCCCCCCACTAGCGCGCCATGTCCGAAGGACAGTCTCAGCGCTCGGTCGCCTCGAGCGCGCGGCAGCGGCAGGAGGCCGAGCTCGCCGCGGCAGAGGAACGCGAGCGAGCGGCGGCAGAGGCCGCTGCGACGGCGGCGAGGGCGTCAAGGCTGGCGGCGGCGGAACTGGCAGCAACAAGGGCGGAAGTGGAAGCAGCGGCAGCACTGGAGCTCAAGGCTCTACGCGGCAGTAGCATCAGCGGCTCTGCCTCTGCCGACGGCAGCACTGACGTGGAACACAAGCTGGTGAGGGAAGTAGCAGGAGAGCAGGCGGCGCAGTGGGCAGCCGCGCACCCCCACGGGCGCGGTGGTGGCAGCCCAGACGGGCATGGACGCGCGCGGCGGCTGCGCTCCCGACGGCGGCGGCCGGGTCGATGGAGATCGCGGCCCTTACAAGCAGCGCGGCTCTCCCTCTCCGGACCGGCAACATGGTCACCACGGGATCCAGGCTGTTGTCAGGGACATTGGCCCCGGCGGTGGGTGGCCTACCCTCACCAAGACCAACTATGTCGAGTGGGCTGCAGTGATGAGGGTAAAGCTCCAGGTGCGGCACATGTGGGAGGCAGTTCGGTACGGCGACGTCGACTACGACGAGGATCGACGGGCGCTGAATGCGCTCATTGCTGCAGTCCGGCCCGAGATGCGGTTCTCGCTTTCCAAGAAGCGGACTGCCAAGGAGGCCTGGGATGCCATCGCTGCGGCACGTATCGGCAGCGACCGCGCCCGCAAGTCCACACTGCAGGACTTCGCAAGGAGTGGGAGAATCTGGCCTTCAAGCCAGGTGAGGATGTTGATGACTTTGGTCTCCGTCTCAACACTCTGCTGCAGAAGATGGTGCAGTACGGCGACGACACCTACGACGAGGAGAGAGCTGTTGAGAAGCTTTTCCGCTGCGTCCCCGAGAAGTACAAGCAGATCGCTCACTCGATAGAGTCTCTGCTGGACCTCTCCACGATGTCGATCGAGGAGGCGATAGGTCGCCTCAAGGTCGTCGACAGCGATGAGCCACAGCCTCTCTCGGGGCCTATCACCATTGGCGGGAAGCTCCATCTCACTCGGGAACAGTGGGAGGCCTGCTAGAGTGACGGGAGGAAGGGGGAGCCCTCCTCCTCGACAGGCGGCCGCAAGCGCGGCAAGCCGTGCAAGGCGCGCAGAGGCGCCAAGCCGGGGTGCGAGGACGTGCCAAGGGTGGCGCCCGCGGAGGCGCCCAGAGCGGCACCGCCGGCGTGCACAAGCCGGCACGAGACGACACCTGCCACAACTGCGGCAGTGCTGGCCATTGGGCCAAGGATTGTCGACAGCCACGACGCGGCCAGGCCCACATTGCACAGGTGGAGGAGGAGCCAGCTCTGCTCCTACCACACGCAAGCATCGAGCTACCTCCAGCGGCATCAGCCGCAGCGGCTCTCCTCCACCTTGACGAGCCGAGGGCACACGCCTTTCTCGACGACGCCTCCAACAACGACAAGACTGACAGGTGGTGCCTCGACACCGGCGCCACCCATCACATGACTGGTCAGCGGGATTTCTTCACCGAGCTTGACTCTTGCGTCCGAGGCTCTGTCAAGTTTGGGGACGCCTCCGGCGTGGAGATCAAGGGCGTCGGCTCCGTCATCTTCACCGCCGAGTCTGGTGAGCACAGGCTGCTCACCGGAGTCTACTACATCCCCGCGTTGAGGAACTCTATCATCAGCTTGGGACAGCTGGATGAGAACGGTTCGCGCGTGGAGATCAAGGACGGAGTCCTAAGGATTTGGGATCGCCATCATCGCCTTCTTGCCAAGGTAACCAGAGGCGCAAATCGACTCTACGTCCTTAATGTGCAGGTGGCACAGCCCCTCTGCCTCGCTGCTCGTCGGGACGACGAGGCGTGGCAGTGGCACGAGCGCTTCGGGCACCTTCACTTCGAGACCCTGAAGCGGCTCAGTGCCAAGGACATGGTGCGAGGCCTGCCATGCCTCGACCGCGTGGAGCAGTTCTGCGACGTCTGCGTGTTGACGAAGCAAAGACGACTCCCCTTTCCCCAGCAGACAAGCTTCCGAGCCAAGGAGCGGCTCGAGCTCGTGCACGGGAACTTGTGTGGCCCAGTGACACCGGCCACACCGGGAGGACGATGTTACTTCCTGCTGCTCGTCGACGACCTCTCCCGCTACATGTGGGTGATGGTTCTCGGCACCAAGGGAGAGGCTGCGGACGCCATCAGGCGCGCGTAGGCTGCTGCGGAGGTGGAGTGCGGCCGCAAGTTGCGCGTGCTGCGCACCGACAACGGCGGCGAATTCACGGCGGCTGAATTCGCGTCGTACTGCGCTGATGAGGGCATTCAGCGCCACTACTCTGCGCCGTACAGCCCGCAGCAGAACGGCGTCGTCGAGCGGCGCAACCAGACGGTTGTGGGGATGGTTCGGGCCCTCCTCAAACAGAGGGGGATGCCGGCTGTCTTCAGGGGAGAGGCGGTGGTGACAGTTGTCTACATCCTCAACCGCTCGCCCACCAAGACCCTCGATGGCAGGACACCGTACGAGGCTTGGCATGGGCGCAAGCCAGCGGTCTCCCACCTGCGGGTCTTCGGCTGCCTCACGTTCGCCAAGGAGCTTGGCCACATCGGCAAGCTCGACGACAGGAGCACTCCAGGGGTGTTCATCGGCTACGCGGAGGGCTCGAAGGCCTACCTCATTCTCGACCCGGAGACAGCGTGTGCGCACGGCGCGCAACGTAGTGTTCGACGAAGGGCGAGGATGGGCATGGGAATAGACAATGGACGACGGCTCGACACCGACGTACGAAGACTTCACTGTCGAGTACGTCCACTTCGAGGGAGCTAGGGGAGTAGGCAGCTCCTCACCGAGCGTGCCTACCCCAGTCCCCGAGTCTCCACCGACTCCGGCGCCCGCTACTTCGGCAGCGGCACGCTCTCGAGCCACGACTTCGACTGCGATGAGCTCTTCGCCGACTCCACCACAGCCGGCGACCCCACGGACTCCAGCACCACCAGCTACCCCTCCGGGCACGCCTACTCCAACACCAGCCCGTGTCGAGCATAGCCCGGTGGAGTTTGCCACTCCTCTCTCCCACGACGAGGAGCGCATCGACGCGTACCACGACGGCGAGCCGTTGCGGTACCGCACAATGGAAGACCTTCTCGGCGACCAGCCGGTGCCGGGACTGGTGCCTCACGACCTGGAGGCGCAGTTGCACCTTGCGTGCGACGACGGCGAGCCTCGGTCCTTCGCAGAAGCCGAGAGACACGCGGCATGGCGTGCCACGATGCAGTTGGAGATGGACGCGGTTGAGAAGAACCGCACTTGGGAGCTTGCTGATCTTCCTCGCGGTCACCGCGCGATCACCCTTAAGTGGGTGTTCAAGCTGAAGAGGGATGAAGCTGGCGCCATCGTAAAACACAAGGCCCGCTTGGTGGCACGAGGTTTCATGCAGCAGGAGGGGATCGACTTCGACGATGCCTGCGCCCCCGTGGCACGGATGGAGTCCGTGCGACTCCTCCTTGCGTTGACCGCCCAGGAGGGCTGGCGCGTTTATCACATGGACGTTAAGTCGGCGTTCCTTAACGGCGATTTGAAGGAGGAGGTTTACGTACACCAGCCGTCGGGTTTCGCGATCCCCGGCAAGGAAGGCAAGGTGCTACGCCTGCGCAAGGCTCTCTACGGTTTGCGGCAGGCACCCAGGACATGGAATGCCAAGTTGGATTCCACGCTCAAGGGGATGGCCTTCGAGCAAAGCCCGCACGAGGCGGCCATCTACCGGCGGGGCAATGGAGGAAATGCCCTACTGGTGGGTGTCTACGTCGACGACTTGGTGATCACCGGCACCAAGGATGCGGAGGTGGCGGCGTTCAAGGAAGAGATGAAGGCCACCTTCCAGATGAGTGACCTGGGACCTCTCCTTCTACCTGGGGATCGAGGTGCACCAGGATGACTCTGGGATCACGCTTCGATAGACCGCCTACGCAAAGCGCGTCGTTGAGCTGGCTGGGCTAACCGACTGCAACCCAGCTCTCACTCCGATGGAGGAGAGGCTGAAGCTGAGCCGCGACAGCACGACGGAGGAGGTGGACGCTACGCAGTACCGACGTCTTGTGGGGAGCCTTCGCTACCTCGCCCACACACAGCCGGACTTGGCATTCTCCGTCGGCTACGTTAGTCGGTTCATGCAGCGACCGACGACGGAGCACCAGCAGGCTGTGAAGAGGATCATCCGCTACGTTGCGGGGACTCTCGACCACGGTCTCTACTACCCGAGGTGTCCTGGGGAGGCACATTTCGTCGGGTACAGCGACAGCGACCACGCCGGCGACATCGACACCAGCAAGAGCACAAGCGGGATCCTCTTCTTCCTCGGCAAGTGCCTTGTTAGCTGGCAATCGGTCAAGCAGCAGGTGGTGGCCCTGTCCAGCTGCGAGGCTGAGTACATAGCGGCCTCCACCGCTTCGACTTAGGCGCTCTGGCTCGCTCGACTGCTCGGTGATCTTCTCGGAAGAGACACTGAAGCGGTGGAACTCAGGGTGGACACCAAGTCCGCTCTGGCCCTGGCAAAGAACCCCGTTTTCCATGAACGGAGCAAGCACATCCGGTTGAGGTACCACTTCATCCGAGGCTGCTCGGAGGAAGGAAGCACCAAGACGAGCTACATCAACACCAAGGACCAACTTGCGGACCTGCTCACCAAGCCCCTTGGGAGGATCAAGTTTCTTGAGCTTTGTTCCCGGACCGGGATGGTCCAGCTTTCCCACAAGATGACGCACAAGACTTAGGGGGAGAATGCTGGGAATAAATCATTGTACTATAGTCTTTGTGGGTCTCAGTCTTTGTAGCATCTAGAGGACAGCTCATGCGCTATGGTCTTGCTGCCCCTAGGACAGCATCTAGAGGACAGCATCTTAGACCAGAGGACAGCATCTTAGCTTTAGCTGTTAGGACAGCATCTAGACATCTTAGATCAGTTTGCATAAGTTTGCTGCCCAGCCAGCTATAAATATGTAACCCCAACCCCTCGGGTTGGTATGACATTGTGTGAGAAGTAAATCAGAAAATTGCCCCAACTTCAAGTGTCATCCTCTCGATGAGAGTAAGAGTTTCGATACTAACATCATTGGCCTGAAGCTAAATTTATGCAAATCTCCTGACACATCAATGAAATCTCCTGACACACCGCACCTATACCCCACAAATAAATGTCTTTATTTTTTTATTTTATTTGTTCTGTAAGACTGTTTCTGAAATTTATCTGGAGGTAATGAAAACATTGGGCATACCTTGAGAAGAGCCTTTCCTGTGCCCAACACAAAACCTGCATCAGTGTTTCCAATTCCAGTTGCAAATTGACCAAAGGCTCCAGCATTGCATGTATGAGAATCAGTACCAAGGAGAACCTAGACAACAATTGGAGTTAGTCCATCCTGTACGTAAAATCACAGATTACCTGAACTTGGTACAGCCAGTAAGGTACCTCGCCTGGTCGGCAGTGGCCTTCTTGAGCAAGTGCAACGTGGCAGACACCTTTGTAGTCTGGATTAGCCTGCAAACAACTCGAAAATGTAACTTCTGCAGGAAGAAAAACTTTGATAGGAACTTCAATTTGACACGAGGCAGGCAAGCTAAGTTATCAATTGAATGAAACGACAAGCAAATGGGCAGCCATACCTTGAAATTGCTGAGGTCCTTGATGTCATAGAAGTACTTGATGTTCTGCTCCATACAGAAGTCCCTGAGGATATCGACATTGCGGTTAGCCCGCTCGTCGCTGGTGAAGATGTAGTGATCCGGGATGATGACGACCTTCTCGCGGTCCCAGACCTTGGCGTCCTCCCCGAACTCCTTCTTGAAGATGCCGATGGTGCCGGGGCCGCAGACGTCGTGCGTCATGAGCACGTCGACGTCCACCCACACGTTCTCCCCGGGCTCCAGTCCCGCGCGCTCCGACGCCCGCGCCAGGATCTTCTCCGTCATCGTCATCGCGGTCTTCACCTGAGGCGAGATTCAGGAGAGGCGGCGCGTAGGTACATCAAGCGCGACATCGGGAGCAGCAACATTCAGAAGAGGCGCGTTAACAGTCGGGGGGATTCAGCGGGCGTACCGAGCCGGTGGACGACGGGGCGCGGGGCGCGCGCGCGGGCGAGGCGACGGAGCGCACGCGGCATGGCTTGCTCCGGCGGCCCGAGCCCGCGCGGTGCTGCGTCGGCGCCGGCGCCGCCGCGGCGAGCTCCTTCTGCGACAGGGGAGGAAGCCGGTCAGTGACGGGACGCGAGGTGGGAGGGGGCGGAACGGGGAGGAGGGGACGGACCTTGTGGGCGAAGGCGGCGGAGGCCTTGGCGGCGGCGGAGACGGAGGCGGCCATGGCGTGGCGGTGGCGGCGCGCCGGCGGGGCGAAGCGTCGAACAGCCTGCGGGGGGCGAGGGGCAGTCAGGTCAAGGAGGAGGGGCGGTGCGTGTTTGGGTAGTGTCGTGTGTGGCCGCCGTGGCGCGTGGGCCCGTGGGGCCACCGGGTGAGGTAGGGAGGAGGTGGTCGAGCACACGGTGGTAGCGGGCTACCGGCGGAGTGGGGACCCATTTGTAGTGGGAGACAGAGAGGTGAGGAGCGTAACGTGGAACCTTGGATCGAGATCGGGCGGCGATGGATTGGTCTGCAAAACGAGCACGGCTTTGATGTCGGTATGATCTGGAGTAATATCCCATCTCAACTGTTTAAGTTTTCTTATAAAAAAACTGTTTAAGCTTTGCCTTGACCGAGCGAAAAAAGACACATTTACTAAGGATTTTCTGGCATGTAAATGTGCATTTTTTAAAAAGAAAGTCTTTAAAAGTATAATTTGATCTTTGTATTTTTGTCCATTCCTAGAAGAGCTCTACATGCCTATTGATTTTATATACTAAATTTATGTATAATTTGAGCATTATTGTTAAAACATTGGAACGTTTCTATTTCATCATTTTAATTTTTAATCAGCAATACTTTTCACACAAGTAGTATCTCACGGTTAATGCTATTTAGTAAATTCTTACTAGAAGGTTAAATCGTCGATGCCGGGTTATGGTTTGTAACAATTTGTGTTTGATGGCTTTGGTTCTGAATTTCACTAAAAACTAGCCTAACAAACTTTACTCAACTATTGGTAAGAATGTTACTCCTTGGTATCTGCCTGATTCGTTTTTGGACAGTATGGTTGCTTGGGCGCTACTCTCGAGTAGTCGAGACTCTGATTGTTTATGTGCCCAAGCAAAAGAAACAAGGCCTGGACAAACTAAGATCAGAGAACACGTGCTACAAGACACGCATGTTAGATTTTTCTTGGGTTTTCTTAGGCCAAGAAGAACAGCTGTGGGACCCAGTGACAGACTGACAGTCTGGCCACACAAGCTCTAGCCAACACAAACGCAACCAGATATGGACTACTCCTGGGCAGCTTTTCAAACTTGGCCCCTACGTTTGCTCATTTGTCAGCCCGTGAATACGCTCACGCGGTCCACGCATACCAACTTGCCAGCCCACGGACGAACGGCCCAAATAAAGTGGCTATGGCTTTAGAACAGAAGCCCAAAATGAAGCCTTCTTGTACGTTGTACCGAAAGCAAGAATTCTTCCGCTGGAACTCCACGGGAATATCACAAGAAAACAACGCGATTTCATCTCGAAATTGTGGAATTCCCTTGTTCTAAAAAGATTCTAAACCATATTATTACATATGAGCTTTGGATTTTTCACCGCCACCGGCGATTATCTTATCCCCGGCAGCTCGCATCGCATTTGCGAGCTCTAGAGACAAAACAATCAAAATTGAAACAAAAAAGAAATATTTGACACTGCATCATTCCATAGGGATAAACAAATGAAATAAAAAAACCTATATTCTCAATACATTATAGAAAACAGCTATTTTATATGGAGAAAAAAATTGGAAAAGATAAGGCCGTTGGGTAGGACTTATCTGGTACATGCATGGGGGTGTAAACTAATGGACAAACAGGAACACGTCGTGTGGGCGTGATTTTAAAAACCCTTTTGGCGGTGAGAGGGGGGAACAATAACACGCCAATCGACATCATTTCCTTTGGAAATAATGTAATACTATTACCACGTCACACTGACTAAAGTTATATCGAAAAATAGTATAATTTGCACCACCTAGATCACCCAAATCCATAACTCGCGTAAAAAAAGATACTGTAATCTTGTCCTATTGATCATATCAAATCGGTCAAAATTTGCCCCCCACTTACAATATAATTCGGTCAAATTAAGCCTCCATAGCTTAGCATTTTTTTATGATGTGCTGGTATATATATAATTTGGCTGCGAGAAATTGGGCCCAGATGCATGTGAATACTTTGGAAATCGTAATTAACTAAGCGCTTCTACACCCTTCCCGAATAATCATAAAGAACTACAATATATGATAAACATATATGCATTTTAATACTTAGAAAATATTAAAAAAAAAACCATAACATGGTAAGGAAGATGGTACATATGTTGTGGTTGGAAATAAAGCGCTTACGTTTTGCCCTGATTGTTCACTGTTCTTGCTGCGTTACTTTTCCTTAGCTGAGAGTTCAGATGCACTCTGGCATGTACAGATGTACGTGCTATGATTTCCCACCGCAATGAATTTAGCCTGGGATCTAACTATGCACTGTTGACTAGCTTGCACTAGTCAAAAATAGTTCGTCTAGGAAAGCACTTAGCATACTTGTGAAAGTAACTAGCTAGTTAGTGTGCAGTTTTGATTAAAAGAGTAAAGCCTAACCGGTCTCTCCTTTAATTTTCTTTAACCAAAAGATTCAACTTTTCTTTGCGGGAATGAACCAAACTAGTTAACTATTGTAAAACACTTGAAATCGATGTGCTATTGAAATATGGCCATCGAATAGGATAATCTAATCGTTGCCACTTGGGCTAAAGCTAGTTTGGCATGTACTGACTTTTCTTGTGCAAAGTTGATTTCTATATTTATCGGAAGGTGTTATCATCGACCCAAGCTTAAGATAACAATAATATCGTCATATCCAACTGCCTCAATGATATATCTTGTAGTCATAACCAAGTAATTATTAACTCCATTTGGTCAATAATACGTCGATATTGGGTAGGGAAACGAGAGGATATTTACCATATGATTATTGTCATGCAAAGCAATGATGATCTGTGACTAGGAATCATCTTATATCTATGTTTTCTTTTGTGAATTACATCGATGTTTATCTTTTACATAGATCATCTAGAGTGTGAACCTCTCAAGAATTTAAAAAGGGTAAGCGAGCACGGTGAGCCAAGATGACATGAGGGTTTATGGTAATTAAATAGGATAATTAATTACTTGTAGCCTTCTTGATTGCCATCATTTTACATAAGCATGTGTGGTGCCAGCAAAAAGTTACCTATTACCAGTATTATTTTTGTTTTAGATAATTAAATTAATAGCTATCAAGTCAGATGAGAAGTAGTCAAGTGGTGGGCAAGAGGCTCTTTTCCACCAAAGAAACTTCACATAAATTATTCGTATAAATTTATTTGGTTAATAAAAGTCATACTTTTGCTTTCCACATATATGCCCTTTACATACATATCTTAATGTTTCCGTCGCTAGCTAGGCTATAAATTAGAGCTTTAACAAAAGAAACATCAATATAAAAGGGTATTTTGTGGAAACACACCTGTCTTTGTGCAATTTTAGGGAAACGTCAATATAGGCTGTTTTGCGGAAACAGACTTGTCTTTGTGCAAGTTTAGGACATGAAGCAGTAGCTTAACTTTCCAAGACTGGAATTAATTGCAACGGAATTGTGAATTGTGAGTCGTGTATCTATTATGATCAATATGGTTGAAAGACATATTGTGCACTTCAGTGCCTAATACATATAAATTAATACTCTTCAAAACACCATGGAGTAAACAAATTTGCTGTGAAATTTTAATATAAGTTCATGCATAATGTACAACGGGTCAATCTGCACTTGAATGCTTTTGTGCAATGTTTAGAACAGAATAAAATGAAAGAAGGGGCAAAATATGCTTGACAAGACTCTTTTCTTGTTCATACACGCCCTGAAGCCTATGAATGTGAAATCCGGAAGGGTTCAAACATCACCAACTCCTTCTCTGGTCTGCAATTTATTAAATCATTAAGGACCTAGCCAGAAAGACACACCAAAAACATAAATTAATTCAGCGTCACACCGCATATTTCGAAATTGGCACCACGGGGATTAAAAATTCGCCCTCTAGACGATACAAAACAAGGAAACAATTAAACAATAAACCCCACCAATATTTTTTCCAATAAAAAACCCCCAATAATTTAACCCCAATCACCAAACCGAACAAACTTAAATTTTTCAAAAACTCCGTCCATTTGCAAAATATTTTTAAATACTTTCTGTCCTTGTTTAAATTAACACCAATCGATCCCTTTTATTTCCTCGCGCATTTCCCATCTCTTCGTCTCCTTCCTTGCATCTCTCCCCTTGTCGCCTCTGTTCTTGAATTTCTCGCCGGAATACGGCCGGCGAGGCGAAGCTCGCCGGAGAACCGCACCGTATCGGCGGCTAGCTTGCAGAGTCCGTCCTCCGAGTCTGGGCTCTGAATTCCAGGTGAGTTCAGGCCTTCAGCTTCGTGATCGCGCTTGTGAGAAGAAGAGGAGCAGAGCGGAGGACTCTGATGGTCACGGCCCGACCAGGCGCGAGGTAGTGTTCATAGAAGAGCCCACGATGGCGACAACGGAGGCTTCGCCGGCCGCGGCTGATGCCGAGCAGCCGGCGCCGGAGACGGCGACGACACCGACGCTGGCGAGCTCTCAGCCTGCGCCGGCTGCTCCTACGGCCGCGCCAGCGGTGCCGGCGGCTGTTGCTGGGAGAGGAGACAGGAAGAGGAAGCGGGGGAGGCCGCGGAAATACGGGCCGGACGGGAGCCTGCTGCGGCCGCTGAATGCAACACCGATCTCGGCGTCGGTGCCGGACGACGCGGGCGGGGCGCAGTACACGCCGGCTGCTGCCGTCGGGGCCGTCATGAAGAGGGGCAGGGGCCGCCCGGTGGGGTTCGTCAGCCGCGCGACGCCAATATCCGTGGCAGTGACGGCAGCCGCGCCCACTGCTGCGGTGGTCGTGTCAGCGCCGGCGCCACAGCCACAGCTCGGGCCACTCGGTACGTCCTGCCCTCCTCGGCTTCCTCGCATCTCTTGGACTCCTTATTACTCGTTTAATTTTGAGAAATTTTCCCATAGTTTCGTTCAATTTTGATCTGAGATTGGAATTTGGGGCCAAATCTGAAAGGTCGCAACTTATGTTAGTCAAAGAAACTCTGCTTTGTCGGAGCATAGTTGGTGAGAGCTCTGCTATTCTAGGTAGGTGAACTGAAACTCTGAAAGAGACATGCAACCTAGTTTCAGTTCAGGTACCAGTACTAGAGATATTTCAGTAGTGCTCATGTTCTCTGAAGACGTGGCGCTGGTTGGGTATCCATGTCGTCTTTTATTTGTGGTTGCTAGTGGCTTCGGACTTGCACCCTTCATCCTTCATCTGTGACACGCTGGCAACCTACTTATGCAACATCCATCGAATTGATCAAGGGATGATTGCGATTTCAAGCCTTAGTTCTTGTGCAGCTGTACTAACACCTTATTCCAGAAAGACAGAAATACAAGTGAAAGTGGAACTGCCATGCCTGTTCACGGATCCTGCCTGATTGATGCAGATTGGCAAATGAATTGGAAGTTTGTAACCTCACTAGCGTAAACACTCATATTATATATGTGATTGATGTGTTGTCATAGATGATGCAATTGAGTGGCTCGGAAGCCTATTTATCTACTTGTAGTTGGACAGAAAATATGGCTGATAGCGATGTTAAATAAGTTGATGTCTCTTGGAAGCATATTCTTTTGGAGGAAAACAGATATATCGTTTGGTTGCTTGGGTGGATGGGCATGGGTTACGTGTGAAATATATATCCGGATTTTGGAAATTATTTGCAATGTTGTCTTTTTGCATGAAACTCTTAGGTTATTAACTGTTTGGCATGGGCAGACAGATAATTGATAGGATAACTCATAGATTTATCTTACAAAGACCAGGGAGATTACTGTAATAGGGTTCTGCTACACTACATTGTCGGTTCTGCTACACTACATTGTCGGTTCTGCTACAGTAACTGTTTGTTGCTGTTCCTCCTTGTTTTTCCTTTGGTGTTCTACGTATACAGATTGACATGACCATCTGGGCATGAGGGAAAACAGCAGTTGTGAACTTATGATGCATTAGTTGAATAGGATTGTTGCTTCTATAATAGGGCTGCCAGGTGTACTTCTTGTACCCCCTCCATGATTGATAAATTGAAGGCATGGAATTATCAAAGTGAACATTTTCCTGATAATTCTGTCTCCCTCCATTTCAGAAACATGATATTCTTTGATTGGTTGGCAGGTGAATTGGTAGCTTGTGCTTCTGGTGCAAATTTTACGCCTCATATCATTAATGTTGCTGCTGGTGAGGTAAGTGTCATGTATTTCATCTACTTGATAAAATATTCCTATTTAATAGCTTGATGAACTATACTGTATATTTGCTTCTATATTGGTACCCATTGGTCTTGAATTAGCATTCTGTGGAATTCAGACATCTTTTTTTACGGAGAGAGTTCATAACCTTGTTTATTTATTTACTAGGATGTCAATATGAAGGTCATATCTTTCTCCCAACAAGGTCCAAGGGCAATTTGCATTCTATCTGCCAATGGTGTGATTGCAAATGTTACACTGCGTCAACAGGACTCCTTAGGTGGTACAGTTACTTATGAGGTTTGTCCATATTGACTTCTGAAGTTATATACATGTCAGTAGTTGAAGCTAATAGATGAAGTTTAGTTCTTACTTAACAATGTTACTTCCATGCTAGCTATCATATTCGTGTGCCATTCTTTTATTTTAATTTTGCATTTCATTTAAAGGGGAGGGAGCTATGGCCATCAATTGGCCTCAAGAACTAAATCAATACTCTTCACAGCCTTATATGGTGATTTTGTTGTTTGCCTGTGCCCCCATGAAAATGGTTAGAAAAAACACTGATAGGTATTCAAGTATTCAACAGATAAAGTGCTGCATATAAATTGTGCATGGCCTGCGTAACTGAATAAGCAAACTTTTGTGGCTTTCCCTTTAAAATTAATATCGTATAGTCCTCTGCAGTTAATATGTGATGAAGCGTCTTTGCAGATTTAGATTATTTAATTGGTCATCTGTAGTATCAGTTCAAAAGTTTAGTAATAGCTTTGCTAGTAGGAGAAATGCTGATGGCAGAAGAATTCTACAAGGTACTGGTTTACAATGTGTTGTACCCCACTAAATCTCAAATTGCATATCGTAAAACTAAATTTAGTAAGCAATCAGTCCTTGTATCAGTGGCTATAGCAGCCCAGTAGAAATGCTACTGCGAATTGAGAGCAAGTACAAATTGAAAACCAAGGTGGTCAAATTGAAAGTCACACCATATATGTGGTGTTGTAGAATATTCATATGGTTTGACTTTGAGTGAATAGGGCCAAATCATGATCAGGACCTTTCCACTCTTTGTGATGAAAGGTAAATGCACGGAAATAAAGTCGACGGAAACTAGTAGCACATCCAGCACAAAGAAGCTGCAGAGAAACTATACACATATTGAATTATACATATGCTTTAGTCATGTGTCGTTGCTTGTTAGTGTATATAGTCGCGGGAAAATAATGTGCCCAGCTGTCCCATTGTTTGATAGTGCTTGTATGTGTGTTATATGCTATTCAAATAGTGGTAACATGTTGGAGTTGGACCTCATCATGTGACCTTCCTCTTTTCTTCTAGAAAATGGGTGCTATTTAGACAGAAACTTGTGAATCCTCAGTCTCTGAAAAAACAATCATTCTATATTCTGTAATGATTTTTAGCTGACACTGCACCATGTTAAATCAGGGCCGGTTTGAGCTGCTCTCCTTGTCTGGATCGTTCACTCCGACCGATAGCGGCGGCACCAGAAGCCGCTCCGGTGGGATGAGCGTCTCCTTAGCGGCCGCCGACGGTCGTGTCATCGGAGGCGGGGTTGCCGGCCTCCTCGTGGCCGCTAGCCCTGTCCAGGTACGTGAACGCACCGAACTATAAATGCACGTGAAATGAATTACATTATGGTTAATTGCATGATTAACTATATAGTCGCTGGTCCATGATGACTCATAGATGCATGTTTGTTAATTCGCAACCTGATGGCGTCGTGCGTGCCAGGTCGTGGTAGGAAGCTTCCTCCCGAGCTACCAGCAGGACCAGAACGCTAGCAAGAAGCCGGTCATCGAGATCACGACAGTTTCGCCGGCGCCGGCGCCGGCGACCGTCGGGTTCACGATCTCCAGAGGCGACATGGAGGACTCGTACAGCGGCAGCCAGCACCTGCGGTCCGGGACGGCGAAAGGGAGCTCGACGGCGGCGGTGTTCAAGGTGGAGAACTGGACGGCGCCTGCGCCGCAGCAGCCGGCGGCGCCCGATCAGGCGAGGAAGACGCCGCCGCCGCCGCCGCCGGCGTCTGAGGCCAAAGTCACCGTCCCCGGTGGGTGAGGCTTGCAGATCGATCCTGCGGCTCGTCGATCGGCTTGCTCATCAATCTCCATCACATGCGTGCCGGCCGATTGAACCACTTGCATGATGCAGTCCTTCAGGGATAGCTAGCTCTCTGATGACAATCAGGGCCCTGCAGTTTATAGGGAATATAATTCAGTAATTCAGCAAACCCTCAATGATGCCATTTCAGTACAAAATGGATTGATTTACTTGCACATTGTCAGGCGCGTGAAGATGCATGCTACTATAGCTCTTAGTATTAATTAAGTGTTGACATTGTATTTGCACGACGCTTATACATCCATCCTAGTATCAAGTTTGTGTGTCATTATCATGATCTGAAACAGATATGCGAATGGGCCAACTGGTAAGCTTCTTCTCCAACCTCGCCGGTCTCCGATCCTCTCGCTCAGATCCGCCAGCCATGCACCTTTTTTTTTCGATTTTGTTCCCTTGATTTATTAATCGCCATGGTCCTATCCTCTGGAAGCTGATGGATTAGGGGCGGTCTTCCTCTGCTTCGAGTCCGATCGCTGCCTGGATCGGGTCGGACTCGAATCAACCACCGCCGACTCCGATCCGGCCGCCTCAGCATATATAATTGGTGCATAAAGGGAATAAATTTTGCTTCGCTGCTCCTCCGCCGGCGATCCTCCATTTCTTTCCGGCTTTCCCCTCCAGCGATCCTTCATCTCTACTCCCCTCATCTCTAATCCGACGAGAGGAGAGGAGAAGAGATGGGCGACGTGCAAGGCCAATCGTACCTGGGTCCTGACAGCATCTTCTTTCTAAGCCCCGGCAGCCCCATCCCCTCGACACCTCGCCGCGACGGCATGCCCCCCACCGATGATGTCAAGGAGGAAGACGAGGAGGATGGGGAAGATGAGGAGGACGGGGAAGACGAGGAGGACTGGGAGTGGGAGGACGGCGGCGTCATTGTCGGCGAAAGCAGTTGAGAGCATGCTGATGCCCCCCGCCAGAGGAGAGCTCTTGTTGCTTCTATTTAAAACTACCAAGAGAGGCTTAGCTAGCTTGTTTATCATCTTCTGTACGTTCAAAGACTGAAATTCATGATCGTACAAGAATCATATTCTCTTTGTCAACACCTATGTATCACCAATACGCGATACGGGTACGGCGATACGGCGATACGAGAGTTTAAAAAACGACACACACAGTGGTAGTACAGAGAGAGTATCGGAGTATCGAAGTATCGGATACGGCTGGGTTAGTGAAGTATCGGTGATTCATAGGTCAACACAGTGGAAATCAAGAGATTTCCCGGGCTTTGGGCAACAAGTTTCAAATGCTAATTCCTATTGTACTATCAACACTATAGTGATCTGCAATTTGCGGTGACAGTAAGTTCTGAACAGCAGAGTGTTTAGGAACAAAAGCATGCCTTTTTCCTTTTCTTGCAATCAGAAAGGAGCTCACTTCTTTTTTGTACTCTTGTAACTTTTTATTTCTTAGTTAATGTATAATTCAGTAGGGGATTAGCCCACCTGTTTCTTCAAAAAAAAAAAGAGAGAAAGGAGCTCACTCAGGTTTCCAAAGCTGTCCAAGAAGTTGCAACTGCCTCCAGGTGCTAGCTGCAGCACAAAATTTAGGACCCTGGTTGACTCCTGCTAACTGTCTTTCTCTCTCATCGCCTCCTGCTCCTGGGCGGAGGAAAAGAATTTGGGTGCTTGTGCTCACGGCTGTATACAATTTCAGCAGTATGCATGGCCATCTACTCTTATCTCCACCATTCCTCTTGACAGAGAAGCACCTTGGATGAGTGCACTTGTAATATGTAGCTGGGATATCTTCTTGCTGCCTGAGGGTCGTAGATCATTTACAGTTAACTACTGTTCATCATCTTTTTTTGAAAGAGTTACTGTTTATCATCAACTACGGAACACGCTTATAATACAGGAACATATACATGGGGGAACTGCATGCAACACAAAAGTTTTCTCGTTTCAAAAGAAGATTGGAGATAGCTGCCTTTGTGTCTTATTGCAGCTAGTTCCAGAGTTCAGGCACTCCACTAAAGTTCAGCTAGGAGATGCAACACAAAAAGGTTTTGGTTTGATCACTGAATCGGTCCGGCCCCAACCACTTGTGGAGATCTTCCCCGCTCTCTTCTCCCACTGCCGATGGCCGAAACGTTTCAGTCCGTCAGAGCTTCACAGGCACTGAATGGGAGTTCTTCCAGCATCCATGGCTTAACATGGTTGCGGCCAACAAGTTGACTCTCTCTACACGTGGTGATGGTTAACATGGTTGCGGCCAAAGAGGCCTGTTCTGTAAAGCATGCCTTGCTTTCTTGATAAAATCTATTTTATCTCATGACAGATGACTGCTTCAAGGATCCAGATTGTTGCTAGGTTCCAAGCCCTTTGCTCATATATGCGTTGTTTTGATTTAGAAGCCTTTGTTGAAACAAATCAACATTCCCGGAAGGTTCGTTCGACTGTAACTTTACCTCATCTTCTTGAGGATGCTAATTCAGCATTGTCTCATCCTTCTTTATCTAAATCAAGCTTTGTTTCCTTGCTTGCAGTGGACGTACGTGTCCATTTTTCTTGAAGAGATACCCTCTGTCTAGATAACATAACAATTGATCCTTACTTCAATCGCACAACTTCTTTGGTGAATACAGAGTGGCATGAAGTACGTTTCCCTATGTGCATTTTTAAGGCGTGCATCATTGCTAATTTGTTACAATATTTTGGCGATCCAGATCAAAAGCCGTGGAGATGATACAACGATCTGAGATTGGTGTCAAGCCTGATGGTTCCTGGAGGGTTAAGGGTAGAGCTGAGCTAGCTGAAGGGTCAAAACACAGTGACAGATGGCACTCTGTTGGCCACATATATATACATATCAGCAGCCAAACCCACAGACACATGGAAAACAAAAACTAACTGCATCAATCTGAATATGCAGTATTCATGACACACATTGACTACATTGGAGATGAAGGCTATAATTTAGAGCCAGAGAGAAATGATTATCCTATAGCCTATGTCCATGATTTTGATTCTTCACATGCAATAGTTTTGCGAGACTCAGATGATGATGCTGTCAGGTACTCAGGTGTTGTCTCCTGGTGAAGCCGAGCTTCAGCAGTAGCACGATGTAACATCGACAAGAGCAATAGCACAGCAACACACAGACAGACAGAGAAATTTATGGATGTTTTCTATTAGCAAGAAAATAGCAATACAGGCAGCAGCAGTAGCAGAAGCCAAGGAGGCAGTTATCTAGCACGAGTTTTCATGCCGCACTAGTAGTTTACACTCCTTGGAGGCGACGGGGCATCCGTCGAAAGCGGCAGCCGCGGACCCCAGTGGCACCGTGCGGTGCGGGCGAAGTGTCACCCGCGCGAGCCTGGTGCCGGTGGCGAGCACTCGGCGGATGAGAGCAATCTCCCCAGCTCCTCCTCTGTAGCATTTGACTGTCAGGAGCTCCAGAGACTGGGTGATGCAGGGTGGTAGGAACTGGAGCGACCAGGCTTTGGCTTCATCGTCACCCCGGGCGCAGAGGTCGTCCACGCGCTGGAAGCACACCAATGGGACAGAGAAAGATCTTGTCAGAGAGAAAGTTCAGATGGATCGATCAATGGATAAAATCAGAAAGGGGATGCATCAAAGAGGGTACCCAGAGGATGAGCTTCCGGAGCTGGGGCAGGTTGCACAGCACGTCCACCAGAAGGGGCGCCTGGCGTGGTACGCAGTCTTGAATGCCAACGTCGAGGGTGTCCATGTACGGCAGCGAAAGGACCCGCCGCCGCCCGACCTTGACAGTCGCTCTGCTTGAGATCCGCAGGGTATGACAGTGCAGGTCCAGCTGGCGAAGCTCCTGCAGCGCAGGGGCCGACCTCAGGTCAATGAAAACAGCCGCCGCCGCCCTTCCTGCAGCCGGTGCCGGGGTAATCCCCGCGAAGAGCACGAGCAACGCCGGGGCATCGGCGATCGTGAGGGCGCTAGCGCTGCATTTCCAGAAGTGCAGCCTCGTCAGCGACCGGGAGTCGATGGTCAGGCCTTGAGGTCCGCACCCGGCCGTGAGCTCGCAGCCCCCAATGGTGAGGCTGCTCAGGCGTGGCAGCTTGCACACCACCGCCGAGAGGGCTCGCCCCGAGAACCGGCACCCTGCCAGGTGCAGCTGCTGGAGGGACGACAGGTCGTCGTTGTCATCGCAGCAGCACCAATCAAGGGCGAAGAAGCTGAGCGCAAGGATCCTGAGGCTGCGGCTGCGGAGGCGGTGCAAGGGGAACTCAGCCTCGGTGGGCCGCGTCCGGTTCAGCAGCACGACCTCCTGCACATCCTTCGCTGACAGCACATCGAGACCGTCGATGGGGCCCGGGTGGTTCTTGAGTACCCTGCTGATCCTGTCGCTCAGGTCCTCCGTCTCCTCCGCCGGCGGGAGCTTGATCTGCACGGCCTCTGCCAGGTCCAAGTCGTGCAGCACGAGAGGGATCTGGCGCCACTTCTCGTCCCACGGCTTCTCCAGAGCTCGACCACACATCCATAGGTCGATAAATTGATTCCGGTAGAGGACCGTCGCCGGGGCCGCCGGGAACATGCCTTTGGCGTTGCGGATGACGGCCGCCGTCCGCTCCACAACCGATCCCTGCAAGGAAAGAAATGGAGACTTGTCACGAATTGTATCGAACATAAAGTGACTATAGTACTAAGCCTTAATTATTGTTGCATGCTATGAAACTTTACAAAAAAAAGTGCAGAAGCAGTCCTCCAGGATCAGAGCACTATATGTTAACATTTTAACAGAATGATGGGAAGCATGTCAAAACAGACATAAAAGTTACCCAAAGGGTGAGAAACTTTTAAGGAGCACATATTGGCTGACCAAATGGTAGCAGATCAGAGCACTATGTTAACATCTTTAACAGAACAATGTTAACATCTTTAACAGAACAATGGAAAGCATGGCAGTAAGGAACAAGCCCAAAGGGTGAAAAACTTTTAAGTTGCAGATATTGGCTCACTAACCACAAAAAAGGGTACCTCAAGAATTTTCAACCATGATTACCAACTTATACAGGTTCATTCACACTTCAGATGCCCACAATTGCCATGAAGAAATTTTTGCCCAATATTATTACACGAGAAACAGATAGACAAATCCTGAGCTGCTAACAATTGGACTTTCTGTGGTCGGCAACTTATCATGAATCAGATTGATTATTTTCAAGAACTCAGGTGACCAGGATCTAAGAATCACTATGATCACACAGACTGACTAAAGTGACAGTAAGCAGACATATGCACAGAAGTAAACTGTCAACGAATAGATTCAAACTTTTTCCACCAAGCCCCGAATTTCATTACTAAACCGCAAGCATCAAAAAAAAAATTAATCTACAGCACTTGCACAGTATTCCCCAGTACCACTACCAAATCCTAACACGCAAGAACCACAGGGAAATAACAGATACAGACGGATTCCCCTGCCCCCAAGATATTCAAGAAACTGCACGGATACTCCCGAGAATCAATGCAGCAAGCACTGAAATGGAGCAAACACCCTAAAGAACCACCGAGACATGTCCCCAAGCACGTATCTGCTGCCTCTTGTGCAGCAGCGACTCCGCCATCACCTTCGCGTCCCCGGGCCCCGACGAACTCTCCCCAGCCAGGTTCACCTTCGGCTCGGGCGCCTCACCCTCCGACCCGACCTGCATTATTCAACAGACCCACATGATCCCCATGCGATACAGGATCCTCTCGCTGCTGGCTGGAGGGGGAGGAGGACGAGGAGGAGGCGAGGAGCTCGACATCACCTTTCTCCTCTTACTCGGCGGCCAGACCCGTGGGGAGGCCGGCCTGCGCTCTCCCCTGCAGCAGCGGCTCTTCCCTCCTTCGTCGCCACCCGCGACGGCGGCGCTCCGACCAGTCACCGCCATGGCGGCCGGGCGGCTACGCTTCGAGAAGAGGAAAAAAAGCAGACGTGGATTTCTTTTTTTTTTCTAAGGAAAATGGCTGGCAGAGTTGGAACTTGGAAGGGGAGGGCAGGTTTTGTTGGGATCAGGGTGGGCCCAAAGCACCGATCCGAAGTCGGTTTAGTTTTCTTTTTTTAAAAAAATAATTTTACAGAGACGAGTTTTGTTCGGTTTGGTGGGTTGTAAATTGATATTAGATGAGAGTGTGAGGATGGTTAATAGAAAGATCGTGCTCTAGGAGGATGCCATCTAGATCTGATCAAAGGTTATCCGATTCAATCATTCAAACCTTCTAACAAATCGATCCAATCAATATTTTGGACGGGTTCGGACCGAAATTTATAATCCGCCATGAAAATAGAACAATGTATAGACGGATTTCTTTTACCTAAATTTGGAAAAAAACAGCATAATTCAAAACCTGTAAATAAAAAAATCATTTTTTACTTGGATTCGGAAAATCCGATCCGGTTGCCGGCCACCTCGGATCGAAGAAAAAACAATATTTTTTTACCTGATCGATCTGACGGAATGATCAGATCTAGTCATATATGATCATGACCCGCCTGCCCGCCCGTCACGACAAACCCGACCTCAGAAAAACCGAGTCAACCCGACCCGATCAATTTGTGTTCTGGATTTGGGATAAAATTCGTGACCCACAATAAAAATGGGGTCGGGCACGGGCTAAACTTTTTGACCCCAGAACTGAAAAATGGGATTTGACTCAACATGATCTGACCACCTGTCAGGTCGGGGTGTCAGGTCGGGCTCAGACAAAAAATCCAGCCCGATAGTCAAGTCGTGCTAGGTTCGGAACGAAAGAAATGACACCGATTTTTTTTACCTAATCTGCTTTCACATATAGAAAAAACTCTGGAGTACATTACACGTGTTTAGTGTATTGGAGCTACTTGCTCTTCCTATTGATGAAATGCATACTAAATTAATTGCAAGAAATCTTTGAAGCTGAAAAAACATATTGTGGAGTATTTTTATTGCTATTGTTGCGTGAGGCCTTTCTGCGGATGACATCAGCCGAGCAGACTTGCATCTACCAAAGTCTAATGAGCCGCAACCTGAGTGAGTTGAAATCTACAGAGTGTGGCCCTTGTACATAGTCGCATTGCTCAGTCAGCTGCAATTGACAGCCATGTATGGCAGAATGGTTCGCCCGTTCATCTTGCTAGAACGAGTGCACGTTGTGCCACGCCCACGATGTCGCGGCAAATGGATTAGGGGGCGGTCTTCCTATCCTATGCGGCTCGCCGGAGTAATCCAACAAGCTTGCTCGGATCAGACCCGCGTGTCAGGCAGCAGTGCAAGCGCGGGGTCCGATCGAGTCCGATCGCTGCCTGGATCGGGGTCGGACTCGAACTACACAGCACAGATCGATCTCAACCGCCGCCGACTCCCATCCGGCCGCCTCAGCATATATAATAATTGGATCGGAATAATTGCTTCGCTGCTCCCCCGCCGGCTGTCCCCCACTGATGATGTCAAGGAGGACGGGGAAGATGAGGACGGGGAAAACGAGGAGGACAGGGAAAACGAGGAGGACAGGGAAGACGAGGAGGAGTGGGAGTGGGAGGACGGCGGCGTCATTGTCGGCGAAAGCAGTTGAGAGCATGCTGACGCCCGCCATAGGAGATCTCTTGTTTATCATCTTCTGTACGTTCAGAGCCTGAAATTCATGATGGTGCAAGAATCATACTCTCTTTGTCAACACAGTGGAAATCAAGAGATTTCCCTCGCTGGCTTGGCTTTGGGCAACAAGTTTGAAATGCTAACTCATATTCTTCTCCCCTAGATGATCATCCACGTTTCTCCTAAAAATGTATCAGTTTCATCATCATGATCCATAAACTGAGCTATATATAACCTCATGACCCTTGTTCATTGCAAACTGTTGTACTATCAACGCTATAGTGAGCTGCAATTTGCAGTGACAGTAAGTTCTGAACAGTAGAATGTTTAGAACAAAAAAAACATGCCTTTTCCCTTTTCTTGTAATCAGAAAGGAGCTCACTCATGTTTCCGAAGCCGTCCAAGAAGTTGCAACCTGCAACTGCCGCCGGGTGCTAGCTGCAGCACAAAAATTAGGAGTAGCTTGAGGACCAAAGAAAGAAAGGTTTGCAGTAGTTGAGCGTCAGAGTTGGAATGCAACGCTCGTCCAGAAGCACAAGCACCCTCTCTGAGACAGACCAACATTACATTGCAGACGGAAGGCTTGACAAGTTTTACCTGACAGAAACCAAGTCGATCGACACCAGCCCTACTCTGAGTACACTTGGAGCCCTGCGCAGCCCGTGGGCTTGGACTGGTGCATCTCGATGAAGAATGCACCGAGTGAATCGATCTCATGCCTGGGCCCTGGCTGTGTATGACTGATGACTCTGCAGGTATAGTTTCCGACTCCATCTGTTTAAAAATATGGGACGTGGTTGAAGCTGGCCCCTATATGCGGATGGGCCTTTGGCCCAGTGGAAATGCTGTTTCTGCGGCCCAGTCCAATACTTTCGCACCGTCCGTCCTCCCATCGACAGACGTCCTAACCGCCGGAGCAGGCGAGGAGTTTCCATGCGCATGGTCAACTCATCATCACCTCCTCCACATACACATCGCCATCGATAGAAGTTCCCAGCAGCTAGTAGCTAGGCCAGGAAAAAAGTCTCTGAATTAATGTATCAATACTATTATTAATTGCTGACGAATCGACTGCTGCACAAGCGACTTGTTGCGACTATGCGTGTAACTTTCGTTCGAGGGTACCTATGGCTGCTGCTCGTTAGGGCTTAATAACAAGTCAAGGAGCTTGTGGAAAAAGAGGAGAAACTGAAGCTGGCGTGGCAGCATCGAAATAACTGAAGAGTAGTAAGTAGACTAGCTAGAGATGCAGGCAGCACGGATGAGACACCCACGAACGACGCTCCATCTTTCAACTTCCGCGCGAGCGAGCAAGTCGGCTAGCTAGGAGCATCTGCATCTGCATCTGCAAAGCACGCAAGTTCCTGAAAACTTCCTGTGCGGAGAATGAAATGAGCGTGTTCCTTTTCGAAGAAAAAGGTAGATGAGAGTCTCTCTCTAGGTACCATATGCAGTTCCAATTGGCAATTGCAAAGACGGGTAAAAGCAGTAAATTAAAAAAGTAGAAGAACATGCGTATACGACGAAAAAGAAGAAAGGGGAAACCAATAGCTAACAAACAGTGATGTGGGTAAACAGCATATTCGATCGCCAGATAGCTGCATGCCCATGCACGCATGGTGGTTTCTGGTCTGGAAGTCGACGTGTAAATAACTGATTGGCGTGCGTCTTGGCGCGCGAAGGTGTGATACATATGTATGTTAGAGCATATGATGGCATACATTAAGATTTATACATAGTGGGGTACAGTGGTAAGCTAGCTAGCAGGTATTTATAAAAATTACGGAGAGGAAGATAGCGGTAGAGAGATCCAGACAACACTTTTTTCTTTTTCAAAAAAAAAAATACGCCGGCATTAGTAAGCATGAAACCGACACTTAAAAAATATTCTAGCCCTAACCAAACAGTTTGCCTACACCAAAGGAAACTACTATTGTAGGATCCCTATAGAACCCTAGATTCTTAGTTACACGACCAAACAAATAGGATGTGCGTAGATGGTACTAAAATTGTTTCATCCTTTTAGCATTATTGAGTTATTCACTACGCAGTTTACCATTTTTAGGCAGCAAACAATCATTTAAATTGAAACAGGTGCAGAGACATGCAATCTTTGATCTTAAACTACATATTTAGCAATTACTTGAGTTGAGGAATTAAACAAAATTAGATCTAGCATTTTTAGAGCAATATATTAATTAATATTTGTTTGACGTGGTCTTATCGGTTGGCCTCGACGGCGGTACCCCTGCGCGCGTAGTGTCTATATTGTCGTATTACATATGTCTCTTTATCTTATTTTTTAGAAATTAAAATAATTGTAAGTGCAGTGCTTCGCTACGATCGGGTGGCCACGAGGATCGCTGAGAACCGAGCTAAAACGTAAGAGATGCAATATTTTGAAGGTTGTAGGGGTTTGAACGTAATTAGTATTTGAGACACACCCGTGAACCGCGGTTAATTTTTATAAAACTTTAGGGTATTTTTTACAAACATGGACGGGCTCAAACGTGAACTGCGTGTTGGTTCTTACAAAAATGCAGGGATTTGCAAAGTCCCCGAGACAAGCTCTTCTAGCCGACGGCCGGAGATTTTTGACTGACGGGGCCTGGCTTGCCGGCCGCTGAACCCGCCACGATTGTTAGCAGTAGAAAACACTAGACCTCTAGAACATACAGCTCAAAAGTTAGCTGTGGTGCCTGCATGAAATTAGGCTGCCGGACTAAGAGTTTATTTGGAGAAGCTAAAATTGTGTGCTAAACTTTAGCACATATTAGCACTTATATATATACTAAATTTTTTAAGTTTTAGCTAAAGTTTAGCTCATCCTATTAGCACTTCCGTTTGGATAGAGTAGTGCTAAACTAAAAGTTTAGCATATATATAAATACTAAGTTAAAATTTAACACTTAACTTTAATTCTCCAAACATAAACGCAACACGCTCTTAAATGTATGGGCTGAAATGACCGTCAGTAAGACAGTAACATGCACAGCAGATGAGACCGCCAATGACGATGCGTGCTTTGCGGCACAGCAGACGGAGGCTTCCTGGAATTTACCAGCAGCGGCTAGGTAGCCTGAAAATGAAATCCATACGCCCGGCCCGGCATCCATGACTTGTGTCCTGCATTTTTCTACCGTGCTATCGCCGTCCGACCTGTCGGATTATCGAAGATACTAGCTAGCTAGCTAGCACTACTACTATAATATATACTGCGTCTATTCCTTTCAGATTTATTTTCTCCATTAAGGACATCGATCGATCAGTCACCTGGCAGTAACAATGCGTAGTAATTTCTGCCAGGTTTACCAGGCCAGCTACTACATGTACCTTTACTTGGTGGTGCACGGCACAGTTTTATTTGATAGTTAGTAAAATTGAAAATTTGATAACTGTACCAGAGGAGTGTTATGGTGATAAAACTTCCCTCATATTCTATAAAATTTTACCTTCTCTTTCCTCTTAATAATCATACCATGTTAGCAAATTTACTGATATGGTATGATATTTAATACCGATAAAATCCCTTATAAAATCCACTAATACTGGCCTAATACACAAGGAAACTTCCTGCATGCAAGGCAGCAGAGGACCGACAAATAAATTCGAGCTGGAGCGATGCCAAATCTCCGACGGCTCATCAGTTGCGGCGCCGCCTGCCGGATTCTCTCCGATCTTTATATTTGTATATGTACAAAGATATAATAAAGGGCGCGGCTGCCGTAGGTGGGGCGGCTGCTTCGACGATATAAAGCTGGCTGGACTAGCCGGAGACGATCCCGGAGGATACGACAGCTACAGGAATGCATGGTCAACGTACTCACCAGCGCCACACAACTAGCAGCCCGGCCGGTAAATTCCGTCGCCGCTTCATGATCATTGGCGCCAGATGCATGTAAAGATATGTGCAGATGCCACGCTAGCTTGGATAAAATTAAAAATCTATTTCTACCACGACCAGATGCCACAAAAATGTAAATAGAAGTTGATATGTACTGTATAATAATACTGTAGCCTCTGGTTCCCATCTTCTCGTTAATACAACGGGTAGCTCTCCTGCTGGTTTCATTTAAAAAAATATTAATATATATTTTTGGTAACAATACGTGGTGTGCTTGCATGCTAGTCAAACTTTTGTTATAGGTCCGCTCTTGCATCAAGTGTACATTTTTCCGTACTAGCTATGAGACCGATATAAAGAACGAAAGAGATCAATAATATTTCAAGAAGTTCCTACCTAGTGCTATAAGAATTAGGGGTGCAAATTGGTGATCTTTAGATGCACCTCCAACCTAAAATGAGAGTTGGAGGTGCGTTTAAGAATCACCAATTTACACACCTAATGAGAAGATTCTCTCGTTCAGCTACTATACTATGCAGGCGCCTTCCGTCCGACATCGACGCCCAATTAACGGGTTGTACAAAAGGAGAACGAAGAAACTGATCGAACATTTGAAAGTGTGAAGAAATTGAACCACCTCTTTTTGGACTACCACACACATACAAATATATCTGTGCAGTTCACTGGTCCGGAGACGACAAGACAGGGACGGGACACCACTCGCCAATGCATATATATATATATATATATATATATATATATATATATATATATATATATATATATATATATATATATAGCTTGGCATCGACACACTTTCTTCTTCGTTGCCGGAATATTTCCACTCGGAAAAAAAAAGCCAAGCCGTTGCATGCATCTTTTTCCTGCGCACAATTCTGGAAAACTTTCGCGCCCGTGTCCGCTAGGTTCGCAGGACGCAAGTTCCTGATAGTTTCTGGCGACGCAGATCCAGATAAGCATATTTGCAAGCATCGCCGGTTTGGACATGTAAGATGCTAGTATTTCACAAACAGTCGCACGAGACGGCTATATGTCCTAATAACAAAGCCCAAATTCTATTTTTTTAATGAAAATTGGAAGATTTAGACATATATTAATAAAAATGAAAGAATTTTAATTTTCATGCGTGGGATGCAAAGAAAAATGTACACCACTGTCAGTGTCAATGACAGACGTGAGTTCTACGTACGTGCATGCCATTCATGATGTCAATGGCAAATGACGATAAAAACTAGTAAAGCCTTGCTCGCTGTACACCATAAATCCCTAGCTTTGGTTATCTTCTCAGCACAAGTTAAGCAAGGCGATGGTTAATCAAGTGTCCTGCGCAGTATGTAAAGTTAGTTTTTCCGTGATTCAAATGACGTTCTTCTTCCTACAAATATTATGGCATATTATCTTCTTGAAAAGACAAATCTTATGTGCCCATCATCACCAAAAGGATAGTTTGGGATATAGTTATATTTTGTTCTAATAAAACCAAGCATAAATAGTTTGGGTGGGCTCCAGGGAGACGGCTATACCCTTTAATTTGCTCATCATCAGGGATTGATTGTTAAATCAAATGTTTGACGTGGCTACTTCTTTAATGGTAGTCGAAGAGTGCGTCGATATACCATATATAATACCATATACAGTATGTATGTACTTCCTGAATTGTATAGTGCTCCCTCCGTTCCAAATTATTAGTCGTTTTAACTTTTCTAGATATATAGTTTTGCTATATATACATCTACATCTATATTATATCGATATTACATAGTAAAACTTATGAATCTAGAAAACCTAAAACGACTAATAATTTAGGATGGAAGGAGTAGATACACATTTGATGCATCCCTTGCCTTTTTTTGTTTACGCTGATTAGTTACTGTTTTCCGGGGCATGCAGTAATAAGACACCGTAGATTAATTTGATTAGTTTACCGATGAAGCTTTGATCGTCAATCAATGGGTTGCATTGTACATACACTGCTTGCATGCAATGCAAGGCAGTCGACTGCCGGCCGGGCGGCGGCGCCGTGATATAAAAGTAGAGTAGGTGGACTAGCTAGCCGGAGACGAAGCCGACAGCCACAGGATATGTATATATGGGAGATATACACAGGCCCAGATGCTGCCCAGATAGAGCTATGTATAGCTTCCTGCTTTCCCACTGATATACGATATCGATGTCACTGTCTCACTGCATGCTACTTCTATCTATCGAAAAGAGGTCAGATTACAAAATGATACGGAGTTATTAATTACTCCTATGTTAAAAAAATACAACTCTCACTTTCTAAGTAGTCAAGCAATTTAAAATTTGATCAAATTTATATAAAATAATATTAATATTTATGTTATAAAATAAATATTATTAGTTTAATCATATAATGTATTTTCATACTAAATCTATTCGAAGACATAAACGTTAGTAACTTTTTTATATATTGATCAAATTTAAAATTATTTAACTTATCGAGAAGCGAGAGTTGCATTCTTTTCAGAACGAAGTGAGTAATTCCACAGGACAGATATCTATTTCTGGAAAAGCATATTCTCGCGCGCAAGTTCCACGTCATTTCATTTCCATCGACGCCCACATCCATTTTGTTTCCTCCATGATCGTGCACGTATAGGTCGTGATTTTGACATGCAAAAGCACGCAGCAGACCTGTTGCACGTACGACGACTAAACGCTGCTGGACTTTGTATTTATCTACCTTTGCAGCTTTGACATCCGATCCTTTTTCAGAAAATCGAAAACGAGCCCCTGGATACTGCGTGTTCCCGTAACTAAAAGGAAAATTCAAAGCTTGACAATAATTTCTCCTCTCATGGTAAAAGAATATTATTAAGGAGGTTACTACTAAAGCTTCTGTACTACTCCAAATTATAGATCTGCTCCTTTGTTCCAAGTTCCAATCTGTCCCGATCAATGCACCCTACTCGATTCTCCTGAATTATGCTTGCAGAAAAAGTTCAAACTTTAGTTCGCACGCGCATACGTTTTCCTTACGCGTACTAGTAGTCAGTAGCGGGTGAAAAAAAAAATCAGCGGGTCCAAATAAACTCGCGTCGGGCCGGATACGGGGAAATTCCAAAGGGGTCGAGGCGACTCCGACGGCGACACTCGTGGAAGCGTCGTGGACCGTCGTCGCCCGAAAGGCGCACGGAATGGATAAACCCCGGCACGGCCCACGGGCTGCTGGTGGGACCGGTTCGTTTCTGGAAGGCGAGGCAGGGCGCGGAAAAGTTCCCGGGGCCCGCCTGCCAGCAGCAGCAGCCGCCGGGAGAGAGAGAGAGGGAGAGAGAGGCCCTCGGGCTCGCGAAGCCTCTCCAGCTCTGCTCCACGGCTGCACCCACGCGGATGGGCGGCATTCGTCCTGGCCCGACAGTTTGCGTCACCGCCTCATCACCGTCAGTTTGCGTTTGCGACGAGGCGTGCGGCGCGCCACGCGCAAGTAGGCGTCAGGTCTCCTTTCTTAACGCCAAAGAAATACGAATCCGACGGGCGATGGCTCTAATCAATTGCTACGTTTATAACTGGGTCAAACAAATATGAATAACCGTGTAGGACTGAGGATTCGAAATGGATGTCCATAGGTCATCCTCAACGTGGATCATCGTAATAATTGAACCTCTTTGATAATCTGGCCACGCGAAAATAACGGTGTTCTCAAACGACCAACCACAAAACAAAAACGTTACTACTGTCTGTACCGTACGATTTTCTTATCATGACTTAACTAAAACATGTATGTACCGCACGTAACTGCATTTGAAAATTACTGATGCGATGCGAGATAAGCATGGCTGGAAACACGTTGGCGCCGAAGGGTGGTACTCCAGGCCAGCGTGGCGGGGCGGCTGTACGTGACGGAAACTTCTGGCCGGGACGGTCGCGGCGCACGGGCGCCTCTCGTGCGCCTTCCCGAAAACTACTCGCGCGGTGCCGCCGCGTTTCCTTCGCCACGAACCCGTCGCCCCCCACCGGGCCACCACCCTATATATGAACACGCCCCCGGCCTCCCCCTCCGCATTCCGAAACCCACGAACACCTCGCGACTCGAACCGAACGAGGGGGAGAGGGAGGCATCGGCAGAGCGAGGGAGATGGACGCCTTCTACTCGTCCTCGTCGGCGGCGTACGGCGCCGGCTGGGGCTACGACTCGCTCAAGAACTTCCGCCAGATCACCCCCGCCGTCCAGACCCACCTCAAGCTCGTACGTCTCCGGGCCTCCGCCCTCCCTCCCTCCCTCTCCTTCTCTTCCTTTTTCCCTCCCTGGATTTTAATTTCGCGCGTTTCTCTCTTCGCGCTGCGGGCTGCGTGCTGGGTGTGTACCACCGGGTGATCCCTAGGGCTTTGCGGGGTGGAATGCGGCTACGGATTCGGGCGCTCTCGTGGTTTCGGGGCGTTAATCTGACGATCTGACGGCTGTTTCGGGAAAATTTTGGGGGAATTTGGTTCTGATGGGGCTCGATTCTTCGTAAGCGCCAAGTTTGCTCTTCTGTTCCAGGCTGGCTTGCGCCCCCCTGGTTCGATTTCAGCGCCCAATGGTTTAGACGTTCCCGTCTACGCCTCCCGGGTTCGATTTGTCCAGATGAATTAAATTAAATTTGTCGGGTTCAATTATTTTATGGCCGCTGCTGGGATTCACCCATGGAGTGCGAATGCGATACGCGCAGCTAAACATTTTTCGGACTAAATTGTTAGAATGTGTGCGATTCACGCAATTAGCCTTTATTTTTACTTGTTGGTTTCGTGGGGATTTAATTTCTAGTGGAGTTCATGTGTAAACATTTTCTTTATCATGACCTGCAGTTTGCGTGTTGTTCTTACCGTAAGCTAATGGGAATTTGGGATGCGCACAGATCCTCGCTTTTATTCGTTGGGTGGAGAACTGCGAATCCCACCGCTTGATTCGTCATTAATTAAGAATATAATCGATTAGAATATTTTAGCAAGTTGATTCCATTTCCATTCGTATTACGTTTCGGTTACATGTTTATGCGCCTCACCTATCGTGCGATCGTGCCACTGTCTGATATCAGGCTTTGTTCCAACGGTGGTAATCTGATTTGATTCTGACCGTTGGCTGGTTGGTCGCCTGCAGGTTTACCTCACCCTCTGCGTGGCGCTGACCTCGTCGGCGGTGGGCGCTTACCTGCACGTCGCCTGGAACATCGGCGGGATGCTGACCATGCTCGGCTGCGTCGGCAGCATCGCCTGGCTCTTCTCGGTGCCTGTCTACGAGGAGGTTCGTCTCTCCTTCGTCAGTTGACCTTGATAACCTGATTGCTCCATCGCGCTGTAGAAGTTCGCGAGAAATTTGACATCGGAAAATGTCAATCGCGCTGACTTTTGTGGTGCTTTGCCCTGTGTGTGCGTGTGTGCAGAGGAAGAGGTATGGACTGCTGATGGCGGCTGCCCTCCTGGAAGGGGCGTCGGTTGGACCTCTGATCAAGCTCGCTGTAGACTTTGACCCAAGGTAATAAGGAACTTACCTAGCAGTTGTCTCGGAAATTGCCTGCTGCTGTGGGTTACCGCTTAATCAAATACGTTCAAGTCCACTTTGTTTGATCATGCATGAGTGGATTAGTAGGACCTACTAGTCGGCATAGTTGTAGTAAATGATATACTTGAACAATTAGGTGATGGTGATTGGCAATATGTCAGTACTGACTAGGACATATTGGATGCCAATGGTTTACGTGTCTCTTTGTCAATCACTGTCTGGTTATGTTCTGCCTTCGCGAGGGCATTTATTCATTTAACCCATGTCGACGTCAGAGTAGCAGAATTTTGCATGGCAGTTGGACTAGTAGCATTTTTCCTCATGATAATCTTTTTCTTGTGGGGATAAGAATTTTAAGTTGTTTGCTGACAGTTGCTGTTTTGAGTACGTCATGCATGATGTTATCACTAGTTAATTCATAGTTTACGTTCCCTTGCTATGAGGGTGCAAGATTTCTTCACCTTGTTGCAGAATTGATTTTGCCCTCGGTGTGCCTTTTCCTATGCATGTTTCACCCTGTTTGTCAAAAGATGCTCAAGAAAAAGCAACTGAATTATTGGCATATAGATTGAATAATAAGCATCGAACATTTTTCTGAAGATATTTTGGTTCTGACTGTTTAGAAAAATGCTACTACATAGGCTCGCTTTCCATTAGCGTTTGTGCATGCTTTCCTTAAACACCTATAATATTGCTAGCCACCTGTAACATGCTGAGATGGCTTGGAACTCTGATTAGCGTATGATGGTGTCCTGTGCAGGGCTTGGGCCTTTTTGTTTATGCTGGTAGAGTGCAGTGCTCCTACTTTATTTCAACTATGTTAGCATGATGAACTGAGCTTTCTTATGCTGTATTCTGTGCTAAATTCGTGCATACTCAGAGCCATGAATTTGTTGTTCTCTAGAACCTTAATGTTAGTTCTATTGCTGCTCACCATCATAAACAAAGTAGATCTTAAAAAATCTGTTTACTCACGTTTGCTTCTGTTGTGTTTGACAGCATCCTGGTGACAGCATTTGTTGGGACTGCTATTGCCTTCGCGTGCTTCTCCTGCGCTGCCATCGTCGCCAAGCGCCGGGAGTACCTCTACCTTGGTGGGCTGCTCTCTTCTGGCCTCTCCATCCTGCTCTGGCTGCAGTTCGCCGCCTCCATCTTTGGCCACTCCACTGGCAGCTTCATGTTTGAGGTCAGTGAGCCATTTGACAAGTGTTTTGATGACCGGAAGAGGAGTAATTAACCTGTGATGGTGTGGTTTTGTCAACTCAACCTTGCAGGTTTACTTTGGGCTTCTGATCTTCCTGGGGTACATGGTGTACGACACGCAGGAGATCATCGAGAGGGCGCACCACGGCGACATGGACTACATCAAGCACGCCCTCACCCTCTTCACCGACTTCGTGGCTGTCCTCGTCCGCATCCTCGTCATCATGGTGAGCCTTTCGGGTTGCCTGATTATTACCTCGATTTGTTAGTGGCCGGATTGCTGCAGTGTGTGAAAACTGTGTGTGCTGACGATGAGCGCTTCAATTTGCTGGTGCAGCTCAAGAACGCAGCTGACAAGTCGGAGGACAAGAAGAGGAAGAAGAGGTCGTGAGCGCTAGCTGGTACCCCCTGTGCACTTAGGAGCCACTGCTACAAGTAGCACTAATACTACTACTACTAGTAGTAGTCTACTACATGTGCGTTGAGGATGGAACGGAGCTGCTGCCACACAACTGGGTGCTGTGGTGGCAACAAAGTGTTCATTGGTGTCTCTCTTAGTTTGTTAGTTCTTTTGTGAAGTGAAGTTTGCTGAAGCTTTGCATGTGGCCATATGGGTCCGCTACAAACGACTCGGATGTTTCTGCCTCCGAGCCTGAAAACAAACTCTGAAGAAATTGCAATGTAAATGTTGACGTTGCACAGTTCCCCGAACCCCGATCCGCGCCCGATCCTGTGTTTTGTTCAGTCCTTGTGTATGCTTAGAATCGAGTCGTACTTAATTTTGATCCATTTTCTGGGTGGTGGTTGAAACTACGCCTCACCACCTGTCACGCACAAGAAGCGTGCTCCTGTCGTAACGATGGCCCGTCGGCCGGAGCCGGGAACGGACGGCGAGCCAGGCGGCTACTTTTTAATTTCCGACGGAACGCCTCGTTTCGTCAAGGCTGGCGGCGTGATGCCACAAGCTGCAGCGACGAGATGGACGCGCGCGCGCTGCTGCGCTGTCCTCTCTGCTCGTCTCGTCCAGTGAGTAGTGGGCACTGGCACAGGGGTGGCTGCCTCATCACACCACACGCTGATGTACATAACATAAAGGCTCCACCGAACCGTCCACCAGCCTTTTCTTTCACCTCGTCGGTCGGTGCTGCCTCACCGAACCAAAGGCGCCCTCCCCAAGTTTACCTCCGCGAGCACGCAGGCGGCAAACCAACAGCGGCGGGTCGCTCTGCCAGCGCGCCACCAGTCACCCCCCACCAACCTCCCCTTTTATTTCCCGGCCGTCACGGTCTCCCGTGGCCACCAGCTGAGCCCACCTCCACCACCACCACGTGCCGCGCCGCCGGAAGAGCCGAGGAAGGGCGGCGCGCGCGTGCCCCGGGCGGTGTCCGTCCTGGCGGGGCTGCCGCCGAGCGCGGCGACGCCGAGGGAGGCGGAGGCGCCGCTCCCGCTCCCGCGTCGGCGTTCCGGGGCCGGGCCTGTTGGAACTTTTTTTTCCGGTGGTCAAAAAGCCGAAAATGAAAGAGAAGAAACGGATAAGTTAAAGCTGGTTATGCGTCTTGATCGGAGGCCAAGCCACTGGTGGTTGTGGTCCCAGATCGTTTAGCGCCATATTAAATAGTGAGACCCGATATTTTTGTGATTAACCTAATCATTAAGAAACCCTAGCCGCCCACTACAGCCGTCCCGATCTGCGGCGGTACTGGAGCTACCTGAAGGCCACCGCCTCCGCCTGCCGTCCAACACCGGGCAGTGTTGGTACAGGCCGGAAGAACGACGGTACAAGAGGAGGTCGACTACTTCGTCTACGTCAGGAACATCTACGGGAACGACTATGGACGCACCGTCTTCGTCCCCGACACCAACCACCGCCGAGATATCGTCCTCAGCTGCCCTACGATGACTGGCGGTTGAGATCTAAACTTCCTCTTATTGTTCATCTTGTTCTATATGTCGTGCTCATATTTTAGGTGTTAGATCCTATCAAGTTTAAGTTCTAAGCCATGTTTTATATAACATTTGGTATCTTTCGCCTAAGCACCTAACCGTGAGCCTTAAGAGCCTATAGATCTAGTCCAGTTTTATATCTTTGGTGGTTTATTTCAAGTTTTAGTTCTCCGTTTGATTCATATTTAGTTTAGATCTACTCGTCTAAGTTAGATCTCGCATGAATAGAGTAAGATCCGCGAGTAAGACCATAAGAAATGAGTAGATCGGAAACCATCCCACCCGTAAAACCCCTCAAAAACCCTCGACATGAGTACAAAATAAGTAATAAGAGCCCCACGGCGGCGCCCGTTTTCGCTAGAGTTCAACGTACTCCGGGCGTCGCATGGTGGCCTTCACATAAGGCCGCGCAGGGCACAACGCACCCGCGGCGACGCGACATGAGGCCCAAAGGCTCCCACGGAGACAATAAGCACAAAAAAAAGGAGGGCGCCACGGCAAAGCGAGCCGCGGATGCGCCGCCGGCCCCATGGCTGCCGTGAGGAGCCGGAACCGCCGGCACACCCGCGCCGCACTAAGCCGCGGATAACAGAGCCCCGTCTTGCCGCACCACGCCGCGCCTCCGCGCGACATCGGGGCCTAAGAGCGGCGGCCGTAGTACAGAAGCCGCCGGCGGCCTTTGGGAGAGCGGCGGGCCATACACCACCACCGGCCGATGAGGTGGCGGCGCACAGAGCCAACAGAGGCGGCTGCAAACCCTGAACGCCATAAGAGCCGGCGGAGCCGCTCGACGCCGGCCGGCGGCGGCACTCTGGCTGCCATGCACCCGCGGTGGCAGGGCATCAGCGGCGGCCGTGGAGTGCCGCCACCAAACGGCGAGGAGGCGGCGGCGCCATGAGGCGAGGCGGCGCTAGGGCCGGTGGCCAGCTCCGGCCAACAGTGGCGGCGGCGAGCTGGCGCACAAGAAGAAGGCGCCGACAGCTGATGGCGTGAGGCCGGCTGGTGGGAGGAGTGAAATGACCTAGGGTTAGGGTTTCAGGGGAGCCATTGGTTTATATACCTCCGAAATAGAAGGTACGCCGTCGGATCTAGGGTTATCGGAATCGACGGCCGAGATTGAGCCGCCGGGGGGGGGGGGGGGGGGGGCTGTATGGCGGGCGCAGTTGGGCCGCTTTGGCGGCACGCTCGTTAGCTCTTGGGCCCGAGGCCCAGGCGGGTGGGGAAGGGGGGCGCTGGCGGCCGGGCTGAATAGCCGGCCTGCTGGTTAGTTTTCGGGCCTTTGGCCCAATAAGCTTTAGGCCTCCTTTTTTTGAATTTCTATTTTATTTAGTTTTATTCATTTCTAAGTTACATTTTCAGCATATTTTCCTCATTAGCACTAAGAAATTTGTTTTGGAGGTCATTTATGCTGAAAACTTATGAGAAAATTATGAGTTACTATTCTGAAAAAATAGAACCAACGTGAAATTTATTTGGAATTGTTTAGTTTTATTTTGAGTAATTAATTAAATTCTGATCAACGTTGATTTTAATTAATTGCAATTAAGATGCTTAGTTTTATTTATGTTATTTTGCTTCTGCCCAACGGTGATGCAAAATTAAGTTTTCCGTTGCGTTAACTACGCTAAGTTATTTAGTTATTTTGTTTCTGCCCAACGGTGATGCAAAATTAATTTATAAAATGATAAGTTTATTTGCTTCTTCCCAACGGTGATGCAAAATTGTTTATTCAAGATTATTTAATATTTTAGTCTGGCCAACGCTGATTACATTCATTATTTTGTTGTCGTTACTGATTCAATTTTATTTTATGAATAGAAGCCACCCCCTCCAGCATCATGCCTTATATCAATGGTGTTTCTCAGTTGGGAGGGGACAACTTCGTCGAGTGGAAGACTGAGATTGACTTTATTCTGCTGACGATGAATAAGGATCATTCCCTGAGGATGCCCGCTCTTGTTGCACCAATGTCACAAGGGACTGAGGATACTACATTTGCTGCACGCACTGCTGCTTACGAGAAAGAAAACGAGCGTTGGGAGCATTCTGACAGAGTGGACCTAAGTCTTATGAACATGACTATTAACCCTTCTATCAGGGGAGCTCTTGACAAAGAGCCTAAGAATGCTAAGGACTTCATGAATAAGATTGAGAGTTACTTTAAGGGGTCTGACAAGGCCAATGCTAGCACTCTCTTATGTCTAAGTGTGCTCAAGAGAGCACATTATGGGCATGGTCAACATGAGGGATAAGATTCAAGACCTCGACTGTCCCCTTAATGATGCAGCGCTGCTTCATCACGTCATGATGTCACTTCCATCAGTCTTTGAGCCATTTAAGATAAATTACAATGCAAGCGATCAGAAGTGGGACATCACCACGCTTGTGTCTAAGTGTGCTCAAGAGGAAGAAAGGCTACACTCTCAGAACCCCGACTTTGCCAACGTCGTAAGACATGAGGGATATAGGGGAGGAATCAAGAGGGTATCCCGCCCCAATAAGCCAAAGAAGGGTAAGAAACCTTATGAAGCTCCTCAGCAGAATGATCCATCTGCTCCTAAGAAGCTTCTCTGCTACCACTGCGATAATGAGGGCCATGAGAGGAAAGACTGCCTGAAGTTTAAGGCGTGGTGTGAGAGAAAATGTAATAACGACATCATTTCTGTAGTCGATGAGTCCTTTTATGCATATTTCACATTAAGTACTTGGTGGATTGATTCTGATGCCACCATTCATGTTACAAATTTCTCACAGGGATTGCCTGGCGTGCGGACTATAAGAAGGGGGACTTGAAGGTTAAGAGTCGCAAATGGCGTTGAAGCCGACGCGGAGGCCATTGGAGCTCTCCAATTAGAACTTCGTGACGGCTTTATTCTTCACTTAGTTGATATCCTTTATGTTCCGTCTATTAAGAGAAACTTGATTTTCGTTTCTAAATTAGATCTTGATGGTTATTCATGCACTTTTGGTGACAGCAAATGTGTAATAAGTTTGAATGGTGACATTATTTATCGAGCACAGTTACATAATGATCTTTACTTACTGTCCCATAATAATTTCTCTGTGATGAATGTAAGCGAAGTTATTCACAAACGCAAGAGAGGTATTGAGACTTCGTCGAAATTGTGGCATTCTCGTTAGGCCACATTTCGAAGGGGAGAATGGAGCGTCTCATTAGAGAAGAGATACTTCCAAGATTAGACTTCTCTGACTTAGACCAATGCGTTGATTGTATTAAGGGAAAATTTGCAAAACAAATTAAGAAGGATGGAGCTAAACGCAGTTCAGGAATATTAGAATTAATTTACACTGACATTTGCGGTCTATTTAATGTTAAGTCGGTGGATGGTTTTAGTTATTTTATTACATTCACTGATGATTACTCCCGTTATGGATACATTTACACCGTAAGAGAAAAATCCGAGGCAATTGATAAGTTCAAAATCTTTAAAGCTGAAGTAGAAAATCAGCATCAGTCAAAGATTAAAGTGGTACGGTCAGATAGAGGCGGTGAATATTATGGGAGACATGTCACATATGGACAAATCCCAGGCCCTTTTGCTAGATTCTTTCAAGAAAATGGAATAGCAGCTCAGTACTCAACTTCTGGTGAACCTCAGTAAAATGGTGTAGCAGAAAGAAGAAATCACACTCTAATGAACATGGTGTGCAGTATGCTAAGAAACTCTACACTGCCAGTGAGTTTATGGATGGAAGCACTAAAAACTACCGCGCATATAAATAATCGCGTTTCTAGTAAGTCAGTCCCTAAGACGTCTTATGAGCTTTGGACTGGTAGGAAACCCGACATTAATTATTTTCATTTCTGGGGTTGTGCAGCTGAGACGAAGTTATTTAATCCGTCTCTTGAAAAATTAGATCCTAAGACAGAAAGCTGCTATTTTATTGGATACCCAGACAGATCAAAGGGATATCGATTTTATTGTCTTAAGGGTACTACTAAGTTTGTTGAGACGAGACATGCAATATTCTTAGAGGAAAATGGATGCACTGAGACTAGGCAAATCGATCTTGAGGAAATACGGACTTATGATACTACACCGCTGACTCGTGATTATTATGTGCCTATTTTTCCTAATTTTCAGAATACAACACCAGCTCAGATAATTGATTTCCCAGAAGTGAATGTGCGGCAAGCGCCTGTTATAAGTGAGCGTGAGAATGTGCCTAATGAGCATTAAAATGAAATTGTGGAAGAACCTGTTGAAGAAGCACAGGATCTGACCGCCGCTAGGGCGCCAGAAGCACAACAAGAAGTTGCTGCTGAGCCTGTTCCAATGGAGGAGCCACAGCCTCTGAGAAGATCAACGCGAGAGAGGAAAACTACTATCTCCAATGATTACGTGTACATGAGTGGAGAAGGACACGATATGAGGAAGGTTGATGATCCGAACTCGTTCAAGGAAGCTATGAGTAGTGAGCACTCCCACGAGTGGATTGAGGCTATGGAAGAAGAGCTGAAATCTACGAGTATAAATAAGGTATGGGACTTAGTAGAGATTCTTGATGGAGCTGAAAAGGTGGGCTGTAAATGGGTCTACAAAACTAAGTATGACTCCAAAGGGAAGATTGAATGTTTCAAAGCAAGGCTTGTGGCTAAGAGCTTCACACAGCGAGAGGGAATTGATTATACTGAGACCTTCTCGCCTGTCTCGAAGAAAGACTCGTTTAGAATCGTTATGGCTCTAGTTGCTCATTTTGATCTCGAGCTACATCAGATGGACGTTAAGACTGCGTTCCTAAACGGTGATTTGCATAAAAATGTATACATGGCGCAACGAGAAGATTTCGTTGTGGAAGGCAAAGAAAAGTTGGGATGCAGACTAAAGAAATCCATTTATGGGTTAAAACAGGCGTCTAGACAATGGTACCTTAAGTTTGATGAAGTAATTAAGAAATTGGGCTTCGTTGAAAATATAGTGGACAATTGTATATATATTAAGATCAAAGGGAGATCTTTCATCATCCTAGTTTTATACGTGGATGACATCCTATTAGCAAGCAGCGATAAGAACTTGCTGCATGAGACAAAAGGTTTTCTCTCATCGAATTTTGATATGAAGGATCTCGGTGATGCCTCTTATGTACTGGGCATTGAGATACACCGAAACAAATCCAAGGGTGCATTAGGACTCTCTCAAAAGCCTTATATAGAGAAGGTTCTTAAAAGATATAATATGCATCAGTGTTCAGGCACAGCTGCTCCAGTGGTTAAGGGCGATAAATTTGGGCAATTTCAAAGTCCCAGGAATCAATTAGAAATTGATCAAATGAGTTCGATTCCATATGCTTCAGCTGTTGGAAGCATTATGTACGCATAAGTATGTACACGTCCTGACTTAGCTTTCATTACCGGAATACTTGGTAGATATCAGTCTAATCCTGGAATGGATCACTGGAAAGCGGTCAAGAAGGTCTTGCGTTATTTGCAGGGCACTAAGGACTACATGCTCACATATAAGAAACTGAGAATTTAGAAGTAGTTGGCTATTCAGACGCCGACTTCGCAGGCTGTGTTGACACTAAAAGGTCGACATCAGGTTATGTATTCACACTTGCGAATGGAGCAATATCATAGAAAAGCTCCAAACAATCACTTACTGCAGCATCAACCATGCAGGTTGAGTTTGTGGCATGTTATGAGGCCGTGGGGCAAGTTGTGTGGCTTAAAGGATTTATACCCGGATTAACAGTGGTAGACAGTATAAGCAAACCACTAAAGTTATACTGCGATAATAAAGCTGTAGTTTTCTATGCTAGTAACAACAAGTCAAGTGGTGGTGCCAAGCACATTGACATTAAGTTTTATGTTGTGAAAGATAGAGTTCAAGATCGTACTATTGAGTTAGAGCATATAAGTACTAAGGAAATGCTCGCGGATCCATTAACGAAAGGCTTACCTCCCAATCAATTTCGTGAGCTAATTGCCGGCATGGGACTATTGGATAGTTTGTGATCTTGGAATTAAAAGGGTCATAAGTCAACCACCTCCCATTACGATAAGTGGTTTAATGCATTGTGGATAATTGTGTCGCGATGAGATTATACACTGTTGTGATACATTGTCTCTTTAAATAACTCCACTTTAAAAATGACATCAGTTTTAGACCTTTAGACAAAGGGGAGAATGTTAGAATTTTTTTTTCGGTGGTCAAAAAGGCCGAAAATGAAAGAGAAGAAATGGATAAGTTAAAGCCCATTACGCGCCTTAATCGGAGGCCCAAACCCACTAGTGGTTGTGGCCCCAGGTTGTTTAGCGCCATATTAAATAGTGGGACCCGGCATTTTTGTGATTAACCTAATCATTAAAAAACCATAGCCGCCCACTACAGCCGTCCCAATCTGCGGCGGCGCTGGAGCTACCTGAAGGCCACTGCCTCCGTCTGCCGTCCAACACCGGGCAGTGCCGGTACAGGCCGGAGGGACGACGGTACCCGGGGAGATCGATTACTTCGTCTACGTCGGGAACATCTACGGGAATGACTACGGACACACCGTCTTCGTCCCCGACACCAACCACCGCCGAGATGTCGTCCTCAGCTGCTCTTACGATGACTGGCGGTCGAGATCTAAACTTTCTCTTATTATTCATCTTATTTTATAGGTCGTGCTCATGTTTTAGGTATTATATCGTATCAAGTTTAAGTTAGGCCCTGCCGGCGATCGCCGTGCGGCGGTACGCGGAGCGGATCTACCGGTACGCGGGGTGCAGCCCCGCGTGCTTCGTCGTCGCCTACGTCTACCTCGACGGCCTCGCGCAGCGCCCGCTGGACGGGGAGGAGGATGAGGAGGCGGGGGCCGCGGTGGTCGGCGTCGACTCGTACAGCGTGCACCGCCTGCTCATCACCGCCGTCATGGTCGCCGCCAAGTTCATGGACGACATGTGAGTAGCCCATTCTTCACCGCCGCACTCCCACTCTGGCCATTTGGTATCTCTCCATTGATGACTAGTACTGTATTCTTCGCTGCTAATCAGCTTGCATTCCGCGGCGGCAAACCACTGATTTCCCGCTCCTGGTTGGCACCGAAAAAAAAAAGAATTACTAAGCTACATCAGCAGCAATGGGGCTGTGCCTATAGTAATAACTTGACATGCAGAGTAACTAAGCAACTGATTCCAGCTAGGCACACGGGAGGAGTTGACAATCCACGCCCGCACATGCCAGAGTTGACTAAATTCATCAGTGTCAGTAGCCTGCATTAACCTGGATACTCATTTCCCGCCAAATAAACAACCGATCGTTGCTGCTCTGCGCCTCTGCCTGCGCGGCAAACAAGTTGATGCCATGGAATACAGAGCAGCAGAGCCGTATCCCTTCACCCCGTGTGTGGTGCTGGTGGCTTAGCTGTTGCCGATCAGAGTCGTGGCACGGCAGCCGAGCCATGGAATCTGACAGGGCGTGGCACCGCTGCCTTCCACCGCCTACCTAATTCAGCCGTTCAGCGCAGCTTACTCATGTGGCGTTATCCTATATCCGCTGTATATCCAATAGCTCAGCTGACGTCTTGGGAGCTGCCAACTGAGCTGGAGCACACAACCATGCATACATCAACCAACATCTCCCTCTTCATTCGTTCAGACCATCAGTTCACCTCGGGTGCATGCTGATGCTGCTCCAACTGCCGAAGATCCAGCCATGTTTGTCTGAGATGAACTCCAATGGGCAATGGCCTAGACTCACATGCGGATGTATGGTGCTACAATACAATCAGAAGGAGGCATATGCAATGCAGCAGCCGGTAGTTAGCGGTAGGTGCCTTGGTCTGTTGGCACGTCCAGCTCGTCGCTCGCTAGGCTGTTCCTCTCCCACCTCCAACTCCGAACCCGATTGCTCACCTACCGGAACAAGAAACACTCCAACATTTCCAGGAATGCGAATGGTTATTTCATGATCGCGACCGCTGACGAATCTTTTTTTTTTTGATGAAACCACTGACGAATCTGAGCTGTGTTTTTTTTTTCTGGCAGGCACTTCAACAACGCCTACTTCGCGCGGGTGGGGAGCGTGGAGGTGGCGGAGATGAACGGGCTGGAGCTGGAGCTCCTCTTCGCGCTGCGCTTCCGCCTCAACGTCACGCCCGACACCTTCGCGCGGTACTGCGCCGCGCTCGAGGGCGAGATGCTCGTGCCGCCGCCGATGAGGAGGACGAGGCCGAGCGCCGCGACCACCAGGCCGCGCTGCTGCTGATTAGGAAGGCCAAGGACGGTGCGGCCACCGCCGTTCGTCGTGATCAGGCCGGGTCGGGGGCAGGGCCGCCGCCGGCGGAGTGCCCGTCGTCCCGAGAGTGGCAGTGGAGATGATCGCCCGATGACGACACGATTCTTTTAATTTGTTGGTTCCTGTCCTAGTAGGAGAGCTTCGTTTCCGATTGATTAATTTTCGGTGAGCTGCCACGACATGCCTGTTCGCTGTTGTTTGGTTGAGTTCGTGCCGTGGTCTAGTACAGTTTGTACTCGTGTCTCGCTGGTGTGTAAACATGCGAGTGCAAAAGCGATTGCACAAGAACGGGGGCTTGATAAGCTCGGAGTACAGCATTTTTTCTTTTAATTTTGGACTCGGAGTCGAGCGAACAGTAATGTATCCTCCGGGCCTGTTTATTTAGTACGAGGCATTGTACTACTCCCATTGTATATTTGTATTCTTAAATAGTACAATAGTTAGAACAAACTAATTACTAGTTCAAAAAACAAATGTTAGATTAAGATGTAGTTGACTGAAAATAGCAGGAACTTATAAAAAATAAATCAAATCAGCTGATGCATCCGACGCTCGATCACAATTCAATATAATTTAGAGTTCGAGTTTGATATAATTCGGAGTTGGCCTTCAACCTTGAACCTCTTTACCCGTAAGAAAGTAGTTCCTCTGCAGTACTGCAAAGGGACTCCCCCTCACTAACGTGTGGGCCCCACTGCACTCGACCCCACCCGTCAGCGGGTGAGTCCCCTGGACTACGGTACTGCAAAGAAGACTCATCCTCAAGCTGTGTCATTTCTTTTCTAACCATGACCATCTCCTCTATCGTACTACCAAATCTCCATTCCAATCCAACCTAACCCATTGGATAGTCGACCTGTGCTGCTTGAAGCCAACAATATTCTTACAGTCTTATTGCTCTAATACTCTCATGTCCACCTTCATTGGGTCTATTAGGGCTTCTGTAACCCTCTCATAACGAATGAAGCCCTTTAATAAATTCACGGGCGGAGCTATTGGCGAGCAGGCCACCAGGGTCTTGTTCACCGGAGGATGGGGTCAAAGAGGTTTAGGATAGTGACTTTCCACTCTATTTACTGGAATCTGTAAGGGATCAGATGATCTAGTAAATGGCTATGTCTCCGCCCCTGTTTAAATTTGAAATGTTAACCCACTATGGTGAATTCCCACATTGACTTGAAAGTTGCACGTTTCAAACAAAGTCTATGAAAAATTTGAACTCAATATTTCCCTGAAGAATGCCATATTTTTCCAGCTTGGCTTTGTGCCAACAGATTGTCCATGATCAACCCTAGAATGGTAGGCTGGTCACCTCAGATGCAACCTAATACTTCAATTGTTTCCTTATTATTGTTGATGGTAATATTGGTACAAGTAGTGAACATTTGAGGCTAAATAGTGCATAGGTTTGAAAGTTGGATTAGCAGTATGTTGCTTTGAACATAGCATATATGTGGTTAGTCAATGTACCATCACACACTTAGGCTCCTTTGTAGAGGTGCTAGATTCCTTTTTTTTATTGAACCCTTCGTTTTTTTATACAGGAAAAGGACTCCATCGAGGAAACGGGCTTCGGTAACACAGCAATAGTATCTTTGGATGGATTGTATGAGTTCATTGCAAGTTATTTGATGGGGATTGGACGCCTACGCTGGTGGTGTGAGAAGTATGGACTGCGTGTTGACTTATCCGACATCTTCAAAAAAAAGATGGTGGTGTTCACCACACCCCCGGGAGGTAGTTTTAAATTCATCATTAAGTACAAAGGACGGACAATTGACATATCACTTTATGGGCGTGACCTTTACACAATGGGTTTCCGGGGGCCGGCTGGAACTTTTGAGATCAAGTCAAAATACTGCAAGGGAAAAAACTTTATGTCAGGACAAAGTGTCACAGTACTCCCTTTCCAAAAAAACTACAGTTTCATTGCCCCTCGTGGTGATGTTCGTGAAGTTAGATTGGGTTTACTTTCTCTCATGGAGGCATTCGAAGTCCTGTATAAATGCTATGGTGAAACTTCAAATGTGAGGAACGCGATCTGTCAGAGGCAGGACGCCTCCAAAGTATCCTGAAGGATACATGTAAAATATCTGTTGAGGGCTCCATTGAAACACTAGATAGTAGATCTGATAATTCCTTGTGGGTAAGTGAATATGGTAACTATGGGGGTCAGGAGATGAAGCGGATCGCTTACTTGAAACAGGGAAAAACACCTCCAGCAATAATACCTTGTGACAATCATGATGTGATGGAGGTCAAGATCCTAAATGAAATACGCATATTCCCACGAGATGGGTGTGATGAAGGGGATTTTGAGCATGAGCCAAGACTGTCAAATCCCACTGAAAATGATCCAGTTCTCGAAGCTTATCACAGCTGGCTAAGAAGTTCTAAAGGTGCAAATTCTTCAAACAAGCACTCAAGGTATAAACAAGATAAGGGAGGTCCAGAATCTTCTGGGACCTTTCCTCCTTACTTACTGGAGGACTGGTGTCTTCAAGAGAAGCTGAAGATGAAAGGAAAGCTGACGATGAAGAAAAACGTGATGATAATGTGAAGAAGTTTGAAGTTCAGATGGAACCATTCAAAGATAAAGAAGCACCCTTTGAAGAATTCTTCAATCACTTTTCTGCTGTGAGGAGGCAGCTGATGGCTCTTAACACAAAACGGCAGAATCAGCTAAATGTGCCTTTGATTGAGAAGATGACATATCCTTCTGTGAATCATGGTTCATTTTTGGCAAGTCAAGTGCAGATGGGAAGGGAAGAATCTGTTTTCAAATTTGCTAGGGTGAAAATGGAATTAGGTGAGACAAATGTTCTACTTTATGTCACAATTCTAGTGCTCAGTTCAGCACATCTGATCTTCTAATATTTTCTTTCCAAGGTACGTTTGGGAGGAAGCTGTACAAAAAGGCAAACCACCCCATGAAACAAAATATTCTTGTCAGGGCTGACAGCATTATAAGCAGATGCATCCGCTTTGCTTTTTGAGTATGGTAATGGAATAACTTAACACATTTCAGTTTCTTGTACCATATACCCCTGCATGCATATGTTTGTACCATATCCTCCTAGTTAAATTAGTATTCACTACAAGATAATTGATCAATAACGTTAATTTCAGTATTCTATGTGAACAGTATGTGCTTTATTGTTAAATCACTACAAGATAATTATTCACTACAGGCTTTCTGATATATATTTTGATATAGGGAAATGAGAGGCTCCAGGGTTGCCAGTTTCTGACTGCTCAGATCAGAGGAGAGATTGGTTCTTGAAAAGATTGTAGCCCCTGTGAAAATGTACAACACTAGTGCTGTTGCTGTTTGATTTTGTTTTTCTCTTACCACCTTTTCTTAAAATATTGTGAAGTCAGCTGTTATGATGATGCATTTCTGGAAGTGTTTGTAATGCAATTTTGGATGTTGTGTCTTCTGGTATAAATTGTAATGACTTTGTGCCAAAATGCGCTATTGTGTTCAGTAAACTGGCAAGTTTTTGTAGGTGGCCATAATTATTTGCATGCTGGCTAACTTGAATACTGGTAAATACTTGGCTTAGCTGTGTGATTGTCTTATGGCATTATTTTCCCTGATGGTTGCATTTGCTTGAGCTGGTCGTAGTTACATCATTAAATTACTTGGTTTTATTGGTAATGGGTGCATTTCCAGTAGCAGTTTATATAGCTTCCTCTATTATATGTGGTTTGGTGACTACTGATGGCTGACCGTGATGAAATTCCATCCTTTGTGGTTCTGTTGATTTGATTGAGGTGCACTGGGGATTTGATCTGATCTTTTTTGTTTCCTTTTATTCTATATGACTATATCTGTGGGTAGTATTAGGTCGTGGGAAGAGGGGGGGGGGGGGGGGGGGGGGGTGCCTAACACTGCCAATGCCGGTCCTAAGCCTGGATGGAAGTAGAGGGGGCACGACTGAATAGCCTGAGTTTGCAATAGTATGTATCGTGGCAGTGTTTTGTTTGGAAATTTGAGTACAAGCTCATTTTACTTTTTGCAGTCAGGCTTTGGCATTCACTCAAAGTATCAAGAGAATAAATTGGCTCATTATCATCTAAGTTGACTACCGGGGCAGCCAAGGAAGAGGAAACTATAATGAGTGACTAGTACTTTGCGCACCCCCTGCACGGCTAATGTTTTTTTTTGTATCATTTGGTAGTTTCTCGTGATCAAATATATCTGTGAGGAAGGAATTTTAGAGCATAGGTAAAGAGGATATTATATCGCAGAAAAGTAAAATGAGGTGCATACAGATTTGTTACAAAGTAGATATGGAAACAGAATATTGGTTTATTTTACATACAAATAAATTCCAATACAATCAAACTGGAGAGATTTCAGGAGGAGACACCAACCCCCAAGGATGGCGGGGCTTTTGATCTTAGTATATTACAGAATCTGTGAATCAGGGTGATCCGCAGGAACACCAATAAGCTGAATAACAAACTCGACATAAAGGGAAGACATAAAAACCCTAAGGAGCCTTCCGACAAGAAGCTGGATTTCTCAGACCCAGCATAAAGGGATAAGCTTTCTGATCATGTCGCAATCGACGAGGGAGAAGTAAGATGGACAAGGATGTGTAGGTTGGAGATGGCCCAAAAGTCTTATCTTATGTCAGTTTTTTTGTTACTGAGAAGACCATCAAGCTCTATCCGGGGATGTGGCACGGCCTTACCGCTGGTGAGCCCAACGAGAACGTGGAGCTGGTGTACAATGGAAGTTTGTTTATCTGCAAATTATTCTCTGTTCTCAACCTCCTGTTGTATTTGTGCAGACCTATCTGCATTTTCAGAGACATGCGGTACTTGCCCTGCAGGAGGCTGCGGAAGCATACCTGGTGTGGCTCCGTTCGAGGAAACAAAACTACACGCCATCCACGCCAACCGCCCAAGGGCATTCAGCTGGCTAGGAGTATCAACGTGTTTGGCCTCATGGGCAAGCTAGTCGACCGGAGCTGATGGCATGCCATCGATCTCTGTTAACGAAACAAGGAAACCAACCTGAGAGAGGATGCAAGGGGAATTAATCAATTGGAAAGAGGAGATCGGAGTTTATATAGTTTTATACCTCAGCACTAGAAGCATCGACACACAAAATTCAACAAGCAGACACTTACGCAGTAACTTCCAGCGCCAGGATCTAGCACGCTGACACCATTTGCAGTTACTTGAAAAATAACTGGAATAGGTTGCAGGCAGAGCAAAAACATATACTCAGCACATATACACAAGCATCATGCAAGGAGAGAAGATAAAAAGCAGGCATCAAGAAATGTCATAGTAACCTGGCATCTGACCAAGAGCACAGGACCACTACTGCTTACTCTTAATTCTGCAACACTAACCGGCACCTTGTTAATGAGCTGTGGAAAGTGATTCGTCTTAAGGACAAACAGATTCGACGGAAACATCATGGCATGAAATTCGAAGTTGCGGTGGAAACATCGACTACTTCTGCGATTCGGAACTCCAGGCCTTACCTTGCTACAGGCGCAAGGAGCCGAGGAAGGCATCAGGACCGTTTGGCCAGGCAACATGCAAACTCATAAAAAGAACTTTAATTTTATGAGGAGCGTGAAAATTCTTTTCAATTTTAGCATACAGGCCAAAATCTGAAATGCAATAGATAAATGCATGGTCTCTAATGGGAAGGAAATTTGTAATAACAGAGCATTTCACAAACCAATGTTTAATACAAAATTTTGTAAACATCAACATGACATGTTGTGGCTCTTCATTTGTCAAATCAAATTGTTGCAGAATTTTGTATCTTCAGGGAGGCCCACTTAATTAAACAAATGGAAATTTCGATAGTAATAGTTTCATAGAACAGTTTGAACCTAGATATAAATTGATTCTCTACCTTGCAAACAGTTCATGGTGTATCAGCAAAAAGTTAGGTATTAACTACCGTTTATATGTGATAAAGATTGAAGAAATGTAGCTCCTGGTACCTGCCAATGTCCTCTGCAGCATCTAAAGGAGGGCCAACTACCTTATGAGGTGCTTCTGTAGAAGTAGAACCTGTGAAAAGTATGAAGAACATACTTAAATGTCTTAATGCAAATGATGAACACTAACCTAAATCTATGAACATGTACATTCTCATTGAAGGTGGCATGCATTGAGGTGCAGTGAACTGATAAATATTGGTTAAAAAAAGTTTTTTAACAGCGTGTGCTGTTACAGGGTCAGGTAAATGTTGAGATGAACTCTGATGAGGCCAAACTATTATTTGCTAATAGTGGCGGGTTGCATAATATCTGTGGAATACACTTTGCATTGAAGAAACAGTCAATTTTCATGCTAAAACTTAAATGGCAAATGCAGGATTCCTGAAATTGTTGAAATCTTAATTGGCAATTCAAATTGTGTTCATTCTCATAGTGTAGGCCATTGCTATCTTTACCTCTTCATCACCTGAATTACTTGTTCTATGACATCCTCTTCTCTGATACCTAACTGGAAGAACACAGACAATAATAAAAAGGTTTGAGTTTATGTTTAGGCCTTCAGGGATGATGGCATCAACAATAATAACATAGAGTTACTTAGATGTCTCCATTCACAGTTCCAAGTCTATGAATGTGATCCATACTGGCCTTGGGACTATGTTGATATTAGGGACTGCACCAAATTAAATAGGTTTAAAATGTGCTGAAGAGTGAAGGCACTAAGCATTCTAAAAATGGAGTAATCAGCCTAAATAGCAATTGTATGAAGCGAATTGGCAATGGGCGTGCATGCTGTCTATGAAATAGTATCAGTGTCATATCAGTTGGCACTCCAGACAATAGTATAGATGGAAGAAGGTAAAAGAGAAACAACATTCACTGAATAATTGAAGCACTATTAGAAATAATAATATTATAACCAGGCATAGAAGACCATGTCTAAGGGAAGTGGCACACAAGAACTACAAATCCATAAGCTCAATTCATCCTCATATGCTATTGATATGAATAAACAATGACCTCAAATATAATCTCACACGGTTGGCAAAGAATCAGCCACTGTACCGAACCACCACAAGGTCCTTGCTGAAGCAAGCTGCGCAAACTAATCAGCAGCCATACCAAACAAAGCGCTAGGAGCATACTCTCAAATTCTAGCCATGAATCATTTTCCTCAGGATTCAACTACACACGGCAATGGAACCAAAACCCAATTATTAACAGCTAGATAACAATAGTCACCGAGATGCCTGAAAAAAAAAAGCATAGCAAATAGCCTCTCTTATTTAATGCTGCTTAATATGTTACAGACATTATTGTGATGCCAAGTTATTTTTTGAGGATGCTTCGTTTCTTTTGAAATCTGCATGGATTCTCATAGAATTGTAGATTTTTCACCAAACTAGTCTTGTGGAATGACATGATCCGAGATGCTCTGTAAGAGATGAATGGTCAATAGGTAAAGCATTGAGTGTATTGAATAGCAGAATAGGTGCTTGGGTGTTGTGGTAATATACATTCCAGGATTTAAGCCTGCCCATTACTGAGGATACCTGGGCTGTGTACACGATATGTTATGAGTTTTCCTGTGCCCTTCAATGATTGAAACTTATCTGTAGTAATTTTTGTATCAATGATGCAGGCAGCAATGATCAACGATCGACGTCAGTTATGGAACACAAAGGTGTGCAAATTATTCTTCTGAAGTGAACCTCGTGACGTGGACTTAAACTCCTTCTCTTGGCCTATCTGAATGTGATGGCTATCTACAATTTTACTGTTGTATTATAAAACCATTCAAAGAGCATTTTCAGCAATGAGTTCAGTCAAGAGTAATTCGAGAAACATTATGGCAGTTTTTGGATGCTTATTTACCTTGATCCAGGTCATGTCCATTGCAGTTGCTATTTTTTCATGTATGGTTGCATTTTCTTAATCAGTTTTGTTCCACCAGAAAACTGAAGTTAAAATACTTACCATTATTTCCCCTTAGCTGGTAAAGGCTCATCATTCAGTCAGGGCTTTCCCGAACCAACCATCTACAGCCAATATTATATATAATCCTGTTGTGAGATTTTTAAAAAAAAATTTGTTATTGCTTTTGGGGTTTCAATCTGTTTCACACAATGATTTATGTAGCTTAGTACATGGGCCTCTCCTGCAGGTTGGTTATGCTAGGCTGATGTGATTTCTTTTCTGTTTCTTAGGAATTATGTCCCCTGGCCCTGCAGTCCGGAAGGTGAGATCATCCTTACAAACTCATGTGATTTCTTCCGATGTACCTGTTTCTTAGGAATTATGGTTTGGGGATGTTCAATCTGGTGTAGATTGGGGTAGTAGGATGGTCAATTTTGTGGCAAATTGGTTGATTCTGATTAGAGTTCCAGAAAGCATTGTGGTGCACAGTTCCATTAGAACAATTGTTATTACTAATCTGTGGAGATGTCCTGCACGGAGGAGCTTCTGGTTAAAAGGCAACAAACAGTGGGTGCTGAGGGAATAGTATCTGTTTGTGGCGATGATAGGAACATTTGGGCTTGTGGCCATTAATAGATGTTAGTGAGCGAAATAGTAATCTATTTCTGTGGAGATTATATATTGATGGTAAAAAGGGGCGTACCCAGTGCAGAGAGCTCCCGCTCTGTGCGGGGTTTGGGGAAGGGGTGTCAGTGGCAAGTCTTACCCTCGCCTGTGCAATGCGAGGAGACTGCGACTCAAACCCGGGACCTTCCGGTCACAGGCGGTAAGACTCTACCGCTTGCACCAGGCCCGCCCTTCATCGATGGTACTGATGCTTTAATTTATACTTCTTAATGAAAGGTTAATGGCTGTTAGGGGGCATTTGGTTGTGTTATCTACTTAATTAGTCCTACACTCCCTTAGTCTAAAAAACAAGTCATTCTAGTTTTATCCTAAGTCAAACTTTCTTAGATTGCAAAAACTATCAACATTTAAGATGTCAAATAGGTTTATTTTGAAAATATACTTCATGATGAATCTAATGGTACTCATTTGATATCACATAGTTATTGATATAAATTTAGTCAAACTTAATAAAGTTTGACTTAGAGCATCTCCAGCAGATTAATCATCTCACATACCATATATATTTTCTCTCTCCATCACCAATAATATTTTTTTTAGTCAATATTATAGCAGATTACTTAAATGATAGGGTAGATGAAGGAATTCCCCTACGTTTGAGTAAGAGAGGGTGTGTTTTGGCAATCACTAAAAATATTTTGATATTGAAGATGGAATTGGTAATCTGCTTAGAGCACCTCCCATTATCAAAAGTACATTTTTTGGATATTGGGGAGAGGGATGAGTAATATGCTGAAGATGCTCTTAGGGCAAAACTAGAATGACTTTTTTTTTGACAGAGGGAGTATGTTTCACGATATTGTTGGGAATCTTAGCTTTATTTTTATATAGAAATACCAACAATCTGACCAAGTGCAAGGAGATCAGCAGAGAATTCTTGAAGAACTAGAAGGAAATTAGAAGGATACAAAATAGTGCCAAAAATGCAAGATGGACACATCTATGACAGGAGGCAATGAGATGCATTGCAGGAACTATCAATGCAACCATCGGTATGACACATGCTAATTTTGGACACTCCATTTGTGGATGTGAGATGCAATTTGATAGAACGGTTTTATCATTTAAATTTGATTATGGTGTTTGAAATTCTAATTTTTAAACATGGTTGTACGCTATACCTTGATGCGGAACTTGCCCTCACGAAGGTGTGTTTATTGTAAATAAGTTTAAATTTCTACTTTAGCTGGCCATGTGAATTTTTATAAGTATCTTGTTCGTAGCAACGCACATGCATAGATCTAATATAAGTAGAAAGTTCAAAGTTTTACTTATTACACTAGTTGATTACAATCCGAAGTTGCCAGATCTCACACTAGACAGACGAAATATAGTGAAGCGTTTTGATTGCTCCACAAGCCCACAACTCCAAACTGGCCCACTCATCACAATTCACAGACCCCACTTTTATTTGTTGACAAAGTTCAATCTAAGGTTCTTAGGCCAATTTTCTTGCCGCAAGTATGGCCAGACAAACCTTAGATGGAAACTTATAAGACCATATCCCATCAGATCAAAGTCGACCAAGACACCTTCACTGCGATTAACGCAAAATCAGTCTTTATCTCTTGAGTAGCATGCCCATGCTTGGTCGCTTCAAAGGAACAACAATGTTCAGCTGGGATGCACGAGTCTGAGGCTACCTTGAACTTCAAATCCATCTGAGCACCCTTCACTACAGCAATCGCTGACCTCTTTAAGCCACATGACTCAGCAATAGCACCATCGAAGAGCAGGATTTCTTCATGTATCCCGCTGGTAAAACAACCGAGGCGCATGCTGAAACCACTTTGCACATGTGATATGGTGACTTCCACAGTCGCCTCAACCGCAAAGTCAAGACATGAGGCGGTTATGTCAATCGCACCACAGCCGCCGTGCATGCGGCATGTGAATGGGTTGCAATTCCATGAGTCCATGTTGTCTACGAGTGATACGCCGTCGATCAGCTGTAGATCTTCATTTTCGTGTCCGCATGTCTTGATCTTCATGTCATATTCAATTAGAGTAGTGCCAATCAATTGGATCCCTCGCTTTGGGCCAGCCATGTTGATGAGAGAACCCTACAGAATCAAATTAAATTAAGAAATATCTAAATCTCAATACTTTTCTTATGATGTCTCACTTGTAACAATACATAAACTTTAGTTATAGGCGTATATTAACTGATGACCAAGATCTTTGCCGTGTATCAAACTGAATGGTTACCAATCACATAACAGGGTTAGCGAGGGAAAATTGGCCCTTGCCATTTATTTGATTTGTTTTGAATCCCGAATGTTAGTAAATAAGCCTGTAAGCAATGAAAAGAGAAGATTGAAGTGATGGAATCATTCATGCTATGCATGTTCATATGTGCCTATAAACAAATGAAATCAATTTTGTGAGGTCTAATGGGTAGCAACCAAGAGTACAGAACTGTTATATTTGATTTTGTTTGGACTATTTGATACATAGATACATAACTTAGATCCATTTTCATAGTAAATCAATATAAGACTTGGCATAGTAGTTGTTTGTTGTCATGTCTAGATTTTGTTTATTGTCTAATAAGAGCCCAAACGTGGCCAGCCTTGTACTATGCACAGTACTGTTTACCCCGCATGCACAGTGGCAGCAGCAGATTAGGTCATGCTGGCACCTGCTCTGATGATGGGATATTATTAGACTTATCCCTTGAATAAGAGAAGTATAGATGTGAACCTGCTCGATAATGATGGGATCATCCCTGCTAAAATTGATGACATAATTAAGTAAACAATCTAGAATATCCCGCATTGCTATATATCCATACAGCTCTACTGGGCCATGCTCCACAGGAATGCTAGCCAACTTCAATGAGAAAATTTGCAACATGTGACGAGTTGAATGTAACCAGCAGGTTCCGTTGATGTTATCACAATCCGTGGGATCTGAAAACATCATTGCCTCCCGACGAGCTTCATAAAAAAATACAAATCTTATTAAAATTGGAAATAATAAAATAAACAAACACTCGCCATACAAAAAAGTAAACATGCTGGTCCAATTGGAAATTTCCCCTCTCGTCTAAATGGAAACTATATATGTTCCTTTTAGTAGAAAACTTGCTCTCTTGAAAAGTTTTTCTTCTAGGAAAACCCAAAGGACAAGGGAGTAATATCAGGAGTCCATGGTTGATCATGTTTGTTCTGTACAGACAAGGAATCCATACAACATCTGTTCTTCCAGATTCCAGTGTGGGGTCTCCAGTAGAATGTCGGTAGATCTAGCTGAAATCACAGGAGTCCATGTAGGCAGTAGTTTTGAATCAGTTGCCGGTTACTCGGTTCTGGATTAGTGATAAAAACCTGCGGATCTTGATATGTGTACAATGGTGATGTGTCCATGTAGACAATATTTATGAATCAGTAGTTGAGCTTTGGATTAGTAATGACTAACTAACAAAAAACATGCAGTGCTTAATATGTCCAGCACAATGGCAGCATGGGCTCTGTGGAAACTAAGAAACCATTTGTGCTTTCAGAATGCAACTAGATAACTTGCCGCTGATTTAGCAATGCATGATACCCATGATAATGAACTAGGCACTGCTTTGTCCAACACAGCATTTGGAATGCTACAACCAGGGTGAGCGTCAGGGCTGGTGGCATCAGCAGTCACATCTGAAAGGCTCTTGGGGATGGAGAGTAGTGCATCTTGCTTGTTAGCGAGCACTGACTTGTAACTAACATAGTCTGTTCTCTCGGGTATTGCCTGGTCTTCAGGAGGCTTAGTCGTAGTTGGTTACAGGCTAAAAGCCTGCTGTGTGTATGTAAAAACATTGTACACCTTTGATCAACTCAATTAAGTTGCATCGACCTATTTCCTCTCAACTCTTACATGGTACCAGCTTAACGTCCGATCCTATTCTTCCACTTCCACTCCTCCTTGCCCTGAGTTCATCCTCTTCCTCCAATGCCAGCACCGACGATAGTGCCTTGTCGCTACCACTGGCTGCCCAAGTCATCACCGATCCGGCTCCGGCATCACAGGTGTACCTCATCAACATCAAGACTCATGTTCCCAGAGTTCTTGATTTACTTGTATCCACACCATAGAGACAACTCTTCCTCACCATCTTCGGCAAGCTCGGACACAGACCACATCACCTCATCCGCGGGAAGGCGACTCGGATTGGATCCAAAATGACTTCAGAATTGTCTCTTACTCTCTTGGATCTACAACACCATCTCCAAGGAATCATGTCAATGGTGATGACACGCCAGGACACCACCTACAAACTGTGGCACACCGTCCGCTCCCTCTTCTGCAACAAGGAAGCTCGATCCATCTACATCAGCGCCGTGTTCCGCAATCTGTACCAAGGGGACATGACAAAAAAGGGGAGGGAGGAACGTGGCAAAGCTCAACTGGAAAAATGGTTTAGGGAGTTGTCAGGACAATTGGAAAACTTTCAGGAGATCAGAGATACAATGCCTACGCCTAGGGTGAGGTGGACTAGGGAGAAGAAACAGGGGGAGATGAAGACAACAGCCAATGGTGCAAGCTCCGATTTGCTGAAGGCACGAAGGCTAGATGTCTCCTACTTTTGCAGACACCTAGGAATGCAATCCATGAGTAACATTTGACAGGAATTCCTTTTACCTGTCCCGATGCAATGGCATCAACTAGTAAAAGTAAACAAATTAAAGCAAAATTAACCTCAAGGTTTCAGGAGAGAACATACAGTTGACCTTATAGGTTGAAAAAATGGTCCTAATGACAAATAAAAAAGTAGGAACCGAGATACTGATCACTTACTCTCATTACGGTCAGCAATACGAAATTTTCTTTTCCAGCTAGGCGTGTCACTGTATATAGAACCATCACGGTGGCTGCTATTTGGAAGTATATCCACAGGGCCTATATCATTCATGAGATAACCAGGTATCTCTGCAGCCCAGCTCTCATTGTCATCATTGCTCAGCTCACAACCAGCTGGGTGTACAGTTCCCCCTGTTGTATCAGGTTTGCTATCCATGACCTCCAAGGTTGTCCTATATGCATCTTCATCGCCAGAAATGATATTCACCCTTGCTCTCCTCTCATCTTCTGCACAATTGGCAGGAGGACCACAGTTATAACGAATTATGAACTTTTTGGCTCTGTGCATATCCTCTACGTTTCATGCCTTGGGGCATGGTAGAGTGCATACCCTGGGAAATAATAAAATCCTTGGCAGACGTGTTGAATGGTCGTCTGTCTGGACTACCCAACTCCTCGCCTTTTAATCCACTGCTGCTGGCCATGTTCCGAGATCCATGAAGAAATCTATCACAAAGAGCATAAAAAGCCAGTTTCAGCATCCAACGCAAATAAGATGATATCATCCGTCAGGATTGAAATCTTTTCATGTAATATATATTTAAGCCTGGAATAGATTTCTCCTTTTGGACCTCTTTTCTGTGTTTGGGTGTCATATGGGATTAACACAAAGGCACAAACTTTAGCATGGGAACAAGAAATCTCACCGGGAAACATGACGCATATGTTGATTGGCTGCAGCAAATCGTGGATAAACTCGTCGCGCAAGCGCTGATGGCCTCCAGCGAGGTGTACCAGATGCCATGAGAGAGAGGAGATGTCGGGTAGAGACGAGGCGGTGAATTGAGGCAGGGGAGGTGGCGACATTGGAGCGTTAGAGGGGAAGAAGAATCGAGCGCGAGAGGATTTGCATCTGCACCATCTCGTATCTTGATCGGCGGTCTCTTTCGGCAGCTGAGTGAGCGGCGGTGGGGGCCTTCGCCGGCGCCTCCTCGTGTGGGATTGTGGGGAGCAGCTGGCATCCAATCCGCCGTTCACTGCATCCGACGCATCTCCTAAGTCCTGAGCCTACCTACGGCCCAACTCGGCCCAGCAACACGCGGGCACGCGGCCCGGCTAGCGCGAGAGTCGGAGAGCACGCACAGTGCACAGAGCAGGCCACACACGTCCGACGCGTCGACGGCGGCCGGAGTGGAGACAACCAGACTCGTAGCGTGCTTCTCGCTGCTGGGTGGGCTCCAGCAAGGCGGCACTGGGGGGTCCCCTCAGCGGCATCGGCTCACTGCTCACGGCCGCCGTGGCTTAGGGATAGCAGCGGGTTTAGGTATAAGGTGCCGTAGCTCCCGTTTGCTGGAGCTGAACCCCACCAGCTTCAGATAATTTTATAATCAAACAATCTAATTTTAAAATTTGATGGAGCTTCAAACTTTAGAGTTATAGTTAAAAAGATTTGAAGTTTTAGAGCATCTTCTTTGCAACTTTAGAACCATTAAATAGATTCAATCTAGTCGTGAAGTTCGGATGAAATTACCCACCTTTACCGCTCATTATCCGTTTTGTGTTCCTCGACACCCTCCGCCTCCCTCCAGGATCGACTCCCTCCCTGTCGTTGCCTCCCTCCAGTCACCTCCCTCCCAACGCCGGCGCCCCTGCTCCCTCCGCTGCCGCCGGCCATGACGCGCCACCTCGCCGCCGCCGCCGCCGCGCCTCCTCCCCCTCGCCTTCACCTCCAGCGCCTCCCCCGGTTTTCCTCCCCTACCACCACCGCCCCTGCTCCTCGCCTACCGCCGCCGCCCCTGCTCCTCCCCAGCCCGCCACCGGCCCATCGGCTTGCCGCCGCCGCCGCCTGCAGGCCGCCCTCACCGCCGATGCTGCCCATCGATTCGCCGCCCATCGGATCGCCGGGGGCCAGGCTCCTCTGCCGAGCGCCGCCCCCTCCTCCCCGCGCCGAGCGCCGCCCCTCTCCTCCCCTTTCTGCTGATGGCCCGCTCACGCAGCTCCCGCCCGCCGCGGCTGCAGGCTCTGGCTCCGCGTCGCAGCCATGCTCGTGCTCTGCGTCGCCGCGCTCCGGGGCTCCAGCGTCATGCTCGCGCTCCACGCCGCCAGGCTCAAGCTCCACGCCGCCGCGGGCCGCCTCAACTTCGCCGGCTCGGCGTGGCTGCTCAACGTGCCGGCGCCCGTCGCGCTCTGGTGCGACGAGGCACGGGAGAGGGAGAAGAAGCGCCGATGGGCGGCAGGACGCCCGAGGAAGAAGAAGATACGGCTCCAGAGGATGACACGTGGGGCATAAGTTCCCACACTTAAAATGTGTTTTTTTTGGAGCTAGGGGCACACTTCGTGCCAAACACCCTATCCAATCATCTCGAACTCCACCCAAAGCTAGCTTGAGTTTTAGAGTGCAGCTGCTCAAGACAGAATTGGAGTCATGCCAAACAGATCCTAAATATTTATCCATCTCCATGGTAATATTTATCCATCTCCATGGTAATATAGGTTTTACCATACCGATAGTAAGATTTTATACCCGTATATGATAGGTTTTAAGTACCATGTCTATTCATAATAGCACAAATAACATATCACTCTACTGATATAAATAAATATGTTCGAATATACCAACCAAACAAGTCGGTGTAAACCTTTATAGTAAAAATATATAAACACTGTCCTATATAGTTTTGTTTTCTCTGTGGGATCTACTTCATAGTTGTATGCAAGGACATTTTTAAATTTTGAGTCAAGTATTTCATGCGAGAAGCAACAAGCAATGACAAGATATACCATTAGAAAACAATTAAGCAAAATCTGACTCTCATTTACGGTTGACACAATCTTATATGTAAGTTCTATGTAATTCATATGATCTATACTAGAATTGAACTTAATATGATAATAATACAAATTATCAAGGTCACGGTATTTATATTTTGGACACCCATCGCCACGGGTAAGATTGGATGCTCGTATTTAACCCGTCTTATTTTGGATACCCGATCTGACTATATGCGCGAGCGAAATTTTATACCCACTTTTACCCCTCATGTACGAATCCCGCGGCTACCCATGTGGGTAGGATTGCTATTCCTAACCATAGCACGCGTGGCACACAGCACGACGGCGCACTAGCGCGAGGACACGCCTACGCGGGCACCGGCTAAGAGCATCTCCAAGAGACACTTTTTATATTTTTAGAAATAGAGATTTGGTTAAAAATTACCCTCCAACAGCATCTTCAATTGGATATCTAAATATGGACCCCTCCTCTATTCCGAATTTCTCGCTAGCTAAAGATGGAGAGCGAGAATAGTTCTCTAGACTGTGCACAAGATATAGAAAAACTGTTGGAGAGTACAAACATACAAAAAATAATTTTTACTCAAATGATACTCTAAATGATAATTTAAAAAGTAGATTTTAGAAAGGTTTTTGAAGATGCTCTAAGCGGGCTTCAACTGGTCTATGGTCAAGGGTGAGTGGGGTGAGAGAGGATCAGCCTTAGGCGGGCAGGACTTGCACACATGACGGCCACGCCGAAGGAGGAGGCGGCGGCAAGTGTGGAGATATAATTACTCAAAAAACCGAAACTGAATAATTCAGTTCTAAATTGTATCTTAAGTTCCATTATAAGTAATTGAAACTATCACAGTTATTTCAGTTTCAGATCTTAATTAACTGAATTACTTGATGTGATTTGAAGGATACAAAGAAGTCCAACAATACATTCCAGTCCGGATCTATTTACAAAACTAGAATCAAAATCCTAGACTAGCTTCACCTATAGATGGTCGGTCATTCGGGCTACCCGACACGATAGGGTACGAGCCCAATAAGGTCCGGACCCGATGCAACCGGACCAGGCACGCTATGATTGTACATCTTACCATTCCAAGCCAGCCCACAGACTGCACTCATCACGTTTCACTCAACAATGCATTGTTTCACGTTTGCTATTTTATAGACTCTCATCATATTTAATTCTAACACTCATCAAGAGTGGTAACCGTGCATACATGGCTTCATCTAAATTAAACCTATTTCATATTTCTTCTCGTTAATCCAGCACCACATCATTTGAAATGGTGATATAACAACTAACCTATTTAATATACATGAAACTCTCATAAAACCTCGACTAGAAATGGTCTTACATCATACAATAAGTTAACAAGAAGTTCAGATCTTGTAGCTTGATGCTACCGTGAGGGCGGATTGATTCCTACTTCGTAAACAGGATGAAGCCAAATTATTTTCTAATATTCAAAAAATAATATGATTATATAACCATATTAGTTATATTTCAAGTTCAACATTTGAACCACAAATTTGAAGGACTAGAAAGGCGCAAGGCTTTACCGTGTAAGATTCATATTTCGTGTCGTCGGATTGTAGTTGATACAGACTTTAGTTCATGCACAGATTAGTAATTATTGTATGTATGGGTGTCATGATCTATTGCACGTTGTTGTACTTGCTATATATTTTGGACTCTCTATTGTCTTGACACTACTATTTAACTAGGATATTATTTTTAGTATGGAAATGTAACTATCTTTCTTTTGTTATGTTTAGTGTTTTTTGGTTATAGTATTTTTGGTTATCATTCATTTTAAACATTTATTATGTAGCAAAGCTTTAGGTTTTGAAATTTTGAGCAATTTTTATATTCAAAATTTTTTGTCGTAAAGATGTTTCGGTGAAGAATCGTAGGTAGAATGGATCTTACGTAAATATTCATGCGGATGAATTGTAAAGGTGCTTTTAATTTCAAATTTTACTATATAATAAAGCTGTAGATTTTAAAATTCTAAGCAACTTTTGTATTGAACACTTTTTAATTTGATGATGTTTTGGTGTCCATGTTGTAGATACGATGGATCGCATGCAAGCAAGTATTTATGCAAATGAATTGCGAAAGCGTTTTGATTTTTTAAATTTGCTCTATAATGAAGTTTTAGTTTTTGAATTTTTTTATCAAATTGGATATTGAACAACTTTTGATTTCAACGTGTTTTGGTGTTCAAATTGTACGTATAATGTTATTCGTGTGGAAGTAACATATGGACGGGATAGATCTGGAAGGCGGGTCGATTTTATAAAAACTTAAGATTTTCTTTGCAAATTTCTCTGAACTGGGAAGGTTGGACTGGGTCGATTTTAAGAAATATTGTGAGCTTTTTCGCAAAATTAACTGAGAGGGGAGACCGGATTGTATGTTAATTTTTCTAAAGTTCGAAGATCTTTTTTGCAAAATGATCGGAACTTGCACGACTTCGCCATCCGTCCAGCCGATCCGACGGCTAGGAATAGCCCGCGACGTACTCTCTTGCCCTCTTTCGGTGCATGAATAATTTTTTAAAGTTGGAGGGCTGTTTTGGTAAATGATCGAGACCGACCCTACGGCTCTTACCCTCTTTGGTGCATGAATCATATACAGAGATAAGTTCACCACGTTACAGGGCAGCCTTGGTAGGCACACCGCAAAATGCACCACCAAAGTGCGTTACGCTCGCCGGTGGAGCGCGACAGGGGTGGGAGGCTTCCTTCCTGCCTACCTAACCGGGTTTCTTAAAAGCTGCTGGCGTTTGGAGCTCTCTCCGTGCTTCACGGGACGCGTGGCGCCCGGCGCGAGTTCTGCAGCTCCGAGCGCTGCAAGTCTTCAAGGCTGCAACCAATAGGAAAACTGCAGGCTTCGGTGCAAAAAAAAAAAACATAAACCTGAATCAGAATGGACTAGAGGCAGATAACGTGGCCCCGCTCGATGGCATCGAGACGGCCTGCGGTGTGGGACAGGTACATGATGATCGTGGCACCGTACTGTTGCTTGCTCCGGTACAGATGACGTCGCCGGGCCGTTCGTGCGTATATATTTCCGGCACATCCTTTAAACAGCCTCTATATAAATTTAGAGAGCCAAGAACTCCAGCAGATTCTTTATTAGATCCTTTATTTTATTTTATGAGGCCTCCAAAATCCATTCTCCAACCTCCATTTTTAGAGGATCTCTAGAAAATTCTTTATTATAAGTTAAAATTGAAAGTTATTGTTGAAGTTGGAGTAAATTTGAAGGTCCCTAAAATAGAGGCAATCTTCATTTAGCACTTGAAGGATCTAATTTAGAAGCTATTGTTAGAGTTGCTCTAACTTAGTATTTATAAATAGAGCGTTTGTCATTCACACAAAAAAATTATACATACTTATACCCATAACCAGTAGGTTAGATAACACATTAATAAAGGAAACCACTTGCACATCATTTGAACATGGTGCAATAATTTTTTGACTACAGATTTCTTCAACTTTTAGTTATAAATGATCTTTTTATCTGTACATAAAAGAAGTAAAACTTACGTAATTAGATCTGCCCTTGATGTATTTAGTTAACTTAAAAAAATACTCACAACTAATATAGGGATGGAAAAATACTCACAGCTAATTTAGTGATGGTGCGGTAGTATGTTTGTGATAGCTGTCTGCCTGAGTAGCTGAATTGTAGTAGTTACTTAATTGCTTCTTTTGCCGTGTTTTGTCGCACGGCACTGCTGTTACTATTAATGCAAATGCAACAGACGATTGCACAACTAGGAAAAAGAAAAATGTTATAAGAAAAAGGTTGGATTTCTTTGCTTTTGTCGTATCAGAAACTAAAATTTTATATATATATATATATATATGTGTGTGTGTGTGTGTGTAGACACACACACTTCTAGATCCGAATCATCTTCTAACAAAATGCCAAGAAGCTATTCAGGGATAAAGGTGGTGAAAGGGCAGGAGACGACGGGGATGATGACGATGATAGGGCAGATGCCTCTGACATTGTCTTACTCATTATGGTTCTTAAGAACCCGATATGTATTCATGATGGACTGAGCAAGTGGTTCTTAAGTTTCTTCTTAATTTTGATTTGTTATGCTGGTTGGATGGTTTGGAGTAAGCAAATGATGTTTTTTCTGACCTCAGCACCACTTCACAGTTACACTTGATAATTATTGTTTAACAGAAATTTAATATTAGAGACTTAGAGTTATGATAGGGAATGTTCTAGTATAAGGGGATGTTTGATACTAATTAAAAATATTAAACGTAGATTAATGATAAAATAAATTTTATAATTCCTAGATTTATTCGCGAGATGAATGTATTAAACCTAATTAGTCTATAATTAGCCCATATGATGCTATAGTAAATATATGCTAATCATGAATTAATTAGACTTAATAGATTTATATGGTAAATAAATCATAAATTTATACAGTTAGTTTTATAATCTATTTATATTTAATCTTTTAGTATTGAAACATTCGATATAACCGGACTTAAAATAAACCTTAAAACTTAAAAATAAAGTTTAGGAACCAAACAACCCCTTGAACACACGCGACCCGCCGCACCGCCTTTTTCCCCACTCGCTCCGCCTCCCCCTCCTCCCTCCCTCCCTCAACCACTCGGGAGGTCTCTGGAGGAAGAAGAAGCTCAAGGTGAGAGGCTCCATCTCTCCGCCCGTTCTCCCTGCCCGCTCGCCCCTAATCGTCCTGCCTCTGTCCACCTCCGACTCCGAGCCGTGACGTGCCGTTCCACTTCCGACTTTCTCGTTTGGGGTATTTTTTGGGTGGGGTTTTGCGGTGAGGTTTTGTGGTGGTTTCCTTGAATGCGGGTGGGAAATCGCAGGGGAACCTTTCTAGAAGCTCGATCGAGACTCCTTCTCGAAGCGAAGCGGGCTCTAGGAGTGCCTCTTTGCTTCAAAATCTGTGGCGACTAGCGATTCGTTGGGCGACCCTTTTTCCAGGATTTTTCCGCTATTTGTTTTGTTACTTTTTTTTTGTTTGCGGTGAGTTTCCAGAAATGTTGGTGGGAACTGGCGGGAGAAGCTTCTGGAAGCTCGATCGAGCTTCCTTCCCGAAGCGGAGCGGGCTGTAGGAGGTGCGGCTCTCGTCCTTACCGAGCCGCACCTGCGGCTGTCTGCTTCCAAAATAATCAGCGGCGTCTGGCGATTCGTCGGGAAACCTTTTCTGAGGATGTTTTGTCCCCTCTGTTTTGAAGGAACATTTTGAATCCCCCTTCAAACGTGTGGGCGTTTTTTTTGGTTCGAGCAGCATCCCAATTTTGCGGGTGTTTATTTGTGATTTTCGAGTGCTGCTTTGATCAGATTCCGGGGGAAGCTATCCTGTTGTTTTGTTGGGTTCTCAGTCGCGGTACGGAGATTCGATCGCGCGATTGTTGCGTGCTAGGACAGCGCTTGGTTTCGATCGAAATTCAGTTGCCTACCCGCTTGTTTTTTCCCCAAATATTGTTGGTGTGGTATCTGCTGGTTTGAAATCCGACGCGTAAATTTTTGGTTATTTTTGGATTATTATCGGCTGAGATTACAGGGAGGTCTAGTGGTTGTTCTCTGCTGCAATTTTTGGTTCGCCATTTCCCAGTTTAGGATTTCATGTCAAAGGTTGGCCGCCACGGTTTGGATGGGTGAAGGTGGATTGACTCAATGACTGTTTACTTTTATGCAGCTGTACATGTTTCATCTGGTTGAATTTGCTTGTAGTGTTATTGTAAATTTGGTCAAACAGGTTAACTGTGATGTCCTTCGGTGTTTGCCTGAGGTTTGCATAATGATAATTATTTAATTAGATCCAAATGCAACTTCGTGTTCTTATTTTCTGGCCCTAGGGCCGTGTGGCCAAGATATACTCTTGTTGTAGCAACAGCTTAAGGTCCTTTTCCCCATGTCAGGAGCTAGGTGTAATAATATTGGGCATGGATGCTGTCTAATGTTTAGTAACTGATCAGTCTTTATGGGATAGGAGAGTAAGCTGCATTTGCCATTTAAATCTCTGTGTGGATTTGCCATTTAAATTTATCTGATTGAATTTGCTTGTAAGTACTATTCTAAATTTGGTCAAATGGGTTCAGTGTGCTGTCCTTCCATGTTTGCCTGAGGTTTGCATACTGATAATTAGATATAAATGCAACATCGTGTTCTTCTGTATTGGCCCTAGAGTGCACGACCAAGATATAGTGGTTCTTGTAGCAACAGCTCGGAGGTCTTTTTTCACCCATGTGAGGACCTAGGTGTAACAATTTTGGGCATGGAAGTTGTGTACTGTCATTAACTGATCAGTGATCAGTCTTTATGGAATTGGAGAGTAGGCTGCATTTGCCATTGAAGTTGTATGAGCATGACTTGATTTTTGTTTATATGTAGGTGTGAATGTTTTATTCGAGTGAATTGCTTGCAATGTTATTTTAAATTTGGTTCTAATTTGTTAGGACTGTTTTCCCGTGTTTTCAAGGTTTGCATGATGATAATTAAATCCAAATATAATGTCGTGTTCTTCTATCTTGGCCCTAGACTCGTATTACCAAGATATACTGGTTTTTGTAGCATTAGCATGGAGGACGTGATGTTTTTCCCAGTGGAGGATCTAGGTACAACAAGTTTGAGCATGGAAGTTCTATCATGTTTTCAGTAGCTGATCATTCTTTATGGAATAGGAATAATCTGTAGTCGGTGGTCTGCATTTGCCATTGAAATTTCTGAATGTCAGAATGTATTAACAAGAGTTAATAGTACTGCAGTAGCATACTAGCATGTTGTGTCGGCTTCAGCATTAAGTAAAAAATTAGTTGTATTGGCTTCAATGTTCTACACGAGAATCGTACTACGAGAATATATGCAATTTCCTTGCAGTACATAGATTATATTTGCATGAGCTTCCTTTCGTCCAAGCATACATGGCCAGATACCTTCCCATTGTACTTAATGTGGTCTATCTAGTAAAGAAGAAAGCTAATGCATGGGGGATTGTTAAAATATATCACAAAGTTATCGGTAGTTCCTATTTTCTTTTGCCTAAATCATGTGTGCATGTAATGCTTTCTAATTGTTTTCAGTAGAATTGTAGAAATGTTCTCCATGTATAGTTATATCCATTTCAAGTGTCAAGAGCTAGCGACATAACAGACTCCTCTGTCGGTGTTTCGGATCGCCGACTAGTAAATTTGTGTTTGCGCGTCTGGCTCGGATGGTGGGCAAAGTAGACACGAGGGTTTATACTGGTTCGGGCAGAACATCCCTACATCCAGTTCGAGCTGCTCGTGTACTTGCACTTGTTTGCAGTAGGGGTTACAAACGGTCGAGAGAGAGAGGGAACGAGCTCCCAAGTCTCTGGTGGCGAAGTGTCCGTGTGAGTGTGTGTCTGTGTCTCCCGTCCCCCTGCGGGGGGCCTCCCCTTCCTTTTTATAAGTCAAGGGGAAGAGGTTGAATACACGAGAGAGAGAGAGAGAGAGAGAGAGGAAAAGGAGGGTCCCCGAGATCCCGCTGCTCCTCTTCCCTGCGTGTGGGCCCCGTTGGCCCTGTAGACGATGACGGGGGTGTCCCTGCGCCGCTCCCCGGCGTGGTGGGCGACGTGCGCTCCAACAGGACAGGCGGCGCGGGGCCCCGGCGAGTCTGGTGGCGCGAGCCCCCGTCGTGGTGGATGACGTGCGCTCCGACAGGACAGGCGGCGTGAGCCCCCGACGTGTTTTGCGGCTTAAGCCCCGGCTTGGCGGGCGGCGGGAGCTCGCCGTCATGGCCTGTCACCTTCGGGGGTCACATCGAGGCGTGCCCTTGCTTGTCCCTGCGTTAGAGGTTTGACCTCCGACGCGACCTTTCACTCCCATGGGACCCCGAGGGCCCCATGTCCCTGAGGCGGGCACGGCCGAGTCCGTGCCCTCGGGGTCGGGCGAGGCGGAGCCCTCCCCATAGGGGTCGGGCGAGATCGGGTCCACACCCATGGGGTCGGGCGAGGCGGAACCTAACTCCCCGTGGTCGGGCGAGGCGGCTCGTGTCCCGCATCTGGGCCTGTTATTGGGCCGTTGATGTTCCTTCAGCCGGCGGGCCGTCCGCGGCCGCGTGACGGCCCGGTTAGGCCGAGCTGCACGGTTGGGAAAGCTAATCCGTGGTTAGTCCCCTAAGGACCACACTTTGGGGTATCCATGATATTCACCCCCGTCACCTCTTTTTCTATGTTTTGGGACAACATTAGAATATCACTTGGTCTTATGTAGTGCTTTAATTTTCGAGATTTTGAAACTAGTTATGCATATGCTAACTCCTATGTTTGCCATTTCTAGCAACAAGAGCTTTCTCTTTCGGAAACTAGTGAACAAGAAAGATGGTACTTTGTGCTGAACCTCCTCCCAAGTTAAAGATACCAGAGAGTAAGATCACAGAACTGGCAGATGATGCTAACCATGATTCGCCAAAACTTGAGAGAAGGACAAGGATGCACCACATTGAGCGGCACAGATCATGTGTTGTGACCTTATCTGACATGGAACTCAATGATTTGAAATCTCGTCGTCTGCTCCAGACCCTTGAGGTCTCCAAAAGCCCAGGAGCAGGATCACAGTGCTCACTTCATGAAGAAACCCCTACAGATACTAATGCATCACACAGGCGTGCTATTGCAGATGCTGCTTGGGAAGCCCTTAAAAGGTCAATAGTTTACTTCAGAGGCCAGCCAATTGGGACTGTTGCTGCAATAGACAAGTCTCAAGGAGCAGCACTCAACTATGACCAGGTGACCTTTTCTGTTTCCAGTTCAAGCATTGATAGTGTAGTCTATTTTGAAGATATTCGCTATCTTTTGTATCATGCTGTACACTATTATATTCTGTTCTCAAAATCTGCATCTTCTTCATAGTTATGATCTCTTGCTGCTTATTTTGCATCCAGTTTTATCGAAAATGGTTGTCCCAAAATTCCCTAATGGAGAGTATATTTATGTGGACAACTATTGGCTTCCTTCAAAAAAGTGTCCTTGATAACTCTCATGCGTGAATTAATCCATCTCTTTGTACCTAGCCATACAATACAATCAGCAATAATTTATAAATTTTATCATACCCTGCACCAGGTTTTCATGAGGGATTTCATTCCTAGTGCCTTGGCTTTTCTGATGAAAGGAGAACACTTGATAGTAAAGAATTTTCTGGTAGAAACTGCCCACCTTCAGTCAAGAGAGAAGATGGTTGACCTCTTTAAGCTTGGTCAGGGGGTGATGCCTGCAAGCTTTAAGGTGCACCATTGCAACCCTACCCTGAAGACGGAAAGTTTACTGGCTGATTTTGGCGAAACTGCCATCGGGAGGGTTGCTCCAGTAGATTCTGGCTTATGGTGGATTATTCTTCTTCGTGCTTACACCAGATGGACAGGGGACAATTCTCTGGCTGAAAGCCCTAACTGCCAAAGGGCCATGCACCTTATTCTCAGGCTGTGTCTCTCAGAGGGGTGTGATACTTCTCCAGCCTTGCTTTGTGCCGATGGCTGCTCCATGATAGACCGAAGAATGGTAGGAGCTCATATCCAACTACTTCTGTTTTTCATTGTTATTGTTGACAATACGCCTCGTGCCTGTTTTCTCAGGTTTTCTAGAATCTTACCGTTATACTGCATCCTTTCAAGTCCAATATCAATCAGAATTGAAACTGGTTTGCCCGTCCAATAATGTATTGATACTTCGGAGGTGTCCATATGAGTTTTATAAAGGGAATCACTTGTAGGATGGTTTTCTAACTGCTAAGATCAGGACCAAAAATCTGAAACACAAGAGAGTTGTGGACATTAATAATGCTACAAAATAGTGCATAGGTTTTGGAATGCTATATAGTTGTGAACAACATCAGTGTACTTTGTGTATAGTCAACATGTCATCAAATTCTTTGGCATCTCGATTTATGTGCTAGTTTCCTTTCAGTTTGAACCTATGCTTTGTTCTTATTGAACATACTTAGTAGGCTGCAAGTAGTTTATCTTCATTCCCTGTGGTTTGTTACCTAATTACTACATATTCATCCTGTAGGGAATCAGTTTAATGCCCTTGATCTTGGGATGGCAAGTTATTAGTGCTTTTCTTGAAAGTTTGTCCATGTTTTATCCTGTATCTTGTTTACTGAACTATTGACTGAATCCTTGCAGGGTATATATGGCTATCCAATTGAAATCCAGGCTCTCTTTTTCATGGCTATGAGATGTGCCCTAAGTATGTTGAAACAAGATTCTGATGCTGACTTTGTGAACCACATCACCAAAAGAATCCAAGCTTTGAGCTACCATCTGCACAGCTACTATTGGCTTGATTTCCAAAGACTCAATGACATATACCGGTACAAGACTGAAGAGTACTCGCAGACAGCTTTGAACAAGTTCAATGTGATACCTGAATCAATACCTGATTGGATATTTGACTTCATGCCTAGCCGTGGTGGATACTTCATTGGCAATGTTAGTCCTGCGAGGATGGATTTCCGCTGGTTTTGCCTGGGCAACTTCATTGCAATTCTGTCATCATTAGCAACTGGGGAACAGGCTGAAGCTATACTGGATCTTGTGGAGGAGCGCTGGGAAGAACTCATCGGAGAGATGCCACTCAAGATCTGTTACCCTGCAATGGAAAATCAGGAATGGCAGATAGTCACTGGATGCGACCCAAAGAACACCAGGTGGAGCTACCACAATGGAGGCTCATGGCCAGGTTAGGGCGCTTTGGTAACTCGATATATAGCACTGGACTGTGTTATTGAACATCTTAACAGTCATATTAGTTTGTTAAGCATTATATGGTTTAGGGAGTAATAAGTAGTTACATTTCAAATCTTATGAACGTACGAGATTTGTTATTTGTCGATCTTTTGGTTTGGAAATTGAGAGCAATATTAGCTTGATTTGTCTATATGAACTTCATCTTTGGGTTTAGCAAATCTTTACTTGCATAATCTACTGACGTACTTCTGGTAGAAAAGATCAAAAGATAGTGTATATATACAGATACAGCAAGCTGTACATCCTAGAGTTTGTGAATATAAACAGTTTTTTTTCTTGCAAATTGATATCTGTACATTCTTGACCTTGCATCAACATCCTTTTTACATGGCATGCTTGCATCTTCTGTTTGTCCTGCTTATTAATCTGCTACTCTGGCTGCTGGTGGTCCTGAGAGTCGTTATTAATTCTGTGGTTTAGGGACTTGGGAATTCAATTTCAAAGTGGTTATTTGTCGATCTGATCTTTATTTTAACAATATGAGCTTGATTTGTCTATAGGAATTCCATCCTTGGGTTAGCATATGTGTACATGTGTAATCTGCTCTGGCAAAACAGATAGTATGTAGAAACTGAAGGCTATCGTCGATCAGAACAGTTTGTAAATATGACGAGACATTTTTGTGTGTTCAATTGATATCATTAGTGTACATTATTCACCCTGCATCAGCTTCCTTTTTATGCGGCGTGCTTTCTTCATCTGTTTGTTTAATCCCCTTTGCATATACGTGTGCCTGTGCAGTGTTGCTATGGCTGCTGGTGGCGGTGAGCGTGAAGCTGGGGCGCCCGCACCTGGTGAGGAGGGCGATGGAGCTGATGGAACGGCGGCTGGCGAAGGACGAGTTCCCCGAGTACTACGACGGCAAGGCGGGGCGGTACGTGGGGAAGCAGGCGCGCAAGTACCAGACGTGGTCCGTGGCTGGCTACCTTGTGGCCAAGATGCTCCTGGACGACCCCTCCCACCTGCGGATCATCGCGCTGGAGGACGACGGCCACTCCCGCTCCCGGGCGCCCTGCCTCAAGCGCTCCAACTCCTGCCCGTGACCCCCGCCGCGGCATACGCCTTCTTGCCCACGCCGAGACTACGAGTACAGCCACAGTCTCAGGTTTCGTTCCTTCTGATTCTGACCGAGGATAGTGAAGGAGAGGATGCATACGCTGTTCATGTGCTGTGCATTGGCACACGTAGACATAGTTATGTTACGTAGAGATGTTGGTGGCAGGATGAGGATATACAAGTATGTAAGTAGGTGCTCCTGGTTCCGCTGCGGTTGATGCACGCATCCATTCGCCAGACGTGTAAACTGGTGGGGATTTTGGTAGCTGAGGCTTGCAATCCGGATGCAGAACTCTAGCTGGTGGAAACGAATTTTGCAGTGGTTGGTTGAATTTCCGTTGCTGCTTAATCCTCGCCACGCTTGCCTCGTGTCCTTGCCGTGCAGATGGATTTTCATTTGGCAGAGATGCCTGGGCAGGGAGATTGGTTTTACTTGCTGGACTTTTTTCTCTCTCTTTGTGCAATTTGCTAGCTGAGTCACTCGTTACTGTCCTGGAAGGATTTTTCGGGACATCTCCGTTTGGATGTCGTGATACTCTGCTCCGAGACGGATACCGCGTCCGTGTTTGTTTCGAATTGGAACATCATATCTGAAGTGTGCGTGGATATATATCGATCATAGTGCCTACTCGTCACTAATCATCAATCAATCTTTGTCCACTGCATGTACGCCATGAACCTGAAGACGAGCAGGAAGAGGAAGACGACCGCACCACCGGAACCTGTTCCCGAGCTTTCGGACCAGATTGTCCAGGACATCCTGGTCCGGCTGCCTGTCAAGTCCCTCCTGCGGTGCAAGGCGGTGTGCAAGGCGTGCCGCGCCATCATCTCCGACCCCTTCTTCACCCGGGCGCACCTCCGGTGGTCGGCCTCCCGATGCGAGCAGAACCCGTGGCCTGATCATCACCCCCCGCACCCTCGAGGACCCCCTCCTCCCAGGGGAGGAGGAGGAGGGCTGGCCGACCAACTTCTCCAACCACATCCGCTTCTACCAGTGGCAGCAAGGTGCTTCCATGGCTACGTTCATGCACGCCGAGGACTTCGACTGCAAGTTCAGTTTCGTGCGCTACTTTGCCCACTGCGACGGGCTGGTGCTTGCTCCCACGGACACCGGTATCTACCTCTTCAATCCGGCCACCAGGGAAACCGTCACGCTGCCAATCAGCATCCGGCACCATGAAGAGGTACACTGCTGCTGCATCGGCTTGGGCCGGGATCGCTCAGGCGAGTACAAGGTAGCCCGGGCCTTCTACCGGTCATGGGACCCTGACACTGGCATGGGGACAGGCATGAGGATGGAGGTGCTCACCGTCTCATGCAACGGCGGCGCCGCCGCTTGGAGGGAGATCGCGGACGATCTTCCCTACCCTGCTTGCAATTGGCGAACCGCCGTGACGGTGAATGGGTTCTTGTTCTGGCGCGTCGCCAAACACCTCCCTGGGCTGCCTCCACGGGGTCTCATCCACCTCAGCCTGGCCGACGAGACGTTAGGCATCACCACGCTGCCTGATTCTGTCGACCCGGTGCTCCCCGATGCCTTCGCGCTGCATGGGGAGCTATGCGTAACCGAAGTTACCGATGACGAAACCGTGACCATTTGGACGCTGGCTGTGCAAGAAGATGGTGTCCAAGGCCAATGTTGGGAGCAGCGTTGCATCGTCCAGCTCGGTGGTTTTTTCCATCCTTTGGCATTTCTTCCCGGTGGCCGAATAATGTTCAAGGCGGGTTTCGACATCAGCATCTACAGCATGGCTACCGCAAAGCTGACAACTGTGTGTCAGATGGATCGCTTGAAATACCAGGGTCGCAGGGCACGGGCGTGGAAGAATCTCTTCATCTTCAACGCCCATCGGTATACAGAAAGTCTTGTTCGGATCACTGTGTAGCAGCTGTTATATGTCTGTGTCTGTTTTTGTGTCTTTAGAAAAATGTCTACTTCTGTTTGTGTGTGTCTTAAGACAAAAGCAGCTAGCTTTGTTTGCTGCTTGCATCTTTTTTATGGCTATTTTCAAGATCAACATGGTGAAGTGAATGTTGTAATAACTAAGACAATGTATGCTGTACTTTTTATTTCCCATTATTTAAACAATAATGGTTCCCTTCGTTTTCTTTATCTTTCGCCGTGGTTCAATACTAAAACGTGTCCAAATATTTAAAGTCCTTTTGGCTAGGCTTCAGCCGGCTCCGGCTCCACCAATTGCCGGAGCCGGAGCCGGAGGAGTCACAATTTGTGGCTCCACCGGTTCCTCGTAGTTTTATGAGAGGGAAAGCGGGGAGAGAGAAAATAGATTTCAGTACATAAATAGTATTTACATTACATGCGTTAGATGAAGCGGAGCTGGCTGAAATCCAGCCAAACAGGCTCTTAGGAAGTAAACATGCCTTGCAATTTTTGCCCTTGGGCTCCGTCTTGTGCTCCCCTCGGGCTCAGCCACCGTAAAAAAAATTCAAGAATGGCGGTGTCAGACAAAAAAAATCTTATCAACGACGTAAGAATCCATCCGTACACGGAAAGCCTTGTTCGGATCACTGTGTAGCAGGCTAGCAGCTCTCTCGCTCGTTGCTGACGCTGTCAACAGTGAGCTGAATAGCGCTGCCGTGCCACACGAAGCGCGAGCAAGAACGGCGGTGTCGTCGTCACGCATGAAGAAAATCCTACCAGTGTGCGCGTGGCTGTCCTGTTGGGCTGATTTCTAACTCAGAAACCAGAAAATTTAGACCACATAACCTATACATAACAACATAAATTTAAACAAGAAATGAGAGAATCCAAACAGCGCCTTAACAAATTCAAACAATACCTTTGGTTGGCGTGTCCGTTTCCATTTCGTTACTAGTACAATTTTGGCTCCCATCAAACTCGATCTTGTTCTTATCAAAACAAAAAAAACTCGATCTTGCCATCCAAGTGCCTGTCAACATCACTAGCTGTGGATTTTCCGTTGAGCTTTCAACATCCAACTTCATTTGTGATTGAATATTTGAATACTACATTCATTCATTTGAAACGCCTCGGCAGCCATCCATTTTTCACGTGCCGCCGCAACCACAGGCCAATGGCAGCCCAGCTAGGACGACACCCCATCCACACACCCCGCCACGTCAGCGCCGCGGCCGCCTCGTCACCGGAAAAGAGGCCACCCCGCACCCGGAGCCCAAGTGCCCAACTCGCCGCACACTATCCTCTCCTCTCCTCTCTATCTCCTTCACGGGCCACTGCTCGGCTGCTCCCTCCCTCCCTCGCTCACCCCCCAACCCCTTCCATGGCCATGGCGACCTCCACCTTCTCCCCGCGCCCCGCCTCCCTCAGGCCCCTGAGGACCGGCGCCAAGCCCCACCTCCACCTCCACCTCCTCCCCTTCCCCCGCCTCCGCGCCGGCCGCCGGGGGAGCCGCCTCGAGCGCGCCGCCGCCGGGGAGGCGCCCGTCGAGGTCGCGCCGCCCAGGGAGCCCGAGGCGGAGCCGGCACCCTCCGCAGCCTCCAACGGGTCCGCCGTCAAGGCCGTCGAAGCTCCCGCGGAGGCCGCGCCGGCGCCGGCGCCGGCGCCGGCTTTCCGGGACGCGAGGTGGGTGAACGGGACCTGGGACCTCAGCAAGTTCGAGAAGGGCGGCGCCGTCAACTGGGACGCCGTCATCGACGCCGGTGAGACTCAAATTCCTTTCTAGTATAGACCATCTGCTGCTGGATGCTGCTGGCCTAGTGCTGGGCTTGATGCTAGTGTGGTTGGCTGCTAAGCGAACTGTGGATTCACATGCTGGAATCTGGGGACCTCCTACCTGCTATGGGATTTGTTAGCATTTCGCTTGAGGGATCTCGAAATACTTGCTTGCATGATAGGACGTGGATGCGCATGATGACAAGGCATTTTTGCCATGAGTTCAGTTTGTCATGGATTGAAGCAAGATTTAATTGCGTATATGCTCGTCTTTGCTGAATGCTTCGCAAGCAAAGGTTTAGATGTATAACCAACAAAAATCATAGAGCCGTTCAGCAGCCAGATGTTTCTCGAACATATAGCATGACTGCCGATTGAACACCTGCTGTGTTTCAACTTGTGTTTCTATAGTTGTGAAGTTGAAAATTTTGAGGATTGGATATGATTTCCCTTTTAGTTTTCAAGTTGCAATAGCTGATGGTTGAAGATGAATTTCCAGTCTACAGAGGTGCGAGATCGTTTGGATTCTGGGAGGGAGATGTATGAGCCCCACTAGAGTTTCAGCCGATCCTAATTTGTTTTAGCACACATTTTCCTGAACTGGCCTGCATTTTTGGGCATAACTTGTGCGAGTTCTCTTAGCTCAAGTGAACTGCCTAGAAAAAAAAACTTGATCCAAATATGCATAAACTCAGACATTTGTTGGTTTGCTACGGTAGAAGAAACATTGCTATGTTACAAGTGTCATGTATCTTACTGACATTGTAGCTCCTAGGGAATGCCAGAGTCAACTGATGTCACCTTTGCATGATTCCAGAGGCCAGGAGAAGAAAATGGCTTGAAGATTATCCAGAGGCCACTAACACAGATGAGGCCGTTGTCTTTGATACTTCAATTATTCCATGGTGGGCATGGATGAAGAGGTTCCACCTTCCCGAAGCCGAGAAGCTGAATGGTAATATTCTCAACTCCCACCATGGTGCCATTTATATAACTAAAACTAATGTACTATTTTCTTTACTAATGTTCAAACTGCTCGCTCAAATAGTCTATGTCCATGGATTCCGCATACAGACCCAACTTTCTCATCCAATGACATGGCCTACATCTATGCAGGTCGTGCTGCCATGGTCGGCTTCTTCATGGCTTACTTTGTCGATAGCTTGACGGGTGTGGGTCTCGTCGACCAAATGGGCAACTTCTTCTGCAAAACCCTGCTGTTTGTAGCTGTGGCTGGTGTTCTGCTGATCAGGAAAAATGAGGACCTTGACTCACTGAAGAAGATAATCGACGAGACGACATTCTACGACAAGCAATGGCAGGCAACCTGGCAAGATGAGACCACTGGGGGGCCGAAGAACTAGATCAGTGTTGGGGTCTGAATGCAGAATGCTTTTCTTGTGTTGTGTTTTGTTTTACGGCCTTTTTGTTTCCCCATCTAGTGAGGCTTGCAGGAACATTTTGACAAACATAATAATCTACGCTATCTTGTAAAAAGTATGAACTTACTTTCTGTGCTAGAGACATTTGTTATGGTTCGCCACGTATGGGCTCAAACATTTCTCATCAGAGCAGAAAGGGCAACCATGTCATGTCATTTTCATTTGTATTTCTTTTCGTTCTTTGACAACAATTCGTCACACAGATATGTTCTGCTCCATGAGAACTCTAGGTCCAAAATCACAGAGCGTGCACCAAAAAACCATTTGGATCACAAAATTGCCACATCCATTAGTGCAAGCAGCATCATTTATCACCTTTCACCAAATCGCGGTCTACATGGGAAAACCAGGAGCATGCTCCATCCTGAGCAAATCACAAACAAGTAGTCTGATATCAGGCACAAGGATCATTTACATATTGATCAAAGAAACGTAATGTATGTGCGAGTTGGATGTGTCTGTTCATCGATGCCTGTTTTTAGGAGAATGATGCCTGTAAATATAATAGTAGCATAATGCAGAACATGTCAAGGTGCCCATCCAAGAAGACAGTCTGAAACAAACCTGTGGAGAGACATTTGAGCAAAGCACATTGGTTGATGGCTAACTGTCAGACTACTACTTGCTTTGATCTGGCATGGAATTCAAATCAGGCATGACACGGCTGAATTCTGACCTGCAATCAAAACAAATAAATTAAACTCCACACCATCTCCGTAGCCATCCAGATTTTATGACACTAGAGGGAATCAGTAATTCGGTATTAACTTCTGTAGTAAGTTAATATGTTTCCTAAAAGTACAAACTGATGGGCAAAACATACTTCTGCAGTAGGTTTATTTTGAACTTTGGTATGCTTTCAATTCTGCATAAGGTTGGTACTCCGTCTCTTTTAATAGCGCGTATTAGAATTTCAAAAGGTCAAACTTCATAAAATTTGACTTACTGTACCAAAATGGTATTACTAGATTCATATTTGATAGATCTTGTAATAAAATATTGAATCTGTAGCCATTCATAACATATTGCAAGAGAACTTTGTTGTCAAAGTATGCTTCTAGAAACCTTTCCAAATCCTAATATGCCCTATAAAAAGAAACACAGGGAGTAAGAGCGTAAAAATGACAGTGCACATGTAGGAAAGCAAAATTAGTTGTAAACTTGGTAAGCACCTGATTGCTTATTTCCTCTAAGAAGCAAACTCAGCACATTTGATGCTGATCAAAGTTCAGGAAATCAAATGGAGAGGAAGGAGAAGAGAACAAGACCATGCATGACCATAGCAAATAAACCATATATTTACAAACAGAAACAGTGGGACTTCTGGCAAGAAACAAGAACAATAGACACGCTTACTATCATCAAAAGGTTAAAAAGAAAGAGCTCCTGAGAGGGGAAAAATGATTGAATGAAAGACCGACCCACAGGTCGAACACTTCTTCTGATTCTTGCAGAATATTGACAAACAAACTGAACAAACATATCCCATGTCAATAGTCTTCTTATGGCAGAAACATCTGCAAATCAGTAAACAATGTTGGTTGCATTGAACTTCCAGCAATATTAAAGAAAATGGAGATTTTTTTAGAAAGAATGAAATGAAACCCTGAGTTGCTAATGTGAATCAGCCTTTTGATTTGTTTGTAAAGTTGTACAAAAGGAAGCTAAGGCTATCCTATTGATGCTTAACAGAGGAAATTTAGAAGCACATACGAAGCACGAAAGTCCACTCCAAGGGTCTTAGGAAGGCGCAAAAACATTCTTGAGTGTAAATCAGTTGCAAATACAGCCTGCATCCTTGTCAAAATGTTTCAATGAGCTTGAGAAAACTAATTAATTTCTAAAACAGAAAAAAGCTTTACACAAAAACCATGTATACAAACAAAGAACCCTATTTCAAAATGATATGAAATTAAAATGAAAAGGTATTGCCGAATCTTAAGTGAAGAAAGAGATTTGTGTAACAAGTAGAGCTAGTTCAGTATCTCGGACATGTGTGGATCTATTGCATAGATTCATACAAGTAACTTCCCAAATTTTGTAAAAAAATAAAGTTTCATTTAGTAAATGTTTGCAACTCCTAATGTAGAACAATGACCAATCAACAAATATTTTATCACAAGTCATACAGAAATGCATGATAAATTTATAAACCTCTTAAGGACAATTCACAGTTAAATAACATGCAAAAGGCTAAAGATCCCTGAATTACTATTTTCCATTGCAAATCTACATCAGGAAAAAAAAGAATCTATAAGAAAAACATCAACTGATAATTTAATATAACGGTAATTATGTCATTTCCCTTTTACAGGGTGGCTTCAGCATTGTGTGCTTTTCCAAAGCTCAGCCATTTGCTATTATGTGAAAGACACACAAATTATGACCATAACAAGATTATTCTGATGTAAGGACCATAACAGTATTATGAATACATCCCTAGAAGTAAAAGATTGGGCTATATGAGAAGTATGCGAGTACAAGCAAAGGGAGCCTGGATAACTTACAGCAAGATACTGAAACAGCCCATTTAGCTCTTGGGGCTTCAAATAAACTCCTCCCGTTATGTATGAAGCCTGCAAAGTGAAGCACCAATTCAGGAAGAGAATGTTGTGGCAGCACATATTGATAAAAACTCAATCAATAAAATTCAATAAGGGACAGAGAGTTACCTGTTGCAAGAAAGCAGAATCCTGGGTTCCCACAATACATGAATCAATTGGAACCTAAGATGTTTGTAAAATATTTCAGTCATTATGCCATACTAGCTAATTTAAGGCCATAAACAGTTCTACCATTAATGCATATATTTATAAGCACATTTCAAGATCCTGTAACTTCTGAACCCACTAAATGCACCGCACTTGAAAAGTAATAACATAGTGATTGGCCAGTGAAATGAAAGGACCAATAAATCTCAATGAGACTAAAAAAAATTGGGTAAGAGGATTGATGTGATACCATGGAACGTTGAGCAGAAAATATTGAATTCATCACTGCCACATATCTGCACATGTGTTTGATTAAATGAAAATCAAGTTCTGGGATAAAAAACTGTCTTGATGGAGGTGGACACATACTGTTCAGGACCATCTGGAGAACCCTGCAGACACAAAATCTGTATTTCATGTCAGTATCAACTTTCATGGCATTATAGTATCTTATGTGTAAGAGCTCCGACTACAACAATTTAAGGGAAATGCAAAGCAATATTGTCGATCAAAAGACAGGTGCCTTTCCTGTTTTATCAATTGCAGTATTCTAACTATCTTATATATATTTTCTTCTAAAGCACTTAATCAGTAGCAAAGATGAAAAGATCCAAATATTACCTAAAATCCTACATGAGAACAGGTAGGTACTCACCCGAGGTTGCGGATGTCGAGTCCCAGACCTGAAAATCCTCTGTATATCTATACATCCTCCATGTTAAGCAACACAGACGCAAAATAAGATAGGCAAACGTGCAAGAATCGAGGAATTCAGACCATAGGATACAACACAAAGTAAGGGACAGCGCCCCAGACAGCAGCGACGCGGCATTTGCAGAAGCAACGGAACTGTTGCCCGCAGTGGCACGGGCATCTTGTGCAATGAACTCCTCCACCTTGCGGCTTGCCTTGTCGAAGGTGGCTGTGACACCTACACCACCAGAGGGGCTGGCATCGCTGGAATCAAAGATGTACGCACAAGAGCTGACTCCCGCGGCGATGACAACCACACGGTTGAGGTGGTTCAGCAGTAGGAGCGAGTTCACGAAGTGGACCAGCTGTGCAGACATAGACATTACATCAAGTTCATGGGGGAATGACAAAATCGAATCAGATGGATCAGGGCACACCTAGCAACAAACCATCTATGCCCCCAAAAATTATCATCATCGGAAATCGAGCGAGGAGGCTGGCTGAGGGGAGGAAGCGGAGGGAGAGTTAGGGTTGCGTACATTCGCGAAGAAGTCGGCGAAGGGGAGCGCAGCGGCGGCCCAGAAGAAGGGGTTCGTGTCGACGACCACCACCACAAGGCTGACGTCATCTGCACGCGCCGGCGGGTGCACGAGGGCTTGTGTTAGTCAGAGCGATGCGGTGCCCGCGGAGCAGCGGAACGCGAGAGTTGGGCGTGGCTCACCGGAGTAGAGCTTGGAGTGAGCGGATGTCATGACCGCCGCCGCCGGCGTTTCTCCCGGATCGGCGCCGGCGGGTCGCGAGCAGAGCACCGGCGGGGGGCAGAGGTGCGGGGGCGGCGGCGCTGGCGGTCCGGTGGCAGTTACCGCGGTTTGGGAGCGGTCGAGCGGTGGAGGCCGTGCCGCCGTGGCGCTCGTGCGCGTGTGCCTCTAAGCCCGGGACTAGACGTGGGCCTGGCCCAACTTTGTGTGGTTAGGCCTAACATTTCTGGGCCTGAATTTAGGCTCACATCCTTTTGCTTTTGCAATTTTGAATCAGCCGGACTTTTATACATTTCATAATTTTTTGCCCTTCACAAACTCATCACTTATTTTGTCTTCACATATTTACAGTACAAGCAAGGCTCACATGTTCAATTTCACAAACCCTCTCTAACATACGGACCCTATTATTCATAAAAGGGTTGTTCAAGATAAAGATGTAGTTTTATGAGAAGACAACACGTAATTATTTATGGTTTGTGACTACTATTAGCCTAAGATATTGACAGGCTTGTGGCATACTCTTTTTTCAGTTTGTATTTGTTTCACGGAAGGTTCTGTTTGAAATTTGAACATGGGGCTATGCATTAAAGGTTTGGCCAGATCTTATCAAGAAATTTAGAGACATTTGAATTTTTATACCAAATTGCCCGCTTGAAAGTTTAGAATTCCGTTTTTGTTGCGCAACACGCGGATACTTTGTGTTTTCGTACTCTGTGTTGTTCATTCGTTTTTTGTTGCAGAAATAACATCGTAATATTTTGTACACCCTAGTAACAAAAGACCTTGCTACTCTGCGTAATCTCTAAGAAGCTGTGCAGGAAACAGTTAGAAAAAACTGAGGATTCAGAAGATGTTGATCGAGATGCAGCTGAACTCAGTTCACTGCCATGGCCACAGCTGAGTTCTCCTCTCCTAATGCCCCTCGGGTAGACAGACCAGAGGCCGCGCTAGAGCTAACCACTCACTCGAAGGAGTCGGACGCCATCATCTGGCCCTCGTCGCTGCCGCCCCGCCGCGCGGACATGGGCGACTTGAGGAAGCTCGGCGTGCCCGGCCTCGACGACGACGCCGACGCCTTCCTGGCGCTGCCGCCCATGGACAGCGTCCTCGTCACGTTCTTGATGTTCTTGGGCGGCGGCCGGGCCACCGGCGACGCGTCCCGCTCCGGCGCCGCGCCCTGCAGCCGCCTCTGGTCCCGCTGCCTCTTCCGCTCCTGCTCCTTCTCCTTCCTCGCGTTGCTGTACTCCTCCAGCATGTCCAGCAGCGCTTCCTGCGTTCGCCGGCAAAGACAAGATAAATTTCATTCGAGAGCGGATCTCTTTGTTTCGACACGAACAGCCGTAGGTTTTAGCAAGGCGTACACCATCGTACTCGAACTTGACGCCTCTCTCCTTCTCCCAGGCAACAACCTTCGCCGTCAGAGCTTCCGCCATGGCTGACGACCACGCAAACACATCAGTTTCTTTTCTTGGAACGATCACGTTCAGCGACGATGAAGAACAGAGGTTTTTAGATCGTTGGTTACCCGGCATCTTGCTGACCAATGCGCGCGCTTTCTCGGCGCGCTTCAGCACCAGATGCGTCCCTTTGCCCACATTGTACCTGTTCTCGTTCTGCAATCAAGAACAGAAATGTTCAGTGATCCTCTTAGAGCCAGAGACACTTGTCTGTTTCTTTTGGTGATCAGGAATCGAAGAGTTCGGAAGCCTGATGACACGCACTCTGTTGTACTCCTCGAGCCAGGACTCCTCCTCCAGCGCCGCCTGCCACTTGTCCATCCTCTCGAGGACGTCCTTCCTGCTGAACTCCAGATCCTTGGCCTCCGAGATCTGCACCTCCAGCCGTTCCAGGATCAGGGCTCGCTCAGCATCTGCAGGCACAAAATTGAGATTCTTCAGGCCTGAGAAGCAATTAGTTTCTACTGCAAACTCTGCTAGCTGCGGATCTCCTCGACTGCATACCGCTGTCGATGGCGTCGAACATCGCCACGGCGTCGCCGTCGTCCTCCTCCGGCAGGCGCGCGCGCCGGCGGATCTCCTTGAGCTCATCGTACTTCTTGACGACGAGGTCCTTCATCCGGCACTCCTTGAGGGTCTCGAGCCTCACCACCTCCGCCTCCACCTGCACCGCGCGCGCCCCGGTCAGAACGGCGGCGAAGCCCCGGCCGAGAAGCTAACTAACCGCGCGCGCGCCACCGACGTTGCGTATGAAGTCCATGGAGAGCGCGTTGGGCTCCGTGATCTCGTCCTCGGACGCGGCGATGTTGCAGGCCACGCCCTGGAACCGCCGCTGCTCCTCCGCCGGCGTGTCCATCAGGTTCCACAGCTCCAGCATGCTGGCCAGCAGGTCTTGCAACTGCCAATATGCGGCGGCGGCAGCTGCCGGTTAGATCACATCACAAATCTGAGAGCCACGCCATTCATTTGGTTTCGGAATGCCGGCTCACCTTCCCCATTCGGCTCCGTTTGATCTCCCTCAGCCTCTCGATCTCCGACGCCAGCCTCGCGATCGCGTCGTCGCTGAAGTGGCCGGCTTGATCGCCGCCATGAGCGGCAATGATCTCTCTGGGATTCATGCCGAGAACCAAGGACGAAGAATGCAGCGAGGCCATGAGCTCGGCCACCTTCCTGGTGCGACTTTCCTGTCAAGATTTAGAAGAAAGAATAATTAATGTTAAGGATCAATCAGGAATAAACTCCTCCTTCAGATTTATAGCACTCGATCTGTAGCCCCCAAATTGTGATTGATCTGAACCTTCTCCGATTGCAGGTGCTGCAGGTACGCCCTGAGCTCTTCGAGCTTGGTCAGCGTCAGGTCGGAGCTGTCGGCGACGACACGGGGCTGGCCGCCGCCCAGGTTCATCTCCTGGTGGATCCTGCTCACCCGCTCCGTCACGTCCGAGAACTGCCGCCGCCTCTCCTCCCGCCGCCGCCTCATCTCCGCCAGCTCCGGCGCGATCGAGCCCAGCTCCTCCTTCAGGCTCCCCGTGCCCTGCTCTCTCAAACCCGTCGTCAGACATCGGCATGCATCACCACTGGCACGTCGGCAATGATGGATGGGGCCGCCGTTCGCATGTTTACCTGCACGGTGGCCGGCGGCTCGCCGATGGTGGCGCAGATGGCGGCGACCTCGGCGACGGAGTCGGCGATCTCCCGCTTGAGCTGCGCCCTGTGCTGCCGCACCTGCTCGACCTTGGCGCGGTAGACGTTGAGGCACTCCTCCTCCAGCGCTTGCAGCATCCCCCGGCGGTCCTCCTCCCCTTCCCCGATCTCGTCCCACATCTCCTGCGCGCGCGCGAGAAATCAAACCAGCAAATCAACACGACGAGCGGATCACCGGGCACTGATCGGCGTGATGCGTGAGGAGACCGAACCGAACGACAGAGATGACGCAACGGACACCGACCCCGAGCTCGTGCAGCAGCTCCTCGCGCCGGGGCTCCATCTGGAAGGGGAACAGGATGGCCCTCAGCTTCAGGGAGAGCATTGGGCTCCGCCGCGCTGCCCTCTCCTCATGCTTTCTTCCTCCTCCTCCTCCGCCTGATCAGCTCAAGAACGCGGCAATGGCGGCGAATCTGAACGGAATAACGCGACGTGCAATCGCAATCTGCCCCCGGCCATGCTTCTTCACGCCGGCACCGTACCCTTGCCGCTAGCTGCTCGATCAGGGAGTCGCTGCTCGATCTTGTTGCGATCGCGATTGCTGCACGAGGGATTCAGCAGGCGGAGTGCAGAAAGGGGAAAATTAAAATTGGGAGACGAGGATTGCGGCTAAAAGAGGCATGCAGATGCAGGGGGAGAGAGGCCGCGTGCATGTGATGCGTGAAGTTTGGGTGGCGACAGGCAATGGTGCCCCAAAAATAGGATTAGGAACAGGAGTCTAAGATCGAGGTGGATGAACAATGGCGATCTGTATTAATCTCTTTTTAGATGGACGATTTATCCCTTTTCCAGCACTGGTTTAAGAAAGAAATCGTAACTTTTTTTCACTTGAGCTTGGTGGAAATAAAATTAATATAAAAATGTAAACCAAATATGTGTCATGCGGGTAGCGGAAAATGGGAATATGACGGCTCGCTCTGTTGTTGAAATTTAAGTTTTTACATCAACTTCACGGCGGAAAATATTGGAAGACGAGAAAGGAGTCTGAAACAGGCCAATATCAGGAAATTATGTCATCTGAAGTTTTGCCAACGATTCACAGCAGTGAAGTCTAGTATTCTTAGCAAACTAACATACCATTATTTTTTTCTTGATGTTGACGTACTCGATAGTCAAGCTAGCTGGTGCTCCGGTCTTCACTGCGGGAGGTCAATTGCTACTCTCTCTGTTCCAAATTATTCCAAATTATTAATTATTTTAGATTTTCTAGCTATATAGATTTTTCTATGCACTTAGATTATATAATATATATAGGTGCATAACAAAACTTATGCATCTAGAAAAGCTAAAATAACTAATAATTTAGGATGGAGGAAAAAACTCTCCAGCTGCGTATTCACCATAATTTTTATTTCATATAAAAATGATACGGTACTTGTGAAACAGTGAAAGAAGAAGACGAATTGTCAACTGATTGTTGAGTTAATTATAATCTCAAGCATACAGTCAGACCAGCAGCGGTCGCTGATCATTTCCGTGGCACTGCCGACGGCGTCGAAGGTGTCCCTCGGTCGTCGCCTACTCGCCTGTCTCCCGGCCACGCCAGCGACGTCGGCCAGCGCCCGGCGGGGCGCCGGGCGCGTCGTCCGTGCCTCTATCGATTTCTCCACGCGGTGTTGGACTTGGACTCGAGTCGCCGTCACGGCGAATTGATCAAGAAGCTGCTGACAGCGACGGCGCCAGGCAGGCTCGGCGACGACGACGTCGACGGCGATGACGGGAGAAGCTTCTTCGCAGGTTGCGCCGGGCGGCATGCGTGCGTGTGTGTGAGTGTGAGTGTGCGCATGGTCAAACCAACAGAGCTTGCTAGATGGAGCGACGCTGAATTCAACGTGTACTAAGACGACGGCGCTGCCGATGCTACGCCTACGTGTACACGTACGTACACACGCGGTCGTAGCTTGACCCACGTATACACGTACAAGCCGCGTATATAGCAAATAAAGCTCTTATACCAGGTCGTCGTGTATATATACGTGTGCACTCTGTCTATATCATATATCGCCAAAACTTTGCACGTACCATTTGGTTGATGCATGAAATCCAGACACACACGCGTATTGTATAGCGATCTTTATATTGGAAATCCAGACATACACGTATTGTATTCATAAATCTTAAAATATTTGGTTTGAAAACATACACATATATCCTGTCTTGAAAAATTAATTTCATAATCAATGTATATTTTTATCTATTTCTAAAGCATTTAGTGTTTCCACCTTAATCTTTTGTTTGGTCCAACTTCTATCATGGTCATGTGGGTCTTGGTCCATCCCGAATACGGTCGGACCAGCTCTCCGTCCATGACTCGATTACGTACCCTACAAATTAACGCACGAGCAATTATACGTATCCGATGCCTGTACAATCTTTATTTGTAACAACGTACGGGCATATTTTTCTATTATATATATATATATATATGGGAAGAAGTAAAGTAGGAACTAAAGTATTTTTTTTACTTTATTAGTCTACACCAACTATTTCATACGGAGTATATGTTTATGATTTTTTTTCTTTTTGTGTGGTTGGAAAGTAACCAAAATTTCAATCGCTTAAAATTAGGCATTCCCTTTCAAGTTTTTTTTCTTCTAGGAATTCACTATTCAGGTACCACTCGATCATAGTTTCATGGATTAATGTACATCTGAAAAAATAATGGCAATGCACCAAAATACAATACAATAATGACACCATTATAATATGCATTGAATAGTGGAAAATCTATATCACCAGCCCCGTGTGTACATGTGGGATCTCTTATGATAAAACGGAAAAAAAAACTTTCCGTTGGCTTGCACGTGTATGTATAGTGACTGATAAAGATGGGACTGTGCGCATACGAGTGGACCAACTAAGGAATGCATACTCGTAATTTTGCTAGCATGCATACGCATAGGCACCCCGGTCAAAAGTAAAGCTTACTGCACGAGTAGACTTTGAGATATAATAACTCTTTGGCATTCTATTTCCCCATTTTCGTTTTTAGGTGTATGAGGATTTTGAAAGGCCAATATCTATAAGTTTTGATGAATAATCAATAAAATTATATGCTGTCTAAAAGTTGCGTCGGTAGGGTCTCATTTCACATATCTTTTAGTGTTAATTGTGTAAAAAATTATAATTACATTATAGGATAAATTAATGACCAAATTTTCTGTTGAAGTTTCTTTAACCCTATAATACACCATACATGAATAAAAGAGTATTTTATAAAATAATTAAATAAGCAGTTAATTTTCTAGCTTTTTGCTATATGACAGAATGAAATAGTTTTAACTATTATATATCAGATAAAGCTTTACTAACAAATCAAACTCTACAACAGCATGTGATATATAAAAAAGGTCCACAATGAATCCAGGCCAAGCTGCCATTTGAACATGGCCGATTTAGGGACGCAAAGCGAAACCACCTTGGGTGCTGTTTGGTTCGCTAAACGCAAATGCAACGTTAACGGTATCAGGTGGCATCGGGACCGGATGCAATGTAAGGGAATACAGAATTTGTTTGGTTCACGTCGGTAATGAAATCAAATACGGTGGTCGAGTATATCATCGGCGATGGCTAATCACAAGCAGCACCGCTCCTTCCTCCGCCCATCTCTGTGCACTTGCACGTCCAACGATAGAGATGCAGCACAGCTCTGCTGCTGCTGCAGGCTGGCCAGCGCACTCAACACAGTAGATTTAACACTTGCCAACATTGCTTATCATAAACTTGGCAATCAGCAAAGGAAGGGAGCCGGTGCCACCGCTCGCGGACGCGACAGAATCATACCCGGCCATGGAGGCGAAGCAGTTGTGAATTTCTCACCGTCGTGGAGGCGGGCGGACACTCGCGATGGAGAAAGCGGAGAGCGGCGGCGCTAGCTGCTGCTCGTTAGGAGGAAGAAGATGTCGTGCCGTATCGTTTTCTGTTAACAGTCGACGGGACGCGGTATCACATTTGTGTAGACCAGTATTCGATACCGTGTAAACTGATTCCTGCGCTTCTCAAACAAATGTTTAAGTGTATCGGTTGCCATCGTAATCTGTTAACGCTCAAAATTCCCCCAACCAAACAGCACCCAAAAGATAACCTATTTGCAAGTTCGCGATCAAACCTGCTTGTTGCCTCCTGGGTTGAGCAGATGCCTGGAACACCTTATTACCATTGAACCAGCCGGCCACTAGTTGTTGTTTTTTTTTGGAAACGTGGCCACTAGTTGAGAGGCATTAGTATTTAACCACAAGGCTATTAGGCTGAAAGAATGTGTGAATAGGATAATGGTGCGAGGATGCATGCTTTCCAGGGAGAACGCCAGTGGGAGGCATGGGAAAAGGGACCATGGGAAAGAAAAGGAAGCTGTACTTATACATATATAACTCTGAATGTTTGTTGACTTGATCTGGTCATGAAAAATACTTTTCAAGGTCTTGAGAGCTATGGGTCACTTTGGACATCATGAGCAACACCGTCGTTGGCTTTGTTGCCTCCTAGCAGCTACATGCCTACCTTCCCAGTGGCCCACTGCGCTGGACTAGGATCAGACAACGCCCCCCCCCCCCCCCCCCACCCCCCCAACACACACACACAATAAAACAGTATTTGATGTTCTCTTTTTTGTTGAAAAGAAAATAAATCTGATTGTAAATAAGGTGGCATCCTTTTTAGAGTTTGGAGTGGTAAATAAGATGATAATAATATAAAGCCTCAGTAATAATCATGAAATTCACGGTAATAATGACAAGACAATGGCATACATGCGTAGGAAGTTTGAAAAAGGTAGCCAAATATTCAGAGGGGGGGGGGGGGGGGGGGGGGTCTGTTTTGACCAAGACAGCTTCCAAGGAGGAACCTATGTGCAAGGAAGGAAGCCTGGAAGTCAATACAAGCTATAGTGACTGATGAGATGAGAGTATGAGAAAAAAAACTAATCTGGCAAATTGAATCGGCAGTCATGCAAGCTTCTCTAGCTAGCCAAGAGGCAGTGGATAGTTGACTAAGATAGAGACAATGCTATCATGCACACAGATTATACTACATAGTCTTTGTGTAATCGACCTTAGGAAATTAGGTGGCTGCTATTAAGAAACCTCCAAGGATAGTCCTACTCTATAAAGCCATCGACTAAATCGAGCACTAAACAGCTAATTTCTCCAAATTCTTTGAATTAAACATTTTCCTGCCTTCTTTTTTATTGTAGATCCTTACGAGTGATATATTTTGAGGCGAGACTTGAAACATGTCCAACCACCTTTTTATTATCAACTTCTCTGTAAGGATCCAATCAGCAAAATATCTATATGAGCATATCTTCATAGGTTTTCTACCATGGTCTTAACGGGATCGAAAAATTTAATATCATCCTATACTTACTCTTATAACTATCCTTGCGCAAAACTTATAACACTGAACAAACTTTATACACCACCGAGCGGTGCTCGAATAAACTAAACACCGAAACGAGCGGAAAATATGGTACTTTCCTCAAGCAAGTGTAAACAAGAGTGAAGAGAGAGGGAGGTGCGGAGGAGTGAGAGGTGTTTGACTTGACAATTGGCAGTTTGACCGCTTGACCAACAGCAGCGTCGTCTCTTCTCTGCGTGTGGCTCGGTTGGGTTGGGGGGCTTCCCCTCCGCCCCTCACCTTCCTCTCCACCTTCCTCCCCGCTCCCTCCTCCCCTCCCAGCCCCGCCCCGCCCCACCGCGCCAACCAACCCAGCCTGCCTATATACCTCGCCCCCGCGCCCCCCCACGCGCACACCCATATGCTTAGCTCCCAGCCCCGGACCCATGGGCGCCTGCTTCTCCTCCGCCTCCGCTGCCCCCGCCGGCGCCGCCGAGCGCCGCCCCTCCAAGGAGGACAGGAAGAGGCGCCACGGCGGCGCATCTCCCGAAGGAGCGGCAAAGGCGGCGGCCCCCGTGCGGGTAGAGTTCGGCTACGAGAGGGACTTCGAGGCGCGCTACGAGGTCGGCCGCCTGCTCGGCCACGGCCAGTTCGGCTACACCTTCGCCGCCACCGACCGCCAATCCGGTGACCGCGTCGCCGTCAAGCGCATCGACAAGGCCAAGGTGAGCTCCGCTCCACGTCTTTGCGCGGTCTCCTCTGGGTGGTTCCGGGTGCTGCCTTGGTCCATCGAATTCAGTGGCCTTCGCTCTCTTCTCGGGTAGATTTCGAGGGGATTCCGTGCAATTCAAAGGGAATTGGTGATTGTTCTGCCGGTTCTGAGGTTTAGATGTTTCGTGGGAATGGAATTAGTGCCTGCCATTTTGGACGATTCCTGTAGCTCACCGAGGCTTGTAGCTCGACGAGTAGGTTAGTCACATTTCCAGTTCATTTCTGGCTGTTTGGCCGCTTGATTTCTTCCAAGCCGTTGTCGTTTTTTTGGTGGTTCTGTGAGCTGCGGGATTCAGGCGTGACACCCGGGACGATGTTTGGAGGTGGTTTTGACATTCAGGCACCTTAGTTTGGCACCACAGCAGTACAGCTGTGCTAATTTGGGAAGTAATGGGAAGTTGCTCTCCAGCCCAGTGCCTCGTTCCTGGAAATGGCTTAAGCAAGTGGTAGTTCTCTATGGAAGGGTAAAGGTGTTTCTCATTTGGCTGTTCATGGAAACGCTTTGTCCTACTAATTTCAAGAGGACAGTGCTGGGTTTACTATGATACTCCTTCGTAATGCCTCTTATTGTTTGCAACTATGAGTGATTTGTGCGGAACACATTTCATATGGAGCTACATCTTGGCTTCATTTCTTGAATCTTTGATTTTGTTCCTTTTGGATCACTAAGATTCATTCCTCGTATGCTTGGAACTTGGAAAGTTCCTATCGAAGAAAAAGTCAGGAAAGAGAACCATTGCCCACTTGCAGTGGCTTCCTTGGCTTCCATATTATAAGTGCAGATGGCATTTTCCTATGTATAAATAATTTGACCTTGAAACACATGTAGCCATATACTAATCAACACGGTTTTGATTTCATCAAATATTTTGGGCCTTCTGTCGAAGTGTCAACGTTCCTTTATTAATCTGTTGAAAGTTTGTACCACTGGAAGAAAATGTCAATTTCTGCGAACCTTCGATAGTATCTTTTAAAACTTAGTGTTATAGTGACATTGGAAATACGGGTCATTTGTCTGACACAATGTGTTACTTGAGAGCTGATCATGACGTCCTTGTCAAAAAGGCACTGAACATGCCTGTGTGAAAATTAGGCCTCTTATTGGTATGGGAAGGAATCTGATAAGTGATAGGAATATAGACTTGGATGATACTATTGACTATTTTTATTAATAAGATTTGAACTTTTAACAGAGAACTAGGATACCCCTTTTGATCATGCTTTATACAGTTTCTTAAAGACTTGTATTGCCAGGTTAATCTAGTATCCCTCTTGGATATCATTCGCCTCATGGTTGCACACAGATGGTCATCAGTGAATTTGCATAACTAGCGATTATAGTCTGTTTATATTAGTTTAGATCAGGACACATTGAGATGGTAAGGTAAGGGATAAAAAAGAGTCTAAACATGTAAAAATAGAGTATAAACATGTGCAATTTGACAACTCATAATCCTGTCTGGATGTTTTGTCATTCAATGTTTATTCATCCAAGTAGGCAGTTGAAGCATTAGATGATTGCATTGTACCGTCATGCCTTATTGCCTTCACATATTGTCTATTCGACATCATCTTAGAAGTTAGAGCACGTGTTTTCTGGCAATTAAGGTTATGATTTTCTGTAACAGATGACCCGTCCAGTTGCTGTGGAGGATGTGAAAAGAGAAGTGAAGATTCTTAAAGCACTTAAAGGACATGAGAATATTGTTCACTTCTATAATGCATTTGAGGATGATTCATACGTGTATATTGTAATGGAGTAAGTAGTCCCATACTAGCTCCTGCTATCTGTGTCAGCTAACTATAGAACATAACTGAGCACTTAACTAAGATCTTGTTTTATTTAAATTTGATATTTGATGCTGTGCAGGTTTACAATGACCTTTTGCTAAAGTTTTAACAACAACCGTATTTATCTTGTTTCCAGAATCCTAGACACTAAACATACTATACCTAAATAATTAGTATATAGGTATACCAGTTCATTCTCTATTAGTTTTATCTTAATGTACGGGCATATGGGACTGTTGTTCCAAATATGCATTTTGAATTTGAATGCAGTGTGCTATAATACTTCAATTGTTAAATGCATAACTCTTTATCACGTTTTGCACTTCACTGGTCTTGTTGTATGTTGGTCAACGGATGCAGTTCTTATAGAATATAGAATCTTCTACAACACTCACCAATAGTCAGGACCTAGGGGCTTATTGTTCGGCAATGTAGCTAATGATAGCATGCATGACCGGAACCAAATCTTACCCTCTTCTATTTTTGCAGACTATGTGAGGGTGGTGAACTATTGGACCGGATTTTGGCAAAGTAAGAAGCACAGATTCTCCATCTTTTTGTTTCTTATATCTCTGCCTCTGCGTTCATTTAATTTCTAGACTTTTGTGCTGTACAATCAGATTGCTTTATTTGATTTCTGGTTGCTGGTACAAGGTCATTACTTAAGGGCATTTTCTTTGGACAGAAAAAATAGCCGTTACAGTGAGAAAGATGCTGCAGTGGTAGTGCGCCAAATGCTTAAAGTAGCTGCTGAGTGTCATCTGCGTGGGCTAGTTCACCGAGATATGAAGCCTGAGGTAGAAATTGAACACTTTCAATCTCTTTACACACAGTAAGCATTTTGTGATATTTCACTACTTCTCAGGTCATGTAAGACTACCTATTTTCCTTCCCAGAACTTCCTTTTCAAATCAAATAAGGACGACTCACCGCTAAAGGCAACAGATTTTGGTTTGTCATACTTCATAAAGCCAGGTACTACTTGGGGTCCTTTGCATCTATCTGTGAGGTGATACGACAGATCTGCGGTCTAGCTGACCAGTTCATTATTTAAAATGCATGGTTGTAGGGAAGAAGTTCCATGATATTGTTGGCAGTGCCTATTATGTTGCACCAGAAGTATTAAAACGACGATCTGGTCCTGAGTCTGATGTTTGGAGCATAGGAGTTATAACCTACATTTTGCTCTGTGGGAGGCGACCATTTTGGGATAAGACAGAAGATGGTATATTCAAGGAGGTAAGTTGACAACTTTTGCATACCATGTGCTTCCATGTAAAATATGCTTGGTGGGAGTGTCATACTAGGCATTTTCAGTGCGCTGACAATGTTTTTTGCAATTTGTTTTGACATCATATAGCATTGTACCCTGTTAATTTTTTGTCAGCGTCAGCAATATAATTATACAATCTTTTAACATGTAAGGCAATTATCTATTTGGTGAGGTTGTCCTTCAGTGATTTTTGTACTAGCTGCCAGAATACGACCCTAACAAAGTAAGAATACCCACCATCTTTCAGATTTATAACGTGCAGTGTTGCACAGATTTCATTATGATGCACCTAAGATGAGTAAGTACTAAGTAGCTAAATTGTCCTTCAGTCCTCCGCTTGTAGTTAACTTGAAGTCTGGAGACAATCTGTGGCCTCAGGCAACAAATGCATGGTCATCGGTATAGCTACTTCAAAATTCAAACCTATGAATTAACTTCAGATGTGTCAAGTTGTATATTAGCTTCAGACATATGAATCGCTTGTATAGGATACTAGGAACCTTCTGAGATCAGTGTCTCAGCTAAAATATGTTACATTTCCTTTCATATTCTGTCTTAACTTTCTAATACGCAATCTGTAAAGGATGTTAAGCAATATGGTTACCTTTTCTATTCTGCCACCAGCCATCGGCTTTCTTGCAATTTAAATATTTTTATACATCACTTTTATGCATTTAAAATCTGTATATGTGATCTTCTACATTCTTTTCGCTTCTTATAATTAGGTTCTAAGGAACAAGCCTGATTTCCGTAAGAGGCCTTGGTCAAGCATTAGTCCAGGTGCTAAAGATTTTGTTAAAAGGTTACTAGTGAAGAATCCAAGGGCAAGACTAACAGCTGCTCAAGCTCTCTGTAAGTTTCAATAATCTACTAGCCTAGGCATGAAGCTCAGAATTTCATTATGTTCTATGTCCAAACTGAGAACACAGATACAGCTTGCAAACAAAACTGATTACACATATAGTATGCCTTCAATTAACTGTGTAATGTGAATATGAATGTGAAAAATGTGACTGTTATATCTTGCATAGCAATTTATTCATGTATTTGAAAATATCAATGACAATTATAATCTTTTAGGACAAGATGTGCAATCTAAATTCAGAAGTTCAACAAAATAAACATATGCTCATGAGGTCTTTAGTTCACTGTGGTCTTGCAATGAGCTAGTAAGGCATTGGTGGTTTGCTGCTGTACCTTTTTCCCTGTTCTCATAGATTATTATAAGATAGTACAGCACCATTTTTCTAAATGAAATCTTGGCATTTCAGCATCCTCTTGTCTTTATATTATGATGAACTGTCATCTGTACTGATTCTGATTATTCTTGATATGTTAAGCGCATCCATGGGTTAGAGAAGGAGGAGAAGCATCTGAGATCCCTGTCGACATATCTGTCTTATCCAACATGCGCCAGTTTGTCAAGTACAGCCGTTTCAAGCAGTTTGCACTTAGGGTAATTGTTTTTATCACAAAATTAATTTTATCATTTCCTCTTTTTTTTTTCCTTACAGTATTGCTTTGTGGCATATTCAGGCTTTAGCAAGTACGCTCAATGAGGAAGAGCTAGCTGATCTGAAGGATCAGTTTGATGCCATTGATATTGATAAAAGTGGATCCATTAGTATTGAGGAAATGCGACATGTAAGTTTTATTAGGATTTGTTGATAAACATGTTCCTGAGTTCCTCTGAGGTGCTGATGATCTGTGCATGTTTCAATAGGCCCTTGCAAAGGATCTTCCTTGGAGATTGAAGGGTCCCCGTGTGCTCGAGATTATTCAAGCAGTAAGTTTTAACCTTTTTGGTCCATTTTCTGTGGTTCCCCCTTATTTTCCATCCAAATAGTCCACCTTGATTCTAGGACAGAACTAAAACTGTTGATCCGATTCTGTGGTAGATCGACAGCAATACAGATGGTCTTGTGGACTTCAAAGAGTTCGTTGCAGCAACTCTACATATACATCAGATGGCCGAGCTGGACTCTGAAAGGTGGGGCATTCGATGCCAAGCTGCTTTCAGCAAATTTGATCTGAATGGTGATGGATACATCACTCCAGAGGAGCTTCGAATGGTAATTTTCTATTCCTATTTTGTTTTTCATGTTGCTTCCAATCTGTGCGTAGTTCATCATTGACTATGCGCTTGCTAGTTGTTTTTATTTTTATTTTTGTGGAACTAGCTAGTTTTTCGTATTCAATGAATGGAACAATTTGGCTACGGAAGCGTCATAATATCATCGAGAAAAATGTCCATATCGTCACTTGGTTTAGTCCACTCCATATCAATCAATCTGCATGTACCAGGGATCAACCCCATCGTCCCTAGCATTTAGATTGATAATTGCACGGTAGAAACCAAATCTGACAGTATTCTCATTGAGTTTTTTCTTTCAAGATGCAGCACGCTGGCTTAAAGGGATCTATTGAGCCGCTGCTGGAGGAGGCTGACATCGATAAAGATGGGAGAATAAGCCTGTCTGAATTCCGCAAGCTCCTGCGAACTGCAAGCATGAGCAACGTTCCCAGCCCAAGGGGACCTCCACCAAATCCTCAAGCTTTGTGAACTGCGGTGAGGCCATTAGAGGAGCAAATTTAGGAAGATACCATACAGTAGTCAATGTGTTTTTTTTTAGCGTGCCATGTGATGTTTCTGATTTAGCATCCAGGTTATTTGTGCAGCAGTGAGATAAGTTTCAAAGTAAATATTTAGTATTTTTTTTTCACGGAGAAGTATGAGAGGTCGAGATAGAAATGGTAAATGAGACTCGCAGTCCTCTTTCTGTACAGTACTAAATATGTATGATTTGATTATACTATTGGCCTCAATAAATTGTCTGAAGGTGCGAGGACATGCCCGTCCTTTGGCGTAATTTCAAATGGTTTGGTTCCAAACTGTTGAATGGAATTGAATTTACGGTAATTGTTGTTTTAGATGCATGCTGTCTGCATTGCAACTGAAACAAACAGACAATGACTCATTTGCAATACGGTAGCTCTTCAAGATTCGTGCCGGAACTAATCTTTTTGCTATGAAATTAATGAATTCAAAATCCGTGCGCTCCAAATTGTGGCTTAAATTCATCTTTTTTACCGAGGTTAAAATAAATTCAGTAACGCATCTGCAGTTGTTTTTGCAACAAAATCCTGGTGAATTTCTGCGTTTTCAGATAGATCACTGCACGAAGTTTCAGCTTAAAAATCATGGCAGTTTCCATCTGCAAGGTCACTGCTGGCCTGCTGCAATGTGCTACTACCAGTACTAGTTGAGTAGACAACCAAGCTCGCGCGGGCTTCTCCTTGGTACGCAGGCTTGAATGCCGCCGCCTGGATGGCGCCAAACCCCGCCGCCGTCCTCCACGCGGCGCTCCTCAGAGCTTCCTCCTCCGCTTCCTGTCTGCCCCCCAGCATCACCTTTAACACCCTCCTCGCGGCCTCCGCGTCCTCCCCGCTCCCGCGCCCCCGCGCCTCGCCCTCCCGGCACTCGCGCTCGCCCACGCCGCCGGCCGCGTGCCGCTCGACTCCTACGCACTCTGCCCCGTGCTCCGTGCTGCCCCCTCCGCCGTGGAGATGCTCCACGCGCTCGCGGCCAAGTCCGGCTGGCTCGGCAGCGTCTTCGTGTCCTGCGCGCTCGCCGCGTCCCACGGCGGGTCCGGCCGGTTCCTGGACGCCCGCAGGCTGTTCGAAGAAAGTCCCGCCAGGAACGGCGTCTTCGGGAACGCCGTCCTCGCCGCGTACGTGGGCGCGGCGGAGTGGACGCAGGCGCTGAGGTTCGCGAGGAGGTTCTTGGAGCTACGGCTGCAGGTTAACGGGTGCACGATGACGGCCGTCGTGCGGGCGTGCGGCGAGGTGGCAAACGCTGATCTTGGCGTCCAGGCGCACGGGTATGCGATCAGAAAGTTGGGACGCGTAGAGGCAGACGTGTTCTTGGTCAGTGCGCTCGTGGACATGTACGCCAAGTGTGGGCTTGTCCACCAAGCTGAGCGGGTGTTCGGCCTGGCGCAGCAAGAGAATGGTGGCAGAGGTGATGTTGTGCTGTGGACGGCTATGTTAAATGCACATGGGCGGCACAGACAATGCAAGGAGGTTATCCTGATGTATGACCTGATGATGGCTTCTGGTATCTATCCTGATGAACTTGCAATGCTTGCGGTGCTCTCAGCGTGCCAGCATGCCGGGGAGGTGGCCAAGGGGCTCAAGTACTTTGAGTCCATGCATGAAGATTACGGGTTGGTGCCCACACCAGAGCACTATGGTTCTGTGGTCAACATGCTGTGTCGGGCAGGGGAAGTGGCCAAGGCATGGGAAATTGCCACCAAGAATGGCTGTGATAGTGCAATCGGCGTGTCTTCATGGGGTGCACTGCTCAGTGCTTGCCAGGATTGCGGAAATGTTGAGGTTGGGAAAATGGCAGCTCAGAAGGCAATCGAATTGGAGCCTGCCAACGTGGGCATTTACATTGAACTGTCAAATTTGTATGCAAGGGCTTGTTTGTGGGAGGAGATTGACCAGCTGCGGGAGGTGTTGAAGGAGAAAGGGTTGGAAAAGGTTGTTGGATTTACTTGGGTTGAGCATGGTTCCTGAAAGAACTTTGGGAAAGCTTTGTGTTGCCATATGATCCAACCATTATGATTGGAGCGGAGGGAGGCAATTCATGTTAGCGATAACCTGCGACCACATCCCACAGAACTGACTGTTTCCGGGACAAGATTGGAAGTGCGTTCTTTCTTTGCTGTCAAACTTAAGATAGTATGGAGGAATAAGTGAGATCAACAGCGGCCGCAATTTTTTTGCATGCCTGAGGTAACTTGAGATGTATCCCTGTGTGACAATGCGCTTATAGTTGTAACAGATTGTTACTTACCATTGTTTCGTGTATATACGATGCCATCATATGCTGCGACAAGTAGCATATGCAATGCATTTTGACACATTGCCATGAATTTTCTGACTGCAATATGATGCTCTGGTCTGATAGTTGTATATCTGTATTGAAGTGAACATACGGTTAGCATGGTTGCTGCTATGTGAGACTTCTTGCAAATTCAAGCCTTTCATGTGCCAGCAATTTTTTATATGACTAGAAGTATCCAAAGGAACATTCTGCCATGCAGTCTTCTGCAGAACATGATGCCTCACAGTAACAATTCTGAGATGGGCCAATTGGCATGGTTGCTGTTATCTGATACTCCCTTTGGATCCAGTGTTCATGTATCTGCAACATTCTTCTGCTGTGGACCTCAGTTACGCGTGTCTTCTTTACTTGATGAAAAGATGTAACTACACTGGGTGCTGAAGGTACAAAACTCAGAATATATTTACTTATTTTTATAACTCAGCCATTGTTTCAATGCTTTCTTAGCTTTCTCCAGATTGTTATTTCTTCCTAATATTTGTGATCATACTTCATACCTGCAACTTTTATGTTTGAAGTGGCTCTTACAATCGAGATTAGGCCCACAACATAAAAACTGAGAATTGCTATGCCAACTAAAACTTTTCAGAAAAATTGCATTATAAATATGATGAGTTTACCTAGACAAAGCTTGTACCAAAAAGATCAGCCTGCTGGCCCAAATGATTAAACAGAATCACTGTTCCTTTTAAGAGAAATGGGGAGATACACAAGGACCTGAATATCTTCTTTGATCTCATCTTCTTTTTAATAAGGGGAACTTTTAAGGAGAATGGAGGCTTGAATCCATGACCTTCAGAAGCTCTATCTCTTGCTCTACCCCTAGGCTGCATGTGTTCCTGAAAGGGTTATTCTTTTTTGATAAATCGTTATAGTCCAAATTTTTGCAGTAGAAGAGTCTGAAGAGACCATCATAATTCTGGCATATATCTCAAACATAATTCTGGTGTATGTCAGAACTGAATTTACGTGAAATGCTGTGTTCGCCTCCCAGTGCTATGTTTAGCAACTCATGCTGTATATTGGGTATGAAAATACTAATATCCGAAAGACATAAAAAACAGCAGTAGGTATCTCTCTTTTAGCAGTTAAAGCATGATTATTCAATTTGTCTTGCGCACGCAAGAAAGCATACTCATGTGCCAAAAAGCATGTCTGTTATGATCCTAAAGTGAGGTTTAGATTACTGTAAAAAGTACAGATAAAGATAAAGAGTGCCATAACTTCTAGCTTTCTATCTATTATACTCCTCACCGCTCTCTTGACAGATAGAATCCAGTTCTATTTGGGAACTTAAAATTTTTACAGAATCCACCTTCCTTGATCTGAGAGACTCTTTCAGCAGGACCATATGTTGACTAAGGCTGGAAAATTGTGTCCATAACATCTCACTGTTACTGGAAACCCAGAAAAGAAAAAGGCCAGGATGGCAAGCTTCCCTGAAATGATTCCTGCAGCTTCACAACCAGGCCAACTCTAACTTCACTTCCAGGGCAGGAATCGAATGGAGGGGGCAGAAACAACCTTGGTATGATAACAATGAAGGAAAAGAATGCATTCCAAGCTTGCGTGCCTTTTGTTTTGTGGAACTATATAAACACTCAGACTCAGGCCCCCTTGCATCTTGTAAGCACGCACGGACACACTCTGGTTGCCCTGTTCTTGGACCAAAGATGGGTGGCTCCTTCAGTGCCTTCAACAAATTTGGTAATTGTCTCTCAAGCATTCTTTAGTTTTCATCACTTAAGGCAGACGGGTATCATGCGATATGTGTGAGAGCTGCCTTATTTGAATGTTTAACAATGATCACAGTGTGGTTTCGTTCTGCTTTTTTCGTTTCATTGTTGTGAAGGGAGTTGACAGTTTATGCTCTCCTTCCTCAGGACTCCCAGGGCTGAGCACGGCAACTACCAAGCAAGTTTATGAACGACATTTCAAGACCAAGGAGACTGGCAAGTTTGAGGACTTCCATATTGCTTACGTCGAGTTCTGCAAGTGGGCATCCTTCCTGTTCTGCGGTTCAATCTTGTGCCCTCACTTTATCTGTTTGTCAGTTCCCATCTCATCAAGATTTCCCCAATCACTGCAGGTATTTCAACACTATAATGCCCGGTCAAGATTTTGACACTCCAACACTCGAAAAGATTAAGGTAATTAATCCATAGGTCATGTATAATTCTCATGTAAATGTTTTCCAACATGGGATATATAGCAGCTTACATGGCATGTGCTGCTGCAACGCAGGAATTTTATTATAAGACGTGGGTGCCAGCGAAGGACGACGAAAGAAGGAAGGAATTGTTTTTCGAGTTCATGAAGGAGAATGTCAAGGAAGCGACGGTGGACGACAGCTTCTTCATCGCGGCGGGGCTCGCCGCACCCGTGGCGGCCGTCATCGGCAAGAGGGCCAGCGGGCACATCCCCTACGTCAAGAGCCTGCGGCTGGACATGGTCCCCAACGTCGTCTTCGTTCCGGTGGTCACGCTCTTCGGCATCATGGGAGCCACCGCGTGGCAGATGAGCAGCAAGAGCGCCGCAGCCGCGGCGGCCAAGGAAGACGAGAAGCGCGCGGCGGAGCAGGGCAAGGATCAACCCAAGGCGCCTTAGACTGTTTCCTTGTTTATCTCTTGTATATGCGTTGAAAAGCGATATGGATGACTCGATCACCTACTCGGTCAATAACCTGGAGTTTTATTTGGAACATTTTATGGTGCATAAATAATCTCGTCGGTACAAAGTGTAAACTTGGCGTGAAAAATATATATTTTATTTCCTGCTGCTGTGAACACGAATATTTTGATCAACATGTTTCTTGCTAAAGTTGAAGCGTGATGGCTTGAAGCAATAGAACGCCTGATACCTTGCAGACTAACAAAGCCACCCAAAACCTGATGCAAAGATCAATCAATGTCTTGGACAAGACTACACTTCTCAAAATCTATCATTCCTGGCTGAGAAGATATATTACAGTCAGGTTTAGATGAGCACAAAGGAGAAGGATAAATCCACTACAGCCTCAAATTCACATTCCAAGATAACTACTGGTCCTTGCAATCAGACGCGCTGTCGCTGTGAACCTACGCTACTTCCCCCTGGAGAGCAAGGTATAACAGATTGATAAATACATGCCAAACGTTGCCAACTAACGGAACAAACTGGGAGAAGATTCAGTTTACTTTTCACTTACGTGTTCATCATTAGCGTGATATTGTCTCCTTTTAAGAGGATGCGGCCTGGAAAGAATTCAGGGCATAAATTATAGAGTATTCTATTCAACACAGGCGGAGGACAAAGAGTTTTAGAAGAGTGTGACATTCCATACGTACCCAAAGATTTCCTGGTGCTTTTCTTGACGTTGATCTCCTCTGCATCATCCAATACCAAATTCATGTATTCATCAAATCCCTACAAACAGTAACTGGAGAATGAAATGCTAACACAAAAGTCTACATAATCTTAGATGCTTGATACACCAACAGTACAAGAGAAGGGTACCTTAATATGCAATGTGATGCAACATCACAGATACAATACTTACAGTTATGAGACAGATATGAACTACATCATGGGCTGGGTTGGACCCTCAGGCCTCAGCCTATTCAATTTGTTTTCTCTAAATTCTCAGTATCGATTTAACAGGCTTTTGATCCTAGGCTCAGGGCAAACCCCTGTCAGCTCTAGGCCGGCATCTGCCTGAGAGCCCAGATCCACCTTTCTCAACTATAGGATGTGCTAGATCATGGGGCATTCTTTGGGTAAATATGGAGGAGATTACAAAGGTTCACATACATGAAAATAGAAATTGCAATAAAGAAGGAACATAGCCAGAATCCCATTACAAGTTACCACAGTTTCAAACAGAAGATTGGTGATTCAATCAATAGTGAAATTAACCTCATTGGATGTGTGATCAAGCACTCAACACAGACTGGACGGCAGATGCAACACATAAACAGCAGTAGTAAGCTACACCATCCATCTTAAGTCCGGCAGTGGTAACACCCAATTCCACAAAATCTCTCTTAAGCAGTACATATCATGCACCCATTTCAACTACCCCAAACAAGTCAGCAAACAGACAGACTAATAAGCCTGGAATCTTGGCAGCAACAGTTTTAAAGGAAACTGGTGACGAAGATCAGTGTGTGATCATCAAGCTCTGCCCTACCAGCCTGCTGGTGATATCAACCAAAATCTTAAATTTAAGCCTCTAACAACGGACAACAACACACAGCAGTCTCTGGTTTACAGAAATAACCCATCTAAGATATTGTTCAGGCATGTAAGTCTGGAATCAAAACTCACCCATGCCACAAAACTTGTCTCTAGTGCCACATTACTGGAGATGCTTACACAGAATATTCAGTAACGCAGGATTAAATTTCAGCAAAGAAGAGAGAACATTTTTCCCCACATTGAGCTTAGGTGGTTAAGGGACTTACGATGATCCTCCCTTCAATCCGCAGGTCCTTCTGCTCGAAGAGCCAGATCTGGATGCGCGCCTTCTGCTCCAAGAAACACAGAAGGGGACAAGAGATCAATACGGGGCCCGGCAGCGAGAGCACGAGAGAGGAAACCGAAGAGGGCGGGGGTGCGTACGCTCTGGAGGAAGCGGAAGATGAGGTTGATGGGCTGGGTCATAATCCGCTGCACCTTGGTCGACGCCATGGCGGGCGCGCTCCTCCTCCTTGCGCCGCGCGCTGCTTGGTCTACACGAGATGGCGGGGTAAAACCCTAGCGGTTCGGAGGCCAAGCTCGTCGTGAGTCGTGACGACATAGAAGGGAGGAGTCGCTTCGTTCAGTTTGCAGTTTAGCCCCCCGCATTTGAACGTTTTGAGTTCTACTAGTCCTTAACATTGTTATCCTCGGATGGATCAATTTGTTGTCAGAAACAGAAGTGCAAACGACACTACCAAATTTGCATTGCCGGCGTTCAACATTCCTCAGTTAGTGTAACAAACACATGTATATATACTAAAAAAATTTATCTTTAGTTAAGTGCACGCAAAGTCAACTAATAACTATTGAAAAGAGTTACATTCTAATTTTATTCCGTTGAGATATTTTAAATCATCAACATTTCCATAATCAATAACCTTATCTAGTTCTGAAATAATCTTTACCAGTTCCTAGTTATGTTGAATAAGTAATGTGGTATGGAAGGCTAGTCATATTTATTTATATAAATCTATCTTTCTTGGAGTGAAACTTAGTGACGTGTTATCGTGACTCTCGTGACGCTGAGTCGCTGACCAGTTAGCCCCTCTGTTGGCCCCATATCTTTACTCTCTTGCAAATTGTTTCTTTTTCTTGAAGGGTCCTGCAAATTGCTAAACTGCCGGGGTGTCCTTTTCGAAAAAGAATACCGGGATGTCAGACCGTTTTGAAATACTGCTATTCGTATTGGGTTCTTATGCATAATTTCCTCCATCTCATTCTGCTGCGCATCTCAGTATTCAGCCCAGGATCGATTGCGCTCAATCCCCCAACTCCACCACGATCGACGCCGCAACCAAATCGGAAGCTACTCCTACGTCCCCATTTCTTCTTCAGATCACAGCGGGTTGGATCCGATCTGATCCCAGTCGGCGTCGGCGTCGGAGACGATGATGTCGTCGTCGGGCGACGCGGCGGCTGCGGCGGCGCTGGAGCTGCAGGAGTCCGGGTGGGAGGAGCTGCGGCGGGAGGCGCGCAAGCTGGAGGGCGACCTCGACGTCAAGCTCTCCTCGTACGCGCGCCTCACCGCGCGGTCCTCCTCCGCCGCCTCGGGCGCCGCCTCCCCCTCCGCCGACGGCTCCTCCTGGAAGTCCATGGAGTTCGAGATCCTGTCGCTGCTCGGCAAGCTGCAGGACGTCAACGACGCCATGAGCCGCTGTGCCGCCTCCACCGCCCCCACCACGTCCGTCTCCCAGAAGCTCGCGCGCCACCGCGACATCCTCCACGAGTTCACGCAGGTCTCCCCCTGCTCGGCTCTCTCATTACTCTTGTTCCGTCGAACGACGCGGCTAATCAGTTCAAGTGGTGGTTCATTCATGGAGGCAGGAGTTCAGGAGGACGAGGGGGAACCTGAGCTCCATGAGGGAGCACGCCGATCTCCTCAGCTCCGTGCGTGACGACATTACCGAGTCCAAGGTTCACTTGCCACAGTCTCTTCGGATTCTGTTATGTACTATTGCCGTTGTATGTGTTATGCCAATCTTAACACTGGAATGTGGAATCCTTGTCAGGCCACCGGTGGCATGTCGCCAAGAGTGCATTTACTAAGGGAGAGGGCTTCCATTCATGGCAGCATCAACCAGGTATTCCTTGAGTTAGACAAGGCTGCGTTGCTTAACATTTTGTTTAGTTATGCTGGGCCTGGTTTCAGTATACTAAACTTACTTAGCATTGCCCTGGAAGAATTTTGTATAGAGCATATGTTCTGTCTTTGCCTGATGCCAATGATCTCATGTACAAACCTACATCCTTTAGTTACAACTGATGTATATTTGACTAGCCGCTGCTGCAGCATTATGCCATTTTATGAATTCTGAATTTACGAATGAAAAAGAATAGGTTGCCAGGAACATTTACAACTCAAGAACATTAGCGTTGTCGATGTACGTTTCTGCAGAACTCTATCTCTGGCACAAGGTACTAATTACCAAGTCACATTTTTTGTTCAATTCTAGATTGATGAGGTAATTGGCCAAGCTCAAAGCACAAGGGTGGCCCTTTCCAATCAGAGGGCCTTGTTTGGAGATGTTCAAGGAAAAGTCAAGCAGTTGGGTGAAAAGTTCCCGATAATCAGAGGTCTTCTTGGTAATATATGAATCCCTTCTTTACACTTCGCTGCAAATAATTTTTGGGATGATATGATGCAACTGTACTACTCGTTGCAGTGTGCAATACCTGTTACCTTGGATAGAGTCTTTGCGTCCATTGTGCTAATACATCCATATAATTCTGCCATCCTTGCATGCAGGCGCCATTAAGCGGAAGAAATCTAAGGATACTATAATTCTTTCAGCAGTTATCGCGGCCTGCACCATGTTTTTGATTATTTACTGGCTTTCAAAATGATGCCATCTCACCCAAAGGAAACTTCCCAACATGAAGGCAGAAGACCCTGCCTCTTGGCACAGATTAGCTGGTATCTGATAGCGTGTCGTGTGTCATGCTGAGAAGGAGGGAAAGAGAGATCAGTTTCTTCAGCTTTCAGTGATTTGCCTTTGACTTCTATACTACCTTGTATCTGAGATTCCTCATCAAGCGTATGTAGAGAATTTTTGCTGGTTGAGTAAATATACATGGTAACATCGAGCTCATGCTTTAGCTGTTATTGCAGCGTGTGTTTTTTTTTATATTTCCTCTCTTCTGGAGAGACCTTGGCTCTCTTGGCCTTTGTTTAGCTATTTTCTATTTTTTCATATAGCTATTTACTTGCCGCAGCTGGGGATTCCCTTACTATTTTTGCTCAAAAAAGAAAAATCGAGCTCATGCTTTTTTGTGAGACGTGCCATTTGCATATTTAGCTTTATTAATTGGTAAATGAAAATTGGCGAGATTTTTGTGATCAGACTCTGCATATTTCAAATTCATTGGTTCAAATGTTGATATGGAATCCATCGGACTAGAGCAATTGTACTCCGAGCTCCACAGCCATTCACACACGTGTACAACTGATATGAATGAGGAATTTAGTTGACAACCAGATGCTTGCCTTTAAATGGCAATCAGATGCCTTTTAAGCTTTATCTCTTTCATCCTTCTGCACATGAAATAACAAATTGAAATCAAAGTAATATGATTCAACCTCAGACCCTTTTAAACGTAGCAAATAACCATGAAAACAACAGACATCGACTGATTTGGTTTGGTCCGTTAGAGCCATTGATAAAAGCCACCTTAATACCCTTCAACAACTTTTGTGATGAAAAATTATACACTTTTTTTTGACAAAAAATTAGCCTTTCCCTTTTACTCTATAAAAACAAACTATGTACAACCAAACTGATAAATTCGCAACAAACAGGTTGAGCTGGGAAAGAACAGCTCAAATCCAATGTAAGAAACTCTGAGTTAGCAGCCTTCTCTGGTTGAATCTTTAACTGTCGGACACTTGCCACTGAATTCACTTGGGCAGGACCACGTTGTCCAGTGATGAAGATTGATCTGGGGAATCTTGGCGATGCTCATCATTATGTTAAAAATTCAAGACCACACGGCTGATGGTAGAAGAAAAACATGTTGACAACGAACGGCCAGCTGCTGTAATCAGACCCCATACAAGGGTAGATGTAGAAGAAAGACGTGTTGATAATGAACGGGAAACTGCTGTAATCAGACCCCATACAAGGGTAGAGCTACTCTGACAAAAGAGTAACAAAGTGCCCCTGTGAAAACGTAGCTGTCAACTCGGTCAAGTATTCCACCTACATTGTAGAATTGTGTTATATTCATGCACGAGGTATGAAATATTGATAATCAATGAATACCATGGCTTATATTTTCTCAAAGCAGGATCGTTTTCAAAGCAGTACATCCAATGAACAGGAGGGAACACAGGTTTAACAGTGCTTACCATGACCAGGAATGAGTGATCCAGAGTCCTTCACACCAGCATCACGCTTAATCAGAGACTCAACAAGATCCCCAAATAATGAACCCAGAAAGATCAGGATTCCATAAGCTGTAGCACTGATATCAAGGAAATAAGATATTAGGCACTCAAATAAAATGCAGCGCAAATATTTTTCCATTCGCAAATATGAGAATGCAGTATGCACGCTCTAAATGTTGAATAATTTGAACAAAAAGATAGAATTATAACAGGCACGTAACTTTTACTTTAGGATAATCAAGTCCAAGGTCTAATAAGCACGTCATGTAGTTGCTTCCTTGGTATTGCTCTGATGTGCTATACAAGAGGTTTACTAGAGAATGCAGTATGCACGATCTGTATGTTGAAACTAATTTGAACAAAAAGATAGAATTATAACAGGAACATAACTGTTTTTTAGGATAATCAAGTCCAATGTCTAATAAGCACATCACGTACTTCGCTTCCTTGGTTTTGCTCTGATGTTCTATACAGCAGTTTACTAGAGGAAAGTAATGTTCCCTTGCTAACGCAGTAGTAGTACAAATTCCATATGTCATACCTCAACAGTGATCTTGGCCAGCGTAAGACAGTTGACAGCAGCACAGTGGTCAGTACACAGCCAGCTAGACCAGCTAAAGCACCCTCCAAGGTCTTCTTAGGGCTTATGTTAGTCAAAGGCGTACGACCAAATGCCTGAAACAGAGAACAAATATCATGGTCACATGTTTTACTCCTTTCAACTACCAAACTGTAAACTTTACTGACCACACTGTCAATAAATAACTGGACCACTCCATAAAGTAGGAATCAGGTGAGTTTCAACTAATCTTATGGTGAAGCTTCAAAGTTTTACCATACACCATGAACCACATGGCACTTTGGCCTCATGTCCTTACAAACAGGTCTCATTTGGAAAATTGTCTTCAGGTACACAGATAACAAATATTTGCTACAATTTAAGTAATGAGCTACAAGAACCAAAACAGCTATATCTGCTTCTCACTCCAATATTACACTGGGGCATTTTTAAAGTAAATGCACCTTTATTATGGCCAGATACACATAACAACAGCAATAACGCCTATAGTCCCCACAAGTTGGGTAGGTTAGATATGAAACTCAGGAGTAAAAGAAATTAAAAGAAAAGAAAAGGATAGTAATTAAAGAGCATACCCTTCCACAAAGGAAAGCTGATGTGTCTGCAGCAATGATGCTACTAATAGCTATCAAGGTTGCTACAAGTCCAACTGTCCAGTGAGCTTGCCCACCAAGAAGAATTGGCCAATTGTATGCTATTCCTGGCAAAACACAGTGTATTAGGAGAGTGATCCTACAGTTAGCAAAGAAATAGAAACACTAGAACAGCTTGATTAAGAACTTTAACAATAAAAATATCCTTGTAACTATTTTTTTTTATCAGTCCTTGTAACTATTAGGACAACAGAAAGACAAATTAGATGGACACAGGCCAATATATTTGATACACATGTTGCTTCTATCAACAATAGCAAACTAAGTGGCACAACAACTGCAAGCAAAAGGATGCATCCAAAGGAAGGAAAAAGGCAACCTAACAGAGAAACTTACTTGAATTCAAGGCAGGGGCAGCTAGTCCAGAGCGAAGCTTAACCCAGAAAGAAGGAAGATAACCGCAGTAAAATAATCCGAAAACTGAACTAGTCAGCTGAGCAAACCGAGGATTTCCTCTTTGTAATAGCAAAGATATTGCAATAATGAATGCAGAAAACGTCACAGTAACATCCATGCGCCCATAGTACCTAAGCAAATAGGCAGATGAACCATCAAAAATCAAGGCAGTAGTCATATTTACATGAAACGATAGCTAAATGTTCAGAATAAAAGTATGTGGCACAGTTTCCTCTCAGATTGTGAATAATTAACAAGAATCACTAGGATATATCTACAGCCCCCTGCCCCGTCTTTGTTCAAAACTAACCAGTGAAAACTGAGGTGCTATCATATTACCAGTCTACAAGAACAAGGCATAACAGGGTTACACTACTAATGCTAGAAAGCTCAAGTAATTGAGCAACAATTTGTAAGCTCCAAAGTCACCTAAACTCAACAATACTGCAGGAATGCTAGAACAAGCACTGTTGCTTGAAGTTATACTAACAATACAGCATTCAGGAGTGGGAATATAGTGATGAGGCACTCAGGCAGTAAGGCCATTATATCCCACAATCTGAGAGTAAAAATAACAAAAGCCTATACTCAAATTTTGAGGGCTGAAAGGTTTGAAAGTCCTAGATTTCTTCGATGTTGAGTTGAGGAACTAGATTCACTTCATTTCGTTTGCTATGGGTCAGAAAATCTTCCACTATACCCCAGTTGATCAAATCATCACCATCATCATCAAAATCGCATAGGATGAATCAATTTTATGCACAGCTCGGAATAACACCAAGCAGCTCAAAATTGTGCTAAAAGATGGAAACTTTATTCAAATACAAGCTAAATTTCACCACAGTTACACTCGAAGGGAAGCAAACTTTAGAGCTAAAGATAACCAACGCAAGAATAAATGTGATGCGTCCTTACAGCGTCAGGATGGGCAAGAGAGCACAGATGGCGGAGCACACGCGGGACACGTAGCGCGGCGGCGGGGTCCCGCCACCACCGGCAGTGCTGCGGACGAGCTCGAAGTACTCTCGGGAGCCGGCAAGGACGGCAGCTGACACGGCGGCGGCGAAGACCCAGCCGCCGGCGACCACGATGCCGCCTGCGCCCACCCCGATGGCAACTCCCACAAGGACCCGCTTCTGTAGTTGCCGGGCCTTGTTGGCCTTCCTGGCGGCTTCCTCCCCGCCCCCGCCGCCGGCGGAGACAGCGGCGGCGGCGAGGAGCGGGAAGCGGCGGCGCAGGCGGAGGGGCGGCGGAGACGGCAGGAGGAAGCGGAGCCGGAGAGGAGGGTGGGGACGCGGCGGGGAAGGAAGCAGGAGGAACGGGGGCTGGAAGTGTGTGGCCGCCGGCGCCGGCACCGGGGCCGCCATGGGAGGTGGGGAACGGGGTGGGATGGGGAGGCACGGTGGGAGGGTGGAGGCGGAGAGTTCGATGTGAACAAAGATTTTTTCCCCCCCACACTGCGTTGTTTTGGGAGGAAACAGAAGGACTTTCCTGAGAAACGTCATTACAGTACTATTATAATGTAGCACAAATGTGCACATGGGAAGCATGACAGTGTTTCTTAGGGTGATGTGTGCATGATAAAACAAAGATACATGAAAATATTTAATTTTTATAATATAAGAAGATTGTGTTTATATATACATATATGTAAATATATGAGGAGCCAAAGTTAATGTTTTAGTAAGTTCAGAATTTAATCCATCAATTTATTAGTTCCCTTGAACGAGGTTGAAAACAATTGTATCTAAATCTAACACTATTAGGGTTTAGGGTGAACTATTAAAGTTTCCTCTGCAGTTTACATATTAAAGTTCCCTCGAAGATGATGAACTATTAAAGTTTACATAAAAACTTGAACAAAATTCTTTAAGCTATTGTCCTTATGTGCGATTTAAAAATCCTCACTTCCTTTTGTGCCAGGTTTGGTCCCAATTAGATTGATTTATTATCAGTTTATATTTCCCTCCCCTACTTACCTATATGAAGGAACGGAATAATAAGTCTAAGAAAAGATTATGTGTTAGAACAACAGCTGCAATGATAGCACCTATACTTCACTTGAAATTGTTTCTTTTTGACAAGACTTAAACTATCCGAAGCCACATCTACTAAACAAAACTGTTAATGCCTCTGCAGTTTCACCCTCAACAATTCACGGTGACGTTGGATTAATTAATTATTGGAGTGGTTACATCTACCTTTATTATTAGCCTCCTAAGGGAACAACTTCCCCTCAATAGCTTTTGTTAATAATCTCATACAATATTAGATATTATAACTATATTGTCGTGGTCAAATATGCATCTTGAAGACTTTGATCACTTGTGGGCTTGTGGCAACAAAAACCCGGTCACTAGAAAATGTATTTATAGGTGTTTTTTTAGCCCAAGCTGTGTTTTTTTAGCCCAGCTTTTCATATTATTAGACTATTTATTGGCCAAATTTACGAATCATAAAAATATGGATGTACCTTATATCCATGAAAGACTGAATAATTAGCTTTCTGAAGGTTGCGCTCCGTGTGGCAGGTATTGATTTGGATGATGAATTAGGATTGCTTGCACACTTGCACGTTTAGGGGCGGCCTGCTTGTTCACTAGAGGGGTGTTGCGTGTGTCTTCTTAAATTGATTGCGGCTCATTTGCTGGTTGCATGCTATACGTCTCAAAACAAGTTAGCTAAAAAGAGCGCCAAGAAAATCAAACATGCAAAAAGGTTGTGAAATGATCTCTTCCAATCAGCTAGGAAATGAAAAATGGATTTAAAATTACTTACAGAACTACCTTGGTCTGTTTAGACGCCCAAGTTCTTTCCAAATCTTAGCCATGCAACATCAGCACATGTGTACCCGCGCAAAAAAAAAGTATCAAATGAATATAAAAAAAAGGAAAAAAAAGGAGGAAGAAGAAGAAGAAAGGGCCGGAGACCGAGCCTAACAAACAGTCGGCCCACATCACGCCACCATGACCCAACCCACAAAACTCCGACCGCTGCGGCAGAAGGGAAATTCCCAGCTGAGCCGACCCGCCCGTCCGCCACCACCCCACAGATGCCACCTGCCGCCGCCGGCCGCCACTGCTGCCGGCGGCCACGCCCACGCCCACGCCACTGACCGCCGCCCACGCCACTGACCATGCGCCGTGTCCTCCTCGCCCCGCTCTCCTGCCGCTCCCGCCGCTCCCGCCGCCGCCTCCTCCCCTCCCGCCCCCTCATCGATATTCCCTCGAACACCTTCTCGGCGTACGCCGCCGCGCCTCCTCCCCGCGCGCCGCCGCCGCCGCTCCCGGCGCTCTCTCCGCTGCTTCCGCCGCGCCCTGAGGACGCCGTCTCCACAGCCGCGGCCTCGTCCGCCATCGCCACCTCCTTCCGCGACTGGTTCCTCGAGGCCCCCGGCCCCGTGGCCGCGCCGCTCAAGGCGCTCGACGCGATCTACGAGGCGCTCGCGTCCGATGAGACGAACGCGCTCGAGGCACTCCCGCTCTCGGAGCAGCTCGTCCTCGCCGTGCTCCGTCACCGCCCGCGGAGGCTCGCCGACGGCGACGCGCTGCTGCTGCTCCGCCTCAAGTTCTTCGACTGGTCGGGGCGCCGCCCGCGCTACCGCCACACGCGAGCCGTCTACCACGCCGTCTTCCGCCTCCTCTCCCGCGCGCGTCGCAACGCCGTCGTCGTCAACTGGCTCCGCCTCTTCTCCGACACCACCGCAGCCGCCGGGTTCCCGCGCTTCCACGACACTCTCGTCATCGGCTACGCCGTCGCGGGCGACCCTCAGCGCGGGCTCAGCGTCCTTGGCCACATGCGCTTCCGCGGCCTCGACCTTGACGCCGTCTCATCGCGGATCCTCCTCAACTCCCTCGTCGATGCGTCGCTCCACGACCTTGCCGACTCCTTTGCCCGCAACCTTCCCGCCAGCCCTGTGGCTACATGCATCCTCATCAAGAGCCTCTGCCGCCGTGCCCGCCTTGACGATGCCGTAGCTCTCCTTGACACCCTGCCGTTTGCTGAAGCATCCCGTGGCCCCGCCGCCGGCTCCATCATCACTGAGTTCTGCCGCCGTGGACGTTTTGCTGAGGCAGCCCAGATCGTTGATAAGTTCGCATCCTGTGATGTGTATGGTGCGTGGATCCATGGTCTCATTGAAGCTGGGAGGCTTGATACTACATTGAAGTTCATCTCTGATAAGAAGGAAACTGAAGGCTATATCCCTGATGGGCAGCGGTATGACAAGCTTGTTTATCGCTTGCTTCGCAGGAACAGACTTGGCGAAGTGTATGACTTGCTTGTGGAAATGATGGAGGAGGGCATTGCTCCTGGCCGATCCACCATGAATGCTGCGCTTTGCTTCTTTTGCAAGGCTGGACTTGTTGAAGTAGCCATGCATTTGTATAGGTCAAGAATGGAGCTTGGGATCAACCCAAACAGGGATGTCTACAATAATCTGATCAGGGCACTGTGCCGGGGTGGGGAGACCGAGGAAGCCTGTCAGGTATTGGAGCAAGCTATGGAAGGAGGGTACTTTCCAGGGCGTCAGACATTTGCCATGTTTGCAAATATGCTTTGTCAGGAGGGAAAGCTGGATAAGGTGCGGGAGCTGCTAGACAGGGCACTCAAGCAGGAAGTCTGGCCAATGGACTCTGTCTTAGCCAAGTACCTCGTGGCACTATGCAAGAGTGGGAATGTGGAGGAGGCATGCAACGTGCCTCAGATAGCAAGCAGCAAGAGCCATGTGGGCTTATATTGCTATGAGTCAACCTACAAGAGCTTGATTCGAGCATTAATATTGATTAAGAGGGTCGATATGCTGCCAAGGCTCATGCTGGAAATGCAAGATATGGGGCACATCCCAACCCGAAGCCTCTATCAGTCAGTTGTCTGTGCTTTGTGTGAGTTGAATAGGTATGCTGAAGTTCTTGAGCTGTTAGACAGCCAGCTGCAGCGGAGTGAACTCCAACCCCGTGTGTGCTACAACTACTTTATTTCTGGAGCTGGTCATGCTAAGAGGGCTGACATGGCCTGGGAGGTGTATAACCGAATGGAGGTTTCAGGGATTGAACCATCAGTGGAAAGCAACATCCTTCTTCTCATGAGTTATCTAAGGAGCAAACGTATTGGTGATGCACTTAACTTTTTTAACCTCATTCGTGGAAAGAAACCACCTGGCACCAAGATGTATAATGTATTTATATCTGGTCTATGTGAAGCTCAGAAGCATGAGCAGGCAATGGTGTTCTGGAGGGAGGCAAGGGATAATGGTGTCATTCCAAGCATCAGCTGCTATGAGCATCTTGTTCTCTTGCTGTGCTCTGTCGGAGATTATGACAGTGTTATAAAGGTTATTGATGATTTCAGAGAAACAGGTCGCCCTGTTTCAGCCTTCTTGTGTAATGTGCTTCTCTTGCACACGTTGATGGGCAGGGACCTTCTGAAGGCTTTGTTACGTTCAAGAGATAAGTCAAAACCTCTGGAAGTGAAAGGTGAAGAGATCCATGGTCGGGAGGCAGGAAGGCTCTTGATTGGTGATCTAGTTACCTCATTTGCAAGTGGTATTAAAAACATGAGTGACTTAGAGCATTTGGGAGAGGAGATGGAAAAGTATTTTCCTGTTGATAGTTATACTTACAACATGCTTTTACGAGGGCTTTCTATGGCAGGGAGGATGGATTCTGCCTGTAATTTGTATGAAAAGATGTGCAGAAAGGGGTATCAACCAAATCGATGGACTTTTGATATAATGGTACATGGCTTCTGCAAGAATGGTGACAGAAATGAAGCTGAGAGGTGGATGGATGCAATGTATCGAAATGGGTTCTATCCCACGTGGTACACTATGAGGTTATACAACAATGCATCATTGCGAGCACATGATCAGAAGATCATTTCTTTTGTATGAGTAATTATATCTATTTATCTCCCGTGCTACTCACATTCGACTGCTGGTCTGCTCTCTGCATTGATCCTATGACATAGCTGAAAGAGGTAATCTTCTATTAAACCTTGCTATCGTTTTAGTTACTACCGTATAGAATTTGGAGTTTGAGAGGCCCTCATGCTTCATATATCTTCTGTAATATGAGATACTGTGATAGCCAACTGTCATTTCCTGCTACATTTTCTTAGAATACAGTGTCTAGCTTTAGGACCTTGTACTTTGTTTTGGGGGTATCACATTAGACCAGTGAAAAGACAATTTGTCAGATATTTTAATGTCACCAGGTGACCATTTTCATGGGGTCTGCAAATGGCTGCCCTGCATAAAGTTGTTTAATAAAAGGTGAATTTTTATTGGCAGTTCGTGAGTTCAACCATGTGTTATTCATGCTGCACCCATTGCATTCACCGTGTAACATTTAATGTTTTACAAGCTCTTGTATAAAAAAAAAACTTGACTTGCGGGGGGTACGACGGCCCCGAGCATTGACTAAGGAGAAGACCTTCTCACGCAGGCCAAGAAAACCCCCGAACCCCTGCCCCACCCTTACACAGGGGTGCCGTTGTCCGTACCGTAACCCGTGTGAGAGCGGGCCGGAGCGGATTGGCACCTATTTTCCATGTGCTTTGGCGTGTAGGCAGGCGAGGGGATTTTTTTAACCCCAGCCTGAAATTCGCTCCCACCGGGAGTCGAACCTAGGACCTGAGGAGTGCTATTGAGGCCACCTAACCAATCTAGCTAGGCACCCGTTCGCGGCTATGTCTTGTATAAGCTTCTTGTAATTTTGTTTATCCTTTACTAGAAGAGTGCATGATGTGATTTCTCAAGATACTGACTATTACATCAAATCGTTCTATCTACTGGCGTTTTACAAGCTGCAGTGACCCTTGTTTGGTAGCTGAGTGTCTGACATTGTTTTTCTTAAATTTCAGCTTTTTGCAGGCATTCTTTTGGAGGATCAAATATATAGTTTTTAGAGATGTATTCCGAGATTTAACATTATTTTATCCCTGTATCACATGTCACCTATCATGACATAGTGTCCAAGATGCTTCTAGGATATCAGTTTATGTGTACCATAGTTTTTCTTTGACTTTGTATTCTAGTTTAACACAATTTTGCTGTAAAATTATACCATGTGACCAAAATTTTCAAGTTTTTTGGCCATTCAATATTTTGCCACAGTTTATATAAGAGTGATCATTCTTTACAGCTAGGGTCAAGCCTATAATAAGCAGTTGTCCAAACTGTACAGAATATGACATGCCATTCAAGGACCCATTGGATGTTCCAATTTCAAACTTCTAACCAGCAAGCTTCTTGTTCTTCAACAGTTCAGGTTTTACTTTTAATAAAATATTTTCATGGATAGATATTGGTTCATAAATTTTTAGTGTTTAAACATTGCTTATTTAATGTTTCGTTCATGATAATAGAAGTGACAAGTCCCCGCAGTCAGAACAGACCTCAGGCAAGACAATTGAGTAATTATGCTTCACTAGTAGATTCAGAAAGCATTACTTCACTAATAGATGCAATTTTTTTCCCTTTTCGATGTTGAAAGAAATAGCTTGTATTGGAAGATGACCCTATAAGTCTGGTTGAAGTTCTCTGAGACGATAACAATCTTTTCATATTATTGCTTCAGTTTAGTTAGGGAACAGCCTAATGGCAACAGACTCCACAAAAGAGAGGGGGCATACCGCCTCATATCTGGGGAAGGATCTCTGGAGTTCATTTTTATTATTCTGCCAAGATGCGTGTAATTTTTATCTTGAAATGTCAGTCACCTGGCAGATTTAGTCAGAATTCTTCATTGGTAGTTTGCTTATAATTTTGTTACCTAGAAATCTAGCAGATGGAGGAAGATGCATCTGAGCAGATTGCCGGACACTGAAAAATAGACCCATCATTTTGGATGCCAAACCAAAAATGCCATGACAAAATAACGATTTAGCTTGCAAAACAGTCGGATATTTGATTGCTCGGGGGCACTAGTGCCACGTGGTAGATCTTAACCGATACTTTTAGGGTCGGTATATTGGACGAGTAGAAGCAGGCTAAGCGGATGTAACACTCACTACTGTCTAACCGTGTGAAGATGACCTCTTCATGTGCTTCTATGCACCATATTGGGCCAGGATGGAGTATATCGTCATCGTAGCAAAGAAGCACACAGCAAGGGGCCTTTTTGTGAGAACAAGGTTTCAAACCCTGATCGGTAACATCATAAGTGGAGGACTTACCAGAATGCTACTACTTTCTACAAGCATGTTCTCATAAGCGGTGGCTTCAGAAGATGCGTGATGCATCGTCATACAAACCAAATAGTGACCAAATAGAGCAACGCATATGAGGCGAAACCAAAAGCAACTGAAAACTGGGATGGCAGGGAGCCATATGTACGTGCATTGACGATAGCTGAAACACTGCACTACAAATCTACAATCCAAAATTCCAACTTATGTACTGTCATTCAAAAACATGGTTGAGATTCTTTGCTTCTTTGCTAACAGAATCCCACATAACATAGGGCCACTTATTACACACACAAAAAAAAAAACTGAGCCCCCCTCCCCCCGCCCCCCCCCCCCCCCCCCCCCCCCCCCAAAAAAAAAGAAGATAAAAGGTTGTGAGCTGCCACAACTATTCCTGCATAGGAAAAACAATTGTTGAGCAATGGCGTACATATCACAGATGAAAATTGTACAACTGATGAGATAATGTTGGCTCACAATGGAATCAAATATGCCTAGTATAGCTTGTAGAGAAACAGCTGTTTGCTTCCATTCTCACCTAGGCATGAAGGGCGTGGCATGAGTAATACGCCTTAAGCGTTAGTCAATATCCAAGCTGGAGTATGGCTCATGACCAACCTGGATAGATTTCGCAATTTATATGAAAAAGTTACACCGGAAAAGAAAATTGCAGTTGCTTCTGAGGAATAGTATCATGAGGTTGCAAAATGATGCGAGGAACCAATTGCAACCACCGATTAGGGCATATAGAAGAGTAGTAATTTTTTATGAGTCCAAAGTTAGAACTTACTGAACAATCATCATGAACACGCCAGATTATTTCACCTAAGAGGTTAGCAACTGAAAGAATGGTCAGCTGCGGAAAAGTCTTCTCCTCCTTAAGAGGGATAGTGTTTGTGATGATTACTTCTTGAAACAAACCACTTGATAACCTTTCAATGGCAGGTGGGCTGAAAAGGTAACATATAAATATAGTTGCAGAAAAATCCAGCAAGCTACATCGTATGGCACAGGAGATAAACAGAATATGACTTCAGTTAGCTTAAAGAATTAAAGCATACCTAAAAACAGCATGTGTACAGCAAGCATATACTTCTCGAGCTCCTTCCTGATGCAGTAGCTCAGCTCCTTTGGCAATAGTTCCTATTTATGTTTGATAATTCCATCAGGATACTGATATCCCGAAGCAAAGTATCTCAGAGAGGGTAACTAGTTTAGTACGCAATGTGATGTATAATTTTCTTGTCTAGTGGCAGGAATGTTGCACAACTCACAAGGCCCTCAACCTAGCTGGGCTGTTAAGAAGAAGGCGTAAACTCATGGCCTAACTGCCTTTTATGAGGGGCAGAGAAATGTCCAATCTAAAAATTGTGTCCAAGGGAGAACGTACCTGCTGTGTCAATCATATCGTCCATCATAACAGCCACTTTTCCTCTAACATCTCCAATAAGATTCATTACCTGTAATAAATGCACATGATATGATGTATTTGCTCATTTTGACAGAACTGAGATAAAAGAAATTGTGGTAAGATAGGCACATCTTCAAATGCATTATAAGTCTTGGGATTCAATAGGAAGTAATATATTCAGAGTACTATGTTACTAGGGAAAAGGCCAAGTGAAGATTTTCTTCTGTACATCCTAATCAGCTGCTCGTAATATTATAGTTAGTAAGGCGAACCTAATATTTGAGTTAAGAAGTTGACATTTTCTTCTATATACATCCATTCAGCCTGCTACACTGTTTAAACAAATAATATAGTACAATAATACTTGCCTCAGCGACATTGTGTCCATGCCTTCTTTTATCTACAATAGCTAGAGGTGCATCTGAAAGCTTTTTGGCAAAAGCACGTGCCCTGGCAACACCTCCAACATCAGGAGATACAACCACCAAGTCATTTGAACATATTGTCTTGCTGGCGAGATAATCAAGAATAACAGGCTAGACAATTCAAAGAGGCAAAATTGAGAACAATTGTAAGAAGAATTAATTCCATCACACATAAGTTTTAAAGGCATTGATAGATTTAAGCAGCATGCTTCAGGACGTACCTGGCCATAAACATGATCTACTGGGATGTCGAAGTATCCCATTGCCTGACTGGAATGAAGATCACAAACAAGGACACGGTTCGCACCAGCTTCTGTAATCATATTAGCTACAAGCTTTGCAGCTATAGATTCCCGGCCTTGAGACTGGGATAAAAGGAAAAGTGCTTCAGTTAGTATGGAAAATGGCCAGGAGATAAATGCTTTTGTTAGGTCCAGTGATGGCTTTTGATTTTGTAGATGCTAGGATGTTAGAATCAAAGGGAATAATAGAATCTGTAATGCCATGAGCATTGACTTCAATTCCTCTCGTTTATATGGATATTAAAAAACACCCACAGGTGAAACAGTCCAAATATTAGATTTCGAAAAGTTTGCTTATGCACCTTTCATGGTTAAAGACAAGCATGTGATAAGGGATCCTTTTCCCGTTCAAAAAGAAGAACAAACTCAAAACCATTAAACAACTTAAAAAACTATAATAAATCTACATTACCTTCCTGTCAGCCCTTGCATAACCAAAATAAGGGATGACTGCAGTAATATTCTTAGCAGATGCTCTCCTACAGGCATCGATCATGATCAGAAGTTCCATGAGATTCTCATTTGCTGGAGGGCACGTTGGTTGCACAAGGAAAACATCACAGCCCCGCACACTTTCTTGCAATTGGACATATATTTCACCATCCGCAAACCTTTTTATGTTAATCTTCCCAAGTTCTAGACCCAAGTAGCTTGCTATCTCCTGTTCATAGGACACCATAAAGAAATTAGGCATAAAAGAGACAACTCATTTGGTAAGAGATGGACATGTTGATAATGAACCACTATTTGTTACTCTTCATTCAGAAGTGGGCCAGTGGCTATGCCCACAGGTACAGTTACCCTTCATTTCAATTCGCCTTCTATATTAGTAGTCCATTTTCCAAACTCAAAATGAGTACAGTTTAATTGGATGCTCTAAGGTGGTCAATACAGTTTAATTGGTTGTCTGTGACAAATTCAAAGCAGGACTAGAATAAATACAAGAGAAAATTTCTTCATGCTAGATTCAACTGACCTGGGAAAGGGAAGGATTGGCTGTGCCTGAGAAGATGCGCAGCCTTGTGTCGTTTCTCATGCTTGGATCCCGGAAAACCGGCAAGGTTACAGGAGTCAATAGTGACCTGTCGGACACTGGAATGCATGGTGGTGATCCATTGATTGCCCTCAGAGAATCAACCTTTTTACATCTCTGCATGTATGGAGACCGGTTTTAGCTGAAGCAAGCATAAGTGTGCAGATTCAACCTGATTACTACCAGCAGCTTCCTCTTGCGCGCAGATGCAGGATGGATACTCTATGATGTGACAGAATCTAAAGCACAACTAAGCATGATTCCAAGCAAGCTCCCAAAAATCGAAAGCTAAAAACACGGAGATGATGCGAGCAAGTGCGATTCCTGAGCTCCCAAAGCCAACTACGATTCCAAGCTCCCAAAAATCGAAAGCTAAAACACTGAGATGATGCGAGCAAGTGCGATTCCTGAGCTCCCAACGCCGACTACAGATCACGGGTAGCCATGGGGCGGGGGGGGGGGGGGGGGGGGGGGTGGGGGGCGAGTGAGTACTACCACAGTACATGAGCACGAAACAAAGCAAAAGGCGGAGCTCACCACGACGACGGGGGCTGGGCGCGAGCTGCGAAGGAGTCCCCCGCTGCGGGCGGCGATGGGAGATGCCGCCGTGGCGACGGCGGCGGAGGTGGGGGAGTGCCAGAGCAGCATGGGTGGGAGGCGCGGAGACGGAGGCGCCGGTGGCTAGGGTTTAATCCGGTGGATTGAAGCGGGGTTTATGATTAGTTTCGCAATTGGCACAGCAGGACCGGATTAGAGAGGCCGGAGCCTGCGGTGAATGAAGAGTGGGAAGGAGGAAGGCCGGTGGTTTTTTTTCTTATTTTTTTGTTGGCGACTTTTTTTTTATAAGGATTGGTGGCGACTTTGATTGGACTTGGAAATACAAATGAACGATGATATAGGAAAAATATGAAATTATGGCTTTTATTGGAATTGCTAGAATGGATAAAAATAGCATACTAAGGAGCCGTCCAAGAGCTTTCTCTGCTCTTCAGAAGAGTAATGGTAGTACTATGGTCTAAAAATAAAATAAAATCTCTCCTTCCTCAACTGGTTAACTGCTGCTTCTGGTAATGGTAAAACATCACTGCTATTTTGTTTTGAGATCCTCTTACTATTATTGTAGATAAGATAAGCTGGCAAGATAAAATAATGATACCATTCGTCACAATTGAAGCGCTGATTCAAAAGCAGCAGCAACCAACTTTATACTTCTGATTTGGAGAAGAAACTTACCAAAAGAGACTACAACCAGGGACAAGTTTGTAACAGAATTCATTATTGAAAGAAAGTCAAATTTAATTGATTGTCCAAACATCCAAGAGTCAAATCATAAATAATTATATAACTGAAAGAAAACCCTTGAACAAACTAAGCTCACGATTTATTCATCCGATCTCTCGAAAATATTTATAGAGTTATAGTATTCATAGTTCGTAGAGTTGAGCTTGCATGTGTTGATGCATATGGGGGCATCCGGAGTGCATCCGACCGCTCCCGCTCTCAAGCTGGATCCCATCCAGCAATATGGTCACCTGCCCTTGTGTATAAAACCGATCAGGCCATAAGACGTGGGTCCCGCTCCAAATAAAAAAACAATTTCCTATCTCTCAATCCCCTGCCGATTGCACGCCAAGCTGGAGCATGCGCACGTCCTCGACCCATCATCATCCTTTGCTGATTTTTTTATTGCTTATGGCTCGATCTTTAGTTTGAGGCCGGATCTTTACCTTTTCGCCGTTACGACCCCTCTTAGGAACGGTACTATTATATATACAAGACCGGCTCTAAGCTGCTTAAAATCTCTTTATTCCAAACACTACTGATGCCCTAATGCGTCGATATCTTTTTTTAAAACAAATTCGTTTCGGTTAAAAAAAGCTGCATGATTAGCTTCCATTATATGGCACTAGATTTAGCCACGGTGTTCAGCTGTTTATGGATAACACGCCAACCTGCTTAGCGCGCGGTCTTTTCCATTTTCCTTGCACGGTCATGGGAGGGGTCTCCTTCCCATATATAGCTCGCGCGCGCGCGCGACGCGGCGGCCATTTCTACTAGTCTATCTCGAGCTCTCAATCACCACCTCAAAATAAGGCAAGGATCGGCGAGCGATCGTCCCGAATAATTTTATTCCCAGACGAGGCGAGGCGCCGCGCCTCGGCTTAATCTGGATCGACATTGTCCTACCCTCCCGGCATCGATTGCTATTCCCCGGCTCTGAATCGGAGGCGGCCGGCCGGCGGCGATCTAGCAGCATATGGCCGCCGGAGCCGTGGTGGCGACGGCGCTGCTCGTCCTCGCGGCGGCGGCCGCGGCCGTGTCTGGGCTCCCGGCGATCAACGTGACGGCGATGGTGTTCGAGGAGGGGTACGCGCCGCTGTTCGGGCAGGACCACATCCTCCGCTCCGCCGACGGCCGCACCGTCAGCCTCCTGCTCGACCGCTCCACCGGTGAATTGAGTTGATTTGATTTGCCGATTAATTCTTGCCTTAATTTTAATTGTTCTCGCGGCATGGGGATTGGATCGGTTCATCTATCCATCGATTGAGAGGTGGCTGCCGCGCAGGGTCTGGTTTCATCTCGTCGTCCATGTACCAGCACGGCTTCTTCAGCGCGTCCATCAAGCTCCCCTCCGACTACACCGCCGGCGTCGTCGTCGCCTTCTACGTGCGTCCTCCTCCTCTGCCCCGCTCCTATATTATCTATATATATAAATGTTATTCTTTCTCACTACAACAATCGATGACGACATGGTCGATGATGCTGGTGTGCAGACGTCCAACGGCGACGTGTTCGAGAAGCGGCACGACGAGCTGGACTTCGAGTTCCTGGGCAACATCCGGGGCAAGCCATGGCGGGTGCAGACCAACGTGTACGGCAACGGCAGCGTGACCCGCGGGCGCGAGGAGCGCTACGTGCTCCCCTTCGACCCCACCACCGAGTTCCACCGCTACTCCATCCTGTGGACCGCCGCCGCGGTGGCCTTCTACGTGGACGACGTCCCGGTGCGCGAGGTCCGGCGCTCGGCCGCCATGGGCGGCGACTTCCCCTCCAAGCCCATGTCGCTGTACGCCACCGTCTGGGACGCCTCCACCTGGGCCACCTCGGGCGGCCGGTACCGCGTCAACTACCGGTACGGGCCCTTCGTCGCCTCCTTTACGGACCTGGCGCTCCTCGGCTGCCGCGCCGACCCCATCCGGATGGTGGCCGGCGGCGGGCGGCAGGCCTCCTGCGCCGCCGACGAGGAGGCCCAGCGCGCGTCGGACGTGGCCGTCATGACGGTGGAGAAGCAGCAGGCCATGCGTCGGTTCCGGGAGCAGAACATGGTCTACTCCTACTGCTACGACACGCTGCGCTACCCCGCCGCGCTCCCGGAGTGCGACGTCGTGGAGTCGGAGCGGCGGCGGTTCAAGGACAGCGGGCGCCTCCGGTTTGCGCTGCGGCGCCGGGGCCCGCGCCGCTCCAGCAGGGGCACCGCTGCCGGGCGCGCGGCCGCGGCCAGAGCAGCAGCGGCTTCCAGGGCCGCCGCGGACCTCGCCGCCGCCGCCAAGAAGCGAGCGGCGGACATGTAGGGAGTAAGTAGTCAGCGATGGTGATGGGTGGATGTAGTGCGCGCGAGACATGGCATCGATCAGGTCCGTTAAGCAAATGGGGAATTGGCAGTCCGATCCTGTTGGTGTTCATCGATGGGTTCCTACGATCGCGCGGAACTCTGGGGCAGAGCAGACAGACACGCTAACGCGGGCGGACAGGACAGGCTTCCGAGCGAAATCGTGCGAGCGCCGCGCGGGAGGTCGGCCTGGTTGGGCCACCAAACAGTATCTAGCAAGAATCCGGCCCAACAAGGCAGAAAGGCTGGGCCTCTTGGGGTCAGCGTTGGGTAATCTAAAAAAAATCAGCGTTGAAAATAACTTCTGAAAACTTGGAAACCACCAAGCTCATTTGACCTCGTGGTTTCCTTTCATTTATCTGTTTCAAAATCAAAATTTTCTGCAGCAAGCCCAGCAAGGTTTACCTTGGCTCAACTGCAAACCTGTGCTGACGTAGCAGGTGATGTGGTGTGACGAGCGAGCGGAACGCAGCAAAGCATCGGCGACCGGATCTCCCTCCCATTCTCCCCCTTCTCCAACACAACAGCAGCAAACCCCTCTTGCAAGAAAGACACGAGCACTGAGGTCTGAGGGGGACTGGGAGACGCACGCACACACGGACACGCCACCCCACGCCACGGCATCTTCCCCTTTTCTTGCCGAGGAGATCCTAGAAGTAGATCCTCCCGTTACCCGAAATTCCACCGCCGCTTTAAACCCCTCCCCCTCCACCCCCTCAGCCGCCGGCCGCCGCAGTCCTCGGCGGTTGGGCTGCTCCGCAGCGCCGCCCCCGCCCCGCCCAGCCAGGAGGAGGATCAGAAGAGCAGGCGCCGAGGAGGTCCGGGATGGTGCTGTGGGAGCTCACGGCGATCACCGCCTACTTCCTCGGCCTCAAGCGCACCTACCGCCTCGCGCTCCGCATCCAGCGCCGCCTCATCCCGCCCAACCGCCCCAGGATCAGGAACTTCGTCTACAGGTGAGAGTATTTCGTTTCCCCCCGTCTCCACCCCACCCCCCCTCCCCCAATTCGCCACGCCGTGCCACGAGGACATGCGTTCGATTTGATTCTCGTTGAGACTTGAGATGCCCTCGATCCGAGGCAAAATAGAATAACCGAGGCGTGGATTAATCGATCCCTCGCATCAATCAGTTGATTCAATAGTCTTGCCACCAGCATTCTAGCTCCGGGGAGGGGTGGATTGGACCGACCCGCGGTTTGCTGATTGATTGTGGCGCTGCACGCCTCAGTAGCGGCGCCAATGCGGGGTATTGCGAGGGTAGGGACAGTTGCTCAAGCTGCATCCTTTACTTTTTACATACCTTCATAGGTGACACGATTTGTCGCATTACATTTTGATCCCGTCCAAGTCATCATCGGCTATGCCTAGCAAATGGTACCTACTTCTGTTTCAGCAAGGAATTGCTGAAAGCGTCCCTGTACCATGTCCCATTCAGCTCCCCTTGTGTTTCAATATATAAGATGCTTTTGTCTCTGCGCCGCACATTATCTTTTGTATCTTTGCATTTTCATTCATCCATGCTATGGTGCTGTATTCTATTACTGAGGTATATTCATATAAACGCATAGTAGTAGCTGTATGCCTTAGACATGAGAATAGGCACGGTTTCCTCCCATTTGGAGATGCTGAGCACATATAAGTATTGGACAGTGCTGGTACACTGTTACTTTTGACGTTTCATCTTTACTTCATCCAGCTACTTGTTCCTGAATCTGCTGAGACTGTATTTTAGATGCTTAATATTGAAGCTTGTGCATTTTGTTGATTATTGCACTGCTAATAGTCTCATTTGATAAACTGTGCCTCAGCTTGGTCTTCATTCATCTTCTGGATTTTTTTTTAACACTTGTGCAATGTCTGAAACTGCTGGATTGTAGATACCAGTATGAACCTTGCATTTAAATCGGGTGGAGTCCTTCTATCTTTTGTGTGAAACTGTGAACCCAGTCATACTGACCTTTGTAAGGACTAAGGATTAACAAATTCAGATTGGCAGCTCTAGAGAGATACCACCATTCAGACCCCCTCTTTCCCCCTTTTATTCCCTTATACGGCTCGTTTGGTTGGGGGTCATTGGTGAAAGGAATAGGAATTCAAAGGTATGAGACTAAAATTCTCTTGTTTGTTTCGTGGGATGGGGAAAGGGAGTTTAGAGACTCAATTCCCACTGATCTCTTCCCATGGGGAGGGGTGGGAATTGGGAGGGAATTCTGCTTTAAGATGAAAACAAATGACCTTAACCGTTCATCATGACTTATGATATAATTTCCCACGTCAAAACCCACATACCAAACAGAGCATATGAATTCCCTCTCCAACTTCCTCCTCTAATTCCCTCCACGAATCAAACAGGGATTGTGACTAAAAAATAAACTCCCAAGTGAATTCCCTCCATCAACTCCCACCGCTAATTCCTATGGCTCTTCCTATTCAGTTGCCAAACGCACCCTAGGGGGGATCCTGGAGACGAATTACCCAATTAAACACTCAAAAAATTTGCTTTATGATTTCAATGCATTCTATATGACCAATCGAAGATTACATCATTTTTTACATCCTATCAAGATTGATGCCCTTCTCCCCTCTGTGTTCTGCAGGCGTACACGAGATGTGTTCAATGTTGCAGTGTCAGTGCACAAGAACATTCAGCAGAGGGACATAGAGGTTGGTCGAAACCTTGGAAACGCGATCCTGCGCTGGCTTGATCGCATGAAGCCATCAGCAGAGATTCGCCCCCGTCTTCCAGACCCACCAAATGGCAGCTCAGAGCAATTCAAGCATCTTTCAAGCACAGGCAGGAGCACGGGATCTCAGAAGACTGCCTCTAAAACTTCACCCCACGACTCCAGCGGAAAGATGCTGTTCTCACGCCTGAACATTCGACCCAAGTCCTTCCCTGTCCTGCCCACAATGGCACAGCCCAACAGAATTAGCGCGAGCAGCCAGTGCAGGCGCATCTCCTACTCCCCATTCCCATCAGTCACCGCGAAGAGGAAGGGCCTTATGGAGGGCGTCTTCCGCAAGGACATTGCACAGCTGATGGTGTAAGGATCTCTGCTTCTTTTTTTCTAGGCAACGGTCTATACTGTGTTCTTTTTTGGAATATGAAGATTATTACTCGGACTGAATTACTCGCCCAGGACAGAATGTGTCTCGTTATATAATAATGATGCGCATAGGGGAAATTGTCGCTGCTCTGCCAGGTTAGGCCATTAGATCTCTAACCAATGCTCAGATTCTCAACAGCATTTCATGTTTGGTAACGGACATGTGTACTCCATTTATCTGTGCTTGAATTATGAGACCTGAGAAATCTAATGCCTCTCAGTTTTACCCTGCTGTTTCAGTGTTACCAATTGCTGTATTTTACTCAGCTCGTTGCAAGACCATGAGAGTGGGCTGACACAGGCCCATCCTATCAATGAGTTTTTCTCCTGCCCCAACGATCCTGATTAGCTCCAGTTGGCTGAAGGTTTCTGGAGCGTGGATCAAAAGCAGCAGGCACGACTGCATTGCGTGATCCCATCTTCGTTTGTGATCTGGTCTGTGTCTGGTGCGCGATTTTATTCGCTTCTGGGAGGAGTACGCTATGCTTATGTCCTCGCAAAGGGGAAAAAGAAAAAGAAGTGATGCATGTGGCATCTCTGGAAATTGGCATCTCAGTGCATGTAGCAATCGAATAACGAATCCCTGCCCGTATTCCCAACAGGCAAACACTCGTATCTTCTCGGGGAAATCAAATTCGCATACAGTGTCCTACGCTTGAGTATTCAGCTGGGGAAAATTTATAAGGGCGTAAAAAAAATGAAAATTGCATGTATGATTTATGCATATACATAAGTGGGGCCAGCAGGTATGCAATAAGACTACAAGTTTTGTAGATGAAGGGATATAAATTATCCTAGGGGCTACTCAACAAAAAATGCACAAATCTCCTCTATTAAATACGAATTATCCCCACCTGTACATCAACAAGTAAAAATGAGTGTGCGTTTGTACTGTTTTTGAGGGGAAAACAAGCAAAAAAAAAAGCACGAGACAATTTTTCAACACGCGCCTGATTGTGGGGATGTTCAAAACGGTTTCATCCAGATAGTACCTAAACAATCTGGGCAAGGCTACTACTCTATTACTATTTACTAGTATGGTCATAATCTTAGGATCTCACTAGCACGGTGCCTGTTGATTGTTCGGGTTCCGATTGGAATTCCGATTGATTTGTTGGGATTCCGATTAAGATTCCGATTGATTTGTCCGGCTCCGGGTTGTGATTAGGATTCCGATTGACGGACCAAGGAATCATTGCTTGCTTTAGAAATAGTAGAGATAGAGATAGAGTCTATCATAAATTGATTTGGCAAGTAAACCTTGGATATTTGGAACAACCAACACTCGATCAATGATGGTTTCAAGAAGGCATCGGAAGATAGGCTTTCGCGAGAATCTCTCATCGTCATCACACAAGAGGCATACAAGCTCCTAGAAGATCATGTATGCACCAAGTCAGGTCACTAGCCAAGTATTCCTTTGCTCGCCTCGCCTATAAATGGGACAAGGTATAGCAGCTAGCTCAGCGTCATCAAGAAGTAAGTGAGCACACAAACGATCTAAGCCAAGCAGCCAGTATCCTAACCACCACCAAGTGAGGGCTGAAGACCAACACACACACACAGTCCTCAGCGAGAGGCAAGGCAGACGGCCGGCATGTCGATGATCACCAGCATGCTGGGACGCAAGCAGCAGAGCCAGAAGCAGGGCGGCGCGCGCACCGGCGGCGGCGCGGAGGTCGTCGAGCCGGTGAGCATCGACATCCTGGAGCCGTTCGTGGACGCCATCTCGCTGACGGCGTTCGCGGCGCCGGCGCTGGGCCTGCCGCCGTTCGCGACGGCGAGCATGGACTGGAAGGAGACGCCGGCGGCGCACGTGTTCATGGCGGACCTCCCCGGGGTGCGCCGCGACGAGGTGAAGGTGGAGGTGGAGGAGGAGAAGGTGCTCAAGATCAGCGGGCAGCGGCAGCGCGCCGCCGAGGACAAGGGCGACCGGTGGCACCGCGTCGAGAGGAGCTCCGAGCGCTTCGTGCGCACCGTGCGGCTGCCGCCCAACGCCAACACCGACACCGTCCACGCCACGCTCGAGAACGGCGTGCTCACCGTCACCGTGCCCAAGGACAACGAACGCAAGGCCTACGGCCGCCTCATCCCCATCGCCAACTAGCTCGATTCGTAACTCGATCATCTCGGCCACCTATCTACACAATCGGCGATGAAGTCGCCACTACCTACTTCATCACTTACCATAGTACATGATAGCGTCCGATCATGTACCGATCGAATATGTGAGTGTCAAAAAAAAATGCGAGTGTCTCAGTGTTGAAGCATGCCTATGTTCTTGGTTGACTAATAGTAGTAAAGCACGTCTAGATATGTGCGTGGGATACATGTAGAGAGGATCAATAATTGACTTGCACTGTTGCATGGTATACGTGCATATGGTGCTCGTCACCACTTCATCCAACTTGCATGGTGAAAGACTGAAAGTCCTTTGTGCAGTGGCATAATTCGGGGAATAAATTCGAGTTTTCTATGTGGGCTTATTTTAATTTGTTCTTGATTCCTTGTTTTTCTATTCTTGGGGGAAAATGGTCCTCGAGCCTCACATGTCTGCACTATGTTTCGGGAAAAAAAAAACTCTTACCACAGCAATGCCAATGCAAATTGAATTTATTTTGGTATGAAATTCTTGTAATATTTCTCATATAGTGATATGTATGGATCAAGTTGTCTTCAACATAATTTGACCACCACAACATAAAAATTACTTGTAAACTGGACCTGAAGACCAAGAGCACCAAAAACCCCACACTCGCTTCATTTAACCACTAAAAGGGTGAACAATATTCATCCAATGTATGTTTTTATGAGGACAGTTGGTTTTCGATGCAACGGTTCGCACTCAAGAAAACAATACCAATCTTAAACCCAACCACTACTTACCCCTGGCCCACTGAACCACTGATTACCCATCAAGAGCCACAATAATCTATTCTCAATGCACTTGCAAGTCCGCTCATTCCCTTAAGCAATAATTACCATCCCCTTTGAAAGCTTGGTACTTTGCTCACGGTGACGAATAGCTAGGAAGTGAAGAGGGGCCTCATTTCCCTTCTCCTCTTCTTCTTCTTCGTTCTTTCTTCCTAAAAATAGAGAGGAGTTTAGGGAAGTATCCATTGATCTTAGGGATGTAGGGGGCTTGAGCCCCTAGCCCCTCTTAGATCCGTCCCTGTTTGCTCATCCATGACATCATTGTCCTCAATCTAAAAATAGCTCTCAGTCCCTCCCTCTCCCAAACACTTAATATACTACTCTCACACCATAATTCCTTTCCAAACTTTTCATGTAAAAAATAAAACAAAATAAACACGAATTTTTTGAAGGAAAAGATAAAGAAGAAGAGACGAGGTAGTAAAAAAATAAAATAGTACTTATTACAGTTTCGCTTCTCTTCTTTTTCCACCACGCAGTAAAACCCAAAACTACAATACGAAACCACACGCCCCATCTCGTCGCGTCGGCGGGCCTTTGACATTCTCAGTTTCTCACCCTCACCGCCGTCGGATCAACCGCGTGCCCTGCCTCCAGGAGACCGCTGCCTCGCCGCCGATGGGCTTGTTCCGCCGGATCTCCGGCTTCTTCGGCATCTCCCGTGACGATGCCGACCACCCCGACTCCTCATCCTCCAACGCTGCCGCCGCCGCGGAATTCCCGCAGGACAGGGCGGCTGCGGCGGCCCACGGCGCGAGGCGGGGGTTCAGCGTCCAGGTTCCCGTCCCCGTCGAGCGGCAGGGCCCCGGGCCCGTGCTGGTGCCCTGCCCCCAGGGGGACGGCGGCGTGCAGGTAGCCCTCGAGATTGCTTTCCCATGTGCGATGATGGCGTCAGTTGTAGTTGTGCTCTGGAGTCAGCGGGATCTGGTTCGTGGAAAGAGCTTTTCGTAGATGCTTCTGCTAGTGTCTGATTGCTCAAATGTTTGGCCTTGCTGGGATGCCTCCCTGAATTGCGATGGGAGTTGGAGCAGTCGCGAAATTGTTGATCTCGGGTCTTCAAGACGGTGCTGTGGTAAACTGGATGTCTAGTCTAGTCTTGGGTTATGCCAAGTAGTCTGTAGTCTACTAGTTTTGTGCTATGGATTAATTGGCTGGGAAAGTTAGGTTTTTGACTGTTGTGTGCTATCCTATTCTGGCTAATTCAGTGCAAATGTAGATTTTGACAGGTGCGGGTAGCGCTATTAGCATCGTGATGTTTTTTTTTCCCCTTGGATGGTCTTGCATTTTGTGAGTTAGGGTTCTGGACCTAAATTACTTGACTATGAGCCGAAATCAAAGAATGTTTCTTTCTTGTTACATTCTAGTTATGCGAGAACCATTTTATTTCCTAGACAATTAGTTTAGCATATTGGTGCATTCTTACAACAGTCTCTTGTATGGCAAGGGAAGACTACACTTTGTTTTAATGGCCAGTGCATTCGAAGTGCAAAGTTTCATTTGTGAACCTTGTACATAGCATTTGTGGACAATGGGATAAGAGGGGGGGAGTCTAATGCAAGCAATGACCAATGTAGATCACTTTTTTTAGATCTTACGATCTTCAGTCAGTGTTATCCCTTGCATTCAAAGTTGATGCAGTAGTTTGAGGCCATGCTTCTGTCACTGTAAGGTAACACATACTGCTATATGTGGGTTGGATGAGAAGGTATATAGGTCATATTGCTTGCTTAAACTAGATGTATGTTAAATACCAGTAGTTCAGAACATATGAGGGCCTAAGGGGTTATGCCTTTGTCCTAGAAATTCATTTGATTGACAAAGTATATCTCGATGCTATGTACTCTCAGTAATTTCCCTTGTTTCATCTGATTGCCCCTTGGTCATACTCCAGCTATCTCTAAACTGATACTACCTAGCAATGTCCATATCTTGTTAAAGTATAAATATACAATGAGTTTAGCTGCTTTATTTTTGGGTATTTGATGTTATTTACTTTTGCTACTATGCGTGTTTATAGTTGAGGTGCAGTTATGCTCTGATGGGTTCATTTAGTCATTAATTTGGTTAGGTCAGTATGTCTTGGTTTGGTTCTTCTTTCCCTGAATTATTTCTTTTGATTTGGTTAGGTCAGTTATGGTTATCTACATTACTTTTTCATGTAACAGGTTTATCATACATTTGTTGCTATCAATGATTTATCGGCTAAGGTATAGTTTTATTAACTTGTAATGTGTTTACAAGAAGGATGATTTGAGATGATTGGCTTTGTGTGGGCTTTGACAATGATTTTTAAATTTGCATTAACCAATGCTTCAAAGTTTTTTACAATTGTGAGTTCCATTTTTCCGGACATGAGTTATTTGTGAATTCCAACTTTGGTTGCGAAAACGAGAGGTGTTTGGTGGAACCAGACCCTTTGGTTTGGCATTATGACACATTGTGTCTTCTGCCAGTTGTTCTGTAAACAGTTCTTGGTGGCATTTTTTAAATTATAGAACTATCCCCTTGTACAAACTTCACAATGGATTTCCTTAATATGTTTCGAAAAAGTAACGTTACATAAATCAGTATTTCTCAATTGTCAGCCTTTTGCAATTGCAAAACACAGTTCTATTCTTGTAGGACATAAAGCTAGCAAATTGCCATCTTTACCTACAACACATGCATTTGTCATTCAGTAGACCTTGTGGTTCCTGTTGTCAGACATCAAACTATCAAAATTGATATTCGACATCAGACTTTAATTATACTAGTTCCTCTTTCTGTATATGTTACAAACCGAGTGAACATTTTTGGTGGTACTGATGTGCTTTCAAGAGAAGGGGATATCTTAAGTTAAAGGAGTGGCTGTAGCACATTGTTATTTATGTTGACGAGCATCCAAATATCTGTTCACCTAACAAATTTTGTCACGTCTACTCTTTTTTAAGCAACTGATCATCATAGTAGTCTTTTTTTTCCAGAGTCATATTACTGTATGGAATGGTTCCTTTGTTTGTAGTTTATTATGTGCATAGATTGCATGAAGCTAAAATGATCTAACCAAACAAGTGCCCCTTTTTCATGGATATTTGTGTTTTTAGTGTGTACGCTTAATCCCTTCAGTGTTGGGAGTTGTCTTATATTTTACTGCTTGCATTTGAACTTTGAAGAAACAGGCATTATAACATGCTCTCTGTCCTGCGTTTATTCAACCAGGGCTTTCGGTGGTATACAAGGAAGCTGAGAATTGATGAAGACGGAGACGTGGCTGATGAGTTCTTGGATGAGGTTATCCCGGAGAGCTCGATCAACAACGATGCAAGCCCAGTTGGAAGGTTCCAACCGAAATACAACACGAAACCAGCCAGTCTAGCGCTGAGAAAGCAGATTATCGCCGTTGATGGCGATGTCCGCCACAGCTTGGAACACCAAGGGCAACTGCAGTGGGTGTGAGTGGATATGTAATCTTCCTTTACTGTTCGCGTTGGCCAGAAGCGCGCACAGGAGCTAATGCCTCCATGATTCTTCGTTCAGTGTGTTTGGGATGGCTCATCTCATGGTGATCACTAGATCCCTTGTACCACTCGTAGTTTGTACATTATCGTATCGAACAATGACAGAGGTAAACAAGCTGCTGCAGGAAATTTAATGGGTAGTGTGCTTGCTTGCTAATTGGTTAAATTTGGAATTGGTGATGTGCTTGCTTGCTAATGGAGCCATTGGTTCCTTGCATTTCATGTACAGAGTATGCAGCAACTGACAGAGACTGATGAAGTCTGTGAATGTGTCCCTTCGTTTCCCCATTTATCCTTGAATCTTTGACGTGATTTACCATCACAACATAACCCCAGCCACAGCACACTATTACCATGTATCAGTACATGCGAAAGCTACTCTGGCAACCTGATGAACGCAGAGTACGCCATGCCAGGTCGCCAACCACAAAGTCCACACGTCATCTTAAAAAAATTGGTGCATGTGTGCACGTAAATCTGCAGTTGTATCCATGTTTTCTTTTTCATTCCCAGTCAGCTGCTGTTTGTAATAATTTTCTAATACAGCAAACGATGGCATACCTACCAAAAACAATAATTTATAGAATTTGCTTGTAATTATTTGATGGAGAGGATATCATCTGAGATACTTGCATGAATAACAAGTTCCTGAACCGAGGCTCATTTGGCTTATATATAGGGGTATTTTCGAGGAAAAAAAAAAGCAAGGAGTTCTAGAAGATATGGCCAGCCAGGCCTATCCATCCAACCACCTACCAATCGCGCGCGCAGCTTCTGGCTCACGATATACCCACGGAGGCCCATGCCCCCAATCATCATCGCCCTTCGTGGGCCCCACGCTCGCCCGGTTGGAGGCGGCCCATACGCCCGCGCCTCCTCCGGCCTCGGTCCGCCGAGAACCGGGTCCACGGCGCCGCGCCATCTCCTCTTCTTCCTCCTCTCATCGTCGTCGCGGGGCTCCTCCTCCTCCCCGCCTTCCAAACCCACCGCCCCGCCGGAGCCCGCCCGCGCTCCCTCGCGGCCGCTGCATTTGCGGGTGACGTCTGCTACGAGAGCCGCGGGCGGCTGCGAGACGGGAGGTGTGCGGTCCTTGGTTGCGGCTGCTGTCCTGTGCGCTCCGGCGAGCTGCTGCGCGCGGGCTGGCCTGGGACTGGTGAGAGGAGTCGTATTTTTTTTAAAAAAGAGAGAGTAGTGTCTACGTGGTTTTGCTACGACAATAGCTAGCCATTGTGAATTTGCTATCACGGTTTTCTGCTATTTATCGTTTTTTTTTCTGTCGTGGAGTTAAGTGGGTAAGGGAAACACCGTAAAAGTAATTGTGTTTCCAACTCCACCAGGGAACATGGGCTCGACAAGAAATCGTTTGTGTTTCACGTTCGATTGGTTTCTTTTTTCTTTTTTGAGCAGAATGTTCGATAGGTATCTGATGAGTAAAATGCGTGTGGAATGCTCGGAATTTAGTGCGAACTTCTTTGGCTCCCTTTGTGTATCTTGCTTACCGTATAATTGGACACGAACGAGAAATTTGTACTCGGAAAATTTGAGACCTTCAGCTTTCCTCTATGTCTTCCTTCGTGTCATATATATTGTTTTAATAGATATTTTGTATCTCGCCTCTCAATGCTTGTTTCTTTTGGTTTTAACAGGGAATTCTTCCATATATTCATCCCGTAAGTTATTGGTATTCCGGTTGCTGTTGAGTGATTGGGGAAGCTGGTTGGCCAGAGGCATTCTTGGTCATGGGAAGCAATGACCCTAGCACACCCTCCAAGGCTCCGAAGGCATCAGAACAAGTACTCGAATAGTGATAGCATACCTTTACCTTTTGAAATGACATTCCCTTTGTTTAGTTTTGTTCTCTATTTGCTTAAAGGGATTTTTTCCCCCTAGTGCAATAACCTTAGGAAACATACAGGCTCTGATGATTTTCTAGAATAGTTGTGATTGTGCTGCAGCCAGATTAGGGAAACATGCCAAATAATAATTGGTGCTTCAATGGACTAACGGGTAGAAGTAAACATTCTATTTTTCTCAGATTATGTAGCTGAAGAACTATTTTAAGTCAACTTGGTGCCTTTGATGCTACTACATTCTTTATATCAAAGTTACAGTGTGGAATTGTACATATCTGTCTAAGCAGCATTTAAATAATGCCCCGGACTGCACTAACCGCAATATGTTCTGCATATTCTGTTCTATTTGCATAGGCAGTTCCTTTCACTGGCGAAACGAAATACGCATCTAGGTCAAAACACAACTGTCCTGTTTCTACCGTGACTAAACACATAATATGCTTGTTTACCCTTTCTTGTGTGTTTCTTACCTGTCCTCAGGATCAACCTTCAGCCACTACATCCGGGGCACCAGCTTCAGTTTACCCTGAATGGCCTAGCTTTCAGGTTATTCCATACATAATGTTCTCTTACTAATTAAGGAAGACTAATCTTTTCCTTTTATGTACCTCTTATTCTTACAAATAATTTTCCTTTATTTTATCTCCTTATTGTTAAAAATCTTGGTAGGCTTACTCAGCAATTCCACCACATGGATTCTTCCCCACTACTGTCGCTGCAAATCCACAGGCTCATCCATACATGTGGGGAGCTCAGGTGGCGTCTACATCTGTAACTTTGTGTTCCCCCCAGACCCAACATCTCTTTTCTCCGTCAATCTCTATTGTTATTGTTAATCTGTATTTATATGTTTATAATGCAAGGGCATGCGATTTTAGTATGTGAATCAATGTTCCTTAATTGCAGCACATGGTGCCACCTTACAGAACGCCATCATCACCTTATGTGGTGTATCCACCTGGAACAGTATATGCCCATCCCTCTACACCACCTGTATGCACTTTTAGCCTAACAAAATCTCATCTACATGTTAGCTTTGTACGCGCACCCTTTTATCCTGTTTTGATGACGTAGTTTGTGCTAATGAATAACTAATTGGCAGGGTATGCATCCATTTAGTCATTATCCTATGCCAACAAATGGACATGCTGAAACTCCTGTAAGTAACCAACTGTGCCTGTCCCCTTTTGCTCATCACTGTTTCATGTAATCCTGAAATATATCTTTTAGGGAGCTGCGCCAAGTGCTCCAGAAATGAACGGTGAGTCTTGTCCAAGGTCAATAATTGAATATCAAGGTCACTTGGAGCATGGAAATTAAAACTAGGCTTCTGGTAATAATTACAGGAAAAAATGAGCCTGGCAGAATGTCTGCTCCGTCTGCCAATGGGATTACCTCCCACAGGTTTTTATTTGTTAGTCATGTATAAGTCACAAATTTCTACAGTTCACACAAAATATAATAACCAAACTTTTTACCTGCAGTGAGAGTGGAAGTGAGAGTGAGAGTGAAGGAAGTGACGCCAATTCCCAAAATGTGAGATTGATCGGTGGTTCTTATTCTTTCTTGTCATAACATTTCTTTCAGACTTCTGAGTAATTTTGCTGTCGCAGGATTCACAATCAAAGGACAATGATGGAAAGGAAGATGGTAGGCATCTGAGGACTTGTTTCTTTTTCATGATAAAGGCTAATTGAATTACATATCTATTTTCAAAAGATGATAGGTGTATTCTGTCACTATGCAGGTAGTTCTCAGAACGGCATATCTTATTCAGCATCACAGGGAATGCTAAATCAAACCATGCCGATGATTCCAATACAACCGGGTGCGATGGTTGGAGTTCCTGGCTCCACGGCTAACTTGAATATTGGAATGGACTACTGGGATGCTCCTGGTTCTGCAACTGTCCCTGCAACGCAGGGCAAAGCAACTTCTGGTTCAGCACGACGAGATCAATGGGTACTGTCCTTCGGCATGTATTTGCTTATCTATATGAATTATATTTATACTAAAATCTTGATGTTTGAGGACTGGCATGTCTTGTTAATGTTGGTATAGTATTTCTTGCTTTGCAGAACCAAGTACTGTTTTTTATTTATACATTCACTTTGTTGCTAGTGCTGTTCTAGAAATAAATTTGTAATAGCAACTCCAGAGCCAAACTATTTGATGCCCTATTGTTTCCATTTTCCATGTTCAGCTAAAAAATTTCTGGGTTTGTTTGGAACACCATCCTTTAAACTTACAATAAGAGAAATTAAGTCTGCAGCAAGCCATAGGCTCTCCACACTGATTTTTAAATTTGTATTTGGCGGATGGGTCATGGGGATCCGCAAGATATCATCTTTTGAGTTGCCCAATTGTGCTTTGTGTGTGGTAATTGGTAAACATAAGAAACCAACAAGGGTGCCATGCTTCGTGCTGCTTTATTTGATTAGTGCTATTGTGTGTAGATTAATATAGGAAAAGTTAACGACTGCAAACTGTGATCGCACAATGGCAATTTTCAGGATGAAAGGGAACTCAAGAAGCAGAAACGAAAGCAGTCTAACCGAGAATCAGCACGCAGGTCCCGGCTGCGGAAGCAGGTATTGTGCAACGTGGACATGCTGACATCCTGCTACCTAAGTATTATCTTCTAAGTTTCAAGAGAACTTTGTCCAATGCTTCCGTGACCGAATTCCAGGCCGAGTGCGAGGAGCTTGGGCAACGTGCTGAAGCTTTAAGGTCGGAAAACTCCTCTCTTAGAGCTGAGCTTGAACGGATTAGAAAGGAGTACGAACAGTTACTTTCACAGAATGCTTCCCTCAAGGTATATATATTGCTCTAGTGATTGTGATTCATTCAGATAGGTACATTTTCTGCAACAGATGTTGGCCTCAATGTTGGTCTGATATCTGCAGGAAAAGCTGGGGGCAACCAGTGATTCTATTCCAGACATGAACGAGCAGAACGACGGCGGTGGCAGCGGCTACAAGAAGCAGCCTGATTCCGATGCCCAGCCTGGGAACGAGTCTTGACATGTTTAGCAAAGGATTGTTGTAACGCGGCATTGCTATTTATTTTCTTGAACAATACCGAACAAAAAATAGGAAAGATGAGAGAAAATTGTGTACGCGGCTCTACCTCAACTGACTAATATTTCTAACGGCACCGCTGTCCTTGAATTAGTTTTAGTCCCTCCGGTTTTTAAATATACGATGTTTGGAAAAAAAAACTTAGACAAAATGCACGCCTGCGGCTGCAGAGTGAACTGAAACCGCGTGTGCATCCCAAGCAAACGAATGGCTTGCTGGTGGACCTTTTTGGCCAAGCGAGAATCTCCACAACAAATGAGTAACTTATGAGATGTCACTGCGATGGATGCTGTCAAGGCTCAACTCAACGCACATACCTCAATTGCTTAAGTTCAAACACCATCCAGCCGAAGAGAGAAACGTGGAAAATTTCGTGAAGGCTGCAGTGGCCAATGCCGTATGATGTCCAGAACTGGGCATTTGCCGTGCCGTAGTACTATTACATTCTCTCCCCCAAAATGGCGAGGAAGCTGCCTCCTCTGTACACCACCAGCCAAAAGCTATCTACTCGCCCCAGCCAAGCCAATCCAACTCAACCCAACCCCGAAATAGATCCTAGGGTTAGTAACAAAAAAAATAAACTAAACTTCTCGATCAGCTAGCAATAAACCCCAAACACCTTGCTTTCCGTGTTACTATCTCCCAGCTACCTGGGGATGGAGCAGTCAACTGATGAATTTCGCTGCTCCTGGATTGGGACCATCAATTGCCAAGGGTTTCTCCTCCAGGAAAGCATACACTCGCGACCTGAACTTCTGGGCCAACTCAGCAAGATCATTTCCCATCCGGGTCTGGGGTAACCGGTTTGCGACATCGATTGTCAAGGTTGCACAAAGCTTACTGCTCGTCAGCACCTCCAAAGTTGGTTTTGAAAAGTTTGCATGTGATGCCAGCCGGTTCAGAAGGATAAGAGCCTCTCTCATCAGCAGACACCTGCAGAAACCATTCGATGGTTATTTGTATTTGATCGACAGCTCAAGTGGCCGTGCAACTTCTTTCTTTTTCACATTAATACTGTAGCAAACAGCGTGCAGGTTCTTTATGGGCAACTAAAAGCGACTACGAGTGCAAGACAGAGAGTTGCCAACAGGAAGGGGCAGATTGCACTAAGCTTAGACATTGTTAGCATTGACTCATTGCTATATCCACATGCTACATGCTATTTCCACATTCAAAGTATGATCCAGCAAGCTAGGAATGCACAAGATTGGGACGGAAAAGTTTGAGAGTACCTTTCTTTCAGCAACTCCTGTGTTTCATATTGCATTTGCGATGCAAGGACTTGCATTATCAGCTCCAAGAAACTGGCACCATGGGCACTCACTGGACCTATGAGCATTTCATATCCCAATTTGCCGCTGGAAGCTATATACGCTAACAGAACGATAACAAGCCGGCAAAGCTCAATTTCCTGAAAAATACAATCTTAGTTGTTTGGCTATGGAAGTAAAGTGAAATGGCACAAGTTATGAACCTATGCTGAATCTGAATCATCTCTAAATAGACCCTTAGGAGCACTATGCAATGCTTCTTTATTAATGGCAGGTGAAAAACAATCACTGGTTTAGTCTTAAAGGGTTTCAATATCACAGAATAGAATCTAGCTAAATATGTCTAAATGCAGATTTGCAGCCTGAAAAACTTGAGTTAAGAAGTAGCATACCAGAGAACAAGTTGCCTCACAAGACAAACACTCAGACAAATCCACTAGAACTGAGCTTATGACTTGTGATCTATCATTTTCACGCCCTTCTGACTCCATCTGTTCAGAACCATCTTTGCCTCCACTACACAGCAACTTCAACCTATCATTTTTACATCCTTCTGATTCCATCTGTTCAGAGCCATCTTTGCCTCCACTACACAGCAATTTCAACATCACTGGACCTACCAGAAACAGGAATTAGGTTGCCATTGCAAGGTTAAAAGGCATGCACAGTTCAACAAGCCTAATATATTTAAGATATATTCGAAGTAGAAAACAAATTGTTTAACCAGAAACCTCCATTAAACTGATTCCACCACAACTGAATGAAACTGCTACATAAGCATTTCATAGAATGGTATGGGACAGAAACGCCTTGGTAACTATAGTTTACACTTGAAACGCCAACAACAAATCATGCCTTTTCCATCTAGAACTTAAAAATAAGAGCTTAAAATAGAGATACCAGAACCAATTTCCGTTATGCTTATGTGGGATGGGGAGTCCCCAAAGCGAAGATGAACTTTTGGTTCACAATTAATTCAGCTGTGGGAAATGTTTGGAGCATTTAAGTTTCCCAGGCATGGCTAAAGACCAGGGATGGAAATATGTTCCATCTGTTCTCTTCTATTAGAGGTCCTAAAGTACATGCCATTGAGCTTTTTCTAACGTTTGTCCATCAATGTCTAAAACTATATAAATTGGCTAGGCGAAACCTGCATTAGTGGTGTCATTTAAAATACTTTGATAATGATATAATTATAAAAGATATGTCTCACATTCTCGCTTCTTGAACATCATCAAAGGATAAAAACATCAAATTAAAAAGGGAAGGAGGGAGGGCCAAGTAACTAGTCCACAGAATGCAATACATTGTGCCATTCACCTTGCAAGAACAGTTTTTGCAAGCTAGCATCTTCTATTATGAAGCTAGTGTGAAGAAATTAAACATAGGAGCACAATAACTTACAATTCAAAAGCAAGAAAAGTAGACGCACAGAATGCTTCTTTACAAGCAATCCGTTTTCTTTCTGCAATAGCAGATGCAATCTTGTCATTACAGAAGTAAATCCGAATCTGAAAATAGCAACGTTATATCATTAGCATCCAACCTTATGACCAACTAAAGAAAGGAAACACTACTCAGATGCTTGTTTTACCTGCGGCGTTCCTCTTTGGGATCTGTTGTTCTTAAAATGAGAATCATTACGGATAATGCATCAGTTCGAATTGTTTCTTCTGAGTACTTGACCACAATTTGAAGCATTACAGTGAAGACTGAACTCCAGAAAGCAAAAGGAAGAGACATATTATGCTGTCTCAATAGATTTTCTGCATCCAGAGGGCTCAGCAAAGCAGAACTGTCTTTGTGATTGTCCTCCATGTGCATGTTAGCATATGGTTCAACAGAAACATTGGTCCTGAGGGTACACTGAGAAAAATCAAATTAAAGTTCATAAGCATGGGAACCTACAATTGTAGACAACAAAAAAGTATTACACAATTATGCAAGCAACGCTTGAGTAGCAACATTATGAATATAGGAAAAAAATTCCTTAACCAGTTCATTTCATTTAGAAACCACGTCACCATTTCAATCCCTAAAAACATTGAAAGACTGTAGCAGAGCGAAAAGCATGGTTTAGATCGACAAAGCATAGTAGCAGACTAACACATATCACTTGAAGCACTACACAGCTCAGACTCAGGTAGAATATCCAAGTTCAAATCGAATTAGTGAAAAAACTTAAATTTTAGTTTACAGGAACAAAACAGTTCGCTTTGCTTCCTCGTCTGATATGGACAATTGATTACTGTTTCAGTCCTAAACTTAAGCACCATATTTACTTCAATTGTGAAATGCAGCTATTCTGTCAACAGGAAAAATAGTCCATTAATGTGTATACCTTTCACTAGACTTGGTTCCATAATTCAGCAAGTGTTGCAATATACTGAGCAATATCCTCAAAGTTCTACTGACTATAGCAGCCTGAAAAACAGAGGAGGTGAAAATGAATAGCATATACAAAAAAGCACTTGTGTGATAAAAATAATTTTGACAACATCAGTTCAGAATCCACAATCCATTGGAAAGGTGAAAGATAATTCAATTTATATAGCTAAACCATTACATCGTTGTACAGGGCAAATTGAGTGTATTCTTTCATCATTATTGTTCCAACTCTCTAGTAATAGTACATATGAAGGGTTGATGGATGCCATGATGGACTCAGACACTGTACATACCGAAATGAATGAAGCTACTATTGATATTTCAAAACTGATGGCGGAATCAGTTTGCTATTACTACTAGCATTTTCCCAAGTCTAAATAAATTAACTGCTGACTCTTTTATTATTCACAAATAAATCAACAAGCTAAAAGGCACAGTTGCTTCAATACTTGCTGCAGATAAGGTTATAAATAGATTTGTTCCTTCCTTGTTAGTTCCTACTGATCTATGCTGGCTAGGGTCATCACTCTTCACAATAATGTACATGTTTAAAATGGAAGTAGAAATAAATTGCTGCTCATCCGTATTCACATCAGAAAACCATCATTTTCCTTCTGCGCAATCACCAAGGTTAACATCGAAAAACTTACTACCACATTAGGATCACTTCTAGTTTATATTATTAGTTAAAAAAACACATGTGAACAAACCAATTCTGTCATGTATCAGTCTTAAACTAATTAGTACAAGATCATACCTAAGTACTGCTATTTCAGTATTTCTCCATAACAGTGAGGAAGCAAATAACATATCCATAAGTGGAAGTTAAGCAATCATAGAAATGGCAACACCAATGTTGTCGTCTAATCGAACCTAGTCGTCATGGCACCGATAAGGTGATTAGTCGAGATGAGTCGTCAATTAGGCCGATTAGTCGAGCTTAGTCGAGCCTAGTCGTCTGTATAGTCGTCCTGTACATCCAGGACCGATATGATATGTATACTATATAGTACATAGTATATAGCAAGCATTAACACCACAAATTTTGGCAGGGGCTCCTGGGCATCGGGGAGGCATGGAGCTCCTGGGCAGCGGGGAGCCATGGAGCTTATGGGCATTTCCTTGGCGGCGGCGTGCTCCTGGGTGGCTGGATGCGCCAGTGGGGCGCGCCTTTGGGCGGGCAGGCGGCGGCCTGTATTTTGGTGGGCGAGCGGGCGGGCGTGTCCGCGCGTGTGTTCTGGCAGGCGTTTTGGGGTGAGGTGGCTTGGCAGCACATGCAACTGTTAAATATATACCCAAAACCTAATAGGCCTAACTGCCAGCCCAGTAGCCCACCACCCACTTGCCGAGGACCATGATCAGACTCTCAAATCTGATCATTTTCAAGCCTAATTGGACGACTAATCTGATCGTTTTCAAGCCTAATCGGACGACTAATCACGGTTAGTCGACGACTAACCGGACGACTAGGTATCTAGTCGCTCAGACCTAGTCGCTAGCCTTTATCGGTAGCAAGGGAGCGATTAGTCGGACGACTAGAAAACATTGGGCAACACAGAAATATTGCTATGAGAAAAAGGAGAAGAAACTCGGAGTCTTGGATCTTACATTATCAAAAGCATAGAGATTTAGCAACGCTTCAAGGAAAGTCTGTATTGGTATCTTCTCATTATTCATCTGCCGATAAAGTGACAATATTAGTCAACTTAAATGACTTGATTATAAAATCGAAGGACAAATTGAAAAAAATTTACATCCTGCAGACTTCAAATTCAGAAGACATGTGGCAATCATCATATATTGAAATGCTCAGCCAATTTAGGACATATTGTGGCTACAAGTCCCATATCAGTGCAAACTGCAACAGGGAAGGTGCTTTTTTACATAACACTCACCTTAGTGAACATGTCATATACTTGGGAAATAGCTTCATTCATGGAAGAGCTTGCTTCAGAAGAAGTTTGACAGCTGTCTGTCAATCTGGTACATTGGAGAAGTGACAAAATTTCTTCTGAACAAGAAACAATGATCTTTGATATCAGATTCCTCCTTGATAAAGTGTTAGTTGGCATGCCCCAGATTGCACGTAGATTGCTAGAGATACGCTCAACCGATATTTTTTTGCACTCAAGATGTCCACTGTCAGATGTACTATCTGTCTGGACTCCTATCGCCTTAATTTCCTTGCACATAATGCTTCTTGGTTCAAAATGGGTATTTTCCTACCAAACAGAAGATATCTTTACGGATATTTCCGGTACAATATGACACAATAGGATGAAAAACTAAGGGTCTTACCTCCAGTGACAATACCCCAGATGTACTTATTCCTGTTCATCAAGTTGAATCGCCAATAAGATTCAAAGAGGGAGGATAAGAGAAAAAAAGTATCAGACACAAAATAGCTCAAAATCTTACCATTATTGATCATGGTGCGTCGCCTCAGTTCCATGGCCTCAGGTAAATCAGTTTGATCCCGGTGCTTCAAATACAGATCAACTTGCAAGGAATTGGCATCGTTATCTTTGCCATTTGCCTTGTCTGTTCGCCTGGTGGATACCCAAGAAGAACCACCAGCATGCAAAGCCCCATTTGCAGGGGCATGAAAGGACTGATCAATATCCATCCCCGCAACGCAAACATCTTTGTTGGCAAAGCTGCTGATTAAAAAGAAAGAGAAAGGTGTGAAGTTCCAACAGTCTAGGAACTAATACAGAAAACAATACATGTAAATCAAATAATATTTCACCAGTCATTTTCAAATTCTCCAGATACAGATAATATACATGACTTGTTACCTCACCGTGAACACATGGTGACTGAAATAATGTGTAGCTAAACCAGCAGTACTTACACATTTGCTTTTTTCAGATTTTCAATCTCCACTTCTTTAGCCTTGATTTGAATATCTTTCTTTGTTCTGTCCTTCCTCAGCTCAGTGCATTCATTTTTCTGCATATAAGATTGCAAGGAATCACCTCATGCTGATCATACAACTTAACTAAGGGGGTGATTGGATCCAAGTGCTAATGCCTAAAGGTGCTAAATTTTAGCACTAGCCCATCCAAACAGGAGTGCTAATGGGGTGGGCCAAACTTTAGCCAAGACTCAAAAACTTTAGCAGGGGTATGAGTGCTAATAGGTGCTAAAGTTTAGCAATCAACTTTAGCCCATCCAAACAGGCCCTAAAACAAGACTGATCAAGTGATAAAATAAGATTGATCAAAGCCCCAGTTTATTAGATCAGTCCTTATCTCAATGTAACTTCAATCAAGTCAAGGTTGAGCAAATGCACAGCTCAAAAAAATTACAGGAATGTAGAATACAACTAGTGACGAAACGACAGGGTACGCACCAAGTCATTAACTTGCTTGGAGACACGGCTCAGCTCCCTCTGCAGTGGTTAAGATCAAAAGCGTCAGGAATAGAACACAAATGCATCTAAGCCAAGTGAACCGCTCCAAATACAGCGAGAGGAATCACCTTGAGCCTCTCGAGCTCCCTCGTTTCCCTCTCCTTCTTCGCGCTCACGCGGCCGCCCACGGGACCCGACGCCGCGACGATGGCGAGGTCGCTCTCCTCGGGCGCCGGGCGCTGCGAGAGCTCGCGCGGAGGGGAGAACCCGCGTCCGACCATAGCCATTGCCTCCCCATCGCTGGACGCGGCGGACGGCCGGGGGAGCGGCGGGCGCTGGGTGAGCTCCCGCGGAGGGGAGAAGCGGAGCGCCGGAGAGGGGTACGACGCGGCGGGGAGGTACGAGACCGGAGCGGAAGCAGCGGCGAGATACGAAACTGAGGTGGAGGTGGAGGTGGAGGCGGAGGCGGAAGCGGCGGGGAGGTGCGAGATGGGGGTGGCGGGTGGGAGGTATGAGATGGGGACGGGCGTGGGAGTGGGAGTGGGGTTAGGGTTGCGGGAGGCGACGGCGTCGTCCGTGGCGCGAAAGAGCTCGTCGAGGAAGGTCACGTCCTCCCAGTCCTCGTCGACGATGCCGCCCATCCCCGCGCTCCCCCTCCCCCTCCTCTCCCCGGCGCCGGAGTTGGAGGCGGCGGCGGCGGCAGTGTGCGTAGCCGTAGTACGAGGAAACGCAAGTGGTGTGGCCGTGGGGTTTGGGGGTTTTGGGCTCTGCCGTATTTAATTGCAAACAAGTCCCTCCCTTTGACTGAATATTTGGATAAAACCTTTTTTCCTTTTTTTTCAAAAAGACCTTTTTTCCGCTTTTGCAAAATCAAAATAGTAATAACAGCCGAATATTCCCGGGAGATCACAAGATGTACTACGTGCATGGTAACACGAAGTCAATCTGGGATTTTCACATTTCAGAGCGCCATTGGAACGCATGTATTTTTGCAGAAATTTCATTGTGAGACAGCATGAATATGAAAAATTTGTTTCCCTAAAAATATTAATCCTACATAATTGACATTATAGTAACAGCCAGACGAGGAGGTAAAATAGCTCAAATGGTTCATCTTCGTTTCCTTTACTTTCCATTCCTTCCATTTCCTTACCGATGATTTTCAGTATTTCAATGAACAAAACCATCCCATAATAAAAAAAAAATGACTGCAGACAACAATTCAGAAGGGAGAAAAAATCTGGTTATCCTCAACATTTTTCACTGATCCACAAGAGACAAATAAAGAATGGGGTCATATTCAATTAACCAGAGCAAATAGATAGAATTAGCGACGGGGCATTATAACCATGGAAATGCCTATCTGTCTAATTTCCAACTATCTATCTAGATTATAGGGCCAACATAGCCACTATTTCATCTTCCTATAAGAATGCAATGACCCTTCTCTGGTTAGCCGCCCATGATTTGCCTGATAGCTGTCCGCTGCGACATCGATAACCTTGTTGGAAAGGCCACGTCGAACCTGATTACCAGATTCCCCTTCTTCCCCGGCTCCTTCCTGATCGGCCACCCTTCGTTCTCCAGCACCACCTCATACCCAGGGCGCACCACTTCCTCCACTCTCACAGGAAGATTCCGGCCATCTAGGGTTCTGAGGTTTATTGCCGTCCCAGAGAGTGCATCCACCAGAGGGATCTCCTTCTTTACAAGAAGGTTGTTCCCATCAAGAATGTACACGTCATGGGGCTTCAAGTCGAGGATGAAGGTCAGGTCCTGTGCCAACTGGCCATGCAGCTTGTCGCCTTTGTTTGGGAATGTAATCTTGGTTCCTTTCTTCCAGCCAGGCAACACTTCCACTGCCAAGACCTCTGTTTCAACTTCTACTCTTCTGCACAAAATGAGATTCAGATGAATGAGTCTGAGAAACAGCATAATCTCTATTTTCTTAGTAAATGTAACATCAGATAGATTTAAATATCTCAAGCTAATCATGTAATTAACAAAACGAAGAGGAATCAAATTTGTGGTTGGTATTTGTTTCGAGGGTCAAAAAAAGCAAGAGTAACAGCTAGGATCATTAGCAAATTATGTATCCCTCCCATTGCTTATGATCTACCTGTCAAGAAGGAAAGTGGGCACACAGGTTTTAATTATGAAGCAAGAAGTATACAGCTGGTATACCAAGTATGATGTCAAAATGGCATGATTTTCCTCCAAAAACTGTTTCCATGTCAAGCAATCAAGCTACACTGTGTATTTACCAACCAGCAGGCTCATCAGATTCAGACAGACATTAGCATGACCTTGCAGCCAAATGCTCCAATTAACTTTTCCAGGATTTCATTTTGGAGTGGTCAGAGAATTTGACTGGAGTAATGAATATTAGTTGGAGTATGACGGCTCATTTCGGGCAATGTGCAGTTGAAAAGAGCCAAATGTGACAAAAATGTTCCATATCTGCAAGCTCCCATAAACATACTTAGATACGCAAACAAAAAATAAGTGCCGGTGACTCATTTTCAACTCAAGCACCATGTATATGCATTCAATGATTCAAATCTCAGCATTCACGACCTCATTCAAATCTACACGTAATAGCATTCAGCTTGCAGAAGAAAAGGGGAAAGAAAATGGAAAAAGAACACATAGTGGACTCAGTATCATGAAATGCAAACAGAAGATAACAAAATTAAGAGCATCTCTCAACTATGGCAGAAAAATCATGTCTGTGCAGGTTCAAATATCTAAGTTTTGCAAATGTGTTCGCACATTGGTCCAAACTCTTATGCAGAAAAAAGGAGAAAAGCACCACACTGAGGAACAGCATATCATGACAAGGAAATTATAGGGATATGAGGAAAGAAATATAACATACCCATCTGGCTTTGCAACATTCCTAGTGATCTTCATTTTCCTTTTTGTTCCATTGTACAACTCTTCAAGGGTGCAAGGTAATGTTTTTTCCACAGGCAGTGGCTTTTCTGGCTGGCTTGTACTAGCACCACTCTCCTTACGTGAACCAGAAGGAGCTTCGCTCCTACTGTTCCTTGCTGAAGTCCAATGTGATCTTTGCTGAAATCGCGTCCGGTCTTGGTCGAAGGAGTAGGTCTTGTTGCTTGCCATGAACTCGGCAAAGAAATCATCTGGGTCACTAGGATTGTACCGGAAATTACTTGGACCGCTTGGGCCAGCAGCTGTGGAGGACCGGCTCTGTGAACCAGGCGGAGGCATCCCCTTTAAGCCTTCCTCACCATATTGGTCATAAATTGCACGCTTCTCTGGATCACTTAGTACCTGCACTAATCATCTAGAGTTGGTCAGCAAAGAGCAAATAAGCAACGAAGCTCTTGAACTGAACTTTACATTATAGACGCAGTTGAAAGAGGAAAATATGAAACAAATTGTATGTGCTGATTTTTCTACATTAGGTTGAAAGGAAAATAAGTATTATGAGTACAAGTCAAATGCAACTGATGATTACAAGAGAGATAAAACAGTTGCACTTTTTGCTCTTTCTTGCTATTGCATACAAAGTTTTGAAACAATGCGCAGTACCCAAATAATATTTCATCACCATACTAAATGCTGAAGGTATGTGAAGACTATGAGAGAACATTTTTAACTTGCAGTAACTGTACTTTACTGTAACAAATAATAAGTTTGAACCTCATCATTTCAAACCAATGTTACTCAAAGTATTTACAAGTTAGGAATTAGGCTTCCAAGATGCCAGGACAGAATAATTACTTTTGAAACATAAGAAAAAGCGAAGGATCATAATATGTTTCTTTTGGCATAAGATTCACTATCAGCTTGTATTATTGAACTTGAATTTTTTTTCCTAATATTTGAAAGTAACTGATTAAAATGGACGATGCATACTCTCATTTTGTGAAAACCATTAATATTAATTAATGTGTGAAGACAAAACATCTACGTTTTGTTTCAAAAATGAAACGGAGTGGAGGGAGACTCTTCTTAGGAAAATACTCTAGCTTCACAAATTAATTAAAAGCATGAACTATGTGTTCCACTTTGTAGATCCAAGGTGCAGATTTAAAATGCTGAACAGGAACCTAGCCATAACTTAGAGACCCATGTACTTTAAACTTGAGCTCTGAAGATTTTGTGATACATTCTCGGTCTGAAATAGCTACATTCATGGTATATTTGGACTACTGAAATAGCCAATCTTATTAGGACTTGAGGCGTTTTGAGGATACATCTATAATTAAAAGAAACATAACTCTATTTACAGAAAACTAAAAGATTCCCACATGCCCAGTGGATCACCACCCAAATAAACCAAACGGTCCACAACTACAATACTTTCAAAACTGGGCACATATACTTCCTACATCACATTGGAAAGGAAGTCGATGGGCAAAATTCACTTGCCTCATAGGCCTCGGTTATCTGCTTGAACTTTGCCTCAGCCTCGGCGCCTCCAGTTGGGTTCTTGTCGGGATGCCATGTCCTCGCAAGCCGCCGATACGACTTCTTGAGGTCATCCAAGGTTGCATTGTGATTCACCTTGAGGATATTGTAGTAGTCCATTCCCATCTGCTTTTGCAGTCAGGAAACCACGAATGTGCAGTAAACCATTAACCACAGATCATTGTATCTCCAGACTCCGAATTTTCAGAATCCCAAATTCACAAAACATTTGGGAGCTCCAGTCATGGGTGGACCCAGCATTGGACACGGGTGTAAATCACACGATAATTTTTGCAAAAAATCGGTATATACAAATACAAGTACATAGTGTAACTGAGTGAGATCCGAAACAAATAACTCAGGAAAGGTGGCAGAGCCAGGACTATAAAGTTGGGTATTCCCACTTCCTTTGGGAAAAAAAATTCAATCTAAAAAGTAGAAAGTAGCACACAGAATCATGGTACAATAAATGAAAGGCACAAATTGTTCAATACATCAAGTCTAAGGACCAAGATATCCATAAACTAAGGAAAATAACAAAATACTTTAAGAAAATTACAATCTAACATTAACTTTGCGTTCCTTCATGGCTTGAAAGCGTTTGATGGTATCTGCTTCTTTGACTTGCAAAAAGAACTCACGCTCAACAAATGTGACCAAGCAATCATTTAAATTGATCCCCCATCTTGTTTCTCAATTTATTCTTCACAAAATTCATTGATGAAAAGATTCTTTCAACACTAGCAGTAGCTACTGGAAGTACTAGCACCAATTTGAGAAGCTTGTAAACAACATCATGTCTAAGGTGCATATCTGTTTGAACAAGCATAATGGAAAGATCATCTAGACTTTTCACTTCTGCAAACCTTTTATCTCTACGCATATCAGTGGTACTCGGCCCGGCCGCTGGACGGTCGCCGCGGATCCGCGGCCTCACCCGCGCGAGCCGCAGTGGTGCTGGTGCCGGACGCCGGACGCCCAGCCGCGACCGCGCGCTAGCGCTAGTTGCCTAGGGTTCGTCGATTTGGGGGATTGGGGAGCGATTGAACAAACGGGCATGCATTGTTCTGTGAGGGCTGAGAACGTGAGAGAGGAGGATGAATTGGCTGTTGTGGGGCTTGGGCCGCTTGCTAGCCAATGGGCCAACTTGGAAGGGAGATGGAAGGTGAGTTGGGTTGATTTCTAGCTTAGGAAATAGACAATTTGACCCACTATATTATATACATACATGTATACTTGATTTTTTTTCACAAAAGTTGAATATTCCTAGGAATACCCATGCATCACTGTAGCTCCGCCTCTTCGCAGCGGGAAGGGTAAGGCGCTCCGCGGTCTTAGGGTTTGGGGTGCTCCGTTTCGCACAACAGGAAGGGAATAAAAGGGGCGGGCATACCTGGTGGTTGCTCATCGACGGACGCCGGTAAAAGGCCCGGCGAAGACGTCACGAAGGGCGCCGCCGCTAGCCAAGTCGTCGCCGGAACCCCCAGCAGGCAGTGGGGTTATTGCTGATTGTTGGTATCGGTTAAGTCATCCTTCGCGTACTCCTATCTTGTTAACGTAATATTTGGATAATGAGATTGGTTTATTTTACATTCTGTTAGTTTAAACAACTGTACCCATTCTGGATTTTCAATATTTTAAATGATATTATTTTAGAAAAAAATTAGTTCTTTGTTTCATATTTTTATTTTATTCTATAATTTCTATGAGAAGATATAACAAAAATTGGAAACAACTTGTTTTCTCTTTTCTTTCTAATAGAAAATATTTGACTGCATCCATCCAACTAAGAATGGTACCTATCTTATAATAACTGAAGATTCATACATGTACCTGCATAAACTATGGAGTTAAATGCATAATCTATTTTATTTCAAAGAGTGTACAATTCAATACACAAACTTGGTAAGTTAATTTAGATGCACTTAGATATATTATTATCTCTTTAATTACAGATAAACATAAGAAACTCGCGAGAAAAAATTACCACAATAGCAGCTGATCTACTCATTGGGAATTTAAGTTTATGCTTTTATGTAAAAATTCATTGCTCATTTTGCAATTCTAATAGGTTGATGATATTTTTTCTACCCCAAATCTCCATCTTCCAAATCAAAGGAATTGAGATTTCACGCCTATATGTCCCACATGCATCGTCATTTTAAAAATTCTATTAGTCTTAGAATATGTTGGTGAAGGCGTCAGTGGTGAACTAAGATAACTTTTAAGGATTGGTACCTCTCCAATCTTGATGCAAGTACAGTCAACCATGAGAGCTAAGGTTACGGTAGCACTTAGAGTGTTCTCATTGAGTTGAGAAAGATTGCAGATTTTATTTATCTATTTCCTTAAGTGAAAAATATTTTTTTCTCGCAAAAAATAGTGGAAAATATTTTTTAAAAACTATATGTATATATATTAAAAATTGATCAGATTTTGGAGATGGAATAAAATAAGATAAAAGATCAAATCATATGTTTTCTTTTATTGTATAAGCAGCTGAAAAGGGTGGTTTTTTATTGCATATCTTTCTGATGATTTATCTATATCGACTTGTTAAGTTGCCCCCTCCATATAAGAAATTAGAAAGATAATGTAACTAAGCGCACCCGCTTTCCAAATTGCTATTCTCAAATAAGTAATCAGAGTGCATCCAACTATTATGTTTATATATTAATTATGCATTTCATTCTAAACTAATTGAGTTGAGCTCTCGTGAAACTATTATTATTTTAGGGCAATTATTTTAATAATAATACATTGATCCAATCTTGTGTCTGGTTACTTATGCATGGAGTTATCCCATGACATCTTAGTGAATTAAGGCTAAGAAAAAAAATAGTTCAGGGCATTCCAATCTCATTTATGTATTATGCCGCATACGTTGTATTGTAACTTTACTAGATTATAATTAGTGTAGGATCATGTAAATTTAAAAGGACATCACTTATAATAAATTTTATTCCGTGTCATTGTAATTTTGAAAAATCCTCTTAAAACATGGAACACTGTACAGTAGTCTCAATTTAGGAGTGAGGCTTAAGAAATCCAAATCCGCAAACAGAAACACCAAGCAAAGCAAATATTCTAATCGCGTGTGTTGTCTTTTCGTGTGGGAGTCTCATGGCAAAGCCGGACCAACCCAACCCAGCAGCCAAGCCAACAAGGCAACACCACGCCACTGCCGATCTCTTCCTCCCCTCGTCTTTCTCTCCAGCTCTCGCCAAACCAGACCAGACCAACCCACCCACTGGACCTGACCGTGCCTGCTTCGTCCACCCTTGGCTCTCGCGATCCACTCCTCTCGAGCTCGACGGAATCCCGGGGGGAGAGAGAGGGAGAACAGCAGCCGGCCGGCCGCAGAGGGCAACAGCTGCCTAACAACCCGCCACCCGCAGGTAGGCAGGAAGCGGCGGGGGGATGGGGCAGGCTATTCGCAAGCTCTTCGATTCCTTCTTCTCCACCAGAGAGATGAGGGTAATGATGATATCAACCCTTTCTTGGTTTGATTGCTTGCTCATGTAGATGTAGGTAGGTTCTTGGAACCTCTAGGCATGCCTGGTGTAGTCTAATCCTTGAACGAACCCTCGCAATCTTAGGTCACCGCTTTGGATTGTATTGTGTTAGTTCTGCTGGAGGAAATATGAATGGTACTTGAGCTGGTACAGCACAAGAATTTGGGCGTGTGGGTTGGTGCCTTGGTGGGTTCCAAGCTGATACGCCGTTCCATGGCGAAGCTCTGATCTGAGTTCTTGGTAAAAGTATTGGATAGTGGCGTGTGACCAGGGGTCCATTATTTAGGATTCTGTCGTTGATTCGACGCCTCTTAGTTATTACCAACCAACTGTGCTCTGCTGAAATCAATTGGATTCAGTGCTTGGTCACTGGTCCATTCTTGTGTTCCACTTTGTTCTTTAATAAAAGAAAATCTATATCATCCTTACAGTGAGCTGTGATGGCAATTTTGAGGACGTGGTTTGAGGTAGCACTTAAAGTAATGAACATTAGCAGTAGATGAGGGGTCTACTGGGTACTGGGATTCTAACCCAGCTAATTCTTTTATGTCCAAATAGGACTGAAAAGAGATCTTTGTGATTCTATTTAAATATACCTTTTCAGGTATCCACCTTGATCCAATGAATAATTCCATAAAGTCTTACTAATTGCACTATCCTCCATCAAGTTCTGTTTTTCTTAATCAATGGTTATCTGAGTCTGTCTCTAATAGTGTGATTACCTTCTTCAAGGTTGTGATGCTTGGTTTGGATGCAGCTGGTAAAACAACAATATTGTACAGGCTGCACATGGGAGAGGTTCTTTCAACAGTCCCTACAGTGGGTAGGTGGCCTGTATCATTATTTATTACTTATTGACCTACAACGCTGAATCATTGAGGTGTGTCATGAATATTGCATTCAGCAAGCTGATTAGACATTTCTATGTTGAAATAGTAGGTTGCTTGGAAGTTGTATCTGATCTTAATTACTGTTGATTTGGAAACTTTTGTCTATATTCATCTCATAGTTCACACATAAGTTTCCTCAAAACTGCATTCTTCTTCCATTCAACCGATGCATTAATTTATCACATGATATAATTTTGGAAGAAACAAAAAATTCGATAGAAGCTGGTAAATTTACTGGACAGCACTGCACCTTTATATTTAGCCAGAGACTGTGTCATGCTTTTGGACAAACAAAGCTTGATACATTCTTCAGTGTATGCCATTACTTGTTGTGTTAGAGCCTTTTCCTTTGCCATTTGAATGATGGGGTGAAAAGAGTATTTCCAGTCAGTTCCTCATATATTAATATGTGTTTTTAAAAACACTTTCTTCTTGATCATGTTACCTGGCAATTGAGCAGGAGCAGATATTTTGTGGCCCAGCACAATGCTCTGGAGTTTATTTCTTTTTTTTTTCTTTTGTTCTTTTGAACTTTTTTGCATACCTCAATTCTCCATCCATTGATCTAATTCTTTCCTCTGGTAACATAAATTCTCTCCTGCAGGTTTTAATGTGGAGAAAGTTCAGTATAAGAATGTAGTATTCACTGTGTGGGATGTTGGGGGCCAAGAAAAACTCAGGTCTCTGTGGAAGATGTACCTCAGTAATTCCGATGCACTGGTAATAACTATTACATGGAAGCCTATATTCACATGCCTAGCTTCTCATTATTCTGTATGGTTCTTCTGTAGTTCTAATCTTTCTCAATTCTTGCTTTGGACTTTGCACATTGTTTATCTTCAATTGTAGCTAATATCCAAATCACAGCATATATGTACATATTGTCTCAAATCTAAAGCACATTTTGAAGAAAACTGCATCAGTGAATGAACAGAAGTGAAGAGCATTTAGTTGTCTTGCTAAGTTTGTGTTTCAGCTTTCAACTTGTTGCAGATATATGTCGTTGATTCTTTGGACAGAGAAAGGATTGGAGACGCGAGACAGGAATTTCAGGTTACTATTTCATACTATATCCTTCACTACTACAGAACTTCCAGGCTCCTTAAATTATGTTTGTTGATGATCACATGTGTCCTACTAACATGCATTCCTTTTCTCCTTCCAGACTATTATCAAGGACCCTTTGATGGCAAACAGCATAATCTTAGTATTCGCAAACAAGCAAGACCTGGTAAGTTAGACCAAGAATTTCGAGTGCTAGCCGCTACTTGCGTAGTTTTTATTACTGTACTAGCGTACTTACATGTGACTGCTTATGCATTTTGTGAAATTCCCTTTTGATCAATGATTGTATTACACATTCTTTTTTTTTCTCTTTCTTCTTTTTGCAATTTGTCTGTAGTTGCATATTAATACAAACTTGTACATTTTTCTAGATGTCAACCTGTACATGTTATTGAGATAATCAGAGTATTTACTTCCATAAAACAGTGAGTGTGTAAACCATGCTGTGTAGGAACTGTTATGAAAACTGCTTGTGTTGTTATGAAGCTTTTTAGAGTACCAAGAAAACAGTTCTTTGAAATTCTTTATGGCTAATTGAAAACTGGTAAGTTTAGAACTGCTGTGAATGCCTGCAGATCTATGAAAGGTTGGAATCAGCAGTGATGGAGTTAAACTCCCAGACTGATGCCTTTTCTTCTTCACACAGAGAGGTGCAATGAGCACAGATGAGGTTAGCGAAGGACTGGGATTGCATGATCTCAGGAACAGAATATGGCACATACAGGGGACCTGCGCACTACGTGGTGAGGGCCTGTATGATGGTCTTGACTGGCTTGCATCCACCCTGAAGCAGCTGCAAGAATCAGGCCATGCAACTTCAGTTGCTGGCCCTTCCATCTAACTCAACAGAAGGTTCTATAACATTCTGAGTTCCTTTTTTTTCTTTGGTAACTAAGAGATGAACATTAACTGTTTTCTTTTGCTGCCACCTGGCAATAACTTATTGCAAGTCCAAGATATGTTATCACTATTCATTTTCTCAGCTCACTACACTCATGAATGCATGATGTCAGAGCTTTGATCGATTCTGAAAAGACTGTTCTGTTTCTGCAGTGACCTCGGTGCCTCACCCAACTGACGCCTCATCCGCGATGGCCTGTTGATCTGCTAAGTGCTCCCACGGGAATATGCTCCAGAGCAAAAGGCATTCCTTTGGTGTGGGTGTCCAGTGCCTGCAGATGGAATTCGTTTGCTTCATATGAGCCAATTCACGAAGCAGGAATTCACATGCCTTTCTTCCTAGATGTTTGTAAAGCCTTAGATGAGAGGACGTTGTGTGTATCAACATTGATCTTGTCTTGTGTGTATACTTGAGGGCAGGTGCACGTGGTTTGTTTTGGTGAGTGATTGTTTGTCAATAAAGATTTGCTTTGTGATTCTAGCATATTACAAGCTTTTGGCAAAGTGCTCGCTTCAGAATGTATTGCGGTTCTTGTTTTTTGGTAAAAAACGGTTCAATGGTACACTTTTAAAGAAAAAAGTCGAAACCAGAAAGATACACTTTTAGTCATAAAATAATTTATCTTTTTTCAAGAATACATTAGTATGTTAATCTGTTGAATGCTAAGAAAATTACAATAAAGAAGCGCTACAGCAATCGTGAAAATGCATCTGATGCAGTTTGACCACAGGGAGGGAAAATAAAAGACTGGTAAAAGGGCAAAAAAGAAAAAGAAAAAAAGGTAGAGAGAGACGATGGTTGCTTCTGATGCAGTTTGACCACAGGGAGGGAAAATAAAAGGCTGTAGGGGAAAAGGACCAAAAAGAGGAACGACGCCTGAGAGATTCGAACTCTCGCGGGGAAACCCCATGTACTTAGCAGGCACACGCCTTAACCACTCGGCCAAAGCGTCGTTGTTGGATAGCTTGTGACAAAGAATTATTTGTATCTTTAAACTTCTGTTCACGCCTTGTCCAGCGACGAATTCTCGCAGGATGATCAAGGTGGCATGCCCGGTGTTCACGTGCACGTTCAGACAACAAAATTACATTTTGCACTGCCACGTACAGTTAATTTTTTCAGACAGATTAGTATAGTAGTGGTGTGAAAAAACTTTCATACCCTTACTTATTTGCCACATACAGTTAATTTTGATATGTAAATTAAATCTGACCACTTAATTAGAGAGGCTGTTATGATCCAATTTACTGGATCCACTTAATTAGAGAGGCTGTTATGATCCAATTTACCGGATTGCACTTTTTGTAAAAAAAAAATTTGAAACTTTTTCAAAACGCACTTTTAATGAGACGGCGGAGGTTAATGGGACGGCGGAGGTTAATGGAACGGAGGGAGTAGTACGCATGAGCGAGAAAAAAATTTGGGCCTTCAGGGCCACGACCAGATCCCATCCCATCTCAACCCAGCCTGCTGCAGGATCCACACTTGAGGCATCGGAAATTCAGAATCACACGTGATAGTCAGTCAGGTTTTCCCGGGGCTTTCCCCACGTGTTAATCAGGTTTGATTTTGAACACAGTGGCTACACCGTGCCAAAAGTATTTTTGTACAGCAAATGCACAGGGTCAACATGGAACGGAACTTCAACCATGGCAAGGGGCAGAAGCTGCCTTCCCCTACTGCTGGATGAAGGATACACCAAGGAGAATCGGCTCATTGCACTTGCTCCCTCCAGATGCGTCCGGTGACCCGCAGCTTGAGCTCCTGCCTGCTGCCGCCAGAGAAGAAGAGCGCCATGTTCCGGTGGATGATCAGCCCGTCGAAGCTGTCCCGCACCTTCCGGTAGCTGTCCCTGATGCTCCTCGGAGTGCCCTGCCATGTCAGCTTCCGCCCACCCCCACCCACCTCCAGGCTGTACCCAAAGCCCTGTGCCTCGCTCTCCTCGCCCATGAACCGCAGGAACGCCATGTAAACCGGCGCCATCCCAAGCAGGAATGCCTCAAAGTGCAGGCAGAAGTGCTGCCCAAAACACTTGAAGACCTGCACATATCAAAATACCAGCCAGGTTGTGAAATGCAGCATTTGATCGACCTCATACTCATTCAGTGCTTATGGTACAAGAAAAGAATGGAAGTGGCTAAGGCAAATGACAAAGATATTATCACATCCAAAATGTAAGACGTAACCAAATACTATCCAAGTAATTCATCAATGTCTATACTGAGCAAGTAAGGATGCATTCCAGATTGGATGATAGGAGATCCAAACTTTCAGGTATTTAACATGCACAAAGATGCTGATTGTTACTTACTGTGAGCATCCATGTAGCATTTTCCACTTCGTAAGGGTTGGGCTTCACATACCGGTGGTTGAACGTGCATCCCTCGTGCAGGTCCACCTTATGGTCATTGATGAGATGAGACACCAGAAACGGAACATCACCTGTGATCAGACACTCTGAACCTGCGTATGGACAGTTGTATGGCCTGAACCTGCAGAGCTCCTCATGCTTGAGTTTGTTCTTGTACGGGTGAATCTCGGTGCATCCCATGCTTTGGTATTTGCATGGAAGCTGAAGTTGTTCTGCCACTTTCTCAAGAGCCAAACATCTGATGTTTCCCAGTTCTTGGCGGCAAGTTGGGCAATGGTTGTCTACCCTATGCTTGCAGCTGGAGCAAATTGTGTGGCCATTTGGGCACTGCAAGAGCCAAGAAGAACAAGGAATGAGTACATTATTACTTTTCTCATTTCCTGTATTTGTCTCCATAACCATCAAAATTTAAACTGTTGTTTAATTGCACGATCTAAACCCCAAAGCACTCTGGATTTTATCATTATTCAAGTAACACAAATTTCATTGCAATTCCTTTTTATTTTATTGGAAAAGAGGGTGGAAGTTACTTAAATTGAGGAATTATGATCATAGTAAAGTAAATATTTTGTAGAACTATAAAGTTAATCCATCGAGGCCAACGAAATGCAGAAGAAAGTTCAAATAAAAAAAAAGCATGAACAACATAATGTGCATGTATGCGTACACAGAAAGCAAACTAGAAACCCTGGAAGTGTTCTAATCTTTACCTATTTCTAAAGCACATAACGTTTCCACCTTAATTTTTGGTTTGGTCCAACTTCTATCATTGACATGTGGGCCTTGATCCATCCCGTATACGAGTCGGATCAACCCACCATCCACGACTCTGTCACATATACCCCTACGCACAAACAATTATATGTATCCAATACTTATACAACCTTTGTCCGTAGCAACGCACGGGCATATTTGCCTAGTGCAATTAACATAAAAGCTAAAAAAATGTTGATGGTCAGAACCATGCCAAATTCTAAGAAAGCGAAGACTAGAGACATGGACTCCAAAACTATACAAGCACTGCAAATATATGGAGGAAACCAAGGACTGATCTTTTCATTCCTGCTCTTCGTCATTAACATATGGAAGTTGTGGATTGCTTTGATGCGAGGGAGTCCATAATTGTAATGAGCAACATGATAACCAGAAAGATGCAACCAACTTGTGTCAGCATGTTGAGCAGAAAACTTGTTGATTAGAATGTAACAATAAAAAACCTACATTATGCCATAAGAGAACATGAAGGCTACGAAACTTGAGATCAATTGACAAAGACGCACGTATGTTAAGCTGGTGTAAATGCAGCATTCATAGAACGATGCCCTCTTTCTATACCAACTCAATCACTATATCTAACAGGAAATGGAAACTAACAGCTTTTTCTTAGCAGTCAAACTGAAACATGCAAACATGTATGTTTCAATCATCAAAACATCTGCTTCTTCCAAAAGAGTAAAAGGAAAGAAGACAAGCCATGAGCACACACACCTGAAGTATAGGTGGACGCATTGAGTTTGTACACACTGGGCATTCGAGCAAATCATTCAAGCCAGCCAATGATGATAATGCAACACTGGCTAGTGACGTAGACCATGGTTTACTTGTAGAGTCTACATCAAGCCTAATACCCCCAAGTGCCTCAGAAAGGCCATCATCTCCACAGTCTGACTCGGGAACTACAGTCACAATGCTGCTTCCCGGTGCCATTGTAAAGGCTCCTTTCATGTTCGGTAGTATAAAACGTGAGCACCCCACCACTCCATTGCTTCCTCGCGATCAGCTGCATTATTTGAATCTTGTCAGGAGACCATGGAAAGATCATCACACAAACTTTTAATATCACAGGAGACATGACATCTGAAACACGGCAAAATTAGCATCACGCACAAGTTGACACTGATGTTCATTTTACCAAGGTGACATAAAAAAAGGGGAGTAATTCAGAATCATGAGTGAGAAAAATGTGTTTGCAATCTGGCACAGTATCAATCAGTCGGCACCAACTGAAGCAGAGAAATCCAGCCTGAGACAAGTTACTGATAAGTAAACTACATTCAGATCCCAGACCTGAAGAAACAACATCTATTTCAGCGGCTCTCATCCATGAACCCCGGCAGTTTCCTAACTCGAATTTGTCATTAAGGGTAGGTTACCTACTTCACCCGGTCCACATTTAATCCGGAAGTGCCGGCTGCTCCCTCCTTGCCTAGTTTGGTTTCACAGGCGCCTGCTACAATCCAAGATCCGCGTAATTAAGCTCTAAATGTCACTGGAATCGTCTAGAAAACGATAATTAAGCTAACCCCCAGCCCCGCACTCAACCGACATTGCTCTCCCACAGCACGAATTGGAAAAGAGCCTCCCATCTGCTGCTCCTGCTCATACCAACCATAGCTTAACTAGCCACACATATCTTCCAGTTCCTAAGTCGCGCCCCCAAACGTGCGAAACCCCCGGGGCTCTCTTTCCTCTCCCGAATTGCGCCCCACCAATCTCGCACAAACCCATCTAAAAGCCTGTGCAAAATGAATCGAACAAGACCCCTTCTAGTTCCACCTCAATTCGCACCCAAAATCGGAGCGCAGAAATGCCTCGGAATCCTGTCTCGGCGAGGGAGCAAAACCGTACCACGAGCACTACAAGAAACGGACCCGAGGAACCCCAAACAAAACCACAAAACTGCAGAAAAAGAAAAGAGTGAGAGCGCACGCACACATCCACCAGTGCCAGCACAACCGCTAGGGAACCAGCAGCAGCAAGGAAGATTCCGCGAGGCCGCGCGGCTGGAGCTGGACCCCTGGAGACGCCGCAAATCGGGTGGGAGAAGCTAGAGCAGACCAGGAGGGAGGAGGAGGGGGGTGTTGGATTGATTCGATTATTGTTTGAGCTTTTGGCTTCGATTCATCGCGCTGCGCTTGTTCTGTAACGGAGGCGGGGGCATCTGGAGTTTTCCGCCTCCCCCGTCACGGCCCGGGCCCCGCGGGGTGGCCGTTGCGCGCCCGGTCCGCGGCGCGCCGCGTGGTGCTGACAGGTGGGGTCGGCGGTCGACGCGCTGGCAGCGGCGCATGGGCGCGGTGCAGGGGAGACCGGGAGAGGGAGGGGGTTCGACGGCCCCTGGGAGCACGGGGCCCGCGTGGCAGCCTCGCGGCTGCGTCGTTTCGAAATCAATCAACGACTGTTTGACTCTTTCCTTTGTGGGCAAGGGATGGATGGGATTGGGATGCGGAGACCGAGGTCACAGGTCACAGGGGTGGCCCAGCAGGAGGGTGGGCCCGCACGGTCGGGTGGCACGTGGCAGAGATGAATGGAAAGATGGACGGGCCTGCTGCCGGCTTGGTGCGCCGGGGCAAAAAACAAGAAGGCCCTGTGCTTCTGCATCGAGAGCGAGAGATTGCAACGGATGCATGGGCTGATGTTGTCAGTGAGCCAGTCAGTGTGTTGCACATTTATTGGGAGCACGTGGCAGTGATTTATCTTCGAATCTCCGTCCCAAAACGGATATAGGGTAGCCGGTGGCTCACTAATGACATGAGCAAGGCAGAGATCGGAATTTACTTGTTGGGATCCAGATAGATAAATAAATAGAGCTTCTGCTAGGTAGTAGGGTTTCTATGTGTGTGCGTATATATATACACAAATGTTGGACGATATTGGCATACACAACGTTTTGCAAAGCTAGCAATACTGCAATACTGTGCCACGCTCATCATCATCCATGTTGGGTTGTTATGCTCGCCATTGTTTTGGGAGTTTTTTGGGCTCGGGAGGCATCTGGAGTATGGGCAGCAGCCTTCAGCGAGAGCCCAGTTGGGTCTAGTGGTAAAACCTGCCTCTTTGTTCATGTGTATCGACGGGCCCCTGAGGATGTCTAGGTTCGAGTGCCTGCCTCCTACAGATTGTGCTTGCTTCACCAGGCCAACTCGTCAACAGGCGGTGCAGGGATCACCTATACATGATTATCAATGCTTCGGGATTTTTTTTTAGTGCTCGGGAGGCATCTGGATGTAGCTAGCTAGCAGCTCTCCTCCAAGGTCCAGTCGGGTCCACCGCCAAAACCTGTCTCTTAGTTGATGTGTATCGATACCAAAGCTGCAACATCCCCGAAGTTTTTCGGAATGTTATAAATCGAAAAATTGTGAATTTCAAAAAAAATTTGTGCAAGTGTAGTGGGAAGTTCAATCTAAGGTTGAATTCTTCCCTTTCTTGCATTCTTAGTAAATAAAAACATAAATTTGAGTTAAGAGTCCTTGAAATGATAGTGTGATCCGATTTGGAGTTATTCGGAGTTTGTTCTCGGAATTGTTTGTTTAAGATTATTTGAATTTATTTTGTTTTAATCGATTAAAATTAGGTGGAATTTAAACTCGAAGTGTGCCCTTCAAATTTGAATTCAAAAGCTAACAAACCCATACCCTAAAACCTACCCTAGCTCAGCCCAAACCCTGGACCAAACCAAGCCTGCCATTCTGGCCTGCTACCACGCCTCGGCCTGCTACCCCGCACGGCCCATAGCTCACGGCCTGATCCGGCCTGTTATCCCTCGCACCGGCCAGCCGTCAGCCCAACCCAGCTTGGCAGCCCAAAACCACCGCTGTCTCCCACTCATCGCACGCCCCTCGCCCCTTCCTTCACCCGGGTAGCTGACAGGCGGGCCCACCTTGTCAGATTTACCCGCAAGCTCCCGACGCCGCTGCGCCTCGCCTGCTCCGCACCCCGCCAGCGCCGCGCCGACCCCGCTCTGTGACAAGGGAGCGCAACCGCCCGCGCCTCCCTTTCCACCTGGACCTCGACCGCTCCCGCGCCCCTGGAACCCTAGCCCAGCAGCCGCAGCCGCGCAATGCGCGCCACGCGTCCCCGGCCCGGACGCCGAGGACCCCCGGCCGTCCGCAAGCCGTGCCTCCCCTTGAAACCCTAGGGCACACCCTATAAGAGCCCCAATCGACCGCCGCGAAACCCTAGTGCCCCTGGGCTTGTTCCTCGTCCGCCGCCGCCACCAGAGAAGAGAGGGAGGGAGAAGGGGAGAAGCCGAGGAGGAGGGGCATGAAGAGAAGGACGTCACCGCCGCCGTCGGGAGCTCGACACCACCGCCGACCGACGATGATCAAGTCGAGGAGGAGCCACCTGAACCGAGGACGCCGCCGCCGGAGCTCCTACGCCACCAAGCCGGCGCCTCGATCGACTACATTGGCGAAGCTGCGCGTCCTGCACGGCTCCGACCCGTCACGGCCACGCCGCATGCCTGCGCCACCACCCTTCCCCCTCAGACCACCGGTAGGTCGACGCAGCCCCCTTTCCAACCTCTCTGCTGCCGTCGTGCTTGTCGCCGACGCCGTAGGAAGCCTAGGCACCCGTACCCTTTTGCCCGGCCGTCGAGCCGCCCCTTTTCGCCTGCAGGAGCCTCGACGCAGCCCCGCCACGGCTTCGCCGTGCGCGGTCACCACCTGCCTAGGCGCCGCGACGTCGTGCGCGACGCGCCCAGGCCTTTGCGGCCTTTCACATAGCACCTGCGGTGCGCACACACACACACACCACCCCGCCATCACAACACACGCACGCACACACGGACCTGAGCCGCACCGGATATGGTCTCCACACTAGAACCGGGGTAGAGACCGACGTGGGGGTCCCACTCATCGGCTTACGAGTGGGAGCGCTGATCTGCGGGATCGGCATGTCAGCGAGAGAGAGAAGGGAGAGACGGGCGGATTGGGCCAAGGCCAGACCAATCCGCCAAGCCAGCCCGATAGCCCCCAGCCGGCCGGTGGAGCCGAGTCAGCCTGCGAACTCGAAGGCCGAGCTGGACACCGAGCCAACCCTGGGCCGAGCTTGCTAACCAAGCCGAGCCGAGTTGGCGGAACCGAGCCGGCCCAACACTTTTGGCCCAATAACCCCGAGCCGACACCCCTTTTCCTTTTCCTTTTCTTTTGCTATGCTGACCCGTGGGTCCCGCCCGTCAGCCTCTGGGTAAGGATGACCAACGGGACCATTGACTCATGGACCCTACTTTGACCCGTTGACCGGTCAATGATGACGTCAGCAGAGCGGACGTTAGCCGACGCGACCCCACCTGCTGACGTCATGGTGACATCATGATGATGTCAGCATGCCACGTGACACACCCTAGTGCTGACACGTGGCGCTAACTGTATTTTCTTTTTTGAAAACCTTTTTCTAATTTCAGAAATAGTTAAGCTTAGAAAATTAATAATAAATCAACCGGATCTCCGAAAATTATGAAGCCAGTTTGATAATTCTTCTAAAAACATGATCTACCCGTTAGAGTAGATTTTGATGTGATTTGGATCTTATTTGAATACTTTTATGCACTTTTGCACTTTGGCCCCTGTATTAATTCGTAATTACGCATAGGACCTGTCGACGAGGAGCCGATCGACACCTAGGACCACCAGGACTACCAGGGGAGCCGAGAAGACTACGAAGAGAACCCAGGTTTACGCCCATCTACCATCTGAATACCTATTAGATATTGCTTGCTAGATATGTTATTGCTTCATGTTGAGCTACTATGAGATGAACATGCATAGCCTCTTTATTTACCTGAACTCCTTGCTTTCCTATACACTTGATATATATGAGATGCCTTGCTACACTTTGCATGGGTATGTGTGGGAAATGGATGGATAATCTTGGTGTTAGTGGAGATACACTTTCCACAAGTTGGTGAATATAGCTTATAGCAGGGAGCGAGCGAACCTAACTCGATCTTTGGATCGAAGGCTTGGAGTGTGTATCTTGGCACACTCTACGGAGTGCCTGTGGCGGGCATAACTTTGTGGATATTTGGTGAGGAGTTGGGGGCACTCGTAATGGGTGTAGTTGCGGACCACTGCGGTGGAGACGCATGTGACGAAGATGCTCGCTTCGATGAGGACCGGGTGAGAGTAACTATGATTTATGGGACTATATTAAGCGTGCACACCACTTACCCATTATGCGGGTGGGCCCGGTCCAGGGATAGCAAGTGCGGTACCAAGGCGGTAGGAGGATCGAGTATTGGTGAAGGGGGAGGGGGTGCTGACCTCACTTTCTTCGAAACGCAAGGGAGGCTTCATAGTCCCGGTGCGACCTCTTGCGGGAGGATGCGCCCAAGACCCGGGAAAGCCGGATGGTACCGAGGCTACTAGTTTCTATGTCAGTAGACCGATGTCTCGTTGTTCAGGGGTCGCTCTTGGCTGGCTTTGATTCAAGTGGGTCCAGGTGTACAACCCCTGCAGGGTGAAAACTATAAGTATAGCCGCGTCCTCGGTCATGGACAACCCTACTCTTTTGTTGCTCTTATTAGATAGTGTTTCTCATGATTTCTACCTCCCTCTGGTGGTGACTTCCTGCCGCTGAGGTGCGAGGAGTGGGAGTTCTTGCACCGACTTGGTGGTTTTGGAAGGTGTGTGTTGGACCGGGAGTCCGGGATGCCGGAATGGTCCGAGTTCGGAGTTTGGATGATGATATATCTTATGATGCTGCTTGCATAGGAAACCTCAGCTTTACTCCTTGAATATTTGTTATACCTTTAGTATAGTCCACCTTAAAATTTGCATACGGATGGTGACGTGGATCTATCCTATTTCTTGGGGATAGATTGGTAGATGCAGGATCCATCCTTGAGATCGGCCTCAACCTTGAAGAATGATGAGACGAATGTGATATGCCCAAGTTTGCCTGTGGTGGAGATTCCAGAAGATGAAGGATGACCCATAAGCCTAGTTACCACTTTTCGCTTTTTCTACTTATTCGATTAGCCCAAGGAGGTTTGTATTGGGACTGTACTATAATCCTTTGGATTATATAATAAATAAATCCATGTATTAACTTTTCAAATTGTATGACTATGATATTTATCTGGGATGAGTTCTATAGGTGATAGTGTTTGATTCACCGACTATCACAAGGGTACAGGAGTCGGATTTTCATTTTAAGAATCCGATTCGTTTCAAAAGCAAGTCCAGAGGTCCCGGAGGTCGTGTCCGTCGAGTACCAATTATCCTTGCTTCATCTACTGTATCTCCGGCTATCTGTTCCCAGGTTACCCACGAGGTTGATGACAGCTCCACCCTCGTGGGCCGTCGCCATCCTCTCGACTCTCGTCATCAAGACACGGAAGATATATAGTGTAGCTAGCTCATGTTGATATTCGATCTCGGTGTGGTAGCTCATCATTAGGTTGTGTCCTATAGTAGCAAATCTAGTATACTTTGTTCATTTTTATTTACATATTTATTAGGTTTGTTCTAAGTTAAATTTGGTTAATTTTGATCAAGTCCATAGAAAAATATAGCAACAACTATACTACCCAATCTATACACTATCAATATATATTTCATGGTGAATTTAATAAAATAAATTTGATGTTGTAAATATTATTATCTTTTTCTATAAATTTAGTCAAACTAAGTTTGACTAAGAACAAATCTAATACGACATGTAAATAAAAATAGATCGAGGGATTATAAATTAACGTTCATGTGCGCAAGGCAGAGACCGGTCTTAATTTGAGATGTACAACATATGTACAGATAAATAGGGCAACCATGCATGCTGTAGAGTTTCTCTGCAAATAATAAGAGATGCTGGCAGCATGCATATGCTAGGTCTTAATTTGATTGACTGTAGTGTTTGCTTTTAATCTGTCCATCTTGTTTGATTTTTGCATTGAAGGATGCTGTCCTTTTTTATATATAATAATGATCGGATATTCTTATAGAGGCCGGGATATTTACTACTTCGTTATCTAAAAATTAATGAGCATACCCGCAAGGTAGAGATGGGCTATCAAATAAATAGATCGAGCGACTATGCACTAGGGTCTGTATACAAGTTGGATGTCGGTACACACAACATTTTGCAGTGGCGGCACTATTGTGCAGGGCTCATCCTCCGATCCATGTTCCATCATCACGCTTAGCATTGCTTTGGGATTTTTTGTGTGCTCGGGAGGCATCTGGAATGTAGCTAGCAGCTCTCCTCCAAGGTCCAGTCGGGTCTACTGCTAAAACCTGGCTTTTAGTCCATGGTCATCGACACCAAAGTCAAGTCTAGCTTCTAAGTGTCCTCCTCGTACCAATTATCCTCGCTTCATCTACTCTATCTCTAGCTCTGTGTTCCCTGGTTACCTCACGTCTACGCGAGGTTGAAAAGACAGCTCCACGCTCGTGGGCTAAAGCTAGTAAACATAGAGGACTATGTGCAGTGCAGGCTTTATTATCTTAGCAATCCTCTTGAGATTCCTGGTTTGGGGGCACCGGGAATATGATCTGCGGTGGTGATTAGGTGTGCTAGTGGGGTGGGTTGAAATAGGTTTTATAGGGTGGGTTTTGACGTGAAGTGTATTTAAACGGGTCAAAATAAGTTATATTAGGTGATGGAGCGGGGCGAAGCAGATTCTATGTAAATGCGGGTTGAGGCGGGTTGGGTCCCGCGATGAGAGCTAGACCCTGGAAATAAAACCTCACGTTCACACTATAAAATTTTATCGAAATTGATTGAAATTTGTTGGAGACGACTCGGTATGGCTGCCGCTACTCTCTGCAAAACAGTGTGGCTAGACCTACACGTAGGCCCCACGTCAAGATCTGGACACTGGAAATAAAACCTCGCGTTCGCACTATAAAATTTTATTGAAATTGACTGAAATTTGTTGGAGATGACTCAGTATGACTGACAGCTACTCTGTGCAAAGCGGTGTGGCTAGACCTACACGTGGGCCCCACGTCAAGAGCGGAGCCAACACACACACATATATGTTGGAATGAGTTTAATTAGTAGGTCTAGCCATACCTATGGGTTTAAGCATCAAATGGGACGGTACGGAGTGAGTTATTTAGTTGAGCTTTTGGATCGGGGTGGGTTTCCATTTAATTTCCATTGCATTGTGGTTGGGTGGGTAAGGAGTGGGTTTAACCCCGTTAGCAGGCCTGGTGATGTACTGAGAGCAGTAGCTGGGTAGCTGGTTGGTTGTTGAGTTTGTCTTTTCACATCTTTATACATGTAGATGGGTAGTACACACCACTGTAGCTTCCAGTGCTAGGGGTCGGCTGAATAACTGTAATACTACTCTTCTTTCTTCATATTATACTTTATTTATCAAGTTTTCTGGTCGATCCAATGATCCAAAATATTCTTCACATTATACTTTATTTATCAAGTTTTCTGGTCGATCCAATGATCCAAAATATTTATAACTTGCATTCCTACGCTCGGCTATGACTCTTGCTGTCTTGTTTTTCACCCTTTGAAGTTCGATCCTACACGCTTTGAGCTTGGAACACGTCGCGGCCTTTACTCCCCATCTACCACAATTCCTCTCCCCGCTGCTATTTAGCGCTTGCTGCCAACCAGGACCACCGAAGAAACGAAACAGCAGCTAACATGCTTTCTTTGCTCTCCCGCTTCCACTTAGCTAGGCTTGTGAGGCACCGGGAACATCCATCTACTTCTCGCCATAGGCCTGTGTAAGTTATTAGCAGGTTAATTAGTTTCTTCCAGTTTCTACACTCGCCTCGACTACTCTGATGCCACTGCATGCCGAGACTACTCTGACGCACTAAAGAAACTTCTCCGCAGCACCGCTGACAACCGTCTTCCGTGCATGACATCGCCGTCGAGCTAGCAGCGGGCTGCTCCGAGAGCTAGGGCAGTCTTGAAGTGGACCGTCGTTGCGTTTGTGTCCTTTCCAAGCCTGTCGTATCGACTGCAGTGCGTTTCTTTTCTTCCCAGGGAGTGGGGTTCTGTTGCACCTGGTGCTACGTTAAGAGATTATAAATGGCGGTCTAACACAAATGATCAGTCGGTACACATATGTTTTTGAGTGTGATTGTGTATTACGTTTGATCAAAAGATATGACAGAAAATTGCAAAAAACGACATCTCTTGCGTCGCTCAAAGTTTGAGGTTTACCATTGTAAGACATTTTGCATGCATTGCAAATGCCCCCTACCCTAGTTGTGTTGTAGAAACTACCCCACTGGAAAAAAATGTTTAACGGATTTCGCATGTTTTCGCTGATATAGAGGCACGGCAGTCCAACATATAGTCAGGAAGTTCTTGGATTATGCTTATTCAACATGTTATGTATGGTGATTTTGCTTTTCAAAATCGTGAAAAATAACCTCAGTTTTTCATTTAGCGGGCTATAACCGGCTTTAGCGGGCTAAATGCCATAGCGGCTACCCTTCCTAGCAGCTATAGCCGGCTATTTAAAACCTTGGTTTCTTTACATGACACTCCCTCAAGAAAAACATGACTACACCAAACTTCAAATAACACATTCTCTAGGTACAGGAATTTGGTTGTGTGCGGTCGTAGAGGTCGAAAACTAATTTCCATTTTCTAAAGAAAATACAGGAACTGACACAAAAGATCCTAAAAAGTATGAAAGCATTGAAGTCTCTAAGATCGTTCATCTTTAATTTGTTCCCGGATATAGCGCCACTACTTCTTGCTCCGCTGGAGCAAGGGAAGAAATGCCGCTGGACACAAACTCCTCCACTAAGCCAGCAACTCGCGGCTTAATTTGACAACGCTTAAACTCATTGGCGATTCTATTTTGGAATTCCAAGAAGAAATGTTAGTGCCAGTCGATCACTAAGTGTGCTAACATTTATTTTAAGTCAGGCTCGGGTTATAGTAATTTATCTTCGGAGGATCTCCCCCTAATCAAAACAGAGATACGCTAAGTTACTGATGATTAATAATGATGACGTGCAAGGTCGAGATGGACCTTTAATTTGTTGGGATCCAAATAAATAGAGCGACTACAAGCTCTGTGCATACAAGTTGAACGATGTTGGCATACACACCATTCTGCAATGCTAGTAGCCTATAGTAGTACATACCGGCCGTGCAGGGATCACGCATGTTCGATTGTACGTTATGCTTAGACTTGTTTTGGGAGCTTTGGGCTCGGGAGGTATCTGGAATATAACCAGCAGAAGAAAGATGATCCATGGCCTAGTCTAATGATAAAACCTGCCTTTTAGTGCATGTGTATCGACATCGCTCGAAGTCGTGCTGTCCTCATCGATGCCTGCCTCTTAGTGATTGTGCTGGCTTCATCAGCTCCATCTCCGAGTTTATTCCCAGGTTGTCATGGTGTATTGACTTTGTCGCCATCGACAGTCGGCACGAGGTTGAAGATGATGCCGCAATCGTCGGCCGCCGCCGTCCTCATCCCCCAATGTAGCGGCAAAAAGAAGCATATATCAAGACGGCCCATTGCTTGTGCTTGCGCATCAGGACGCTTTCACTCGCGCCGCGCACTTCCTGACCAATGCCGCTGGGCGCTGGTGTCGCTGCATTTGCAGTCCGACGTGCTGTCTTCGGCCCCTCCCCAGCCACCCCGCTGCCATGGATGAAGGCATGAAGCTCTTACCACGACCGTTCGATCCGTGCAAGGAGGGCTGGTTCAGGCAATCAGCAGGTCTATCCGACGATCGAGGAGAGGGTATCAATTTAGGCGAGCAACACCTCGATCTGCAAGGGGCGCGAGGATGCTTGGACCAGGAAGCTGAGTATAGAACTGGGGAAAAAAACTGGAAAAAAATGACCGAACTGGACTGAAGAACTGCAAAAAAATATCATCACCACATTATGATCTGCAACTGCAAACGTTATATGTCCCTGTACGTATCCCTAGCTACTTTGCTGCTGAATGCATGTCACCAATCAATCAGATCTGCTGCCTCTTGTCACCAGCACAATAATGCAAGTTAAATAAATGTTACTAGCATTTCACCAGCACAACCACTACACAGAGTCACAGACTATATATATCAGCAGACACCAGCACCACATACAGTGTGCTATACTCATAATCTACTGCGGTTTGGGCTCGGGAGGCATCGGAACCGCAGCTGTTGCGACTCCTGGGGATGTCACTGCAGCTCACTACCTTGATCTCTAGGACAGTGCTGCTCATCGTGTGGTCATCTGGTCATGGCGCCTCACGACTTCACCGGCACATGCATCTTCCTTGCGACAGTGAAGAACTGAAGATCATGGTATCTCGTGGTAGATTCAGGGAGTGACCGATGAAGAGCATGCGAACTGAAGCTGAAAGCGCGGAGGCAATGCGTGTTACCATGGGCCAATGGCACCTGCAAACACTAGATCAGTATTCAGTAGTTTACACGCACATATGCTGCTGATGAATCTGTATGTTTTTCGTTCTTTCCCCTTAAACATGGAAAAAAAATTCAGTGACTGTCTGTCTTCCACAGCGATACCAGCAGGTTGGAGTTGGACAGGCATCGGATCGGAGCCGCTCCCCGTAGCAGTCGGATCGGGCTACCAGTAGGAACGCGGACGGCGACGGAGACACGCCGGCGCACGTCGTCAATTGATCTTCAGCATCTCCGGCCGACTCGGACACGGACAGGTCGCTTTGTTTACGAATCCGATCCGAGCCGTCTCTGGAAACCGGTCCTGTCTCGTTTTTCTTTCTCGCCGGCCAGCGGTCCATGCATAAATATGGGCGCGACTCGCCTGCCTTCCGCAACAGATCGATCGATCGACGGGATCCGAACCACACCTACAAGCACAACTTGTAGTGTCGCACGGATCGATCGAACTAGTAGGCACGCGCACGGCGATCCTTGTCGACGACAGCGAAGAAGAAGGAGAAGAACGAACGAAGATGGCGTCGTTGTCGGTGCCGGACCTGATGGCGGAGTACGTGGAGAAGGTGGACGAGCGGAAGCAGGAGGAGCGGCTCCGGGACGCGAGCCTCGACGACTGGCTCCCCATCTCCTCCTCCCGCACCGCCAAGTGGTACTACTCGGCCTTCCACAACGTGACGGCCATGGTGGGCGCCGGCGTGCTGGGCCTGCCCTTCGCCATGTCGCAGCTCGGGTGGGGCGCCGGGACGGTGGCCATCGTCGGCTCCTTCGGCGTCACGCTCTACACACTGTGGCAGATGGTGGAGATGCACGAGATGGTGCCCGGGAAGCGCTTCGACCGGTACCACGAGCTCGGGCAGCACGCCTTCGGGGAGCGCCTCGGGCTCTGGATCATCGTCCCGCAGCAGCTCATCGTCGAGGTCGGCACCGACGTCGTCTACATGGTCACCGGCGGGCAGTCGCTCAAGAAGGTGCACGACCTCCTCTGCAACGGCCAGTGCAAGGACATCCGCCTCGCCTTCTGGATCATGATCTTCGCCGCCGTCCAGCTCCCGCTCTCGCAGTTCCCCAATTTCAACTCCATCTCCGCTATCTCCGCCTCCGCCGCCGTCATGTCGCTCACCTACTCCATGATCGCCTTCTTCGCCTCCGCGGCCAAGGGCGCCCACGCCGCCGCCGCCGCCGACTACGCGCTCAGGGCGCCCACCACGGCGGGCAAGGTGTTCGGCGTGCTCAACGCGCTGGGCGCCATCGCGTTCGCCTACGCCGGCCACAACGTGGTGCTGGAGATCCAGGCCACCATCCCGTCCACCCCAGAGCAGCCGTCCAAGAAGCCCATGTGGCGCGGGGTGGTGGTGGCCTACGCCATCGTCGCGCTCTGCTACTTCGCCGTCGCCTTCGCCGGCTACTACGCCTTCGGCAACTCGGTGGACCCCAACGTGCTCATCAGCCTGGAGAAGCCGCGGTGGCTCGTCGCGGCGGCCAACCTCATGGTGGCCGTCCACGTCGTCGGCAGCTACCAGGTGTTCGCCATGCCGGTGTTCGACATGATGGAGACGGTGCTGGTGAAGAAGTTCCGGTTCGCCCCGAGCCTCGGGCTCCGGCTCGTCGCGCGCTCCGCCTACGTCCTGGCCACCATGTTCGTCGGCATGACCTTCCCCTTCTTCGACGGCCTGCTGGGGTTCTTCGGCGGGTTCGGCTTCGCGCCCACCACCTACTTCATCCCCTGCATCATCTGGATGATGCTCAAGAAGCCCAAGAAGTACGGCCTGACGTGGTTCGTCAACGTCTTCTGCATCGTGATCGGGGTGCTCCTGATGCTCGCCTCCCCCGTTGGAGGCATGCGGCAGATCATCCATGACGTCAAGAGCTTCAAGTTCTACTCTTAGATGCATGCATGCATCAAGGGAAAGAGGAGGAACTCTATGTTTAGATATGTTCGAGGAAAAAAAAACTTGTATTATTTAATTAATTTATTTATTTCAGTGTTTTCGGATCATCGGATGTACATAATATTTTCAATAGATATCGGAATAATAATGTGTAGTTAGGCTGCTGATAAATGTGAAAAACACACAGAAATAAACATGCATAGTCTAGACAGATTATTATCCAACTCATTATTGTCTCCCAATATCTAAACTGAGAGCTTTGCAGCAGGGGTTGAGTGAGTGCAATAACTGGCAGCACTGACACTTCTCTTTTCCTTTTGATGAAATAGGATGGGCAAGCCCATACTGTCTTTTTTTTTGAGATTTTTGAACGGAAAATAAAGGGATAGCCAAAAGGACTCAAAAGTACTCAGAATCCAATGCTCATGAAGGTGATACAAATAAATAGGAGTCCATCGCTCTACACAATCTGATACACATACAGCATTGGCAAGACCAGTTTAATAATTTTGTTCTCTCCACTTTCTGTTTTTTTGGCCTCGTGATTCGTCGTCTCTTGCTAGCAGAAACTCGATGGATTAAGGAGAGGGGGCTTAGGAGACATCAGGAACTCAACGTGCATGCAGACTTCAGTTTCTTCTTCCGCTGATGCTCCCTGATCCATCATTAGCTGACAATATGTAAACATGTAGTATTGTTCAGCATCGGTCATGCTCCGATCTAGTTCTGTTTATTCTCCGTCAAGTTGAAAATGCATAGATCCCTGAACTCACAGTGGATGAACGAACAGTGATTGCTAATGCTGAATTATCGAGAGATCCTTCATGTATGTGATTGACGATTGATGAGCTTAATTACACCTAGCTATACGAGTTTCGCAACGAAGCATAACAAGCTACTTCCTCCGTCATTTTGGATTTTCTAGATGCATAGTTTTTATTATACATCTAGATATACATTATGTCTAGATACACAACAAAATCTATGCATAAAGCTAAAATGACTAATAATTTGAGACGAAGGGAGTAGTTGTGAAACTCAAAATTTGCTACAGACATTTCTGGTAGCCCGAGCCTGTTTATACAAAGTTCCGTTGTAATTCAGTTTGCTGGATCAGCTAGTTTTGTTAGCCAGGACTGATCCGGAGAGGAAACAAAGAGTAACACCGATCTGTAAGCAGCTCGAATTGCAAACAAGGCATTTTTTTCCTGTGAAAAGAACTTCCTGCTATTGTACTAAACTAAAATCTCCCTCGTTTTTCAGATATCCACCAACTCAAGTACAAAAGGAAAAGAATAGCTCAGATCTCACCCGTCCGAGTGCATTAGCTCATCGTAGCTAGGTCGACCATATCTTGATGTGCTGCAGGAGTTCTTTCTCAATACAGAGTGCGGCTAAGCGGCTTGCAGAAGAGAGCACATGCCTGATCACTTGGCAGGCTTCAGGTTCTTTTTTCTTTTGAATAATCGCAACAACCTAATTTCCCCTAGTTCTGAGAAGAAAGAGGACAGCTATTCCAATCAAGTTAAATTGCTTTGGACCGGTCCTTTTGACTTGGCAAGCTATATATGCATTTACCTGTAGTCAGCCCTGCACATGTTGAGAGCTCTGCAGTAGAGGTTGAGTGAGAGCAATAACTGTTAACTCTTCTGAGACTTTAGAAATAAGCCACAAAACATACTCTCTGAAAAAAAGAGAAAGTAGCATAAAAGCAAAACTGATCAATGCTTATGAAGGTATTACAAATAAATAGGACTCTTGGCGCTCTCCAAGATGCAGGCATCTCATTGTTTGTAAAAACTCTATGAATTAGGATTTGGAGGCATCGGAAATTTAGAATCCCCTTGATTTTGGAATATAGTTCCGACAGACAACCGAGTAGTTTCACCCTTAGGAAACATATTCTTCGAGTGTAGAGGAATTCCATCTCCAGTTTATCAACCTTGCTATTGTTTCATTAGTGGAAACATATTCTGCTCTGCTGGTCCATCTGGTGTTCAAGAAATGATCTCATTTTCCAGAATCAGGGAGCCTCTTTGTCCAACTGCAGAACCTTATTCAAAAGAACTCACAATGCTTTTGCATCGTGTTCAACCCAAGCATAAAGAGCGTTTATTAGAATGGATAAAAAATTTTGGATAATTTTTGCTCAACTTAATTTTTTTATCACTTTTTTTTTATCTCTTGAGGCCTCCCTGTAAAGACTCTCCCTCTCTCTCTATACACACACACACTCCATGTATGATCATATACTTAAAGTATATACCATCACAGATGCGCTAGTATGATCACATACACCTCGTTCATACCTTTCGATTGGGTCAGATACGCCCTACATCATGAGATACACATGTAGGAGTAGCTACAAGTGCGTGTAGAATGAATTTTTCCTCTCTCTCTATATATATTCAGTAGGGGATGATCATGCCCTCCTATTGCTTCAAAAAAAGTACATGTATATTTTCTATGTTTCTTATTATCTTGGTATTTGGGTGCAAGTGGTTAGTGTATGCGGACCAATCGTGGTTGTAATATGCAAATGATATGGTTACACCCTTCCTTAAAATTGGAATTATATGTGAACTTACATCCATGTCAGAGATAGACATGGATGTACACGCATTCAAAGCACCTAAGAAACATAGTGTACTAGCTCTGATTAGAGAACTATCAAGAGTACCCCACATTTACATAGGACTAGTCCTGAAACTTACTCCATATTTAATTGCTTAGAGAAAGAGCTAGCATGAGATGCAAATGTACATCCATTCAAAGCACACACAATAAACGTAGTAACTCTTCGTTAGAGATAGGTGCTGGGATCCAATATAAATAGAAGGCCATGTTCAATGTTCCAGCCAAAATATTTACATTACATATATATGTGCAAGTGTTAATGTGAATAGGGTAAAAATCACGTAGTGACCCGGTACAAAGTATACAGTAGGGAAACCATACTGGATGGTGCCTTATATATGTCCAAAAGTTGAATGTATACACACACATGTTGGGGTAGTGCCATCGAATGCTATCTTGGCTTTATTTTGCATGCTTGCCCCTGCTGCATGCAAGTTTTGTTACGCAGTCCTGCTTACTGCTTAGTGGGGGACTTAGGAGGCATCAGGAACTCAGCATGCATTGTACAATTCTCAGAGACGAGGTCACACTCTCACAGATGCTTCACATAGCGTGTCTTTCATTGTACACAGCTTTGTGTAAACAACTCTACATGGGCCAGCTTGGCGACGGACTCTGCTCGTATTCGTGCAGCATCTAGCTAGGACACAATTCCCATCTTAACAGGGCTGGCCAGCTCGCGGGCACACACCTGCGACCACCATTTTTGGCAACATCTATGACGTGCAAGGAACGCTTGGAGATTTTAATAAGCTGAACTCGTACATGAAAATTAGTAGAAGAGTTTCTTTCAGCTCCACTTTACAATTGCAGCGTTTAAGATGCTTTTGACTTGCCCAGATCAGGTTCAGTCATAAATAAATTGTGGATGCTTGATAATGATGCTTCAGAGGCCACATGCACAGCTTCAGGTTTTCATGTGCTGGGTAACTACAGGAACTAGATTTCCCCTATTTCTAAGAGCAGAGGAAAATAAAGCAAATTAAATTTGAGCGGTTTAATTTGGAACTGCCTAGAGGCAAGGTGTAGCTATAAAATAGGAGATGCCTGATGCTGTAGGACGGAGCTGCAAACCACCTCACATGTACGGGAATGACAAAGCTTCTCTCATCTTGCCTTGCTTCTGTTTTCGGTGCTAAGCTGATGCTCCTTTCCTTTGCGTCTAAGCTTGGGGATGGGAGTCACCGGGAAGTTGTGCAGGACGAATGGGTGGTTTTGCTCTCTACCACACACCGACACAGCCAGACACTACAATACCCCTTGCCGCTCATGCTCAGCTTGGTTGCTTCTGCACAAGTGGCGCGTGCCATGGCGACGGCAGAAGAGTGATGGTTAGGTCATGCCATAGCGATCGACCTCAAATGCTGGTGGGCGCGGGACCTTTTCGATCGGGAGCGGGGAGCCCAGTGACTGGACAGGATAGATGGCCAGATGGGCTGAGTCTGATGGGCCGCACGAAACACGGTATAAGAAACGCGACACGAAAATAGTCCGACACGGTGGGCTTAGTGCTCGTGCCAGTCCGGCACGGCCGTCATGTCGTGCGTGAGTCGAAATCCCAGCACGTAGCGCCGGTACGGGCACGACCTGGCTAATAGGCCGGCACGGCCCAACCCACAATCTACTTGTATATATACTCTCCACCGTCTCTCAAACCCTAATCTTCCTCCCTCCCTTTCCTGAGCCGGCCGCCACCCTCCTCATCCGCTCTCTCGCTCTCGCGCGCGCCTCCCGCCTTCGCCTCCCCGGCCGCAGGCATGTCCCTCCTCGCGACCTCACCACTGCAACGCCACTCTCCCGCCTCCCCGCGTCGTACCTGTCACGCGCCACCACCCTCGCACCTCCCCGCCGCGGCTGCCATCCCGGCCGCCGCCGCCATGGCCTCCCCCGCCCCTCGCCGTCCCGGCCGCCGTCGCCGCGGCCTCCCCAACCCCTCGCCGTCCTGGCTGCCGCTGCCACGGCCTTCCCCGCCCCTCGCCATGACTTTCACCTACGGCGACGCGGGGGGCGGCGGAGGCAGCTGGGCGGCGGGCCGGCACAGCATGCCGAGTTGCTCGTGCCGCGACTAAGGTTTAGTGCCGAGTCGTATCGTGCAAGTCGTGTTAGTGTCGAGCCGTGCCGTGCGGTCCATTTGGCCATCTATACTGCACAGGCAGCCGGTTTGCCACCGAGCTGCGCGAATGCGGAGCGAAGGAGATTAGAACAGAGACTGGATGCGTCGGATTGCACACGGCAGGTGAATCGCCATTCAGAACTCTGGCCACCAAAAAATTCAGTTTTCGATCACTCTAATCTCCCCAGGACGAACAGCTAATTTCAGTTTGTCACACGGCAGGTGAACCTGCTAAATACATTCATCATAATTTTGGTTATTTTGTTAAGAAAACAGTTTTGATCGTGCATTTTCAAATAGGCTCTTGTTAGCAGGTTCTAATAGAAACCAGCAAGCTGAGTTTTTTTTTACCACTTAGCTCACAATTGAAGATGCTGATAAGAGCAGCAATTTCCTATCTACAATGCACATCGGGAGGTACAAAGGACATTAATTCATTCAGTGAAGAACTCGTCAGCTAGCGCTATGGAAAGATTGAGGAATATGCTTAAGCAAATTGCGAGCAAGATGATGACATGAGTAGTAACTCTTCATTAGAGATAGGTGCCGGGATCCAATATAAATAGAAGGCCACGACCAATGTTCCGGTCAAAATATTTACATCTTCTATCTATTATTATTTATCTTTATACAATAGTGTTAAAAGAAGTCACCATGATCGCTGAGAGGGTCTAGAAAATCTCACGTTAATTAGAAAAAGAGAAGATCTAATGGTCTAGGCTAGCCCAAAGAGTCCGTATCCAATACGTCATGTCAAATATGATAAATAAATAACTATATTCGAAATTTAAAAGTAGATTTTGTTGATCAAATTATAACGGAAATCCAACCTGATTAAATTTTGTTAGCTCGCCATTAGTTTTGGAAAGAAAAAGATTTCATCCTAGATAGACCAGGATCCAAGAAAGGACAGGAAATTAAACAAGCTCTGCATGGCCTAGCTTATCGTATGTACATGGGACTAATACGAGAGGGGACATGCGTGTCTGTTTTGTTTTCCAAAATACGTCTGGGCAGGTAGAGATCATGCGGCCAACAAACAAACCTAAAGTTCAGATGTCGCCGGCTCGCCGCCGAACAAATAACTAGAGATATCCCTGCTGGCTTCTCGCTTGATGTGGTTGCAGTGGAACAGAATGGCTACGCTCAACGCACGGGTCACACCCTTATCTCGATCTGTTGGCTGCCGCTGCCTATATAAAAGGCCTCCAGGCTCTCATGTACAGTGGGCTTTTTTCGATCGACGAAGCTCTCACGGAGGAAAGAGCCACGAGTCCGACCATCAGGACTCCATCGACGGCAACGACTCAGAGCAAGAAAGTAGCACCAAATAAGTACATATATAAAATCGAAATTTTGAAAAATATTTTTTATTTCCTAACTCAATAGGTGTCTTGCTGGACCGATTCCAAGTTCCCATGTTAACCAAAAATACGGCCGTCTATCCATAATTTTATTTAACATTATGATCAAGCATCGTGATGAAGGAGTTTAATTCGGTCGCATCATCTTGCTGGTGCACTAAAACAACAAAAAAGAAAGCACGTGCAGTACAAGCATCCACTGCATGGATCGAAAGTTGCAAGGAGAGTCAGGCAAGAGAAAAAGCAGATGCATTTGATCGTATAAACAAACCCCACCAAATAATTGAACTCAGATTTTTGCACAAAGGACCAAGCATCCAAGCTAAACTGCCACTGTGATGGCAAGAACTTACTACACCACAACCCCATATTTATACATTTTCACTGAGAGCCAGTAATTCGGCAAACCTAAATTAGAACTGATGGTTTGCCATAATAATTTGTTGAATGATGCTCTGACGTTAATTTATGGTTGTGGTGTAGTGAGTGCTCCATATTCGATCAAGCATAGCAGTAGCATGGTACCAGAAAGCAATTGCAGGATGTGACTAGCAACAATGTCCTGTAAATCTGCCCTCGACCAGGGCTTCAACTGGCCGAGAGAAAACCAGACTCTTGTGCTAGACGTATTGGATCGGCAGCGTGTCCCGAGAGAAAATCAGACTATATCTAGCAATTTTGTTATAGCAAACGTGAATCACTAGCAGCGCTGATGGAAGGCAACACACGTTGTACTTACCAGTGCACAACTTACAAACTATAGCTAATTATATGGATAGCTGCAGGGCAGATCACCATGATACAATGATGGTTCACATGCTCGTATCGTGATCTTAACCGATGCTTATGGCACATATGTTTCCTATGACAAGGAAGACTTAATTACAGGTTTCGTTATCCTAGAGGCACACCTCAAGGGCAGATGATTTCTGGAATTGAAGCTTAAACATGGTGAAAATTTGTTGATTGCCATAGCTTCAAATTAAAATTTTTAATTTACTTTTTAACACTGGAGTCTACATAGGTCGTCTGCCCCTGCATTATGGATGCGCAATGGAGGAAAACATTTGCCAAGTTGGACAAGTGTATTGTGAAATAACATTTGGAGGCATGACTACATTAGTAGGGCAGCCATAGAGAAAAGCACAACTTAATAGCAGCAGCCTACATGGAACTATGATCAAAAGAAAATAGAGAAAAAGACAACATGGGTCATATCCCAAGATGGCAAGGTAATGACTACCATGGAGAAAAACAGTGTTTTGTTAGCCATAAACAATGTTTAGCCGAATAGCAGCATATATAGAAGAATCACATTGCTAAGAAGAGATTTCAATCTCGAAATCAATGAGCCAATGAGAGTCTCTAGACTTTAAAAGTGAAACAATAACAAAGGTATGAAAATTAGGGGCATGTCAATGATGGCACAATGGTGCAGCCATGTCGTAGCCACGATCAGGGGCGGAGCTATGTAGGCTCCAGTGGGTGGCCATGCACCCACACAAAAATAAAAATTCAGTGCTAATCATCAGGTTTCCACCTTATAAATGAGATGGCTAGTAGCAAAGCAATGGACGGTGCACCCCCTCGATTCAGCTATAGCTTCGCCCCTGGCCACGATATGATCTCAGCCCATTCACCGGGTTGAGTATAACCCTAGGTGGACTACATTGTTGCTATTACAAAAGCATGATAATCACCATTAGCGACAACAAGAAGCATTGTGATTAGTTGATGGCTGAGAGCTGAAAAACTTAGGAGAGAAAGAAAGATGATGCAATCACGCTAGAGTGCTGATGCAATCTAGAACAACAGATCTAGAGAAATTGATGTTTGACATGCATTGCATGCAGTCTGTAGCAAGACATGGGTAGAGTTCGACTAGAAGAAATTACATGCACCATCAGGGGTCCATCTTCGATGACCGTGACATAGCTATACCTAAGATAATATGGGAGCATGCATATATGGGGCTATATCAATAGGTGATTGGAGGACAAAGAAAATAAAGTATATTGTTACTTCTAGCGGTATATATGAACAACACATCCAATTCTTTTTCTAAAAGTCTAGGGATAATTTATCATGCACTGTAACTAAAAATATAAGAAAAAAATCGTATATCACCCATAAAAAATTAAATTTTTTTTTAAATATTTAGTCATATTCAGTAAATATCCAAAAGATATGTTTCTATATAAGGTATTAATTTCTCTCCTAAGTTGTGTAAAAAAAATACACCATAGAATATGGCACAGGTGGCGGTACTTTTAGGACAAAACAATTATAATGATATGTCTAAACAAAATTATTTGCATCTTATATTTTGAAGTAAAAAAATCCTAAATATTGGAAAAAGAACTAGGTACCCGCGCTATTTGTGCGGGCCACCTCGCTAGTTACATATGTGCAATTGTTAATGTGAGTAGGTAAAAATCACGTAGTGACCCGGTACAAGTATACATGTAGGGAAGCCATACTGGATGGCGCCTTATATATGTCCAAAAGCTGAATGTATACACACACATGTAGGGGTAGTGCCATCGAATGCTATCTTAGCTTTATTTTGCATGCTTGCCTGCTGCATGCAAGTTTTGTTACGCAGTCCTGCTTACTGCTTAGTGGGGGGCTTAGGAGGCATCAGGAACTCAGCATGCATTGTACAATTCTCAGAAACGAGGTGACACTCTCACAGATGCTTCACATACGTGTTTTTCATTGTACACTGCTTTGTGTAAGTAACTCTACATGGGCCAGCTTGGCGACGGACTCTGCTCATATTCGTGCAGAATCTCGCTAGGACACCATTCCCATCTTAATGGCTGGCCCAGCTTGCGGGCACACACAACTGCGAAAATTAGTAGAGGTTTCTTTCACCACCACTTGTAGGATCAAAGATACCGACTAGAGGGGATGAATAGACGGTTTTAACTAAAATCACAAATACTAAGTAAATTTAAGGATCAAAGATACCGACTAGAGGGGAATGAATAGACGGTTTTAACTAAAATCACAAATACTAAGTAAATTTAATTAGTAACATAAGTGAGCTCCTATTTCTACTAAATCCTATACTAGTGGAGTTTTGCAACCTAAGGTGACAAGTAGCAATTCAATCTCTAGTAAGATAAAGTGCTCAAAGTAAAATGCAAGAATAAATTGAGTAAAAAAGTAATTGGGCACGAGACAAGAATTTTTCCCGTAGTGTCGATAACTTGCCGGTCACCCCTAATCCACGTTGAGGTGGACTTAAAGCTTCAACCGCTCCTCTATCAAGAACCAGTTCTGATCTTGAACCGGCATGAATCAATGAGCCTCTCCAAACCTCGATTCCACTAGAGTTGCTCTTCACCACTCCGGCGAGGTGAGCACAAGAACCTCTCACAAATCAAATCGGAGCTCCTCCACAATCTTCTTGAAGGGCTCAACGGTTTCACCTTCTCCAAGCCATCTAGGAGATGGCAACCTCCAAGAATAACAAGTCGATGACGCTTGTTTTAAGACTTCCTAGTGCCACAAAGCTCAAACACTTGATGCAATGCACTAGGATGCTCTCACGCTCTCAAGAATGCAACTCCAAAGCAAAGTAAGTGTGAGAGAGGAGGTGACTGGCTCAAGAATGTCAAGGAATCTTTCAAATATGCCAAGAGAGCCCCTCACGGCCGGGCAATGGGGTATATATAGCCAGTCCCTCGAAATCCAACCGTTACACTTAAAACCCGTGAAAACAGAGTTTTCGCGGACTGTCCGCCTTAAAAAAACCGGATTGTTCGCCATTCAAACTCAACGGCTAGAAGCGCAATAAATACGTGTCAGAGTCGACCATTACAGCCCTGACGGACCGTCCACCTCACAAGGAGCGGACCGTCCGCAGCACAAAGATCCCGAGCACACAGAACATCCCAAGTTTTATCTGGTTTCAAAAGTTAGCCAGCGGACAGTCCGCTCCTGAGGCCGGACTGTCCGCCGCTCAGAAAGAATTCCCACCAGAGCCTTGTTCTGTCTCAACTTAGAGTTAAACAGGCGGACCGTTCGCCCCCTAAGGCCAGACCGTCCGCCCTACGAAAACTTTTGTGCACCGAGGACCGACCGAACCATTCGGTCAGTCCTTGAGGACCACCGCCGAACCAGTCGGTGGTCTTGGACCAACTTTTGTTAGGTAGCGGACCGTCTGCTTCCCCTAGTCGGACCGGCCTTTATCTTTTCGGCTCCACCTAGAAACACAAGTTTTTTGTCCTTGATTTCAAAGAGATATGCGGACTGTCCGCCACTCTAGGCCGGACCGTCCGCCACAACAAGTCAGTATGTTTTGAAATCAAGTTGCTACTCTCAAACTAAGTTAGCCCTCGTGCATGCAATGAAAGTGTTTGGGCAAAATAGCACTATAGAACCGTCAAGCAAAAGCACAACGACCCCTCTTGATAGTTCGGCTCTATCCTATTAATATGGTCATTTCTCATCCTCTAATCACCTTATGACCGGTAAAAATAGAAAAGTCCTACCATATACCTTTGCCTTGAGCATATCCACCCAACATCATCTCCAAGTGTCTTCATGACATCAATTTATGCTCATCTCTCTTGGACCAACCTATACTCATTCCTTCTTAAAGAAATTGTTAGTCCATTAATATTATCATTAATTACTAAAATTCGAATTAGAGGCGTAGATGCTTTCACCACTTTAAATGTCCATCCTCGTCGACCAGTTTGTTAACCCGGGACAGATTATTGGAGGAAAACAACTAAAGCAGTAACACCAATTTGGAAGAGGATCGGAGGAGCTCAAAGTGCAACCAAAGGACTGGTACTTGCAGTAGGGTTTGTGGTAGTTCGGTAGTTACCGGTCTTGATGCACTCCAAACTGCAGAATTCAGCAAAGCGCGCTAGTTTTTAATTTGCTTTATTATTTTCAAGAGCCCAGCGGTTATAACCGCTAACCTGATAGAAGAGGAAAGAGTTAGGTGCTACCTGTTACTTTTTTGCCTTAATAAAAAACATAATGCTATATTTTGTCCAGAAACAGAATTTTCTACATATCCACCAATTCACATACTGAAATAAACGTCTTAAAGCAAAAAAAAAATAGAGCATGCAAAAAAGAGAGAGGCCATTTGCATCTCAACAGGTAGAGGTCCCAAGTGCAGTAGCTAATCGTTGGTCCACCAAGCATTTACATTAGCAGCATTACACTCTCAATGCAGAGTTTAGCATGCAGCAGAGCAGAGTGCACATCTACGCACATGGTAGGCTTCAAATGAATTACTGCAAGAACCTGAGTTTCCCCCATGTTGGAGAAGGAAAAGGACGACCAAAAAATTGCTTTGGACGTGCCCTAAGGCCAGGTCCGGCTATAAATAATGTTAGACGGCACACTCCACACGAGAACGGTAGTGCCACACAATAAGATAAAACCCTTGCTACCATGGAAGCAGGCTTTGATGCGCCCAAGCTTTTGCAACGCCCCTTGCATTTTGTGCAGTGGTCGTCATGCTCGTGCATAGAGGGGGCTTAGGAGGCATCAGGAACCCAGCAGTTGAGTTGGATCCTCCGGCGATGCTCCTTGCCCTGTCTTTCCTTGCACACTGCTTTCTGAATTCTGAATCCAACTCCACCACTATCAGCAGAGGGGCCAGCACCTGCTGCAGAGGATCTGCACGTTTCACCTGGAAGATGTCTCTTTGTCGTCTATCCATAGAGAAATGGAGGACGCGCATCCTCCATTCGCTTGGCAAGCCAGTATGTGGATCAGAGAACGACAAGGCGCCCTTTCTTTAACAGGACTTGGTCGTTTGATTATTTTCTTAAATAATATTGAGAGAATGGGCCAGGAAATGTGCCCTGACATGGCTACCGATGTACAAGCAAAACTCAGAAAAGGCCCTGCGCAAATGGTGTAACTTCTTGGAGGATCGCCTCAAGACCCCCTTGGCGATCGCCTGTTGATGAAGAAGGTGAAGCTTGGCATGACGAGCTGGGAGACCTGAAGACCAACCTGGAAGACAGAAGCTTACAGCTTCCTTTTTGTCTTTTCCATGTGAACTTTACTCTGTTCTTGGCCTTTTGGGGTTCTTCATCTGTATAGGGTGTTAGGTACCATGAAGGTTGGCGTTTCCAGTGAACTGTAAAACTGCCAAACAAATTTTTGCCTTGTTCAATGAATGGGGCTGGGCGGCAGCCTCTTTTTCTAAAAAAAAAATGGGCCAGGAATATGTATAAGGAAATAAACAGCATGTGATCATATCCGTTGGTAATGCTCTGCAAGCCGGATTGCCAGGAAATATGTTCTTCGTGTACGTGATTATTCAGGACGGAATGAGGCTCCTCTGATGACTTAAAGCTAAGCCTAACAAACTGGCCGTGTTGCACTCTATAAGTTGCAGAGTGCTGCAGGAAATTAAATGGCTCTTTTCATCTTTGACGTAATACTGTTTTTCTTTTTTGCATTTGTCATGGTATCTCGACCATGTACATATTGTTGTTTTGCATCAATACTTTCTGAACGTAGATTCTTTTTTTTTGCGAAACACAATAGGGATGCAGGTTTTGCATGCAGCAGGCCTCGAGTCTGTGCAGTTGCATATATAATTAAAGAACACGATTATTTTTCCTCATTTCTGATAAGAAAAAGGGTGACAAGCGAATTAAGTTAAGTTGCTTTATTTGGAACTACACAAAGGCTGGGTCCGGCGGCTATATAATTATAGGATATGGTTGATGCTTCTTCAAAAGCTTACCACACGCACTCGTTAAATTAGAATGCTAGACCATTTATTTCTTCCAACCCAGATTTCTTGGATCTCCCCCGGAGCTCAGCTCTTTCTATGTCTCTCTGAACCTGAGCTTATTAGGCTTGGGAGTCATCAAGAATTTATAGGGCTGCATGTTGGAGGGAACCGGTAAGTTACTAGTACTACTGTTTAGCTGTTGTCTTTGCAATGTTTCCATGACCACATGAAGATTATATTTTTTATCTATGTGTTAAGCTGCTTCGAGAATCATCAGGTTCTTTTAATTTCTGTAGGTAACATGATCATATCCGAAGGCAGGACCCCCTAGTTTCTGGTCAACAGCGGGAAGTTGCCAGCTTTAAGTTGAAAGCCAGGAGGTATTGAGCTCATGCTTGGGATCATCATCGCCTTCCGACCCTTGAGCTTCGACCCCATACCATGTGCGCATCACACTAGCTGTTGAGTATTAATTAGTTTGAACAAGGCTTAGGGTGTATCCTTGAAGCCGATTGAATATCAATTAAATAGCCTCCTTTCCAAATCGCCGTATACATTTTTATACAAATAGGAATACAAATTGCATAGTTTGATTATAATCCTGCATTCGGATATCCAGTTAATATGCTTGATTGCAAGTATCCATCCTTGTTATCAATGATTCTGGAAAAATTGAAATCATATAGTTATAGATCGAAAGTAGTACATATAAATAATCAACATTCGTGTAATAAAAAAAATGCATCAGTAGTAACATTATTTATAAATTATCGGAAAATACTTTTTGCGCACACCTATTTAACTCCGTTAGCCCTTCGTTTGTTTCTTTATGTCAGGTACTCATGTTTTTTTTTTGTCTTCTTATGCCTGTCTTCTCTTCCTCTTCCCACCCCCATCCCGTACACACGTAGAGGCACCCCCCCCCCCCCCATCCCATTCATCCAAATTCAATTTAAAAAGCTTTTTATCGATTCCAATCTAGATTTACAAAAATCTAATCCAAATCATCCAACAATCTGACAAAATACTTGTACTAGCTACTATCTAGATTGATCTCTAGTTGCTATTTAGAAAATTCCTAACCAGTAAACATGCGTCCACTCTGAACACTTGTTTTGACTTGAAATTCTGGCAAAACTGAGAAGTCATGACATGCATTTTGGGAAGAACACAATTTGAAACTGGAACATGAATCATTCTGACAAGAATCGACCATGAACAAGAAACAAGAACCAGCAAAAACTAATCTGACAAAAGTGAGAGAGAGAGAAAAAAACACAGTGCAGCCGCTGTTCCTGGCTGCTGCAATTGCCCGCATGGGCATGGCTGCCGAGCCGCCTGCTGTGCCAATAGGAGAAGCCCGGAGGCAATTTAAATTTGAGTGGGTTTGGAACTGCCCGGAGGCAAGGTGTAGCTATAAAATAGGAGAAGCCCGATGCTGTAGAAGTGTAGAACGGAGCTGCAAACCACCTTACACGTACGAGAATGCCAAATAAAGCTTTTTTTTTTTCCTTCGTTCCCATCCTGCCTTGCTTCTGTTTTCGATGCTGAGCTGATGCTCCATGCCTCCACTCCTCTGCGCCTGAGCTTGGGGATGGGAGTCACCGGGAAGCTGTGTAGGACGAACGGGTGGTTTTGCTCTCTACCACACACCGACACAGCCAGACACAAGCTCGTTCCTAGCCGCTCGTGCTCAGCTTGGTTGCTTCTGCACAAGTGGCGCGTGCAACGGGGACAGCAGAAGAGTGGCAGTTAGGTCATGCCATGGCGATCGACCTCAAATGCTGGTGGGCGGTGGACCTATTCGGGGAGCCTAGTGACTGCAGAGGCAGCCGGTTTGCCACCGAGCTGCGCTGATGCGGACAAGGAGCCAGCAGTTAGCAACTTGCAACAAATCGTCCGTGCAACAAGGAAGACCAAAGTGTGAAATCCCATCGCAGCTTGGGAACTCGCTTGGATGTCTGGCGCCACCACTCCTGGAAGACGTACGTTCTGATCTCCCTCTAGCATCAAGTCCTGTAGGTCGATTGGTGGCAGCATAGCGAACCAGGTCTGCCTAGCTAGCAAGCAGCACTTACGCACGAGGTGAGGCAGTGCTGACCGTCTCATCCTCCTTGTCAGTCGTCACAAAGATTACCGGTGAGCGGTGACTCCAACGCCCAAGCACCAGACGCAAGACGGTCGGCCGTCCAGCAACCATTATTTGTACGTCGCCACACCAACCACAGGAAGAGTTTGCGACGCAGAGGAGCCCAGAATCCCCACAACCATCGACAGGGCTCGAACTTGATGCTTCCCTAAAGAACTGCTTGTAGGCGGATTTGGTGGTGTAGGTACTGCCATTCGAAGATCTCACAATGTTTCAGTGTTTTTTTTTCTTGATTTTCTCCTGTGTGATCGAAGCTAAGCAAGTTTTGCAACTTGTTATTTCAGAGCATGAATGCGCGTTCATTCAACAAACTCAAAAACAAATTGTAGTACATTCAACAAACTCAAAACCAAATTGTAGTACAACTTCCGTTCACAAATTTAGCAGGACTACGCACATCTTGATCTAGCTGTGGTGCCCCTGTATGCGGCAGAGATGGATGCATTTATTGTGCTCACAACTCAAGTCAATTTCAGTTCTGAACATCAGGACCCAGGTCAATTTGGAGACTCTCCGCCTCATGTATTTACACAGCCAAATCTGCCTCAGGTATTTACACAACCAAATCTGCATATGATGCACTTTTTGAGGGCGCCGTCAGCTTCGCTCCCTTTGAACGTACCTGAAAGTCTTGGGTACCTCCTAAGTGCTTTTTCCTTTACGTGGTTGGCTGCTCACAACCGGTGCTGGATAGCAGACCGGCTTGCTCGGAGAGGCCTTCCCCACCTGGACCGATATCTGCTATGTGATAAGGAGGAGGTGAACATTCAACACCTGCTCATAGGCTGTGCGTTTGCAAGACAATTCCGGTTTGAACTTCTACAGATTGTTGGCCTTGCAACACTTGCTTCACAGCCTGACGATCCTTCCTTTGATGCCTGATGGGATAAGACGGTTTTGATGGTCAGCGGCGATACAGAAAGGTTCCGAACTCCTTCATAATCCTTGGTGCTTGGACCATCTGGAAACTTCAAAATGATTGTGTGTTCAATGGTGCTGCCCCTAGCATGCCTGTGGCTCTAGCCCGTGCTAGGGAGGAAGCCCTTTTGTGGAGTTTAGCTGGTGCTAAGGGTCTGTCCTTGCACACAGCCAATGCTGTTGTAGCCTAGTGGGTGTTGTGATCAGATCTTTCTTGACAAGCATATGTGATTTAGTTCTTGCAGGTTTAGTGGGTGTGCGTGTGTTTGGGTCTATGTAAGACTCCTTCTATTAATACAATGATACGCAGAATACAATGATACGCAGCTCTCCTTCGTGTTCGAGAAAAAAAAACCAATGCAAGTAGTATACATACAGACAAACCATATCTTGATCTCAAATGCTGAGTGTATGTACCTGCACATATACATGTAGCTAGGTGTAGTGTCACAAACAATAATGCTACTACCATCGAAGGGCACCTTTGGCTTAGGAGGTATCAGGAACTCAGCATACAGTAAAATCCGAGGCGTCAGTTTCACCGATGCTCCTTAGCTTCCACTGGCCCGTCTTTCCTCTTAAGCTGGGGGTTGTAAACTCTGTCCCCACAGTTTTGCAAGTGGTGTCTGCTCATCTAAGCTCTTCATACTTCATTTCTAGGCTGATCTCATTTCTAGGCTTCGTCTGATTGAACAAGATACGAAGCAAGTAGCAAGAATATGTGAAGAGCTCATATTGCAACCAAAGGCACAGTTGGGTAACACAGTGATATATATGCTGCAACTTGTGTGGTAGTTCCTGACCAGTGACCAAAGATACACTAAGTTGCAGAGCGTCGAGGAAAGCCCTACCTTGAGTGCAACAAAGAGCTAGCACTTCTTTTTGTTTCAAGAATCCATTCTTGAGCTTGTTTTTTTTAAACACGATTCTTGTACATGGAAAATTTGCAGAGCTTCCAGCGTTCCGCAAAGAGCACTTCATTTTGTTTCCAAGAACCCAGTCTTGGTAATTTAATATTAGGAAAACTCTTATAAAACACAATACAATATTAGAAGAACTATAAAGTAGTCGTTACTTGTTTTTTCCTTAAGAAAATTGTCCAATAATGAATTTTTTCTAATTCTACAGATGTCAACCAATTCACGTACTGAAGAAAAAAAGGTTCCAAAAAAATGAGATTAAGATCTCGACCAGTCCTCTACATTAATGCATCAGCTCATGATAGGTAAACCACATATCGATGTTTCCAGAAATGGTTCCTCAATGCAGAGTTTGGCATGCAGCTTAGCATTCTGTACTGTAGGGCTGTAGGCTTCAAGTTCTTGGTGCTACTGCAAGAACCTGATTTCCTTTAGACCTCCAAAAGGTCAGGTCCAGGTATAAATACGAGGTTTATTTCAAAAACAAAAGGTATAAATTCGAGATGAGATGGTTGATGCTCCAAAAGCTACATGCGCAGACTTCCAAAAACCACAAGTAGTAGGCATCGCTCCCGCGTTGTTCCGCTAGGGGCGACACGGGCGGCTCCCCATCCCCCCGCCTCGGCCCCCCGCCTCCCACGCTCCCTACCCTCACCGCCGCAGGAGTTGCCCGCCGCCCGGCGGGCAGCGAGGTGGGCGGCGGCGGGCCATCAGCTCGTCCCCCTCCTTTTCCTCCTCTCCCAACCCCTTCCTTCCCCTCCTCTCTCCTTGCTGCAGCGCTGTGGGCACGGCCGGCGGCCAGATCCACGCCGGAGTTGGCCGGATCCGCACGGATGGCGGCCGGATCTGCGTTCTACGGGCATTTCCTGGCTGTTCCCGGTGATGGGCGGTGATGGCTTCTTCGTCGGTGGCGGGGACATGGCGGCAGCGCTGGCGGGTGCCCGCCGCGTCCCCCGGCATTGCCCTGGCGACCTGGTCCTGGCGGCTTGACGCCGGTCCTGGCCGCAGCTCGTCGGCTGCCGGCCGGCTCCCTCTGCTACAGGAGGTGTCACAGGCGCCCGGGGTCACAGGCGCCCCCAGGCGAGCGGCTTTTCCTCCGTCGCGTCTTGCGGCGTGAGGGTGCTCCAGGCCCAGTTCCGCCGGCCGTCGGCTGCGAGGTGCGGGTGGCCTGCGATGTCTTTGCAGAGGTGCTTCGGCGGCGTCGTGGTTGCGTGTCGGCAGCGGCTTGCTCGGGCGCATATCAACGACACTGTGGTGGTGTGGCTGATTGCGGCCAAGCGGAGGTGCGTTATTTGCGCCACTTGGTTTGCGCGATTGTGGTGGCGGATGCTAGAGGTGGGTGGTCGTCAGGTTTTGCAGGTTCTCAGGTGAAAATCTTGCTCGGTCTTCGACCGTTGCCGGTAATGACGGTGCCATGGTGCATCGTTCTCCCTCTTAAGGGCGTTGCTGTGAGGACCTCAACCTCTAAGGATTGCTCCAGGTGAAAACTGAAGAACCGATTATTGGTTCGGGCGATGGTGACATCTTGATGTGTATCCTGCTGGGGCGTTACATGGAGTCTTTGGGGGGACGACCATGGTTAGTATGGAGGGATGAAGATGTGAGAGGAATGGAGTTCGTGGTAGAGATCGATTTAGTGTAGTGTCTACGCGACAAGATATATTCATAAAGTGTTTGGCGGTCAAGCAGGAAGAACGATCTTAACATCATAAGTCTCTAAGAAGATAATAGATGCGAAGAGTTTTTATCGCTGACAAGGTTGAAGCAAGGACTCAGGGGAAGTACGAAGCTTAGTCTTTCTAGCTTTCTTTCTTAGTCTCTTTCTCTCCTGTATTAATTCCTCAGTTTCGAGGTTTAAAGTCTAAAAACACTTGTAACGATTGGTTGTTGTCGTTGTCAAGATTGGTGATCAAGACTTAGACTAGTAAATTTCTTTTATGCGCATACGGCTCCGGATGGTTGCGCGGGTGACACGGGGTTTAGACTGGTTTGGGCAAGAAGAAGCCCTACGTCCAGTATGGGGAGCTGCTCGTGTTGCCCACGCGGGTTCTGTAGTAGGGGTTACAGAAGAGCGAGAGAGGGAACCGGTCCCAAATCTCTAAGGTGTGCCCTGAAGCTCTAATGGTGGGGGCGTGTTCTTCTTCGCGGGGAAGTAGAAGCCCGTGTGAGAAAGTGTGAATGTGAGTGTATGGGAGTCTAAAATTCTCCTCCGTCTCTTGAGCCCCGGCCTTCCCTAGCTCCAGGCGGGTGACCGGGTTACATGCGAGACGTGCGAAGGGATATGGAGAGAGGGAGAGAGAGAGAGAGAAGACGCAGAGTCCAAGGGGAAGATTCGAGCTCCTCGGGCGCCATGGCCGGCTTCAGCTTTCGGCTCCGTCAGATGGCTTCCTCCGATCTTGTCGCTGCCCTCCTCGGGGGCTGGTGCCGGCGGGCGTGCGTGATGATGGCCGTGGCCTCCGTCCCGTCGGGGCAGACGGCTGCCACGACTGCCCCTGTTATCCTGCAGACGGCCTGCGCGGCGCGGGCGTCCCGTCCCTATCGCCGAATTTGCAGGGCGCGAGGACGGGTAGGTGAGAGCGAGGACGGCCAGGCGTGCTCCTGTGCCAGGCGACACAGATCATGATTGCTTGACAGCGAATCAGAGAAGACCGTGCTGCTGTGCCGTGCGCGGCGCGGTCGTGGGCTGGTAGGTGTGACGGGTCACGTCAGGGGTGCGGGCGCCTTTCTGCGCGCCCGAGCCCTGGAGCATTTATGGCAAGGCTGGCGGCGGGCCCACGTGATCAGCGCTTGCGTCTCCGCCCGAGGCTGACTCCCGCCTGGCGGGCCCAGGTGAGCCTGACCCTTCACGCCCCGGGTCGGGCGAGGCGGACCCCCGTGGCGAGGGGTCGGGCGAGGCGGACCCCCGTGGCGAGGGGTCGGGCGAGGCGGAGCCCGGCCGCCGGGGGGTCGGGAGCATCCGACCCCGAAGGACTCGGTCAGGCGAAGCGGAGCGTTTCCTCCCATGTTGGGCTGACGACGGTCGCTGTCGCCGCAAGTGGGTCCGGGCCTCCACGATCGTTGTTGTGATAGTCATCAGACGATCGTTCACTTTTCCCCCTGACAGTAGCCCCCGAGCCTGTGGTGGAGCGGGGACGCTCCTCCAGAGGCTGTCATCGTCGTTCCTCGGAAACTTTTGCTCGTCGTGCGGGCTGCAGTTGACCAAGGACGGGAAGCACGGTGATTGTCTCGACATGAGGGGATTCTTACCATTCCGGGGAACGCCCTCCATCTGGAGGCCTCATGTTGTGACCATCCGTGTGGTCACTAGTTGCGAATCTAGCCCCAAGCCCCCGCGCGTTGCAGGAGACCGATCGGGAGGCCAGATCGACTTTTGAACGTTACCCCTCAAGCGTCCGTTCGCTAGGACGGAGGGGGTGAGTCGTACCACGTTATCCTCGTTGGACGAACGATGGTGCTCGTTGAGCTGCAAACGGGTCAATTCGAGTGGGGTCCCGGTCCCCGTTCGGGGGGGTTCGGCCTGGGCCAAGCTGGTAGCGTACCCCAGATTCCGGTCGGCCAGTTCATATAGTTCCCGAGCCCGTTCGAATGGACTCGGTGGCTCGTTGCCTTTCATCGGGGAAAAACCATGAACTTTGGTGCCGGCCGGACTCGAATATGAGGTCGGGACGCCCTGGGCAGTCGGGTGCCTAGGTGATGGCCGCTAGCGGACCCGTCCCTTCTCACCCCTCGCTCAGGGTCATCCTGGGGCGGCTGTCGAACCCACGGTGGGCCAGCCTTCGAACCCCTGGATCGTAACGGGCCGTAGGGACGTTTTCAGCCCCGTATCCCTTCTTACCTTTCCGTTGAGCCTTGGGCCGGGTGCGGAGGAGATCGTGCGCGCGTACTTCTCGGAAGACGAAGTGGCGGTAGGTGCCGACCCGCGAAACGAGGGGGGAGTGGATGTTTCCTGCAGGGTCGTGCGCACGTCTTCCGAAAAAGGAGGGTAACGGGCGTGACGAGGCGTACTAGGCGCCGCATTAACTGCGATGGGCGCGTCCGTTCCGCTTCCCACGCGTCGTTCCATAAGATGGGGGGCCGCCTCGCCGGTTCCGCCCTCACCCTGCTCCGAGTCTTTTCGCCTTTCCTTTCGCCTTTTGGCTTCCTGTGCGAGCCGTTCGCCTTCTTCTTCCCCAACGCTCCAGCCTTTTTCGCCTCCCGCCATCAAGCCTCCCTTCCTCGCGCAATGGCCACCTGGGAGCGCTCCAGCTTCGGCACCTCGCGCGCTGACGGCCTCGTGAAGAAGGGTCTCCTCTGCGATAGGACCGAGCGGGGCGAGTGGCGGTTCCCCGGATCGGATGAGACGCCGAGTCCGCCCACCGGCTACGTCGTCTCGTTCGCCCATTTCCACGAGAGGGGGTTCGCGACACCGCCGAGCCTCTTCTTCCGCGGGCTGCTGCACCACTACGGACTCGAACTGCAGCACCTCAACCCCAACGGGATGCAACACATCGCGGCATTCGTCGCGCTGTGCGAAGGATTCCTGGGCATCGAGCCCAATTTCTCGCTGTGGAAGTATTTCTTCGCGGTGAGCCTGTACCAGAAGGTCGAGAAGCGAGGCGGCCAGCAGCGGACGACCCCGGTGGCGATTGGGTGCGCCGGCATCCACCTTCGCCAGTCCCGCGCCAAGGAGTACATGGCAATGAAGACCGCGGCGTCCCACAAGGGGTGGCATCAGCAGTGGTTCTATGTAAAGAACTACTCTGAATCCCCGTTGCCGGAGTTCACCGGCCGCGTCTTCGAGGCGGCGCCAGAGGTGTGGGCGTACGGCCCAGTGGAGAAGGAGAAGAAGCGGATCTCCAGCCTTCTCCACGCCATTGAGTACCTGAAGGCGAAGGGGCTCACCGGGGCCGGAGTTATCGGGGCGTACCACTCTCGGAGGGTGGCGCCGCTGATGCTTCGGATCCGCTCGCTCGCCGAGATGGTTCCTGGCGCACCAACCGAGGGCACCATCCTTGCGACGGGCGCGCTCCCCGCCTCCGAGATCCGGCAGCGCATCCGGGAGGAGCTGGAAGACAAGGACGTCGTCTTCCGGTGCCCGGCCACCCTCCGATGCGGCCGGATAGGGATTTCGTCGATCTGGTAAGGATCTCGTGCGCCCGTTACCTCTCCTTGCGCCTCTCGACTTGCCGTTTTGACGCGGAGCCTTTGTGCCTGCAGGGCCAGTTGACGAATGTCGTCGGTGCGCGTCCGCCCGTTCCTGAGGACGCTGAGCAGCGGCTGCGGAACCGCCTCTTTGCCGAGAAACAGAAGAAGCGCAAGGACGAGAAGGAGGCGAAGAAGCAGAAAAAGCTCGCCAAGGAGTTCCAACGGCGGCGAAGAGGTCCGGTCATATCGGACGACGACAACGATGATGACGATGACGACGACGATGATGAGGAGGAGGAGGAAGAGGAGGAGGAGGAGGAAGAGGAGGAGGAGCGCGTCCCGGCCCCTCAGCCGGGCGCGCTCGTTATCCGGGAGCAGCGCTCCCAAGCGGCCGAGGAGGAGGAGGCGGAGGAGGAGCATGCTGCTCCGACGGTGGCGACGGGGACGGAGGGGTCCACCCCCGCAGCTACGACAGGCACAGCGGCGGCGGAGGATGCGTGGACGCTCGCCCCGACAGCCGCAGCGGAGGCGGCGGCGACAGCGCCGCGAGTATCCGCCCGGGACGCCGTGGCGTTGGCGACGATGGCGACAGAGGAGGATGTGCCTGCTCCGGCGGCCGCATCGGGGGAGGGGACGCTTGCCCCGGTGATTGCGGCGGAGACCTTGCGTCGGCGAGCGAGCCGGGACGCGCGTCGGCGCCGACGGCGGCCGCGGCGACCTCGGCAGGGACGGTGGCGCACGCTGCGGAGCCGTCGTCGAGGCCAGCGGCACCCGTGGTGGCCGTGCCTGCTCCTGCGGCGGTGTCAGGAACAGAGGAGCCGGGGCCCCTGCTCACGCTGGATGACGCCGAGGAGTGGGGGAAGTGGCGGACAATGCAGGGCGTGCTTGACAGCGCCCGTGCTGCCCTTTCTTCCTTGGTGGGGGAGTTGGACGGCGTCGTCGCTCCCGTTGGTCAGGTATGCCGTTCTTCCTGGTGATCACTTTCCTCTCCGCCGCTCTATTGCTGAATGTGGGTTGCTTTGCAGGCCCTCCAGGAGTGCAGCCGAGGGAAGTCTGATCTCCTTCGGCTCGGGCAGGAGCGCCTCTCCGCGGAGGAGCAGCGGACCAAGGAGCTGGCCGTGCAGGTTGCCGCCGCCCAGCAGGTCATCGATGACCTGCGAAGGCGCGAGCAGACGGCGCAGGATGAACTCCAGGCCGCCGTCGAGCAGGCCCGCCGTGACCGCGTGGACTTCCAGGCCGTTGTCGAGAACGCCCATCTTGATGCCGCGGTGCTCATTCGGGTGAAGAAGGAGCATGAAGCCCTTCAGAAGACCGTCGAGCGCATCCGCCACGAGCGACAGCAGGACTGGCAGGACCGGGATCTCGAGGCGGCCCGAAGGGTCGAGGCCGAGAAGATGGTGGCCGACCTCGGGACGGAGGTTGGTCAGCTTCAGACCGCCGCGGCCGCGCTGAAGGCTCAGTCCGAGGGTAAGGCTCCTCTTGTCTTTCTGCCTTTGTGGTGTTGGGGAGGTTTCTGATCCGGCGGGTTTTTTTGGACAGGTCTCGTGGATGAAGTTGACCAGCTGAAGGGGGCCCTTGATGCGGAGCGCGTCGAGCACGACAGCCTGCGGGACGCGGTCCGTGTCGTCTGCGACGGCCTCGGCGTGGTCCAGGGCGAAGGGACGAGCTCGCTGGCGGCTCGTGCCCTCGGGGTGTACCAGCGGACCCGCAAGATCGCCCGGGAGGCGCTTCACGTCGGCGTGAAGCGAGCTTTCGGCGTCTTTGGGTCCCATTATATCGGCCTCAATTTTGTCGTGATGAGCGAATGGTATGCCCCCGGGTACTCCGAGGCTGAGCTGGACGAGATCAATGCGTCGGTGCTCGACCCAGCGGAGGCCTTGGCGAAGCAGCTGGAGGATGAGGCCGTCCCACCGGAGAACCCCTGAACGGGCTAGCTGGTTTGGGCTCAGATGCCCCGTCATGTAAATATGTTAGTTAATTTCGAACTTCTTTTGCAATGGCCGCAGGGGCCATTTCTGTAATTTATCAAAGTTCATTTTCGATCCCCTTCCTTGTCTTTTTGGGTCTGGAAAGTTTAGAGTACGGGTCGGACGCGTCAGTAAGCGCTGATGGGCGATAGTACCGTAGCCGCTGGGGCGTAGGCTTTCTCGCAGTCCGATCAGTCTTGCCTGGGCTTCGTTTGCGCACTCTCCCCTTTTCACGCCCAAACGTTTAGGAAGGGGGGTCGGCTCGGAGAAAAGTTGTTTTGAGAAGACCTCAGGTGACTTGGGTCAGAGCATCTGATAGCCCCCGAGGGATATGAGACCCTGAGGTAGGGTCAGGGTCGGATATCCCTGAGCTCGTGACGAGACTCAAAAAAGGTCGACTCAAAATTGCTTTTCTCCGTGGACTAGAAAATTACAGAAATGCGTGTGTTTAAACTTGGAAACAGAATTTAAGGGTAGAAGCGTCTTAGCTGTTCTATGTTCCAAGCGTTGCTGAAGATCTGCCCATCGGGGGTCGCCAGCTTGTACGTGCCTGGCCGCAGCACTTGGGCGATGACGAAAGGACCTTCCCACAGAGGGGTCAGCTTGTGCCGACCCCTGTTGTCCTGGACGAGGCGGAGCACCAGGTCGCCGACGTTAAAGGCTCGGCCTTGCACCTTGCGACTGTGGTGTCGTCGTAAGGCCTGCTGCTATTTGGCCGAGTGTAGTAGGGCCACATCGCGCGCTTCATCGAGTTGGTCTTGTGCATCCTCGAGTGACGCTTGGTTCCCTTGCTCGTCATACGCCTTGACCCTCGGCGATCCGTACTCTAGGTCGGTGGGGAGGATTGCCTCAGACCCGTAGACCATGAAGAACGGGGTGAAGCCAGTTGCCCTGCTGGGGGCCGTCCTTAGACTCCATAGGACCGCGAGGAGCTCCGCGACCCACCGGCCGCCGAACTTTTTGAGGCGGTCGAAGATTCGTGGCTTGAGACCCTGGAGTATCATGTCGTTGGCTCGTACAACCTGTCCATTCATGCGGGGGTGCGCCACGGCCGACCAATCCACTCGGATGTGGTGGTCGTCGCAGAACCGGAGGAACTTCTTCCCGGTAAACTGCGTGCCGTTGTCCGTGATGATGGAGTTGGGGACTCCAAAGCGATGGATGATGTCGGTGAAGAACCGCGCCGCCTGTTCACACTTGATCTGCGCGACGGGTCGTGCTTCGATCCACTTAGAGAACTTGTCGATGGCGACAAGCAAGTGGGTGAAGCCCCCGGGCGCTTTCTTGAAGGGCCCGACGAGGTCCAGTACCCAGACTGCAAAGGGCCATGTGATGGGGATAGTCCGGAGCGCCTGCGCGGGCATGTGAGTTTGGCGCGCGAAAAATTGGCACCCTTCGCATGTGCGGACCACGTGGGTGGCATCGGCGACCGCCGTTGGCCAGTAGAAGCCCTGCCGGAAGGTGTTCCCGACGAGGGTTCTTGGCGCGGCGTGGTGGCCGCAGGCCCCTGCGTGGATGTCCTGAATCAGTGCCCTTCCTTGCTCGATCGGGATGCAGCGTTGGAGGACGCCGGTGTGGCTCCGCTTGTAGAGCTCCTGGTTGATGATGACGAATGATTTGGCGCGGCGCGCAATCCTTCGTGCCTCCGTCTTGTTCGTCGGGAGCGTCTCGCAGATGAGGTAGTCAAGGTACGGGGCTCTCCAGTCAGGCGGGGGGTCGGGCCCCGCAGCTGGATTCGTGTCAATCTCCATGACCTCGGGGTAGGAGGGGTCGGCCTCCAAGCCCGGTCCAGACGGAGCATGGGCTACTTCGTCTGGGCCGGCACCTGGGCCCGGGACAGATGGCGCGTCGCCGACCTTTCCCGGTTCCTGACAGCGGACTGAGGGCTCGAACTGATCGCTGATGAAGATGCCGTTGGGAACGGGCTTTCGGCCGGATGCCGCCTTTGCCAGTTCGTCGGCTGCCTCGTTAAAACGTCTTGCGATGTGGTTGAGCTCTAGCCCGTCGAACTTGTCCTCGAGTTTTCGGACCTCGTTGCAGTAAGCTGCCATCTTGGGGTCGTGGCAGCTCCATTCCTTCATGACTTGCTCGACGACTAGCTGGGAGTCGCCTCGGACGTCCAGCCATCGGATGCCCAGCTCGATGGCGATGCGAAGACCGTTGAGGAGGGCCTCATACTCAGCGACATTATTAGATGCAGGAAAATGGAGGCGAATCATGTACCTCAAGCGGACGCTGAGAGGGGAGATGAAGACTAGGCCTGCTCCGGCACGAGCCTTCATCAGCGACCCGTCGAAGTGCATCGTCCAGTACTCCTGCTTCTCCGGCGCCGATGGCGTCTGGATTTCTGTCCACTCCGCTACGGAATCAGCGAGTACCTGGGACTTGATGGTGGTGCGGGAGGCATAGGTGATGCCCTGGTCCATGAGCTCGAGCGCCCACTTCGCGATCCGTCCCGTGGCGTCCTGGTTCTGGACCACCTCGCCGAGGGGGAAAGACGAAACGACTGTCACCGGATGGGAGGTGAAGTAATGGCGCAGCTTCCTCTTCGTGATGAGGATGGCGTAGATGAGCTTCTGGATCTGCGGATATCGCACCTTCGACTCGGACAAGACCTCGCTGACGAAGTAGACTGGGCGTTGTACCTTGAGGGTGTGTCCCTCCTCCTCTCGCTCTACCACCAGAGCCGCGCTGACCACCTAGGTGGTCGCCGCGATGTAAAGCAGGAGGGGTTCCCCGTCGGTAGGTGGGACCAGGACCGGGGCTTTTGTCAGGAGGTCCTTGAGTCGGTCAAGTGCCTCCTGGGCCTCGGTGGTCCACTCGAAGCGGTCAGTCTTCTTCAGGAGCCGGTAAAGGGGGAGCCCCCGTTCGCCGAGGCGCGAGATGAAGCGGCTCAGGGCCGCCAGGCATCCCGTGACACACTGGACTCCCTTTATATTTCGAATCGGCCCCATGTCGTTGATGGCCGCTATCTTCTCCGGATTGGCTTCGATGCCACGCACGGAGACGATGAAACCCAGCAGCATACCCCTTGGAACCCCAAAGATGCTCTTCTCAGGGTTGAGTTTGATGCGTTTGTCTCTCAGCCTCTCGAAGGCGAGTTCGAGGTCGGGGATGAGCTGATCACCCTTTTTGGACTTGACTACGATGTCATCGACATAAGCCTTAACGGTTCGCCTGATGAGGTCCCCAAAACACTTGAGCATACATCGCTGGAATGTAGCCCCCGCATTTTTGAGGCCGAACGGCATCTTGACGTAGCAATAGGGACCCAATGGGGTGATGAAAGAGGTCGCGAGCTGGTCGGACTCTTTCATCGCGATTTGATGGTAGCCGGAATACGCATCGAGGAAGCTGAGGGTCTCGCACCCAGCGGTCGAGTCGACTATCTGGTCAATGCGCGGAAGAGGAAACGGATCCTTTGGGCACGCCTTGTTGAGACCGGTATAGTCAACACACATTCGCCACTTCCCATTCTTTTTTCGTACAAGAACAGGATTAGCTAGCCACTCGGGGTGATACACTTCCTTGATAAATCCGGCCGCCAAAAGCTTCTGGAGCTCCTCGCCGATGGCCTTGCGCCTCTCCTCGTCGAAGCGGCGCAAACCTTGCTTCACCGGCTTGGAGCCGGCCTTGATGTTTAAGGAGTGCTCGGCGACTTCCCTCGGAAAGCCGGGCATATCCGAGGGTTTCCACGCGAAGACATCGATGTTCGCGCGGAGGAAGTCGACGAGCGCGCTTTCCTATTTGGGGGATAGGCTTGCGCTGATTCGGACGGTCTAGCCGTCAGAACCGCTTGGGTTGAGGGGGACCTCCTTGACGCCTTCGGTGGCCTCGAAGGAGGTGGGCGACTGCTTGGAGTCGCGCAGACCCTCGGCGCTCTCGCAGCATTCCACATCACACTCGTACGCCTTCTGAAAGGACGTGCCGACGGTGATGACCCCGTTGGGCCCCGGCAGCTTGAGCTTGAGGTAGGTGTAGTTGGGGATGGCCATGAACTTGGCGTAGCTTGGCCGCCCCAAGATGGCGTGGTAGGTTCCACGGAAACCTACCACCTCGAAGGTGAGGGTCTCCTTCCTGTAGTTGGACGGAGTTCCGAAGGTGACGGGCAGGTCGATCTGCCCGAGAGGCATTGCCTGCTTCCCCGGCACGATGCCGTGGAACGGCGCCTTGCTGGGGCGGAGGCGGGAGCGGTCGATCCCCATGGTGTCGAGGGTCTCGGCGTAGAGGATGTTGAGGCCGCTGCCTCCGTCCATGAGCACCTTGGTGAGGCGCGTCGTGCCGATGATAGGGTAGACAACGAGGGGGTAGCGCCCTGGCTGCAGGACACGTCCCGGGTGGTCGGATCGGTCGAAGGTGATGGCGGATCCCGACCAGTCGAGGAAGGTCGGCGTCGCTGGCTCGCGGCGTTCCAGCTTCCGGCGGCGTCTGGAATCATAAGCCGCCGGCCCGCCGAAGATCACGAAGCAGCCGTCCACCTTGGGGAAGCCGTCTTCCTTCCCTCCGTTGTCCTTCTTCTCCTCGTCGGGTTTCCGCCTACGGTCGCCCCTCACCGGGTTGCCTGCAAAGTACCTCTTCATGAGGTTGCAGTCCTTGTAGGCGTGCTTTGCGGGGAACTCGTAGTTCGGGCACGGTCCCTCGAACAGCTTGTCGAAAAAGCCGGGGGTGCCCTCCGGGGGCGGCTGACCCCGCTTGCGCTCAGCAGCCGCCACGAGGGGTGCCTCGCGCCACTGCTTGTTCTTCTTCTTCTGCGGACGGTTGGAGGTGCCCTCGTCGGCGTCCTCCTTCCGCTTCGCCTCGCCCTTGGAGTGGTCGAAGATTGCTCCGACGGCCTCCTCGCCCAAGGCGAAGCTGGTGGCGATGTTGAGGAGGTCCTCCGTGATCCGCGGGCCTCGGTGCCCTAGCTCGTGGGCGAGGGGTCGGCAGGAAGTTCCTGCCAGGAATGCCCCTATGATGTCGGCGTCCGCGACGTTGGAGAGCTCGGTGCGCTTCCTCGAGAAGCGTCGGATGTAGCCCCGGAGGGATTCACCCGACTCCTGGTGGCAGCTCCGGAGATCCCAGGAATTGCTAGGGCGCATGTACGTGCCCTGGAAGTTTCCCACAAATATCTCCCTCAAGTCGTTCCAACTGCGGATTCATCCTGAGGGGATATGTTCTAGCCAGGCTCGCGCTGAGTCGGCTAGAAAAAGTGGGAGGTTGCGGATGATGAACAGGTCATCGTCCGCCCCACCGGCCTGACATGCAAGCCGGTAGTCGTTGAGCCATAGCCCGGGGTTTGTTTCCCCGGTGTACTTGGCCACGTTGGTTGGCTGCCTAAAGCGCGGCGGGAATGGCGCGTTCATGATGCGCGTGGAGAAGGCCCGGGGCCCCGCCGGGTCGGTGCTGGGGCTACGGTCTTCCTCGCTGTCGTAGCGGCCGCCACGGTGGACGTGGTAGCCGCAGTCCACCCCCTCCTCCCTGTCCGCGCGGGAGCGCCTCCGCGCGTCCAGGGTGTCACGGGCGTCGCGGATGGGACCGACGCGCCGGTGGATGGATGGGGCCCCGCCTCCTGCGGGTGGCGACGTCCGTCGAGCGGGCGCGGCCTGGTTCGCCCGGGGAGGAGGCTGGTGGACAAACTCCCCCCGCCTTTCGGAGGGTGTGGTGGGGGGCGCCCCGCTGGTGTTTTGCCCGCGTCGTCGGGACGCGGAGCTCTCCGCCTGCTGAACAGCGGCGCACTCGAGCAGGTCGCGCACCTCTCAATGCGCCTGGCGTTCTTCGGGCGTCTCTGGCTCGGGGAGTCGTCGAAGCAGGGCCGCCGCTGCGGCGATGTTTTGGCTGGCGCGGGCGAAGAGCTGGGGGCGATCCTCATCAGCGCAGATGCGCTGCTGGACGTCGCGCGCTCGTAGTCGCGCCCCGCCCTCGTTGCGGGGGCGCTCAACCTCCTGGTGGGGCGCCACGCGCGCCTCTGGCTGTAGGGGTCGCAGCGGGGCCCGGGCAAGGGCTCCCGTCGTGACCGCGGCGCGCGGTGGGGGAGTTCGCTGCCTCCTCCCAGCGCCGTCGCCGTTGGATCCCTCGGAGTGCACGTCGGCCATGAAGCACTCACGCGAGGGGTGGTGGCTCCTGCTGCTGGAGCCGGCGTCGGAGGAGCCAGAGGTGATGAGGCGAGTGGGTGAGAGGAGGAGAGGGATTAGGTCGATCCCCTCCCCGGTGGCGAGAAAGTCCAGGCTCCCAAAGCGGACCAGGGAGCCCGGGGCAAAGTTGACGTCGTGGCTGGCCATCTGAAGCCGGTGATGTATGCGCAAAGGACCCCTACTTGGCGCGCCAACTGTCGTTGTCAAGATTGGTGATCAAGACTTAGACTAGTAAATTTCTTTTATGCGCATACGGCTCCGGATGGTTGCGCGGGTGACACGGGGTTTAGACTGGTTCGGGCAAGAAGAAGCCCTACGTCCAGTATGGGGAGCTGCTCGTGTTGCCCACGCGGGTTCTGTAGTAGGGGTTACAGAAGAGCGAGAGAGGGAACCGGTCCCAAATCTCTAAGGTGTGCCCTGAAGCTCTAATGGTGGGGGCGTGTTCTTCTTCGCGGGGAAGTAGAAGCCCGTGTGAGAAAGTGTGAATGTGAGTGTATGAGAGTCTAAAATTCTCCTCCGTCTCTTGGGCCCCGGCCTTCCCTTTATAGCTCCAGGGGGGTGACCGGGTTACATGCGAGACGTGCGAAGGGATATGGAGAGAGAGAGAGAGAGAGAGAGAGAGAGAGAAGACGCAGAGTCCAAGGGGAAGATTCGAGCTCCTCGGGCGCCATGGCCGGCTTCAGCTTTCGGCTCCGTCAGACGGCTTCCTCCGATCTTGTCACTGCCCTCCTCGGGGGCTGGTGCCAGCGGGCATGCGTGATGATGGCCGTGGCCTCCGTCCCGTCGGGGCAGACAGCTGCCACGACTGCCCCTGTTATCCTGCAGACGGCCTGCGCGGCGCGGGCGTCCCGTCCCTGTCGCCGGATTTGCAGGGCGCGAGGACGGGTAGGTGAGAGCGAGGACGGTCAGGCATGCTCCTGTGCCAGGCGACGCAGATCATGATTGCCTGACAGCGAATCAGAGAAGACCGTGTTGCTGTGCCGTGCGCGGCGTGGTCGTGGGCGGGTAGGTGTGACGGGTCACGTCAGGGGTGCGGGCGCCTTTCTGCGCGCCCGAGCCGTGGAGCATTTATGGCAAGGCTGGCGGCGGGCCCACGTGATCAGCGCTTGCGTCTGCGCCCGAGGCTGACTCCCGCCTGGCGGGCCCAGGTGAGCCTGACCCTTCACGCCCCGGGTCGGGCGAGGCGGACCCCCGTGGCGAGGGGTCGGGCGAGGCGGAGCCCTGTGGCCAGGGGTCGGGCGAGGCGGAGCCCGGCCGCCGGGGGGTCGGGAGCATCCGACCCCGAAGGACTCGGTCGGGCGAAGCGGAGCGTTTCCTCCCATGTTGGGCTGACGACGGTCGCCGTCGCCGCAAGTGGGTCCGGGCCTCCACGATCGTTGCCGTGATAGTCATCAGACGATCGTTCACTTTTCCCCCTGACAGTTGTAGACATTCACTTTTGTGAATGTTCAGGGCTGGGATTTTCCTTTATCTAAAAAAAGCTACATGCGCTACATAGCAGAGAATTGTAAAACATTTCTTCCCACCCTGCTTGCTTGAATCGGCTTCAGACTTTCAGCATTCATCAGCTCATTCTTCGTCTCTTTGCCTCTGAGTTTAGGGTTGGGAGCCGTCTGGAATTTGGAGGTCTATGGTGTAAAGAAATCTAGTAGGTTACTGCTTCTGTTGTGCTTGTTGTTTATCATGTAATGTAAACACATCCAGGCCAGTGCAACTTGCAAGTACCTGCTTTACGTTCTGACGCGATCACAAGAAGGCGTCACGTTTAAGCTCAGTGTTTCAGCAGATCATTTCATTTTCTGCATGTGCAATGGCCGCTTCTGTAGCCATCTTTTCTAAAGACAGCAAGTGGCCAAGTACAATTGGGGAGCGAGATAATCAGTGGTTCAGCGCAAGGGATTACTCGGAACAAATTAGCAGGGCGTTGATCCTTGACAAGCAAACGACTAAACAAAAAGGACATAGAATAGAACACCCCAAAAATAAATCCCAAGTAGTATCTAGAAATATACAAATGTGAAATATGATCGATCATCAGATTATCATGAGTTACTCACAGTGCCATCAAACCGCTTGTAATTAGACCGAAATTTTCTTTTCTTAATACAAACATATGCAGCTCTCATGCATATCCGAAAAAGTAATCAGAGTATGAGCTTTGAGGCGTACCCAGCTCATCATAGAGAACATTTTGTTGCGCTCTGCAGCAGCAACAGTGGGAATCCTTGCCATTAATCTGGATCGCTTGTGGTTCAAGAATCAAATCTTCAGAACTCAGTGGATGAATTAAGAGTAATTTCTCAAAATAAGACGGAAGAATTAAGAGCTAGTAGGCCCAACTTCCCAGGGGAAAAAGAATGCTTTTCGATATATCTACTATTTCAAGCACTAAAAAAAATTAAATAATAGCAATGGAAGATGATACTTAGAGATCCTAGTGATATTGGCATAGCGTTAGCTGATGGTAGGTCGATGCCGTTGCTACTCATCATCTGAGATTCTGAGCCCCTGGCATGCTTCAGGTTTCATGTGCTGAACAAGTGCAAGAACTTATTAGTAATAAAGACAAAAAAAAGGACCATGAAGTAAAAAAAAAACTAAGCTGCCATTGGCAAGACCTACCTATAAATAGGAGAAGCCCGATGCCTTAGAATATGCTACACGGGAATGACAGAATTCAGTTTCTGCTCAGCTCGGCTCATTCTCCATTTCTGCTTTTGAGCTTTGGCATGGGAGTTGCCAGGAATCTGTGGAGAACCAGGAGAGCATCGCACCTTCTACGACGCGCTATCACAGCCTGGGGCACCGACTATGACAGATTGCGTGCGCAACGATCGAGGTCGCAGGGTGCTGAGCATATGAGAAGGATATAGCACATAGGAGTATAGGACCCAGAGTCCCAGACAATAGACTAGGATCCCCCATATATGCATTCGAGTGTATTTTGAAGCAGCTTTGGCATGCATGTACTGCAATACATTGTGCTTGCGTCTCGATCCCCTTGCAGCACTCTACTGCTTCTTTCAGAATTGAAATTCCCATTGTTGGCAAGGATTAATGGCATTGTTGGCAAGAACATTTCTTAGAAGGAGAGATTCATGAGGAAGACTTGCACTAAAAAAGGAGACATGGGGTGAACACTCACGAAAGGAAGTAATAAATCTAAATCTACTTGCTACTGCAGGAAACATTTCAGAATGTTTAGGTGTTGTGTTTTTTTTGTTGATTTTCGAGAGATCGAGTCGTTCAAGGTAGATAGAATGTTATTGTTATATGAACAACTTGTAAATACTATCCTGCATTTTCTAAGATATAGCTGCAGTGTTCTTGTTCTTAAGAATAAATATAATAATGATGGACTGATGGTAATTCCGTCTGGAAGCTAATGATGGACTGAATGACGATCTTGGTTTGAATGGGACATCTACATCGTGGAAGCTAGCAAGTCCTGTAACATATTATTACAGGGCATGAATGTGCGCCTGTTCAATGCACCCAAAAAATTAAATGAATAGTGCTCCTTCCGTCCATAAAATATAGCAGTCCTGTGCACATGTTGAGCCCTGTTGCCCATATATGCAGCACTAATGGATGTATTCTTTAGCCACATGTTTCAATCTATGTGCTGCCCACATATACACCTGCCCACATATACTAAAAATTTCAGACTGCAGCGTTTGGCATGCTGCAAGTTCTGAATAACTGAGAGAACACGATTATTCCTTGCCAAAAAAAAAGATCGAAAAGGACAACGAAATGACGGACATATATAGTTTCGACCAACCCAAAGCCGGCCAAAGGTCAGGCCTGGCTATAAATTAATAGAAGTTTGCTGCTCCAAAAGGTAGACGATAGAACATTTCTTTCCATCGCATTTGAATATGCTGTTTCAGTTCTCAACTCAATCTCCGTCTCCATGCGCTTGAGATTAGGCTTGGGAGTCATCAGGAATCTGTAGCCCTGGATTCTGAAGTGAAACTGTAAGTTACTGATCATGCCAACACGCGCAAGGTCACACTTCCAAGTAGCTGATCTGCTGTGGCATATCCACACGAATGGTCTGTATATGCTTAGGCTGTGTGTTTCATGAGATGTTCTCTTTGTTTCATGCAGGTGCAACGGGTACCAGCGAAGCTGTTTTCTGAAGAATGAATAGGAATTGGGCAAGCTTAATCCGGAAGCCCAAGGATATTCGGCAGAATGGATCGTCACAAATCTGTACCAACATGAGGCGACACTGCGACAGACAAAGGTACACGAGGGGAACACGAGTTCAAGAAGGCTATAGAGGAAGGGAAAGGGAGTAGAAGGTGGTAGGCGGTACAATCCAGCTCGGTTTGGGAAATTGGGTAGCAGCGTGCATTCGCTGATACATGTACCAACACTCCTTCCATTCCCAAGCAACAAAAGAGAACAAATAAAAAGGCAATCAACGGAGGCGATTCAGAATCGCAAGCGGTTGTCCCGATTCTACCTGCGTTGCCACTGGGCTGTTACACATTAAACACCACTACAACAGGTACGTTTGTAGATATACTACAATCCGAGGAACTGATACGGAGATAATGTTCAAGAACTTAAATTTCACGACCTCCAGTTCAAAACCCAGAATTCACGTCTTCACTGTAAGGCGTGCATAGAAATCGATGTTCTCACCAAATTTGCAGAACCTCATAACCATGTACATTTAGAATGAGATCTTTACACTGATCATTTGATAGTCTTACTTATTAGCGAAGTTTGCAAGCATGACAAAGATGTTATTCCAACCATGGACAGTCGAGTTTGAAGGTAACCCAGATGATGAAACAGTCGCAGAAACAACGCTTCTTGCCAATGCAGCAGTTCACTCTCAAACACCAAACATAAAGCTGAACTTGGTGGCAAGAGGGACGGATATGATGGCAACTCCCAATGCGACACCGAAAATACGGTGCGAGATTGAGAACGTAGCGCTAAACTGTGGCTTCTTCAGCGGGAGGTGGGGCGACAATGGGCGGTTCGCAACAGGAGATGACAGGGGGCGGCTTGTGTGCAGGGTTCGGCTTCCAGTTGGAGACATATTTGGTCGCAGGGCTGCTAGAGGCGAAGATGTGTAGCCCCTGGCTTGCTCAAGATTTAAGCTTGAGTTACCAAGAGCACCTGAAAAGATTAATGCAATAATTTAGAATGGCTAATTGTGTGGACTAAACTGCATACTTCTACTGAGCATAAGCATAACCAAATAAAAGGAGGGAAATCTGACTGCATTCCACTAAAAGCACAGGTAAAGACGCACATAATTTACAAAAGATGAGGCACTATATCCAAATAAAAAGAAGAGACATAATTGAAATGGTTGAAGCCACAGGGTATGGATCTTTTGCTTCCAGGTCCCACAATATTCATGATGAACCATGCACAACTTTTACCTACCAGATATAATGACGCAAGATGACTCATGACCTATGGATATTATTGACCTTCCCTTGAATTAAGCTCTACCTGGCAGACTACACTCTGTATGTCATTTACAACTCATATTAGTAAATACTAAATAACCTAAATGACAATATACTTGGAAAAGTCCTAGTGTGCTTTCAGCCTGCCATTATCTCCTAACGAGTATGTGGTGTTGCTGATAACTCAAAACTAAGCCAGAAGCAAATAACAAAATAAGTGCCGGTCTCCAGTACTGCTTACCACGGAGAGCAAATGGCACGTCTCTCAAGGGCGCAAATCGAGTGTTGCTGTTATACTTCTCCATTGCTGCACATCAACCAATAACCATGCATTAACATAACACAAAATCACAGTTTGGTAAAAAAAAATCTGAATACAAAATTTTGCGAAGCTCAGTGTAGAAAGATTAACTAATGATTCAATTAAATTGGAGAACATCAAAACCAATTGATCCTAATAGCTTGATTGTTGAGATAAAAAACAAACCAAGTAACATATTTCAGCAAATTACTAGAATCTAGTCAATCTCGATACTAACCACAACCTGAAATATCGAAACGCAGGATCGAGATAAAATCGAAGGATGCAACTTGTAACTACATTTACAGCAGTCAACTTTGGAGAACATGATTGAAACACTAAACCCCAGTATCATTGCAGAAATTTGCACAAAATCAACTATTGATAAAAACATGCAACATACTTGCAAATTTCAATCCTAATACATAACTCGTATCAGGGTAAGACTTAATATGAGTGGTGGGACATTCATTTGAACCCAACAAAAACTTTGGGAGAGAAAAACAAAACTATTGACCCCACACACGAGATGGATCAGAGCATTCATCCGAAGAAGGAACATTAGGACTTGACATTAGAGGGCTCACAGCAAAAGAGAGCTTCAGGACAACAAACCAAGCTATCATGTGAAGCAAGGTAGTGCTTCCTTACTGAAAATAAAATCAACACTACATCACTCTGGCAGGCAGGAAAGTTATAGAAGTTTTGTAAGTTAACACTACTAAATTATTAACAATTACTACACTTTTCCTTGGAGCAAAAGAGTAAGTACCAAAATAGTATCCGTAAAACCGCTATTTCTACCCACAACTATACTGTAGTAGTTTTCATTCATTCGGTGTTACTTTAAATACAAGTTTGCAAATTTATCAGTGCCAGGTTGTTAATGCAATGATTGCCACAAAATTTTTCTCAGCATGTCTAAGATCATTATTGCTGTATCTTCAATTTCAACATACTAGTAATACTACTAAGTTTATGCCTGTAGTTCTCAGTAGCAGCATATTAGAGTGCTTAAATTTTCATAAGCATTAGATCTTAATCCTAAGCACATCACATAGCTACCTTGTCTCACTATGGAAAACAAAGATTCTTCCGTAATACCACTAAGTTTTATGCCTGTAGTGCTCAGTAGCAGCATATTAGAGTGCTTAAATTTTTAACCCTAAGCACATCAAATAGCTACCTTATCTCACTGTGGAAAACAAAGATTCTTCTTCAGTTTTCTTGTCCGCTAAAGCTGAGATCCTAAGGTGCATACATATCAGAATGAAAAAAAAATATTCATAAGGTGTTGTATACACATTTGACCAACAACTCAGAGTTGGGTGCTACATTTCCCACCCCTCCTCTATGATCAGCAGCAGTAGTAGGTAGGGATTTGTGGACGGTTCAATGCGGTATAGTATTTATGATAGACTCACCACCATGCGTGGTGCAAATCAAACCGATTGCCATTGCAGTACTGACCATCGAGACATTTGACAGATAATTCACACAGTTCGGCGGCCCTTCCCCAATACCCTAAGATCAGGGGCGGCCCCAGCATAGGATACGGGTGTACACATGTACAGCCGATAGTTTTTGCAAACGAAATCGAAGATAGAGGGTAATCTACTGTAACTGGATCGGATCTGAATACAAATAGATTTGTTAGGGCTTGGGGGTGCTCCGTCTCGCACAGCAGAAGGAAAGAGAAGGGGCGGGCATACCTGGTGGATGCTCTTCGCCGGCGAAGGGCTGGGCGAAGACGTGACGAATGGCGCCGCCGCTCGCCCGATCGTCGCCGCCAGGGAAGGAAGGACAAGGCAGGATAGAGAGAGTCGGAGAGAAGGGAAAGGGGGAAAGAAACAGAGATGAGCCTGAGGCCCTGAGCCGTGAGCCGAGCTCGAGCGAGCCTGCCACCTCGAGCTGGATGGAGTTCGATAGCATCCCGAGCCGGGGTCGATCTGAGTCCCGCCAAGCCTACAGGCAAGCTCGTGATAAGGTTCAAAGCTCGACTCGAATAGGCTTGTCCACTGCAGATACATTTCAGAAGAGAGAAAAACTTCACTATTTTTTTTAAGGTCATAACAGAACAGATCGACAGCAAACAGAGGTACCAACTGGTTCCGATCTCATTAGCCCATTGTAGGCGAACCACATGTATTGATGTTTGCAGCAAGAACGCTTTCACAAATAAAGCAGAGTTTGTCGCAACGCAAGTTCTTGGAGCTGAATAATTGAAAGAACATGGCATTATATAACTTGCTAGGAGATGTTTGGTGGCTCAGAAAGCTACATGGGCTGATAGAACGTTTCTTTCCACCGTACCCTGCTTGAATATGCTTCAGTTCTTAGTTCAATCTTCGTCTCTCTGCGTCTGAGCTTAAGGTTGGGAGTCATCAGGAGTTTGTAGGGCTGTATGATGCAGATATCAAGTATAAGTTGCTACTACTGCCAGCTTAGAATGCTATTCCACCATGCAAGAAACGCAAGGGCAGTATCAATTTGTAGCTTATCTTCTTCTCATAGGACCAAATCCGAGCTTCCTTCGTGTTCTGTAGGTGCTGCAGCCATCTCAGAACCTGTTCTCTAAACGACTGGATGTTGCCATGCTTAGATTAGAAGCTCAGACGATGCTCGTTTTGCAAAAGATCCGTGATGAAGTCGTGCTGATATGAAGAGCTTCGGACGCATCAAGAACTCATCTTGTGCTCTCATGTTCGGTAGCACTTTCCACCGATACTTCTTAAGGCCTCAACCCATCTTTTTCTGTCATACCCCTAGGCGCGCCACTGGCTGTAAGGACCTGGATGTGTGGATGATTCTGTTATCTGTAGCTCTCACCAGATAAAAGAATTCAGTGGAAACTTCTTCCCATCAATAGTTCGATCCCCTAGACTGCTCATCACTTCCAGGTAACACCAAACTGGACTCCAAATTGTGACCGATCCTCCCCCAGTCCAGTGGAAACGTTCTCCACAGCTCAGATTGTGGCCAAGACATATATGTACTGTAGAGAACTTGGATATGCATGCTACAAGCCTACAACGTAGGCATTACTCGTTTTTTTCTCAATAGAATTCTCCGAACTAGTTTTACAAACGTCCACGATTCAAGTACGTACCAAAAGAAATGTGTCAAGCCAGAAAAAGATCGAAAACAAAAGGATCACTCGGTGATGTCGGTAGGAACACACTCTAAGTGCAGAGTTTGGCATGCAGCAGAGCGCACATGCTGGCACTATTGTCAGGCACTCAGGCTTCAAGTTCACGGCCGGTCTGCAGGACAGCGACTTAAATTGCCATCGACCTCCCCTGAGGCCAGGCCCGGCTAAATAGACGAGAATGGTAGAGAGCATTTCTTCCTACCCTGCTTGCTGGAATCTGTTACGGTGCTCAGCCGATTCTTCGTCGTCTCTCCACGTCTGGCTTAGGCTTGCGAGTCGTCAGGAATCTGTAGGGGCTATATATACCCTGAATAGATGGAACAAGGAAAACATCCAAATTCGTTTCCGTGCAGAGAATCACAAAGACGATGTTGGATGCTGCTCGTTGACGCTCTTTCTAATCGTGTTTCTCATGCATGATGCGGCGCTGTAGGTTGCAGCTGAGTCCTTTATCTTAGCTTCTTTCTTTTGACAAATCCAATCTCTGTCTGGTTTCCAAGTTTTAGGTCATTAGTCGGTTAGCATGGAATTCTCACCATCTCGCGCAGAGTTCACCCTGCAGGCTCCAGGCTTAAAAATGCAGGTGCATCCTCACGTATCAAGAACTCTCAGTGCACGCAGAGTATGTTGCTAGTAGTAGTAGTAGTACTGTTTCATGCATGGTGCCTTTGGCTGGATTCCGTATCCAACATCACATATAGTAGCTAAATGTGGACTTGTTTTTGGTTAAAAAAAGTCAAACATCCTGGTTATCTGTAATAAATAGAGGAAATATAATCCTGGAAAGAACTGAAACATATCAATGTGCTAGCCGCAGCGGCCATGAACGGGTTCTGGAGTTGTGGACGTGTGACGACGAGAGGGTACGTAGTCAGCGGCGGATTCAGAAACGGGCTCCGCCCGGGGCTAAATTATGCACGGCTACGAATCTAAATAGCCGTGCTATACTAGTACTAGTTATACACTAATAAATATAATAAAGTTTTAAAAAATACAAATAATAATATTGATTCAAAGTGCTCAAATAATATACTAAAACAATACGAAGGACATTAAAAATAGAAAAGTACCTAAAAATATTCGTAACAGCAGGATATTCATGATTTCGCACCACTTGTACTGCTGCCATCCTTAATTCGTAATGAAACACGTACCTTGGGTCCTGACGTGGCAAATTTATCTTACGGTTTCTAAAGTTTTGAAAGCGTTTTAGAATCTTTTCATCTTCAATTGATGCAAATAAATCCCACTTAATATAGCATATCATGCTACTATTCATCCAATCATCATTCATTTTATTTCTTCGTTCGGTCTTGATGATATTCATAGCAGAGAAGGCCCTTTCAACTGTTGCTGTTGCCACCGGCAAAATCAATGCAAGTTCAATAAGACGGTACACCAAAGGAAAATAGGTATGCCTATCAGTTTGGACCATCTTCTCAGCAAGATTACCAAGATCAATACACGTGCCAAATTCATTATCATTTCTAACTTCATCAATGAATACAAGAAGATCAGTCGCAAGCTTTTTGCAGTCATAATCATCGAAGTCAACTTTATAAATCTTAGCAAGCTCAACTAAATTCTCTATCTCAAAGTTGGCAAAAGAATCCCTTGGATCAAGACAACCCAACTTTGGTGAATATATCATTACTATGAAACCCAGTTTGCTGTGACCTATAGAGATAGCAATAAAAGCAATAAGCTGCATCCTTGGCTACACTGTACTCTGACCAATCAAATTGATCAAACCATGAACCTACAAATCCTCTTGATTGATCTTTATCTTTTTTTTTTCTAGGAAATGTATGACCCTTTGGTCTATATGGACCCATTTGTAAATATGCTCTTCTAGCTTCATCTCTAATCTCATGATGAAACTCATCAATTTGTTTCCTCTCTCCTAGATCAGCAACTATATCTCTCATGTCTAGTTCATTCCGCGGTCTTTTTTCAGTCCGGCTCTCAACACTTCTGACAGTACTTACATCTTTCTTACCAAAAAATCGCTCCATAACCGGCGCGACGCAGGGTGGCGGCTCCAATAAGATGATGTTCTGCAAGAATATATGATAATATGATATCATTATTGACGCAATAGCTTAATAGCTTAAACACACATGAACTTTTTCAATTAGAGACATACAAAGATGTGCAGCGGCTTCTCGGCGGCGTCGGGCGGCAGCTTGCGGCTTCTGATCGGCGACGGCAGCCTGTAGGGAGCCGGGCGGCGGCACTGGGCGGCGGGCGGCGGCGCGCGGGGGCCGGGGCGGCGGCGGCGCGCGGGGGCAGTGTGGCTGGCGCGGGTGGGCAGCAAGGGTAGATTAGGGTTGCACGATTTAGACCCGAGGGGGCTAAAATAAGCCCATTTCATTTTTATATTATTTTTATAAAGTAATTGGGCCTCACCCCGGGCTGCAGCGCAGGCAGCCCGGGGCCCAAATCCGCCCCTGTATGTAGTAGCAGCTGTGACGATTCGGTCAAGTACCGAAAGGAATGTCGTCTCAACAGAAAAACAAAAGGAAAAAGATAAAAAAGGATGATCGATCACGATGGTCTGGACTTTTGATGGTTTTGCAGCGATGCTATCTTCTTAATGCAGACGTGCTGATCGATCACTTGGCAGGCTGCAAGTTCCTGCCAAGAATGAACATGGTTTTCCCTATTTCTACGGATGAAAAGGACAGCAAAATCAAGTTAAATTATTGCTTTAATAAATAGGAGACGGCTGGTGCTTCAAGACCTACACATTTCTTTCTTCCCAACCTATACTTGCTTGGATCCGCTTCAGTGATCATCTCATTCCTCTGTCTCTCTTCGTTCGAGTTTGGTTGCAGGGCTACATGCACCCTGCAGAAAATCGTGTTTGAGCTTGTTGTCGCATCTTGCAAACAGGCGCAGGGGCGCGGTTTGAGTAGCTGATCCTGTTCTGATATGCATGTCTACATGATGGTTAAGGTCCATCCGTCCATGTTAACCTACTTGATTGCTTGGGTGCTCGTCTCATTCTCCATCTCTCTTCGTCCAAGCTTGGGCTTGGGAGCCGTCAGGAATCTATAAGGCTATGCCCTGAAGAAATATGGTATGTTGCTACTCCGGCTTCGCTTCTTGTTATAGACTATAGACCAGTATCATGCAAACAGGCTCAGGGGGCGGTTGCAACTTGCAAATGAGGACTCAGTGTTTAAAGCCCGTGTGTTTCATCATCAGGCTCTTCGTTTTGTGCAGGTGCAGAAGGTCACAAGCGTGACCCCGTTTCTCCAGAGAAGAGCGCAACCTCTCCGTGTCAAGGATAGAGCAAAGGATCACCAGGGTTACAAGTTGAACGGGGTGTTCGCAAGAACACAACCTACTGCAGGAGTTGCACCACATGCTGTAAGTTGGACAACAGGGGAAACCTAGTCGGTTTATTGGACAGGGAAACCGGTTCGAAGTGGATAGCAGGATACCTGTGCCTGGCTAGGAATAAGCCTGAGGGTTCAGCCCCCTTGTCACTGCCCCTCCGGTGTTCCAAAAAGCCCCCAAAACCATCTCGATAAATAAGCAAATAAATAAAGAATTGGAATTTGGCCGATGGCACCCTAAATTCATCATATCTGTCCACGCAAAGTCGCAAACACAAAAATGGAAATATGATGTGTTCAGTAGTTCTCAATCTCCCTACACAAAACACGATGCTCAATGGGCACCATTCCATAGCGGCAATGTTCAACTTAGAAGTAAGCACCTTCCACTCTCTTAGTGCAGTATAAACCAAAGCAGTTGAAAAATGTAGATCAGAGCGTGTTGGTATCTTTTCTACCTTCCTATGTCGAACCAAAGAAAAAGCAGCCACAAAGCATTGTCCAGATAACAGTACATGACTTCTTTTTTGTAAACATTTTTGTTGACACGTAACTCTATGACAGATCCTAGCTATACAGAAGGAAGGATGTCGAGGGCCACTTCCTTCAACGAAGGCATTTCCTCTTGTTGATGCAAGCAAATGTAGCTGCCAGACGTTGCTTTTCTTAGGACCTTCCAAGGTCCAGGATAGCACCTGCCAAGATAATATTGTTTGGCACAATGATGAGATGTCTAATCTTGGTTTACAGAAAGATATGTAGTCTTTGTGCCATCACAAAATCGTATAGCAAGGTCAGTTTTTTGCTTAAGTCTAAATTACAGTTAGCAATAAAGTTAGGATCCTCTGTGAAGTGTGACAGGTGAGACCTTTCATAGTGAAGTTTTGAGGACCACAATAGTTAGCATTTCATTTTTAGCAATTTCGACTAATCCGGAAATGATATCTACAAAATTCTGGGTAGGAATCTATGCTAACCTTGCTCATGTAAATAAATGCATGTGATGATAGATTTGAGGAGAACTAATTGTACCAGGCATAGGATTAGAATGCAAACCTGAAAAGCGTTCCCCCTTTGACTCCCTTGAAATTGTGAATATAGTAAACTGTGTCCAGTTTCGGGAGAAATGTTTTGGAAAGCACTGCAAGTTTAGGGTAGAAGAATGACGGGTAGTCTTTGCTAGTCAAGGGATTAGAGTTCACAAGCATACATTTAAGTGTAGTCAGCACGCGATGTCTTCTGTTGAGAAAGGTGCTTCTCAGTGCAAGATGTTCCCATAATGGACAATGTAGAACAACGTGGTTAACATAGATGAAACCTTTAACTAATGCATAAGACAATCTTCATATATACAGAAGAAGGATACATCCACTTCTTATTCGGTCTAGTTCTCCATTGAATATTATCAATTTCCGGTTGGTCCCAACAACTGCATCCTTGTAAAGCTCTTCAACCACAAGCATTTCTGTAAGCCACCATATTACTAAATAGGTAAGCTCAAGTTTGATAGATCAGTACTAATGGAGGGGATATCCCAAACTTAAGCAAAAGAGAGAATGCAAACCATTGACATTGAAGTAAGGATAAGCCACAAGGAATGTCTCGTCTTCTGGTCTGACACGGTCTGCTATTTTCACTTTTGTTGTAAAACCAAAATCTTCAAATAAGGATGGTTTTGTTAGATAATCTAGCTTCAGTGAACATCCTTCAAAGGCTGATTGTCTTGCAAAAGTAACCTCATTTGCCTCAGGAAAGAACTGAAATGTGTGACATAGGAACAATGGAGTCAACCAGGAGTTTTCAGTTGATAAAGGCTAAGGCAGAATTAGTACATCTACTTGTGCTATCTCTCATAAAATTTGCCAAAGGAAAACCATCTTTTGCTATTTCAGCATTCCTAAATGATGCCGCAATCATTCACAAAAATACACATTAATGACTAGAAAATCCAGATAAGGACATACTACTCTGGTTCTAGTAGCTTTCTCTGCAGGTACAAAGCGATCACAAAATTCTCTAATGAGAAGCATGCTTCCAGTCATCTCATTTCCTCCCTCGCCATCACCTAAAAGCAAGAGCAGAAAAAAGTAGAGCATTTCCACCTGAAGTAAACCAAGGTACTCCCTCAAATAAAAAATGTCGTTTTCGAGTTTCATACTTTTTAAATGTAAATCATCATAGAGCTTCTAGGCACATGTTCATAATTTATTTTTACCCTTGTACCTTTCTAACTGAATGATATCACCTCTCATGAATGAGGTATCTTTTGCAATGTGTAATGAGTGAAGGGCATCCTGCTTCAATATTTTCTTAGTTCATGTGCACAAGTCTAAAACAACTTATGTTCAGAATCTGGGGAAGCAGGTATACAAAAGGTCATCGCTCTCGAACCTGGCACACTTTGTAGTCCAGCTGTAGGGAACTCGATTTCCTGTAACATGTCATGTCAGAGTCTCTTGATAGTTGATACACAAAAAAAAAAGAAATAATCCAATTCAATGATCAGATTGAAGCTGACCAGTAGCTGTTTTCCATCCTTAAGAGCTGATTCAGCAGCTTCTTTAGCCTGAAATCACTACAGGTATATCCCGTTAGTCATCCAATTATCTGGTTTCTTCACAAAATAAGCACGACCAAAAGGCACAGCTAAATGCAAAGGATACAGGTGAAACAGTGGCGTTGGAAAGTTGTGGCGAGCTGCAGCAGACAGCAGCAGGAACAGTGGCTGTGTAATACCAAATAATAAGGTACTATGTGACCGGGATAAGGACGAGATCGCTCTCATCAACGCTGGGTTTCTCCCAATCGCCAGAAGACTGATCATGGGTCCCTTTATATACAGGGAGGACTGACTTGACACCTAAAAACCTAACCTTGACTACTATGGAATCCAACTTTATCTCTATCTATAATTCCCTAAAAACACCTAATCACTTTCTTAACTAGATGAGGCCCACCTTCATTTGACTTATTCCTACCTAAAAAAACTCGACTGGTGGGGGAAGAACCACCCCCACGGCATTGCAATTAAGAAGGGACCATATGACCCCGGCCGAGAAACCCCCCTGAACCCTGGCCCATGCCCATATAGGCCAAAGCGAACTTGGGCCGGCGTATACCGTAACCCAGGCCGGCGCACTGCACAGTAGCCTGGGCCAGCGACGCACCACAGCCACAAGCCAGCGAGCACAGCGAGGGGGTTTTTTTTGGGTGCAATACCAGGGTTCAAACCCTGGTCAGTGGGCACGACCACAACCAGCCACACCTGCCGTATGGACCTGGCCAATGCACAAAACACATCCCCATGAAAGTTTGTCATTTGATAGTTAAATGGCATCGGTAGTATATTTAAAAGAAATCGTTAACAAATAACTTGCCTTGTTTGAAAAGTGAAGCTCGCATACTTGAGACACAAATTATAAATGAAAAGTTATTAGGGGCCGTGTCCCCCGTTGAGTTCTCCAAAAAGAGACACATACTTGCAAAGCAACTAAGATAGACATGCAAAATTGGCAGTGTGTCACAGGATCATTCACACCCCATAAAGCTAGCGACTTTCAGGAATTGAGTTCTCCCAACAATTACCTGCATCAGAAGTTCTGGGTAATCACTTGGGAACTTTACATCAGACACATTGCGAGAGCCCTGGTCTCCAGTGACAGCATGAACTTGGACCCCAATTCTTGAATTTCTTCTTGCCACACTGAACATACCACCAGTGCCATTGTCATTGCTGATTGTAGTAGGTATCCAATTAGAGACCTTTGAGAAACAAACAAAAATAATAAGAAAGGCTAAGAACAAAGAGGAAGCAAAGAAAAAAAGTATAGATTGTTTGGGAGAGTGTACTTGTTTATTGGGAAAGGGAGTTTTGGAGGTAAATGGAGGGTAACCCATGGAGCTATAACTGGTTGCCATGGCCATTGAAGCCTGGGGTGGATGGATATGTGCGTGGGGACTGGGGTGGGGAGAGGGAGAGAAGGTGAGAGAAAGAGAAGGTGAGAAAATATTGAAGGGAAATAGGATAGCAATCTGTTTGTGGGGCCTTACCGCCTTACTGTGTGGTCTCCAGTTGCTGTGGTGGGGACCATCTTGTCTGTTTGTGTGAACATGCTGCTCTAGGTTCATAAGCAGACTTTCTGCCCTACGGCCCTACCCTGCATATTTTAAAATCTTAATTACATTAGGATATAATTATAGTAATTATGCGCATAGCAGGTTCTCAGAAAAAAATTATTAGAAATTGAATTGCGATACCCTTCTTAAAAGATGGAAAATCAATTCCATTAACCACTGATATGCAAATTTCATCTGTACGCACATTCTTTCCTTGGCACCACATCAAAATGATAACCAAGACCGTAAGCTGGGATTTCTGCTTCCTCTCCCATTAAATCGGCACAGCTTTCTTAGCTGATAAGAACTGCATCAACTGGCACCTTAGCTCTTCTAACTGCAGAAGCCACGAGCAAGCTTTTATTGCTTTGCATTTGAAGAAGGAATAAGCCCCATATCCATCCATCGTCCAGCAGGTCAGGCAAATTATGTCTAGCTTAACACCACTCCTTTTGACATTGCACCTCAAAAGTAAACTGTTCTGGGTTAAGCTCCACAAGAACATTTTGAATTTATTTAGCGCCTGCGTGTTCCAAATACAAGACCACTGAACACTAGCATAATCGGAGTGATTTGAGGATGAAGCATTTTCTCGTTGCTCTATGATCATGCACTTGTATGCCCAATTTACTGGAAAAACATCCTTCAGATCAGGGACATATTCAGAGAAAATATCAATTACAAATTCTGAGTTCCACCTGCCTGTAGGATCGATTTTACTGAAAGGATCTGGTTTGAGGGTCCAGTACCTCACCTTGACTAACTCTGTCAACCATGGACAGCCACCAGGTTCCAAAGGAAGTTACCATGATGCTGTTTTGAATTGTGATCTTGAAGGAATAATCACAGAAGATTTGAGTGAGATCCACCCCAGCAGGACCGCATAATTCTTCCAAAGACTTTCAATTAGGACATTCATAGGTTCTACCATATATCAGTGTTTGAAGGCATGTGGTTGTGAATGGTCTCAAAGAAACCATCTGGATTCCGTTTGATAACCATATCAAAGGATGTTGCATTTAACTTGCCTCTTCTATCAAAACAGAAAGATTATCAACTTCTTGGCTTATCTTCTCAATCAAAGGATGTGCATTATCATTTGATGAAAAGGAAACAACATCCCCCTTCAGCTCAATCCAACTACACCCAGTCTCCTTCTTCAACCCCCGCTCTTTCATGAGACCTCTAACACTGGCAGCACTGCTCCACATCTCTTTAGCAGCATATATGTTTGACAAGAGGGTATACATTCCTCCATCAGTAGGTCTAGACTGAAGAACATTTTTTGCTATGAGTTCCCCAAGCTGGATATTCCCATGAGCATTGCATGCACTAAACAGAGTCTCCCATGCATTTATTTGAAGGTTGGAAGGGATTTTTCTTGTAAAATCATAAGCCTGGTGTACAAAACCTGATCTTCCTAAGAGATCGACCATGCACGAATAGTGATCAGATCTTGGAATCAAGTTCCAATCCTGTTGCATACTTCTAAAATAGCGGCAGCCTTCATATAGATACCCTTTGTGTGCACAAGCGGACAACACACTCAGAAAAGTTGAATGATCTGGGCAAAATCCATCTTTGGTCATCCTGTCAAAGAGTTTCAGAGCTTCCGCAGCTAGACCGTGGTAAGCATATGTTGCAATCATGGCATTCCATGTCACGGTATCCCGTTGCATAATCATCTCGAAAACTTGGGAAGCTTCAATAATTAGCCCACACTTGGAGTACATAGATATTAATGAGCTCATCACCAAAGCATCATGCTCAAAGCCGGTTTTGATTGCGCAAACATGCACCATTCTTCCATATCCGAGAGCAACAAGAGACGCACAGATAGAAATAACCATGCTCCAAGTGGCTTGGTCCGGTTTATATCCTCCTCGGGTCATTTCCAACAGCAGACTTAGTGCTCCTTCATCTTTGTACCCAGAGATCAAAGTGTTCCATGATGTCTCATCTTTCTCTGGCATTCTCCTAAACCAGGTATTTGCACTATCCATGTCCCCTTGTTGGACATATCCTTGCAAGATTGTATTCCATGATACCAGATCTCTATCAGGCATGTCAGCGAACAATCTCAATGCATCATCCAACCTCTCACTCATCACGAAGCCACCCATCATTGTGTTCCAAGCAAGGATATCACGGTCAGGCATGTCCTGGAACAGCCTCCATGCGGCATCAACATTTCCATTCTTTAAATACCCACGCACAATGGCTGTCCAAGATACAGTGTCCTTTTCAGGCATCTCATCAAAGAGTCTCTGCGCAACCTCCATCATCCGAGCCTGCGTATAGCCTGTGATCATGACATTCCAAGAAACAAGGTTCCATCTCTGTATACGACCAAACAGCTCCTCTGCATCTTTCAGGTGACCATGTTCAGCATAACCTGACAGCAATGCATTGCACGCTGAAGTCGATGGTGAAGGCACACAGTCAAAGAGCTCCCTCGCTTCACGGACACGCTTCCTCTTCATATACCCGGAGATCATCGTCAGCCACGACATGTCATTCCTCGTCGGCATCGCGTCGAACAGCTCCCGCGCCCAGTCGACCATCCTGTTCCGCACGTAGCCCGAAATCATCGCGTTCCATGAGACCACGTTTCGGTCCGGCATCCGGTCGAACAGCTCCCTGGCCTCCGCGACCCTCCCACACCGGGCGTAGCCGGTCAACAGTGCAGCCCACGAGACGGAGTTCCTGAATGGCATCGCGTCGAACACCCCGCATGCGTCGGCGAGCATCCGGTTCCTGACGAGGCCCGAGATCATGCAGTTCCACGTGAACACGTTGCGCTCGGGCATTTCGTCGAACACACGGCGCGCCGCGCCCACCCTGCCGGCGCGTAGGTGCGCGGTGATGGCCGAGTTCCACCGGACGATGTCGCCGTCATGACGCAGCCGTGGCGGCAGTGGCGGCGGCGCGCTAGAGTGGAAACGTCGGAGGTATAGTGAAGCGCGGCGCAGACGCGGAAGGTTCTGGAAGGTTCTTAGCATGTTCAGAAGCACCAGGCTGGAAGAGACAGGGGGTAGTAGACTACTACTACTAGTAGAGGCCAGCCACAGCCCAGAGGGGAACGGGAGGCTCAGTTCTCTGACAGCTACGACGCGCACCGTCTGATCAAGTATTAACGGCCACGATCGAGTGGCACGTGGCAAATGGGTCCAGTCCGGTCGTGGTCAAACCGCAGAGGAAGCCCTCCACGAGCGCCCACACCAGCAGCTGCGGGCATGCGGCGCCTCTAGCTCGCGGCCGCAGATCGGCGCCGGCGCCGGCGGGGTGGCAGCGATCCATGAGCATGAAGCTCCCGCACCCGCCGCTGGGGGAAGAGGAGCCGTCCCCGCCGCCGCAGCGCCGGCCGCGCGGCTTCGCCTCGGGTCCCGCGCCATCGGCCGGGGCGGCGGGGCCGCCGCGGAGGCGGAGCGTTCGGGAGCGGGAGCGGGAGAAGGAGCGGACGAAGCTGCGGGAGCGGCACCGGCGCGCCATCACGAGCCGCATGCTGGCCGGGCTGCGGCAACACGGCAACTTCCCGCTCCCCGCCCGCGCCGACATGAACGACGTCCTCGCCGCCCTCGCCCGCGCCGCCGGATGGACCGTGCACCCCGATGGCACCACCTTCCGCTCCTCGAACCAACCACCCCTGCCTCCTCCTCCTCCACAGTTGGTCCGTGCACCCTCTCCCAGCTCTCTGCTTTTGCATATGTTGCTTACTGCTTAGGAGGCTTGCAATTTAGTTTCCTTTGTTCTTCTTAATTACTAGATGCTGCAGTCTCCGCATGCTAATTTTAGCACTGTTGTGCGTGCTTAGAATCCATGTATTATGCCAATGTATAAGTTTCTCAGGAAAGCTTTAGTATTGCTGTCCTAACAGATTGTTGTTGGTGTTATTTGTATCAGGGAATGTTTCAAGTTGCTTCTGGGGAAACGCCAGCTTTCATCAACACTCTGAACAGTTACACCATCGGAACACCATTAGATTCTCAGGCTTCTGCCCTACAAACAGATGATAGTCTGTCGCCATCGTCACTAGACTCAGTTGTGGCAGAGCGAAGCATTAAAACTGAGAACTTTGGGAATTCCAGTTCGGTCAATTCTCTCAATTGTATGGACAATAATCAGGTGAGCTTCATCTTGTATTGGAATAAGCCCATTATGCTGATATGCTGCCACAAAATACTTGTTATTACTGCAATATGCCCATCATGCTCTAGCTCTCTTTTGTGTTGCTCAAGCAAGTAAGCAAAAGTTTTTTACTCATGTACATCTCGCAAGGAAACAATGTTTGATTTGACATAAATTGATAACATAATTCTGCACTTCATCCTGCTGATAGGAACTCAGGGCCTATTGTATTGTTCTTTGTAATGACTTGTGGTCTATGTGTTCCTTTCATTTATCAACCACTGCCATGGCCATATTATAGCTCACAATGTTCTAATTCCAGCTTGCAATAGTGTTCTAGTCTCGTCGTCGACGATTTCAGTAGTATCTTACCATTTTTAGAGACTGTGCTAGACTGACAATGTTTCTCTGACTGTTGAATCTCTAGCAGTTACTGAGATCATCGGCAATGTTGGCAGGTGATTACACAAAAACTCCATATATACCAGTTTATGCTTCTCTGCCTGTAAGTTCCCAGCAAACTTCTTGATTTGATGTCTGATATGATAACCTGGTGGTGTCAATTTGTTCATCTATTATCTATCATTAAGCAATCTTGCCTTTATTTGACATGTTATACGTAATTCCATCCTTGTTAAGCTTATATGCTTTTAAAATAAATCATGAGAACTGAGAAGCCAGCATCAGGATTATTTCTGTCAGAATGTTCTCAATACTTCCAGAGTTGTGACCCAGCACCAAGTTCTTGCTTTTACTGTTTCCTGCAGATGGGCATTATCAATAGCCACTGTCAATTGGTAGACCCAGAGGGTGTACGTACTGAACTAAGGCATCTGAAGTCTTTGAACGTGGATGGGGTCGTTGTTTACTGTTGGTGGGGGATCGTGGAAGCCTGGATTCCTCGCAAATATGAGTGGTCTGGGTACAGGGACCTTTTTGGTATAATTAAAGAGTTCAAGCTGAAAGTTCAGGTTAGGAATTCCTGTCTAAATTTACCGTGCATTATTAGTACTGATTTATAAGGCATTGATATGGAATTCTGGACACAATATGTTAAAGATGATTAGTTGTATTATTTCAGTCTGTGCTTGATGTCCTAACTCCTATAGGAGGACAAATTCTAAACAAATTATAGAAACTTAAGGGACTTTGATTCATAGACTTCTAATGTCTATGACATAAAAGAAATGAACCTCTAGTTTATATGATGTATTTTCTATCAACCATCGAATGCAGCAAAATACTTTACATCCTTCCAAAAGAAAGTTCTGTAAACTTTCCCACTTCTCCTTTTTGGAGACCTGTTTACATTGGCTAATGAGTGTTCTTTGACAAACATCTTAAGGTTGTGTTGTCATTTCATGGATCTGGAGAGACTGGATCTAGTGATGTGTTAATCTCTCTCCCAAATTGGATCATGGAAATAGCAAAAGAGAACCAGGATATATTTTTCACGGATCGCGAAGGGAGAAGAAACACAGAATGCCTTTCCTGGGGGATTGACAAAGAACGAGTCCTTCGAGGGAGAACTGGCATTGAGGTATTGGGTCATCCTTGGTAAATTTTCTTCTCTCTTCACCATTTTTTCTCTTTATCATTTTACAAGAACTAGGGCAGACATTCTCCTAACATTACGTTGGTTAGTTCATCATTTTTCCCATCTTTCTGCCCTGTGGTACCTACCTTCTACCCATCTTTCTTGTTTATGCCATACTCTAAGTGAAGGAAAAACTAGTACACCGAGGCTTAATGAGATTATCTATCTGCAGGTGTATTTTGATTTCATGAGGAGCTTCCATATGGAATTCAGAAACCTATCCGAAGAGGGTCTTATTTCTGCTATTGAAATTGGATTGGGTGCTTCAGGGGAGCTAAGATACCCTTCATTCCCAGAAAGAATGGGCTGGAAATATCCTGGTATTGGTGAGTTTCAGGTATTTACATGCACTTAAATATCAAATTCAAATTTGCAAGGGTGTTCTTTCAGGACTATTCTTCCAATTCCATCTTTTCCCCTTTCTAACTGGTTCGTTCTATTAAGTGGACATGAGAGGTATGAACCTCATATTTTTCTTGAGTGAATCATATATAATTCACTATGTGTGTCATGGTAATTATTAAATACCAGCAAGGTTTGTAGTGCATCACCATGGTGAGTACGGGGCACTTAAGCTGCTGAGATTCTACAAGGGATTTGCAGTTCTTGCATTAGGATAAAGAGGCATACCTCCCAGGAAATATGTTAAAACCTGTCAAAATATAGAACATTTTGCACTCGGAAATAGGTTCTCAAAAGGCTGCAATAGATTTGGCCACTATGAACACCCTGTCTCTGGGTTCTCAAAAGGCTGCAATAGATTTGGTCACTATGCAACACCCTCTCTCTCTGTCTGATCTATTAATTAGATTCTACTGCCCAGTGTATGACTTGAATTTAACTCTTGGATTACTACTACAATCTAGTGTTAAGTGCATCTCTGATGTATAGTGGTGCAATGCATATAACTTTATATTTTCTTTGGGATACATTGGCTGCATTTCCTTTATTGATTTCCATTGTTTGCAGTGTTATGACAGGTACATGCAAAATAATTTACGCCAATCAGCGCTCTCACGGGGTCATCTATTTTGGGCACGTGGACCTGATAATGCTGGCTATTATAATTCAAGACCACATGAAACTGGCTTCTTTTGTGATGGAGGTGATTATGACAGCTACTATGGACGTTTTTTCCTTAACTGGTATTCTGGAATCCTCATCGATCATGTGGATCAGGTTCTCTCTCTTGCTGCTCTTGCATTTGATGGAGCAGAAATAGTTGTGAAGGTATGTAATGCTGGTTTGTAGAGTTATTGTTTTGATTCTGGAGTACCATTCTTCTCTTGCTGATTTCCGAAGAGAGCATGTACCCTTTGGTAAATTTCCTGTATGAGATGTTTGTTGGTGTCATGACCCCAACAAACTGCAGAAATGTAGCATAAATTTTCTAGTTTATTCTATATTGAACCACACTGCTCGAGTGTCTAAAGCGGCTGAGTGTCTAGAATATGGTTGATAGGTTACTCAGTTCAAGTCAAACTTGAATGATAGAGATCCGCCTACACCCTGGATCTTGAGGAGTTAATCAGAATGCCAATCATTAGAATGAAGGAGGCTGTCACACGAAGTTGGTTCGCAGGCTGAAAATAAACTGAATCTGTTAGTCTTGGGCAAACGTGTGAAAATCGTGTTAGCATGCATTTACCTGATGCTTTGCCTGTTATCACAATAATACAATAGATACTTACACTGCCCTGATAAGTCGAACATTTGTTTTACTGTTTGGCTGTTCCATAACAAGGTAAACCTCTTTCATCAGATTCCATCTATCTATTGGTGGTACAGAACTGCAAGCCATGCTGCAGAGCTTACAGCAGGATTCTACAATCCTACAAACAGAGATGGATACTCTCCGGTTCTCAAAATGCTCAAGAAGCATTCTGTAATTCTTAAGCTTGTCTGTTATGGGGAAGAGTTTACAGTTCAGGAGAATGATGAAGCATTTGTGGATCCGGAAGGTTTAACCTGGCAGGTAAGATGCTCTAACTTCCTCTGTAGTCAAGTTTTATAAGTTTGCTGAGCTAATTTCAGTACACACAAAATTTGTGCAGCTGATGAATGCAGCATGGGATCATGGGCTGCCTCTATGTATAGAGAGTGCTCTTCCGTGTCTTGATGGTGACATGTACTCTCAAATCCTTGACACAGCGAAGCCTAGGAATGATCCTGATCGCCACCATGCATCATTCTTTGCATACCGTCAGCAGCCTCCGTTCCTTTTGCAGAGAGATGCTTGCTATCCAGAACTTCGTACATTTGTCAAGTGTATGCACGGTTAGTATCAGTTTTGTCACTTCATAAGTTAGCATTGTCATAGTAGTGTCTTTAACATAGTTCTTACCTATTAATGACCGTTCATGACTTTTTCAAGCTATGGGCTAACATGTAATATATATATATATATATATATATATATATTGAAGACATAGAAGGTTATGAGTCCGTAACGGTGTAGATGATTTTATTCACAGGTGAGGCTCCCCAGAACGGAGAAGGTTGAATTCCCTTGGCAGTATATGTTGGCCCCATAGCAAAACAGAGGAGGTGGTTTCAAATTTCAGCCACATTTCAAGCGAATGGCGGATATTCAGATTCACTGCTTTATTATTAACTCCTAGGTTCTATTCCAGTTGATGCCTGCAAGTCAGCCATTTACACTTTGTTTACTGATCAAACTGAGCAGGTGCCGTCGCAGACCTTTTATAGCCTCTATGAGAGAGAGCATAGGGCATGCTGTAATAGTTATGGAGGAACATGGAGTTTGGCAACATTACAATGGAAATGCCATGCTTGTGCCAGAAAAATCTTGATATCAAATGCAAAAGTAGTCAAGAAGCCGGACCAGTGACCAAGCAGATTTGCTTGTTGAAGCTAGCTGAACCACTTAGTATATTGGAGACCTATGAGTTGTCCGATGCCAGATGAAAGGCACGATGGCCCCTGCCACTTATCCTCTTCATCCAGCTCAATCTCTGTGCCCCATGGAGCTGACTCTGGACGCTTGGACCCATAAACATTGCATCGGATGGTCGTGGGCGGCAGATGCGCCCTGCAAATTCAGAGCTCGGTGCCGCTCCTTTGTGCTTTTCAATTCTCATGAACACTGTGGCAGCTTTTCAGCATTTGCTGAAGTATTTGGACACTATATTTTCCAGCACTTTAAGGTTAGATGGAGTGGTAAACATCTACTCCTTCAAAAAAAAAGTGGTAAACATCTACGAGTACCGTGGCAGTATTTTACACGTATATGCGACCGTATAAATTTGTACACGCACGTTGGTTTCTGGCTGACATGTTGCATGATGAATTGTTGTTGAACTGGTTCAGCTCTCCGTCCCGGAGAGAGCAGCCAAGCGTACGTCCAGATGCTGTATGCATTTGTCGTCTCACTGCACCTACCCATCAGGTGAAGCGAGTCGCTTCGCGGATGCAGAACGTGAATCAGGTCTGCGAATCTGAGGATATTTTACTTGGGCACCAGCTGTTCCATCAGAGCCCCAAATTTTCTACCAAAGATAACGACAACACATCAATTCAATCTTAAAAAATCCATCAAATTTTGAAGCCGGCAACATAAACATTTGTACACAAACCAACGAGTTTTTTTTTTCATTCCATTTCCCTGGACAATCTAGACAACTGCACAAGCTAAGACAGAGGAGGCGACACCTGCGCAGGATGAAACAGAAGAAGGCACGGTAACCTAGAGGGAAACAGCAACGTCTCCGAAAGATAATTTCCCATGGAATTCACAGATTCGAATGAAAGGGGAGCGGCTGGGTTGAAAGCTTTTGCTTGGGAGGCAGGGGACCAGGCCTGATGAGCACGAGCAGCTGCAGCAGCCCAGGCTTTTCATGCGCTGGAGGCCAAAGGACACCAGCTCGATCAGCTGAGCACCAGAGCCCCCCATGTTTGATCGCAGCTGCGTACAGATTTCCCATCAAGTACCGCGTCCTTGTCAAGTTTGTCATGTATTCCTTCCCTTCCCACTGGCTGAGCTGCGGCTTTGTACAGTGCCCCGCAGGATCATGGTTCAACTGTAACCGCAGCTTATCAAAACAATTTCAGAATTCCACTGACCCATTCAGTTTTGATTCTAAAAACAATGAGGAATAGAGAACTACATTGGAATTTGAATTCATTAACATGGAGGAGAAGAAAAATCCATGCTGAAGAGACACAAAACCTGTGGGTGATTAGTGCTGTGCTGAGTGCTGACCCATTTGCTCAAGTTGTGCCATGCATGTCCCCAGCCCACATGGAAAATAACTACTTTATGTTGATCTAGCTCCTACTGGAGAAAGTAAATTCATTAGCAATGTGTTCATCATGAACTGAAAATTACAGCAGGATGGAGCAAGATCTCTACAGCCACCATGCTTAAACATAAATAAAGTATGGCAGGATGAAACAAAATATTGACCATCATAGTCTGAGAACATATAAAGACTGTAAAGCAGTGAAAATTTTTACCGCCACCAAGCTGGACCATGGTACCAAGGTACCATCTACCCGGAGCTGGAATTCCACCATGCTCTGCTTTTGCTCATTCATTCAAGTCAATCCAGGGGGTGTCAGGCTCAGATATTATAATATTCCTCGACAGCTTTTCAGAACATGTTCTCCTGGGCGGCTGTCGTGGCTTTAGCGAAATATTCCAACCACTAAAAATTACTCCACCTCACTCGTCAGCTCCAGCTCAAAGATGGAGGGAATCCCTTTTCCTGGAACAAGTTCAAATGCCAGCCATGGACGACCAGTCGACCACCTAGTGCCAATCGGCTACTTTGTCTCTTCCCCCCTCTTCCTGACGGAAAAAGAATCTTCATCGCCGAGCATATATTCCTGGACACCTAATCACTGACTCCCTCTTTTCAAAGGTAAAAAAAAAGAACCCAATGCCCACTTGGGCACTACAACATCAACAAACATATATAGTAGTATGCTCATAATCATGATGAGAGTTGTGTTTGCTAAGTTCATGGACAAGATGTTTTGACACATTTCTTCAAAAAAAAAAAGATGTTTGAACACCTATAGCAGTTAAAAATATTTGTCCTCTGAAGAAAAAGGAGCTCTAACATGCTCCCACTACATGGATCTGTTTCAGTAGAAATAGCATTTCATTATTTCTGTAATGATATGGATCCGACAACTGGAATCTCAATCATATGAGTCTTAGCTTAAATCCTAAGCATGATGCTGCCAGGTTAAAAGAATGTAGTAACTGGCTGGTCCACCCCGCTTTTTCAGCCAAACCATGAGAATAATGGTACCCCTAATACCCTACCCCAGTACCCAAAAACGCCTAAAAGTTATTTCTAATGTCTGCATCAAACTTTAAATCTTGGTAGAGAAAAATATATGATATTTCAGATACCAAACCAGACCAGTTTGGGGCTGGAAATTAGGAGCAGTTCCCAGGCACAAACTGAAACGAGTCAGATTGCCAACCGGATTGCCCCAGTAACTTTAAATCAAAGAGGAAATTAGGTTTGGAAAATCCATATATCGAAACTGACTGGAAATTGGGTGGAGTCTCCAGCTAATAATAGAAACAAGCCATATTTCCGGTTTGTCCCAGAAACAGTTTTTTCCCTGTAAATCCTAGCTTTCATGGTGCTAAGTAGTGCAGATGCATGCAACAATTTCACCATGATTCTAGGCTCTAGGGTTCATCCAAAAAGGATCCTCTAGACATCACCTCATAGTAAGTCGTATGTAACAGGGAAAGTTGGTTGGTACCGATGTAGTTTGTAGAAAAGGGTCCATCTAGGAAGCTACCTACACATAGACCAATCAATGGCACTACAGTGCAACCAAATCCTGAAACTTATCCATTTATCAGAAATTTAGTTTAGATATACCATTTAAACAAAGCAGATCACAACATCCATCCAGAAAAACCAACTCGTATATTTCCCATATAAAGAAATTGATACAGAATTACATATGCATAACCATCAAGAATCAAACGAACCCAAAAAAGATCGAACCTCAAACTATCTCATTGTAGCTGCTTTCAATTGTTCATAGCGAGTAAAATTGAAACTTTCTTGAAGAATGGAATGTTCTGCAATGTCCACCAGAATGAAGTTGCAACGTCAAATGAAACCATGAATAATCTGCCAAAAAAAGAAAGAGTGACCTTCCAACTGAATTTAGAATAATAGGGAAACGTACAATTATGCGGCATATGCATTCATTACGTTATCGGACAACTTAGACACATATAGGGCTAATATTTCAATCATAACTGATGCAATAAAGTTATAAACCATGAAAGTAGTTTGTCGTCAAGCTGTTAAGCATCTATAGCTAGTAATAACCCTAGTTTAGGAATTGGAATTAATTTCAAACTAGCCTTGCCAGGCTCAGCTTATTTGGCGCACCCGGCTTTACTCTTTACTAGGTCTCTATTTCAACGGGGTTGAACAATTGGCTGTGTCAGAATTGTAATTTGTAACTAGATTCCATTAATAGGTTACAACAAATGAAGCAAAGTAAGCCAGCCAAACAAGTAAATAAGATAATTACTATGTAATCAGATATCCACAAAGTAACAATAAAAAACCGTTAACGCTCGACATTACAACCCCAATAAAAGCTTCCGTTGCTTGTTCCGCTTCCTTTACTCTTACAGTTGGGACTAGTTTCCTTTTTTCCAAAATAAAAGGAACTGTTTTTTTCCTGATTGCATTTGAGCTTCACTCTCCGTATCTATCCCGCCAAATTACACTATGTTGACCAAGTCTGGTCTTGTGGGGTAAGTTCTAAACATTCAGGCAGAGCAAACCCAAAACTAGTGGCCCATTTGACCCGGATTATGCTTATTTGGGCGATATGCATATACTTAAGTTAACTCCTATACAAGCCTCATATGGATCTGGCGTACACACAACCACTAACAACAATGGCAGTACATATGAGAATCAATCAACTCAACTGAATTTTGGCATAAATAAAGCCAGGCAGAAACATATTATTGGTATCATAATTTCCAGAATTAGCATGTGCCACAAAGGCCACTCTACAGACTACAGCGAATGAGCTCAATAGCATATGCGAGCACTTAAATGCTTGCTGCGCCATAATTTCAACCTTACAGGGCTCACAGCGCATTCCTAGCAGTAAAAGCGATCAGATAACAACTAGATCAATTAATCTCTGTGCAGTCCAATCAAGCCGAGGTCATCTAGACATGGCATCTCCGCAGTCCAATTTTACACCTCACGCGCGAATCCAAGCCTCCCCTGTGCCATAAGAAATTGCAGTAGAGTTATGAACAGAAAATTGCCGAGATAAACAGATAAGTAATCTACTAAACGGATGGGTCCTGCTTATTAGAACGGATCATCCAATCAATCGGATCAAACTATCGAAATTACGCGCCAGATCCAGATCCGTATTGATTGCTAAACCTAGGCAGAGATCCGCACGGCACCCTGCTATCAACCTCCACGGCGACACAGAATCACAGCAGCCAACAACCATCGCCGCCGATCCTAGAAACGCAGGCAACAAGCGGGCTAAACGAACGACTCGGTAATCAAGTAGGGCGGGCGGGGGGCGGCGGCGCGGCCGAGGGCAGAGCAGTTATTGCTGCGCCGGCTCCGATTCACTTGGTGCAAGGCGGGATCCGTCCCGGCGGCGCGGGCGTCGGGTCCCGATCTGCACCAAGCGAGCCCGAGGCGGCGCGGCGGCGGAGGAGACGCGAGGCGAGGAGCTCCCGAATCGCTCGCTCGCTCGCGTGGGCAGCAGGAGGAGGAGGCGGCGGCGTGGCAGGCACGGCGATGTGCGAGTGGGTGGTGGAGACCGGGGAGAGGAGCGGGCGGGCGTTTTATAGTTGGGGAGCGGGGGGGGGCTCGCGGCGAGCATATTAGGGTGCGGGGGGAGGTGGGCCCGGGCGCGCAGCGAGAGCATGTGCCGCCCCTCCCCGCCGGCTTTAGGGAAAGGGGGTCGGCCTTGCTTTTTTAGGGCTTTGGTAGTTTTGCTTCCTCAGCTTTTCTGATTCCTTCTTTTTATGGTGGGTGGATCGATCCTTTCTCTTATCTGCTGTGTTTTTTTCCCCTCTGTATTAACTGTATTATTACTATCGATGATGGTTGATGAGAAATGAATTTGATGTTTACTTGTGTGATCGGTTAGCAGATACCCCTCGAGAGAGCGAGGCTTTCTAGGGTAGAATTGGCAAATGGTAATGCAACTGTTCATGAGCAAGCATTATATAAAAGCATACATATTTTCTAGTTTTCTTAAGAGCTTCTTCAAAACATATACAGATAACAAAAGTAGATATTATTTCTAGAGAGAGCAAAAGAATTCATACAGATAAATAAAATAGATACTTAGTATTGAACAAATATGTATTTTTCCCTTTCGGCAGTTTCCCCAATTTTCTTACAAATGAATTTACAATTTTTTTATGCGCTTTGTTCATAGGTTTTCCTAACAAAAGAATGTGTAAGATTGTATACGCTGTCCTGCTGGGCCTAATTTTTCCTTGAGAGGACCTACTGTGCTATGCCTAACTTGAAAGGGCATTCTTTTTTTTTTGTTGACGAAAGGGCATTCTTTTACTAAGTAAGAAACATGAGAATAAAACGCCCAAAAAGGTCTTCTAGAAGCTCTACATCAGTTTCTCCACTATCTATCATTTCACTGTCCCATATCCTCCCTTAACTATCACGTTTAAAAGTTTTAACCTCTCCGTCCAGCACATGCCATTAGTGACAAAAAACCTAAAATTCTCAAGAACTCTGAAGTGTGCAAGCATCAATACAACAGTCAACAAGATACACAGATATTTTTTCCGGCCCCATGGTGCCAAAAAAATGTGATGTGTTTGGAGAGCAGTGGCGAGAATCTTTGCTCACATGGGCAGGCACAGGAATCCCTTGTGGGCACACGCAACACGATCACACGATCGATGGGCCAAGAATAAAGACGGGGGTGTGAAGTGAATGTGATGCCCTCTGCCATTTGTGGACTCGTGTGCTGGCCCTCACATGAACGAGAAAAGAGGGAAAGGAAATGGCTTCAACTGAATGGCTTGGACGCATCCAGCAGGCCAAAAAAAAATATGTATTTATTTTTTCTTAAAAAATATGGAGAGCGACAAAAAGTGTGTGCCTTTGCATGATTCGCGACAGCATCTAGTACGTACGTGTTCGCCGGCAAGGCCAAATTAGTGTTCTTTTATGCAGAGCCTTAACCAAAAGATATAATTAATCAGACAATTAAAGGCTCTACTTTTATGCATACATGTGTAGCAACCAGGGAAAAGGTGGCATCGACGACTTGTTTAGGGTGTATTTGGAGGAGCTAAAGTTGGATACTAAAATTTTTAGCATCTATTAGCACTTATATCACATGCTAAAATTTCTGAGTCTCGGCTAAAGTTTAGCCCATCCAATTAACACTCCTATCTAAGTTTAGCACATACATACTAGCACCTGAATCCAAACAACTGCTATCCTGTGTCGATCGGAAAGACATGATGATGTGCTAGCGTTCGTGAGGGATCGGGCATGTGAAAAAAGAAAGACGACTGGTTTGTAACTGTGTGCAAGCCAGCAAGCACATATCATGTTCCTCTCCAACTGTCTTTTTCCCTTTGATTTTTTTCCGTAGGTGGAAACGTGAAACTCATCAGCCGGGTGCTTTCTGGTATATATGTAGTTGCCACGTTTAAGGTGCATCATCCAAACGTGTAAAGCTGATCGGTCCTTTGTCGTATGCGTTTAAGTTTAACCAAGATCAACCCACTAATAGATAGATAGATAGATAGATTCATTTCTCTTGAGATTTATTTATTTATTCGATTTCACTTGTGTAGTCTTTCTCCTGCTATTTGTCGACAAAAAGAAGTTTGGCCGCTGGCAGAAGAAAGGTTCGGCAGAGACGAGAGCGATCAGCGATGCAGATGACAGGAGAAACACTTGTCGACATGGCACTTGGCTGGGCCGAAATCTTGGCGTTTAAAAATGGGCTGAGGGGTTCGAACTTTAAATCTTGGCCTGGCCCGAAAATGGGGGCACGCTGAAAGACGAAACCAAACAACAGGCCCAAAAGAACCATGGGCCAGGCCCCCATTTCCAAATCGACGCGACGAGCTTGACATGAATTCCATCATTCGCAACACAAGGAATCAATGCAACATCCAGATCAGCATCGCCAGAGGCAGAGCCTCAAAGATACATGGCTCAATTTGATGAAGCATGCGTCCTCTTCGCGAGAAGATCAGATCGAGTGCAATTGGTATAGACGCTCATCACTCCGAAGAAGTAAAATCCGATCCCGTTTGATTTCTATAATTTTTACTCAACTCTACATTTGATTTCGTTCTACAGCACATGCGAGCTGCTCTGTTCGTTTGCTAAGGCGGAATAGGCAAATCCGTCACTAAACTATCGCCGAAAGCTCAGTTTTATCCTTGAACTACGAAAACGGCCATTTTCATCCTTAAACTTTCGAATCCGGCTCAATTTCGTCCATATTCCGACGTGGACGCCACGGTGACGCGTCTCATCATCGTCCAGTCAGCGCTAAGGGCTTTGTTATATCTTTAGCTGATCTTTTTACCCTCCTTTATTTCAATGAGAGACGTTCTCATCCTCAAACTAATCATCAGAAAGCTTGCTGCGTATATACGTGACTTTTTCTGAATGAGTTTCGGATCAAAAATCATTCAGAGTCAGTCGATGCATGGTAAACAGGTTAATTATATTCATCAGGTGCGTATCAATGCAAATAACAAACCGTGGGAGAAATCTGTGTTCCGAGTGTTGATTGGTCGATCGGATGTGCACGCACACCCATGCTGCATGTACATGTTGGTATCTGGGCTGGCCTGTATAGTGTTTGCAGTGATATCGTTCATAGGATGATTACAGTAAATCTATTCCAACTTGGGATTAGTTTTGATGTACCACCTGTATTCTCATGTATATTATAGGATAGCAGAGGGTCAGCCAAAGACGTAATAAAACCCTAACGCTGATTGGGAGATGACGAGGCGCGCCACCGTGGCGTCCACATAGAATCAATGACGAAATTGAGCTAGATTCAAAAGTTTAAGATAAAAATGGCTGTTTTCGTAGTTCAGGGACGAAATTGCGCTTTTTGAGGATATTTTGAGGATAGTTTAGGGATGAATTCGTCTATAACGCCGTTTGCTAAAGAATCTACGAATCCAAGAGAAGCCAATCAATGGCGCCCCAGGCTGAGGCTGCGGCTGCGGCTGCGGCTGCTAGCTAGGATGATCTGGCCGCGGCGGCCCCGCGCGCGGCGGCGAGCTCCCTGGCGAGCTCCTCGACGCGGCCCTGGTAGGCGCGCGCGATCTCGACGGCCTCCACCTCGGCCTCGCCCAGCTGCACGCACAGCCGCTCCTCGGCCTCCTCGGCCGTCTCCGCGCGCCGCCGCGCCGCGCCCAGCTCCGCGCGCAGCGCCGCCACCTCCCGCTCCAGCTCCGCGTTCCGCCGCCGCAGGAGCTCCGCCTCCTCAGCGGCGACGCCCGCGCCCTTCCTTTGGGACGGCGTCGCAACGCCGACGGAGACTGACGGCGCCATTGCCGAGATGGAAACCTCGAATCCGGGAAAAGACTCGCCGGCTAGTCTTCGAGCTGCGCTGATTGCTTGATCGATGACGATGAGCGACGGAGGCGAAGGGGACGCGTATTTATCGGTGCGGGCGGGGACCGGGAAGGCGTCCAGGTTCGATGAACCCGGGAGCGTGAGGACGGGAGCGCCGACGCGGGTGACCCCATCGGCTGCTGGCGACTTGTGAGGTGAGCAGCTTTGGAACGGTTCCCCTCGAGCCATGCCAAATCGTAAATCGCCATGGATGGTGGATAGCGATGGGGTCGACCGGACGGAAAGCTGTGGAGGAGATGGGATCTCGTCGCGGTTCAGTTTTGTGGCGGGCGCCGATGGTCGAGCGGTGAATCCGGCGACACGCCGGCGGCGTTCGATCGCCGCTTCGGCGAGCGTGGTCCTGGTTGATCGCGTTCTCGGGATGCTCCGTCGGCGGCGCAAGTTGCCAGACACAGCAGCCTGGGCCAAAGTTTGGTGTAAAGCTGATCAATGATGTAGGACGAGTGTGACGCATCGACTATGATTGTGCACCAAATAACCAATGTACTTTCAATTATAATGTTGCAATAAAAGGGGTAACTATAGCTATAATGATCATCAGAAAATACAATGTTTTTCTTGGACACACCAATATTAAGATACTCCATCCGTTTCGAAATGCAGATGTTTTAAAAAAACGATGTTATTTAGAACCGAGGGAGTACTACTCTCGTAAAAGAGTCAATTGGATTCATACTATTATAAATTTCTAACTTCTAAATTACACCATTACAATTCGGATATTCGGAAAATATCATTACAATTCGTTCGAAACCTGAAACAATGCTCACAAGGGGAATACACGAATCAAAAGTTTAGAGCTTCCTTGTTTAGGCCCTATATGGATCCCTTTACTATTTATTTGGCTAAATTTAGCAACTTTAGATTCAAACGGGTCCTGCTAAAATCTTACTAAACTTCAGTTGGACCCTTAGAAAAGCTTTAGTCATTAGCCGGTCAAGCGTCGCTAAAACTCGCTAAAAGTGAGCAAAGTTCAAAATACCCTCACATTTACTCCAGTGGTGGGAGTTGACAGTAATAAATGAATGGTAGCATGGTTATTTAGAAGGGTTTAGCCCAAGCATCCAAACAATCCCTACTAAGACGTTGTTTGGATCCTCTTGCTAAAGTTTAGTTGACTAAATTTAGCAACTTTGGATCCAAACGGTTTCGGCTAAAATGTTAAACTTTAGTTGGACCCCAAAACGAGCTTTAGTCATTAGCCAGCCAAGAGTTGCTAAAAGCAAGTAAAGTTCAAAATACCCTCACATTTACTCCAGCAATGGGAATTGTCAGTAATAAATGAAAGATATGTCGATGTTTTAACGCCAAGCCCACTGAGAGATACCTTCGAGATGGTAGATTGTAGGTAGGGTGTCATCGAGATCAAGAACTAGAAGGTGCAAGCAACATAAGGTTTAGACAGATTCGGGCCGCGATGTGCGTAATACCCTACGTTTTGTACGATGGTTTATATTGTCTTGGATTGGTTATTGTTGTGTTGTTTTTTAGGGGTCTCTGCCCGCCTTATATACTCTGGGGTGACGCGTTACATAAAATTCTACACTTACATTAGTCTAGTAGGAGTCCTACCCAAGTATTACTCGATAGTTTCCTTTATACCGACTAGTCCTACTTGTATCCGAGTACTTTAGGCTCCATCCTTTATTTTAAAATATTCTATGTTATATGCGCAGCCTCCACTCTGAATTTGACAAGGTAACATAGTTATTTAGAAGAGTTTAGCCTAAAAATACAAATAACCCCTGCTAAAATTTAGCAACTAAAAAGTTCAAACTTTAGCGAGCTGAACTTTACTCGAAGGAGATCCGTCGAAGCCATCGATCTTAGGATCCAACGGCTACTAACGCATGCGTTCCACCCATGGTGAATGGTGGTGGGAAGGGAGACGTGCAGCCACCGCGCTGCGAGCCGGCGAGTGAGCGAGTCCGAGGCTCCGAGCGCGGCTTCGGTTCGAGAGGCGCACACCGCGCCACGGCGAGCCACTCCCCACCTCGGCATCGCACCGGCACGGCGGCGACATGCTCCCGCTCATCTCGCCTCCGCGGCTTCGTGCCGCCGCCACCGCCAACGCCGGCGGCACTGCCACGCCCCCGCGGCCGGCCGTCATCCTCCCAGTTGCGCCCCCCTCCTCCCCTTTCCTCACCTCGCTTTGCCCGTGTGCGTGACGCGCGGCGTGTGTCGTCGTAGTGGCGCAGGGGCTCGGGAACAACACGGGCGACTACGCGCGGCTCGCCGCGGCGCTGCGGGACGACTACGGCCTGCCGGCGGCCGTCGTGGCGCGGGTGACGCGCCCCGACTGGCTCCGCAACGCCGCGGGGCTCCTCGACGCCAACTACTGGCGGGGAACGCTCCGCCCGCGCCCCGTCCTCGACTGGTGAGCGGTGAATGGCGCTTTCCATCGAGCACGAACGCGATGCTTGCTCAGAATCTGCGAACCATCGTTGAGGCGTTTCACCGAACACCTTGCTTGTTTCGCGTTGCATCGCAGGTACCTGAAGAGAGTGGACGAAGCGGTGTCTGAGGCGAGGGAACTATGTGCTCCAGGTTTGTCCTTCCAGTGCAAGAAAGAATCTATAAATGCTGATGATTCCTTAGTGGTTAGTAATTAGTAATTATTTGCAAAAAAATTAGGATGTGATGAGCATTGTTGCTTATGTCTATCTGAATGAAAGTTTTGGTATTTAGTGTATGCTATGAAGCCTGTAAAATGTTTCGAAATTACATACTGAATTTTAGTTGCTGATGAAAGTGTCAAGCTGCTGAGCAAGACGAATAAAAATATAGATGTTGTGAATGTAAGAAGGCTTATATTAATTCTGAACTGTTTGGTGCTTGCAGGTGGGAAGGTATCACTGATAGGGCATTCAGCTGGGGGCTGGCTCGCCCGCGTGTACATGGAAGAGTTTGATGCTTCTGACATTAGTTTACTGCTCACCCTTGGCACACCTCACTTGTATGGTTTCTTTTTTATGATGCTATTTGGGCGCTTGTTCTAGAGTCTGATGGTGGACATCTTTTCTTTTTGTTCTATTCATGCTAGAAGTGAAGTAGTCTAAGATTAATGGCCTAGTGATTATTGCTACATTTAGAAAAATATGTGGTTCTTACTTTGTGGGTATGAAATGGAAGAAAGTCAGCTTAGTACTTCATGATGTAATGCTAGTTAAACAGTATGCTTAAATTAAATATATCCAAATTGTGTTTTCTCCATTTCTACCCATTCAGCCTTACCGAGAATCTAACTTTACATAAATCTGTAACCGTTAGAAATTAGAACCGCCAATTGGTGTAATGTCCAGAATGCACAAAAGTTTAATAGTGCCAAAATGAAATGAAGAACATACTTTTTGTTTGATTCGATCCCCTTGTACCTTGTTTTCTCTGTCCATCAGACCTCCTCCGAAAGGCGTACCTGGGGTAATTGATCAGACTAGAGGATTACTGAACTACGTTGAGAAGAATTGTGCTCCAGCAGTTTATACACCAGGACTGAGATATGTGTGCATTGCTGGAAGGTACCTTCCTTTCAGGCTAGGATTTCAGGATCTTCTTTACTGCTTCCACATTGATCTTGTTATTGAACTTTGTTGTGGTTTGCATAATATTTACTTTGCTGAGGATGCAAAATTGCTAAAAACGAACATGGTATAATGTTCTGAAATGTGTGTGCTGTCAGGATCGAACTTCACCGAAGAAAGAGCTTTTAAGCTCAAGTTAAGTTGGTAGATCTTAGGTTGACTAAACTGTCAAGTTCATCCTGAATTTTAGTCCTGCAGAACACATAATTTTCTCCTTTTGATATGCCAATTGATTCAGCATTCCAGCATGACGCCCATGTCTTCTGGCCAAATACTTTCATATATCATGCCATCTCACACTGTATCGACAGGTACATCCAAGGTGCTCCTCTTCTGGGGAACTCTGCAGTTGCTTCAGATGAGGTCCTAGCAGTGGACAGTCCTTCGGAAGGAGGTGAGGCTGTTATTATCAGTACCAATGATAAATCTACTCCGTCAAGTGTCACATGGAGAGCCCGGTTCGTTGGACAAGGGTACAAACAGGTAAGGGAGGATTTTATAATTTTATCGATCAGCTGAGATACAAGTACAATCTTGTGAAATAAATGCATCTGACATCAAATTCTGTATTAGGTTTGTGGCCGTGCGGATGTGTGGGGCGATGGTGTTGTTCCTGAAATGGCTGCGCATCTGGAGGGTGCACTGAACATAAGCTTTGACGGCGTGTACCATTCGCCTGTAGGTGCTGATGATGAACAGAGGCCCTGGTATGGCTCGCCGGCAATCCTGAAGCAGTGGGTGCATCACCTTCTGAGCTGAACGGACTTACGAGCTAGCTACCCCAGGGGAGCCTTTTCTCGGCCTGAAATTGGACTATCGTGGCATCTTGTGTAGTGTCGTTCGTTGGCAATTTGGCATGATAGTTACAACGATCCTGGGCAATAGTGTTTTTGGTTTCCTTACACAATGTAATTGTGATTTTTTTTTGTCCAAATACAATTGTTTACTGGAACCCTGTAAATCATCTATGTATTACTCCCTACGTTCCAAAATGTAGGTCGTTTTGGCTTTATCAGATTCATAGATTTTGCTATGCATCTAGGCATATATTATATCTAGGTGTATAGCAAACATAATGAATTTAAAACAAAATACATCTGGTCTGTTTAATCCAGCGAGGCAGTGAGGCTCCTTCAATCCTTGCAACTTTCGCTATGTTTGCTAACCAAAAGCTCTCGAAAGGGAAACATTATAGTTTTGCAAACACGACAAAGCTCGAGCCGTCGTCCATCGGCATCTGGTCTGTTTAATCCAGCGATGAGAACAAAGTTATGTCAGCACAAGCCTCTGTTTTTTTATGACAAGAGCTAATCAAGGTCAATAACATCATGGTTAACATGCATGTAACGAGCAGCAAACAGAGCGAATTCCCATGGAATGGTGCGCATGTGACCATAATGCTCGATCACAAATCATTTCAGTGCAACAAGACAGGCATAAACATGCAACTATGAGGTGCCATTAGCAGACTAACATTTCCCACATCAATGTGCACGCAGGTGCCCCCGCAGGATCACAAGAGCAGCGATAACACTGGGAATCCTTTTTACATGCATCACACCCCAAACCCAACTGCTGAACACAAAGTCTGAAGTCTTGACGCCATCACACAACTTTGGCTTAACTACCTAGTGGGAGCAGGACTCAACATGGATCACAAAAGAGGCCATCCCATAAAGTCTTAGACGAAAGCACTATCGCTGGCTCCATTTGATGCTTTTGTTAGTTCTTCAGGAAGTGAGGGTTCAGTAGCTTCGCGATCTCCATCATCCCAACCTTGTCCCTCCCACCAAACAAGCTTTTGAGTGTGGCGTCACAGTTGATCTCTGTTCTTTTCGCCGGGTTCTGCAAATCATGAAAAGTGATTTCGCAGGACAAGTCACAGACTGTTAGAAGCAAACATCTATAGCAGCAAACATCTATAGCACATTGGTATAATGAAGCAGCCAGTGTAAACAAGCAACAGAGTACTCTGAAGACTGATATTAATATAGCAGCAAAAAAGACTAATAGAGCATACTCTAAATAGACTTATTCTGAGGCAGTACAAGTGCAGAGCAGAATCATCATGCTTCAATACAGGAAAGCAGGTCATGTCACCACAGCTAAATAGAATATTCAGTGAAACAAATATCTCTGGTGCACATTATAAGGCTACCATCAGGGGGAGGGAGGATAGCCCGGTTGGTTAGAAGCCAGCCTCTCGAAAGGGAGGTGCCGGGTTCGATTCCCGGGTGGCGCTCTCGCTGGGAGTGAGGGACGTCACCTGCCAGGAGTATCATTGAGAGAACTTGGCCCCCTAATTAAGCTTCCTTGAAGCCGGAGGGTACCCCAGCCTCTATCCTCTAAATAAGGCTGCCATCAGAACATACAAAATGCACGGGACCTGGTACATAATAATACAGCGATAAGAACATTATGGCCTCGCAACACAGCTCAACAAAACTATCGTGTATTGCGCCCAGGTGCCCAGCTGCTAATTTTACAATGACACTACAGATTTGTAGAAGACATGTGCTTCGTAGCCTAACTTTTCATGTATAGATGAACTAAAGAATCAAAACTGAACTAGAAAAAATGAACAGCAATGCACCCTGATCTGTTCTTTGTCAAAGGTTCAAAACACGTAAAAATACACCCCCAATAACATTGGTAAAGTAGGCGACATAATAACAGTATGAAGTTAAAATGGATGACTCTACAAAAGGATCATGAATTAGACGACTGACTAGATCACTACAAACACGAACTGGAGACTTGCTTATTGATGACATAAGGAGGCAACACTTGGGCCTACAACTATGCCCACCCGAACTAGGTACCGCTGAGAATCTGAGATCAACAAAGCTTCTGAAATAGAAAGGTTGACCTGAAACTTTTGGCATTCTCACACACACTTGGATTCAAAAGCAAAAAGGGTAAAAAAATGACAACCTTTACCAAATACCTACCTATACCAAATACGACATCACCATTAGGTCCAATGGATTTCCCTCTCCGAAACACTAACTTTGCCAATGGAATCGTTTGCCCAACCAAACCCTAACTTAACCACACCAAAATGGATTTCTTCACCCTAAAATCCCAATCCAGCCAATACAACGCCACAACATCCAGTACATCACGAAACTAGAAGCAAGGACAACCAGATTTGCAGCCATCACAACGCCGTTAAAGGAGAAAAGCATACCTGGAGGCCGTTGGTCTTGATATGGTCCCAGATGAGCTTGATGGCCTGGGCGCGGGCGATCTCGGGGTTGCCGCCGGCGAACCTGCGCAGCTCCTCGGAGACCGGCACCGGCTTCATGATCCCGCGCTTCTCCTTCGCCGCCGTCGCGTCCGCCTTGGTCACCTGTGGCGCCGCCGCCTTCTTCGCCCCCGCCGCCGCCGCCGCGCCCGGCGCCGGGGACATGAGGACTCGGGACACGCGGAAAACCCTAGCCACCGCCGCCATAGCCGTGGGAATCTTGTCTCTCTCCGCGCGCGCGCGCCCCGAGGATTTGGATGGATGGACGGAGGAGGCGAGGAGGGTTTTGGGGGTTTAGGGTTACGGACTCGAGCGTTTTGTATTTGGGGCCCGGAGTGGACTACTGGACCGAGTGGGGGGAAAGGATGCAAAGCCGGGCTCTTTTGCGCCTAAGACCTTGCGCTTCTCTTGATTCGCACTGACTTTTGTTTTACAAAACGGTCCCTGCATTCCGTGGGTGGTAGTGGTATACAGTAACGGTAAGCACTGAGCAGCGGCAAATCAAGAGGGTTTTATGGCTTTTATCGCGAATTTGAACGGGACGTTCCAGTCTTCAACGATTTTTTACAATGTAATAACGTCCTTCTCGTACATTTAGAGGATTCAGTAATACCTGTTTGAATTGCTTGTACGAGCATTTCGCCCCTCACTTATTTGTTCTGGCATCAGTTTCTTTTGGCAAAAACATTTGCATTCAATTTGCCAGCAGCTTAGTGAGAGTGAGGAAAAAAAAGAAAGAGATGCCAATGAATGTGGCACAAAACGGAGGCAAATATCACAGATTCAACTGAGCAGCTTCTTTGCACAGCAAGGTTACAATTTCAACAACAGCATTTGCTTTATCTGAAGAATTGCGTACAACACACACTGTCATTATTTTGGTTATTACAGTCGGTACCAGTGATGACACATTTCCACTGAGCATAACAGATGCCCAGCTGTATGATCTTTTAGCCAGCTAAATGGTAAAAATATGGTCAGTTCCTTTGACATCTTCATCTTCCTGTCTTCAATCCTTTGACCTTATTTCTTTCAGTTTTACTCAAAAATGGGCAGATCAAGCGGCTTCTTCTTTGGCAGGTCTTCTGCATCTATTGAAGATAATGATAGCGCAGCCAAGGCCTTTGCCTGGGATTCTTTATCCATGTCCAAGAAGAAGCGATGCCTATCAACAAGGAGCATAGCACAAGGGTTCAGAGTCAGCATCTAAGAGCGCTAAACCACTGGCCAAATGGATGATAAGGTATGGAAGGAAAGTGTTTACCATCGGGAATCTGATGTCAATTCTGGGTGAAAGGCAGTTGCTAGAATGTTCCCTTGCCGTACCGCAACAATTACCCGATCTTTCGAATACACTTCTTCCTGCCAAGTGTATTGCTGGTCAGTTGAGAGAGGATAAGCAAACCTCATTCAGAATACGGAATTAAGAACTGCAACACTGCCAACACAAGTATCTTTGTTACAATGAGGGGAAAAAAGAATTAGCCAGAACCAAAAGGTACGATCAGATGAAAGACAATGCAAGCATGCAAGCAAATGAACAAGAAAATACCACTGTGACTGGAAGGTCTATTTAATGGATGCTTAACAGACCAGTAATGTCCTAAAGACCTAAACTGACAAACAGAGACAAAAGTGATGACAATACTCATTAGTCCGTTTTTCTGAATATTTGGGTTGCAATGAGTGAGAATAATCATCTCAGGTCTCAAAACCAACTCTAGAACTTAGGAGGACTACACAAGAAGGTAGAGACTGCACGTAGAATCAGCAAGCTACATATAAGTATCCCCACACCTGATTGGATCACAATCTTGTAACTGTTTTCCAGGATATGGCCATATTCACTGCTCATTCAAGGACTAAAGGCAACTATGAACATGAGGAGAAATAATGAACACTCATCCTAAAAATCCAGTCTACTTGAAAGACACCAGAACTCAACATTTGCAGACCATTGCAGTATTATAGTCAAGAAAGCAATATGCAAACCTCAGCACCCTCCCCAGATGATATTATAATGCTGGGTCTGTTGGCAGGAACAGGGCAATAAGCCAGTATTTCAACATCTGAACCTACTTCCAATATAGCAGGTGCCCGTATAAATACACCACGGCATGTACCATTCCCTCCTTCCTTCTCGGCAAGCTTCGGCACAGAAAGCTCTGTCTCAAAGCTTTGGAGCTGCAAGAGAAACAGTCTGCAATCAAACATGGTGCTCACATTTGTATTTATTTAAAAACCTTTCAGCATGCACAACAATAAATCTGTCCATCAAACAGACAACATGGCCCCCAAATTTACCTGACTCCCAAAAAAGTTACGGTGGACAGTACAATCTAGTCCTCCAACAAGTTCCTGGCCCCCTGTTTTTTGCCCTGCAAGTAACGATATTAAATTGTCATGACATTCTATTAACTGGTTTCTAAAAAAACAGAGAAATTATAAATTGGTGACCCACACACCTACTGCTTTGTTTGCAAGAAAGATAAGCCCAGCACAGGTTCCCCAGACAGGCTTTCCACCACTGACAAACTCTCGAAGTGCAGGAAACTGCAACGCGGATGGAAGTGAGTTTTGCAAGCTACAAGCAAATATGCAGGTATTTAATATACAATCTCAGGCATGAACAAGTTCAGGAAGTGCAAATGCAATAAAGGAAGTGGCATTCTCCAGTAAACTATTTATTAGGAAATTATCTCATGGGAACATGAAGTGGCCACCAGCACATGAAACTATCTGCTGACAGAGAAGCCAAAAGCAGAAAAAAAATTCCTTAATGGGAGGCAACCAGCATTGGTCCACAACGCTACAACCCCTGTTCCTCACACAGAAGGTGGGGGGCAAAAGTATACCCACACTTTCTATTTAGGAAATTTTAAAGTAAATCAGAAAAATAATGAAAAAAAGGAAAAATTCATGGCACTAGTCTCTCTTTCTTCTTCTTTTTTTTCTTTCCCAATTGTTTCTTTTGACCAATACAAGGAACCACTATTTCCCTGAGAGATTGGGAAAAACTTGCATCCATTGTGAGATAACAGTATTTAACCTAGCCAGACCAAAAACGACTCGCTCACTGCTCACAATTGTGTGAATCAATTTAAAAAAAGGTGCAGCATATAACTTGTACTAAAAGAAATTGCACCCAGAACATCACCCATTCAACAATCATGTTCTGAAATTGTGCTTTTCTATCCAAAATCTCCATCATCCATCAAACACCGCAGAACCATGATTCATTTCCAACTCTGTCATCAGCTTTCTAACCAAGGCAGAAGCACATCGGCACACACCCAGCTCACAAACATGAACCAATCCTTGGATTTCGCCAATCAACCAAGTCACGAGCGATGTTATCGACGAGGGAATCAACCACGAGGAAGAAAGAGACAAGGAGGCAAGCAGAAGCAGACGGACCCACCCACCAGGTTGTGGTAGTTGGCGAGCTTCGCCATGGTGGTGCTCTCGCCGCCGGGGATGATGAGCGAGTCGAGGCCTAGGAGCTGCTCCGGCTTGCGCACCTCCACACCCCTCACCCCGATCCTCCTCAGCGCTGCACACACACACACACAGAGACCAGCGGAATCAACGACACGACCATCCACAAGCAGCACGTCGAGCAGAGGAAATCGGATTCCGTACCGGCCAGGTGCTCGTTGTAGGAGCCCTGCAGCGCGAGGACGCCCACCACCGCCATCGCCCTCTCCTCCGCCTCGGAACGCGCGGTCTGGTGAGGTCAGAGAGAGGCGGCTGGTGGTGGAGTGGTGGTGGGCTGGTGGCTGGTGACGTCACGGGGTGCGGAATGGGAGGGGTGGGAAGGGAGGAAGAAGCCGCACGTCGCCGAGGCGGCGGCGGCCACACGGGGGGGGATAGGCCCCCACGAAACGTTTCGGAGCACGTGCCACTGCACAGGAAAAAAAAACTATTGGAGGCAGGCGACGGCCGCTCGTCGCCGTCCGATCCCGGAGAGCCGTGCGCCCACGTCGGTGGGGAGATCGTCGCCGTCCGTTCAGTCGGGGCCCGCCGCTGCGGGCACGGTGTCGAACCAGCGGGCCGGAGTGACTGGCAGGCCAGAACCTATTATGGGCCGAGCGGAGTCACCTGGGCCGGGCCGCCAAACCGCTCCCCTCCTGGGCTGCCTGGCTCCAATCCTGGCCGGAGGAAAGGGATCCGACGGCCAGAAACACGAAATACCGTCCACCCCACCTGGTCGGTGTTTGGTTTACCGTCCCGCCCGGCGTGGCTGCGAATCTGCTGGCGCGGTAAAATTAACCATCCGAGTCTGTGCGGTTTGCTCTACATTTTGTGCAGCACGCGGTGAAACAAAAAAAATTACGGCATGCACGGTTACTGCCACTAATTTTAGTAGTATAATTAACAAACTGCAGTGTCAAAAGGGCCTGCTTAGTAGGTTGGTCGATCTCAGCAAGCATTAGCAGCGAAGGATGATCACTGATGAGCCATGACCGGCGAGCATGTTCGAGCAAGCTGCTCGTCACAGCTCGGTGTGCAGGATGGGCGCCGGCATCGTCCCGGCCACGGGCTTCCCCTTGCCGTCGTCGTCGTCGTCGGGGCGGTGGTCGGGCGCGCCGCCGCAGGTGCTGCTGCGGAGGCAGTCGGCGGCGGGGCTGACGCGGCCGTTGTCGAAGCCGATGGCGCAGTTGCAGACCGTCTGCACCTCGCCGCCCCCGTCGCCGTCGCTGCGGCGCAGGTTGATGTCGCGGAGCACGATGTCGGTGCAGGGCGCGGCGTCGCTGCAGGCGAACCTGATCGCCTCGGCGCGCCGGGAGGTGCCGCTGATGTTGTGGTACAACACGTTGGCGACCTGCACGCCGGAGGTGCTGTTCCGGCAGGGGCCCCGGGCGTCGCAGTAGAACTGGTCGATGACGATGGGGTGGTCCACGTCGTCGACGGCCACGTTGGAGAAGCGCACGTTCCGGACGTAGCCGGCGCCGCCCTGCCACGTCTTGATCCGCACGCCGTTCTGCGCCCGGCTGATCCGCGCCGTGTCCAGCGCCACGTTCTCCACCGCCGCGAACGTCCCGTCCTTCCCCAGGCTCCCGATGCTGCCGCCGCCGCCATGGCCATGCATCAGTAAGTCGTCGCAGCTTAAGACAGCCATGACGAACATGAACAAATTGAACACCTCGATCGAGTCGACTCGGCTCACCTGATTCCGTGGCCCGGGCCGCAGTCGATGTTCTTCATCCGGATGTTGAAGCTGGCGTTGACGATGGAGATGCAGTCGTCGCCGGTGCCGATGCGGCAGTTCTGGATGGTGACGGCGGTGGACTCGGCGACGTGGATGCCGTCGGTGTTGGGGCTGTCCTCCGGCGCCTCGATGCGGACCCCGGCAAGGCGCACGTTCCGGGACCGGTACACCGTCAGGTGCATCTGCTGCGCGTTCTGCACGCGCAGGCCCTTCACCCGCACGCCCCGAGACGAGTCGATCGTCACGGCCGTGGGAGCAGGCTTGCACGGCTGCAAGAGGATGATGAGCAATGAAACGGCGGGGGATCGGTCAGACGTCAGTGACATGATCGAAGCAGCAATGGAGATTGATTGATCTGGCAGGCTCTGAACAATTTGCCACGGTCGGATCAGCGAGGCACTGCACGTACGTTGGACTTGTTGATCTTGCAGGAGTTGGCCCACCCACTTGGAGCCGGAGCCGTCGATGACGCCGCCGCCCTGGATGCGGGCGCCGGCGAGCCGCGAGAAGAGCAGCCACAGCCGCGGGCTCCGGGGGTCCCACTCCGACGGCTCCTCCGGCGCCACGATCGTCCCCTGGATCTGCACGCCAACGAATCACTGCTACTGATTCTCCAGTTCCTGAGGTGAAAGCATTACTCCGTATTATTGTTCATCGCCTCATCACCTGGATGATCATCTTGTTCTTGCACGGCCCCATGAAGGTGATCGCGCCGACCTTGTAGCGGCGGCCGGCGGGCACCAAGAACACCCGCGTTGTCCAGCGAGCACGCCGCCTTCCACGCATTGCAGAACGCCTGACAA